>OY987232.1:13685725-14940741 GCA_963920705.1 Odiellus spinosus | reverse complement strand
GAGAGAATTTCCAATTTTCCGTAGACAGGGGGGTATGAAGTAGGACCCCTCCGATCTCGTAAAATTGGGAATTTTACCCATACAGAGAGGAGCGCTATATGGAACATTAGAGTAGTAGACTTTAAAGGAGGGTTTCGTTGGCTTCTGATAATATTTATCGTATTTTTGGTTAATCGCGCCATTAAAATATTTCAACTAGTTCTTTAATTTAATCGAAAACTCGCTTACGAGTTTGATAATAAACCGGAATAATCGGTTAATCGTGGATAATCGATTAATTTGGACTAAAATTCTTTATAAACAAACTTTAAATGATTAGATGCGGTTATATTAATACAAATAAATTACATATTGATAAATTTATCTGATTTTTTCGTGATAAGTTATATTGAGGACTTTCATTTCAAAATAATCGAAAAATGGTTATTTTTAATCGTAATTAGGGTCCGATTATTATCTCTTAATGATGCTGTTCTTTAATTTATGCACCATCTTTTCAAAGGGTAAAATTTGATCCAAACGCTTAACTAATTTGAATAAAACGGTTACGTACTTTCTGTAGGAAGTTTTTTATCGAATTTTTTACATCCATAAACCAACTAAAAAATTTTTGGGTTTTGGGTTTGATCTCGTGATCGATAAACT
This sequence comes from Odiellus spinosus, assembly GCA_963920705.1. Lineage (NCBI taxonomy): Eukaryota > Metazoa > Arthropoda > Arachnida > Opiliones > Phalangiidae > Odiellus > Odiellus spinosus. Next base: position 14,940,096 of record OY987232.1, on the reverse strand, counting down.
TTGAAAACCAATTTACTCGAAGGACACGTAGCGATGGCGTCACGTCTTGTAAACTTTCTCACGCCAATATATATATTCTACAAAGGAAAAACCCGAAATAACTTCCCAAACTAAATTCAGAAGCCGATTAAACCCTCCTTTGAAGTCTATTACTCCCGGGTCTTGTCTACCCCTCTCTGTATGGGTTAGTCTCAAAAATCGCGATTCGTACGCCTCCTAACGGTAGATATTTTCGGAGCGGGAGTTCGTCCAGCGAATATCTCTATCAGCCTTGGAGTTCGTCCAAAAAAACGTCGTCGTTTGTGGAGAGAGAGAATTTCCAATTTTGCGTAGACAGGGGGTATGAAGTAGGACCCCTCCGATCTCGTAAAATTGTGAATTTTACCCATACAGAGAGGAGCGCTATATGGAACATTAGAGTAGTAGACTTCAAAGGAGGGGTTCATTGGCTTCTGCTAAAATTCATGTACCGAACTCAAAATTTGAAATTATCAAAGCATTGCAATAATTTTATCGTAGACCAACCAGTTTATTAAACAAAAAAAGAGATTTCTTCGTACCCTTAGAAAATATTCTTTGCTTGGCTCAGGTCAAACTCATAGGGACGTAAATTAAATGTTAAAGTGCAATTTAATATTTTTTAAACTATAATTAGTGGATATAACTACTGAACTTATTTTTTAAAAAATCCACAATTGGATAAAGTCGACGTCATGATGTAATTTTGATAATTATAACGAGAGAGATTAGCGAATCTTGTTTAAAATAAACTTATCGAAATTTAATCATTTTGTACCTTTTATCTCGCGTTCTAATATCCCTAGATTCTTCAACTTTACTTCCGACGAACCGTAAAAGTCAGACGTAGTTCGTGGTATAATTAACCATTTTCAGTTTAATTTTTGCTCTAGTTACGATAAGAGATGTATATTATATCGTTATTCTACGCGTTAATGTCGAAGATGTCGCCACAATAGAGCCTATAATCCGAAACCTGTAATCGTCTAGCCTACAGCGTGCCCACCCGCCGCGTGTGTACTGATAATATTGTAATGAATATCTATGTAAGATAATTCCTAAAATACTACATACAATTTGCGGCCTTGAAATCGATTTAAACCGTTTGAAAATGTTTCGCTAGAGTCGAGTGAATCGATTTGATTCTATTTCTCGAAACTGCTTCGGGAACCAGTTTCGTACCGATAGATAAAGCTACAATAAATCGATTTATAACGATAATGTGTGAACAAGCTTAAAACTATTCCTGGCTATTTGAATATCGGTTTGATTTGACCCTTTCAAATCGATTAAGGAGTTCAAAGTAACTTTCTGCGATATAGAAAATTATTTCTTTGGAGGGAGAAGATAACAGCAGAAGCCGATGAAACCCTCCTTTGAAGTCTACTACTCTAATGTTCCATATAGCGCTCCTCTCTGTATGGGTAAAATTCCCAATTTTACGAGATCGGAGGGGTCCTACTTCATACCCCTGTCAACGGAAAATTGGAAATTCTCTCTCTCCACAAACGACGACGGGTTTTTGACGAACTCCAAGGCTGCTAGAGATATTCGCTGGACGAACTCCCGCTCCGAAAATATCTACCGTTAGGAGGCGTACGAATCGCGCTTTTTGAAACTAACCCATACAGAGAGGGGTAGACAAGACCAGGGAGTAATAGACTTCAAAGGAGGGTTTCATCGGCTTCTGATAACAGATAAAAATACTGTAGGGAGAAAATCAAAACACGAGATATTGCACTTTCTCGAGTCTTCAATGTGTTCTTGGGAGATTTAATAGAGGTATCATTATATTACGAGTCATTGTCTTAACTCGGCACCACCCACGAACTGCGTAACAAGTCTCCCGTGTAAAAGTTGAATCACCAAGTGATATAAGCTTCATTATCTTCCTAACATAAAGCCTCCCAATTATGGTATTAATTTTTGATATAAATAATGAGAACGGAACGTGTCTCATTCCTTATTTTCCCCTTTAGTCGTTGACGAGGACACTGGGTGATTTGGACACCTTTAGATTCCCGAACACGTCGCGCCCCCGGCTCGCTATGTATACGCGATAATACAATAATAATATATCGATTGCCCCTCCCTGCCCCCCCCCCCCAGACTGGGGGCCTCCACGAGCTCATAGCCTCAGCAGTACATCAGACAAAATTTTCAGGCTGTACCGTAAAGTCTTAATAAATGCAAATGCGAAACGGGCTAGGGGTCAAAGTAATAGAGCGTGACTTGGCACGCTATCTTTCAATCAGCTCCGCTTAATTAACGTTATAAGATTGGAAAAAGGCCGTCACCACCCCGCCAGCCAGCCAGCCAGCCAAGGCTTAGCCCCTATTTCCTTAACTATACACCTAGGAATGACGGTGTGGCGTGGTAGGTCTCGGGTTTTTTAGGAGAGCTTCATTATTGTTCGTGTTAAAGGAGGACTGACAATGAAAATAGTATCTTTGAACTAGAATGTTTACAATTAATAAGGGTGTCCCTTAACCTTTTCAACAAATCAGGGAAATTGATTGAACTCTAAGAATACTGAATCATTAACTTCACTGGCAATTAAGGTTAGTTTTCATTTGGCCGAAAAAAAACAACGTTCGATGTAAAACGCCAGATATTGGTTTTACTACACTGCTGTAGAGGCAGCTCTCTGTCGGTATGCAGGATCGGGAAGTAAGAGATAGAAGGGTGTGACGTTGTAAGATCAGGACTGTTAGCTCTCTATTAAAGGGAGAATGCAACCTAAACGATTGTTATCGTTTCCTTAGTGTTGAAATATTCTTAATCCACTAGTGAAAAAAATTTACGAACAAATATTAAACTAGAAATAAATTTAAAACTTACCAGGAAAATAGGCTTAGCTGGATTTCCACGCGTATAAGGTCTAGCGACCAATCGAACGCGATTGTAAGTCTCATGGAGATCTCGCCTGAACGACGGGCCTTTGCTCATTGATCGGATTCAATTCTGGATCTCCATGAATCACGCTAAGCCCATTTCCCGGGTAAGTTTTGTTTTTTTAACTTAAGCCTATTGAAACGATAAGTAATCGATAAAAAATCACTTGTTATTAGGTTTAAGCAAGTTGAAGACTAGCCTTAAATTGACCCGTGCATTCTAAAAACCAGCTCATAGATGGCGACATTCAGCATTTTAAATAAAATTGAGTTGCGTCTCAATCAAATAGATGTTCTCGAAACATCAATAGGTTCTTTATACAAAGTATTAAATCACCAAATTACCAAAAATAATGGTCGCTCTTCCTTTACTGTAAGGAAAATAGATAATCGTTATAATCAAGCTACACCCAGTAGCGGGCCTCTTTAGGTTTACCGACCCCGCCTAGCGAATGAGACGCTTCTCACCTTTTGTAGATAACATCGAATATGTCTTCAAAGGTAATAAAAGTTAGACCATATATGAATACAAATGCACTTTAACAAATATTACAGGGTTTGACCATTAATAGCTACGCATAATTATACCGAGGTGACATTTATTTTTTCGAAAAAATATATATATTTTTTTTTAATTTGGCAAATTTGTGTTAACGCTTTAAATTGAACCTTCATTTAATGTTTAGACCACGACCAAAAGGTCAAAGACACTTCTAGTTCCCTTCTTGAACTCGCGAGTGATAAAATAACGAATATATACCTAGGTGGACTGAACTCGCTTTTAGTGGCAAGAGATTTAACAAGATGAGCCCGACATATTAAATATAGAAATTTCATTAAAAATTTCTGAAGGCGATAAAAATTGACATATTTTGAAACCTGGGCCCCGTTTACATCTCAAGTTATTTGAAAGGTATTCTCCGTAAACGTCTATACAAGTGTTAGCAGAAGCCGATGAAACCCTCCTTTGAAGTCTATTACTCCCGGGTCTTGTCTACCCCTCTCTGTATGGGTTATTCTCAAAAGGCGCGATTCGTACGCCTCCTAACGGTAGATGTTTTCGGAGCGGGAGCTCGTCGAGCGAATATCTCTAGCCGCCTTGGAGTTCGTCCAAAAAACGTCGTCGTTTGTGGAGAGAGAGAATTTCCAATTTTCCGTAGACAGGGGGCATGAAGTAGGACCCCTCCGATCTCGTAAAATTGGGAATTTTACCCATACAGAGAGGAGCGCTATATGGAACATTGGTGTAGTAGACTTGAAAGGAGGGTTTCATCGGCTTCTGGTGGTAGCCAATAGTTTTTGCAGATATTTTCAGCCTTTTAAAAAACCAGATAACCTCAAAAATGGACATTAAATTTAATCCCTTTGTTTAAGCTCATCAAATGTATAAGTGACCTCAAACAAAAAACTCAATAACCCAAGAAACTGGTTATGATTCCAACAGGGAAGTGTTTGTCCCCCTGGTGCCAGTTATGGAAACTTAATTTTAAATCAATGGGTATGGGTGCAACCTTACTTTCCTGGGTTTGGTCAATCTTGTTATTAACACATTTGCTCTGAAAGAATATGCTAATGGATCAATATAAAGAGGAGAAAATTCGAATCGATTCGTTTGGGAGAAGACTGCGCTAGCTTCATCGTCTTTTCCATCAACTTTTACTTTTTAATGGATTTTGCGACGAATAATAGGGAAAGATCTTTGGTTTCGGATATCTAACCATATTCTTAACAGTTAAGCCGCTTATCACCGAACGTATTTGGCCCGGGCGGCTTCGTTCCCCTCTGCAGTCTATATTAAAGGGAAAATATGATTTAAAATCGAAACTCCAGTTATATTTGTAATTTAGAGATGGGGAGGTTTAAGGCGGTACTAAGTGGTTACTTAGTACGATGAAAAAACACGAGATGGCACTGTTTTTCATAATAGGGGTCGCAGTTTTACTGGGGGTAAGGATGGTTTAGATTTATTTCGCAGTCTTCCGAACCATGGACGAATTATAGTATACACAGGGACGAGTGGCAGAAGTAATTTTCTGGCTAACGATTGTTAAATGCGCGCTCCAGCGGCATTTCTGGGAACTAACGGCAAACCGAGTCAAAAGGGGGTAGGAACGCGGGGAAAAATACTAGCACAAGATTTATAAAGTTAGGCCTTTACGCACGTGTTTAGATTTATCGCGAATTGGCGATGAATTTTAGTGCTCAAACGTTTGAGACATTGTTTGGAGATTTTACACATTCTCCAGAGAAGAAAAAAAGTAAAAGTGTATTAAGAGATTCAGATGATGGTAAGTTTCGGCTTTTTAAAAAAAAAAAAAATAACTTTTAACAAACTTAAAATCGACCTTACCTTGAAGCAGTATTTAAGGGCTTGATCCTCATAATTAAGCTCTAAAACGTAAGACTAACCAAGAGTTAAATTTTAACAAAAGAGACTAAAATAACCGTTTAGAAATATATCCTAGCTGATAAGCAGACGAAAATTTCAAACTACATTGAATAAAATAGTTCAGTTCACGGCGGAAAGATGGCATTAGCCGCATAATTCTGTTTCCTTTTTTTTCGTTTAGACTCGGCTAGATTTGGTCGGGGGGGTAAAAACAGGGCACGACATTTAACAAGACTCGGACGCGGCGCTATAAGGGAAATCTGTGTCTGCCACTCGTCCCTGTGTATACTATAATTCGTCCATGTCCGAACTCTCTCTTACCTCTTTTCTTAATATCCAGCCTCCCGCGGTGGGTGGGCACCCTGTAGGCCAGACGATGACGGGTCTCGGATAATAGACTATTGTGGCGACATCTTCGTATTTACGAGTAAAACACCGTTATAATATACATTTCTTATCGTAAATAGATAAAAATTAAAGTTAAAATTGTCAAATTATACCACGAATAACGTCAGACTTCTACGGTTCGTCGGAAGTAAAGTTGATATTAGAACGTGAGATAATAGGTACGGAAATGATAAAATTTCGATAAGTTATTTTTAAACGCGATTGGCTAATCTCTAGCGTTATAATTATCAAAATTACATCATGAACTAAAGAAGATTTCAGTTCAAATTTAAGTGAAAATCGCGAACTGTTAGCATTTGTGGTTAGCTTGATAATAGCAGAGGTATATAATAAACCCCTTCGGGGGGAAGTATGAAAGCCCCTATACTACCAATGCTAAAAATCACGAACAACAAGAGCCCGCTGCTGACTATCTAGGCCACTAGCTCGCGATGGACTTCTCAATGTCGCTACTCTAGTAAATGGTCTTTGTATAAACAAGACGGCTCGATTTGTGTTTAGAACTTCCTGTCTCAGGAGTCAGGCTGTCTGTTAAAATGGAGTCGAAGGTTGACTTCAGCTCGCGAGTTCCGGAAGTGTGCGTAGGGAAAATTTAATGAGGTACAAAATGGTGTAAGTATTTTTTGGGAGTAAAGCGGTGTGTCGATCCGCCGCGATTTACGCCGGGCACTTGTTGTTCGTCGATTTTGCCTACCTTTCATACTTTCCCCCGAAGGGGGTTATTATAAACCTCTGATAATAGGTACTGTAAATGACCCTTTTTGGTGAGTTACCAATTGGTCACCGCCTTTATAGATAGTTTCTCTTTAATCATTCAGCTTAAGAGAAAGACAGTAGTAACGAAAATTTTGAAGCCCCCTTTTAAATAAATGAGAAATTTTTAATCATTTGTAGATCTGAAATGCAAATGAAACAGAAAAATCCGAGAATAAAATTTAGTTTTATCTCATATTAATAGGTTTTAATTATGAAAGACGACGTTAAATAGACCAATTCGAAATTGAAGAACTTGCATGGACATTGGGTACACTCTTTACGCATCGATCTGTTAAGAGATGTCGCTGGCGTAGTTCCCATTCTGATCCTATTCCGTTTTGCTAAGCTATGACGAGAGAGACAAACTAGGCGGTAACCCCTCCCCTCGCGCTACTTCGAGACTCGACGCGTTTCCCATGGCAACGGGTGTAATACGTCGATAGGTACAGACGCGCCATCTATTGCGATAATTCATCATTATATTTGTGCCCCAATGACCGTAGCCCCTGGATCAGTTGGTTTATAAGTATGGAAATTTCGAATTCGTCAATTAATTCGGAGCTTTCAGCTTTCTGCCATTGCTAACAAGCCAATCAGAGGCAAGCGCCCATCCCACGGGGTACTAAAATAAAATCGTAAAACCCCTGTCGACATCTAGGTGATAACCTAGAGATCTTGGTATAAACAGAGGTATATAATAACCCCCTTCGGGGGGAAGTATGAAAGGTAGGCAAAATCGACGAACAACAAGTGCCCGGCGTAAATCGCGGCGGATCGACACACCGCTTTACTTCCAAAAAAATAGTTACACCATTTTGAACCTCACTAAATTTTCCCTACGCACACTTCCGGAACTCGCGAGCTGAAGTCAACCTTCGACTCCATTTTAACAGACCGCTTGACTCCTGAGACAGGAAGTTCTAAACACAAATCGAGCCGTCTTGTTTATACAAAGACCATTTACTAGAGTAGCGACATTGAGAAGTCCAGCGCGAGCTAGTGGCCTAGATAGTCAGCAGCGGGCTCTTGTTGTTCGTGATTTTTAGCATTGGTAGTATAGGGGCTTTCATACTTCCCCCGAAGGGGGTTATTATATACCTCTGGTATAAATTATTTCATTTTAGAAAGTAATTGGAGAAGCTTATAATTTTTAAAACGTAGTCGCGTTTTCAATTGGAGATCTCTATAATATCACCTAGATGTCGCCAATGGCTCTTCTATCTTACTTCGACAGAGTCTCGTGTAATAGGCTCTTAGCTGTGATTGGTCCTTTGTAAACGGTGAAACAATCCAACACCTAGCTAAACCTAAAATTTAAATAATTCTAATCGAATTAACTTTTACAAAAATATGAAAAACTTAAGCGGGCTATATTTAATAACAAGGAATCATGGATAAAATTAAAATTAGTATGAAATTTCGACATATTAATCTCTCTTTAGCTTAATTTTCACATAATTGTACTAAAAATAATAACTAAAATCAGAAGCCGATGAAACCCTCCTTTGAAGTCTATTACTCCCTGGTCTTGTCTACCCCTCTCTGTATGGGTTAGTTTCAAAAAGCGCGATTCGTACGCCTCCTAACGGTAGATATTTTCGGAACCGGAGTTCGTCGAGCGAATATCTCTAGCTGCCTTGGAGTACGTCAAAAAAACGTCGTCGTTTGTGGAGAGAGAGAATTTACAATTTTCCGTAGACAGGGGGGGTATGAAGTAGGACCCCTCCGATCTCGTAAAATTGGGAATTTTACCCATACAGAGAGGAGCGCTATATGGAACATTAGAGTAGTAGACTTCAAAGGAGGGTTTCATCGGCTTCTGCTAAAATTAAATATTTTTAAAATTTGGTCCCTAAAACCCACTGTTCAAAATCCAAATTTAAAACTGACCATAACCCAGTTTAGAACTGCCCATTTGGAACTTAGAACTATACCCAAACAAGATGTTCTTCCAGGACACATGCCAAGCATCCCACTAAATAAACCTAACTAGAAAGAATCTTGAAGAAAACTAAGCAGATTAATTGATTTTATTCCAAGATTCTTTGGAGTGTTTGAGTTTTTCTTTAAAATAAATTGCTTGGGGGGAAAATCAAAAAAGGAAGGATAAAATGAGGAAGATGAGAGTGTGTTTATGGGAAAGTCTACCTATCTGGCGAAGTGGTTTTCTATATAAAAAAAAGGCGGGAAGGATAAGATCGATCAGTTGATCTTCTTGTAGAGTGACTACAGTAACTAGGGTTATTACGCTATGTTGCATAAATGCTTTTCAGCAATATTAAAATAACAAGAACTATACCCAAAACCAGAAGCCGATGAAACCCACCTTTGAAGTCTATTACTCCCGGGTCTTGTCTACCCCCTCTCTGTATGGGTTAGTGTCAAAAATCGCGATTCGTACGCCTCCTAACGGTAGATATTTTCGGAGCGGAAGTTCGTCCAGCCAATATCTCTAGCAACCTTGGAGTTCGTCAACCAAACGTCGTCGTATGTGGAGAGAGAGATTTCCAATTTTCCGTAGACAGGGGGGTATGAAGGAGGACCCCTCCGATCTCGTAAAATTGGGAATTTTACCCATACAGAGAGGAGCGCTATATGGAACATTAGAGTAGTAGACTTCAAACGAGGGTTTCATCGGCTTCTGCCAAAACTTGTAATATGGGTTGGTTTCATAAAAGAGGAGTTTACTTGGGGCAAGTTGCCGTCGACGTCATCAGCTACGTAATAGCTTGTAAAGCGCTTGTGAGCATCGAGCATTTTAGCTTATTTTTCTATATTGTGGTCTCTCTCGAGTGACTTGTGAACCATCTGACCCCTAGCGTTTTATGAAAACTGAAATAACTGCCCTGTATAACCTTAACGTCACGTGATTTGGTGACGTAGTTAGCAAAATTCTAACAAAATGTCGCGCTCACAATTTCTTTTATATTATGTCAAGTATTTCGAATTTGTCTATTCCAGGGTTGTCACAAACCTGGAAAACCTGGAAAAGTCAGAGAATTTTAAAATGGTCCGAAGGTCAAGGAAAAGTAAGGGAATTTTCATATTTTCCAAATACAAAATTGTGGAATCTCATAGTATGGATTCAGTTAGACCAGGGAAGCTTCCTTAAATATGTGTAAGAATGTATTATATGGGATCAGTGGCTTTATAACATTTATGGAAAGTCCCTATTGATAAAAGCAGGTTTTTTATGAATACTTTCTCACAGTATACTGTCTAAACAGAAGACCTATTTTTGGGGAGAGGTGATTCACACAAGGAAGAGCTACCACGCCAATCTCTAGCAACCTTGGAGTTCTACTAATTGGTCAGGGCAGAGGAAGGCAAAATCGACGAACAACAAGTGCCCGTCGTAAATCGCGGCGGATCGACACACCGCTTCATTCCCAAAAAATAGTTACACCATTTTGAACCTCACTAAATTTTCCCTACGCGCACTTCCGGAACTCGCGAGCTGAAGTCAACCTTCGACTCCATTTTAACAGACAGCCTGACTCCCGAGACAGGAAGTTCTAAACACAAATCGAGCCGTCTTGTTTATACAAAGACCATTTACTAGAGTAGCGACATTGAGAAGTCCAGCGCGAGCTAGTGGCCTAAATAGTCAGCAGCGGGCTCTTGTTGTTCGTGATTTTTAGCATTGGTAGTATAGGGGCTTTCATACTTCCCCTCGAAGGGGGTTATTATATACCTCTGGTCAGGGTAAAACGGTGTAGATGGTCAGGGAATTTTGTTATGAAAAATCTGTGGCAACCCTGTATTCAAAAGCTCTTAGTTTCCCTTTAATTCTTTTCTGATCTTAACCTGTTCCTGACTTGAGTGCTACTTTCCCTCCACGAGTCGACGAGAAATCTTGAATCATTTCACGTAGACCAACACTCTATTTTTAGAAAGAAAAGGGGATTTTAAATTCGTTATCGTTGGCACAAAAGAGAGCCGGGTGCTATACTAATATTGTTGAGAATAAGACAAAAATAAGAGTAGAGGCGCATATTTCTTGGTCCTGAGAAGGGCGTGTTTCCACGTCAATGACCCTTTAAGACGAAACATTTTAAGGTTAAAGGGCGTCATGGATCTCGTCGTCGTAATGCGATTACTAAGATGGTTCCCATTGCTGCGGGAGAGTGAGTGTAGAGTATAAAAGGATAATATTGGACAGGCATGGAAGCAAATTCCTCTTAGCAAAAAGGTTGTAATTCCTATTTTAGACAACTTTATATATCATTACACCAAGAATCCATTCAGGTTCCATAAGAATATGGGAGAGCCGCGATTCAATAACCATCCTCCCAAACTTTGTAGCAAAAGTTCGTCCGCTTCGAATCTATTTTTCAAGTAAATCGCTCCTGAAATTATATTATTAACCCGCGCCACTAACGACCTTGACATAATATTTTGGGTAATAAAAATGGAGCCGACCGAAAAGAGATCTAAGCGTACAAATGTTGCGAAAATTGCGGACGAACTTTTGTTACAAAGTTTGGGAGGATGGTACCAGAGGGTAAAGTTATGCTCCCATATTCTTATGGAACCTGAATGGATTCTTGATTACACGTACAGAACGTACAGATAAAGAGCAGCTCTCATTAAAATTCGCAATTTTTGTAAAGACTATTTTGTTGGGTCTCTGAATCGGGACTAGTCTAGACGTGATTCAAGAGAGACATTGATACGTCAGAGGTTACTATCTCTCACCTCGGTGTCATCCCCATTAGTGAGGGAGTACCAGTATTCGCTCTTACAAGCGCTCCCCCAGTAAGGGGTTCCATGACGTCAGGCTTTCTTTACCCCGTCTGTCCTACACCTTGCCCACACTCTTCCGCTAGACACGCGGGATACTGAGGAAAGAGGTTAGAGAGTGTTCAGTAGACTGGGACATAAATCCTTACCCCAGGAAAACTGAGAACCCAATTATGAAAAATCAGTGCCATCTCGTGTTTTTTCATCGTACTAAATAACCATTTACTAATACCATCTTAGGATGTCTACAAGCTTGTTTGTATTGATCTTGGTTTTAAAAACATTTTATCAGAAGCCGATGAAACCCTCCTTTGAAGTCTATTACTCCCGGGTCTTGTCTACCTCTCTCTGTATGGGTTATTCTCAAAAGGCGCGATTCGTACGGCCCCTAACGGTAGATGTTTTCGAGCGAATATCTCTAGCAGCCTTGGAGTTCGTCCAAAAAACGTCGTCGTTTGTGGAGAGAGAGAGAATTTCCAATTTTCCGTAGACAGGGGGGGATGAAGTAGGACCCCTTCTAACTCGTAAAATTGGGAATTTTACCCATACAGAGAGGAGCGCTATATGGAACATTGGTGTAGTAGACTTCAAAGGAGGGTTTCATCGGCTTCTGATTTTATAGATCTACTAAAATAGTCATGCTATATTTATATTTTAAAAGTTGCTAAACTCATATTAAAAAAAATGGCATAGAGAGATACGAGATTTTGCGAAAATGTCTCAAGAATTGTCTCAATAATTCACGAGATTTGAAAGGAACCTTATAATATTCTTACGTGGGTTATAATATGGAAAATTCAACCTTTATTCGCAACACGAATAAACTTAACTTCGATCAATTATTTAAAGGGAGAAGGCAACCTATAATATCAAGAAATTAATTATCGATTCCTTATCGTTTAAATAGGCCTAATCCACCAAGAAAAGGTTTAAAAAACAAATATTTAGAGCTCGGAATCGGATATCCATTATCTTCTGTTATTCGTATATTTTTAGATATATTATTTTCGGATAAAATTGTAACTAAGAATTGAAATTTGTATATTCGTATAATTGTTAAAAGGTTTACCCGAAGATAAGCCTTCACCGCTTTATCTATCTATAAATTACTCGTATTCAAACGTATAACGATGGACAAGAAAATTAACGTTTCCAGAATTAGTCTAAAATATAAGAAAAATATTTCAAATTGACTTTTAATTCGAAGAATATAAATAAAACAATGAAACTAAGATTTTAAATCATCTTTTTATTCGTTATTTTTCACGAAAATCAATTTTGAATTTTCTTATCCGAACGTATAACGCGGATAATATTCTAAGATAAGGCCATTTTTGGATAAAAATCGATAAAGTTTTTTACGTTATCTTCGTATAAGTTAACTCGAATAAAAAATAGTCTATTTTTAATCAAACAGATAATATACATCAGAATTAAGTAGATTTTATTCAATTAATAAAAATTCTACGAATTTCAACTAGAAATAAATTTAAACTTACCCGGAAAATAGGCTTAGCGGGATTCACGGAGATCCTGAATTGCCTCCGTGTAAGGTCTAGCGAGCAATAAGCGAAGACCCGTCGTTCACGCGAGATCTCCACGAGACTCACAATCGCGTTCGATTCGTCGCTAGACCTTATACGCGAGGAAATCAGAATCTCCATGAATCCTGCTAAGCCTATTTTCTGGGTAAGTTTTAAAATTATTTCTAGTTTAATATTTGTTCGTAATTATTTTATTTTCACTAGTGGATTACGACTATTGAAACACTAAGGAATCGATAAAAAAATCACTTGTTGTTAGGTTGCATTCTCCCTTTAAGAAAAATAAACCAAAAATATTGAGAGTGCTGCAAAATGTAGGTGGATTTACTATATAATATTGTTTTTACAGTGTGCATTATTTATTAACTGAAAAGCATAGTATCATCACGGTTGTAGGTCTACGGGAAATGGCCCCACATAATACCACAAAGAAACCATTTATTTAGCTAAGAAAATATGGGCGAAAATATTTGAAACCAATCATTGATCGTATGGTTGATAAGTATACGCAGAAGTAGATGAAACCTTCCTTTGAAGTCTACTACTCTAATGTTCGATATAGCGCTCCTCTCTGTATGGGAGAAATTCCCAATTTTACGAGATCGGAGGGGTCCTACTTCATAGCCCCTGTCTAGGGAAAAATGGAAATTCTCTCTCTCCGCAAACGACGACGTTTTTTTGACGTACTCCAAGGCTGCTAGAGATATTCGCTGGACGAACTCCCGCTACGAAAATATCTACCGTTAGGAGGCGTACGAATCGCGCTTTGTGAAACTAAGCCATACAGAGAGAGTTAGACAAGACCAGGGAGTAATAGACTTCAAAGGAGGGTTTCATCGGCTTCTGCTATTGGTTTGATACTACAAACCTGGCACGGAAGGAAATGAAACTCAAGAGTGTAGGGATGAGCAAGCGAATAGAGGAAGAATTTCTTTAATGAGTATGCAAAGATTTTACCGGAGTCTTAAGGCGGTAGACAAGGGTTATTTAGTAGGATAAAAAACACGAGATGGCACTGATTTTGCCTAAAAGGCGTCAGAGTTTTTCTGGGGGTAAAGATTGTTTGAGAATGATTTTTTTCCCAGTCTACCACATACCCTAGTATACAGTCTCAGCGGCTCTCGTGGCGGATGGGCACGCTGTAAGCCAAGTCTCGGATAATAGACTCTATTGTGGCGACATCTTTGAGTTTTCGCGTAAAATACAGTTATAATATTCATTTCTTATCGTAACTATAGAAAAATTTAATTTTAAATTATACCACAAAGTAAAGTTGAAGAATCTAGCGATATTAGAACGTGAGATAAGAAGGAAAAGACATATTTCGATAAATTACTTTAAAACAAGGTTAGTTAATCTCTCGTGTCATAATTATCAAAATGACATCATGAACTAAAGAAGATTTCAATTTAAATTTAAGTTAAAATCGCGAACTGATAGCACTTGTTCTCTTGATAATAGATACTGCAAATGACCCTTTTGGTGAGTTATCCATTGACTGCCGACTTAAGCTTGGTTTCAATTTGACCGAAAAAACCAACGTTTTCGGTCTCTGAGCTCAGCGCTGAGCCTAATACCGTCTTCAGACGAGGCGTAATTAGCCGTGGTTTAATTAGATTTAACCGAGGTTTACATAGCCATTTCAGTTCAATAAACCTCGGTTAATTTGGAATAAACCATGGTTAAATCTGATTAAACCGGCTACTTACGCCTCGTCTGAAAAGGGTATAAGCAAGCTAGTGACGTTATTCTATTTGAACCAATTGTCAGCCATCGGATAATTCCAATTCAGAACTTAACCAGATAGTTTTAGGCGTTGCAAGAATGAATGCGCTACAGAGGCTCTAACCTCTAGAATCTTGATCCAAGAAATTGAGTACCAAAAATATATAACAGCAGTGGACGAAGGCTGTTCTAATGTCGTGATTAAAGGAGCCAGATGTTCCTCTGTAATTTCATTTAAATTCGCTGTCTTTCATACTGTTTTGGATAACATTAGCTAGAAAATGAAGGTTGATAAGAATCCTAAGGTCCTAGTTTCATATCCGATTGAATAACTTCTTTTTATACACTCCTGATAATGAAAATTGTGGACAGTTACGAGACTTTGCCAGTAAGATATAGGTCTAAAGAGAATTTCGCGTTCTTCTGGACAAATCATTTCTAGTTTCTATGGAAACCCAGTAACGAACTCTCGGGCCACGGAATCTTGAGATCATCAAAATCAATTTACTTTCTACAGAGTCTCTCTTCCCGTAGATGGGGAGATAATGAACCACTAGCGTCGCGCTAGCTTTGTTCCTCAACTCGAGAGTTACACGGCTACACATTTTCCCCAATTTTCGCCAGCCTAAAACGAGGTATTTTCGCCAAAGCGAGCTGGCAAGCGTAAGAATTCGAAAAATAATAAACGAATACTACTAGTCTTAATTAAAAACTTTCTCTAGAAAATTCCCGAAACATAAGACGCTCAGCTATGCTACATTGTTATAAAAATGCCGTCGTGGTTATATCTTGGGCGATCTTTCGTTATAGAGTTTCGCGTCGCTTTTATTTATGATCATTATAGGAAGAAACTATCGCCGTTATGATTGTTATAGATAATAGCGAAATTATACCGTAAAAAGGCAGTAAACCGTGACCATTATCTTTCCAGGTTTTACAGTATTACAAGTTTTATGTAACAAGAGTGTTAAACCCGAAACACGAATAACATCTTACAACACTGCGCTATAGAGGTATGACTTTGATTGGTCGCTGACCCCCAAATTGCAAAAAATTCAGGATCTACATGAATCTAGGTAAACGTAATAAAAAAAATTCAAGGCGTAAAAATAAACAAACTCGGGAAATACTTAGTATATAAGTATATTTTAGAATATTAGTATATTAGTATTTTCCAAGCGCGCTATTATTTTTATTGCATGCTTTTATTTTCAACGCGTGCTTTTATTTTCAACGGGCGCTTTTATTTTCAACGGGCGCTTTTATTTTCAACTCGCGCTTTTATTTTCAACGGGCGCTTTTATTTCCAACGCGTGCTTTTATTTCCAACGCGTGCTTTTATTTCCAACGCGTGCTTTTATTTCCAACGCGTGCTTTTATTTTCTACGAGTGCTTTTATTTTCAACGCGTGCTTTTATTTTCGACGCGTGCTTTTTTTTCGACTCGTGCTTTTATTTTCGACGCGTGCTTTTATTTTCGACGCGTGCTTTTATTTTCGACGCGTGCTTTTATTTTCGACGCGTGCTTTTATTTTCGACGCGTGCTTTTATTTTTGACCAATCTCGAGGTATCTCGACCAATCTCGAGGTATCTCGACCAATCTCGAGGTATCTCGACCAATCTCGAGGTATCTCGACCAATCTCGAGGTATCTCGACCAATCTCGAGGTATCTCGACCAATCTCGAGGTATCTCGACCAATCTCGAGGTATCTCGACCAATCTCGAGGTATCTCGACCAATCTCGAGGTATCTCGACCAATCTCGAGGTATCTCGACCAATCTCGAGGTATCTCGGCCAATCTCGAGGTATCTCGACCAATCTCGAGGTATCTCGACCAATCTCGAGGTATCTCGACGGATCTCGACGGATCTCGACCAATCTGGACCAATCTCGACGGATCTCGACCAATCTGGACCAATCTCGACGGATCTCGACCAATCTCGACGGATCTCGACCAATCTCGACGGATCTCGACCAATCTCGACGTATCTCGACCAATCTCGACGTATCTCGACCAATCTCAAGGTATCGTTGTTATCGTTCGTTCATTTTTTACAGGGGGTGTAGTTATCGTTCGTTCATTTTTTACAGGGGGTGTAGTTATCGTTCCTTCATTTTTTACAGGGGGTGTAGTTATCGTTCGTTCATTTTTTACAGGGGGTGTAGTTATCGTTCCTTCATTTTTTACAGGGGGTTTAGTTATCGTTCCTTCATTTTTTACAGGGGGTGTAGTTATCGGTCGTTTATTTTAAAAGGGGGTGTAGTTATCGGTCGTTTATTTTAACAGAGGGTGTAGTTAGCGTTCGTTCATTTTTACAGGGGGTGTAGTTATCGTTCGTTCATTTTTACAGGGGGTGTAGTTATCGGTCCTTAATTTTAACAGGGGGTGTAGTGATCGGTCGGTCATTTTTACAGGGGGTGTAGTTATTGTTCGTTCATTTTTACAGGGGGTGTAGTTATCGTTCGTTCATTTTTACAGGTGGTGTAGTTATCGGTCCTTAATTTTAACAGGGGGTGTAGTGATCGGTCGGTCATTTTTACAGGGGGTGTAGTTATCGTTCGTTCATTTTTACAGGGGGTGTAGTTATCGGTCCTTTATTTTAACAGGGGGTGTAGTGATCGGTCGGGCATTTTTACAGGGGGTATAGTGATCGGTCGGTCATTTTTACAGGGGGTGTAATGATGGTTCGTTCATTTTTACAGGGGGTGTAGTTATCGTTCGTTCATTTTTTACAGGGGGTGTAGTTATCGTTCGTTCATTTTTTACAGGGGGTGTAGTGGTCGGTCGGTCATTTTTACAGGGGGTGTAGTTATCGGTCCTTTATTTTAACAGGGGGTGTAGTGATCGGTCGGTCATTTTTACAGGGGGTGTAGTGATCGGTCGGTCATTTTTACAGGGGGTGTAATGATGGTTCGTTCATTTTTACAGGGGGTGTAGTTATCGTTCGGTCATTTTTTACAGGGGGTGTAGTTATCGATCGTTCATTTTTTACAGGGGGTGTAATTATCGTTCGTTCATTTTTTACAGGGGGTGTAGTTATCGTTCGTTCATTTTTTACAGGGGGTGTAGTTATCGTTCGTTCATTTTTTACAGGGGGTGTAGTTATCGTTCGTTCATTTTTTACAGGGGGTGTAGTTATCGTTCGTTCATTTTTTACAGGGGGTGTAGTTATCGTTCGTTCATTTTTTACAGGGGGTGTAGTTATCGTTCGTTCATTTTTTACAGGGGGTGTAGTTATCGGTCGGGCATTTTAACAGGGGGTGTAGCGATCGGTCGGTCATTTTTACAGGGGGTGTAGTGATCGTTCGTTAATTTTACAGGGGGTGTAGTTATCGTTCGTTAATTTTTACAGGGGGTGTAGTGGTCGGTCGGTCATTTTTACAGGGGGTGTAGTTATCGGTCCTTCATTTTTTACAGGAGGTGTAGTTATCGGTCGTTTATTTTAAAAGGGGGTGTAGTTATCGGTCGTTTATTTTAACAGAGGGTGTAGTTAGCGTTCGTTCATTTTTACAGGGGGTGTAGTTATCGTTCGTTCATTTTTACAGGGGGTGTAGTGATCGGTCGGGCATTTTAACAGGGGATGTAGTGATCGGTCGGTCATTTTTACAGGGGGTGTAGTGATCGTTCGTTAATTTTTACAGGGGTGTAGTTATCGTTCGTTCATTTTTACAGGGGGTGTAGTTATCGTTCGTTCATTTTTACAGGGGGTGTAGTTATCGGTCCTTTATTTTAACAGGGGGTGTAGTGATCGGTCGGTCATTTTTACAGGGGGGTATAGTGATCGGTCGGTCATTTTTACAGGGGGTGTAATGATGGTTCGTTCATTTTTACAGGGGGTGTAGTTATCATTCGTTCATTTTTTACAGGGGGTGTAGTGGTCGGTCCTTTATTTTAACAGGGGGTGTAGTTATCGGTCCTTTATTTTAACAGGGGGTGTAGTGATCGGTCGGTCATTTTTACAGGGGGTGTAGTGATCGGTCGGTCATTTTTACAGGGGGTGTAATGATGGTTCGTTCATTTTTACAGGGGGTGTAGTTATCGTTCCTTCATTTTTTACAGGGGGTGTAGTTATCGTTCCTTCATTTTTTACAGGGGGTGTAGTTATCGTTCCTTCATTTTTTACAGGGGGTTTAGTTATCGTTCCTTCATTTTTTACAGGGGGTGTAGTTATCGGTCGTTTATTTTAAAAGGGGGTGTAGTTATCGGTCGTTTATTTTAACAGAGGGTGTAGTTAGCGTTCGTTCATTTTTACAGGGGGTGTAGTTATCGTTCGTTCATTTTTTACAGGGGGTGTAGTTATGGTTCGTTCATTTTTTACAGGGGGTGTAGTTATCGTTCCTTCATTTTTTACAGGGGGTTTAGTTATCGTTCCTTCATTTTTTACAGGGGGTGTAGTTATCGGTCGTTTATTTTAAAAGGGGGTGTAGTTATCGGTCGTTTATTTTAACAGAGGGTGTAGTTAGCGTTCGTTCATTTTTACAGGGGGTGTAGTTATCGTTCGTTCATTTTTTACAGGGGGTGTAGTTATGGTTCGTTCATTTTTTACAGGGGGTGTAGTTATCGTTCCTTCATTTTTTACAGGGGGTTTAGTTATCGTTCCTTCATTTTTTACAGGGGGTGTAGTTATCGGTCGTTTATTTTAAAAGGGGGTGTAGTTATCGGTCGTTTATTTTAACAGAGGGTGTAGTTAGCGTTCGTTCATTTTTACAGGGGGTGTAGTTATCGTTCGTTCATTTTTACAGGGGGTGTAGTTATCGGTCCTTAATTTTAACAGGGGGTGTAGTGATCGGTCGGTCATTTTTACAGGGGGTGTAGTTATTGTTCGTTCATTTTTACAGGGGGTGTAGTTATCGTTCGTTCATTTTTACAGGGGGTGTAGTTATCGGTCCTTAATTTTAACAGGGGGTGTAATGATCGGTCGGTCATTTTTACAGGGGGTGTAGTTATCGTTCGTTCATTTTTACAGGGGGTGTAGTTATCGGTCCTTTATTTTAAAAGGGGGTGTAGTGATCGGTCGGGCATTTTTACAGGGGGTATAGTGATCGGTCGGTCATTTTTACAGGGGGTGTAATGATGGTTCGTTCATTTTTACAGGGGGTGTAGTTATCGTTCGTTCATTTTTTACAGGGGGTGTAGTGGTCGGTCGGTCATTTTTACAGGGGGTGTAGTTATCGGTCCTTTATTTTAACAGGGGGTGTAGTGATCGGTCGGTCATTTTTACAGGGGGTGTAGTGATCGGTCGGTCATTTTTACAGGGGGTGTAATGATGGTTCGTTCATTTTTACAGGGGGTGTAGTTATCGTTCGGTCATTTTTTACAGGGGGTGTAGTTATCGATCGTTCATTTTTTACAGGGGGTGTAATTATCGTTCGTTCATTTTTTACAGGGGGTGTAGTTATCGTTCGTTCATTTTTTACAGGGGGTGTAGTTATCGTTCGTTCATTTTTTACAGGGGGTGTAGTTATCGTTCGTTCATTTTTTACAGGGGGTGTAGTTATCGTTCGTTCATTTTTTACAGGGGGTGTAGTTATCGTTCGTTCATTTTTTACAGGGGGTGTAGTTATCGTTCGTTCATTTTTACAGGGGGTGTAGTGATCGGACGGGCATTTTAACAGGGGGTGTAGCGATCGGTCGGTCATTTTTACAGGGGGTGTAGTGATCGTTCGTTAATTTTACAGGGGGTGTAGTTATCGTTCGTTAATTTTTACAGGGGGTGTAGTGGTCGGTCGGTCATTTTTACAGGGGGTGTAGTTATCGGTCCTTCATTTTTTACAGGGGGTGTAGTTATCGGTCGTTTATTTTAAAAGGGGGTGTAGTTATCGGTCGTTTATTTTAACAGAGGGTGTAGTTAGCGTTCGTTCATTTTTACAGGGGGTGTAGTTATCGTTCGTTCATTTTTACAGGGGGTGTAGTGATCGGTCGGGCATTTTAACAGGGGGTGTAGTGATCGGTCGGTCATTTTTACAGGGGGTGTAGTGATCGTTCGTTAATTTTTACAGGGGGTGTAGTTATCGTTCGTTCATTTTTACAGGGGGTGTAGTTATCGTTCGTTCATTTTTACAGGGGGTGTAGTTATCGGTCCTTTATTTTAACAGGGGGTGTAGTGATCGGTCGGTCATTTTTACAGGGGGGTATAGTGATCGGTCGGTCATTTTTACAGGGGGTGTAATGATGGTTCGTTCATTTTTACAGGGGGTGTAGTTATCATTCGTTCATTTTTTACAGGGGGTGTAGTGGTCGGTCCTTTATTTTAACAGGGGGTGTAGTTATCGGTCCTTTATTTTAACAGGGGGTGTAGTGATCGGTCGGTCATTTTACAGGGGGTGTAGTGATCGGTCGGTCATTTTTACAGGGGGTGTAATGATGGTTCGTTCATTTTTACAGGGGGTGTAGTTATCGTTCGTTCATTTTTTACAGGGGGTGTAGTTATCGATCGTTCATTTTTTACAGGGGGTGTAGTTATCGGTCCTTCATTTTTTACAGGGGGTGTAGTTATCGGTCCTTCATTTTTTACAGGGGGTGTAGTTATCGGTCGTTTATTTTAACAGGGGGTGTAGGGATCGGTCGGTCATTTTTACAGGGGGTGTAGTGATCGGTCGTTCATTTTTACAGGGGGTGTAGTTATCGTTCGTTCATTTTTACAGGGGGTGTAGTTATCGGTCCTTCATTTTTTACAGGGGGTTTAGTTATCGTTCCTTCATTTTTTACAGGGGGTGTAGTTATCGGTCGTTTATTTTAAAAGGGGGTGTAGTTATCGGTCGTTTATTTTAACAGAGGGTGTAGTTAGCGTTCGTTCATTTTTACAGGGGGTGTAGTTATCGTTCGTTCATTTTTACAGGGGGTGTAGTTATCGGTCCTTAATTTTAACAGGGGGTGTAGTGATCGGTCGGTCATTTTTACAGGGGGTGTAGTTATTGTTCGTTCATTTTTACAGGGGGTGTAGTTATCGTTCGTTCATTTTTACAGGGGGTGTAGTTATCGGTCCTTAATTTTAACAGGGGGTGTAGTGATCGGTCGGTCATTTTTACAGGGGGTGTAGTTATCGTTCGTTCATTTTTACAGGGGGTGTAGTTATCGGTCCTTTATTTTAAAAGGGGGTGTAGTGATCGGTCGGGCATTTTTACAGGGGGTATAGTGATCGGTCGGTCATTTTTACAGGGGGTGTAATGATGGTTCGTTCATTTTTACAGGGGGTGTAGTTATCGTTCGTTCATTTTTTACAGGGGGTGTAGTGGTCGGTCGGTCATTTTTACAGGGGGTGTAGTTATCGGTCCTTTATTTTAACAGGGGGTGTAGTGATCGGTCGGTCATTTTTACAGGGGGTGTAGTGATCGGTCGGTCATTTTTACAGGGGGTGTAATGATGGTTCGTTCATTTTTACAGGGGGTGTAGTTATCGTTCGGTCATTTTTTACAGGGGGTGTAGTTATCGATCGTTCATTTTTTACAGGGGGTGTAATTATCGTTCGTTCATTTTTTACAGGGGGTGTAGTTATCGTTCGTTCATTTTTTACAGGGGGTGTAGTTATCGTTCGTTCATTTTTTACAGGGGGTGTAGTTATCGTTCGTTCATTTTTTACAGGGGGTGTAGTTATCGTTCGTTCATTTTTACAGGGGGTGTAGTGATCGGACGGGCATTTTAACAGGGGGTGTAGCGATCGGTCGGTCATTTTTACAGGGGGTGTAGTTATCGTTCGTTAATTTTTACAGGGGGTGTAGTGGTCGGTCGGTCATTTTTACAGGGGGTGTAGTTATCGGTCCTTCATTTTTTACAGGGGGTGTAGTTATCGGTCGTTTATTTTAAAAGGGGGTGTAGTTATCGGTCGTTTATTTTAACAGAGGGTGTAGTTAGCGTTCGTTCATTTTTACAGGGGGTGTAGTGATCGGTCGGGCATTTTAACAGGGGGTGTAGTGATCGGTCGGTCATTTTTACAGGGGGTGTAATGATGGTTCGTTCATTTTTACAGGGGGTGTAGTTATCGTTCGGTCATTTTTTACAGGGGGTGTAGTTATCGATCGGTCATTTTTACAGGGGGTGTAATTATCGTTCGTTCATTTTTTACAGGGGGTGTAGTTATCGTTCGTTCATTTTTTACAGGGGGTGTAGTTATCGTTCGTTCATTTTTTACAGGGGGTGTAGTTATCGTTCGTTCATTTTTTACAGGGGGTGTAGTTATCGTTCGTTCATTTTTTACAGGGGGTGTAGTTATCGTTCGTTCATTTTTTACAGGGGGTGTAGTTATCGTTCGTTCATTTTTTACAGGGGGTGTAGTTATCGTTCGTTCATTTTTACAGGGGGTGTAGTGATCGGACGGGCATTTTAACAGGGGGTGTAGCGATCGGTCGGTCATTTTTACAGGGGGTGTAGTGATCGTTCGTTAATTTTACAGGGGGTGTAGTTATCGTTCGTTAATTTTTACAGGGGGTGTAGTGGTCGGTCGGTCATTTTTACAGGGGGTGTAGTTATCGGTCCTTCATTTTTTACAGGGGGTGTAGTTATCGGTCGTTTATTTTAAAAGGGGGTGTAGTTATCGGTCGTTTATTTTAACAGAGGGTGTAGTTAGCGTTCGTTCATTTTTACAGGGGGTGTAGTTATCGTTCGTTCATTTTTACAGGGGGTGTAGTGATCGGTCGGGCATTTTAACAGGGGGTGTAGTGATCGGTCGGTCATTTTTACAGGGGGTGTAGTGATCGTTCGTTAATTTTTACAGGGGGTGTAGTTATCGTTCGTTCATTTTTACAGGGGGTGTAGTTATCGTTCGTTCATTTTTACAGGGGGTGTAGTTATCGGTCCTTTATTTTAACAGGGGGTGTAGTGATCGGTCGGTCATTTTTACAGGGGGGTATAGTGATCGGTCGGTCATTTTTACAGGGGGTGTAATGATGGTTCGTTCATTTTTACAGGGGGTGTAGTTATCATTCGTTCATTTTTTACAGGGGGTGTAGTGGTCGGTCCTTTATTTTAACAGGGGGTGTAGTTATCGGTCCTTTATTTTAACAGGGGGTGTAGTGATCGGTCGGTCATTTTACAGGGGGTGTAGTGATCGGTCGGTCATTTTTACAGGGGGTGTAATGATGGTTCGTTCATTTTTACAGGGGGTGTAGTTATCGTTCGTTCATTTTTTACAGGGGGTGTAGTTATCGATCGTTCATTTTTTACAGGGGGTGTAGTTATCGGTCCTTCATTTTTTACAGGGGGTGTAGTTATCGGTCCTTCATTTTTTACAGGGGGTGTAGTTATCGGTCGTTTATTTTAACAGGGGGTGTAGGGATCGGTCGGTCATTTTTACAGGGGGTGTAGTGATCGGTCGTTCATTTTTACAGGGGGTGTAGTTATCGTTCGTTCATTTTTACAGGGGGTGTAGTTATCGGTCGTTCATTTTTACAGGGGTGTAGTTATCGGTCGTTCATTTTTACAGGGGGTGTAGTTATCGTTCCTTCATTTTTTACAGGGGGTGTAGTTATCGTTCCTTCATTTTTTACAGGGGGTGTAGTTATCGGTCGTTTATTTTAAAAGGGGGTGTAGTTATCGGTCGTTTATTTTAACAGAGGGTGTAGTTAGCGTTCGTTCATTTTTACAGGGGGTGTAGTTATCGTTCGTTCATTTTTTACAGGGGGTGTAGTTATGGTTCGTTCATTTTTTACAGGGGGTGTAGTTATCGTTCCTTCATTTTTTACAGGGGGTTTAGTTATCGTTCCTTCATTTTTTACAGGGGGTGTAGTTATCGGTCGTTTATTTTAAAAGGGGGTGTAGTTATCGGTCGTTTATTTTAACAGAGGGTGTAGTTAGCGTTCGTTCATTTTTACAGGGGGTGTAGTTATCGTTCGTTCATTTTTACAGGGGGTGTAGTTATCGTTCGTTCATTTTTTACAGGGGGTGTAGTTATCGTTCGTTCATTTTTACAGGGGGTGTAGTGATCGGACGGGCATTTTAACAGGGGGTGTAGCGATCGGTCGGTCATTTTTACAGGGGGTGTAGTTATCGTTCGTTAATTTTTACAGGGGGTGTAGTGGTCGGTCGGTCATTTTTACAGGGGGTGTAGTTATCGGTCCTTCATTTTTTACAGGGGGTGTAGTTATCGGTCGTTTATTTTAAAAGGGGGTGTAGTTATCGGTCGTTTATTTTAACAGAGGGTGTAGTTAGCGTTCGTTCATTTTTACAGGGGGTGTAGTGATCGGTCGGGCATTTTAACAGGGGGTGTAGTGATCGGTCGGTCATTTTTACAGGGGGTGTAATGATGGTTCGTTCATTTTTACAGGGGGTGTAGTTATCGTTCGGTCATTTTTTACAGGGGGTGTAGTTATCGATCGGTCATTTTTACAGGGGGTGTAATTATCGTTCGTTCATTTTTTACAGGGGGTGTAGTTATCGTTCGTTCATTTTTTACAGGGGGTGTAGTTATCGTTCGTTCATTTTTTACAGGGGGTGTAGTTATCGTTCGTTCATTTTTTACAGGGGGTGTAGTTATCGTTCGTTCATTTTTTACAGGGGGTGTAGTTATCGTTCGTTCATTTTTTACAGGGGGTGTAGTTATCGTTCGTTCATTTTTTACAGGGGGTGTAGTTATCGTTCGTTCATTTTTACAGGGGGTGTAGTGATCGGACGGGCATTTTAACAGGGGGTGTAGCGATCGGTCGGTCATTTTTACAGGGGGTGTAGTGATCGTTCGTTAATTTTACAGGGGGTGTAGTTATCGTTCGTTAATTTTTACAGGGGGTGTAGTGGTCGGTCGGTCATTTTTACAGGGGGTGTAGTTATCGGTCCTTCATTTTTTACAGGGGGTGTAGTTATCGGTCGTTTATTTTAAAAGGGGGTGTAGTTATCGGTCGTTTATTTTAACAGAGGGTGTAGTTAGCGTTCGTTCATTTTTACAGGGGGTGTAGTTATCGTTCGTTCATTTTTACAGGGGGTGTAGTGATCGGTCGGGCATTTTAACAGGGGGTGTAGTGATCGGTCGGTCATTTTTACAGGGGGTGTAGTGATCGTTCGTTAATTTTTACAGGGGGTGTAGTTATCGTTCGTTCATTTTTACAGGGGGTGTAGTTATCGTTCGTTCATTTTTACAGGGGGTGTAGTTATCGGTCCTTTATTTTAACAGGGGGTGTAGTGATCGGTCGGTCATTTTTACAGGGGGGTATAGTGATCGGTCGGTCATTTTTACAGGGGGTGTAATGATGGTTCGTTCATTTTTACAGGGGGTGTAGTTATCATTCGTTCATTTTTTACAGGGGGTGTAGTGGTCGGTCCTTTATTTTAACAGGGGGTGTAGTTATCGGTCCTTTATTTTAACAGGGGGTGTAGTGATCGGTCGGTCATTTTACAGGGGGTGTAGTGATCGGTCGGTCATTTTTACAGGGGGTGTAATGATGGTTCGTTCATTTTTACAGGGGGTGTAGTTATCGTTCGTTCATTTTTTACAGGGGGTGTAGTTATCGATCGTTCATTTTTTACAGGGGGTGTAGTTATCGGTCCTTCATTTTTTACAGGGGGTGTAGTTATCGGTCCTTCATTTTTTACAGGGGGTGTAGTTATCGGTCGTTTATTTTAACAGGGGGTGTAGGGATCGGTCGGTCATTTTTACAGGGGGTGTAGTGATCGGTCGTTCATTTTTACAGGGGGTGTAGTTATCGTTCGTTCATTTTTACAGGGGGTGTAGTTATCGGTCGTTCATTTTTACAGGGGTGTAGTTATCGGTCGTTCATTTTTACAGGGGGTGTAGTTATCGTTCCTTCATTTTTTACAGGGGGTGTAGTTATCGTTCCTTCATTTTTTACAGGGGGTGTAGTTATCGGTCGTTTATTTTAAAAGGGGGTGTAGTTATCGGTCGTTTATTTTAACAGAGGGTGTAGTTATCGTTCCTTCATTTTTTACCGGGGATGTAATGATGGTTCGTTCATTTTTACAGGGGGGTAGTTATCGTTCGTTCATTTTTTACAGGGGGTTTAGTGGTCGGTCGGTCATTTTTACAGGGGGTGTAGTTATCGGTCCTTTATTTTAACAGGGGGTGTAGTGATCGGTCGGTCATTTTTACAGGGGGTGTAGTGATCGGTCGGTCATTTTTTACAGGGGGTGTAGTTATCGTTCGTTAATTTTTTACAGGGGGTGTAGTTATCGTTCGGTCATTTTTTACAGGGGGTGTAGTTATCGGTCGTTTATTTTAACAGGGGGTGTAGGGATCGGTCGGTCATTTTTACAGGGGGTGTAGTGATCGGTCGTTCATTTTTACAGGGGGTGTAGTGATCGGTCGTTCAGTTTTACAGGGGGTGTAGTTATCGTTCGTTCATTTTTACAGGGGGTGTAGTTATCGGTCGTTCATTTTTACAGGGGGTGTAGTTATCGGTCATTCATTTTTACAGGGGGTGTAGTTATCGGGCGTTCATTTTTACAGGGGGTGTAGTTATCGGTCATTCATTTTTACAGGGGGTGTAGTTATCGGGCGTTCATTTTTACAGGGGGTGTAGTTTCCGTCCGTTAATTTATTTATGGGTGTATTTATTATTTATTTATTTTTACAGGGGGAAAAAACCCGCTAACTCCAAGTTAGCGGGTTGCTTAGAAGATGGCGTGAGCGAGTGGCTAAAGCGGCGTAGTTATAAGCGGCGTATCGTGGGTTCGAATCCCACGGCGGTCTATATACCCGGGAGTGTTGTGAAAAACTCCAAGTTAGCGGGTTTCTAACCAAATTGCGTGAGTGGCTTCAGTAGAAAAGCGTTGGCTCGATAAGCGGCAGGTCGCGTGTTGGAATCCAATGGACGGCTAGATTAGTTATTTTAATGTAAAGAGTTTGTCGTTACCAGGGAGTGTTGTAACAAAGGAATAAGTTCCAAGTTTAGGAAAGGCAAGCGTCAGTAGCTAAAGTAGCAAAGCGTTGGCTCGATAAGCGGCAGGTCCCGGGTTCGAATCCTATGGACGGCTAGATTATTTATTTTAAAGTGAAGAGTTTTGTAACAAAGCAATAAGTTCCTCGTTTAGAAAAGGCAAGCGTCAGTAGCTAAGGTAGTAAAGCGCTGGCTCGTTAAGCGGAAGATGGTGGGTTCGAATCCCACGTCGGCTAAAAACCCGGGAGTGTTGGTTTACAACTCCAAGTTAGCGGGTTGCTTACGAGATGGCGCGCCAGTCAGTGGCCAAAGTGATAGAGCGTAGCGTGGGTTCGAATCGCACGGCGGTCTATATACCCGGGAGTGTTGTTGTAGAACTCCAAGTTGGCGGGTTGCGTGAGATAGTGGCTTTTATTTATTTTGACGGCCTGTATAACCGGAAGTGTAGAAAAAATTTGCAAGGGCGTGGGGCGTATGCAGGAAGAGGTGGGGAGAGGACGTGCGTGAAGAGCGGAGAGGATAGAGAAGAGAGTAAGGAGAGAGAGAGAGAGAGAGAGAGAGAGAGAGAGAGAGAGAGAGAGAGAGAGAGAGAGAGAGAGAGAGAGTGGAGAGAGGATAGAGAAGAGAGTAGGAAGTGAGGATAGTGAAGAGAAGAGCAAGGATAGAGGATAGAAGAGAGTGAGGAGAGAAGAGAGTAAGGAGTGAGGATAGAGAGAGGAGAGTAAGGAGTGAGGAGAGAGTGGAGAGAGGATAGAGAAGAGAATGGAGAGAGAGGATAGAGAAGAGAATGGAGAGAGAGGATAGAAAAGAGTAAGGAGATAGTAGAGAGAGAGGATAGTGTAGAGAGTGGAGAGAGGATAGAAGAGAGTAAGGAGAGATAGTAGAGAGAGAGGATAAAGAAGGGGGAGAGAGAGAAGCGGGAGATAGAGGATAGAGAAGAGAGCGCGAGGGTAGAGCAAAAAGAGAGGAAGAGTAGAGATAGATAGATAGAGGAAAAAAGGCAACACCTTTACTCCGGTAGCCCTCCCAACACCACCATTACATCCATAGCCCCGCCTCTACTCTTCTCCCTTCTTCTGTCTGTGTCTGTCAGGTACTTGTACTGTGACTTGAATTTGACTTTGACTTGAATCGTGGAATCGTCCTTCCGTCCCCCGTCCTCCGTCCTCCGTCCTCCGTCCTCCGTCTTTGATGGTCCTTGATTGTCTTGATCTATTGCATCGCACGTCCTCTCCGTCTTCTGCACTGGCAAAACCGCCTGGTTTTCGACTCCCGGGTATCTCCATACGTCAGCGTCGCCTCCGCGCCCTTGTCATAAGCAACCCGCTAACTTGGAGCTTTGCAACACTCCCGGGTATATAGACCGTCGTGGGATTCGAACCCACGCTACGGCGCTTATCACTCCATCGCTCACGCCATCTTCTAAGCAACCCGCTAACTTGGAGGTTAATTACAACACTCCCGGGTATTTAGACCGTCTTGGGATTCGAACCCAAGTCACGGCGCTTACAAAGCCAACGCTCTACCACTTCAGCTACTGACGCTTTCCTTTCTTAAACTTGGAACTTATTGCTTTGTTACAACACTCCCGGGTAACGGCAAAATAAATAATCTAGCCGTCCATTGGATTCGAACCCGCGACCTACCTCTTATCGAGCCAACCCTTTACTACTCACTCACGATATTCGGTTAGATACCCGCTAACTTGGAGTCTTTCGCAACACTCCCGGGTATATAGACCGCCGTGGGATTCGAACCCACGATACGGCCCTTTGCGAGCAGACGCTCTATCACTTTGGCCACTGACTGACGCGACATCTTGTAAGCAACCCGCTAACTTGGAGTTGTAAACCAACACTCTCGGGTTTGTAGCCGACGTGGGATTCGAACCCACCATCTTCCGCTTAACGAGCCAGCGCTTTACTACCTTAGCTACTGACGCTTGCCTTTTCTAAACGAGGAACTTATTGCTTTGTCATAAAATTCTCGGGTAACGACAAAATAAATAAATAATCTAGCCGTCCATCGGATTCGAACCCGCGACCTGCCGCTTATCGAGCCAACGCTTTACTACTTTAGCTACTGACGCTTGCCTTTACTAAACTTGGAACTTATTGCTTTGTTACAACACTCCCGGATAACGACGAACTCAATTAAAATAATTAAGCCGCCTATCGGATTCGAACCCGCCAGCCGGGGCTCAGCGAGCCGACGCCTTTACCACCTTGGCCACTGATTCACGCATTATTACAAGCAACCCGTTAACTTGCAGTTTTACAACAACACTCCCGGGTTTATAGACGAGCGTGGGATTCGACCGATCGAACGTCATTAGATGTATCAAGAAAAACTCTCCTTAACTTGTCAATTTTTCTAATTTAAAGGATAAGGCATCGACAAATTAATTACTTGTTACTAGATTCATTATTTCTGCCAGCTAATGTATTGCTTGAAATTATCCATTTTTTGGCGATTGCCGGCCTGTAATAAATAACCTTCATTTAGATAACGAAACAGTCAAATATTTTTATTCATTTAAGCACGAAATGAAAACGTAAAACATAAATGGTCGACACCGATGAGAATAACTATTACAATAAGAAATGACCGTGATTTTTTTTTGGGTTTTTTTTCTTCTCGGGGGGGGGGGGGGGGGAAGTTTGTTCCTATAAAAAGCGTTTTGCAATAATTTTCAAAAATTATTTCTACGCTTAATATTATACAATATACGTATAATATAATAGAATATAATATAAACATCGAGTATTGACATCTGTTTTGTTTTTTTCTTTGTTTTTGGTTTTTTTTTTTATTTTTTTTTTATTTTCTTATAATATTAAATAGGAAACACCGCCAAACATTTTTGTAGCGCAATAATAGCCATAATTTCGTTTACTTAAGCAGTTATAAATATATTTTGTACACACGCTTATATAAATATATTTACACGAGAACTTTCTTCGTTGGGCAATGATCCAGGTTAAAAAATTAACGCTAACAAAAAAATCCAAAATTTCCATTTTGTGATTCGGCTGCATTTGTTTGTTACTGAAAAATAGATACAAAAACATTTTAATTTAATCTTATTTATGGAAAAAAATGTAGTTATCATCAATTTCTCACCACTTTTGAAAATATCATATTTATATTCAAATTATATATATTGTTTTAATATTAGTGTTTTTAACTTCGCTTTTAAGGACCACCATCATCAAAAATTAATTTTTGAGGTAAACAAGATGTATCCAGACAGTCTGGGAAAACGTGGAGTTATGGCTTAAAAAAAATTAAACAAAAAATTTGTAAATTGAGAAGTTAGTCTTCTTTCGGTCGCGCCAGATCGCGCCAGGGACTCTATACCAGCTGTCGAGAAAGAAGGCTCTACAACGCGAAGAGGGAACACGAAAATCTGCCCTTTTTTTAGGAGCGACAAGGGGAGGAACCGCGCAGCCCATGAAACCCTCCTTTGAAGTCTATTACTCCCGGGTCTTGTCAACCCCTCTCTGTATGGGTTCGTTTCAAAAGCGCGATTCGTACGCCTCCTAACGGTAGATATTTTCGGAGCGGGAGTTCGTCCAGCGAATATCTCTAGCAGCCTTGGAGTTCGTCGAAAAAACGTCGTCGTTTGTGGAGAGAGAGAATTTCCAATTTCCAGTACACAGGGGTATGAAGTAGGACCCCTCCGATCTCGTAAAATTGGGAATTTTTCCCATACAGAAAGGAGCGTAATATGGATTATTAGAGAAGTACACTTCAAAGGAGGGTTTCATCGGCTTCTGGGTGTATTTTTATAACGTCGAGTGATACGACATCACTCCACGTAAAAAGGACACTCGTTTCTCTAATTTTCACGTTACGAGTGGTATAAATGGCGCTGGTATTAGGTGGACACTGGAAAAATTTGTATTTCACGAATTTTGTGATAGGAGCATCATCAAGGGGGAGAAATTGAAATTTTAATAATAATTGTAGCTTAATTAACCAAGATATTTTAATGGTATTTTTCAACAAGGCTTTTTTGAACGTTATGAAGACATTTAAATTTCATGGCGGTGCTCCTTTAACTAATATTGATTGTTGGGTGTTCTGATACGTAGTATCAGAAGCCAATGAAACCCTCCTTTGAAGTCTACTACTCTAATGTTCGATATAGCGCTCCTCTCTGTATGGGTAAAATTCCCAACTTTACGAGATCGGAGGGGTCCTCCTTCATACCCCTGTCTACAGAAAATTGGAAATTCTCTCTGGCCACAAACGACGACGTTTTTTTGACGAACTCCAAGGCTGCTACAGATATTCGCTCGACGAACTCCCGCTCCGAAAATATCTACGGTTAGGAGGCGTACAAATCGCGCTTTTTGAAACTAACCCATACAGTGAGGGATAGACAAGACCCGGGAGTAATAGACTTCAAAGGAGGGTTTCATTGGTTTCTGATAATAGGCACAAGTCTTTTTAATTAAAACAGTTCGTGTTCAAGTTTTATTGTGGGTTAAAATAATGCGTGTGTGCTCGATAGCTCCACAATTTTTTTCTTGTTGCGAATGGTCGGACATACGAATAAATCCCGTACGCTAATAAATCCGCTTGATAAATCCGACAAAGATTTTAAATCTAAAAATCTTTAGATTTAAAAAAAAAAAAAAAATTCAGATTACCTGAAATAAATCATAGATTCGAAGAAAAAATTCACAAGTCCGCAAATAAATCACAAGATCTACAATATATCTTTAAAAGCTATTTTTCTAAATCCTAAGATTTCTTTTTTTTAATCACTAAAACTGGGGAAAAACCCTAAAATCCCGTACGCTTTAATGGTGTATGTCCGACCCCTCGTGTTGTTATTTTCGATGTTTGAAGTAATCAAACATTAACTTAAGTCATTAGACTTCAGAATTTTATAGAAGCTTACAAAAAAGTCTGGGAAGTTCGGGAAAATTCTAAAATAAAAATTCTGTAAATTTATTGCGGAAAGTTCGGGAAAATTCTGACATTTTTTATGTCATGTGATGCTTTTCACGAATTTTTGCTAGTTGATAATTTTATAAATTATAAATATATATATTTGAATAGATCGTCGTACTGAGAAATCGGTGCCAGTTTCAATTTAAAATATTACACTAGTTATGCAAGAATTCATTCAGGTTCCATAAGAATATGGGAGGGCCGCGATTCTATAACCATCCTCCCAAACTTTGTGGCAAAAATTCGTCCGCTTCGAATCGATTTTTCACGTAAATCGCTCCTGACATCTATTATTAACCCGCGCCACTAACGACCTAGACATAATATTTTGGGTAATAAAAATGGAGCCGACCGAAACAAGATCTAAGCGTACAAATGTTGCGAAAATTGCGGACGAACTTTTGTTACAAAGTTTGGGAGGATGGTACCAGAGGCTAAAGCTATGCTCCCATATTCTTATGGAACCTGAATGGATTCTTGAGTTATTAACATTAAATTTAATGTCACTATACCTTTCTGGGAGCTTTCCGAAGCGTGCAGTCCTGACGTCCATTGGTGACTTCCAAGAACCTTCTCTTCGCTTCTAGTATTTATGATTTTCGAGACAGTGGCGGTACATTTTAATCTTAGTTCACCTCCTTTGTCGAAATGCTTTTGTCGTACTTGAAATTGGAGACCGACTACGGGAACCTCGGATGGGTCGTGACTATACGCGACAATGTAATTTTTTGAAGCCTGTAAAGAGAAATTAGAAACTTTTGAGAGCTTTGCCAGATTAAAAATAAATCATTTAACTCCTATCAAAAAATATTTGTACTTCTACAACAAGGACACTGAAGATTAAGGGATGGCCTCTTAGAGGGGCAAGAAAGAGTGTATTTGTAAACAAGATTAAGATTTCGTAATTTCCCAGCATTTTTCATCTAATCGTATCAGTGTACTAGCGAGGCATGAAGGCGCCGACAGCGCGATTTCACTCTTATAAAAGTTCCACGGAAAAATTTGATAATTTCAGTAATTTTCTACGCTAACTGCCGGATTGAAAATTCCAAATAAATCATTTTAAAAAATACTAGAACGCATTTTAGGAATTGATGGATGAATGGGGGGAAATGTTGTCTGGAAAGGCTGTTGTTAAGTAAGTTGAAATATTACTCTTATTTTTGGTTTAATCCATATCCGTTTTTATCCGAAAATGGCCTTATCTTAGAATATTATCCGCGTTATACGTTCGGCTAAAAAAAATTCAAAATTTATTTTCGTGAAAAATAATGAATAAAAAGATGATTTAAAATCTTAGTTTCGTCGTTTTATTTATATTCTTCAAATTAAAAGTCAATTTGAAATATTTTTCTTATATTTTTGACCAATTCTGGAAACGCGAATTTTCTTATCCGTCGTTATCCGTTTGAATACGAGTAATTTTTTCGTAGATAAAGCGCCAAAGGCTTTCCTTCGGGTAAAACATTTCACAATTATACGAACAACAAATTTCATTGTTTACTTACAAACAATTTATCCGAAAATAAATTATCTGAAAATATACGAATAACAGAAAATATGCGCTATCCGATTCGGAGCTCTAATCAATTCCCTTTGATGTGAAATCATATTCGCGTTATTATTCGTTTTATTTATATTTTGGACCCGATTTGTGATATATTTCTACATCATGTCATAGATCTTCGTTGACTTTCTTGGCCATAATTTGTTTAATGGTGGGAGGAGGGATTGCCCATCAACTTTCACCAATCTCGTCCTTGGATCACGACGTGAGTATTTTAAATGTAAACTACAAAATAATTAGAACTAGGATAGAAGTTTCAACGGGGCGCCATTTGGCTGCCTCGTACGTGTTTATACAGGGATAATTAGCATGAAAGATGAGTTTTTCCCAATATCTTTCTATATTGTATCCTTCTATACGTGCGCTCTCTGTCTATCTGTATGATGCGTATTGGGCTCACTGTTTAGTCAATAACCTTTGACCTATTTGGAATAAAAACTTCTCCTTTTATATGCCGCAAGAGCCAACACTTTCCAAGCTCTGTACCAATTTTCACCAAAATCAGTTCAGTACTTTTTGCTCTAGAGTGGTCTGTGTTAAAAGGAAATTACTTGTTATCGTACTGACGAGGCCTTTCAAATTACACGTGATCTTTTGATATCTGTTGTTATTTGGGACCTACAAAGGGTTGAAATTGGCCTCAAGTTGCTTCGGAAGAATATATCTCGGTCTGGTAGCTATAGCTATCCCGAACCTTGCGTGTGGGACTACCGTGAACCTTGATTTTTTCTTAACTACGGTAATATTCGTTACAGAAAGTTCCCCACGAAAGGCATAAACGTCAGGATTACGTTCAAAACTTCGCAGTGGGCCCTCACGACCCGTCTCTCGATTCCGGAAACTGGGGTCCGTTTTCGGAAGCCAGTGAATGTTCCAGAACCTGCGGGGGAGGCGTATCCTTTCGGTCCAGGAAATGCGCGGATGTCAGGTCCTAACCTTTTATCTATCTATTTTATCTTATCTGCACATCAATAAGAAAATCAACTTCCCTTATAAACACAGCATAAATTGTACTAATAATTTCTTATGGTCAACGTAGTCCGCTGAGCTAAAACAATTAGGCGACTTTCTAGCCGATTGTCAACTAAAATTGGTTTTGAATCCCTTAAATGGCCTATTTTTAAGGCGGTAGTTCATGGGATAACTCACCATAAATGTTCATTTGCCTTACCAATTATCATACGAGACCGGTCACCGTCTGGCCTACATCGTGCCCACCCGCTTCCGCGAAAGGCGGGATACAGGGAAAAAAGGTAAGAGTTCAGAAGACTGGGAAATAAATCATTCCCAAAGAATCATTACCCTCAGAAGAACTGAGACCCATATTACGAAATTCAATGTCATCTCGCGTTTTTCCATCGTACTAAATTACCCTTCACTACCGCCTTAATGTCACCGACTTCTCTTGCTTAGGAGACTACATGGCCATAAGATTTAAATTGTGAAGTAAATGTATAACAGAAGACTATTAAATCAAGGGAAACATGTTCTCTCAGAGATTAGACGTTTTGCAACGAACTCGTTAAATATCTGTAATTTTAATTATGCCTTATAACTTTGAACTAATTAATATATAAAAAACATGGGGCTTGATCATATTGTTTCTATTATCTGTAGATCAGACGATACACATTCGTGCGACGGCCCATCCAAAATATACGTTTCTTGTAACATTCAGGTACATTATTAAGTACATAAATGGGTCGCGGATCTCTTTGTTCCGCGGCTGTCGATAGTTTTCAATAGAAGGTAGCCAGCGATTTCTTCCGAGGTTAGTAAGAGACACAAGCTGCCCTATGTTATTAGTGAAACATTTTTTGACGCCCCGTTCTGAAGAAAGCCCCCTACCTTTCTGAGGAACGTCTAACATTGGTGGAGGACGTGAAAGAAATTGTCGACTACATTATTGGCGTACGACTGTTTAACTTATGTCTACGTAGTCAAAAAATTTGGCTCTTATTATAGCGTTGTCCCGAAGGCACGATAGACTTCAGAGAGCTTCAATGCTCAAGCTTTAACACACTCAAATTTGAAGGGAAATATTACACCTGGATTCCATACTTCAAAAGTAGGCATCGCTATAAAATTTTAAGAATCACCAAAAATGGTAAATAGCAAAAGGGAACCAAATTTCCAACCATAGCCAACAATCCTTGCGAATTAAACTGCAGACCAAAAGGTGAAAGGTTCTACTATCGGCACACTGAAAAGGTAATCGATGGAACGCCATGTCTAAACGGGTCAATGGACGTTTGCGTCAATGGTTATTGTATGGTAAGAACTAATTTCGTGGTTTCTAGAGTTATAGTTCGTCTGACAAAATTAACATATAGGATGTAGGCTGTGACATGATACTGGGATCGAAAGCCAAAAAAGACAATTGTGGAGTGTGTAAAGGCGATGGAAGTACTTGCGACACCGTGGCGGGAGTTTTTGATAATGACAGTCTGCAGATAGGTTAGTAACGTATGATACGATGCCAAGATCTAAGTCGGGTTAATTTATTCTAAATTAGGCTACAAAGATATAATATTGATACCATCGGGCGCAACTAATGTTCGTATTGAAGAGAAGATCCATACTAACAACTACTTGGCCGTTCGAAATACGGAAAATCAATACTATTTGAACGGGAATTGGAAAATTGACTACGCGACAAACCAAAGCTTCGCCGGCACTAAATTTTACTACGAAAGAGATTTTCAGAAAGCCGAAAAATTATGGACGTTGGGACCAACCACGGAACCTCTTTTCATAGTAGTACGTAGCAAAAGAAAGTTTGGAAAATTTTCAAATTAAAAATAATTCGGGGTTCATAGTTACTCTACCAGGAGAAAAATCAGGGCATCATATACGAATTTTCAATCCCAAAAAACTTAACCGCTAGAGAAGCTAAATACAGATACGAGTGGACAGTAGGAGAATTTGCCGAGTGTCCAGTTACTTGCGGAGGAGGTAGGGCTCAAATATAATACATTTTGTCAAAACATAGTGCTTGAAAAGTATCTAACCAACGACACGTTAACATTTTCTTAAAATTTGCATGGGTGCAAAATTTCATCAAAATCGTTAGTGAGTTTCATAATGTTAATTCACCTCTTGTCCTGTGTACTTTTTACTGAGAGAGTTTACTGAGATTCTCTGTTCCTATTCGTCTAGCTCTTCCGGTAACGAATCTTTTATTTTAAACGCGTAGGAATACAAAGGAGGGAAAAAACTTGCGCAAGGACGCCCGACTATGAAAGCGTAGATCCAAGCTTGTGCGATCCCAACAACAGTCCGGAAGTTGAAAGGGTGTGTGGGGACGTACCCTGCAATGCCGAGTAAGAACTAAAACTATTAATAATTATCACGATGAACTACAAGTTCACATCCCAAAAAAGCAATAACGCCACGGCAGCATCGGGTCCAGACCTCAATAGGAACAAATCCGTCAATTGTACCGATTCCAAGTTCGGACCAAATATGGAAGGTTGCGGACCTCTCAATTCCACTGCGCTGACGCATTGTAACAATACGACATACGGCTGTTGTCCCGACAAAGTTTCCACGGCCAGAGGTCCCAATTATCTCTTGTGTTGTAATTATTCGCGATTCGGTTGCTGTCCCGATAATGAAACCGAAGCGAGTGGTCCTAATTACGCTGGATGCGATTGTCACGCGTCAAAATTTGGATGCTGCCCCAACGGTATCCAAACGGCCAAAGGCCCGAGGTAAGTCACTCCGTTCTACCTTTCGGTGCGTGAAGATACTAGTAGGTTCCTCCGAGATATTATTGGCCCATGACGCTAGTATACATCTCTATCAAAGCTCTACAACTAAAATTCTCTCTTAAGATATTTCAATTGCTCGTGCGAAACTTATCCATTCGGATGCTGTCAAGATAATCACACTCCGGCTACAGGTCCTTATTTCAAAGGTTGCGATTGCTTGATTACCCTTTACGGATGTTGTATCGATGGCACGACTCCTGCTTCCGGTCCTGACCAAGAAGGTTGCGACTGCTCAACTACGCGGTATGGCTGCTGCGTCGATAACGTCACGCTGGCTAAGGGACCCGGGTACACACTTTATAGAATTCTTCCACTCGCACTTCCCTCGACCAGGTTATCTTTCAGCAAGTTATTCTGACAACATAACTAACAATGGATTCTTACATCAAATGGAAACCCTTGAGTTTTCTTCTATCCCGGTGAAGAAAGCTCTTGGTCAGAACAAAAAGTTAGGTACATCCACCTATACTTCCGTTCAAGTGTTATTTTCTCAAATGCCCAATGATTAACGCAGTGTGTTAACATCGTATGGAGGGAAATATATCTATTTTTGATAAAAATATTTGCCAAGCGCAGCCTGGTCGATAAAGCGATGAAAATGTATCGGTGGTTTAACTTTTAGTCACTACATTATTTAGATACGAAGGATGTCCTTGTGGCGTTACACCGTTTGGTTGTTGTCCCGACGAGATTACGGTGTCCAAGGGACCCAACTACAAAGACTGTCCCTGCTCGACTACCAAGTACGGTTGTTGCCCGGACAACGTCACTCCGGCTACCGAAGAAAGAGGAAAAGGTTGCCCTTGTGATACACTACTCTACGGCTGTTGTCCCGACGGTTTGACGCCTTCGAGGGGACCAGGATTTCGAGGATGTCCTTGCGATTATTCTCCATTTGGTTGCTGCCCAGATGGGGGGATCAGGGGACCTAACAACGAAGGCTGTAGCGAATCTCATCCAAAACCCGGAGGTTGTTGGCGTTTAAAATTTAACTTTAAATCTTCCAACTCAAATTAACTTCAAAATTAATAGAAGTATGTAGATTGGAGAAAGAAAGAGGTCCTTGTAAAAACCTCTCAGTGAAATGGTTCTTCGACACGGATTACGGAGGCTGTAATCGTTTCTGGTACGGAGGATGCGCTGGAAATGCAAATAAGTTCGATAGTCTCCAAGAATGCGAAAGCGTCTGCGTTACGCCCGAAGGGGCAGGTAAGTTTTCTCGAGATTGAACGAATGTCTTCGTGTAAAATTCTCTCAAATAAATATATCAAT
The DNA here is from genome assembly GCA_963920705.1 of Odiellus spinosus. Lineage (NCBI taxonomy): Eukaryota > Metazoa > Arthropoda > Arachnida > Opiliones > Phalangiidae > Odiellus > Odiellus spinosus. The sequence continues at coordinate 14,901,221 of OY987232.1, read as the reverse complement.
AAGACGCCTGCGAGCTACCGCGAGTGTCTGGTCCTTGCGAAAGTTACAAGAGCTTCTGGTACTACGACGCCTCGCGAAGCGTTTGCGAGAGTTTCGAATACGGCGGCTGCTTGGGAAACAACAACCGATTTTCGACCAAGTACATTTGCGAAGTAACTTGCTTACGAAAAGAAAAAGCGGGTACATTAGTCAATAAATAAAAATTAAAAGAAACGAGTCTAATACTCTCGTCATTAGACGTATGTCAACTACCGGAAGTCCGAGGTCCTTGCAGTGGTAACTTTACTAAATGGCATTACATTCCTCAACGAGACGAATGCGTGCCATTTGTTTTTGGAGGATGTCGAGGTAATGAAAACCGTTTCAATGACAATCAAAGTTGCGAAAAAAGATGCAAAAAAGAAAATGTCCCAGTCGATACTTTACCCCCCGAAAGTGAGTCGCGTAGAGAGAGTCATTACGATTGGTGCTAATGGTAGAAATTCAATAGATGCGTGTCTATTGACGGCTGATCCTGGATCATGCGCTGGTTCTGATATCAAATTTTACTACGACGCGATGTCGGGAATATGCAAGGAGTTCCAATTTGGAGGTTGTGAGGGTAATGATAATCGATTCGAAAATCGCGGTGATTGCGAAAGAACTTGCCAGAAAAAAAACCCTCAACCAGATGAAGAGGCAAAACTGGCGGAACCAGTCAGCCCGCCCAAAAACAATACCGTACCAGAAGATGAAAAAGGTGCGAGTCTTCCGGTAATGTTGCAATTGCGGAGTTCCCATAAGCGTATTTGCACTTGCTCAGTTTTTCAGTTCCATACTTTTCCATTTCCACTGCACAAATGAAAATCTTCGCATGTGGAATTCAATCTAAATTCCTCCTCCTATTAGCTGTATGTAGGAAACCGAAGGACCGAGGAAATTGCACGGAAGAGCATCCCAGATGGTTCTATAATTTGGAAACGAGAACTTGTTTAAAATTCATTTACACCGGTTGCGGAGGAAACGAGAATAGGTTCGGAACAAGCGATCTTTGCATTCGTTTTTGTACCGGAATCTCTCCCGGTAAGCGTTGTTCCCCGTTAAAAGGGGATCATTCGTTTCAATTTGTGTTCTTCTCTAATGACCGAATGTGCATCAATTTCACAATTTTAGCGACTGAAAACGAAGTTAGTCCAGCGTCGAAATGTCCACCGAACAACTGCGGAGAGATATGGTGTCCCCATGGTATCGATATTAATCGCGACTATGCTAACGGTTGCGTACTATCATGCAACTGTTATAATCCTTGCAAAGTAAAGTTTTTTTAATGGAATGATAGGAAGGACTGTTAAGACGGTAGTCAATGGGTAACTCACCAAAAAGGGTCATTCGCCGTACCTATTATCAAGCGAACCACAAATACTATCATTTCACGGTTTTCACTTAAATTTGAATTGAAATCTTTTGTTCTTGATTACTTTTGATAATTACAACGCAAACTAAATAATCCTTTACTACCGCCTTAAATAGATTACTGTAACAGTAAATTTTGAACGTTAAATTGATTGTATACCCAAGAAGGAATTTAAGTTTCACTAAAAAATATATTCTTATTCGAAACAGAAATATTCGTGTTCAGCAGGACAACGATGCGCGCAGAAAGTAATTATAAATGCTGAAGGAGAGTCGGTTTCGTTACCAGAATGCAGACTAAGTACCACTTTTCCTTTTTATTAAAGTTATACCGATTTGATGCAAACAAAACTTTCATTTCAGTTAACAAGCCTGGAAGGTGTCCCTCGGTACATAATGATAAACCATCACCCAGAGATGGTACGAAACCAGAATGCTTAAATTTTTGTGTGGATGATCCGGACTGCAGGGACAATCAAAAATGTTGTTTACGAGGCTGCGCCCGTAATTGCGTCAAGCCAATTGGTACGCGATTCTAATTTTGAGCAAATTTGTTGAGTGTTAACGAAAATATCCCTCACCATTTTCAGAAACTAGGATTGTCTCGAAACCAAAACCACGAACGCCAACCACAACGACAGGTTAGGATTTAAATACCTCTAAGAATAATCTTTCTTAAACTTCGTTCTCCCGTTTGAGAATTTACACATTCGCAGACTTCAAGTGCTAAGCCATTTCTTTTGTGCCCAGAAATCGTCACTATAACAACTACGACGACCACAACCACTACGGAAAGTCCAGTGATACCAGTTGAAAAAGAAATACTAAGGATAGCTGGTTCAAACGTAAAGATTAGATGCCGAATACGTGGGGCCACAGAAACGCCTAAATGGTCGAGAGCTCCCCGCATCGAGGAAAGTTCCAATCCTAGAATAATTATCCAACAGGACGGCTCCTTGTACATCAGTCAAGCCCGAGGCGACGACTCCGGAGTCTATACTTGCGTCGCGCCAGTAGGAAAGTGGGGTTCCTCAGTCTCGCGTTCCTACAGACTCGTCGTATACGGTAAAAACTCCTTCTCAAAATTCATTCGAAACTGGGTTACCTTAGTTTTAATCATTTTTGGAATATCCTGTATTCAGAAGGAGTATCGGTTGACGTAAAAGTGGCTACTTCCAATTTATGGTCAGGCTATCCTATTCAACTGGATTGTCGCGCCAAAGGTTTCCCGCCGTTGATTCGAGTTCATTTGAAATGGTATCGTGGTAACCAGCTCCGCGAATTACAAAATGGAAATCGTTACGCTATCCTAGAGAATGGTACCTTGATCATCAAGAACGGAACGGCAAGTGATAGCGGACTGTATCGATGCCAAACTAATACCGTTTTGGGGCGAGTTTCTTCAAATATCTCGATAGAAATAGAAGGTAAACTTCATTTGGTGAAAAACACGAGATGGCACATGTTTTTTCATAGTACTAATTAACCCTTTACTACCACCATAAAGATTACAACGAATGATTATTTTCAGAAACTGTAATTCCACCAGATTGCACGGACAACAAATTGTTTGCCAATTGCGCACTTTAAGACTTATAATTATGGCGCGTTATTGCGATAGTCCATTATACAGCCGGTACTGTTGCCGTTCGTGTCGTTTGGCCAGAATTCCTGCAGCCATACCAACAACTCCTTACAAAAACTCTTCAACTAAATATTAGCCCCTAACTTGGCAAAGTCCTAACTTGGTAAACCTTTTAAAAATTCATAACTTCAGATTGACTAGCTCAAATTAAGCTTTCTATGGCTGGTTTTGTAGACGCCATATCGGGCTATTGAGAAAAACTAACTTCGACCCTCTAGGAAAATATTGGGAGAAGATACGACTCTAATTAGCCCAACCCATAAATTTGACTAATCAATTATAAGGAAATTTTAGGGAAAATTTCCTTTTAGGCCACGGGAAATAAGGTTTTACGGACTTGAGAAAAAACAACGTTTAAGTAAAAGACTAATACGGAAAGGCCGGGTTCTCCGCTACAAAATGTGCGTCTCATCACCCGAAATTGGCCCAGAATTCATCGCGAAAGGTAAATTTCAAATGACCTATATGGGAGCTCTAACTTGGCGTAGCGCGAAATAATATATGGAAAACTCACAAAATTCGCGAAAAGAACCACTTCCACACCTCGAATCGAGGAACGAGTCACCAATGGATTCCTTGGCCAAATTTACTGGGACATTGCTGGATATATTTCGCGCCAGCCGGTATTTGCGAAGTTATCGACGACTTCCTTTGAAATGAGGATTTCAAAATGGGTTCAACGGCAAAGCAATGCCTAATTTTTAAAATCATCAAATACTGGCTCGTAAATGTGTTTTACCAGAAGCCAATGAAACCCTCCTTTGAAGTCTATTACTCTAATGTTCCATATAGCGCTCCTCTCTGTATGGGTAAAATTCCCAATTTTACGAGATCGGAGGGGTCCTACTTCATACCCCCTGTCTACGGAAAATTGGAAATTCTCTCCACAAACGACGACGTTTGGTTGACGAACTCCAAGGTTGCTAGAGATATTCGCTGGACGAACTCCCGCTCCGAAAATATCTACCGTTAGGAGGCGTACGAATCGCGCCTTTTGAGAATAACCCATACAGAGAGGGGTAGACAAGACCCGGGAGTAATAGACTTCAAACGAGGGTTTCGTCGTCTTCTGGTTTTACATATATTTCAACGCGTGTTCAAAGTTAGGTACAAGGCATTACCAGGTTAGAATCCCTATTACCAAGTTAGAGCACGCTACTAGGTAGTTTGTGACCGCGACTGCGCAAAACGTTTTAGTCGTAGAGGACTGAAAACGCGTTGAGTGTCTGCGTGATGAGTCAATCTAATTTTTTTAGTTATCAATCCTATAGTCCTCCCAATATACCTCTTTCCAACAAGTGTACCAAGTTAGGGTCACCTACCATACTTAATTATTCCTAATCTATAATCATCGCTAAAGAATATATTTCGAATAAAATAAAAAATTCGCGAATTATATATTAATATAAAATTATTCAACCATTAATTTAATCATCTTGTATTCGCTAATAAATTAATTTGAATGTGTTGCGTGTTCCTGAACATGGAGGTAACCTAAATATCGGTTTTGAAATAGCGTAAATAATATTTGGCAAAGCTCAAAATTTGTTTAAAAATGGATTTGTAATAACCTAAACTCGTCGTAGAACGATAGAAAAGTTTTAAAAACGACGAACAGTAAAAGAGCTTTTCGTTAATCTATTATAAAACCTCTTTCTCTATATTTAAACGTGAAATTTGATTCTAACGTCGGGAATTATTCTTACCTGTACATCGTTAATGAACCAATTGAGCTCCGGTGGAAACCTAGGATTAGGGTTGGCCGAAGTGCAGTTTACATTAACAAAATCTCCTACTCGGTACTTAGTTTGACTTCCAGTAATAAGAGGAGCGTCATCTGAAAAGTTTAAAAGCAGTTTTAATGGAAAGATAAAAGGGATAGAGATTAAAATGATCGCGACTAAACTGGGTCATGCGTTTCTAATAAGCTTAAAGAAACTTGTTGGAAATTATATTTGGAAGTTTCTCTCGCTAGCGTATGGAAAGAATAAAGTGCCAATTAAATATTGATTTATAGGAAAAGGCTAATTCTGATTCAATGTAACGATCTTTTTGGAGTATGCGAAAGGTCATAAGTATTAAATCATGGACGAATTATAGTATACACAGGGACGAGTGGCAGAAGTAATTTTCTGGCTAACGATTGTTAAATGCGCGCTCCAGCGGCATTTCTGGGAACTAACGACAAACCGAGTCAAAAGGGGGTAGGAACGCGGGGAAAAATACTAGCACAAGATTTATAAAGTTAGGCCTTTACGCACGTGTTTAGATTTATCGCGAATTGGCGATGAATTTTAGTGCTCAAACGTTTGAGACATTGTTTGGAGATTTTACACATTCTCCAGAGAAGAAAAAAAGTAAAAGTGTATTAAGAGATTCAGATGATGGTAAGTTTTGGCTTTTATAAAAAAAAAAAAAAATAACTTTTAACAAACTTAAAATCGACCTTACCTTGAAGCAGTATTAAGGGCTTGATCCCCATAATTAAGCTCTAAAACGTAAGACTAACCAACTAATAATTCGTTAAATTTTAACAAAAGAGACTAAAATAACCGTTTAGAAATATATCCTAGCTGATAAGCAGACGAAAATTTCAAACTACATTGAATAAAATAGTTCAGTTCACGGCGGAAAGATGGCATTAGCCGCATAATTCTGTTTCCTTTTTTTTTCGTTTAGACTCGGCTAGATTTGGTCGGGGGGGTAAAAACAGGGCACGACATTTAACAAGACTCGGACGCGGCGCTATAAGGGAAATCTGTGTCTGCCACTCGTCCCTGTGTATACTATAATTCGTCCATGATTAAATGAAGCTTTCAATCGCGATTAAATTTATATTCTCAGAAGTAGATGAAACCCTCCTTTGAAGTCTACTACTCTAATGTTCCATATAGCGCTCCTCTCTGTATGGGTAAAATTCACAATTTTACGAGATCGGAGGGGTCCTACTTCATACCCCCTGTCTACGGAAAATTGGAAATTCTCTCTCTCCACAAACGACGATGTTTTTTTAACGAACTCCTAGGTTGCTAGAGATATTCGCTCGACGAACTCCCGCTCCGAAAATATCTACCGTTAGGAGACGTACGAATCGCGCTTTTTGAAACTAACTCATACAGAGAGGGGTTGACAAGACCCGGGAGTAATAGACTTCAAAGGAGGGTTTCATCGGCTTCTGATATTCTACATTTTCAATTATATGTTTAAATGGAGTTTGACGTTTTGATCGGGCCAAAATATAATATCCAAGTAATCTTTTCATCTCTGTTTAATCCGCGATTCAATATTTTTATCTCCGTTTAATCCAATTAAACCCGATTTAATATTATAATGGCGGCGTAGTGACCTTCATAATATCCGTGTTTTAACCTTCGTAATGGCCGTGTATTAACTTTCGTAATAGCCGTGTTTTAACCTTCGTAATGGCCGTGTTTTAACCTTCGTAATGGCCGTGTTTTAACCTTCGTAATGGCCGTGTTTTAACCTTCGTAATGGCCGTGTTTTAACCTTCGTAATGGCCGTGTTTTAACCTTCGTAATGGCCGTGTTTTAACCTTCGTAATGGCCGTGTTTTAACCTTCGTAATGGCCGTGTTTTAACCTTCGTAATGGCCGTGTTTTAACCTTCGTAATGGCCGTGTTTTAACCTTCGTAATGGCCGTGTTTTAACCTTCGTAATGGCCGTGTTTTAACCTTCGTAATGGCCGTGTTTTAACCTTCGTAATGGCCGTGTTTTAACCTTCGTAATGGCCGTGTTTTAACCTTCGTAATGGCCGTGTTTTAACCTTCGTAATGGCCGTGTTTTAACCTTCGTAATGGCCGTGTTTTAACCTTCGTAATGGCCGTGTTTTAACCTTCGTAATGGCCGTGTTTTAACCTTCGTAATGGCCGTGTTTTAACCTTCGTAATGGCCGTGTTTTAACCTTCGTAATGGCCGTGTTTTAACCTTCGTAATGGCCGTGTTTTAACCTTCGTAATGGCCGTGTATTAACCTGTATCTTCTGCCTAGCTAGAGGAGAGCGCCACCTGGAGTTGCCTGTGGACATTTCTATTCTTACGAAAAAGGTGGCCGTGTCCCTTACGTCCATGTTTTTCTGCAATTATATATGATATTGTCTACTGTATCTTTCTTTTTGAAACAAATAGTAAAAAAAACTAATATTTTAAAAAATTTCCTGTAAAACTTGTTGCAAAACTAAAACTATATTTGTGCGAATTTTTTTCTCATCTAATAATTGCGGGGAAATGGATTAAATTTTCACTGGTGAAAGGCAAACCAGTGCTTTCGAAAATACCGTCTAGATTTTGTTTCAACCTTAAAAGTGAACTCCATTTTTATTGTGTTTCTTTGAAGGACCACCGTCATCAGAAATGATCGTTCCACAATTAAATTAAAAATAAATTGCACGACTCCTTGTTAATATTGGCGACCCCCTCTTCAAAGAAAGCTAACCTACATACAGCGCCCAAGGTGGATAGCTGACAACCTGAGAACTACAGAATTGAAAATACGAATATATTCAAGCTGTATTTAACATATTTTGTGTAATATCTCCTTTGATATTTTAAGTCTGAAAAAGGTTATAGTATTTTAGTTTTACTAGTCTCGTTGTACAATTCTGAATTTTACGCCCGCAAGATATGCGTTGGAGCAGAAGCCGATGAAACCCTCCTTTGAAGTCTACTACTCCAATGTCCCATATAGCGCTCCCTCTCTGTATGGCTAAAATTCCCAATTTTACGAGTTAGAAGGGGTCCTACTTCATCCCCCTGTCTACGCAAAATTGGAAATTCTCTCTCTCCACAAACGACGACGTTTTTGGACGAACTCCAAGGCTGCTAGAGATATTCGCTCGACGAACTCCCGCTCCGAAAACATCTACCGTTAGGAGGCCAACGAATCGCGCCTTTTGAGAATAACCCATACACAGAGGGGTAGACAAGACCCTGGAGTAATAGACTTCAAAGGAGGGTTTCATCGGCTTCTGGTTGGACGTATAGGTGGATAAATTTATATTTCTCTAGTTTAGCGATAGGGGGCGCAGCTGCATTATCAATGGGGTGAAATTTAAACTTTGGGAACTAATTGCATCTTAATTAAAAATATTTGAATGGATTTTTTTTAAGCGAGACTTCTTTGCACAAACTCAAGACATTTAACAAGTTTCTAGACAAAAAAATCTCATGACGGTGGTCCTTTAAATGAATTTTGTTCCCCATTCAAGGCTGTAAAACGTGTATAGGTTATTTTAAAACCACTTTGTAAATGAAGAGTTGATCCCGACGTGAGGAAAACATTATATACTTGGCTGGCGGCCCATTGTCTTTTCGGAGATCAAAATGGTCTACACGCGATAAAGCGAGTGATAGAGAGTTGAATAAGAGTTTGAAAGAGCCCGAGGCAAACCTACCAGAAGCTTTAAAATTTGAGCTGGGCAAGGCTTCGGAGGCGGCAGCGGCTGCGGCAGCATCCTGTGGCGTTTTATCACCCAAAATAAGCCTCTCGCTGCTCATGGCGTAGACGTGAGATACGATAGAAGTGCAATTTATCGTCAACGTGCCGTCCGTGAAAAACATGGAGTCGGCTTTAAATAGAAGTCCCAGTATGGTGATCGTCAGCCCGTCCGATTCGTTAATCGGTTGGTAGTTAATAAGATAATGAGGGGGTGCCTAAATGAAATGGAAAGAAAATCCATTAACGCGATGACTGCCAAGGAAGCCTGTCCCTCCTCTGCGTTCGAAGACGACGCACGCGACCAGTTGCACGCCAATAAAGATTAAAATGGTTTATGTAGGAGGCTCTCCAAATGTAACTCCTATTCAATTTATTTGCATAATACCCAACAAATAATTTATGAAATATTTTGGGCGATATTTTTGGAGTCTATTGTTGGAAATTAGGAAAGTTACCGAAGTTATCCCACTCCCCGTACAGCCCGTTGTATCAAGCCGTTTTACAAGACCTAATTCATCGCATCGAAATTTATCGGGGTCACACTCATACGCCCGCTGATACATGGATCTTAGTGCCAAATATTTTGCGCAATGTCCTTTTTGTCACTTTGCAAGCTGTATTTTTTGAGGCGTATAGTGATTTAAAGACTAGACTTCCCAAGATCCTTTAAAAAGCATTTGGAACTTTGCGTTGTGAATCGCATAGCCGCGGCCTCATTAGGCAAACAGTGTGTGCAAAAATATCAGCCACTCACGAGGTTACTGTTTGCCGATAGAGGGCGCTTAAGAACGCCAGATTTGGTTACTCCTAAGAAGTGATTTTCATCGATTCCATAGTTTAAATAGGCTTAATCCACCAGTAAAAAAAATAGGCTTAGCTGAATTCATCTAGATCATAAACTTCTTCACATTGAAGGGACAGCGATCAATGAGCAAAGGGCCGTCGTTATGCCGAGATTCCTATGAAACTTCCATTATAACATTCGATTGGTCGCTGAGCCTTCAATAGGAAGAAATTCAGGATTTCCATGAATCCAGCTAAGCCTATTTTCTGGGTAAGTTTCAAATTACTGGTGAATTAGGCCTCTTCAAACAATTTAGGCTGCATTCTCCTTTTTAAGTCACCAACATGTGTCGGCGCATCTTAAACATAATCAACCTCCCACTTTTGATGCAAGTTCTTTGTAAATCAGTGTTTCCACTAAAGCGTTTACTATTACCAATAGTCTGTTGCAACAAATCATGATTTGAAAACTGTTGAAACTGATCTAAGGTCACGTAACTGGTTTTAAACATCACCCCTAGTTTCATTCGTCTTCCGAAAGGTTTAAGGCTGTCTTTCGCGCGAGCCTCAAATAAAATTAATACTTGCAATGAAACCCATGCACCGTATACACTTTAGAATACTCAGAGAGAGAGAGAGAGCAAGTGGCCTATAGCGCTCTCTTGAATGGTTTGTCTCCCTTACCTCTCCGCTATTGATCGTCCACTTGAGAGTGGCCGGCGGCTTCGATTTGCCCGATTTGCACGTGACATTTATGACATCGCCCGAGTTGTATTTCGGAAGATTCCCTTGGATCGTTGGACCTTCAGTCGGAAGAGCTGTAAAACGAAGAGAGGTCCTATTTTAAAACATATATTACACCAGGTGCTTAAATTTCTCCCCTCTTTCGGCCTACACGAGCGCTAGTAATGGATAATGGGCAATTAAAGCTTTTACAACCATTCTCATACGTTCTATGGTTATGTTTTAAAGGCCAAGGCTTAAGAAAGTTATAAATTAAAGTTTTAAATATTTTGTTAATGGTAAATTAATATAAAAAATTGCAACGCTTTCTGAAGTTATCAAATTCGTGGTATAATTAGTTAATTTTAAGTTTAATTTTTCTCGAGTTACGATAAGAAATGTATATTATAACGGTGCTTTAAATTCTACAGTTAGGGTGAAAGGGATATGGGCGTATATCCCGGCTAACTCTGAAAATATCTAAAGCACTAATAAAAAGTTTATAATTGGACGAAATTTAGAGAGTTAATTTTTTTGATAATACAATTTTCGTTAAACTAATGAACAAATTTAAACTAATTCTAGTACTCTACACACTGTGCTATTACTTCACCAATCAAAACGTTAGTTTTAGAAGTAATAAAAGTCTACTGAAATCAGAAGTCGATTAAACTCTCCTTTGAAATCTATTAACGCACCTCTCTGATTGGGTAAAATATCCTCTTTTATTAGCTAAGAGGGGACCTACTTCACACCCCCTTTCTACGGAAAATTTGAATTTTTTCTGAGGGAGGGGCTTCAAAACTTGTAGGATGCCTGTGATTTTTTCCCAGACAACTCTGTATATAAGAAGGATCCCGAGCTCTAACGTTCCCAGGCGTACGATACAAGCGTAATTTGCGTGACTCTTTGATTATAACAGAAGCCGATGACACCCTCCTTTGAAGTCTACTACTCAAATGTTCCATATAGCGCTCCTCTCTGTATGGGTAAAATTCACAATTTTACGATCTCGGAGGGGTCCTACTTCATCCCCCCTGTCTACGGAAAATTGGAAATTCTCTCTCTCCACAAACGACGACGTTTTTTTGACGAACTCCAAGGCTGCTAGAGATATTCGCTCGACAAACTCCCGCTCCGAAAACATCTACCGTTAGGAGGCGTACGAATCGCGCCTTTTGAGAATAACCCATACAGAGAGGGGTAGACAAGACCCGGGAGTAATAGACTTCAAAGGAGGGTTTCATCGGCTTCGGATTATAAACATAACCTATCCAACCGCCTCAGTTTTTTTTCCTCTTTTACAAACTTTTCTTGAACTAAGAAACGCGCAGCTGGTGAGACCGTGGGAACTACCTATCATAATAAAGTCATTGTAATAACTTTTCAAGGCATTAAATGAAATAAACCCTGGCCAAAGAACTCCACCCACAAACATTTTCCCTTTAGGTCTACTTTTGGGGTAACAGTCGAACCTCAACTCCCGTTACGAAAATATCGGGATTTTTAAACTTTCCCCTTCACACACGGGTAAACAGACTTCAAAGGAGGGTTTCATCAGCTTCTGCTGAAAGTTATTCCCATTGGTATGTCAAAGACCGGTGTTGACGTTTCCTCTCGAAAACTTTCTTGGTTGCTTAACCTCATTCGGGAAAAAAAAATCTCGACGTGGTCGCAGTCGCGTCTGACGTTCGATTTTTCGGGTATGCTTAAATTCTTGAATCCCCGAGTTCTTCTTAGACCCTTTTCTAAAATTGTTGGACTTCTCACAAATATGGACAAAATAGACTAATATTTTAGTTTAAATAGCAAGTTTTTAATTAACTGAGGATATCTAAATATAATTCAATAGCTCAAAAATAAGACCATGGACTACGAAATCCACATGTATGGTAGGATCTCCTAACTTGGTACACTTTTCTTTAAAAATTCGTAACTTTAGTTTGACCGCCTCGAATTAAGGTTAGTAGAGCTCGTTATGTAGACGATATATCGGGCTATTCGGAAAAAATAACTTCAACACTCTAGGAAAATACCAGGAGAAGATACGACACTAATTAGCCCACCCCCAAATATGAATAATCAGAAGCCGATGAAACCCTCCTTTGAAGTTTATTAATCCCGGGTCTTGTCTACCCCTCTCTGTATGGGTTAGTTTCAAAAATCGCGATTCGTACGCCTCCTAACGGTAGATGTTTTCGAAGCGGGAGTTCGTCGAGCGAATATCTCTAGCAGCCTTGGAGTTCGTCCAAAAACGTCGTCGTTTGTGGAGAGAGAGAATTTTTAATTTTCCGTAGACACCCGGGGGGATGAAGTAGGACCCCTCGATCTCGTAAAATTGGGAATTTTACCCATACAGAGAGGAGCGCTATATGGAACATTGGTATAGTAGACTTCAAAGGAGGGTTTCATGGGCTTCTGGAATAATCAATTAAATGGGAAGTTATCTTTAAGGCCCCGGAAAATAAGGTTTAAGTAAAAGACTTATACGGAAAAGCCGGGATCTCCGCAACAAAATGATAAAATTTCGACAAGTTATTTTTAAACAAGATTCGCTAATCTCTGGCGTTATAATTAACAAAATTACGTCATGAACTAAAGAAGATTTCAATTCAAATTTAAGTAAAAACCGCGAACTGATAACGAAAATAAATATTTCATAGCATAAAATCTGCAACGCGTTTCCTTCATGATATCTTTAAACGAATCTCTTGTTAGAGCCAATAATGAGACTTCCCTCTTAAAATTTTAAGCAGGCGGCCGGTAAGAAGAGTCGGGGGAGATTAATGGATTTATTTAAAACTAATAGCCCCGAATTTATTATTCATGGCAGCGATGCCACGTACCGGCGCGTATTCTCGTGTCGTAATAGAAATTTCAAAATTATAAAAGGGCTCTTCACGAATATATTGTAACGATTATTGGATTCTCTATAACTTATCCTATTGGTTCATCAAATATAAAATATGCTAGATTATGTTCAAAGCAGTTTAGAATACTTGATTTTTAAGCCTATATATATTAATGATTTAAATTTATGAACATTAAAGATTTAGGGAAGAAACTTTTGAAATCAGAACACGAAATTGTCTTTAATTATTGAGCAAAAATTAAATTTTAGACTCATTTTCTGGATATTAGCCGATGAAACCCTCCTTTGAAGTCTATTACTCCCGGGTCTTGTCTACCCCTCTCTGTATGGGTTATTCTCAAAAGGCGCGATTCGTACGCCTCCTAACGGTAGATATTTTCGGAGGGGGAGCTCCTCGAGCGAATATCTCTAGTAGCCTTGGAGTTCGTCCAAAAAACGTCGTCGTTTGTGGAGAGAGAGAATTTCCAATTTTCCGTAGACAGGGGGGATGAAGTAGGACCCCTTCTAACTCGTAATATTGTGAATTTTACCCATACAGAGAGGATCGCTATATGGAACATTGGAGTAGTAGACTTCAAAAGGAGGGTTTCATCGGCTTCTGATTCAACGTATATAAAATCGCTTGAAATAATTTACCTCAAAGCGTTGTATGTTCACTAGTTTGTTACCCAGTAGTTGCTATCATAAAAGAGGGGGAGATTACTTAGCTCGTAAAGCTCATAGCGCTCGTGAGCACCGAGCATTTCTTAAGCTTATTTTCTCTATATCCGTGTCAGCTCTCAAGGTCGGGTGACTTCTGACCCTTAACGTTTTATGAAAAAAATACCCTGTATAACCTTAACACCACGTGATTTCGTGACGTCGTTAGCAACATTCGAACAAGATGTGAAATCCACAAGTTCTTTTATAATATCAATTATTCTAATTAAATTGTTACGACACCATCGAACACTCTCAGAAAGCGTATTTCCATGAGAATTATTCCACAATTACCACAAGAAACATTGTCCTAGCTATAATAATCTTCCAAACCAAAACCTATCCCTGTAAAATGTTTAAAAATAAAGAAAAAATAAATACCATATATGGAGAGTTCTTTGGCAGCGCTGACAGTCTGAAAAGTCGGCGATTCGGCCGACGCTTCGCATCGAAATGTCCCTTCCGTATTGTGATCGGTCCGTCGTAAAAAAACATTGCCTTCTTTTGATTTTTCTACCTGCAAATTGAAAGAAAAAAATATTAGACGAAAGAATTCCCGCTTTGAAGTGGTCTAAAAATAGGGCTAGGTGATTGGATAAAATTTTGCCGTTTGATAAGGTGGTGCAAAAATTAAAAAAACGACATCATTAAGAGAAATCAGAAGCCGATGAAACCCTCCTTTGAAGTCTATTACATCCTGGTCTTGTCTACCCCTCTCTGTATGGGTTAGTTTCAAAAAGCGCGATTCGTACGCCTCCTAACGGTAGATATTTTCGGAGCGGGAGTTCGTCGAGCGAATATCTCTATTATTCTCTAGCAGCCTTGGAGTTCGTCAAAAAAACGTCGTCGTTTGCGGAGAGAGAGAATTTCCAATTTTCCGTAGACAGGGCGTATGAAGTAGGACCCCTCCGATCTCGTAAAATTGGGAATTTTACCCATACAGAGAGGAGCGCTATATGGAACATTAGAGTAGTAGACTTCAAAGGAGGGTTTCATCGGCTTAAAATGATACTACTTTTTAAAACAAAGCTTATAATTGTTAATTTGCGCCGGGTCCATGAAGAAAACTCGGTTAAATTAACTCGCAACCAATATGGTACTGATTTCCGAATTTTATTTACCACAGATAGACGTCTATCTGGGAATTGATAACAGAGTAGTGACAACGTTTTTAGGAGAGCGAGGTCAATCTCTCCACCCCGCCAAATGACAAAGCCTAAGATAGTAAAAAAAGAGTCAGGGCTGTTGCCGCCGCGATTGGCACGCCTATGATTGATAATAGATCTGTCCTCGAATGGAATTTACCATAAATTAAGGCCCGTTTCCATTGAACGCGACACGATTTGGGAAAATATATTTTTTGCTAGAAAATGAGGTGAAACCGCAAAGGCACCTATTTATCGTACAATTTCATGGCGGTAATAAAGGGCCATTATATATTACCATATATGATACTACATTTTAATTAAAAAGTTATCATTGCGCAGAGGCAATGCCGTTATCAATGAGGTATAACAGAAGCCGATGAAACCCTCCTTTGAAGTCTACTACTCTAATGTTCCATACAGCGCTCCTCTCTGTATGGGTAAAATTCACAATTTTACGAGATCGGAGGGGTCCTACTTCATACCCCCCTGTCTACGGAAAATTGGAAATTCTCTCTCTCCACAAACGACGACGCTTTTTTGACGAACTCCAAGGCTGCTAGAGATATTCGCTCGACGAACTCCCGCTCCGAAAATATCTACCGTTAGGAGGCGTACGAATCGCTCTTTTTGAAACTAACCCATACAGAGAGGGGTAGACAAAACCATGGAGTAATAGACTTCAAAGGAGGGTTTCATCGGCTTCTGCTTTAACTTGCACGTTTAAGTTGGGGAAAACAAATATTAGTTCATTACGTGTTCGATTAAAATTAATTATATTATATTTGAGACTTCTTTCATATGGCAATTACATTAATTAGTACCTTTTCAGAATAATTAGTCCACGAGCTTTGAGAATGGTGGACTTCGATTATTAAATTTTTTATCATTTTCAATGCTCTTTCCATATTAGAATGTTTTGATCGAACAATAGGTACTTTACTCTATGGCAAAGTTTTAGTTCCGACTAGCTATTAAATCAATAGCAAATTTTGACCTAATTCATTTGAATTTTTTACGCTTAATTAAGCCATTCTCTGCTCTCATCAATATCGATCCGAAATATATATACATGTTATAAGATGACTAACGAATTTAGATAAAAAAAATAAGGCTAGAGAATGGAAACTTCGAGCGAAATAAAATAAAAACTATGCTCAAAAGATAAAGGGGAAACACTTTAAGCAGAAGCCGATGAAACCCTCCTTTGAAGTCTATTACTCCCTGGTCTTGTCTACCCCTCTCTGTATGGGTTAGTTTCAAAAAACGCGATTCGTACGCCTCCTAACGGTAGATATTTTCGGAGCTGGAGTTCGTCCAGCGATTATCTCTAGCAACCTTGGAGTTCGTCAAAAAAACGTCGTCGTTTGTGGAGAGACAGAATTTCCAATTTTCCGTAGACAGGGGGTATGAAGTAGGACCCCTTCTAACTCGTAAAATTGTGAATTTTACCCATACAGAGAGGAGCGCTATATGGAACATTAGAGTAGTAGACTTCAAAGGAGGGTTTCATCGGCTTCTGGTTGTAATGAACTTATTTTAACGATAAGTGATCGATGAAAAACACTTGTGAAGTTGCATTCTCCCTTTAAGACTAGAAAATCGCAAGGAAATTAAAAATATATAACTATATATTCCCTTGGCAAAATATTTTTGAAACCCTTTTAAAATTTCTCATCCTGAAATAATACACTTAAATTCTTTATTTATTTTTAGAAACGTCTAAACTCGACCGAAGAAGATTTTTCATAGTTGTTTTTGTTAGAATGTTGAGTTAGATGTAAAGTTGAAAAAAAAAAAAAAAAACCTTGTGGGGATTGGCCTAAATATTTTTTTATTTGCTTTCACGCACTTAGCACTCTATTTAGCCTTTATAAAAAAAAAATACAGGGCGTTTCAAAAATGGTGGTAGGACCGAGTGCGTTCTATTACGTTTTGTCGTACGGGGCGCCGTTTAAGAGTTACGAAATGAATCATGTATGGATGACCCCTTAACGTACATTAATAAACGTATACTCAATGATAAAATACGTCCGTTTAATTATTTAGCTGGTAAAAATTTGATTTTAGCATTGAGTATACGTTTATTAATGTACTTTAAGGGGTCATGATTCATTTCGTAACTCTTAAAGGGCGCCCCGTACGACAAAACGTCATAGAACATTTTCGTTTTAAAATGACCCATAGAACCCACTGTAGTTCGGTCCTACCACCATTTTCGAAACACCCTGTTTATATGTGTTTTTAGAAAAACTCGGAACTTTCTAGCGCTGAATGAAAAACACGTTTTTTTCTTTA
The DNA here is from genome assembly GCA_963920705.1 of Odiellus spinosus. Lineage (NCBI taxonomy): Eukaryota > Metazoa > Arthropoda > Arachnida > Opiliones > Phalangiidae > Odiellus > Odiellus spinosus. The sequence continues at coordinate 14,884,211 of OY987232.1, read as the reverse complement.
AATGTGCGACTTAATAACAAATCACAAGCCGATGAAAACCCTCCTTTGAAGTCTATTACTCCCTGGTCTTGTCTACCCCTCTCTGTATGGGTTATTCTCAAAAGGCGCGATTCGTACGCCTCCTAACGGTAGATATTTTAGGAGCGGGAGTTCGTCCAAAACGTCGTCGTTTGTGGAGAGAGAGAGAATTTCCAAATTTCCGTAGACAGGGGGTATGAAGTAGGACCCCTTCTAACTCGTAAAATTGGGAATTTTACCCATACAGAGAGGAGCGCTATATGGAACATTGGAGTAGTAGACTTCAAAGGAGGGTTTCATCGGCTTCTGAACAAATCTATATAAACAGGTTTGGCATATATCAAGTCTAAATTAATATCAAAGACCATACTAACGTCGTGAACATGAATAAAATTAGATTTTCAAGTGATTGACGTCGAGTAAAAACGTAAAACAAAGTTCTGTCTCTTTAGGTTATATGGAAGATTTTGGATTGGAGGCAAATATGCCATAGAAAACTTGAGAGGCAATAACTCTATATAAGGATCATAATAAAATAACTTAAAAATTTCAAATTAATTAATTCTAGAGCTCGGAATTCGTATAATTTTTATTAATTGGATAAAATCTACTAAATTCTGATGTATATTATCAGTTTGATTAAAATAGACTATTTTTAATTAGAGTTAATTTATTCGAAGATAAAGTAACAAAACATAATCCATATCCGTTTTTATCCGAAAATGGCCTTATCTTAGAATATTATCCGCGTTATACGTTCGGATAAAAAAATTCAAAATTTATTTTCGTGAAAAATAACGAATAAAAAGATGATTTAAAATCTTAGTTTCGTCGTTTTATTTATATTCTTCGAATTAAAAGTCAATTTGATATATTTTTCTTATATTTTAGACTAATTCTGGAAACGTGAATTTTCTTATCCATCGTTATACGTTTGAAAACGAGTAATTTGTTCGTAGATAAAGCGGGAAGGCTTATCTTCGGGTAAACCTTTTAACAATTATACGAATATGCAAATTTCATTTTTTAGTTACAATTTATCCGAAAATAAAACATCTGAAAATATACGAATAACAGAAGATAATGGATCGATCCGATTCCGAGCTCTAATTCATTCTTATTGAATAGTGAAAACATAATAGGATAGAGGAAAGTTAATTCAATAAACACCTCAAGATGAAAATATTATCTCGGGGTTGGTTTGCTTCTGGAACTTCGTCCCAAGCTCTAATCACCTGAGGTACCGAGATCCTCGGAAGCAGGTGTAGGCCAGACGGTGACGGGTCTCGGTTAATAGGCTCTATTGTTGCGACATCTTCGAGTTTACGCGTAAAACACCGTTATAATATACGTTTCTTATCGTAACTAGATAAAATTAAACTTAAAATTGTCAAATTATACCACGACTTTTATGGCTTAGGTTCATTTGCTCGACTTCCAATTGATCGACAAGGAGTCCGTTTGATCGACTACCGTTTGATCGACTCCCATTTGATCGACTCCCATTTGATCGACTCCCATTTGATCGACTCCCATTTGATCGACTCCCATTTGATCGACTCCCATTTGATCGACTCCCATTTGATCGACTCCCATTTGATCGACTCCCATTTGATCGACTCCCATTTGATCGACTCCCATTTGATCGACTCCCATTTGATCGACTCCCATTTGATCGACTCCCATTTGATCGACTCCCATTTGATCGACTCCCATTTGATCGACTCCCATTTGATCGACTCCCATTTGATCGACTCCCATTTGATCGACTCCCATTTGATCGACTCCCATTTGATCGACAAGCCATTCCAATTGATCGACAGCCCAGTTTTTTAGCGAGTAACGAGTATAGGTCAAAGTTTTTTTGCAAGAAACTATTAAAGGTTAAATTATGGTATATAAATAAGAACTAATTCAAATAATAATTATTAGATTGGTTAGGTTAGGTTAGGTTGGTTAATCTATTTATAATCGTTATTACGAAGTTGACCAATTGGGAAACGATCAAATGCACTCTTTGTTGTCGGTAATTTGGGATTAGGCATCAATCATTTGATCCCTTTGTCGATCGTTTGGGAGTCGATCATTTGGGAGTCGATCAATTGTGAGTCGATCATTTGGGTGTCGATCAAGTGGACCTCTTGTCGATCATTTGGGAGTCGATCAAGTGGACCCAAATCGACTTTTATGGCTTTAAGTTGGAAAAATCTAGCGATATTAGAGCGTGCGATAATCGGTACGAAAATAATAAAATTTCGATAAGTTATTTTTAAACGCGATCCGCTAATCTCTAGCGTTAAAATTATCAAAATTACATCATGAACTAAAGATTTCAATTAAAATTTAACAAAAAACCGCGAACTGATAGCTTGCTAATTGATACGGCAAATGACCTTTCGTTATGATGATAATCTATGTTCAACACCCCGTGTATAATTTTTTACGTTCTATCGTTTAAGATCAAAGATTAAAATCACAGTTTTTTTGGGAGTCTGATGTCTGTGGCCCTTTGACCCCTAAAAAAAGGTTTATATAATAATCTGATGGTGCTGAAATGGCCAATAAATAATGACTCAAAGTACGATGAAACCACTCACCACACCGTATTTTATATTGTCGCCTAAAAAACCTTTTTAAAGTTCACGTTTAAAAAAAAGCAGGCTCCAAGTGCGTTTTTTTATCAAAAGTAAAAAATAAAACACGAAATATAACATCTCTTTTAAAATAGCATTAAATTCGGAGGCTATAAAACTGACATCAAGTATCTGTTAAAAAATTATCCCCACCAAAAGTTTAAAAAATATAAAAAATAGAAAAAGGAGGAATGACGTTTCCGACAACCTAAAAAATACTTTTTAAAAGGTTCCGGTTCTAAAAACATATAATCAGAAGCCGGTGAAACCCTCCTTTGAAGTCTACGACTCTAATGTTCGATATAGCGCTCCTCTCTGTATGGGTAAAATTCACAATTTTACGAGATCGGAGGGGTCCTACTTCATCCCCCCTGTCTACGGAAAATTGGAAATTCTCTCTCTCCACAAACGACGACGTTTTTTTGACGAACTCCAAGGTTGCTAGAGATATTCGCTGGACGAACTCCCGCTCCGAAAATATCTACCGTTAGGAGGCGTACGAATCGCGCTTTTTGAAACTAACCCATACAGAGAGGGGTTGACAAGACCCGGGAGTAATAGACTTCAAAGGAGGGTTTCATCGGCTTCTGGTCCTGCTAAATATTATTTACCGACGAGGTACATCCAGCGACCCACAAAAGCTATCAGTTCGCGGTTGTCATTTAAATTTGAATTGAAATTTTGTTTAGTTCATGATGTAATTTTGATAATTATAACGCGAGAGATTATGATTACGAACCATAATTTTACAATTTTAGGTTAAATTTTTTCTAGTTATAACGGTGTTTTACGCATAAAGTCGAAGATGTCGCCACAATCTAGCCTATTATCCGAGATTAGAGGTCGGGGTTTGAACAAGATTATCCACAAATATTTGGATAATCAGTTAAAAATAATCGGTTAATTATTCGAGACTACATTGCATTTATCCGACATATTTCAAAATATGAATAAAGATAAAACAAACGGTCCAAACCCCGACCTCTATCCGAGATCCGTCACCGTTAAGCCTACTGCGTGCCCACCCGCTTCCGCGAGAGGCGGAATATTAGGGAAAGAGGTATGAGAGAGTTGGGTAGACTGGGAAAAAAAACATTCCCGAACAATCCTGATCCCCTGCAGACTCCTATTATAAAAATTAGTGCCATCTCGTGTTTTTTAATCGTACTAATAACCCTTTACTCCCGCTTTAAATATACTTCGCAAAGGATTTTTAATCCTGTTTTATATTAACAAACAATTTATCCGAGATTAAAATAACGAAGTTATTCCTAGATCAATGATATTCAGTATCAACAAGAATCCATTCAGGTTGCATAAGAATATGGGAGCATAGCTTTAGCCTCTGGTACCATCCTCCCAAACTTTGTAACAAAAGTTCGTCCGCAATTTTCTCAACATTTGTACGCTTAGATCTTTTTTCGGTCGGCTCCATTTTTATTACCCAAAATATTATGTCAAGGTCGTTAGTGGCGCGGGTTAATAATAGATGTCAGGAGCGATTTACTTGAAAAATCGATTCGAAGCGGACGAACTTTTGCTACAAAGTTTGGGAGGATGGTTATTGAATCGCGGCCCTCCCATATTCTTATGGAACCTGAATGGATTCTTGATGATATTCAGTTTCAAAGTAAGATACCCATAAACTTGACAAAATTTTAAGGGTTTAAAACTAAATTGAAGGTTATATTTCACTTTAGAAAAAAAAAAATACGGGTGACACCGATGGTGGGAAGAACATACACCCTAAGGGCGAGTGACCTCTCCATTCTGATGGTGAAAATATAAGGGTATACGCATTTAAGGAGAAAAGCAGTCGAAGAAAAAACGTTTTACTCACATCAATGTATATACCAGGAATATCGTACTTTTGCAGGGCTGGTTTGTCCCTGGGAAGATAACGATAAAATTCGTCGTCGTTTTTATACCACTTAACGGAATAGAGGTCGTCATCTTCTTTGTCTAAAGTGCAGTTAATCCAAATGGCGGTACCCATCTTAACCGTGCTGGGCACGTCCAAACTCGTTAAACGCAGCGCTTCCCTCCCTAAAAACAGAAAGATATGTTACAAAAAAATATATAAAAAAACATTTGGGACCAGTACACGTTTCTCGAGGTTTTTGGTCTTAAAGTTATTTATATACGTAACTAAATGCCATGTTATCTGATAAATTTTTATATACCCAACAACAGAAGCCGATGAAACCCTACTTTGAAGTCTATTACTCCCGGATCTTGTCTACCCCTCTCTGTACGGGTTAGTTTCAAAAAGCGCGATTCGTACGCCTCCTAACGGTAGATATTTTCGGAGCGGGAGTTCGTCAAGCGAATATCTCTAGCAGCCTTGGAGTTCGTCTAAAAAACGTCGTCGTTTGTGGAGAGAGAGAATTTCCTATTTTCCGTAGACAGGGGGTATGAAGTAGGACCCCTCCGATCTCGTAAAATTGTGAATTTTACCCATACAGAGAGGAGCGCTATATCGAACAGAGTAGTAGACTTCAAAGGAGGGTTTCATCTACTTCTGCTAAATGCCATGATATCTGATAAATTTTTATATACCCAACGACCATTATTTCGACTTTCTTAAGTATAGGCGGCCGTATATTTTATACTTCACACAATTCGTGGCTAAAAGGGAGAATGCAACCTAACATCGATTCCTTATCGTTTAAATTTTACGAAACAAATTTAAAACTTACCATCAAAATAGGCTTAGACTTAAAAGGAGGGTTTCATCGGCTTCTGGTTTCGCTAAAGTCGTGTGAACTTCCGGGAAACCGCCTTTACACGAAACGATTCGATTTTCGAAACTGCTTCGGGAACCAGTTTCGTACCGATTCGGTTTCAACAACCGATAGATGAAGCTACAATTAATCGATTTATAAAGATAACGCGTGAACGCGTGACGCTTAAAAATCGATTCCTGGCGATTTGAATATCGGTTTGATTTTACAGTTTCAAAAGCTAATATGTAACATATTCCAAACAATTTATTTACCATTAACAAGTTAAACTTAGAGACAATTTAGAATTGGAATGATTAAACAGAGTTAAGGGTAAGTGAGAGATTAATTAAGAAATCATGGTATTTTTGTGAACTTAATTGTCAAGGAAAGACAAATTAACGATGTTCAATATTTAAAACCAAAATAATCGTACATTTTAATGAATACTAATGGTGAAACTTAAGACCTGGTCATTTTGTTACTCAAATATTTCTGGTCCGATTTCGTTGTTTTAAATTACAATAACGACTAGAATGAAATATGAAACGATTGTTTTAGTTGAAGCATTTTATAATTAGAAATAAAGCGTAAGTTTAAGAAGAACGGATAGAGATGTCGCCACCATGAGGAAATCGGTAATTCAGATAATTGGCCTGCAAAATCTTGAGATAAGTAATTCATTTAATTATTACCAGAAGTCCATAAAAGTAAACAATGCCCCGTAGCTTAATACTATCAGCAAAGGTTCAGTTTTACGTCATAGCCCATCACTTAAAAATAGACAAAAAAGTCATCACCCCTGTCTGGCTCGAGTTATTTGGACTCTTCCTCGATATTTTGAGTCGGGAGAGGGGACGGAATTTAAGCGGGCTTCTCTTGGCTATATGTTCTTCCCCCCAACTCCGAGATTTCTCCGCAGAGTGGCGCTTATGATTTCAGTATTTACACGGCGACTGAGTGTCTCCAGAAGCCGATGAAACCCTCCTTTGAAGTCTACTACTCTAATGTTCCATATAGCGCTCCTCTCTGTATGGGTAAAATTCACAATTTTACGAGATCTGAGTGTCTCCAGAAGCCGATGAAACCCTCCTTTGAAGTCTACTACTCTAATGTTCCATATAGCGCTCCTCTCTGTATGGGTAAAATTCACAATTTTACGAGATCGTAGGGGTCCTACTTCATACCCCTGTCGACGGAAAATTGGAAATTCTCTCTCTCCACAAACGACGACGTTTTTTTGACGAACTCCAAGGCTGCTAGAGACATTCGCCGGACGAACTCCCGCTCCGAAAATATCTACCGTTAGGAGGCGTACGAATCGCGCTTTTTGAAACTAACCCATACAGAGAGGGGTGGACAAGACCCGGGAGTAATAGACTTCAAAAAGAGGGTTTCATGGGCTTCTGGTGTCTCGAATAAGAATCTACATGAACCTTTTCTGATAGTATTTAGCTAAGGGGCGTTGTTTACTTTTATGGAATAAAATCCGACTTCTGGTAATAATTAAATGAATTCCGATTTCTTTGGGAAACTATCAAATCATGGTGCTTAAAATAAACCTAAATAATTGAAATAAAATTCCATTGGATCGAAATCACCACGAAATAAAATGATACGTATAAAAAATATTATAATCACTAGAAATATGAATTCCCCTAGGCATAAAAAGACGAAAAACCGGAACTAAGTTTTCTAGACTTTATTCAAATGATTTAGTTACGTAAATTTGAATATATAACTTCATTAAGTCTTAACTACATATTATAAGATGGTAGAGGCAGCTTCGTAAAATTATTTTCTGCATTTTGTACAAAGTCAAGGATGGTAATTCGCTCACTGGTTTTGGTAACACTTCCTGATAATATAAGGGTGGGGTCAGAAGCCGATGAAACCCTCCTTTGAAGTCTACTACTCTAATGTTCCATATAGCGCTCCTCTCTGTATGGGTAAAATTAACAATTTTACGAGATCGGAGGGGTCCTACTTCATACCCCCCTGTCTACGGAAAATTGGAAATTCTCTCTCTCCACAAACGACGACGTTTTTTTTACGAACTCCAAGGCTGCTAGAGATATTCGCTCGACGAACTCCCGCTCCGAAAATATCTACCGTTAGGAGGCGTAAGAATCGCGCTTTTTGAAACTAACCCATATAGAGAGGGGTAGACAAGACCCGGGAGTAATAGACTTCAAAGGAGGGTTTCATCGGCTTCTGATATAATCAATAAAAAAAAAGAATAATTTAAGACAAAATTTTTCTTGTATTGCTTAAAAATATACAATACAATCGATTGTGGGCTACCACATCTAGGAAACAAAGTTTATCCTTCTATAAACGCACCATTTTCTGAGCTGTATCTTAACGCTAGACGATTTCGGAATAATAAGTGGACAATTTAAGCTCGCCTCTAATCTGATATAACTTAGATTTCCATAAAGAAGCTATTTCCGGGAAAAGCGTAGAAAAGCAAAAATATGTCCTCCTTTTTTGAATATTCAAATTAGTGCCTCGCAGTTTAAGCATAATAATGTTAGAGGTTAGTTTCAGGTCTAGGAAAAGTTATACGAAATAAAAAATACATTCGAGGCAATCGATCTAAATGCCGCGGTAGGTATTCTCAGTTAATTTGATTTTTTAGAAAGCAAATAGAAAAGAATCCATAGTTTCAAAAATCACACTTTTAGGAGTAATTGTGTTAAAGGTAGATAAAGTGAACAGCTAACTCATCAAAAAGGGTCATTTGCCGTACCAGAAGCCGATGAAACCCTCCTTTGAAGTCTACTACTCTAATGTTCCATATAGCGCGCCTCTCTGTATGGGTAAAATTCACGTTTTTACGAGATCGGAGGGGTCCTACTTCATACCCCATGTCTACGGAAAATTGGAAATTCTCTCTCTGCACAAACGACGACGTTTTTTTTGACGAACTCCAAGGCTGCTAGAGATATTCGCTCGACGAACTCCCGCTCCGAAAATATCTACCGTTAGGAGGCGTACGAATCGCGCTTTTTTAAACTAACCCATACAGAGAGGGGTAGACAAGACCCGGGAGTAATAGACTTCAAAGGAGGGTTTCATCGGCTTCTGATAAAGTGAATAGCTAACTCATCAAAAAGGGTCATTTGCCGTACCTATTATCAAGCCAACCACAAATGCTATCAGTTCCCGGTTTTCACTTAAATATGAATTGAAATCTTCTTTAGTTCATGACGTAATCGATCGCAATTTGAAAATTTCCGTACCTATTATCTCACGATCTAATTCTTCAACTTTACTTCGGACGAACTTAGTTCGTGGTATAATTTCTCAATTTAAAGTTAGTTACGAAAATAAATGTATATTATAACGGTGTTTCACGGGTAAACTCGAAGATGTCGCCACAATAGCCTATTATCCGAGATAAGTCACCGTCTGGCCTACATCGTACCCACCCGCTTCTGCGAGAGGCGGGATACTGGGGAAAGAGGTAAGAGAGAGTTCCAGTAGACTGCGAAATAAATCTAAACCATCCTTACCCCCAGAAAAAGACCCCAATTATGAAAATCAGTGCCATCTCGTGTTCATTTCATCTTACTACATAACCCTTAATCTGGTATCTAACTGATAAGGCTTATCGCTAATAATGTTTTTAGTGACATCTAGAAGAAGAAAAAAAAACAAAACCAAACGAAACACTTAAGCCTCGTTCATACATAGACCTAAATGCGCTTCGATTTCTATAACTGGTTATCAAACCAACGTGAGAACTCAGTTCGTGTTAGTTCGGGAAGCAATTTGGTCAATCCGCCAAGAAAATAACGAGGCAGGGAGACAAATTTGCTGATAAATCTTAAAACAACGCGATTAAAATTATAGTTTCTGTCAAAAATTATTAACCAACGAGTTACAAACACGATTTACAAATTAGTTTGAGATAATTATTTAAAAATTTTAAATTCTGGGCATTTTTTAAAACGACGCTAAGCCTTGGCTTAGGTCGAACCGGGGCGAACGGCCGCGAACCGTCTTGTCAGCGTGTGAACCAGGGAAAACGGAAAACGCTTAATCGTACTGGTTTTGGAACCGATTTTGCCCTCAAGTATGAACGAGGCTTTAGTTTCAAAAGAGTATTACTGTATTTCTAATAATAGACCCTAAAATAAATAAAACGAGCTGAAAATCCACGCCCCTAGGCAAGCAATATTTAAGAAGGGGGTGTAGAACGGGGCATAAAATCGCTACTACAGCCATCTATCGTGGTAAAAACTTATTAATAACCTTTTTTTTCGGTCATTCTTAAAAATAAATTAGGCTTGGGAAAATTAAGTAATTGATGTATTAAAATTTCTAATTAACCGCGATAAATATTAAATAAACAATTTAATATTTAAGCGTGGGTAAAACCTAGTGGCGAGCTTCAGCAGCTCAAAAATCATCCACTGTGACTTGTCTGCACCTACAAGGCCGCGTTAACTCCCTCGGAGGTATAGAGCGTGGTGACAATTCAAGGTGGTTTTCTCTCTACAGGCGCTAAGATAAAATTGAGTGATTTACGGCGGCGCATTCACGTGACCAAACTCAGCCAATCGGGATCGGCCATATATTGCCTCTTCCCAGCAAGCTCTTGGGCAAGAGTGAAAGTCGTTGGAAAATTCGAACGATTTTATTTTAGGGTCTATAACAAGAAACATTCCGGAACAAACCAACTGCAACTGATTTCGTTGAAAGAACTCTTACTGTATAAATGAAAGAAATAATAAATCATTGTTGTCAGCGTTTCCAAAAGCTACGGTCCCATTCTTTCACACGAATTTGTATCAAAGAGATAAAGGACAAACAATACATTGGTACCTAGTGCAACTTAAATTTGAGTGTATCGTGTAAGAGCTTTGAACGGGGGAATTTCTTTCATGTACCCCTTTATCGGTTTTCTCCTATATATATATAACATTACACGGTGATATATTCCTTGAATCAGATACGATTGGCTCGAATTGTGTCGTACAATGGCGTCGCCCCGCGGTGATGGATCCACAAACGTTATATGTACTATAACCAATTCCATTTCGAGTTAGCAGCGCGTGAGAAGCAAAGCTATTTATCGATATCTCTATGACTTGTTGAGTTAAAGGGATACTGTACTTCAATAGGGATTAGAATCATATATATTAAAGGGAGAATGCAACCTAATTAATTTTTTTAAATAGGCCTAATCCATTAGTTAAAAGTTTACAAAACAAATATTAAACTAGAAATAAATTTAAAACTTACCAGGGAAATAGGCTTAGCGGGATTCATGGAGTTCCTGAATTGCCTCCGTGTAAGGTCTAGCGACCAATGAGATCTCCACGAGACTTACAATCGCGTTCGATTCGTCGCTAGAACTTGTACGCGAGGAAATCAGGATCTCCTTGAATCCTGTTAAGCCTATTTTCCAGCTAAGTTTGAAATTTATTTGTTAGTAATTTTTTTCACTAATGGATTAGGCACGTCGCGTGTCCAGGGTGAAACCCTTTCTTAGTCTATGTTTAAATCGTCCGCCATTTTGTTCTTTGTAGTAAAGGAGATACCAACCAATCAAAATCTTACTTGGGGAAAATCGTATAACGTTTTTTGATAGGTGGCGAAACATGCATAGTTTGCTTGACTTAGACATGAAATGTGTATTTAATTTTAAATTTATTATTGGGCTCTAACATCCCGCCAAAAATTGCTATAGCCGACGGTATTTCACGTCGTCTCAGCGAGTTATTGGGGTTAAGTTTTCAACTAGCAATTGCCGCACCTCGGTTATACCTCATTGATAACGGCATTGCCTCTGCGCAACGATAACATACAAATAAAAATGAAGTATAATATATGGTAACTGGAGGATACCTTAAATGAGGTCTATCCCCTGACATTCTTCAGGAAACTAAAAGCAGTCAACGCGTGATGTATTACAACCTGACATATTATGGCCCAGCATAATGTTAAACAAAGAATAGCCGAAAAATATACACATAAATTACAATAGTTCGAAAGTTATATAGTTATTTACACTTATCTAAAATTAAAAATTCCAAATTCCGCCAAGGATACTTGGTTCATGGATTAATTAGTTAGGCAGTATTAATTAATCCATGGTTCAACAGACTGGAGAAATTAATCATTCCCAAATATTCCTTTCCCCCAGAAAACTGAGACCTCTATTATGAAAATCAGCGCCATCTCGTGTTTTTTCATTGTTCTAAATAACCCTTTAAGTACGCAAAACCAGAAGCCGATGAAACCCTCCTTTGAAGTCTACTACTTTAATGTTCCATATAGCGCTCCTCTCTGTATGGGTAAAATTCACAATTTTACGAGATCGGAGGGGTCCTACTTCATACCCCCCTGTCTACGCAAAATTGGAAATTCTCTCTCTCCACTAACGACGCCGTTTTTTTGACGAACTCCAAGGCTGCTAGAGATATTCGCTCGACGAACTCCCGCTCCAAAAATATCTACCGTTAGGAGGCGTACGAATCGCGCTTTTTGAAACTAACCCATACAGAGAGGGGTAAACAAGACCCGGGAGTAATAGACTTCAAAGGAGGGTTTCATCGGCTTCTGGCAAAACCGATAAGAAAAAATTTGAATAACAGAAGGTAATGGTTACCCGATTCCAATTCCCTAATAAAGTGTTCAAAATAATGTGACACTACACCTTTAAGATATGAAAGAATCATTGCTACGAGCTTGCTTCCAACTCTAGGTGGAATGAACTATGTTTAGAGATAAGCGCGAATAGTATATATATTTCGAATCGTATCCTTTTACGCCAAGACTTTATCATAAGAAATGGACACGAGTCATTTTGATGGATTTATTATAAAAGCTTATATACTGGCCATTTTCTTATAACCAATAGGGATCTTTCGCCACTAAAACTACGGGGGTACGCTTTAGCACAACCACTATATCATTATACGCCGCTATCTAGTGATAAACAGGTGAACAAGGTCTGCTCGTAACATGGAAATATTTCATACAGCTCGGAATAGGATAATGAATAACTTCGGATATCCATTGATAACTTTTTTCAGATATTTTAATCTCGGATAAATTGTTTCTTAATATAAAACCACAAATTATATAAACAGATGCTTGTCAAATGGATACGAATTAGACCCGGAGATAAAATTTTAAGCTCAATTAATAAACAAATTACGCGTTTATTTAAACCAGAAGCCGATGAAACCCTCCTTTGAAGTCTATTACTCCCGGGTCTTGTCTACCCCTCTCTGTATGGGTTAGTTTCAAAAAGCGCGATTCGTACGCCTCCTAACTGTAGATATTTTCGGAGCGGGAGTTCGTCGAGCGAATATCTCTAGCAGCCTTGGAGTTCGTCAAAAAAACGTCGTCGTTTGTGGGGAGAGAGAATTTCCAATTTTCCGTAGACAGGGGGTATGAAGTAGGACCCCTCCGATCTCGTAAAATCGTGAATTTTACCCATATAGAGAGGAGCGCTATATGGAACATTAGAGTAGTAGACTTCAAAGGAGGGTTTCATCGGCTTCTGTTCAAACGGATAATGCGAAGATAAAAATATGACGTTTCTCGTAATCCGTGTGGAATGAAATATAATAATTAGATTTTAATCTAAATTGAAAGGAACAGTAACTAAACCCTACATTCTATCTTCGAGATCTCAATTCGGATTAAAATCCGTGACGTCATCAAGTCATAGAATTTTATAATCAATTTTTTTGAACTGTTCAATTAATTTCATCGATCCATATTTCGAAATGATCATTGGCAAATATTTTGCTCTTCTATAGAATATATTTAACACGATTTATAGTCTTGGCTCGTTGAATAGAGCCATTAGAACGTCAAATTCACCTTGAATTGGCAGCACACGCGAAGCTAGCCTTACAGTTAACCTAATATAATTTATTAAATTATAGATAGAGGGTAGCTAGAGCTTTGGGTTTCCCTTCTAACTCGAGTAGGAATTAACTGCAGTAGCTTGTTGACAGAAAGTCCATGCCTGAATGTTTACCAATCTTCTGAAGTGCATTTACTTTGGCGAGCGACCACTCTTAGAGCTTTATATCTGTATGCTCACTAACAAAACTAGGCCAAGAAGCTGGAGACGTTGGAGTTTAATATCAAAACTAAAATTAAACCTTTCCGAAATAATCTAAAACGGAACAAACAAGGGCTAAAATGGAATGTTATTAGTTTTAACAAGTGTGAATCAATAAGGAATACGCAGTTGCGTAATGCTTGAGAGATACGGAGAAGATGAAGGGGTTGTTGAAATTAAAATTTCATTTTCTATACTGTCTTTGAGGATATACAAGGACTTTTGTGTCTCATGGAGGAAGGTTTTGATTTAACCAAGAATCCATTCAGGTTCCATAAGAATATGGGAGCATAGCTTTAGCCTCTGGTACCATCCTCCCAAACATTATAACAAAAGTTCGTCGGCATTTTCGCAACATTTGTACGCTTAGATCTTTTTTCGGTCGGCTCCATTTTTATTACCCAAAATATTATGTCAAGGTCGTTAGTGGCGCGGGTTAATAATAGATGTCAGGAGCGATTTACTTGAAAAATCGATTCGAAGCGGACGAACTTTTGCTACAAAGTTTGGAAGGATGGTTATTGAATCGCGGCCCTCCCATATTCTTATGGAACCTGAATGGATTCTTGGTATAACGGAAAAAACTAAAATTTGATCCGAATATATATTTTTAAACGAAAACAGTCTCCATTGTGTCTGACATAATGAAAATCGTCAAAAAGATTTTGAAATCATTATTTAGATGATGGCATGCTAGTTTCAATAATTTATATTAAGAAATAAAGCACAGGAAAGGTTAGACTAAGGCTCGGTGTTTGTATAAAAGTAGAGCTCGGAATCGGATCGATCCATTATCTTCCGTTATTCGTATATTTTCAGATATTTTATTTTCGGATAAATTGTTTGTAACTAAAAAATGAAATTTCTACATTCGTATAATTGTTAAAAGGTTTACCCGAAGATAAGCCTTCACCGCTTTATCTATCTATAAATTACTCGTATTCAAACGTATAACGATGGATAAGAAACATTCGCGTTTCCAGAATTAGTCTAAAATATAAGAAAAATATTTCAAATTGACTTTTAATTCGAAGAATAGAAATAAAACAACGAAACTAAGATTTTAAAATCATCTTTTTATTCGTTATTTTTCACGAAAATAAATTTTGAATTTTTTTATTCGAACGTATCACGCGGGTAATATTCTAAGATAGTTGCCATTTTCGGATAAAAACGGATATGGACTATAATTTTTACTTTATCTTCGAATAAGTGAACTCGATAATTTTATCCAAACACCAAGCCATACGTTAAACAAAAGCTTCATTTGTCCTTTACGTATCTCCATAGGGAATCAAATTTTAAACGGGCTGATTCTCGCGAAATTATCATTATTCCCAACCGTAAACAAGTAACAAAGAGATATATCCATGTTGTGGCTTTTAAATTATTATAAATAATCGATACAATCCTACGTCTCGATTCCCTTTTCAAATCCCTAGATAAAAATAAATGGAAGCACTTGACATTATTTCTATTGGAAACTTGAATGAATTGAGCTATTCAATTAAATTTTCAAGAAATCTTCAAGAGCTCTTAACTACTTCGTTAAAGGGATACGGTGTACCGCGTAACAACTTCCACAAACAGAAACCTCTGTTCTTGTCCTCAATAAAGCAAAAATCCCCTAACACGAAATAAATGCGTTAAGCCAGAAGCCGATGAAACCCTCCTTTGAAGTCTTGTCTACCCCTCTCTGTATGGGTTATTCTCAAAAGGCGCGATTCGTACGCCTCCTAACGGTAGATATTTTTGGAGCGGGAGCTCGTCGAGCGAATATCTCTAGCAGCCTTGGAGTTCGTCCAAAAAACGTCGTCGTTTGTGGAGAGAGAGAATTTCCAATTTTCCGTAGACAGGGGGGGATGAAGTAGGACCCCTTCTAACTCGTAAAATTGGGAATTTTACCCATACAGAGAGGAGCGCTATATGGAACATTAGAGTAGTAGACTTCAAAGGAGGGTTTCATCGGCTTCTGGTTAAGCTGACGCGACACCATTACGACATCGTGCCATTGGATCTAACCGAACCCTACCCCTCGCACCTATAATTTTCCTATTGACGAATTCCAAATATCCATACTCATAAATTAACTGATCCAGGGGCTACGGACATTGAGGTACAGATATAATGATGAATTATCACCATAGATGGCGTACCTTCGCCTCTATCTCTCGCGCCTATCCACGTATTACACCCGTTGCTATGGAAAACGCGTCGAGTCTTGAAATGCGAGGGGAGGGGTTACCGCCTATTTGTATCTCTCGTCATAGCTTAGCCAATCGGAATAGGAATGTGAACTTCGACAGCGACATCTCTTAACAGATCGGCGCGTAAAGAGAGTACCCAATGGCGCGCTGCCGTTACAAGTTCGTCTTTAATTTCGAATTAGTCTATTGATATTTGGAATAAAAAGCGCTGTTTGGGAAAACAGCTATTTTGGGTAACAGCTGTTAAAAGGGCTTCTCAATTCAGACAAGTAGCGAATATTTTACAAGGACAATCATATATATTTCTTTATCTCTCCAGTTCTGCCGAGCGTATTAAAAAATACTGACAATTAAAATGATGATAGTATCCCTTTACTAGTAAGGGGTGGGGAGAGAGTTTATTGTTAAATTCCAATGCATCTTTTATATTAGACGCAAAAGACGAGTGCAGGCACGATTCTGTCATTCCAGGCAGTCGAGCGAGGAGTGTACTTAGTGTTAAGATCATTTCTCCTTGTCATACTTAGGTCTTGTCGCCAAAGGACGAGAGTTACGTAGGAACAACCCCAGGAGAATAGCTACTACATAGTTTTGGGAAAATTTATCTAGGTCTACTGTTTTATAATTCGATATGGCAAGAATCTCAAGCCGAGTTTTGAAGAAGACGAAATTATAAATTGTTACGAATTTTTTTTTTTAAAACCATTTACCAAATTACGCGCTTTCGTAAGGATATTAATATTCGTAAGTATATCGCTTCTAATTTGTTAAAAGCTATATTTGTTTGTCAAGGTTTGATTCAAATTTGAATAGGGAGAGCAAAATTGATTAACTTAAAACATGCGATATGGTAATTTTGAAATTTCTTAAAGCATTTTAATTTATTAAAAAAAAGTATTTAAATATTTAGTTTAATTATAAACTAAATATTATTAGGCGCTATTTTTTAACCTCTTCTACCCTAAATTGCCCTAAAAAAACTCAATTTTGTAGACCACTTAAAAACCTTGAGTAGGCATTTGCCAATTACTGACAAGTTTTAAGTCCCTCCCAAAGGTAGATCGAAACTTTTTATAACTAAGCAATGAGTTAACTATTGATACAATAACCATACAAAATAGCAGTAGTAATTACAAGTTCACTTACTGTGACATCGGGGAAGGGGCGGTGCAGGCCCGATCTTCCAAAAACAAGGAGAGTATCCGCGAAGAAGCCGAGGCTTAGCGCGAAACTATTCAGGGCGCCCGAAACTCTTCTAATGCACTTACGGCAACACACCCGGGTCGTATTTTTAATTTCATTAGTCCGTTAACCAAATTCTTTTGAGGAATAACTCCGGTGTGGTTGATTTAGGTTTCTAATTTGAGTGATTTTTTTTTTAAACACGGTTAATTTTCGATACGCACAGAACTCGTCTTAATAATCTCAATAAAATCCGATTCCTTTACGTTTAGACTATATTATACCGAGTACAATTTAATTTTTTTATCGTAAAATCACTAATCTACGTTTAAAAAATATGTCAACCTCGCGACCGTTGACTAGCTCTATTTCGCGACTGTTTAAATATTTTTGTTGTCTGCTACAAATAACTCTGACAACCTGGGTAGAAAACAGGACTGGAAATAAACTTTCTAACAAGATCTACAAATAATATTTTTACCAGCCACTACACTGTCAAGAGATCAAAGGTTCTTTTCTGAAATTATTCGAATTATAATTTTCGATCGAAAACTGAAAATTTCCTCTTATAGCTTGATATGTATAAGGGAACTGCAGTTTTCGATCGAACACTAGATTTCGAATGATTATAGCTACAGCAGGGCTCCCAGTACAAAGCCACGAGTCACCGTATGGCCTACAACATGGCCTTCCGCGAGAGGCGGGATACTAGGGGAAAGAGGTAAGTTGAGTTATTCCCTTCTGAGAAACTGAGACCCCTATTATGAAAATCAGTGCCATCTCGTGTTTTTTCATCGTACTAAATAACTCTTTATTACCACCTGAATATCCAAATAAGATGATTAAACGGTGTTGCTGGAAGCTACAAGTATCAGTCAAACACTTCTGAAGTGTGTTGTTACTTGGGCTAAAAGGTATTTTTATTTTTTCCCCATCCCCTTTATATTCTAGAGCCTTTCATTCATTGGTTAACGA
Source organism: Odiellus spinosus (assembly GCA_963920705.1). NCBI lineage: Eukaryota > Metazoa > Arthropoda > Arachnida > Opiliones > Phalangiidae > Odiellus > Odiellus spinosus. Next base: position 14,866,378 of record OY987232.1, on the reverse strand, counting down.
TACAAAGGATGATGGTAGATGGAGCAAATCGATCGGCCGTGTAAAGCTTAGATATTCTTGACAAGATCCCAACAAGCTAGCTCGGTTCAAGCGCTAAAGTAGGTCCCGGTCGAGGAAAGCCTTTTGTTCGAAAATAATATTAACAAAACAACAGGCAGGCGAATCGAACCCTGGCTTACACGGACCTGTCACAGAAGCCTGCTTCAATCCTGCCAAAACTTATTTATTATTAACAAAGCGGGGTCCTGTCATTTTCAAATTAGGTATATTTTAAGTAACTCAAACTCGGTCCAATAGTTAATTATGGAAACACCCGTCTAAAACCTGATTCTTTAATTTATTTCCAGTTATCTCGGTGCAAAAATAAAGTAACTATATTATTGTCACTCGTAAATGAACCGAATTATGTTAATTGAGAGCGATTAACTTGTAAAATACAAAATTTGATAAACCGTGTGCACTGGGAAAAATTAAAATGACTTGAGTACCTTTTTTTAAACATGGGTAACTTCACCAAAAAGGGTACATATTATCAGAGGTATATAATAACCCCCCTTCCGGGGTGAAGTATGAAAGGTAGGCAAAATCGACGAACAACAAGTGCCCGGCGTAAATCGCGGTGGATCGACACACCGCTTTACTCCCAAAAATAGTTACACCATTTTGAACCTCACTAAATTTTCCCTACGCACACTTCCGGAACTAGCGAGCTGAAGTCAACCTTCGACTCCATTTTAACAGACAGCCTGACTCCCGAGACAGGAAGTTCTAAACACAAATCGAGCCGTCTTGTTTATACAAAGACTATTTACTAGAGTAGCGACATTGAGAAGTCCAGCGCGAGCTAGTGGCCTAGATAGTCAGCAGCGGGCTCTTGTTGTTCGTGATTTTTAGCATTGGTAGTATAGGGGCTTTCATACTTCCCCCCGAAGGGTGTTATTATATACCTCTGATATTATCAAGCGAACCACAAAAGCTGCAAGTTCGCGGTTTTCACTTTTAAATTGAAATCTTGAGCGTATTATCCGAGACCCTTCAACGTCTGGCCTACAGCGTGCCAAACCGCTTCCGCGACAAGTGGGATACTAGGGAAATACGCTTAGGTTAAACGGTTAGGGAAAACGGAAAACGCTTCGAACTGGTTTTGGAACCGATTTTGCCTTCAAGTGTGAACGAGGCGTTAGATACAGCAGCGCCATCTTACGCCAACTAAGTCCCTCTAGCTACAGTATAATTGACATTACTACACTATACTTATATTTTCGGTATATATATATTATATAAGCAGTTTTTATAGATTAGAATCAGATCCTATAATTTTGGGATAATGAATGGTATAAAAAATAAATTGATTTTTCTTGGCACGGTCGTCGTCTCTTAATTTAAACGAAACGTAACCCCGCTATTAATTACGAGCAACCAATATTAGGACTAGGTTTGGCTACCGAAAATTTTCCATCACGTTTATAGAATCTTAATTAAAAGACCGCTCGCGAGAGAGAGCCGTGGTTTGGAAAAGGGGGGGAAAAAATATGCTTCACGGTAACTGGGGCGAATCGTTTAATCTCCAACAATGGATTCAATTATCGTCCACGGGTCGCGCCTTTAAAGCTCCCTCTTTCCCTGTTGAAAATTGAGCGGTAGAATAAATAGCTCAATTTTTCCAAATCACGGCTCGACTCGGGCCTCCCGAAGCCAGAACCTTTCATTATGGAAGCGAAGAGTTTGGCCAGCAAGGCGCAGTTCCTCATCTTCCTTCCCAACTCCCGAGAAGAGGTCGTCAGCCTCCGGAAAAGCCCGATGGCGGTACGAACACTCGATCGATAAGGCGACCCGACTAAATGCAGTCGCGCATGACTGCTAAGCCTTTTCTTTTTGTTTATTTTGAACTATTTAGTAGAATCAAGAATCCATTCAAGTTCCATAAGAATATGGGAGGGCCGCGATTCAATAACCATCCTCCCAAACTTTGTAGCAAAAGTTCGTCCGCTTCGAATCGATTATTCAAGTAAATCGCTCCTGACATCTATTATTAACCCGCGCCACTAACAACCTTGACATAATATTTTGGGTAATAAAAATGGAGCCGACCGAAAAAAGATCTAAGCGTACAAATGTTGCGAAAATTGCGGACGAACTTTCGTTGCAAAGTTTGGGAGGATGGTACCAGAGGCTAAAGCTATGCTCCCATATTATTATGGAACCTGAATGGATTCTTGGTAGAATTAGAGTTTTATAATTATCGTAATGTTAGAGATAATTATGAACAAATATTAAACTAGAAAATAGGCTTAGCGAGATTCATAGAGAAAAAGCTGTTAACAAGAATCCATTCAGGTTCCATAAGAATATGGGAGCATAGCTTTAGCCTCTGGTACCATCCTCCCAAACTTTGTAACAAAAGTTCGTCCGCAATTTTGGCAACATTTGTACGCTTAGATCTTTTTTCGGTCGGCTTCATTTTTATTACCCAAAATATTATGTCAAGGTCATTAGTGGCGCGGGTTAATAATAGATGTCAGGAGCGATTTACTTGAAAAATCGATTCGAAGCGGACGAACTTTTGCTACAAAGTTTGGGAGGATGGTTATTGAATCGCGGCCCTCCCATATTCTTATGGAACCTGAATGAATTCTTGCTGTTAATAATGCGCGATAGACTTTATTCTTTCCTTAGAGTTAGGCTTAGGTTTTAGAAGGCCACAGGCATCGTGTCGACCAGAGCTTGGATCTTCTCCTTCTCAAAATAGGAAATCATTTCTAGCAAATCTCCAGGGGCCAAAGAGCTATAGGCTGGTTATAGGCTTGCCTTAGGCTTAAGCCAGCCTTTCCCAGAGATATTTGCCAACATTAGCGATTATTTTATCAGCCCGCTCTTTCACGAGCCGCTGCTACCGCGACTATAATCTAATATTTCCGCCTAAAAAACGCCATTCTATACGGAATTAAGGATAAAAGGGAGCACGCTCGCGCGAGAACTTCACTCTTTGACGTCAAAATGAATCTACATATTAGGCTTAAGGTTGGCCCCATCTCGGCCTTTTCCTCTTTACCCTTTGACACTTTCAAGTGTGATACAAGTTTTGTACGGGGGTGTGAGTTTATAGCGTTACAAAAAGGGTTAATGTCATATAAGACGATACGCGAAAGGGACGGAAAATGCTGGATTCCTCAAGTTACAAAGGCAGTTGAATATTCATTTCAAAATTCACCGAAATTTTCCAGCTATTAAATTTCATAGTTTGGATAGTTAAAGGGAGAATTCAACCTAATAACAACCTAAAAATTTATTTCGCGGAAGCGAATGGGCACGCTGTAGGCCAGACTGTAACGGGTATCGGATAATAGGCTCTATTGTGGCGACATCTTCGAGCTTACGCGTAAAACACCGTTATAATATACATTTCTTATCGTAACTAGAGAAAAATTCAACTTAAAATTGACTACGTCTGACTTCTACGGTTCGTCGGAAGTAAAGTTCTAGTGATATTAGAACGCGAGATAATTGGTACGGAAATGATAAAATTTCGATAAGTTATTTTTTTAACAAGATTCGTTAATCTCTCGCGTTATAATTATCAAAATTACATCATGAACTAAAGAAGATTTCAATTCAAATATAAGAAAAAACCGCGAACTGATAGCGTTTCCAGTTCGCTTGATAATCAATACGCCCCTTAAGCCTTGGTCTACAAAAAATTTCGAAAATAAATTCCCGTCATCCATGAATATGTAGATAGACAATTTAATTCTTGATATTAAAAAAAAAAAAAAAAATCGACGTAAAATTTGATAAGTTGTTTCAATTGATAAAATCAACTCAGGCTGCTAGCTTAATCTTTTTTTATTCTCCGCGATGTATGCCATAACCATTCCAGATAAAAATCAAATCCAATATCGATCGAGAAAAAGGCCCCCCCACTCTTGGATAAAAAAAAAAAAAAAAAGGAGAAAATTGGAGGATTTAAAATCTTTTCGCCAGAGTTACTCTCACGAAAAGTCAATTACGATGTCACAATAGGCAAATTTTTAAATAATTATACCATTGACCCAAATTAATTGCGGTTTATTAAAACTTGACAAACGACCAACTAGCTCGACTTGATATGTCTGTCATCTACAGTATAAGATCTTCTAAAAGCGGTTGACCTTTAAATGGAAAATATGAGCCTAAAGTTAAACGTAAAATTTCGATGAAACCCTCCTATGAAGTCTACTACTCTAATGTTCCATATAGCGCTCCTCTCTGTATGGGTAAATTTCACAATTTTACGAGATCGGAGGAGTCCTACTTCATACCCCCCTGTCTACGGAAAATTGGAAATTCTCTCTCTCCACAAACGACGACGTTTTTTTTAACGAACTCCAAGGTTGTTAGAGATATTCGCTCGACGAACTCCCGCTCCGAAAATATCTACCGTTAGGAGGCGTACGAATCGCGATTTTTGAAACTAACCCATACAGAGAGGGGTAGACAAGACCCGGGAGTAATAGACTTCAAAGGAGGGTTTCATCGGCTTCTGGTAGTTTTTATTGCAAACGTGACTCGCTGTAAACTCAGTTAATAGATAATTTTCATTGGTAGATGTTTAGCTTCATTAATATTCATTTGTTATACCAATTAAAGTAAATAAAAATAGTGAAAACACATTTTAAAGATTTGGTTTTGATTTTGCAAATAAATATAAAAATGATTTTCGTTTTAAAGTTGATGGTTTTCCTTGTAAAAATGACGTTTTCGGTTCATAAATTATTCAAAGGTTCGTTTCCACACGTTTACTCGGACACATATGGTTGGATCTCTACCATAGTAGAATCCTTTTTAAACATTTATGCTTAAACTATATTTCATTTGACACGAAAAATTGGAAATTTATGCCCTTATTAAAACTCACTTTGGTCCCGGCCAACCCTGGTTTTGAGTGATAGCGACAACCTTATAGAGAGCTAAAGGTTTCAGAGTAAAACGGTTTCCCTAAGAGTGATTTGAACTCCAACTTCTCACATTTAAAGGACAGATAGGCCTAATTTAAAATTATGTTTTCGTTCAAAAGGGTTTCTTGTAGAGCTAAAATAAATTACATCAAAATCTATAAGCGTGGGAACTGCCAAGAAATATGAACATACGAAAATTTAAATTGATATTTAGGAAATAATAGGAATATTTGTCAATTAATTATCGAGATTTTTGTCAATTATCGAGATTTTGGTCAATTAATTATCGAGATTTTGGTCAATTAATTATCGAGATTTTGGTCAATTAATTATCGAGATTTTGGTCAATTAATTATCGAGATTTTGGTCAATTAATTATCGAGATTTTGGTCAATTAATTATCGAGATTTTGGTCAATTAATTATCGAGATTTTGGTCAATTAATTATCGAGATTTTGGTCAATTAATTATCGAGATTTTGGTCAATTAAGTATCGAGATTTTGGTCAATTAAGTATCGAGATTTTGGTCAATTAAGTATCGAGATTTTGGTCAATTAAGTATCGAGATTTTGGTCAATTAAGTATCGAGATTTTGGTCAATTAAGTATCGAGATTTTGGTCAATTAAGTATCGAGATTTTGGTCAGTTAATTATCGAGATTTTGGTCAATTAATTATCGAGATTTTGGTCAATTAAGTATCGAGATTTTGGTCAATTAAGTATCGAGATTTTGGTCAATTAAGTATCGAGATTTTGGTCAATTAAGTATCGAGATTTTGGTCAATTAAGTATCGAGATTTTGGTCAATTAAGTATCGAGATTTTGGTCAATTAAGTATCGAGATTTTGGTCAATTAAGTATCGAGATTTTGGTCAATTAAGTATCGAGATTTTGGTCAATTAAGTATCGAGATTTTGGTCAATTAAGTATCGAGATTTTGGTCAATTAAGTATCGAGATTTTGGTCAATTAAGTATCGAGATTTTGGTCAATTAAGTATCGAGATTTTGGTCAATTAAGTATAGAGATTTTGGTCAATTAAGTATAGAGATTTTGGTCAATTAAGTATAGAGATTTTGGTCAATTAAGTATCGAGATTTTGGTCAATTAAGTATCGAGATTTTGGTCAATTAAGTATCGAGATTTTTGTCAATTAAGTACCGAGATTTTTGTCAATTAAGTATCGAGATTTTTGTCAATTAAGTATCGAGATTTTTGTCAATTAAGTATCGAGATTTTTGTCAATTAAGTATCGAGATTTTTGTCAATTAAGTATCGAGATTTTTGTCAATTAAGTATCGAGATATTTGTCAATTAAGTATCGAGATTTTTGTCAATTAAGTATCGAGATTTTTGTCAATTAAGTATCGAGATTTTTGTCAATTAAGTATCGAGATTTTTGTCAATTAAGTATCGAGATTTTTGTCAATTAAGTATCGAGATTTTTGTCAATTAAGTATCGAGATTTTTGTCAATTAAGTATCGAGATTTTTGTCAATTAAGTATCGAGATTTTTGTCAATTAAGTATCGAGATTTTTGTCAATTAAGTATCGAGATTTTTGTCAATGAAGTATCGAGATTTTTGTCAATGAAGTATCGTGATTTTTGTCAATTAAGTATCGTGATTTTTGTCAATTAAGTATCGAGTATTTGTCAATTATCGAGTTTCTTGTTGGGTTAACAAATTGTTGCAAATAAATTGGGCCAACTAGTTGGAGAGAATATTTATCTGGTGTGAAAGGCACATAAGAATCATTATCGAGAACACGATATCCGATAAAAATCTTTGATTACCATACCCTCATCAAACGAAATCCAAAAATTGCAGGCACTTAGCTAATTTTGAATATATTATTTTGAAACAACGTGAATTCTCATGATATTTGTACTTTACCTATTAATCTCTGTCAGCAAATTTCTATTTGATTCGTCTTTAAATTAAGGAAACATAATGTAAGACGCCTATCTTTGTTATATTTCATTTAAAGCTACAGCGAATTCGGTAATATAATTAGACGAATAGGTAATTTCCTCGTGTTTCCTCGCAATCTTCTCGAAATTGAAATTTCAGAAAATTTTATTTTGATTAAAAGGAAAGTTTCGAAATTTCGCCTCTATACTAATACAAATTTAATTAAGTTTACGTCAGTCACGTACGCCAGAGCTTGAATACAAATTTTATAATAAAAGCAATATTTTGACGTTATGTATAGGTTGTCTTCAGAATTCGGGGGTCATTCTATTTGAAAAGTTGTCTAGTGTTTTCCTATTTCGAAGGTTTTTACACAGGGTTAAGTCAGCGACTAGCCATCGATGAAACTTAAAATAAATAAATTATCCACCAGATGGCGCTGATTTCAGGCTGCCCACTTTTCCTATATTTCCTATATTTTCACCTCCTTCCTATTTTCTCCTATAATTTAATGGCAATTCCTATAATCTCCTATATTTCTACTCAAAATCTCTAAGTTAAGGGTAAAGTTATAAATCATACTGTCAGCTGTGGCTGTATAAGATTATTTTAGCTTAACTGTACATTTTCCAGTTAAAATAGTCTGTAAAATTCCATACTATTTAAGCAATTGGATCATATTAATACCGTGTTTAAACCGGTGGCGAGAGTTGTGACGCAATAATAAACATGGTTCCTACTTTTAATTAATTATTTTCCTATTTTATCATATATTTTACACTTATTTCTTCCTATTTTATCCTATATTTCACAAAGAAATTTCCTATATTTCCTATATAGGTTTTTCAAATTTTCAGTGGTCACACTGATTTTCATAATTGGGGTCTCAGTTTTTCTCGGGCTAATGATTGTTTAGATTTATTTCCCAGTCTATCGAACTCTCTCTTAACTCTTTCCCCAGTTTCCGGCCTCTCCCGGAAGCGGGTGGGCAGGCTGTATGCCAGACAGTGATGGGTCTCGGATAATAGACTCTTGTGGCGACATCTTTGAGTTTACGCGTGAAACACAGTTATAATATACATTTCTTATCGTAACTAGAGGAAAATTAAACTTAAAATGTCCTAGTGTTTATTCCCGGGATAGCTTTGGGCTTTGGGTACACCAAAGGGGTGGCTAGACCCTAGAGTTAAAATTTCAAATTTATATACGAAATTTATTTTTCAACCGAAGAAAATATTGAAATACCGTATTGGAGGTTCAATATGTTAACAGCAAATTCCTGCGCTCTCCCACAAATAAATTTTTACATGAATTTATACAAACAAGAATCCATTCAGGTTCCATAAGAATATGGGAGTATAGCTTTAGCCTCTGATACCATCCTCCCAAACTTTGCAACAAAAGTTCGTCCGCAATTTTCGCAACATTTGTACGCTTAGATCTTTTTTCGGTCGGCTCCATTTTTATTACCCAAAATATTATGTCAAGGTCGTTAGTGGCGCGGGTTAATAATAGATGACAGGAGCGATTTACTTGAAAAATCGATTCGAAGCAGACGAACTTTTGCTACAAAGTTTGGGAGGATGGTTATTGAATCGCGACCCTCCCATATTCTTATGGAACCTGAATGAATTCTTGGACGAACCGTAAAGGTCAGAAATAGTTCGTGATAATTTTCACTTTAATGAGAAATGGCTTACAGAGTGCCCACCCAGAGGTACTAAATTACCCTTTACTACTGCCTTAAGAAACTTTAAAAGTAAACTGCCAAGAAAACAAACTCAAATTTCATTTTGTTTCTATAGTATATTGGAGTCATTTTAATTGCACAAATAAAGTTTAACGATAATTTTGACTTTATTAATTTTACGAATGATCCCTGAACTTCTCAATATATTGGAGCCCATATATATGCTTAAATAGGATGTAAAAAAATAAGTTTCTTCGTCTTTCTACTTTCTAAAACTCGATATCAAATGGAAACCGTGCTTCGACGTTTGTGGCAAAAGGTTCAAAGCACGTAAAAGTATATGATTAAGTAATGTTAGTCTACAAGAGTTTTGGCTTCTAAGAACGTGCTTAAAAACTTTCTAGGGACTAGAAAAACACTTCATTTCATCTGTGTTAATGTTTTCCACAAAATTATAGTAACATAAAGTAGGTTTCCAGTAAAAGGAAATTTCTTATCGATTAAATAGGCCTTATTCACCAGTAAAATAAAATTTAAAACAAATATTAAACTAGAAATAAATTTAAAACTAGGCTTAGCGGGATTCATGGAGATACTGAATTGTAAGGTCTAGCGACCAATTAGCAAAGGCCCGACATTCACGCGAGATCTCCACGAGACCGTATACGCGAGGAAATCAGAATCTCCTTGAATCCCGCTAAGCCTATTTTCATTGGTGGATTAGGTTTATTTAAACAATAGGGAATCGATAAAAAAATTGTTAGGTTACATTTAAAAAATAGAAAAAGATAAGCTGACTGACTGCGAAATAAATCATTTCCAAACAATCCTGAGAAACTGAGACCCCTATTATCAGAAGCCGATGAAACCCTCCTTTGAAGTCTACTACTCTAATGTACCATATAGCGCTCCTCTCTGTATGGGTAAAATTCACAATTTTACGAGATCGGAGGGGTCCTACTTCATACCCCATGTCTACGGAAAATTGGAAATTCTCTCTCTCCACAAACGACGACGTTTTTTTGATGAACTCCAAGGCTGTGAGAGATATTCGCTCGACGAACTCCAACTCCGAAAATATCTACCGTTAGGAGGCGTACGAATCGCGCTTTTTGAAACTAACCTATACAGAGAGGGGTAGACAAGACCCGGGAGTAATAGACTTCAAAGGAGGGTTTCATCGGTTTCTGCTATTATGATAATCAGTACCATCTTGTGGTTTTTTTCATTGTACTAAATAACCCTTTACAAATCATATTATTAAATTAATTTATGAGACTGCTACCGCAAGGTCAAGAAAAACTTTTTTTTAATTAACTGTTATTTGAAACTTTAAATCAAAAATGTTTTTGTTTCGCCAATCTTTGTTTTAGGTTTTCTCCAATATTTCAATTCAGCCCCTGTAGAAGTGTTCTACTTACAATACAATATTGCTATGGGGAAAGTTACTACCTAGGAGCTGAGTTCCAATACTTTTTCAAGCAAGCCCCTGTAGATATGTTTCACCAACTGAGCTTTTGAGATCAGAGAGAAGATGTCATTTAGGGTATTTTTATGATTTCGATCTATGATTTGAGATTATTTTTACCAGAAGTAGATGAAACCCTCCTTTGAAGTTTATTACTCCCTGGTCTTGTCCACCCCTCTCTGTATGGGTTAGTTTCAAAAAGCGCGATTCGTACGCCTCCTAACGGTAGATATTGTCGGAGCGGGAGATCGTCGAGCGAATATCTCTAGCAGCCTCGGAGTTCGTCAAAAAAACGTCGTCGTTTGTGGAGAGAGAGAATTTCCAATTTTGCGTAGACAGGGGGGTATGAAGTAGGACCCCTCCGATCTCGTAAAATTGTGAATTTTACCCATACAGAGAGGAGCGCTATATCGAACATTAGAGTAGTAGACTTCAAAGGAGGGTTTCATCTACTTCTGCTAAAATTGTAATTATAACTCGGGAAACATTCATGCCGTCCTAATTTTCAATAATTGTAGACATATGGCGCTACCATAGATTAAGCACAACCATCAAAAAAGTTCTTACACATATTCACCAGAAAAAAAAAATGTTTTATCCAAAACCACATCGTTTTAAAAACGCTTAGGGTTTTTGAAAAATCGCGTTTAATTTATTTCTTGGCGTGTTTTCGACGTTAATAATAAAAATCAGTTGGCGCATAATTCAAAGTATAAGGAGAAAAAAAGAAGAGGGAAATAAAACCTTACAGAAAATAAAGCCTAGAGCTTATAAGAAGAAAAATGGGTAGCCTGGGTGCGTGAGAATATTTTCATATTTATGTTCCATAATATATATAGATATATCACAATTCCGTGTATGTGTTTTTATATATAGGCAAATCGTTGCATTATGGTTTTCCCGTGAATATCTGAAGAGGTATTATAATAAATTCAATCTTGAGTTTGTAGCGAGAACAAAGGCAGGACCCCTATATTTCCCAGTAAAAGAAAAATAAGGGATAAGAGGTAAACTAGCTTCGCATGAGATGCAAATTCGAGGTTTTTTACAGCATTCTGAAAGCCCGGTTTCTTATATTTCTTAGATAAAATAATTCATAGATATAGAGGGTTATCTATCTTTGCGCGTATTGTCAACTTGAGGTGAAATACATTACTAATTCATTTCACCGCTAGATGGTAGTACACGAGTAGCCTGAGATTCGCTATTTCTTAGTTAAAATCATAGATATCGTGGGATTTCTATCTTTGCGCGTACTGCCAATTCGTGGTGAAATATACTATTAATTCATTTCACCGCTAGATGACAGTACACGAGTAACGGGAGATACGCTATTTCTTAGTGAAAATCATAGATATCGTGGGATACCTAGCTTTGCACGTACTGCCAATTCGTGGTGAAATATACTACATGATTGATTTCACCGCTAGATGGCAATGCACGAATAAAGGGAGACTGGGTATCTCATAGTCAAAATCATAGCTATCGTGGCATACCTAGAGTTGTGTGTACTGCCTATTCGCGGTGAAATATACTACATGATTGATTTCACCGCTAGATGGCAATGCACGAATAAAGGGAGACTGGGTATCTCATAGTCAAAATCATAGCTATCGTGGCATACCTAGAGTTGTGTGTACTGCCTATTCGCGGTGAAATATACTATACAATTGATTTCACCTCTAGATGGCAGTACACACGTATGTTATACCCTTATATCTCTAACTACATATATCATAGAAAAAAAGGGATAAATAATATTTGCAGGCGTTGTAAACTTAAGGTTGGTATCGAGGCTTTCCCCATATATTGTGAGTTAGCATTGTGTAACAAGGCGCCTAGGTATTGTTCAATTTTGCAGACCCGGCTTCCATGAAGAGTGCCAGCCCTGTAACTTCGGAAAGAACTCGAAGGGAAGGAGGGGGAACCGTCGACGGAGACTTTGCCTATGAATAAATAATAACACGGCCCGAATATCAAAGTAATGGGAAACATTGTTTTTCGGTATTTTCTAGAAGAATCGTTCTCAGAGACGCCGCCAGAGGTAGGGACGACTCGAATTATACTCAGGTTACTTGCCATAGAGGTTTGTTTCTATGTTTATCTGCTGCGTTCGCACTTTTAATGGAAAGCAAGTTTTTGAAAACTTTATTTGGATTATTCATCATGAATCCAGCTAAGCCTATTTTCAGGTAGGTTTTAAATTTATTTATAGTTTAATTTGTTTATTTCTTTCCCCAGAATCCCGTCTCAGGCGACAGGTGGGCACGCTGTAGGCCAGACGGAGACTAGTCTCAGATAATAGCCTTTATGGTGGCGCCATCTTCGAGTTTAATCGTAAAACAAAATTATAACTAGAGAAAAATTCAACAGAAAATTGACTAAATGTATCACGAACTACGTCTGACTTTTATGGCTAATCTCTCGCGTTATAACAGAAGTAGATGAAACCCTCCTTTGAAGTCTATTACTCCCGGGTCTTGTCTACCCCTCTCTGTATGGGTTAGTTTCAAAAAGCGCGATTCGTACGCCTCCTAGCGGTAGATATTTTCGGAGCGGGAGTTCGTCGAGCGAGTATCTCTAGCAGCCTTGAAGTTCGTCAAAAAAACGTCGTCGTTTGTGGAGAGAGAGAATTTCCAATTTTCCGTAGACAGGGGGGTATGAAGTAGGACCCCTTTGATCTCGTAAAATTGGGAATTTTACCCATACAGAGAGGAGCTCTATATGGAACATTAGAGTAGTAGACTTCAAAGGAGGGTTTCATCGGCTCCTGGTTATAATTATCCAAATTACATCATGATCTAAAGAAGATTTCAATTCAAATTTAAGTGAAAACCGCGAACTGTTAGCATTTGTGGTTCGCTTAATAATAAGTACGGCAAATGACCCTTTTTGGTGAGTTACCCAATCAATCTAATATGACCTACTGCTAATACTATACTCTAAGAAAATCATCATCTTCACAAGATGAAACTCTTTTCATCATAGAAATATAGAAAACAAAAGTGTACCAGCTTTCTCGGGCTACCTTAAGTTTGAATTATTTCCGCGAAGGGCATTATAGATGAACTACAAAGAGCCGCGAAGTAGAAGCGTTGAGAAACGTTTTTCAGATTGGAGGGGCCGCCAACCCGATGCTCATCAACTATTCGATGCCACCCCTCCACACATAGTTTTCCATTTACAAGAAAAGTTTTCTTAAAGTGAATCTATAACCAATTTATCAAGAATTTTAGTTGCCATTTCGGCTTAGTACCATTGGATCGAAATTCATTTGATCGACACAGGGTCCATTAGATCGAAATTCAGTGGATCGACATGCAGAACCAAATGATCGACACTTACAAAAAGAAGATTCAAATGATCGACAGTTAAAAAAGATTGAGTGGAATAGATATGAAGTACCATTGGATCGACATGCAGAACCAAATGATCGAAAATATCAAATAAAATTCAAAAAGACTTGATACTGCATAGATTTAAAAATCGATTAGTTAATTTAAAACCTTTCGATTTTTAAATCCATGCAATATGAAGTATTTTTAAAATTAATTTAATAACCTAACCTAACCTAACCCTACAAAACGCAATAATTTTATATATTAACCAAATAATTTCGATTATTTAACACACCATTTTCACGATGAGGATTCAAACTCAGTATCTTTTTACAATCCATGCTGGCTACCCTTTCGGGCAACGGCTCACGGCATCTCAATTAAAACGAGAGAGACTGTCGATCAAATAAATTTCGATCAAATGGGGCTATTCCGTCGATCAAATGAGACACACTGTCGATCAGATAAATTTCGATCCAATGGACCCTTTGTCGATCGAATGAATTTCTATCTATTGGTAAAAAACGAGAGAGACTGTCGATCAAATAAATTTCGATCAAATGGGGCTATCCCGTCGATCAAATGAGACACACTGTCGATCAGATAAATTTCGATCCAAAGGACCCTTTGTCGATCGGATGAATTTCTATCTATTGGTAATATCCCAAAATGGCTTGACCTTGAAAGTTTTTTTTTCCAAGAGGGTAGAAAACGCGTTCAGTGCCATGAGTGGCTGCGTAATGAATCAATCTTTATGATACAATCTTATTTTTTTTTCTATCAATCCTATAGCTGTCCCAATATACCTCTTTCCACAAAGTGTACTAAGTTAGGAGGTCCAACTCTAGGTTTCAAATTTCAATAGCGTAAAAATGATAAAACATGTTCAATAGAGCTTTGACAAAAATGGAAACGGAGTCACTTTAAGTACTTAATATAAGAAAAGAGTTTTCTGCCGCCGCGAATTTCGGTCTCAAGTCTGACTTTGAGTTATTCCCGCAAAGAGTTTCCTCGCAATTCTAAAAGGACCCTAAATCAATACACCCACGAGACAAGGCGGGAAGGACTACCATAAAGGGAGGGTGAAAAGCAAAATCTAATGATTTTTTATAGATTTTTCTACTAATTATAAGACATATCCGCGTAGTTAATCAACCAATCGTGTAACGCCCTGCCTTCCAGCGAGCAAAATACTTCTTTCATATCGAGTAGAGCTCGGAATCGGATCGATCCATTATCTTCTGTTATTCGTATATTTTCAGATATTTTATTTTCGGATAAATTGTTTGTAACTAAAACAATGAAATTTGTATAATCGTATAATTGTTAAAAGGTTTACCCGAAGATAAGTATTTGTCGCTTTATCTATCTACAAATTACTCGTTTTCAAACGTATAACGATGGATAAGAAACATTCGCGTGTCCAGAATTAGTCTAAAATATAAGAAAAATATTTCAAATTGACTTTTAATTCGAAGAATAGAAATAAAACGACGAAACTAAGATTTTAAATCATCTTTTTATTCGTTATTTTTCACGAAAATAAATTTTGAATTTTTTTATCCGAACGTATAACGCGGATAATATTCTAAGATAAGGCCATTTTCGGATAAAAAACGGATATGGATTATGTTTTTTTACTTTATCTTCGAATAAGTTAACTCCAATGAAAAGTCAGGGAATTTTAAGATATTTTAAAAAGTCTGGGAATCTGAAGATATTTTAAAAAACAGGGAATTTAAAGATCTTTCAAGAAGCCAGTATTACCATGTTGAAAATATTTATTTTTAAGTAATATAAAAAATAAAAGGCTAAAAATCGGGTAGTATTAGCTGAAACGGTCAGGAAAAATCGTTGGAAAAGGTCAGGGAATTTCAATCTGAAAAAAATTGTGGCAACCCTGATCAGAAGCCGATGAAACCCTCCTTTGAAGTCTATTACTCCCGGGTCTTGTCTACCCCTCTCTGTATGGGTTAGTTTCAAAAAGCGCGATTCGTACGCCTCCTAACGGTAAAAATTTTCGGAGCGGGAGTTCGTCGAGCGAATATCTCTAGCAGCCTTGGAGTTCGTCAAAAAAACGTCGTCGTTTGTGGAGAGAGAGAATTTCCAATTTTCCGTAAACAGGGGGGTATGAAGTAGGACCCCTCCGATCTCTTAAAATTGTGAATTTTACCCATACAGAGAGGAGCGCTATATCGAACATTAGAGTAGTAGACTTCAAAGGAGGGTTTCATCGGCTTCTGCCCTGATGTAGTCTTTCTGTATATTAAATATGATTAAAGGATCCCTTATAGATGGCGATAGTAATCTTTTTCTTTAAAAAAATTGAGTCATCAAGATCAAAAAGTATGACATAATGGAAATAAGATCCTTTGTCGTGTGCGAACTCGCCAATGTATACGCTCTAACCTCCATCTCCTCTCACCCCCAAAAATTCCTCGCTTCATGGGTTCCTAACACGCGAAGTGGATATGATCTTTTTGCTTTTGCAATATGAAGGTCCATCTCTATCCTATAATATAGCTTATATATATATTGGTCTAACGGCTTCATCCTCTGGCCCTTCTCAATCTTTTGAAAAGCTATCCTAGAAAGGAATTAGAGAAGAGAACTCTTTGACGTGACTCGGTGGATTTCGCTAGAATCGTTATGGGGCTTGTAAACGGAAATAGGTTTGCCCGCCCGCCACCAATGGCGCGAAATAAATAACAACTATATTCAGACGCTCAAAGATATAAAATAAATTTTATATACCGAGAATTGTAGAATCGTGCCGAATCGCCAAACAAACGCCCCCTGTTGCTTTCCAACCCAGCATCTCTCGTAAAGAGTTAGATACCTAATTTCATCCTGAAATTAGTGCTGGGAATCGGATAACAGCAGAAGCCGATGAAACCCTCCTTTGAAGTCTATTACTCCCGGGTCTTGTCTACCCCTCTCTGTATGGGTTAGTTTCAAAAAGCGCGATTCGTACGCCTCCTAACGGTAGATATTTTCGGAGCGGGAGTTCGTCGAGCGAATATATCTAGCAGCCTCGGAGTTCGTCAAAAAAACGTCGTCGTTTGTGGAGAGAGAGAGTTTCCAATTTTCCGTAGACAGGGGGTATGAAGTAGGACCCCTCCGATCTCGTAAAATTGGGAATTTTACCCATACAGAGAGGAGCGCTATATCGAACATTAGAGTAGTAGACTTCAAAGGAGGGTTTCATCGGCTTCTGATATTATCAGCAAAGGTCTAACTTTACGTCATCATACGGTATAGTTTAGGTGGATCCAAGACTGGACTAAGCAACCAATTAACAAGATAGGTTTCTATGAGGCGTAAAATGCAATTTACTGTCCAGATTCGCTTACAAATAGTACTTGTCTGCGGGTGTTGAGAGAAGAGATATAGTTTTTCGTCCCTCACTCTACGATACACCGTGAGCCTTCAGAGGGAAAGAGTTCAACGCCTATCAGCAAATGTCCAGGTTTAAGTCATAGCACTACACTTAAAAATATACAAAAAAGTCATCACCCCTGTCTGGCTCGAGTGGTTTGGACTCTTCCATGATATTTTGAGTCTGGAGAGAGGGACGGAATTTAAAATGAAGTTCTGATTAATAATTTAATTAGCCCGATATTAATTAATTTATTTTATAATTAAAGGACCATCGTCATGAGATTTTTTTGTCTAGAAATTTGGTAAATGTCTAGAGTATTTGTAATGAAATAATCCCATTAAAATATTATGCTTAATTAAGCTCCAATTATTTCCCAAAGTTTCAGCTTTTTAGAAGAGGGGGTCGCCAATATTAAAAAGGGGGTCGTGAAATTTATTTTTGATTTAATTATGGATAGAAAATCCATTTCTGCCGGTCTTTAATTTAATTTTTAGCTGAAAATTTCCCTTTTTTTTAAAAAGATTCAGTGCAACTAACCCTTTTGAGTTTGACCCATCTTTATTGTTACTAGTAGGCAATGCGGATTTGAGTATAGTGAGAAATTTCCATTTATAAAGCAGCCGACTCGTAGAGACTCGATGAGTCAACGGGGGATTTTAAAGCATAATTAAGTATAAAGTTAAACAATGGCGGAAAAGGAAAGGGCTTTTATCTTATTATTTAAGAATCCGATTTCAAATGAGATTTGATTGTTTGAAAATAAACGTATATTTAAAAGATGAAAGGTTCCTGTCCGAATTTTATACTTTTAAAACAAAACTGACTGGTTTTATGAAGAAATTAATTCAATTAGATTAATATTATTAATAAAGTTTATGCCGTAGTATCGTAAGTAATTTTATATCAATAAGTATGCCACTATTATTTAAATAGGATATTTTACAATAAGTACAGGGTGACCACTGAAAATTTGAAAATCCTATATAGGAAATTTCTTTGCGAAATATAGGAAGAATTTTATGTAAAATATAGGATAAAATAGGAAGAAATAAGTGTAAAATATATGATAAAATAGGAAAATAATTAATTAAAAGTAGGAACCATGTTTATTATTGCATCACAACTCTCGCCACCAGTTTAAACACGGTATTAATATGATCTAATTGCTTAAATAGTATGGAATTTTACAGACTATTTTAAATGGAAAATGTACAGTTAAGCTAAAATAATCTTATACAGCCACAGCTGACAGTATGATTTAGAACTTTACCCTTAACTAGAGATTTTGAGTAGAAATATAGGGGATTATAGGAATTGCCAATAAATTATAGGAGAAAACGGGAAGGAGGTGAAAATATAGGAAAAAATAGGAAATATAGGAAAAGTGGTCACCTTGCTAGGTGTTAAAAGAAAAAAGTTACGGATATTTCAAGATAGCAAGAAAGGGGACATTTTTGGATTTTTGATAAATTTCCATCAGTGGCGAAATAGTCTTTAACGAGTGGCTCATGTTAATTTTATTATTTTATATTAATCTAGGAAATATCTCCTTTCTAATGGTACAATCGGTTTATGCCTAGGTGTTAAAATAAAAAAGTTACGGCCATTTCAAGATAGGGGTCATTTTTGGATTTTTGCTAGATTTCAATCAGTGGCGAAATAGTCTTTAACGAGTGGCTCATGTTAATTTTACTATTTTATAATAATCTAGGAAATACCTTCTTTCTAATGGTGCAATCGGTTTATGCGTAGGAGTTAAAATAAAAAAGTTACGGCCATTTCAGATAGGGGTCATTTTTGGATTTTTGCTAATTTCCATCAGTGGCGAAATAGTCTTTAACGAGTGGCTCATGTTAATTTTATTATTTTAAATTAATCTGGGAAATACCTTCTTTCTAATGGTCCAATCGGTTTATGCCTAGGTGTTAAAATAAAATAGTTACGGCCATTTCAAGATAGGGGTCATTTTAGGATTTTTGCTAGATTTCCATCAGTGGCGAAATAGTCTTTAACGAGTGGCTCATGTTAATTTTATTATTTTAAATTAATCTGGGAAATACCTTCTTTCTAATGGTGCAATCGGTTTAAGCCTATGTGTTAAAATAAAAAAGTTACGGCCATTTCAAGATAGGGGTCATTTTTGGATTTTTACTAGATCCAAAAATCGTATTATTTTTCACTAACCCTTGGTCACTGCATGCCCACATGTGTGAAAATTGATTTCACGATTATACCGGATTGGAGAAAAGAGGCGGTAGATTAGACTTTCTACGAATAATGTTTGGGGCGTTTTGGCTCTGTGCGATGGGATATTTTTAATCCCACGAATGAAAGGACTTGGCTTTCTATATTTCTTGTTTTTGGTGGCATTATCTCCTTTAGTAAGATCAAATATTTTGACACAATCGTAATGAAAATACTAGCTGCCATCCAATGTAAGCTCGCTAAAATAATATTTCGATTCTCTTAAGGGAAAAAGAAAATAAAACTTTCCTCTTCAGTCTGTTTCTATGGGACGTGGAAAATTATTTTATTTCACCAAGGCATGACCTTTATCAGAAGCCGATGAAACCCTCCTTTGAAGTCTACTACTCCAATGTTCCATATAGCGCTCCTCTCTGTATGGGTAAAATTCACAATTTTACGAGTTAGAAGGGGCCCTACTTCATCCTCCCTGCCTACGGAAAATTGGAAATTCTCTCTCTCCACAAACGACGACGTTTTTTGGACGAACTCCAAGGCTGCTAGAGATATTCGCTCGACGAACTCCCGCTCCGAAAACATCTACCGTTAGGAGGCGTACGGATCGCGCCTTTTGAGAATAACCCATACAGAGAGGGGTAGACAAGACCCGGGAGTAATAGACTTCAAAGGAGGGTTTCATCTACTTCTGCCTTTATTTACCCAACAATGATATTAAAGGGAGAATGCAGCCTAATAATTGATTTTTTATCGATTTCTTATCGTTTAAATAGGCTTAATCCATCAATAAAAGGTTTAAAAAACAAATATTTAACAAGAAATAAATTTAAAATAGGCTTAGCGGGATTCACTGAGATCCTGAATTGCCTCCGCGTAAGGTCTAGCAACCAATGAGCCAAGGCCCGTCGTTCAGACGAGATCTCCACGAGACTGGTCGCTAGGCCTTATACCAGAAGCCGATGAAACCCTCCTTTGAAGTCTATTACTCCCTGGTCTTGTCTACCCCTCTCTGTATGGGTTAGTTTCAAAAAGCGCGATTCGTACGCCTCCTAACGGTAGATATTTTCGCAGCGGGAGTACGTCGAGCGAATATCTCTAGCAGCCTTGGAGTTCTTCAAAAAAAACGTCGTCGTTTGTGGAGAGAGAGAATTTCCAATTTTCCGTAGATAGGGGGTATGAAGTAGGACCCCTCCGATCTCGTAAAATTGGGAATTTTACCCATACAGAGAGTAGCGCTATATCGAACATCAGAGTAGTAGACTTCAAAGGAGGGTTTCATCTACTTCTGCTTATACGCGAGTAAATCAGGATCTCCATGAATCCCGCTAATCCTATTTTTAAATTTATTTCTAGATTAATATTTGTTCGTAATTTTTTTCAATAGTGGATTAGGCCTATTTAAAAAAATCACTTGTTGAATGTAAGGCAAAATTTTTAATCGTACTCATTGTTTTAGGAAATTGATACGAGTTATTCATTCCCCGATAACAACAATTTGAAACTCGAGTTTCTTCGCGGATTTTAACCCAAATTGAGATCTCGACGCTAGAATGTATTAATTAAGTCGCTGTTCCTTTCAACTTAAAATATAATTATTATATTTCATTCTACACGGATTTCGAGAAACGTCGTATTTTTATCTTCGCATTATCCGTTTGAATAAACGCGTAATTAGTTTATTAATCAAGCTTAAAATTTTATCACCGGATAATTCGATCTATCGTTGAATTGTCACGAAAATACTTCAACCCAGATGAAATGAAGATTAATGAATGACCCCTTAAACTTAAAATATAGCTAAGAATTAAGAGGTTTCGTCAAATTATAGTCTTCATTATGCAACACCACATTTAGGTCGCTTATCATTTTATTCACAGTCCGTTAATTAATTCGGCGACTAATTAAAATAGTCCACCGAAACTTCTAGACTCGTTTCTATGGAAATCTGACTCCGAAAGAATTAGCCCAAAAGGGAAACTTGGAGCTAAAAATGGAACACCTTCTGAATTTATTTTCGGAATCCCGTACCATGCCAAAAACCAGAAGCCGATGAAACCCTCCTTTGAAGTCTATTACTCCCGGGTCTTGTCTACCCCTCTCTGTATGGGTTAGTTTCAAAAAGCGCGATTCGTACGCCTCCTAACGGTAGATATTTTAGGAGTGGGAGTTCGTCGAGCGAATATCTCTAGCAGCCTTGGAGTTCGTCAACAAAACGTCGTCGTTTGTGGAGAGAGAATTTCCAATTTTTCGTAGACAGGGGGAGGGGGGTATGAAGTAGGACCCCTCCGATCTCGTAAAATTGGGAATTTCACCCATACAGAGAGGAGCGCTATATGGAACATTAGAGTAGTAGACTTCAAAGGAGGGTTTCATCTAGCCTAAGGTCATGGAGATAAAACCAAGGCCAATTCTTTTAATGTTACGACATTACAAGCGATATTGCAGGCTGAAATATTATGATTGGCTCGAATTTATTTATTTTCGCTTACATTCAAATTTAACCAAGTTCCCCTTTAAAATATGTTGCTACTTAAATATTAATTAGATGATTAAATTCAGTTTCATGGAATATATTATTAAATTACAAATTCTAAATATTTGAGTAGGTACGATTAAAATAAACAAATTTTCAAAAGTAATTATATCAAAAATATAATTTGTTTTGTGGTATAAAGTAATATATTTAAATTACTAATACCAGAGGTATATAATAACCCCCTTCGGGGGGGAAGTATGAAAGGTTGGCAAAATCGACGAACAACAAGTGCCCGGCGTAAATCGCGGCGGATCAACACACAGCTTTACTCCCAAAAAATAGTTACACCATTTTGAACCTCACTAAATTTTCCCTACGCGCACTTCCGGAACTCGCGAGCTGAAGTCAACCTTCGACTCCATTTTAACAGACAGCCTGACTCCTGAGACGGGAAGTTCTAAACACAAATCGAGCCGTCTTGTTTATACAAAGACCATTTACTAGAGTAGCGACATTGAGAAGTCCAGCGCGAGCTAGTGGCCTAGATAGTCAGCAGCGGGCTCTTGTTGTTCGTGATTTTTAGCATTGGTAGTATAGGGGCTTTCATACTTCCCCCCGAAGGGGGTTATTATATACCTCTGCTAATAAGCAAAGTTTTAAATTAATTTCTAATTAAAGGCGGTAGTAAATGGTTATTGACTAGGCCTCTTTTCCCAAGTATAAAAATATTTTCGAAAATGCTACTGAAAATGAGTTTGGTTATCATAGAACACAGAGCATACCTGTAGTTCAATTTTGGACCCATATCTCTATGACTTTGCTGCAAGCCATAGAAGATATTCGGACTTCAGGGTTCGTACAAAAATTTGGAAGTTAATTTCCCTGACTTTTCCAGGTTTTTCCTGACCATTTCCATATAATTTCCCTGACCAATTTTAATATATATTTTTTTTCATGAATATATTCATATTCTTACGAGCTTGAGCTGTTGGTAATTCCCACATTTTATTTGACATAGTTTATCAATCGGTGTCAGGATAATTTACTCAGAATATGAGACACAATTTGAATCTTTAGGCAAATAATTTCAGTTTATAATAATTACGTTACAACTGATTGGTAAACCAATCATAAACAGTTCCTTAATACATACCTAAATATTTATTTTCTCTGACCATTTGGGCTATTTCCAAATTCCCTGACTTTTCCCTAACCTATTGGAGCAATTACCAAATTCCCTGACTTTTCCCTAACCTATTGGAGCAATTACCAAATTCCCTGACTTTTCCCTAACCTATTGGAGCAATTACCAAATTCCCTGACTTTTCCCTAACCTATTGGAGCAATTTCCAAATTCCCTGACTTTTCCCTAACCTATTGGAGCAATTTCCAAATTCCCTGACTTTTCCCTAACCTATTGGAGCAATTTCCAAATTCGTTGACTTTTCCTTAACCTATTGGAGCAATTTCCAAATTCCCAGACTTTTCCCTAACCTATTGGAGCAATTTCCAAATTCCCAGACTTTTCCCTAACCTATTGGAGCAATTTCCAAATTCCCAGACTTTTCCCTAACCTATTGGAGCAATTTCCAAATTCCCTGACTTTTCCCTAACCTATTGGAGCAATTTCCAAATTCCCTGACTTTTCCCTAACCTATTGGAGCAATTTCCAAATTCGTTGACTTTTCCCTAACCTATTGGAGCAATTTCCAAATTCCCAGACTTTTCCCTAACCTATTGGAGCAATTTCCAAATTCCCAGACTTTTCCCTAACCTATTGGAGCAATTTCCAAATTCCCAGACTTTTCCCTAACCTATTGGAGCAATTTCCAAATTCCCTGACTTTTCCCTGACTTTTTGGGCCAATTTCCAAATTCCCTGACTTTTCCAGGTTTTCCAGGTCGTGTACGAACCCTGGTGCAATCAAGAAGAAATATATTTTCATATTAGACCATTGATAAAAAGCTTAGTAACAGGGTCACTTTAAGAAATGCATAGCTAATATAAAAATCATTTTATGTTTACGGAAAACTTGCACCAAATCCCTCAACCCCAAAAGCGCCAAACTAATGGCTTCGTCATATTCAAATGAGTCAACATTAAGCCTAATTTAAAACCTAGTACATTAGGGGCTTTAGTCACTTCCGACTTTCTAACAGGGGCGAGAAGTTTAATAAAAAAAAAAACAGGGAAAAAGTCGAAAATCTAGACGTAAATGGTCAGAGTAATGATTTGGGAAACGCTTTGCCAAAACTTTTATGATAAAAGGTAAAGTCTCACAAAGATTAATTGAGATTTGCTGTATTTTTCTACTTGTAGCTGGAAAGCTGCAAAGATCTTCAGTTCATGAATGAATATCTTTTGTGAAACACGCGGGCAAATTTTGTCAATCTTCATTTAAATTTGAATTGAAATCTTATTTAGTTTATGATGTAATTTTGATAATTATAACGCGAGCGATTAAAAAAACTTGTTTTAAACTAACTCATCGAAATTTGATCATTTCCGTACCTACAGAAGCCGATGAAACCCTCCTTTGAAGTCTATTACTCCCGGGTCTTGTCTACCCCTCTCTGTATGGGTTATTCTGAAAAGGCGCGATTCGTACGCCTCCTAACGGTAGATGTTTTCGGAGCGGGAGCTCGTCGAGCGAATATCTCTAGCAGCCTTGGAGTTCGTCCAAAAAACGTCGTCGTTTGTGGAGAGAGAGAATTTCCAATTTTCCGTAGACAGGGGGGATGAAGTAGGACCCCTTCTAACTCGTAAAATTGGGAATTTTACCCATACAGAGAGGAGCGCTATATCGAACATTGGAGTATAGTAGACTTCAAAGGAGGGTTTCATTGGCTTCTGGTACCTATTATCTCACGTACTAATATCGCTAGATTATTCAACTTTACTTCTAACGAACCATAAAAGTCAGACGTAGTTCGTGGTATAATTTCACAATTTTAAGTTTAATTTTTCTCTAGTTACGATAAGAAACGTGTATTATAACGGTGTTTTACGCGTAAACTCGAAGATGTCGCCACAAAAGAGTCTATTATCCGAGACCCGTCACCGTCTGGCCTACAGAATGCCCACGCGCTAGCTAGCTTTCAAACTATGAATCCCTGTTAAGCCTATTTTTCAAATAAATTTAAAGTTGACAGGTTTCGTGTAATATTTGGAAAACTATTTTCGCTGATTTTACCAGGAACATGAAAGTAATATTTATATATAGATAAGTACTCTAGGACTTGGCTTTTTTTACTACACATTACCGCAAACAAATTCTTATCGAAAATATTGTTCCAATATCTCTTGACATCCTAATTCTCTGCTCCTTAGAAATTACACGGTTTATTTCTATTTAACATTTGATTGTATATTGCGAACGTTTCGTTATCCCTTTAAAGGGAGAATTCAACCTAACAACAAGTGATAATTAATCAATATATTATCGTTTAAATAGGCCTAATTCACCAGAAAAAATAATTACTAATAAATAATTAAACCAGAAATAAAATTAAAACTAACCCTAAAAATAGGCTTAGTTGGATTCATGGAGATTCTGAATTTCTTGGCATAAAAGAATCAGCGGCCAATCAAATATCGTTGAAAATCTCATCGGAGATCTCGCCTTAACGACGGAAGTTTGCTCATTGGCCGCTGACCCTTTAGAATCTCCATGAATCCAGCTAAGCCTATATTTCAGGGTAAATTTAATATTACGAAGAATCCATTCAGGTTCCATAAGAATATGGGAGCATAGCTTTAGCCTCTGGTACCATCCTCCCAAACTTTGTAACTAAAGTTCGTCCGCAATTTTCGCAACATTTGTACGCTTAGATCTTTTTTCGGTCTGCTCCATTTTTATTACCCAAAATATTATGTCAAGGTCGTTAGTAGCGCGGGTTAATAATAGATTTCAGGAGTGATTTACTTGAAAAATCGATTCGAAGCGGACGAACTTTCGCTACAAAGTTTGGGAGGATGGTTATTGAATCGCGGCCCTCCCATATTCTTATGGAACCTGAATGGATTCTTGATATTACTTTGCCATGTCTTTACTAATGAATTAGGCTTATTTAAACGACAATGACTCATCGAATTAGGTTGCATTCTCTCTTTAACGACATTGGAAAGCTGGACCGTTTATTTCGGCCAAAACGAGGTAAAAACCATTTGGAAATCATTACTTATAGGAACTAGGGTATTTAATACTTGTCCTTTGCACCGCGAGGTAGCGCGGCGTGTGCCAAAGGAAGGAGAAATAAGCGTCCTACAAAATAAATTCGCGATTATCGGAAGTTCGTCGTTCATCATATCCGTTATGAGCCCGGTTGGGGTTTTGGGGTAAATGCTAGTGGCGAAGGGGTAGGTAAGGAAGGGGGCCGAGATAGTTTCACCCCATAGACGCCCCCTTGGGTCCAGCAAACTCAGAGTGTGAGGGAGGTTAGATATAGTAGGGGTATGGGGTAGAGGGGGACTAGTCTCTGATTACCTGTGTCTAGAGAAATGAGGCGTGAAGAGCGATCAACCGTTGGCAAAACATTGGGGGCTCAATCCTTCCTCCCCCTAGAGCGCGTTCGTTCCCCGGTTGCCCCTTCCGCTTGGCTGAACTCCGTTGAGAAATCTCCCCCCATTGTATGTTTTGGCCAGGTTGTCTTAATCACGCAAAACCTACGAAGTGGAGATGGTATTATCTTGATATAAAGCCGTGTTTACACACTTTTGCGTCTCAAAGACAAAATCTGGGACATAAACAAAAATAAGCTTTATAATCAATCAGTTAAGGTCACATACCAACCTTTCTGGTAAAATTTTTTTCTTAGTATGACACGCAAAGTTATTAATCTTTGCATTTATCTTCACGATGTATTTACAGAAAAATTAAACGGCACAACTGCCTTAAATGCAAGCTACAACTTGGATATTTTGAAATTTCAATTTGTCTGAGATAGATGTCACTTTCCTGGGGAATTTATCTAGGGATTACATAATGAATAGCCAATCGCGAGTCTCGCGTCGCCAATAACCAATTAGATTTTGGGTTAAGATCCGCGAAGAAACTCGAGTTTCAAATTATTCTTATCGGCGAATGAGTAACTCGTATGTTTACCTTTCAACAACCGATAGATGAAGCTACAATAAATCGATTTATAAAGATAATGCGTGACGCTTGATTTCACTGTTTCAAATCGATTAAGAATTACTGTGACCGTAGCTTATGTGACATTTGTAAAACCCTGTATGGTTCTCAATTGGGACGTCATTACAAAGACATCCAATCGAATTTTTACGAACTTTTACAGTTTTAAAATTTACTGCGAAATAGCAAAAAAAAAATATATCTTTTTGTTTAAATAATGTTTTACGAATTGTAAAAGTCAATTCTTTATATAACTCTGTCTGTCTGTCGGTCGGGAACGCTATAGAACATTTCATTGGGAAAAAGTCGATCGAAGTAGAGCTCGGAATCGGATATCCATTATTTTCTGATATTCGTATATTTTCAGATATTCTATTTTCTGATATAATTGTTTGTAACTAAAAATTTGTTTATTCGTATAATTGTTAAACGTACAAGGTTTACCCGAAGATATGCGTTTGGCGTTTTATCTACGAACAAATTACTCGTTTTCAAACGTATAACGATGGATAAGAAACATTCACGTTTCCAGAATTAGTCTAAAATATAAGAAAAATATTTTAAATTGAATTTTAATTCGAAGAATATAAATAAAACGACGAAACTAAGATTTTAAATCATCTTTTGATCCATTATTTTTCACGAAAATAAATTTTGAATTTTTTTATCCGAACGTATAACGCGGATAATATTCTTAGATAAGGCCATTTTCGGATAAAAACGGATTATGTTTTTTTACTTTATCTTCGAATAAGTTAACTCGAATGAAAAATAGTCTATTTTTAATGAAACAGATAATATACATCAGAATTTAGTAGATTTTATCCAATTAATAAAAATTATAGCTCTATCAATAAATGATAATCATGAAAATTCGTCTTAAGTATACATATATATATCTTATATGTTATATACGGTACTATTATGAGTCAGAATGAAGTTTAATATAACGTTGGTCGTTCGGGTGGTTTAGTTTGGAAGGAGATAACTTGGATCTACCGATTGGGAAGGGCAAATATCACGTAATATAGGAAAGGTGAGCCCCGCAGACTAGATCTGATGATGAGGAGATAGATAAGAGCCGAGCCGAGGGTTTAAAGATGGATTTACTCTTAATGCGGCCACCGAGTCTCGACAATGGGCCTTGGCTTTATAGCCAGACTCTTCTAAAAGCTGTCACAAAAGTCAGGATGACTAGATGTCTAGCCTAATATTTATATCCTCATTAATACAGACGTACTTAATTTCATTCAGTGTTGACAACACTCAGAAAGAGCCTTCCACTATTCCTTCGTGTAATTATTATACTATAAAACAGGTAGAATAGCTTTACATGTGCTGCAAACTACAGGTGTAACTGGTACCAATTCGAGGTTGGCAGCGCGTGAAAAGTTAGACACCTTTATAACTAATATATTTTAACAAATATTTTTGATGGGTAGCCTTATTTTCCGCCTAATGTCAATTAGAGATGAAAATTATAATCTTATGTTATTAGGTTATTTAAGGCTTAATTTATAATTGGCATGTGACGATGGATACCATATTTGTACACGTTTTCACCAATTGTATTGTGAAAATTAAATTGAATTTGGGTAGACTATTCGTGATATTCTAATTAGATCGAAATATAATTCGACCGAAAAGCATATTGGTTCCATTTGACCGAAAGATCTAAAATTGACAGATTTTTATAGTTTATATCAGAAGTAGATGAAACCCTCCTTTGAAGTCTACTACTCTAATGTTCGATATAGCGCTCATCTCTGTATGGGTAAAATTCCCAATTTTACGAGTTAAAAGGGGTCCTACTTCATACCCCCCTGTCTACGAAAAATTGGAAATTCTCTCTCTCCACATACGAAGACGTATGGTTGACGAACTCCAAGGTTGCTAGAGATATTCGCTCGACGAACTCCCGCTCCGAAAATATCTACCGTTAGGAGGCGTACGAATCGCGCTTTTTTAGACTAACCCATACAGAGAGGGGTAGACAAGACCCGGGAGTAATAGACTTCAAAGGAGGGTTTCATCGGCTTCTGGTATGGGTAAAATTCACAATTTTACGATATCGGAGGGGTCCTACTTCATACCCCCCTGTCTCCGGAAAATTGGAAATTCTCTCTCTCCACAAACGACGACGTTTGGTTGACGAACTCCAAGGTTGCTAGAGATATTCGCTCGACGAAAATATCTACCGTTAGGAGGCGTACGAATCGCGATTTTTGAAACTAACCCATACAGAGAGGGGTAGACAAGACCCGGAGACTTCAAAGGAGGGTTTTATTTGCTTCTGGTGTCATTTTAAAATAAATTAAAAAAAAAAAACTGTTCAATTTCTAATAATGCTTTCCTTTAAGTTGACTTTTGAATGTTATTCTAAGCGTAGAAACATA
The DNA here is from genome assembly GCA_963920705.1 of Odiellus spinosus. Taxonomy (NCBI): domain Eukaryota; kingdom Metazoa; phylum Arthropoda; class Arachnida; order Opiliones; family Phalangiidae; genus Odiellus; species Odiellus spinosus. Next base: position 14,837,445 of record OY987232.1, on the reverse strand, counting down.
TATAATTGTTTTAAATTTCAATAATTTCATTTTGATGTCGTCGGGTCTTAAGCGAAAGTCAAAAAATGGAGGTTAGCTGTTCTTTTATCGATTTTTTTGAAGCAAAATTTCATAAAAACTTTAATAACGTTTCTGCTTTTTCGTCCAAAGTAAACGTTTCTGAGCTAACTTCTATCCAAGATAAAAAAAAATCCAATTTTAGTGACAATGTCAAACCCCATACAGTCCAGTGCTAGTCAAACTTTCTCTCATATTAGTTCGCTATTTAAACATTTTGCAATTGCATCGGGCACCCCGGGGGTGTTTACGGCATACGGAATACGAAAACTGAGCCGTTATACTCGAGAGAGCTAAAATATTAATGTAAAAGTCAATATCACAGTTCTAGAGTTTAAAAAAGAAGGGTTATATTTGGGAAACGTATATACAGCTAATAATATCACTATTCTAGAGGTCAGAGGTTGAATTCCCAAAAGAGAAAAATCAAAAGGTTAAATAGAGTTTGAACTTTGATTAGAAAAAGGTTAAATAGAGTTTGAACTTTGATTAGAAAAAGGTTAAATAGAGTTTGAACTTTGATTAGAAAAAGGTTAAATAGAGTTTGAACTTTGATTAGAAAAAGGTTAAATAGAGTTTGAACTTTGATTAGAAAAAGGTTAAATAGAGTTTGAACTTTGATTAGAAAAAGGTTAAATAGAGTTTGAACTTTGATTAGAAAAAGGTTAAATAGAGTTTGAACTTTGATTAGAAAAAGGTTAAATAGAGTTTGAACTTTGATTAGAAAAAGGTTAAATAGAGTTTGAACTTTGAATTGAAAAAGGTTAAATAGAGTTTGAACTTTGATTAGAAAAAAGGTTAAATAGAGTTTGAACTTTGATTAGAAAAAGGTTAAATAGAGTTTGAACTTTGAATTGAAAAAGGTTAAATAGAGTTTGAACTTTGATTAGAAAAAAGGTTAAATAGAGTTTGAACTTTGATTAGAAAAAAGGTTAAATAGAGTTTGAACTTTGAATTGAAAAAGGTTAAATATAGTTTGAACTTTGAATTGAAAAAGGTTAAATAGAGTTTGAACTTTGAATTGAAAAAGGTTAAATAGAGTTTGAACTTTGATTAGAAAAAGGTTAAATAGAGTTTGAACTTTGATTAGAAAAAGGTTAAATAGAGTTTGAACTTTGATTAGAAAAAGGTTAAATAGAGTTTGAACTTTGATTAGAAAAAGGTTAAATAGAGTTTGAACTTTGAATAGAAAAAGGTTAAATAGAGTTTGAACTTTGAATAGAAAAAGGTTAAATAGAGTTTGAACTTTGAATAGAAAAAGGTTAAATAGAGTTTGAACTTTGAATAGAAAAAGGTTAAATAGAGTTTGAACTTTGAATAGAAAAAGGTTAAATAGAGTTTGAACTTTGAATAGAAAAAGGTTAAATAGAGTTTGAACTTTGAATAGAAAAAGGTTAAATAGAGTTTGAACTTTGATTAGAAAAAGGTTAAATAGAGTTTGAACTTTGATTAGAAAAAGGTTAAATAAAGTTTGAACTTTGATTAGAAAAAGGTTAAATAAAGTTTGAACTTTGATTAGAAAACAGGTTAAATAGAGTTTGAACTTTGATTAGAAAAAAGGTTAAATAGAGTTTGAACTTTGATTTGAAAAAGGTTAAATAGAGTTTGAACTTTGATTTGAAAAAGGTTAAATAGAGTTTGAACTTTGATTTGAAAAAGGTTAAATAGAGTTTGAACTTTGATTTGAAAAAGGTTAAATAGAGTTTGAACTTTGATTAGAAAAAGGTTAAATAGAGTTTGAACTTTGATTAGAAAAAGGTTAAATCGAGTTTGAACTTTGATTAGAAAAAGGTTAAATCGAGTTTGAACTTTGAATTGAAAAGGTTAAATAGAGTTTGAACTTTGATTAGAAAAAGGTTAAATAGAGTTTGAACTTTGATTAGAAAAAGGTTAAATAGAGTTTGAACGTTGATTAGAAAAAGGTTAAATAGAGTTTGAACGTTGATTAGAAAAAGGTTAAATAGAGTTTGAACGTTGATTAGAAAAAGGTTAAATAGAGTTTGAACTTTGATTAGAAAAAGGTTAAATAGAGTTTGAACTTTGATTAGAAAAAGGTTAAATAGAGTTTGAACTTTGATTAGAAAAAGGTTAAATAGAGTTTGAACTTTGATTAGAAAAAGGTTAAATAGAGTTTGAACTTTGATTAGAAAAAGGTTAAATAGAGTTTGAACTTTGATTAGAAAAAGGTTAAATAGAGTTTGAACTTTGATTAGAAAAAGGTTAAATAGAGTTTGAACTTTGATTAGAAAAAGGTTAAATAGAGTTTGAACTTTGATTAGAAAAAGGTTAAATAGAGTTTGAACTTAAAAAGTTGATTTAAAATCTTAGTTTCGTCGTTTTATTTATATTCTTCGAATTAAAAGTCAATTGGAAATATTTTTCTTATATTTTAGAGTAATTCTGGAAACGCGAATGTTTCTTATCCATCGTTATACGTTTGAAAACGAGTAATTTGTTCGTAGATAAATCGATAAGGCTTATCTTCGAGTAAACCTTATACGTTAAACAATTATACGAATATACAAATTTAATTTTTTCGTTACAATTTATCCGAAAATAAAATATCTGAAAATATACGAATAACAGAATATAGTGGATTTCTTTCGGTTCTTTGTATAAAAATATTTAAAATTCATCTTAGAAAATAAATTACCATAGAGAATAGGAATAAAATTTCGTTATAGGAGTATATTTAGTAAAAAGACCCTGGAAATAAAAGCTACATGTAAATGAGCCAATCAAAAACAAAATTGAAAGTGTTTTCAATTCACAGAGGGATATATAAATTCCCCTTACGCCAAAGAGAACTATCTCCTAATTTTAATTCTAAAATTTTAAGGCAAGAAAAGAGTTTTTCACTGGGAATCCTTCGCGAAATATTCAGAGCCCTTGGAAGCTCAAAAACAAAACGGAAAATTTATGGCTTTAAAGTCCCGATAGGGCTCTTTGTTTTCATTTTTAAATTGCGGGCGCCTGCAACGATCAATAATGGAGTTCTACATGGCCAGAGAGAATACAAACGGGAGAAGAAAGACCTTTTTCTATTAAAAGGGGTAGTCTGAAGTAAAATTAGACTAAAGCATCAAGTTTTCTTGAATTTATTACGAAGAAAAAGAAATTACGAAATATAACAGGGTTGCTACAGGTCAGGGGAAACAGGGAAAAGTCAGGGCATTTGAAAATTAACCAAAAAAGTAAGGGAAAAAAAATTTAAAGATCTTTCAAGAAGCCAGGAAATTACAAGCTGACGGCGTGTCAGTTGTATCAGAAGCCGATGAAACCCTCCTTTGAAGTCTATTACTCCCGGGTCTTGTCTACCCCTCTCTGTATGGGTTAGTTTCAAAAAGCGCGATTCGTACGCCTCCTAACGGTAGATATTTTCGGAGCGGGAGTTCATCGAGCGAATATCTCTAGCAGCCTCGGAGTTCGTCAAAAAACGTCGTCGTTTGTGGAGAGAGAGAATTTCCAATTTTCCGTAGACAGGGGGTATGAAGTAGGACCCCTCCGATCTCGTAAAATTGGGAATTTTACCCATACAGAGAGGAGCGCTATATCGAACATTTGAGTAGTAGACTTCAAAGGAGGGTTTCATCTACTTCTGATTAGAACAAAGATAAGCGTGCAAAAAGTTTGGCGAACGCGATTATATAAAAAATAAAGGTTAAAAATTGGGTAGTATTAACTGTAACGGTCAGGGAAAATCGTTGGAAAAGTCAGGGAATTAGAATCTGAAAAAACTGTGGCAACCCTGTATAAATTCTTACGTATTTTTAAAAACTAAAATTATTGGAGCATTTAATTCTGTTCACTCGTTCAAATGAAACTAAATTAAAATTAAAATATGATTTTAAATTTTTACTTAAATTTCTTAATTAGGCTTAGCACAAATCTAGCTAATAATTAAAAATTTTTTAAGACTTTTTTAAATTTTGACGCATTTGTTTTATAAAATTAGTCAGATTCGCAATCTTATCTAAATATTCTATATAATTCCTTTTACTTTTACAAACAGCGCTCAACAAATTGAACTCAACTGAGCGAACAAGTCTTTGACTATGACACTACACGAAGAACTTTAACACAGATAAAATAACAAATAATATCCGTTATATCCGAAAATGGAACGTATCCTAGAATATTATCCGAGTTAGGCTTAATTATGGATAATATTCTTCGTTTTAACTATTATCAAGAATCCATTCAGGTTCCATAAGAATATGGGAGGGCCGCGATTCAATAACCATCCTCCCAAACTTTGTAGCAAAAGTTCGTCCGCTTCGAATCGATTTTTCAAGTAAATCGCTACTGACATCTATTATTAACCCGCGCCACTAACGACCTTGACATAATATTTCGGGTAATAAAAATGGAGCCGACCGAAAAAAGATGTAAGCGTACAAATGTTGAGAAAATTGCGGACGAACTTTTGTTACAAAGTTTGGGAGGATGGTACCAGAGGCTAAAGCTATGCTCCCATATTCTTATGGAACCTGAATGGATTCTTGCTATTATAACCAACTCTATCCACCGAAATCTACGCTTTGTTCACGAACACCATTTGACAAATGTGGGGACACGATAAAAGCAAAGGATCTCTGAAGGATCAATTTAAACGATAAGAAATTCAAAATCCTACTAGCATAAAGAATGGGTGTGGCTTTTTGTTTATATACGTGAATTTATTTCACTACTCCTATTCAATATTCTCTTTGTTTTTTGTTCCGAACCGGGCTTGTGCGGGCGGGTCGTGTTTGTTGTAAGTGTTGCTCGGGGATAGACAAAGTACGGCTATTGTCAGAAAAGGTGCAATTTCTCTAGGGAATAAAAATGACAGCGAGCTGGCAAAAGTGAAATAAATGGACGGTTGGTTTCGCCACCACTGTGTCATTACGACGCTAGGGATAAGGAGACTTCTAGGTTCAAATATCCAACACCCGAGTCACCTCCCCGCGTCGCAACCGGCCTCAAAATGCCCATTTGAGGCCGCTCCACCGTTTACTATAAATTAATGGACCATTTCTCGAAAGGGATTTACGGGCGACAAATGTAAAGGGAGCTAGGTCGCTTTTTTTTGGTATATACCACTGGCATACGCAAACCAATTTCAACAACCAACCCTCAACCCCGGCCATTTTATTATGAAGCGAAGAAAAACGAACGCCTCCCTAATTTGGGCTAATTTGACAATATAAAACCGCGACGTGTTACCTTAATGACTAATTGGACTGTTGGTTTTCATTAATTGTAAATTACCCGCGGATACTACCACAAGAAATATATTTTACATTTTTGAGAATTTAATAGTACGATTCCTACTATAAAATTATACTATATTGGATACATAATATTTTTATAATTTAATAGTAGGATTCCTCCTATAAATTATACTATATTGGATACATAATATTTTTATAATTTAATAGTAGGATTCCTCCTATAAATTATACTGTATTGGATAAATCATTTTCGAGAATTTAATAGTAGGATTCCTCCTATAAAATTATACTATATTGGATAAATAATATTTTTAGAATTATTAAAAGTTCAGATAGAAGTTAAATTCAATCTTTGATAATTTAATAGTAGGATTCCTCCTATAAAATTATACCATATTAGCTATTATAAGTTCAGATAGAAGTTAAATTCAATCTTTGATAATTTAATAGTAGGATTCCTCCTATAAAATTATACCATATTGGCTATTATAAGTTCAGATAGAAGTTAAATTCAATCTGATAATTTAATAGTAGGATTCCTCCTATAAAATTATACCATATTGGATATTATAAGTTCAGATAGAAGTTATATTGTGATAATTTAGTAGTAGGATTCCTCCTATAAAATTATACCATATTGGATATTATAAATTCAGATAGAAGTTAAATTTAATCTTCGATAATTTTATAGTAGTATTCCTCCTATAAAATTATACCATATTGGATACTATAAGATCAGATAGAAGTCAAATTCAATCTGATAATTTAATAGTAGGATTCCTACTATAAAATTATACCATATTTGATATTGTAACCTCAGACAAAAATTAAATAGCATAATTTTTTATTATTATTATTAAATAGTATGATTCTTCCTATAACATTATACCATATTGGATGTTAAAAGTTCAGATAGAAGTTAAATTTAATTTTTGATAATTTAATAGTAGGATTCCTACTATAAAATTATACCATATTAGACATTATACGATCAGAAATGATATCACATTGTTGTTAATATGTTATAAGATAGCTGTTCATTAATTACATATATACCACTACAGTATACCACTAAATAATACCATCAGGTAATTAATAATGTCAGAGGTATATAATAACCCCCTTCGGAGGGAAGTATGAAAGCCCCTATACTACCAATGCTAAAAATCACGAACAACAAGAGCCCGCTGCTGACTATCTAGGCCACTAGCTCGCGCTTGACTTCTCAATGTCGCTACTCTAGTAAATGGTCTTTGTATAAACAAGACGGCTCGATTTGTGTTTAGAACTTCCTGTCTCGGGAGTCTGGCTGTCTGTTAAAATGGAGTCGAAGGTTTGACTTCGGCTCGCAAGTTCCGGAAGTGTGCGTAGGGAAAATTTAGTGAGGTTCAAAATGGTGTAACTATTTTTTTGGGAGTAAAGCGGTGTGTCGATCCGCCGCGATTTACGCCGGGCACTTGTTGTTCGTCGGTTTTGCCTACCTTTCATACTTCCCCCGAAGGGGGTTATTATATACCTATGATAATATTAATTTGTAAATTAACCTTAATTGAGTTTGAGCGTGTTTTATTTGTTGATAAACCATAAAGGAGAATTAAAAATGAGGCTATTCCTTAACGGATAAGGTACGATAATTATTCATAGTAGCTGTTAAAAATTCTCGGCTTCTGAAACCACATTTTTTTTATTTTTACGAACACGAGTTAACGTTGATTATACATATTTAAAAGAAAAGAACGAAGAAAAAAAAACCGACGTTATTATTAAAGATTGCTATCCATCGAATGAGTAATTATCCATGGGGCGCGAAACCGTGTTATACGGAACGTAATCAGGGCGTTTTTGTTTACGCAAAAACCGCGTTTTTAATGGATGCGCTTAATTGAAATTCCCTTTAAAGCTTCCCATGCAGCGACAATACGTTAATATATAATATATATATCTGTTTGCGTTAGCTCCAAAATCCCAAGTCGCTGTTGCCGAGCAAGGCTTAGTGAACTTGCATAAAGGACGATGAAATCTAGATCATTAAAGGGATAGAGCCACCATTAAGGCGGTAGTCAATGCGTAACTCACCAAAACGGGTCATTTGCTGTACCTATTATCAAGCTAAAATTATATCAGTTCGCGGTTTTCGATTAAATATGATTTGAAATCTTTAGTTTAGGATATAATTTTGATAATTATAACGCGAAAGATTAGGGTATCTTGTGTAAAAATAACTTATCGAAATTTTATCATTTCCGTACGATTATCCGTTACGATAAGAAACGTGTATTATAACGCAGATGTCGCCACAATAGATTCCATTATCCGAGAATCGTTACCGTCTGGCTTACAACGTGGGATTCACCCTGGAAACTCTCAGCCTTCCACCGTAGTTTGCCAGCTTTTTTAAATAGTTAGGGATCTTGGTGGGTTAGTTCGCTGGCGCCTCTAGCGGGCATCAAACCAATTAACGTAGCTGCGTAGGCGCGTTAGCGGTAGAGATGGTCTGAAGGAAGAGTGCATCACCGAAACGAACTAGTACCGCCTCTATCGGCAATAACTTTTACCAATGACGTAGGGAGCGCGTCGCGTGTCAAGGGTGAAACCAGAAGTAGATGAAACCCTCCTTTGAAGTCGTCTACTCTAATGTTCCACAAAGCGCTCCTCTCCGTATGGGTAAAATTCACGATTTCACGAGATCGGAGGGGTCCTACTTCATACCCCCCTGTCTACGGAAAATTGGAAATTCTCTCTCCTCAAACTACGACGTTTTTTGACGAACTCCAAGGCTGCTAGAGATATTCGCTGGACGAACTCCCGCTCCGAAAATATCTACCGTTAGGAGGCGTACGAATCGCGCTTTTTGAAACTAACCCATACAGAGAGGGGTAGACAAGACCCGGGAGTAATAGACTTCAAAGGAGGGTTTCATCGGCTTCTGGTGAAACCCTTAGTCTATGGTCGAACTCTCCTTCACCCCCTAAGCGCAGCGTTGCGGGATCTCTGCTCATATGGTGCTACTATATCTTTAAGATATTCTTAACTAGATCCTGAATGCTCTATCAGGTTTCGGATATATATCTGGAAACCAACTTGTTGTCAAAATGAATCCCTTATAAGGCAACGCGTATTAGAGTTCTAGACCCCATATCGATCTGGACGCGCCAAGGACGTACACAATTCGATATTAAATTATCTCGAGCAAGCGCCTGTAAATCAATCGGGGAAACGAGGTGTTACGATTGTATAATTAACTTTACGGACTAATTATTTCTACAATTTCCTAATTCTAACGCAGCCAGAACCAGTCGCCCGGGGAAAATTCAAAGAGAATCATATGGTCCGATATTTGAGAAAGTTTTAATTGAGAAACTCAATTAAGTAGGAATGATATTCCGAAAATCAGGACCCTTATTTCGTAATGTTATACTCAATTCTATAATAAGAAAATAAAACAGACTTTGTATATATAATAAATATTTTAAAGGGTTACTACAAGATGGTGGTCTCACGGTCTCACCAGCTGCGTGTTACTAAGTTCAAGATAAGTTTGCAAAAAAGGAAAAAAGCGGAGGGAATTGGATAGGTTATGTTTATATTCAAAGTGTAACGCAAATTCCGCTTGTATCGTACGCGTGGGAACGTTAGAGCTCGGGATCCTTCTTACATACAGGATTGTCTGGGAATAAATCACGCGCTTCCTACATTTTTTGAAGTATCACCCCAGAAAAGAGAGAGAATTTCATATTTTCCGTAGAGAGGGGGTTAATTATGAAGTAGGTACACTCTGAGCTAGTAAAAGAGGAAAATTTATCCAATTAGAGGAGCGCTATATAGAAAATTATAGTAATAGATTTCAAAGTAGGTTTTAATTGGCTTCTGATTAAAATTGCAAGATCTAGGAGTGGCAACGCAATTCTTTGTTCTCGACATACGTGGTACTGCTTTCAAAAACTAAATCTCGACGAGTCTAATATAAATCTTAAAACTTTAATAAATTTATAATTTACCTTCGAAACTTCTAAAAAATAATTCAACAGCTGTTTCATTTTAAACTTATATCTCTGGTTCCTTAAATCTTTTGGGAATTTCTGGAAGTAGAATGAAATATTCAGATACCAAAAAAACGACTTATTCCGAGATCTTGCTAGTGGGTACGGTAATTGTAATCGACAAAAGTTCGTTACTAATTCAAGAAAAGTAATTAACGCCCGGTATCGCAACGCTTTCAACAAACTTAAATATTTATGTAATGGCTATCCAAGATCAAGGAAAGGAAAAAATTAAGTTTCACCTAAGTGGCAGTGGAGGCCCATTTACTCAAACATTCAGGGTGGAGCAGTTCTTTTCAATTTAGTTTTTTTTTCGATGGTGATTTCGGGAAAAACCGAAGGTTAGTAATTAAAGAGACGGATTAAGTAGACCCTTTCAAGTCACGTAACTATTTGGAATTGGGCTTTATTTAAGTAAGTTAAGGGGTCATCCGCGTATGATTCATTTCATAACTCTTTAAGGGCACCCCGTACAACAAAACGTCATAGGACATTTTCGTCTTAAAATGACCCATAGAACCCACTGGAGCTCACTCCTACCACCATTTTAGAAACACCCTGTATAGTTCCTTCAAAATGCACACTTGGAAATTGCTGATCTCCATTCACAATTGTTTTTCTTTTTACGAGTAATAAACGTCGATACATTGTTGAGCGATTTAGCCCAACCAGAAGCCGATGAAACCCTCCTTTGAAGTCTATTACTCCCGGGTCTTGTCTACCCCTCTCTGTATGGGTTAGTCTAAAAAAGCGCGATTCGTACGCCTCCTAACGGTAGATATTTTCGGAGCGGGAGTTCGTCGAGCGAATATCTCTAGCAGCCTTGGAGTTCGTCAAGAAAACGTCGTCGTTTGTGGAGAGAGAGAATTTCCAATTTTCCGTAGACAGGGGGTATGAAGTAGGACCCCACGATCTCGCAAAATTGGGAATTTTACCCATACAGAGAGGAGCGCTATATCGAACATTAGATTAGTAGACTTCAAAGGAGGGTTTCATCTACTTCTGGCCCAACCTGTAGAAGCTTAACACTAATGATTTTGTGGAAGGGGAAGCTAGAATTGTTTCTTGATATCACTAATTAAGGAGAATTTTTTTTTGTTTTTTTTTTCACGGAAGTTTTAAGTTGATTTTTAATGTCGCTGGAATTTTAAAACAAAGCCAGCATAAAAAATTAATTAAGCCCCTTCTTTTGAGTTTTAGATTAAAAATACATCACTCTGTATGTATTATCACGTGACAGAAGCATTAACTCTAAAACTAAAGCCGTGTTAAATTATTTTAGAAAGGTTCAACTGAAAAATTTCAGGAAGAATTTTATTTACTCCTATTTAAGTCGGTAGTAAAGGGTTATTTAGTACGATGAAGAAACACGAGATGGCACTGATTATTATAATATGGGTCTTAGTTTTTCTGGGGTAAAGACTGAACTCTTTTTTTACCTCATTCCCCAGTATCTAGCCTCTCGCGGAAGAGGGTGGGCACGCTGTAGGCGAGACGGTGACGGGTCTCGGATAATAGGCTCTATTGTGGCGACATCTACGTATTTACTCGTAAATCACCGTTATAATATACATTTCTTATCGTGACTAGAGAAAAATTAAACTTAATTGACAAATTATACCACGAATTATACTTTTGATAAGTTATTTTTAAACAAGATTCGCTAATCACTCGCGTTATAATTATCAAAATTACATCATGAACTGAAGATTTAAATTTAAACTGAAGTGAAAACCGGGAACCGATAGCTTTTCTAGAATAATATTTGTAACTATTTTTACAGTCGAATTAGGTCTATCAGAAGACGATGAAACCCTCCTTTGAAGTCTACTATTCCAATGTTCTATATAGCGCTCCTCTCTGTATGGGTAAAATTCCCAATTTTACGAGTTAGAAGGGGTCCTACTTCATCCCCCCTGTCTACGGAAAATTGGAAATTCTCTCTCTCCACAAACGACGACGTTTTTTGGACGAACTCCAAGGCTGCTAGAGATATTCGCTCGACGAGCTCTCGCTCCGAAAACATCTACCGTTAGGAGGCGTACGAATCGCGCCTTTTGAGAATAACCCATACAGAGAGGGGTAGACAAGACCCGGGAGTAATAGACTTCAAAGGAGGGTTTCATCGGCTTCTGGGTCTATGCATATTAAATTTTCACATGTGGTTAAGTTGCATTCTCCCTTTAAGAACCGAACAAAGATCGGTCAATTTACATGATGGTTATTTTTATTATTTTTGACACACGCTTTAATTATTAAATTTGAGTCGCCCCTCAACTCTGTGGATGTATACAATTAATGTAACGAAATGTTTTCTCACTGGAGTCGAAAAATCAGCACGTATTCAAACCTACCTCTATATGATAATAAGGTTACAAAGATGTAAGAGAAAATGTCGTTTGCGTTAAAACTGTATAGAAATTTCAACCTGATACTGTCTTGGCAATCTAGCGGGAATTCGGCTTTCAAGACAGTTTCGTATGAATTTCAATTTGTCCCGTACAGCAATCCCAACTCCAGATTAAAACATAGCTTTCTCAAATTAGCATAAAGCATATATAGTCCTCGATCATCAATCATCCGACCACAGACAAGAGATTTTATCAGAAGTTTATAAAAAAATATTTTTGGGAAAGTTACAGTGCACTGCATTCTTTAATACTATGCCTATTCGCAGAAGCCGATGAAACCCTCCTTTGAAGTCTATTACTCCCGGGTCTTGTCTACTCCTCTCTGTATGGGTTAGTTTCAAAAAAGCGATTCGTACGCCTCCTAACGGTAGATATTGTCGGAGCGGGAGTTCGTCCAGCGAATATCTCTAGCAGCCTTGGAGTTCGTCAAAAAAAACGTCGTCGTTTGTGGAGAGAGAGAATTTCTAATTTTCCGTAGACAGGGGGGTATGAAGTAGGACCCCTCCGATCTCGTAAAATTGGGAATTTTACCCATACAGAGAGGCGCGCTATATCGAACAGAGTAGTAGACTTCAAAGAAGGGTTTCATCGGCTTCTGCTATTCGGTGGAGGTACCGATTTCAAAAATATCGTTAGATGTCGCTTTCTTGAGGATAAAAAAGCGGGAAATTCAAATGTAGGCGGAAAATTCAAAAATAGATACGAATGTTAGGTTAACAATCGAGAATAAATTAATTGGGATTTATTTTAAGTGTTAAATAATTAAACGGCGATTTTAAAATATTTAAATTTGAAATAAGTTCTAAATCAAATCGTAAATTTAAATCAAGATCTCTATATTATCACCTAGATGTCGCAAGGAGTTCTACGATCTTACGTCGATAGAGCCTTTTCTAATTGGCTCTTGGCGACGCGAGACTCGTGATTGGCTATTCTTTACGTAATCCCCAGAGAGATATTTTTATATCAGGAAATAGCACCTCAAGTCATTAATACGTTCCTCATACTCCCTTGGAAGAATAGGGTCAATGACTAAATAATTTTCGATGTAATTGATGTCCAAGTTATAATTCTAATATCCTCTTCAAATCAGACGTAATTAGCCCGGTTAATCAGATTTAACCGAGGCAAGGAGGATCAGAGAAGGAGAGGAAATGTGGGGACGGCGCGGTTACTACTGCGTCGGCCTAAACTCCTACTCTGGGAGAACGGGGGTAGAGACGTTTCGCGGTAAAATGTTGTCACGTGGGTAAAACGAATCCTTTATGAGACGCGCTAGCTAGCGACCACGTGACAACAGTTTACCTCGAGAATTTCCTATCCCCCCTTTCCACCCGAGTGGGAGGTTGGCTCTTCTCTAACTCAACGCAGCCCCACATTTCCTCTCCTTCTCTGATCCTCCTTGACCGAGGTTTATGGAACTGAGAAGGCTACGTTTTCCTTGCAGGGTTGCCACAGTTTTTTCAGATTCAAATTCCCTGACTTATCCAGGTTTTTCCCTGACCTTTTCCAACGATTTTCCCTGACCGTTTCAGCTAAGAGTACCCAATTTTTAACCTTTTATTTTTGATATAATTGCGTTCGCCAAACTTTTTGATTTGCGTAGCTTTTAATCAATGAATCCTTGTTAAGCCTATTTTTCAAATAAATTTAAAGTTGACAGCCAAACAGGTTAAGTGATGGGCTGTGTAAAACTGGATCTTTCCTGATACAGTAGTATTAAACTACAGGGCGTGGCAATATACACTTTTACCAGAAGCCGATGAAACCCTCCTTTGAAGTCTACTTACTCCAATGTTCCATATAGCGCTCCTCTCTGTATGTTTAAAATTCCCAATTTTACAAGTTAGAAGGGGTCCTACTTCATCCTCCCTGTCTACGGAAAATTGGAAATTATCTCTCTCCATAAACGACGACGTTTTTTGGACGAACTCCAAGGCTGCTAGAGATATTCGCTCGACGAGCTCCCGCTCCGAAAACATCTACCGTTAGGAGGCGTACGAATCGCGCCTTTTGAGAATAACCCATACAGAGAGGGGTAGACAAGACCCGGGAGTAATAGACTTCAAAGGAGGGTTTCATCGGCTTCTGCTTTTACCAAAAATTATTTGTTAATGATATTCAACATTGCATATTCGAGCGCCTTAGTATTCGCGAGTACGCAATCTGCACTTGAACAAAATTATTAAAATATCAGCGTCTCTTTACCGGGTGGGTCTTTCGCGTTTTCTCTGATACGCTATCATTAAGTCATCTATAAGCTATTAATCAAATTTCACGCTAGTATTACCGATAATTTGTTAAAGAGACTAATTCCTATTTACGTAGTATATGTCTTGATAAACGAGCTCTCCCGTAAAACTCCAACATTTAATAGCGTGATAAATTTTCAGAGGCACACGAGGCCTACAATCTTGCGAAAGGCCGCAAAGTTATGGCAAGTTTGAAATTTCTCCTAGAGAGTAAAGGGCACCCTTATTTTCCTTGCCTTCTATCTTTGTATTTAAAGGCGGTAGTCAATGGGTAACTCATCAAAAAGGGTATTATTATCAAGCGAACTACAAACTCTATCAGTTCGCGGTTTTCACTTAAATTTCAATTGAAATCTTCTTTAGTTCATGATGTAATTTTGATAATTATAACGCGAGATATTAGCGAATCTTGTTTAAAAATAACTTATCGAAATTTTATTATTTCCGTACCTATTATCTCGCGTTCTAATATAACTAGGTTCTTCAACTTTACTTCCGACGAACTATAAAAGTCAGACAGACGTAGCTCGGGGTATAATTTGACAATTTTAAGTTTAAAGGGAGAATGAAAGGTCGAAACAACCTAGTTTTAATCGATTAAGAATGCTAAAATAATGAGAAAAATAATAATATAACTCACCAAAAATATTTCGTTATTTTATAATCAATTTCCAAAGTTCCGATGCTAAGCCTAGGCTACCTAGCTCGGTGAACTAGGCTAGCACGACCTGTAGTTTTTTTAATATTCGCGGCTGTTCTTGTCGCCAATCACGAGCGAGTACGCGTATTTTAAAAATACGCGTACTCGCTCGTGATTGGCGACTAGATCAGACGGGAATATTAAAAAAATACGGCTCGTGCTCGCCTAGTTCGCCGAGCTAAGAGGCCAAGGCTTAGCATCTGCAAGTTTCGGAACTTTGGAAATTGATTATAAAATAACGAAATATTTTTGGTGAGTTATATTATTGTTTTTCTCATTATTTTAGCATTCTTAATCGATTAAAAATAGGTTGTTTTGGCCTTTCATCCTCCCTTTAACATTCAATACGAATTAATTAGGATCTCCATGAATCCAGCTAAGCCTATTTTCCTGGTTAGCTTTTAATTTATTTTTCTAGTTCAATTTTGTTTGTAAAGATTGGCGTCCAATGACATTGATCATTGAGGTCCTGTTCCCCATAATGTAATTGGTTGCTAGTCCTTATATGGGGAGTTAAGGTGATCTCCATGATTCCAGCTAAGCCTATTTTCCTGGTTAGTTTTTAATTTATATATAGTTTAATATTTGTGAGAAAATTTTTTTAAAGTTGGATATACCTTTAAGCAAGAATTCATTCAGGTTCCATAAGAATATGGGAGAGCCGCGATTCAATAACCATCCTCCCAAACTTTGTAGCAAAAGTTCGTCCGCTTCGAATCGATTTTTCAAGTAAATCGCTCCTGCTATATATTATTAACCCGCGCCACTAACGACCTTGACATAATATTTTGGGTAATAAAAATGGAGCCGACCGAAAAAAGATCTAAGCGTACAAATGTTGGGAAAATTGCGGACGAACTTTTGTTACAAAGTTTGGGAGGATGGTACCAGAGGCTAAAGCTATGCTCCCATATTCTTATGGAACCTGAATGGATTCATGCTTTAAGTCTACTTTCTAAGCGAGTTAAAAATTGATTTTTAAAACATTGTATATTTGTAATTTGTTTACAAAAGTATTTGCCCTCTTTCAACGATAAGTAATCGATAGAAAAATGACTTGTTGTCTGGTTGGATTCTCCCTTAAAGAAAAAAAATATTTTTATTCCCGACAAGTTTACGTTGAGACCTTTTTCGCGCTTTGCCCTAGTTTTTGACGTTTCTCCGTTAAACTCACAATTTATATTGTATCGTTATTTTTTTATAACCGAGTAACTGAGCTGTTTCGTTGGAGAAAAAAAAGACATTATATTCGGAAACCGCTGATACAGAGTCGACGCGAATACCATTAATCTTAAAAAATTATCTCTACTGAAAATGGATAGACAATTTTTACTAAACTTTGAAAATAAGCTGGCACACTGAAACTAGAGCTCGGAATCGGATATCTATTCGTATATTTTCAGATATTTTATTTTCGGATAAATTGTTACTAAAAAATGAAATTAGTATATTCGTATAATTGTTAAAAGGTTTACCCGAAGATAAGTATTTGTCGCTTTATCTATCTATAAATTACTCGTATTCAAACGTATAACGATGGATAAGAAAATTCACGTTTCCAGAATTAGTCTAAAATATAAGAAAAATATTTCAAATTGACTTTTAATTCGAAGAATATAAATAAAACAACGAAACTAAGATTTTAAATCATCTTTTTATTTATTATTTTTTACGAAAATAAATATTGAATTTTTTTTATCCGAACGTATAAGGCGGATAATATTCTAAGATAAGGCCATTTTTGGATAAAAACGGATATGGATTATGTTTTTTACTTTATCTTGGAATAAGTTAACTCGTTATACGAGTTCCGAGCTCTAAAAAGAAACCGGGGGTTATTTAAAAGGAGACGATTAGATTCAGAAGATATTTGTGAAAGTAATATTTTCTCCTTTTGTTCGAATAATCGATGACCGCCTTCGTATTGTTCAAAATAATTCGAAGCGAAATTTCCCAAAAAATATTCATTCGATCTTCGAGTCATTGTCCAATGGATAAACGATAAATCAAAAACAGTATGAAACCATAAAATTAACAAAAAATTAGGGTTAATTGTAAATAATCAAATAATTAGCAGATAATTTTATCCAATAGCCGAGTGCTAGAAATAGCCACAACTCTTAACGGTTGTAATATTAAAATTATCGTACGAAATTTTCGTCGCGTTTAAGCGGTCATTTTTAATTTAATATTCAACCATTTGATTTTTTTTTTATTCTTAAAGTCAAACTCTTAAGGTGGGTTTTCATTGAAGCGATATTGAAAAAAATCGCTCGCGCATGGAGCAATCACAATAGGAGGCATATGTTCTTACATCGTTTAAAAATGTGTTTCTGGAACCTATGTATCCTATTGTTATTGCTCCATGCGCTAGCGATTTTTTTCAATATCGCTTCAATGAAAAACCACCTTTACAGCGCGATAAAATTTAAACGAGATGTGTGGCTTTTTTTAAATCAAAGTTTGAATTAATTTACAGTCAGAATGAGGGCTACTAAAGCTCTTCCTTTCGCAAATGGGATCATTTGAATTTTATTGATTTTTAGATTGGGTTTAAAATATTGGCTTCCGTGGGCAATTTTATTGCATTAATTAATCGCCGATATAGTGCAGATAAATAAATTATCTGCTAATTTTGCGATTATTTAAGATTAAGCTTAAAATTTTTGGTTAACTGTTTATCCATTGAACAGTTATATTGACGACTTTCATTTCAAAATAACCGAAAAAGGTGATTTTTTATCGTAATTGGGATACGATTATCTCTTAATGATGTTATTTTTAATTTATGCACCATCTTATCAAACGTTAATGGTAACCAAAAACGTGAATATAAAAACGTATTTGAAAAAAAAAGGGTTATATATCAAAATTGGTTTTTAAAACGACCATGACAAATTGTTGGGAGCTGAAAAGAGGTCGCCTAGATCTACGCACGACCTGCCAAAAGGCTAAGGCTTTTCTCGTTAACATTCATAAATAAGCAAAGGCCTAACGCAATCCCTTTTACTACTTTACATATTTTTGGTAAATATTCAAGCATCTCCTTTTCAGAGAGACGCGCTCCAGGGATTCAAGTCTTCGAAAAGTTTAATATATCAACCAATAAGATAACATCTGGTTAACAGTTCAACCAATCGCGGGCGTTGTAAACATTATCAGAAGCCGATGAAACCCTCCTTTGAAGTCTATTACTCCCGGGTCTTGTCTACCCCTCTCTGTATGGGTTAGTTTCAAAAAAGCGCGATTAGTACGCCTCCTAACGGTAGATATTTTCGGAGCGGGAGTTCGTCCAGTGAATATCTCTAGCAGCCTCTGAGATCGTCAAAAAAACGTCGTCGTTTGTGGAGAGAGAGAATTTCAAATTTTCCGTAGACAGGGGGTATGAAGCAGGACCCCTCCGATCTCGTAAAATTGGGAATTTTACCCATACAGAGAGGAGCGTTATATGGAACATTAGAGTAGTAGACTTCAAAGGAGGGTTTCATCGTCTTCTGACATTATGACTATAAGTAAAATTAACAAGAAGTATCCAGACAATCTGGATAAACGTGGAGTGATGGTCAATCGAGTACTCGGTAACCGCGTAAAAATGTAAATGATTCTTACCCGCGCAAAAAAATAAATCAAAAATAATTAAATAGAGAAAGGAATCTTCGCGCCAGATGGCGCCAGGGACTCCAAAAAACTCAACTGTCGACGAAAACATGGGTGTTACACGAAAAATTTGCCCTTTTTTTTAGGAGGAACACGAAGCGCTGAAAGCTACGTTCCTTCCACCAACTACATCTGTATTTCGAGCTATCTTTCTATGACGTCATCACTCCACGTAAAAAACAATCTTTTGAAATCCCTAACCCTTAAAAATCGAGCTCTCCACTAAACCCAAAAAATAAAAAATAAAATAAAAACGTAAACTAGACCGATTGGTTCCGTGTTATTGAATATCCTATTAGGACGCCATGTAGAAAAGAAAAACCTGAACTTAAAAGAAAGAACTTTCAGTTTTACAAATCCCATAGCGTATTAAAAATGGAGAGAGAGAGAGAGAGAGAGAGCGAGAGAGAAACTGTATTATCAAAGGATTTTTCAGTAAACCGTTATTGGAAATTTAAATATTACTCGGCCTGCACACGTTCTGTTACAATGGGAGTATTTCTTTTCGATCACTTACTTTTTTTTTTATTATTATTTTTTTGCATATCGATCAATGCTAATGCCACGGTTCGGTGCATTTTTAAGGTGATCTTTCAAACGCAAAATAAAAAAAGAAGAGGAAAGATCCCCAAGTTCGATATTGGAGGATAAAATTCCCTTCCTAGTTCTTTATATTTCTTGAATTACCCGCGAAGAAGTAGTAAGTGATACTTTTCACCAAGCCGTTTTTGGCAGCAAAAAGCAAAAACCGACAAAAAATTTCGGTTAAAGGGAGAATTCATCTTAACTACAAATGATTTTTTATCGATTCCTTATGGTTTTAACGGTAAGGTTCCAATTGCGCAGTTCCCACAAGCGCATATCCTTTTGCGCAGTTTTCCATTTACGCAGTGTTCATTTGCAGGTTATGTTAGGTTAGTTAATCACTCGAACTAGCCTGTCCCTCTTGTGGACAACTCGAATGGAAAACCGCGCAAAATGGAAAACCGCGCAAAATGGAAAACCGCGCAAAATGGAAAACCGCGCAAAATGGAAAACCGCGCAAAATGGAAAACGGCGCAAAAATGGAAAACGGCGCAAAATGGAAAACGGCGCAAAATGGAAAACGGCGCAAAATGGAAAACGGCGCAAAATGGAAAACGGCGCAATATGGAAAACGGCGCAATATGGAAAACGGCGCAATATGGAAAACGGCGCAATATGGAAAACGGCGCAAAATGGAAAACGGCGCAAAATGGAAAACGGCGCAAAATGGAAAACGGCGCAAAATGGAAAACGGCGCAAAATGGAAAACGGCGCAAAATGGAAAACGGCGCAAAATGGAAAACGGCGCAAAATGGAAAACGGCGCAAAATGGAAAACGGCGCAAAATGGAAAACGGCGCAAAATGGAAAACGGCGCAAAATGGAAAACGGCGCAAAATGGAAAACGGCGCAAAATGGAAAACGGCGCAAAATGGAAAACGGCGCAAATGGAAAACGGCGCAAATGGAAAACGGCGCAAATGGAAAACGGCGCAAATGGAAAACGGCGCAAATGGAAAACGGCGCAAATGGAAAACGGCGCAAATGGAAAACGGCGCAAATGGAAAACGGCGCAAATGGAAAACGGCGCAAATGGAAAACGGCGCAAATGGAAAACGGCGCAAATGGAAAACGGCGCAAATGGAAAACGGCGCAAATGGAAAACGGCGCAAATGGAAAACGGCGCAAATGGAAAACTGCGCAAATGGAAAACTGCGCAAATGGAAAACTGCGCAAATGGAAATACGCAAATGGGAAACAGCGCAAATGAAAATGCGCAAGTGGGAAACAGCGCAAATGAAAATGCGCAAGTGGGAAACTTAACCGGAAAATAGGCTTAGCTGGATCGAACGCTATTGCAAGTCTCGTGGAGATCTCGTCTGAACGACGGGACTTTGCTCATTGGTCGCTAGACTTTACACGGAGGCAATTCAGTATCTCCACAAATCCCGCTAAGCCAATTTTCAGGGTAAGTTTTAAATTTATTTCTAGTTTAATATTTGTTTTGTAAATTTTTTTTAATTGGTGGATTAGGCCTATTTAAACGATAAGGAATCAATAACCAATCACATGTTAGGTTGCATTCTCCCTTTATGCTAGCAAAAAACCATTTTTGCGGTATTATATATCTTAACCAATTTTACACTGGCGGAACGAAATATTTTTTCGCTGCGAAAATAGCTTGGTGAAAATTAGCCTTAAAGAAAAATGTATTTGTTATATATAAGCAGTATACCGATGGTTCCCTATATGTAACGGGAAGGGCCAAAAGAAAACTGTTATCTCTATCTTATAGCCCGCATCTCGATGCTTTGTGCGTCCGTTCGTCTCCATAAGCGAGTGTGTATGCCAGTGAATACCCGGGCGACTTTTCATATTTTTTATTTATATTTAAAAGTAAAGGTTTAATGAAGTGTACGAGAAATATTTCGGCTTCATTTGACGTACCTATTATCAAGCGAACCATAAATGCTCTCAGTTCGCGGTTTTCACTTAAATTTGAATTGAAATCTTTAGTTCATGATGTAATTTTGATAATTATAACGCGAGAGATTAGCGAATCTTGTTTAAAAATAACTTTTCGAAATTTAATCATTTCCGTACCTATTATCTCGCGTTCTAATATCGCTAGAATCTTTACTTGAAACGAACCGTAAACGTCAGACGTAGTTCGTGGTATAATTTGTCAATTTGAAGTTGAATTTTTCTCTAGTTACGATAAGAAATTATAACGGTGTTTTACGCGTAAACTCGAAGATGTCGCCACAATAGAGCCTATTATCCGAGACTTGTCTAACCTACAGCGTGCTCACCCGCTTCCGCGAGAGGCGGGATACTGGCGAATATAAATCTAAACAATTCTTACCCCCAGGAACAACTGAGACCCCTATTATGAAAATCAGCGCCATCTGGTGGCTTTTCATTATACTAAAGTTTACTAACACCTTAAGGTTTTTCTAATTGTCTAATCCTGAACTTGACCCCGACATATTTATGTTTTGAACAAACACTATCACCATGCATATAAGGTCAAATGTAAGTTTGACCTTATAATCACCGCTGGGTACTTCAAACAAGTTATTGCCATGGTTTGATTTATACAAACGCATTTATAATTATAAACACAATAAATTCAATTAACATTTCGATTAGATTAAGAATAATCGTAGCTGGCAGTCTACCAAACCAAGGAGGATCAGAGAAGGAGAGGAAATGTGGGGCTGCGTTGAGTTAGAGAGAGAAGAGCCAACCTCCCACTCGGGTGGAAAGGGGGGATAGGAAATTCTCGAGGTAAACTGTTGTCACGTGGTCGCTAGCTAGCGCGTCTCATAAAGGATTCGTTTTACCCACGCGACAACATTTTACCACGAAACGTCTCTACCCCCGTTCTCCCAGAGTGGGAGTTTAGGCCGACGCAGTAGGAACCGCGCCGTCCCCACATTTCCTCTCCTTCTCTGATCCTCCTTGGTTACACCTTTTAAAAATTAAGTCTTATTGGCGCCGATTATATAACAAGTGAATGGTGAAAAGAATTCAAAGGGAGTATCAGACACAGAAAAGGACTGATTTTGATGCGGAAAACATTAGCCACGTTCATACTAGGCTTTGGAATCGATTTAAACCGTTTAAAAACGTCTCGCTTTAATCGTGTGAAAGCGAAAACGTCTTTTATCGAATCGATTTGATTCGATTTCTCAAAACTGCTTCGGGAACCAGTTTCATACCGGTTCGGCTGGTTTCAACAACCGATAGATGGAGCTACAATAAATCGATTTATAAAGCGACTACGTGAACACGTTACGATTTGAATATCGGTTTGATTATACCCTTTCAAATCGATTAAGAAATGTCAGTGTAACCGCAGCTGGTATGAAACTGGTTCCCGAAGCAGTTTCGAGAAATCTAATCAAATCGATTCGAAAAAAGACGGTTTCCCGTTCACACGACTCTAGAGAAACGTTTTGAAACTGTTTAAATCGATTCCAAGGCTACAGGGTATATCAGAAGTAGATGAAACCCTCCTTTGAAGTCTACTACTCTAATGTTCGATATAGCGCTCCTCTCTGTATGGGTAAAATTCCCAATTTTACGAGATCGGAGGGGTCCTACTTCATACCCCCTGTTTACGGAAAATTGGAAATTCTCTCTCTCCACAAACGACGACGTTTTTTTGACGAACTCCAAGGCTGCTAGAGATATTCGCTCGACGAACTCCCGCTCCGAAAATATCTACCGTTAGGAGGCGTACGAATCGCGCTTTTTGAAACTAACCCATACAGAGAGGGGTAGACAAGACCAGGGAGTAATAGACTTCAAAGGAGGGTTTCATCGGCTTCTGGGTATATAGATTTCTATACATAGTGTTCTCCCTTTAAAAATTTATTCAACTTGTCATCGAATTCGTTCGTGTACTAAAGTTCGATATTGCTTAGCTTTTCTTGTCAAGATGATATATTCGTAGAAAGTTTTTCCTATCGCTTGGATGAAAAAAAAATGGAGAAACACGAGAAGGAAAGGAATCATTAAACCATTGTTCCAGCTCGATGCAGTTTTCGTATTTTGCATTTCTTTATTTTTAAGAAATCGGCCATGCAGTGACGCTATGCAGTAGTTTTGAATGTTAGAATATGCGCAGTTAACTTAGTTTCGACAAGAATCCATTCAGGTTCCTTAAGAATATGAGAGCATAGCTTTAGCCTCTGGTACCATCCTCCCAAACTTTGTAACAAAAGTTCGTCCGCAATTTTCGCAACATTTGTAAGCTTAGATCTTTTTTCAGTCGGCTCCATTTTTATTACCCAAAATATTATGTCAAGGTCGTTAGTGGCGCGGGTTAATAATAGATGTCAGGAGCGATTTACTTGAAAAATCGATTCGAAGCGGACGAACTTCTGCTACAAAGTTTGGGAGGATGGTTATTGAATCGCGGCCCTCCCATATTCTTATGGAATCTGAATGGATTCTTGGTTTCGACAAGTATATGTACTTATAAAGACTTGAAATTACATATTTAATAGAAAACAAAGATTATGGTACACATTCTAGATCATGATCGAATGTTTACAAGAAGTTTAAAAGGAAAAATGTATTTATTATACTTTTTTCCGTTCGATTACGATATTTATCAATTAAGGCAGTAGGAAAGGATTATTTAGTACAATGAAAAAACGTGAGATGGCACTGATTTTCATGATAGGGGTCACAGTTTTTCTAGGGGGTAAGGATCGTTTATTTCCCAGTCTAATGAACTCTCTCTAACCTCTTTCCCAATTATCCCGCCTCTAGTGATAGCGGGTGGGCACGTTGTAGGTCAGACCGGTCAAGGGTAGTTAGGCCAAGCTTCCACAACGTGACCACAACCCATTTTAAAAGAAACGACCTTAAATGCGCTGAATATCCTGTACGGTTAGAGACCAATCGAATGTTATTGGTCGATGACCAATCAACGCGAAGATCTTCAGGATATCCATGAATACAGCTAAGCCTATTTTCCGGGTTAGCTTTAAATTTATTTCTAGTTTAATATTTGATTGTGAATTTTTTTTATTGACCAATTTAAACGATAAGGAATCGATAAAAACAACATTTGAGCCGCGTTCATACTAGGCCTTTTATTCGATTTAATAGAGTCGTGTGAACAGGAAAAGTTATCACGAATCGATTTGATTCGATTTCTCGAAACTGCTTCGGGAACCAGTTTCATAAAGATTCGATTTCAACAACCGATAGATCGATTTAAACCGTTTCCAGGGCTCCCCCCAAAATCAGAAAAAAATAGGGAAATAGGGGATTTTTCAGGCGGGAAACAATTAAGTTGTTTAAAGGGAGAATGCAACCTAATTACAAGTGATTTTTTATCGATTCCTTATCGTTTAAATAGGCCTAATCCATCGATAAAAAGTTTACGATACAAATATTAAACTAGAAATAAATTTAAAACTTACCCAGAAAATGGGCTTAGCGAGATTCATAGAGATCCTGAATCGCGTCCGTGTAAGGTCTAGCGACCAATGAGCAAAGGCCCGTCGTTCACGCGAGATCTCCAAGAGACTTACGTCGCGCGCGATTGGTCGCTAGACCTTACACGCGAGGAAAACAGGACCTCCATGAATCCCACTAAGCCTATTTTCAGGGTAAGTTTTAAATTTATTTCTAGTTTAATATTTGTTTGTAAATATTTTCAGCAGTGGATTAGGCCTATTTAAACAATAAGGAATCTATAAAAAAAAATCACTTGTTATTAGGTTGCATTCTCCCTTTAAAGACTCATGAACTGATTTTCCTATAAATTCCAGCGATATATCATGGATGTGGGGTTTCCATGATGTATCGGTATCATTTACATGTAGATATCAGAACACGAAACTAAGGGTTAACAAATCATGGCCCTGTTCAATTAATTAAGTTGTTTTAAGACTCATGTACTGATTATCCTATAAATTCCAGCGATATATCATGGATGTGGGGTTTCCATGATGTATCGGTATCATTTACTGGGAGATATCAGAACACGAAACTAAGGGTTAACAAATCATGGCCCTGTTCAATTAATTAAGCTGTTTTAAAACTCATGTACTGATTATCCTATAAATTCCAGCGATATATCATGGATGTGGGGTTTCCATGATGTATCGGTATCATTTACAGTAGGGGGTTTTAAGTATTTTAGGGACCTGGTGGGAGCCCTGAGCGTTTCAAAACAAATCGCTAGAGTCGTGTGAATGGGAAACCTGTTCACGAATCGATTTGATTTCTCGAAACTGCTTCGGGAACCAGTTTCATACCGATTCGGTTTCAACAACCGATAGATGAAGCTACAATAAATCGATTTATAACGATAATGCGTGAACACGTGACGCTTAAAACGATTCAAGGCGATTTGAATATCGATTTGATTTTACCTTTTCATATCGATTATGGGATGCTAGTGTGAACGTAGCTTTGTTGTTAGGTTGCATTCTCCCTTTACCCAAAAACATATGAATTTATCTTACTAGGATACTTCAGTAAATTTAAAATTTTAAATTAAATTATAAATATACAATTTTAATAAAAACTTTATAAGCAATGGTTGTTATCTAGTCACACTAAATAAATACAGCAACCAATATTTTTTTCAAGTCGATGTGTAGAATCAGAAGCCGATGAACCCCTCCTTTGAAGTCTATTACTCCCGGGTCTTGTCTACCCCTCTCTGTATGGGTTAGTCTCAAACATGGAGATTCGTACGCCTCCTAACGGTAGATATTTTCGGAGCGAGAGTTGGTCGAGCGAATATCTCTAGCAGCCTTGGAGTTCGTCAAAAAAAAACGTCGTTTGTGGAGAGAGAGAATTTCCAATTTTCCGTAGACAGGGGGGTATGAAGTAGGACCCCTCCGATCTCGTAAAATTGGGAATTTTACCCATACAGAGAGGAGTGCTATATCGAACATTAGAGTAGTAGACTTCAAAGGAGGGTTTCATCTACTTCTGGTAGAGTTTATAGAAGATAAAATTCTTTAAAAATATTCGAAGAATATCTTTAGTTACGATACACTTGAGACTTAATTCCTGAGATTGAAAATTGTAATCAATGAACCCGAAAATTGATTTTATTATTTCTTCTCGTTAACTTAAAATACTGCAAATGAAGCCATAAATCTATTACTATCTCTAAGACACTTAAACTTTACTTCCGACGAACTATAAAAGTCAGACGTAGTTCGTGGTGTAATTTGACAGTTTTAAGTTTAAATGTAATCTAGTTACGATAAGAAATGTATATTATAACGGTGTTTTACGCGTAAACTCGAAGGTGTCGCTACAAAAGAGCCTATTATCTGACACCCGTTACCGTCTGGCCTACAGCGTGCCCACCCGCTTCCGCGACAGGCGGGATAGTGGGGATAAGAAAACTATTTCAAATTGACTTTTAATTTGAAGAATATAAATAAAACGACGAAACTAAGATTTTAAATCGTCTTTTTATTCATTATTTTTCACGAAAATAAATTTTGAATTTTTTTATCCGAACGTAATAAGGCCATTTTTGGATAAAAACGGATATGAATTATCTTGGAATAAGTTAACTCGAATGAAAAATAGTCTACTTTTAATCAAACTCAGAATTTAGTAGATTTTATCCAAATAATAAAATTTATACGAATTCCGAGCTCTAAAAGCAGTGCCATCTCGTGTTTTTCATCGTACTAACTCTTTAATACTGCCTTAATAAAATCAGAAGCCGATGAAACCCTCCTTTTAAGTCTACTACTCTAATGTTCCATATAGCGCGCCTCTCACGATTTTACGATATCGGATGGGTCCTACTTCATACCTCCCTGTCTACGGAAAATTGGAAATTCTCTCTCTCCACAAACGACGACGTTTTTTTGACGAACTCCAAGGCTGCTAGAGATATTCGCTCGACGAACTCCCGCTCCGAAAATATCTACCGTTGGGAGGCGTACAAATCGCGCTTTTTTGAAACTAACCCATACAGAGAGGGGTAGACAAGACCCAGGAGTAATAGACTTCAAAGGAGGGTTTCATCACCTTCTGATAAAATTGATACAAATTGCAAATTTTCATTTTGTAAAAATTAGTATTATAATCTTGTCAAAGAGAATATCTTCTAGAAATTCAAAGTACTACTTATAAGTAATAAGGAAGATCTAAAGACTAGTAATAATATTATTACCATACTGTATAAATAGGTTAAAATCTATAAGATTGCCATTGACGATGACTAGAGTTAACTACTAAGGTTTTAGTGGATATATAAGCTAATAAGGCTCCTAGAGCTTATGTCCAGTCCTCGGGGCTATTGGCGCGCCCATATATAGAGTATAATCTAGGCGAAGGACAAACTTTGGGGATTATATAATAATGGCTTAGTTGCCTAATTGAAGGAACAGCGAAATTGTATATATGAGAGGTTAAAAGCCCGCGCGTATGATTTAAAACCCCATCGGAGTCGCTCGCTAAAACACCTCACGTTTACAAGAATACTCGTTACAGCTAACCTAACACCAGAACGGCCTTGTAATATTCTTTTACAGTATATTACTTACATAAGTATTGTAATATATTTCGTCTAAAGGTCAGATATCGTTGTAAAACGTAAAAAAGGTAAGGTTCAAGTGTTACACTTTCAAATAATCGACAAGGGGTCCATTATCGATCAACATATGATCGATTTTCAAACGATTGACACGGGGTCAATTTATCGACACGTACTCGATCGATAAAGTCTGTATTTTATCGATTTTAAAACGATCGACATGGGGTTCATTATATCGACGCGCAATCGATCAACAATGTGTATTTGATCGAGTTTATCGACGCGCAATCGATCAACAATGTGTATTTGATCGAGTTTATCGACGCGCAATCGATCAACAATGTGTATTTGATCGAGTTTATCGACGCGCAATCGATCAACAATGTGTATTTGATCGAGTTTATCGACGCGCAATCGATCAACAATGTGTATTTGATCGAGTTTATCGACGCGCAATCGATCAACAATGTGTATTTGATCGAGTTTATCGACGCGCAATCGATCAAAAAAGTGTGTATTTGATCGACGTGCAATTGATAAAATAGGCATTTGATCGACTTTAAATGATTGGCAAGGGGTTTATTTTATTGACGTGCTATCGATCGACAAAGTGTGTATTTGATCAAGTTGATCAACAAGGGGTTCACTTTTTCGAGGTGCAATCGATCGACAAAGTGTGCATTTGATCGACTTCAAAATGATGGACATGGGGCTCCTATTATCGCCATGCAATTGATAAACGAAGTAGGCATTTGATCAACTTTAAACGATTGGCAAGGGGTTCATTTTATCGACGTGCAATCGATCAACAAAGTGTGCATTTTATCGAATTTCAAACGATTGGAAAGGGGTCAATTTTATTAAGGTACAATCTGAATCGCTAGACAAAGTGAGTATTAGCTCGAGGTGCATTTAATCGACATGCAATCGATCAACAAAGTGTATATTTGATCGACTATAAAAGGATCGAAAAGGGGTCAATTTTATCAAGGTGATATCGATCAGCAAAATGTGTACTTGATTAATTTTTAAACGACCAACAAGGGCTCATTTTATCGACGCGCAATCGATCAACATATGGTCTATAATATCGATTTTCAAACGAGCGAAAAGGGGTCAATTTTATCAAGGTGCAATCGTTAAACAAAGTGTGTATTTACCCGTAAAATAGGCTTAGCTGGATTCATAGATATCCTAAATTTCTTCGTATTAATGGGACAGCAATCATTCGAATACTATTGGACATCTCGCGAAGATCTCGCCTTAACGACAGGCCTTGTTATTGGTCGCTGACCCTTCGAAGAAATTCAGGATCTCCATGAATACAGCTAAGCCTATTTTCAGGGTTGAGTCCAAATAACTTGAGACAGACAGGGGTGATGACTTTTTTGCCTATTTTTAAGTGATTCCAATAAACAGGGTGAAAATCCTATATAGGAAATATGAAATTTCTTTGCGAAATATAGGAAAATATAGGAAGAATTTTATGTAAAATATAGGAAAATATAGAAAGAATTTTATGTAAAATATAGGAAAATATAGGAAGAATTTTATGTAAAATATAGGAAAATATAGGAAGAATTTTATGTAAAATATAGGAAAATATAGGAAGAATTTTATGTAAAATATAGGAAAATATAGGAAGAATTTTATGTAAAATATAGGATAAAAAAAGGAAGAAATAAGTGGAAAATATATGATAAAATAGGAAAATAATTAAAAGTAGGAACCATGTTAATTATTACATCACAACTCTCGCCACCGGTTTAAACACGG
Organism: Odiellus spinosus; assembly: GCA_963920705.1. Taxonomy (NCBI): domain Eukaryota; kingdom Metazoa; phylum Arthropoda; class Arachnida; order Opiliones; family Phalangiidae; genus Odiellus; species Odiellus spinosus. Next base: position 14,808,271 of record OY987232.1, on the reverse strand, counting down.
TATTAATATGATCCAATTGCTTAAATAGTATGGAATTTTACAGACTATTTTAACTGGAAAATGAACAGTTAAGGTAAAATAATCTTTTACGGCCACAGCTGACAGTATGATTTAGAACTTTACCCTTAACTAGAGATTTTGAGTAGAAATATAGGAGATTATAGGAATTGCCATTAAATTATAGGAGAAAATAGGAAGGAGGTGAAAATATAGGAAAAGTGGTCACCCTGTGATAAGATAAAACTAATTTAATTTATTAACATAATTGTTATACTTGTTCTTTAATGGGAAGCAATATTTAATTTGAGACTACTAATAAACTTTCAACCCTTTCCGAATTATGCTAATGAAGTTATAATATATTTATCATTGATTTAGTATCGCGTACATGGCTAGGCCTGCACCGTATCTATGCAAATATATACTAGAGATCAATGGTATAGCCTGGCTTATACGCGCTTTAAAATCAAATTGAAATAGCTATTTTTGTTAGATGAGGTAAATGTTAAATATTTTACGACTTTAACTGATTTAGGAGCTGAATTAATTTATTGTTTTACATTGAATTAAATGCTATTTATATTTTATAACATCATTAGCGTTAATTAAATTCATTGACCGTTTCTTAAAAATATAAATTCTTTTTGATTATAAAGTGACAGACTATAGAGCTCGGAATTCGTATAATTTTTATTAATTGGATAAAATCTATTAAATTATGACGTATATTTTCTGTTTGATTAAAAATATGGACTATTTTTCATTCGAGTTAACTTATTCAAAGATAAAGTAAAAAACATTATCCGTTTTTATCCGAAAATGGCCTTATCTTAGATTATTATCCGCGTTATACGTTCGGATAAAAAAATTCAAAATTTATTTTCGTGAAAAATAACGAATAAAAAGATGATTTAAAATCTTAGTTTCGTCGTTTTATTTATATTCTTCGAATTAAAAGTCAATTTGAAATATTTTTCTTATATTTTAGACTAATTCTGGAAACGTGAATTTTCTTATCCATCGATATACGTTTGAAAACGAGTAATTTATAGATTGATAAAGCGCCAAACGCTTATCTTCGGGTAAACCTTTTAACAATTGTAATTACCTGGCCTAAATCTTTAACCCTAAATGACATCTGTCTGATCTCAAAAGCTCAGTAGGTAAAACATATCTACAGGGGCTAGCTTGAAAAAGTATTGAAACTCAGCTCCTAGGTAGTAACTTTCCCCATAACATAATTGTACGGTAAGTAGAACACTTCTACAGGGGCAGGATAATAATATTTGAAAAAACTTGAATCTATGGGAGCTCATAGTGATTGGATTTCCAGGTGGGTATGGGTAATCAAAAATTATCTTATCGGATTAAGAACGTTTTAACTTAAAGGGAGAATGCAATCTAACAACAGATGATTTTTTATCGATTCCTTATCGTTCAAATAGACCTAATCCACTAGAAGTAAATTTAAAACTTATCCGCAAAATAGGCTTAGCTGGATTCATGGAGATCATGAATTTCTTGACATTAATGGTTCATCAACCAATGAAATGTTATTGGAAGTGTCATGGAGATCTCGCCTCAGGGTTCATACACGTTTTTCGAAACTAATTTCCCTGAAATTTCCAGGTTTTTCACAAATATTTCCCTAAAAGACTAAGCTATTCACTTATTTCCCCGTGACTTTCAGGTTTTCCAGGTTTGCATGAACCCTGTTACCTTAAAGAAGGGTCTTTGCTCATTGGTTGTCGACTCTTCAATGCGAAGAAACTCAGGATATCAATGAATTAAATAACGAATAAAAAGATGATTTAAAATCTTAGTTTCGTCGTTTTATTTATATTCTTCAAATTAAAAGTCAATTTGAAATATTTTTCTTATATTTTAGACTAATTCTGGAAACGTGAATTTTCTTATCCATCGTTATACGTTTGAATACGAGTAATTTATAGATAGATAAAGCGGTGAAGGCTTATCTTCGGGTAAACCTTTTAACAATTATACGAATATAGAAATTTCATTGTTTTAGTTACAATTTTATCCGAAAATAAAATATCTGAAAATATACGAATAACGGAGGATAATGGATATCCGATTCCGAGCTCTACTTCAGACTACATTTAAATTTCCAATGTTTGGCGCAACTTTTTTGGCCTACGCTAACTTTATCGTTGTTCAGTGATTTGCTAAATTGTTACGAGAAGTTCATCTCTAAAATGATAGTAATCTTCGGTAACGAAAAAGCTTACAGGTTCGATATCCCTTAAGTATATAAGAACTTGTTAAAGAGCCTAAACTGGCAAAAAACCAGAGTAAACTTCCGTAAAATGACCCAACACGGCAAAAAAAGGCCACTTTACGTAACATTAAGGCCCTGAGGCTGTTCAGACTAGGATTTGTTGCCATCTTAAAAACGACATAAGTGTATACTTTAAACCCAGTTTCCCCCGTGTTTATATAAACCCTTTTCAAGAGTGCAAGATTGAATTTCTCCGTCTCTATCTACATCCACAAAAGCAAGAACCGCCGAACAAGTCTGGTTACTTTCACCCGCATACTAGATCTTCAACTACTCATGACCCAAAAGGGCAAGTCTTATTTTTCGAAGAGGGTTAAGGCGGTAGTCAATGGGTAACTCACGGAAAAGGTCTTATTATCAAGCGCACCACAAATGCTATAGTTTGGGACAAAATTCGGGACAAAGAGGAGCGCAAAATTCGGGGCAAAGAGGAGCGCAAAATTCGGGACAAAGAGGAGCGCAAAATTCGGGACAAAGAGGAGCGCAAAATTCGGGACAAAGAGGAGCGCAAAATTCGGGACAAAGAGGAGCGCAAAATTCGGGACAAAGAGGGCGCAAAATTCGAGACAAAAAGGGCGCAAAATTCGAGACAAAAAGGGCGCAAAATTCGAGACAAAGAGAAGCGCAAAATTCGAGACAAAAAGGGCGCAAAATTCTAGACAAAAAGGGCGCAAAATTCTAGACAAAAAGGGCTTGAAAAAAGTCAAAAATGTGGCGCAAAAAGATGCCAAGGAAAAGGGGCGTAAAATAATATGAATTTCCCTGACTCGACTTAAAATATAAAATGCAATGAAATCATATTTTAATTAAATTGTAATATCTTGAAATTATTCTTAACACCCGTGTTTAACGAAATATTTCATTACGTCGCTTCACAAGCGTTTCAAGTTTACTAAAGCCAAGAATAAGAAAAGTTTAGATAATAACATCTTTAAATAATTAAAAATATGATTTTTCGAGTTTGAATCTTATTTTGTGATATATTTCAAATCGTGATAACCTCGAAAAAACGTGAATATTAAATGATATCATTCGTTTAAGTTTACGACGCGAAAACAGTACATGTGTTAGAGTTTTAAACTATATCTGCGTAGCCTTTTTTTTTTTTTAGGTTCGGTTTATATCTTAGTCGCTAACCCTAGTTTTCGTAGCTCGAAGCTAAATCCTATATAACCCTTGACGATGTCCGTCCGGTTTTCGCGATCCCGAAAACGACTAGGCTAGCTAGAGAGAGAGATTCATCCATGTCTGGCTAGCGATCCATCGTCCTCTTCCCATAGAGATGTGGTGGGAAGCGAAAAAAAACTCAGTAAAGCGTTTTCTAAAGACTTCGCGAACGAAGATTCACAATTCCGTGACTACTTGTAGATCTACGAAGATGTCTATAGAATGAGACCCCCCATAGACGTTCATAATTTTATAGTACGTCCAACCCATCACTTCGAGAAACGGAAATGAAGATAAAACGGATAAAACAAAAACACTCACCAGAAATAGACAGGACGCATATTAAGGCTAATCCTAATTTAATACCAGCCATATGGGATAAAACGGCTTTTTTTCCTTTCGTTTGATGTACAGTTTATTTTGATCTGTTAGTTTCGTTATCCGGACCGAAAGAAAAACCAAAGAAACGTCAGAATAACGTCAGAAAAAGGCCAAAAACCAATTATTGACGAACGCACAACTTTCCCACGTACAGCGCGAGAAAAAACTGGTATTACTAACTAGCGACGAAACAAAACATGTTCACTAAGAGACTAAAAACCTTGTCTACGATGCTAGAAATCGTCCGCGAGAAGAATAGAGACAGAGGCTTCCAGGAATGGAGAGAAAAAACCCCGTAACGGAAGAATTCTGGGCTCCAAACGGTCGATGCGTTGAAGAAAATGTTATTTAGGGGGGCCACACGCACGCAGTCTGCTAGCTAGTGTCCTCCGAACACACTGAGAAAGAGAGAGAGAAAGGTTCCGAATTCTCCTGACGAGGGGCGCTCGGGCCGAAATAGAACGCGCAAGCTACAAGGCAGAAGGAAAGAGGGAGGTATAGCCCCCTAGACGCGATTGCAGAAATTGCAGCTAGGCGAGATGCTCCCGAAAACTAGAAGCTCGGCCAGCCGCGCGATCGATAGGATACGCCGTTTTCTCAAAAGTTTGTCCCATGAAGAGGCTGCAGCGAATCGTGCAGAAACGTAATCCTGATGTATTAAAAGGTATTAAGGCGTGTTTTCACGTTGTTCGTGGCGCTTCTTGTACAAAAAAAAACCACGGACATGGGAAATTTAAGTTTTAATAGAATTCGAAATTGAAGAGGAACTTTCAAAGGCAGCGCGACATTGGGGTACACTCTTTACGGGCCAATCTGTTTTTAAAGATGTCGGTATCGTAGTGTCCATTCTGATCCTATTCCGATTGGCTAAGCTATGACGAGAGAGACAAACTAGGCGGTAACCCCTCTCCTCGCGCTTTGAGACTCGACGCGTTTCCCGTAGCAACGGGTGTAATAAATGGATAGGTACGAGATTGAGAGATAGAGTGAGGCGCAGGCGCGCCATCTATTATGATAATTAATCATTATATTTGTAGCCCAATGACCCTTGACCCTGGAAGTTGGTTTATGAGTACGGAAATATTGAATTCCTCAATTCAAAACGAAAAGATGGCGCGATATTCGTAATACTTGGAAATGTCAAGGAATTTCAATGTTGACTACTTTTAACTTTAAAGGCCCGGGGGTTGTACAGTGTTAGTACGATGAAAAAACACGAGATGGCGCTGATTTTTATAATAGGGTCTCATTTTTTCTGGGGGTAAGGCAAATGACCCTTTTTGGGGAGTTACCCAATGACTAGCGGCCACAGTCGGTGTAAATAATGAAATAGGAAGCGCCACTCTTTGGAAAAATTCCGCAGTTGGAAGGGAAAACAATTTAGCCAAGCGCGACCCGTCTATCAGGCATGCGCAGTAAAAGGGCCGGTATTAGCCCCTTTCTACGCCTTTTCTACTGTCGAAGTGGCTAATTCTAGGACATAAGGAGAGTTTCATTGCGTAAAAATTGTTAAAATATTGTCATTAAAATTTAATTGGATCGTTTAAAAATTAAAACTCAATTCCGACACTTTATTTCTCACCCGCGGCAGAAACCGCACCTATTTCTTACTTTTTCTCCCCCAATCGCGAAGGAAGGCATTTCATCTCTGATATGATTTTGATCACTTAAAATTAATAATATGTAATCGGCTTTTATAAATTTGTAGAATTTATTTAATTCAATATTTAATATTAGAATTATTAACGATGTTGAACTATATTAATTGAATTAACTTTCATTTTGGCGGAAGTCAATGGGTACCTTAAATTTAAATTTAATTAACAAACTCATTTGCGGTAGCTATTATATCAAGCGAAACACAAACGCTATCAGTTCGCGGTTTTTACTTAAATTTAAATTAAAAACTTTAGTTAATTATAACGCGAGAGATTAAAAATACCTTATTGAAATTGTACCATTTCTGTACTTCCGACGAACCGTAAAACCAAGAATCCATTCAGGTTCCAGAAGAATATTGGAGGGCCGCGATTCAATAACCATCCTCCCAAACTTTGTAGCAAAAGTTCGTCCGCTTCGAATCGATTTTTCAAGTAAATCGCTCCTGACATCTATTATTAACCCGCGCCACTAACGACCTTAACATAATATTTTGGGTAATAAAAATGGAGCCGACCGAAAAAAGATCTAAGCGTACAAATGTTGCGAAAATTGCGGACGAACTTTTGTTACAAAGTTTGGGAGGATGGTACCAAAGGCTAAAGCTATGCTCCCATATTCTTATGGAACCTGAATGGATTCTAAGTTCAATATTTCGTTAGTTATGACAAATGTTTTACGCGTAAACGAGGCATAAACTTGAAGTTGTCGCCACAATAGAGCCTATTATCCGAGCCCCGTAACCGTCTGGCATACAGCGTGCCCACCCGCTTCCGCGAAAGGCGGGAATATCTATTATGTTATTTATATTGAAATGAGGGTGTGAAAATTACAGGTTTTGACACGAAATACACGATTCTATTAAAAACTAAGCATAATGATTGGTAGATCTCTACGGACACATCAACGAGTTCGCTTTTAGGACCAGAACTATAAAGCTAATTAACAATTCCCAAGATATTCGATTCAATTAATAGAGTCATTTGTTTTAGAAAGTATATACGTGTATATTAAAATCAGGGCTACTTTTATTCGAATGGAATTTTATATTATATATCAATACGCCTAAGATCAAAGCCCCATTATTTCAAATAACTAAACGCTAATGTTTAAAGGGACAGTAAAGTGGATTTCTTTCATTGAATCTTTTTCTAAAAATTCGAGCATTTATTAAATTTAATTAAACTTAATTTTCGTACCGCTCGGAATTCGTATAACTATTGTTAATTGAATAAGACCATCATGAATGTCAATCAGATATTATCCGTTCGCGAAAACATATCCATTTCTTATTCGAGTTAACGTATACCTGAATGTAACGGCAAACTTACAATTCGTACTCATTGTTATAGGAAATTGATACGAGTTATTCATTCGCCTATAAGAAACATTTGAAACTTGAGTTTCTTCGCGGATTTTAACCCAAAATTGAGATCTCGAAGCTAGAATGTAGTAATTTAGTTGCTGTTCCTTTCAATTTAGATTAAAATATAATTATTATATTTCATTCTACACGGATTTCGAGAAACGTCATATTTTTATCTTCGCATTATCCGTTTGAATAAACGCGTAATTTGTTTATTAATCAAGCTTGAAATTTTATCTCCGGGTCTAATTCGTATCCAGCATTTGATACGCGTATGTTTAATAATTTGTGGTTTTATATTAACAAACAATTTATCCGAGATTAAAATATCTGAAGCCTAGTTAGCAATTGATATAAGTTCTGAGCTAGGATTATCGGCTTATATTAAATGGTAAGATTAGGCTTAGTGACAATGGCCTCAAGGGGTGTGGCTTGTTATGGCCTTACCCATCTTGTTTGATTTTTTATTTCTTTGACTACGGCCAGAAGCCGATGAAACCCTCCTTTGAAGTCTACTACTCTAATGTTCCATATAGCGCTCTGTATGGGTAAAATTCACAATTTTACGAGATCGGAGGGGTCCTACTTCATACCCCCCTGTCTACGGAAAATTGGAAATTCTCTCTCTCTACAAACGACGACGTTTTTTTGACGAACTCTAAGGCTGCTAGAGATATTCGCTGGACGAACTCCCGCTCCGAAAATATCTACCGTTAGGAGACGTACGAATCGCGCTTTTTGAAACTAACCCATACAGAGAGGGGTAAACAAGACCCGGGAGTAATAGACTTCAAAGGAGGGTTTCATCGACTTCTGATACGGCATTACGATACAAATAACATTTATATTTCCCTTAAAGAGTTCGACAATTTTACTTATATGGCTGACGCCTGAAATACGCATATATATTCTCAATCCGTCTTCAGTAGTAACTTAAACTGTCGCCATAAATAAAGTTGTTTTCCAAACAAACCCTTTTTGCATCTGTCAATCTACTTTTTATCTCCGCTCAAGAAACAATTTACAGATCCCTCTAGGGAATCTTTGGTGAACTTAAAAATACTTCCGGGTAAATTTTAAATATATTTCTATCGGATATCCATTATCTTGTGTTATTCGTATATTTTCGGATAAATTGTAACTAAAACAATGAAATTTGTATATTCGTATAATTGTTAAAAGGTTTATCCGAAGATAAGCCTTCACCGCTTTATCTATCTATAAATTACTCGTATTCAAACGTATAACGATGGATAAGAAAATTCACGTTTCCAGAATTAGTCTAAAATACAAGAAAAATATTTCAAATTGACTTTTAATTCGAAGAATATAAATAAAACAACGAAACTAAGATTTTAAATCATCTTTTGATTCATTATTTTTCACGAAAATAAATTTTGAATTTTTTTATCCGAACGTATAACGCGGATAATATTCTAAGATTAGGCCATTTTTGGATAAAAACGGATATGGATTATGTTTTTTTACTTTATCTTCGAATAAGTTAACTCGAATGAAAAATAGACCATTTTTAATCAAACAGATAATATACAACAGAATTTAGTAGATTTTATCCAATTAATAAAAATTATACGAATTTCGAGCCCTAATTTCTTATTTGTTAGTAATATTTTTACTGGTGGATTAGAAATCGTGGGTTTAGGTATCGTTAAAAAAATATTTGTTACCACAGATTTTCATTACAAAATTCCCTGAGCAATTATTTAAAATCAGTAGTAATGCGAAATTTCAAGTGTAATAATATTTTGTTGTAAAATTAAAGCGTGATCTACCTATTTTTTAATAAGCAGTTTTGATTCTCTCAAAGATTTATTAAATTTCACTGTGTATGTTGTTGATTATCTGGTCTAGCGTAGCAAGCCAATGTTATGTATATAGTAAGTTAGATAATTCCAACACGCTTATCCAAATTTTATCTTATTTCTTCTTATTTACTGAATATTATTAGCCCCACACCTCTCCCTGAAAACAGTTGTTCTATTTGACAGACTGTGAGAAAGAATACGTTGATAAAATGGTTATCGCCCATCCTTACGATTACTTTATCAAGTCGCCCATCCTTACGATTCCTTTATCAAGTCGCCCATCCTTACAATTCCTTTATCAAATCGCCCATCCTTACAATTCCTTTATCAAATCGCCCATCCTTACGATTACTTTATCAAATCGCCCATCCTCACGATTACTTTATCAAATCGCCCATCCTCACGATTACTTTATCAAGTCGCCCATCCTCACGATTACTTTATCAAGTCGCCCATCCTCACGATTACTTTATCAAGTCGCCCATCCTCACGATTACTTTATCAAGTCGCCCATCCTCACGATTACTTTATCAAGTCGCCCATCCTCACGATTACTTTATCAAGTCGCCCATCCTCACGATTACTTTATCAAGTCGCCCATCCTCACGATTACTTTATCAAGTCGCCCATCCTCACGATTACTTTATCAAGTCGCCCATCCTCACGATTACTTTATCAAGTCGCCCATCCTCACGATTACTTTATCAAGTCGCCCATCCTCACGATTACTTTATCAAGTCGCCCATCCTCACGATTACTTTATCAAGTCGCCCATCCTCACGATTACTTTATCAAGTCGCCCATCCTCACGATTACTTTATCAAGTCGCCCATCCTCACGATTACTTTATCAAGTCGCCCATCCTCACGATTACTTTATCAAGTCGCCCATCCTCACGATTACTTTATCAAGTCGCCCATCCTCACGATTACTTTATCAAGTCGCCCATCCTCACGATTACTTTATCAAGTCGCCCATCCTCACGATTACTTTATCAAGTCGCCCATCCTCACGATTACTTCATCAAGTCGCCCATCCTCACGATTACTTCATCAAGTCGCCCATCCTCACGATTACTTTATCAAGTCGCCCATCCTCACGATTACTTTATCAAGTCGCCCATCCTCACGATTACTTTATCAAGTCGCCCATCCTCACGATTACTTTATCAAGTCGCCCATCCTCACGATTACTTTATCAAGTCGCCCATCCTCACGATTACTTTATCAAGTCGCCCATCCTCACGATTACTTTATCAAGTCGCCCATCCTCACGATTACTTTATCAAGTCGCCCATCCTCACGATTACTTTATCAAATCGCCCATCCTTACAATTACTTTATCAAATCGCCCATCTTACGATTACTTTATCAAATCGCCCATCCTTACGATTACTTTATCAAATCACCACGTATCAAGACAATAAAGCGAAAGGAAACTTTCAAAAGCAAGTTCTCCTTTCCAGGACCAAGACTGCTAGACTGCTGATCGTCTAAGTAGCTGAAAATCACAAAAATCGCAACGCGCAGTACAGCAAGGGTTCTTAACCTAAAATCCAAACCCCACGGGTCCTAACAGTCCCTAAGTGACTCTTCGCGAGCTCCAACCCAGAAAAGGACGCCAGCAGCGCATCGCAAATTTTACGGGGTCCTTGATGACCCGGCAGAGTTAATGGCCACGTTTCTCTAAGGGTCAAAGGTCCTGCGACCGGGAGAAGATACGCTCGAGTCGGTCACAAGTGCCTAACTTTCCGAATGACCTACGTTCTCTCCCAAACGTAACTAATAACTCCGCGCTCGTAATGTAGGAGGCGCATTAATGAGATTAGATAAAATTAATACCACTGAAAACAATGAAGGGTTGTAGGCAAAATAAAATTATCGGGGTCAAATGAGCGAATATTCGTAAAAACGTTCGTGAATTCGTAGGTCGTTTGACCCCGTTTAGTTGGGTTCGGTAATTAAGAGAGTGTTGGCATAAGGCCATTAACTACGTATAAATTATAAGGTGGAAAGTATAGGCTTTGATTAGGTTAGTAGTTGTTGACCGAATCACGATTGTAGATCTTGCACGCGTTTCTGATTGCATTTTCGTAGGAATGATTGAGAGGTTCTTCACAGGTTGCGCCCTCGACGCAATAGTAATGAAAAGTTGTTGCCAGGTTACGCGTTCAACGAAATGGTTATGAAAAGATCTATCGAGGTTACGCGTTCGACGGAATGCTTTAACAAAAGTTCAACGCGGTTACCCGTTCGACGGAATGGTTGAGAAAAGATCCTTCGAGGTTACGCGTTCGACCGAATGATTTTACAAAAGTTCTACCGAGGTTACCCGTTCGACGGAATGGTTGTGAAAAGATCTATCGAGGTTACGCGTTCGACTGAATGGTTGAGAAAAGATCCTTCGAGGTTACCCGTTCGACGGAATGGTTGAGAAAAGATCCTTCGAGGTTACCCGTTCGACGGAATGGTTGAGAAAAGATCCTTCGAGGTTACCCGTTCGACGGAATGGTTGAGAAAAGATCCTTCGAGGTTACCCGTTCGACGGAATGGTTGAGAAAAGATCCTTCGAGGTTACCCGTTCGACGGAATGGTTGAGAAAAGATCCTTCGAGGTTACGCGTTCGACGGAATGCTTTAACAAAAGTTCTACCGCGGTTACCCGTTCGACGGAATGGTTGAGAAAAGATACTTCGAGGATACGCGTTCGACCGAATGATTTTACAAAAGTTCTACCGATGTTGCCCGTTCGACGGAATGTTTGTGAAAAGATCCTTCGAGGTTACGCGTTCGACCGAATGATTTTACAAAAGTTCTACCGATGTTACCCGTTCGACGGAATGTTTGTGAAAAGATCTACCGAGGTTACCCGTTCGACGGAATGGTTGAGAAAAGATCCTTCGAGGTTACGCGTTCGACCGAATGATTTTACAAAAGTTCTACCGATGTTTTCCGTTCGACGGAATGTTTGTGAAAAGATCTATCGAGGTTATGCGTTCGACTGAATGGTTATTAAAACTTATTTCGATGTTACACGTTCGACGGAATGGATATGAAAACTTCTTTCGAGGTTATAGCCATTGCGTAATTTTCCGCAAAGTATTTTTCGCGACGCGAACATACAATAATAAAACACTAAATACAAAAATAGAAATAGCCATGCTACAATGGCAAGAAAATTGTCATGGTACTCACAGGTTTGTCACGAATGACATAATCTATGGATATCCGATTTTGAAAAGATCAGACGAAGTTGAAATGAAATCCAATATCCTATTAAATAAAAAAACATTAAGATTAGTTTATTTTATGGATAAACATTTATCATCTTCAATTTAAAGTAAATGAGTTTGTTTTACTAAAAGATGTTGAAACTCAGTACAATTTTTTTTCAATTCCCCTGTCTTTACCAACTCTAACCATATTTTTAAATAATTTCCCTGACCAATTTTACATTTCCTCGTGAATTTATTCATATCGGCGAGCTCTTGGCAATTCCCACATTTTATTTGACCTAGTTTATCAATCATGGTAGATAGTTTAACTCAGAATTGGAGAAAACATTATATTTAGGCAAATATTTTCAGTTTATAATAATTACGATACAATTGATTGTTCAACCAATTATTAACAGTTCCTTGATAAGTACCAAAGTATTTAATTTCTCTGAAAATTTGGGCTCATTTTCAAATTTCCTGATTTTTCCTGACCTTTTGGGCCAATTTACAAATTCCCCGACTTTTGGGTCCAATTTCCAAATTCCCTGACACTCCCATGACCTTTCGGGTCCAATTTCAAAATTATCTGACTTTTCCCGACCTATTGGGCCCAATTTCCAAATTCCCTGATTTTTCCTGACCTTTTGGGCAAATTTACAAATTACCTGACTTTCCCCCGACCTTTTGGGACCAATTTCCAGATTCCCTGACTTTCCCCCGACCTTTAGGGCCAAATTTCCAAATTTACTGACTTTTTCCCGACCTTCAGGGCCCAATTTCCAAATTCCCTGACTTTTCCCCGACCTTTTGGGACCTATTTCCAAATTCCCTGACTCTCACCCGACCTTTAGGGCCCAATTTCCAAATTCCCTGACTTTTCCCCGATCTTTCGGGGCCAATTCTCAAATTATCTGACTTTTCCCTGACCTTTTAGGCCAATTTAGAAATTCCCTGACTTTTCCCTACACTTTTCTGCTAATTTCCAAATTCCCTGACCTTTTGGGCCAATTTCCATCCAGGTTCCATATGAGCCCTTACAGACGGTAGTAACGTGTCTCGGATAATAGGAAACTATCGTGGCGACATCTTCGAGTTTACGCGTAAAACACGGGTATAATATACTTTCTTATCATAACTAGAGTAAAAATTAAACTTAAACTTGGCAAAGTAAACCACGAACTAGGTCTGACTTTTACTGTTCGTCGTAAGTAAAGTTGAAGAATCCAGCGATATTAGAAATTATAAAATTTCGATAAGTTATTCTTAAACAAGATTCGCTAATCTCTCGCGTTATAATTATCAAAATTACATCATGAACTAAAGTAGATTTCAATTCAAATTTAAGTAAAAACCGCGAACTGATAGCATAGGCAGTTGTCTTGAGTTTCACATGGACCACCGCCTTAAAAACAACACAAGAATGGAATAAAATAGAGCGGTATTTACTAGAAAACAAGAATTCATTCAGGTTCCATAAGAATATGGGAGGGCCGCGATTCAATAACCATCCTCCCAAACTTTGTAGCAAAAGTTCGTCCGCTTCGAATCGATTTTTCAAGTAAATCGCTCCTGAAATTATATTATTAACCCGCGCCACTAACGACCTTGACATAATATTTTGGGTAATAAAAATGGAGCCGACCGAAAAAAAGATCTAAGCGTACAAATGTTGCCAAAATTGCGGACGAACTTTTGTTACAAAGTTTGGGAGGATGGTACCAGAGGCTAAAGCTATGCTCCCATATTCTTATGGAACCTGAATGGATTCTTGCTAGAAATGCAAATTCTATAATATTTCTAGCACGCATCGTGAAAGCGCGCGTTTAGAATAAACAGTTAAGCTTTCTGGGAATTCTTGAAAGGAGACGAACTTTCCACGACAGAGTTGATTCCTTAAGAGAAAGAGAGACTCTCTCTCTTTGCCTCGAATATCGTAAACTACTGGTTGGCGAACCTGTAACCTTTCGGCGAGGAGACGTTGGGTTCCTCTTGGGCTCCGCAACATTTCTAGCGAACAAAACGTTAACCCCACCCCATTCCTAGCTAAGAACGTAAAAATGTTTTGTGGCCATGTCTACATTTTCTAGTTCTAACCTTTTTGAATCCCTCTATATACCAGTTACTGGCTTCAACGTAAAAATCAATTACGCCGCGTAGCACCAACCCTTTGGAAGAAGGACGGACATACACTATTGCACGTGACGTCGACGTCTCTTTATTTTCGACTTATACGTCCAAATGTCAGAGACGTCAACTTTTTTTTTCTACTTCTTTGGTTCATTGAAATATGATTTTGAGCCATAGTAGACGTCTATATTTTAATATTGGGATATTAGATTTTTTTTTGGTTCTTTATTCATTGGGTATTTCGCATAAATCAAAGGAAAATGGAATATCGTACGTCACTACCATCTTATAGGTCAATCTGTATTTATGTTACCATAAGCCTATTATTATCTCTAAGTAACCAACTGATAATGAGAGGTATCGGTATCTGGGTAAGAACACAACCTTTACTTGTAAACAGGGTTGCCACAGTTTTTTTTAGATCCCTGACTTTTCCAGGTTTTTCCCTGACCTTTTCCACCGATTTTCCCTGACAGTTTCGGCTAATACTACCCAATTTTTAACCTTTTATTGTTAATATAATTGCGTTCGCCAAACTTTTAGCACGCGTGTCTTTGTTTTAATCTATACAACTGACATGATTGTAATTTCCTGGCTTCTTGAAAGATCAGACGTTTTGAAATCAGAAACTGATTGTCTGATAGAAGAGGTAGCTTTTTCAGCATCCTCTTCTTTATCGATACAATCAGAAGCCGATGAAACCCTCCTTTGAAGTCTATTACTCCCGGGTCTTGTCTACCCCTCTCTGTATGGGTTAGTTTCAAAAAGCGCGATTCGTACGCCTCCTAACGGTAGATATTTTCGGAACGGGAGTTCGTCGAGCGAATATCTCTAGCAGCCTTGGAGTTCGTCAAAAAAAGTCGTGTTTTGTGTAGAGAGAGAATTCCCAATTTTTCGTAGACAGGGGAGTATGAAGTAGGACCCCTCCGATCTCGAAAAATTGGGAATTTTACCCATACAGAGAGGAGCGCTATATCCAACATTAGAGTAGTAGACTTCAAAGGAGGGTTTCATCGGCTTCTGATACAATAAATGGGAGAGTTGTTTAATAGAAAGAAAACCTGTTCTGTTTCGGTTTTTAGCGTTTCAAATCGATTAAGAAATACAAGTGTGAACGTAGCTTGTAGCTAAGCCTATTTTCCGGGTAAGTTTTAAATTTATTTCTAGTTTAATATTCGTTTCTAATTTTTTTATCGGTGGATTATGTCCATTTTAAACGATAAGGAATCGATAAAAAAAAAATCACTCGTTATTAGGTTCCACTCTCCCTTTAAGAAAGATGCATAGAGGTTGGTACACTTAAAAGCGTTAATTAAATTTTTTTAATAAGGAAAATTATTCCAAATGAATTTTAAATAACTTTAATATTTCCGAAAATGCTGAATTAATTATTAAAATTTTATTTAAAAGGGTAAAATGCTAGTAATAGGAATTTTGGAGCTCGGGGCTCTTTATGCCGAGTCTAATTTTATATTATTTAGTCCTTATCGTTAAAACTATCTAATATTTAGATAGAAATCAATTTTAAACTTCTCGAATATTTCGTCGTTTAAGGCTCATTTTCCATAAATATTATCAGTTTTCACTTAAATTTGTATTGAAATCTTAAGTTGATGATGTAATTTTGATAATTATAACGCGAGAGATTAGCGAATCTTGTTTAAATATAACCAGAAGCCGATTAAATCCTTTGAAGTCTATTACTCCAGGGTCGTGTCTACCCCTCTCTGTATGGGTTAGTTTCAAAAAGCGCGATTCGTACGCCTCTTAACGGTAGATATTTTCGGAGTGGGAGTTCGTCGAGCGAATATCTCTAGCAGCCTTGGAGTTCGTCAAAAAAAACGTCGTCGTTTGTGGAGAGAGAATTTCCAATTTTCCGTAGACAGGGGGGTATGAAGTAGGACCCCTCCGATCTCGTAAAATTGGGAATTTTACCCATACAGAGAGGAGCGCCATATGGAACATTACAGTAGTAGACTTCAAAGGAGGGTTTCATCGGCTTCTGATATAAGTCATCGAAATTTGATCATTTCCGTACCTCTTATCTCGCGTTTTAAAATCGCTAGATTCATTAACTTCTGAGCAGGGTTGCCACAGATTTTTCATAAGAAAATTCCCTGACTTTTACAGGTTTTTCTAACCATCTACACTGTTTTTCCATGACTAATTTAAAACTTTATATTAGTAGTAATATGCAATTTCAAGTGTATTCTTCAATAACTGTCCAAATAAACCCCTTATTGTGTTGTATGGGAAGTCCAAGGTTGCTAGAGATTCGCTTGGGAGCTCTTCCTTGTGTGAATCACCTCTCCCCAAAAATAGGTGTTCTGTTTAGACAGTATACTGTGAGGAAACATAAAAAAACGTGCTTTTCTCAAGAGGGACTTTCCATAAATGTTCTGAAGGTTCTGATCCCATATAATAAATTTTTACACACATTTATTGAAGCCTCCCTGGTCTAATATAATCCATACTACGAGATTACACATTTTTATTTTTGGATAATATGAAAATTCCCTGACCTTTAAACAATTTTAAAATTCCTTGACTTTTCCCTGACTTTTTAGACCAATTTTGAAATTCCCCGAGTTTTCCAGGTCTGTGGCAACCTCGTCTGAGGAACCATAAAAGTCAGACGTAGTTCGTGGTAGAATTTGACAATTTAAAGCGATTGGCATATACATCTACATACACACTCTTAATTTGGGTAAAATTAAACAATTGTACTTACAGCTTTGAAGATCTTGTAGTAATCCAGTTTCCTTCTTGAAATGAAGGTTAAGATAGTTAATTACGCGAACTCTCACAACGGGAACTATTTGTTCAACTTTGTCACGTGATAATTTCTGTCTGCGAACCGATTTCGTTATTACGATCGCTATTTAAACTTGATCCAGAGGTTGATTGTCCACTTTTTTGATACAATAATGATCATGATGACGTCACGTCAAAGTCATTAAGTGGATTAGCGTAGATTCTGTTGCAATATTGTTTTTGTGTAAGTGTCTTCAAAACATCGACCACAAGTTGCAGAAACTTCTGGAATGTCAATATTGGTAGCTATGCCATTGCGTCAAAACACTGTGAAATCTGAAATGAAAAATAAAAAAGCTCATTAATATTTCATATTTTTTGTGTAATTAATTTTTCTTCAAAAATTAAAATTTCCTAAATTTTAGATAGTGGGTGTCGAAAGGTTTAACAAGGATTGATTTTTTATCATTCCTTATCGTTTAAATGGACTTAATCCACCAGTAAAAAGGTTTACAAACGAATATTAAACTAGAAATAAAGTTTACCCTAAAATTAGGCTTAGCTGAGATTCATCTAGATATGAATTTCTTCCCATTGAAGGGTTAATATTGGGTTTTAATTTTTTTACTGGTGGATTGGGCCTATTTAACCTATAATGAATCGATTGCATTCCTCCTAAAGTAACATTCATTAAACAAATACTTTAGCTAAGTTCACAATAGCGTATCCCAATTTACTTTAAGGCCTAGTATGAACGAGGCTAATATATAATTAAAATCAATGTTATAAAATTAAAACTTACATTAACTTACTATTTAATCATTAATAACTCTTATTAATACCCATTATTAATCATTATTTAATACTACCCGTAAATTAAGAAAATTTACATTTTTAATTACTTTTAGGTCTTACGTCACCATAAACGCTAAGCCTACACACCAGAGTTGAATCTTAAACCATAGCCTCCTCGATCACGCGCTTCGGCTGCGCTCGCGCTATAGAAGCCCCGGCAAAGAAAAAAATTAACATGTGTTTGAGAGAATAAATGGGAAATTAAAACTCCCCCAAAAGACGGCGCGAAAAAGCACTAAAATGTAGGGGGGAAAAGTCGTGGCGAGATACAAATTCTTGTCTAAAGTTTTAAATTTTCGCTCCAGCTTCCTGATTTTTTAACCACATCTAATTAAGTATGTACGGATAATTTACAAATTAATTCCGAGCCTTTGAGGATTACAGATTTGGCGTTAATAATTGTTAAAACTAGCGAACCTATCATTTTTCTTTACTGACGGAGCTTTTTGCGGTTTTTACCTATTGCGCGGGGTTCTTTTTAAATCTAATAAATATAATGGGTATTTATTTCCTAGTAGTACATCACATTCTTGTACACTAACTTGTAAGAAATCCCTTAATATTTTCGTAAACAATAGCATTGTGGAATGAGAGTCCCCAAATAATTTGAGATTATCTTTAAATGTAAAACACTCACCACCATCTAAACCTATGATAATAGTAGTAGTATCAATATGTTGTAAAAAATATATTTATAAAACTATACCAATATAAGATTGTCCAGAACAAATTTTTTTCCAAATCTAGTTATTTAATCTAATCTAGTGTTGTAAGCCGAAATATTTCCCTAACCAGATTTCGTAATTTTAGGGTGATAAATTTAAATTAAAATTGATCAATGTAAGGTGGTAGCGTGTAAGTTGTGAAATTTTGGGAGAGAAGTTTTTTACTGTTTTCAAAACGCCATACATAGGTATGTAACTATAATGAGAGTAGATTAACACTAATCTATTATCATTATAGTTAAATACCTATGTATGGCATTTGAAAAATGGCAGGAAAACGTCTCTCCCAAAATTTCAAAACTTACCCGAGTTAATGGTTGAAGCACCAAATTGTACGCGGTAAAGCTTTGCACACGCTACAATCTTACGTTGATATTTAATTTTTTACTTAAAAACTAATCACCCTAAAATTATGAAACTTGGTTAGGGAGATAAAATAAACTAATTTGCAAAACATATATTTTAATTGTGGCTTTTAAAAATCATTAAAGTCCTGAATAGGGCAAAACCCTTCAAATTTGGTCAGTTTTCCCCCTTTGAGACGTGCATCAGTTTGGGGGAGTTTTGTAAATCTCGAGAATTCATTTATTCGCGATTTTCGGCCGATTGCCGAGGCTTCTATAGCGCGAGCGCAGCCGAAGCGCGTGATCGAGGAGGCTATGCTTAAACGTAGTAATTTCGTAAAGCTTATCGGTAAATTGTTTTTGAAGTCTTCCGAACTTCGACGCGATTGTTACCTTATTTTATTAGTGATAATTAGAGTATAGCCCTAAGATAGCTAGCCTCTGTTTATCTTGACTCAATTTTAACAGGAACAGCTTAGTTAAATCTAGTTGAATCTTGATTAAGAAGTCTACGCCTACTTTAAACTTTAACGATGTGCTTTTAATTATTAACAAATAAAATAATTACCTTTAGTGGAGATTCCACGTCTGGGCAATGAAGATAATAAACTGGTTGTACTTAAGATTCATGGCATGATTACGTTCGAAATCCAAATTAAAACAGCGTTTCCAATTTCTTCCTAGTCTTCCTTTCGTTAGGCTTAACTTTTAACTCTGGATTCAGATCGCGAAATTATTATCCTCAGCGCCCGAAAATTTGACTACCTTTACTTATCGGTCGTGATAAGGCCGACTAAAAATTTCCCTCTAAACTTTGTAACATAAAGAAAAAGGGGCGGGACGAAGAAGGCAATTGGAATAGGAGACCCAGAAAAAGGGACATAAGCCGCGTCTTTACCGGGTATATGTACTAGGGTATTCAGGGTATGAATTCTGGGGTATCAGTTGCATCGTAAATTTACGATAGCAAAAGCTGTAGATCGCCATTTCGAGTTTACGCGTAAAAGACCATTATAATACACATTTCTTATCGTAAATAGAGAAATATTCAGCTTAAAATTGACAAATTACATCATAAACTAAATAAGATTTCAATTCAAATTTAAGTAAAAACCGCGAAATGATAGCATTTGAGTTTCGCTTGATAATAGGTACGGCAAATGGCCCATTGACTACAGCCTTAATAGTCCCCGACTCCATAGACCTTCTACAGAAATGTATACTGAGTAAATTTAATGTAAAATAAATCCCCTCTCGTTTGAAATTTCCACTCCACATCTTTATACTGTCTCGGTTACCAGACGGCGCAAAAATCTCATTAAAACTCTGCTTCGTTAAACAAAATTATAGTTTTATACTGTAGCATCGATTTTCCGGTTAAAAAAAATTTTAAAAAGGGCAAAAAAACTTTCAGACTATGGTTATTCTTTAACAAATCGCATTTCCTATAAGCTCATCTTTCGTTTTCATCCAAGCGAGACAAAAAGAAATAATTGATTTAGGGTTAAATGTGAAATTAAAACAAAGAAATCATCCCAGGGTTCAATGGCACTTAAAAAGATTTCGTTACAAAATCAGTATTATCGAACCAATCTTTAAGTTGAGTAGATTTTTAACATAATAATATGTAGCCAAAAAAAGCAGTTGTAATTAATCCAACCTTGGACCAATAAATTAACATAATATATGTAGCACAGAGCCGTGTTCTCACTCTGAAACTCTTGTCAACTCACAATAAAGGGTCATTTGCCGTACCTATTATCAAGCGAACCACAAACGCTATCAGTTCGCGGGTTTCACTTAAATTTGAATTGAAATCTTTAGTTCATGATGTAATTTTGATAATTATAACGCGAGAGATTAGCGAATCTTGTTTAAAAATAACTTATCGAAATTTTATCATTTCCGTACCTATTATCTCGCGTTCTAATATCGTTTTAGAACTTTACTTCCGGCGAACCGTAAAAGTCGGACGTAGTTCGTGGTATAATTTGACAATTTTAAGTGTGTTTTTTTTTAACGGTGTTTTACGGGTAAACTCACAGATGTCGCCACAATAGACCCTTCAACGCGAAGAAATTCAGGGTCTCCATGAATCCCGCTAAGCCTATTTTCCAGGTAAGTTTTAAATTTATTTCTAGTTTAATATTTGTTTATAAGTAATTTTTACAGGTGGATTAGGCTCTTTTAAACCCGTCACCGTCTGGCCTAAAACTTGCCCACCCGCTTCCGTGAGAGGCGGAATACTGGGGAAAGAGGTAAAGATCTAGTTCAGTAGACTGGGAAATAAATCATTCACAAACAATCATTACCCCCGAGCTCTTAGTAAAGCAATTAGTCGAAGATTTAGCCAAACAGGGGTATTGATTTTTTATTCTTAGAGTGAGAAGTAAACAATATTTTCACTTTATATCCATTTAACTCTAGGAGCTAACGGTAGATGGCAAGACTGTCATAGAAAGAATTCAGTAAGAAGACTTTTTTAACAATCGATTTCACCTTGAGTTTACAGAACGCGCAAAATTAGACTCTTCCTTATCTAGATGATTTATTGACTTGAAAACTAAAAGCTCTCTTCAAATTCAAGTATAGTATACTCAATTGGATATGGAAATAATTTTAAATATATTTCCTAGCTGCGTTCATACTAGGCCTTGGAATCGATTTAAACCGTATCAAAAACTTTCGCGGGAGTCGTGTGAACGGGAAACTGTCTTTTCTCGAATCGATTTGATACGATTTAGCGAAACTGCTTCGGGAACCAGTTTCATACCGATTCGGTTTCAACAACCGATAGATGAAGCTACGATAAATCGATTTGAAAAGAAACGTGTGAATACTAAGCTACAGTCACATTAGCATTTCTTAATCGATTTGAAACGGTAAAATCAAACCGATATTCAAATGATCAGTAATCGTTTTAAGCGTTATCTTTATAAATCGATTTATTGTAGCTTCATCTATCGGTTGTTGAAACCGAATCGGTATGAAACACTGGTTCCCGAAGCAGTTTCGAGAAATCGAATCAAATCGATTCGAGAAAAGACGATTTCCCGTTCACACGATTCTAGCGAAACGTTTTAAAATGGTTAAATCAATTCCAAGCCCTAGTATGAACGCAGCTAGCCTGATAGGCGAAACTTATAAGTTTCTTCTATACAGGTAAAAGTTGGGACAACTATCTAATAGGGTTATGTAACGTGGTTAGTAGACCTTATTATTAAACTAAATCAATTGGGTGTTTGGTGGTTTTATTATGTTGAGTTGCTTCGCTAATGCATGATACAATATCTCTTGTTGTCAGGGTGTTTCCCCGGAATTATACTGATCTGGCAAGAACCTTAGAGGCGAAGAGTCTCGTGTCTTCGAAGATCATCATTTACAAGTTCTAAGCGAGGCCTACACTTCTAAGGTACCTTCAAACTTTACAAAACTAACTTTTTATCGATTCCTTATCGTTTAAAGAGGCCTAACCCACCCTGGCCCGGAGTTAAGGAGATTTATCCATGAAATTTCCGAGGGGGCAGACACTCACGAACTCAGGTGTACAAAATGTTTGAATTCTTTGCACTATCAAAGCTGAACTCAGAGTTCATATAAGTTCAAACTCAATACACTGTCAAAGCTGAACTCAGTTGTACAGAGAATTCAAGAGTGTCGGACCCCTCGGAGATTTTTAGTATCATTCGATTGGTTGATGACCCTTCAACGCGAAGAAATTCATAATCTCCATGAATCCCGCTAAGCCTATTTTCCAGGTAAGTTTTAAATTTATTTCTAGTTTAATATTTGTTTGTAAATAATTTTTACAAGTGGATTAGGCTTTTTTAAACGCGTCACCGTCTGGCCTACAGCGTGCTCATCCGCTTCAGCAAGAGACTGGATACTGGGGAAATCTGAGACCCTTATTATGAAAATCAGTGCCATCTCGTGGTTTTTCATGGTACTATCTAACCCATTAATCATTTTGGGTAAAAAACATAGTTTGAATGCACCTTTAATCGAGCCAACAGTTATTCGAAGACAGTTCCTTCCTAGAGTCTCATTAGTTTAAACTAATGGATTGTCACAATATAGTTCTGATCATTATTTATTTCATCGTCTAGCAACAGTACAATAAATTATTGGAACGCTAAGCTTCTTGCCAGACGATTCTGTTGCGCTGTTTTGTAGAATGTTTAACGGTATGACCGGAAGTTAGAATAAAATTGGATCAAATGCACTCACCCGTGAAATAGATGTTGGGTCTCGTTATATATTTCAATAATTTTACTAATAACTTTAGTAATATACTATTTATTTAAATTAAATCTAGAATATCCGAACTAAATTTGGATTATTTTAGTATTTTCAGAAGCCGATGAAATCATCCTTTGAAGTCTATTACTCCCGGGTCTTGTCTTCCCCTCTCTGAATGGGTTAGTTTCAAAAAGCGCGATTCGTACGCCTCCTAACGGAAGATATTTTCGGAGCGGGAGTTCGTCGAGCGAATATCTCTAGCAGCCTTGGAGTTCGTCCAAAAAAAGGTCGTCGTTTGTGGAGAGAGAGAATTTCGAATTTTCCGTAGACAGGGGGGTATGAAGTCGGACCCCTCCGATCTCGTAAAATTGTGATTTTTACCCATACAGAGAGGAGCGCTATATCGAACATTAGAGTAGTAGACTTCAAAGGAGGGTTTCATCGGCTTCTGGTATTTTTTAAAATTAATTTTAACGTCAACTTCAGGCGGTAGTAAATGGTTATTTGGTGCGATGAAAAGACACGAGATGGCACTGATTTTTATAATATGGGGTCTGGGGTAATGATTGTTTGGGAATGGTTTATTTACCAGTCTACCAAACTCTCTCTTACCTCTAGTAAATAGTGTTTAAATCGATTAAATGGTGTTTAAATCGATTAAATGGTGTTTAAATCGATTAAATGGTGTTTAAATCGATTAAATGGTGTTTAAATCGATTAAATGGTGTTTAAATCGATTAAATGGTGTTTAAATCGATTAAATGGTGTTTAAATCGATTAAATGGTGTTTAAATCGATTAAATGGTGTTTAAATCGATTAAATGGTGTTTAAATCGATTAAATGGTGTTTAAATCGATTAAATGGTGTTTAAATCGATTAAATGGTGTTTAAATCGATTAAATGGTGTTTAAATCGATTAAATGGTGTTTAAATCGATTAAATGGTGTTTAAATCGATTAAATGGTGTTTAAATCGATTAAATGGTGTTTAAATCGATTAAATGGTGTTTAAATCGATTAAATGGTGTTTAAATCGATTAAATGGTGTTTAAATCGATTAAATGGTGTTTAAATCGATTAAATGGTGTTTAAATCGATTAAACTCTGTTTAGACCGTCTTGGATCGATTAAACTCTGTTTAGACCGTCTTGGATCGATGAAATCTAGTTTAACTTGAATTAATTGTGTCTTTACTTTAATTAAACCCCATTTATATTGATAATACTTTTCATAATTTATCCATTAAACTATATATAATTAGAACCATTAATATCCCCATAAATGAAAAAAGTTCTCTCTGCGATACAAATAAATTGATATACATTAATTTTATCAACCAATGAAGATATCCGTAAAATTACACTGACAGTTATTTAAAGTAAATGTTTTGCAAGCTTCTAGCTCACGGGTCACAAATGAACAATTATTCCCTGTTGGATTCTCCGTTTCCGATTCAACCATTGAATAAACAAACAAAACGTAAGAAAGCGCTCCCAACAATACGCTCCCAATGAAACTATAATTTATAGTATAACATTGAAAAAATTGAAACTCCAGAAGACCCGTTGTAAATTTTGTTAATAAGTAATTTTCATTAATTTGCTGATTACGCGATAACTTAGGAAGTGTAAGCACCCGAACATGACAGGCAGAAATCAACTGAGAGCGACTATCATCAAAAATACAGATGGTCACTAATAAAGGAGCTAAACTAATCAAAGGTCGAAAAAACATAAAAATATGCCAGAGTTTTTCATGAAGGTTTAAATTATCTGTAAATGCAAATAACATTTGATTCGATCTATAACAGATATGTAACATTAAACCCAAAATTAACAAGGAAAAAGAATTAGAAAGAGTGTTATTTAACTTTGAAACAATCTCCATGAATCGTGTATGATCCATGGAATTTTTTTTTAAATCGATTTCGATCGATGTACGAACTACTAATGAAGATATGTTAATTTTAAGATTTCCTATCGCGAATGCTATCATTAATTGAACATACGTTTCGACCACATTAAAACACAATTTCATAGTCACTAAGACACAAAAAATAGCGTAATGTTTCGAACTACCCGAACTAAAAAATAATGCCTCAATTAATTTCATTAAATGATGTTTTTGTTCGAAAAGAAGAAGAAATTCATTAGCGAAGCTAATCATATTTAAGGGTACAATTACAACCAGAAAAAACTTAAAAATTGTTGGTAACTTGTAGCGCGACAAGGAATTATTCGAAAATGTAAGCGCATCGAATAAAGTCTTGATAAAACAACGATTAAAAATTGATAAATAAGTCATGTACCATCGTGTACACATCACGAAATCAAAGTACAATACTTTCAAAAGGTCTCTGAGAACGACATTCTTCGACATGATTTTAAAATAATATACAGAAAAAGATAGGCAAAATATACAATCAAGTATTGAAAATATAACAGTTACGAATTTTCCAAGATGAAAACGTTTTTGGTTAAATAATCCAAATAGTTTGAAGAACTTGAATATTAAATTCAAATATCGGTTATTTTTGATGCAATCTGGAGTGTCATTAACACTTAAAACGTCTTCAAACGCGGCGTTTATCATTTTTCTTTCATTAAAGTTAATTACAAAATGATTTATTTCATAGAACTATTTCGAGAAACACTGTTTTCAAAATATTACACGGAGTCACGGAGAGCTGAAAGTCAAATGTTATCTACTAACAATAAGATTCTAACCAACCCAATCGATATTTTGTTCCAAAGTTTGATTTAATTGTTATGAATTATTAATGTTAGTATAACACCAGCTTATTTTCTCACGGGTATTACGTGTAAGGTACAACTGCACTCACTGTACTCTTAAATTGTTTGTGGAAAAGGTTAAAGAACAAATCAATGACTTGTGTTGAGAGCTCAGTAACAATATACCAGAAGCCGATGAAACCCTCCTTTGAAGTCTACTACTCTAATGTTCCATATAGCGCTCCTCTCTGTATGGGTAAAATTCACAATTTTACGAGATCGGAGGGGTCCTACTTTCATACCCCTCTGTCTACGGAAAATTGGAAATTCTCTCTCTCCACAAACGACGACGTTTTTTTGACGAACTCCAAGGCTGCTAGAGATATTCGCTGGACGAACTCCCGCTCCGAAAATATCTTCCGTTAAGAGGCGTACGAATCGCGCTTTTTGAAACTAACCCATACAGAGAGGGGTAGACAAGACCCGGGAGTAATAGACTTCAAAGGAGGGTTTCATCGGCTTCTGTTATTATGAAAGACTTGGAGATTATGCAGAATTTTTGAAAACATCTCTATCCGTACTTTGGATCTTGTTTTTGTAATATTAGCTAATCAATTTCTGATTAAGAACTTTTTACAGGGTTCCATAAGATTGAAGGTTTCAATTTTAATATTAATACTGTGATAAGATTTAATAATTATATGCCTGGTATCCTTGAAATATGACCCTTAACTATATTATAAGGAAATCTGAATATTTTATTGTTGTTGTATGTTATCGCGCATAAAAAAATTCAAATAGTTTCAATGAATATTATAATTAGAAAATGAAATGTTTGAAGGGAGAATGCAACCAAATAACAAGTGTTTTTATCTATTCTTTATCGTTTAAAGGGTAAATGAAAACTGCTATATCACTTTCTTGATTTTACGTTTTTCTGAATCTTCGTTATCAAAATAGCCTAAGAAAAATATCAACTCTTTTTTTTTAAGCATCTCCTAAAAATGATCAAGGAGGATCAGAGAAGGAGAGGAAATGTGGGGACGGCGCGGTTCCTACTGCGTCGGCCTAAACTCCCACTCTGGGAGAACGGGGGTAGAGACGTTTCGTGGTAAAATGTTGTCGCGTGGGTAAAACGAATCCTTTATGAGACGCGCTAGCTAGCGACCACGTGACAACAGTTTACCTCGAGAATTTCCTATCCCCCCTTTCCACCCGAGTGGGAGGTTGGCTCTTCTCTCTCTAACTCAACGCAGCCCCACATTTCCTCTCCTTCTCTGATCCTCCTTGATATGATAGAAGAGGTTTTAAAGATGTGACTTAGTTGTCTGCTACAAAAAAGGATGGAATTCCTGTGTTTGAATTTCCGAGGCAAACACCCGACCAATAGGCGCGGTTAAATAAATAAATTTATTTAGGTCGATTTTAATGAATTAAAACACAGTTTCGAACAGTTTTGGTCGATATCAAAGATTTTAAGTTTCAATATATAAATGATATCTATGGTTTCTGTGAGGTCACAAGGTTTAAACGGCGCCTATTGGTCGGGGGAAGACCTTGGAAATCCAACCACAGGGACTCCATCACTGCCTTCTTTAAAACCATGCCTGTCCGTAGGAAAAAAAAAGCGGGTGTCGGTACCGATTTCTAAAATATCGTTAGATGTCGCTTTCTTTACATTCAAATCCGCGATTAAATTTATATTGAAATCCGCGATTAAATTTATATTCAAATCCGCGATTAAATTTATATTCAAATCCGCGATTCAATTTATATTCAAATCCGCGATTCAATTTATATTCAAATCCGCGATTAAATTTATATTCAAATCCGCGATTAAATTTATATTCAAATCCGCGATTAAATTTATATTGAAATCCGCGATTAAATTTATATTGAAATCCGCGATTAAATTTATATTGAAATCCGCGATTCAATTTATATTGAAATCCGCGATTCAATTTATATTGAAATCCGCGATTAAATTTATATTCAAATCCGCGATTCAATTTATATTGAAATCCGCGATTCAATTTATATTGAAATCCGCGATTAAATTTATATTGAAATCCGCGATTCAATTTATATTGAAATCCGCGATTCAATTTATATTCAAATCCGCGATTCAATTTATATTGAAATCCGCGATTCAATTTATATTCAAATCCGCGATTCAATTTATATTGAAATCCGCGATTCAATTTATATTCAAATCCGCGATTCAATTTATATTCAAATCCGCGATTCAATTTATATTCAAATCCGCGATTCAATTTATATTCAAATCCGCGATTCAATTTATATTCAAATCCGCGATTCAATTTATATTGAAATCCGCGATTCAATTTATATTGAAATCCGCGATTCAATTTATATTGAAATCCGCGATTCAATTTATATTTAATCACGCTTTAATATATATTTAATCAGGTATAAGAGCCAATATATTCGTTAACATTAAATTCGATCATTCGCGTCCGATTCGATGTTATGAAATTCGATGATACGAAACAAAGAATTGTATATTTCACCAAGAAGGATCAGATAAGGAGAGGAAAAGTGGGGCTGCGTTGAGTTAAAGAGAGAAGAGCCAACCTCCCACTCGGGTGGAAAGGGGGGATAGGAAATTCTCGAGGTAAACTGTTGTCACGTGGTCGCTAGCTAGCGCGTCTCATAAAGGATTCGTTTTACCCACGTGACAACAATTTACCACGAAGCATCTCTACCCCCGTCTGTCCCCCGTTCTCCCAGAGTGGGAGTTTAGGCCGACGCAGTAGGAGCCGCGCCGTTCCCACTTTTCCTCTCCTTATCTGATCCTTCTTGATTTCACAATTGATAAGATCCTAAGACTATGATATTTGCCTCACTCTTTCAGTCGTGAAAATAACATCGTCAATTATAGTTCAGCTCTGTTCATTCTCTGTAAACTAATTTTGAAAATGACGAAGTCAAATTATTTTTTCGATGGCTTAGTGGTATTTAGGGGAATTTTATGGCTTTTTTTCGAGAAACTGTTAATATTCTGCTTTGGAAATTTTCCTAAAAAGATTAATCCAGATGACAAGTCGTTTTATTGTTTACCGAAATTTGGAAAACATATCTTTACAACCTACGAATGGCTCAGTTATATTATGTTTAACGATAGACAACCAACCACTGTTCGTAAGTTAAATAATTTCTTAAAATCGATTTTAAAGATTGACAAGCGCTTAACGATCGAGTAGGAAAATTATGATTTAGAGTTGTTTCCGGTCCACTGCCTTCTTTAATGCTATGCCTATCCGTAGGAAAAAAAAGGGGGTGGTGGGTACCAATTTCAAAAACATCGTTAGATGTCGCTTTCTTGAGGATAAAAAGAGCGGGAAATTCTAATGTAGGTGAAAACTCTAAAATAGATACGAAAGTTAGGTTAATAATCGGGATTAATTTAATTAATTTATTTTAAGTGTCAAATAATTAAACGGTGATTTTAAAATATTTACGTTTAAAATAAGTTCTAAATCAAATCGTAAATTTAAATCGTGATCTTTATATTATCACCTAGATGTAGCTAGGAGTTCTACGATCTTACTTCGATAGAGCCTTATCTAATTGGCTTTTGGCGACGCGAGAATCGCGACTGGCTATTCAGTAGATAATCCCCAGACAGATTCCTCAGGAAAGCGACATCTATCTCGAAAAATTTGCAAATTGAAAATGTCAAGAAAAAACCGTTGTAGCTGGCATTTCGTGGCCTAGTATTAGAGAAGGCAGTGTTCTGTCGATACATTTTCACCCCCCGTAACCGTCTAAAAAGTTCAGAGCAATATTAGCACCGCCTACTTAGTTCCAATCTCAACCGCTAGAGGGGCAAAATCGAGTTCCGTATCTCGACCTTTTAGAGTTTTTGAATTTTTTCCTCTCACCTCTGGCAAGGAGGATCAGACAAGGAGAGGAAATGTGGGGCTGCGTTGAGTTAGAGAGAGAAGAGCCAACCTCCCACTCGGGTGGAAAGGGGGGATAGGAAATTCTCGAGGTAAACTGTTGTCACGTGGTCGCTAGCTAGCGCGTCTCATAAAGGATTCGTTTTACCCACGCGACAACATTTTACCACGAAACGTCTCTACCCCCGTTCTCCCAGAGTGGGAGTTTAGGCCGACACAGTAGGAACCGCGCCGTCCCCACATTTCCTCTCCTTGTCTGATCCTCCTTGCCTCTGGTGAAAGCTCTGACGACAAAGATTTTAGAACCATGTACCAATCATAATACGACTTGCAGTAAAACTTCAAGCATGATTTACCCGTGATTATATTAATAAATTGGGTTGCAGTTTCGGAATATAAATTCAAAGCCTATTTAATTAAGTTTCATTTTTGTTAAATATCAGAGTTTCTAGAAGGAATAAACAGTCTTGCTTATTTAACCAAAGACTTAGGAATTATTAGATTTAGTTATTTCGGGCAAGAAATGGTTACATTGACCAAAGTAAACACTATTAAGGTAATAGTAAATGCGATTATATTTAAAAACTATACTTCACGAGTCTTTTACAGAGGTAAATGTTTTTTCAGCCCATATTGCGTTGTAAGAAGAATGTTCAAAAATCCCTGCTGTATCAATTTATAACACCTTGGTTAAGGAATGGTTTGCTTGTCAGGTAAAATATTTTTGGTAATGCTGAAACAACTATAGCACCCGATTGGCAGTTGAATCGGGTACTCATTCCGTTACCCGAAAACTGCTTTTCAAATTATTCGAACGTCTCGGTGGTATATGATTCTGAATAAAATTGAATATTTCTCTGACATTCCTGACAAAGGTTAAGAGATTAGTTTGTTGCAATTACCCACGACCAAGGAGGATCAGAGAAGGAGAGGAAATGTGGGGCTGCGTTGAGTTAGAGAGAGAAGAGCCAACCTCCCACTCGGGTGGAAAGGGGGGATAGGAAATTCTCGAGGTAAACTGTTGTCACGTGGTCGCTAGCTAGCGCGTCTCATAAAGGATTCGTTTTACCCACGCGACAACATTTTACCACGAAACGTCTCTACCCCCGTTCTCCCAGAGTGGGAGTTTAGGCCGACGCAGTAGGAACCGCGCCGTCCCCACATTTCCTCTCCTTCTCTGATCCTCCTTGCCACGACATTCAAATAAATCCTTATTCGCTTAAAATGTTAAATTCAGGAATGGAAATAAGGATTATTTCTTTTTGGACAATTGTCCAGTACCCCCCCCCCCCCCCCCATTCACAAATTATTATTGGACATTATAAAAAAATATTAAACATTGCCAGAATTCACTGTACTTTTTTTTATTGGACAAATGTCCAGTGACCCCCATTTTTGGGTAGCGAGTATCAAAAACAGCGTATTTAAAAAGTATCAACGATTATTTTCAGTGATAAATCTATATGGCGGCCCCGTCGTAAACTTCTCGTTCCGACGATGCATCCCAAGATAATCCAGTCTTATTTTCCCATCTTCGTCGATCATTCCCAAATACTTTCTTCCAAACTGGAAGAGCGTCTCGACCGACGAGTGGATATCATTCATTTGCTAAGTTACCTGACCCTAGATGTCATTTTAGGTTAGAATTCAAGCTATTATAAGACCTTCTTCAACGCGATTCAAAAACAATTATATTTTAGAAACTGCTATGGGTGTGAAAATGGAAATACAGAAAACAGAAGATTCCGAATATCTTGACAGCATTCACACGTAAATTTTTTTCCGTTCAAGGGATTCATGGTTTTGCTTTGTTCATTTGGACGATAACACTTCTATCGCGCGAAACTTACATTAAAAGCAACCGTAGAGATCTCTCTAAAAGGTTTCGACAATGTTTAGAGCTTAAAGGGATACTATTAGCTGAAATGAAGTATTTTTTTCTGATTCCTTATGTAAAAATATGCTCCCCTGAATTTTTTCATATCTTTTGAAGTACAAATACTATTAGAAAATATTTTTTAAAGTTTTATATCCTAAACATGCATTTGAATTTTTCTACTATTGCCAAGAAGCCAATCAGAACCAAGAACTCATCCCCCGACTTACTAAGATAAAAAGTAGAAACCCTAGCGACATCTAGGTGATAACGTAGTTTAAATTTTGGATTTGATTTTTATGAAAATTAGGTTATAAAAGATTGTAGGCATCATTATCATCCAAAGCTCGTTACTAGCGAAGCTTATAGTTTTTAAAAAGTTGCTGCTGCTTCTTTTGGAGAAAATTAGTAAACTATTCTATTTCAAATCTTCAATTAAAACCAAGATCTTTATATTATCACCTAGATGTCGCTAGGAGTTCTACGATCTAACTTCGATAGCGTCTCCTGTCATTGGCTCTTAGCTCTGATTGGTCCTTTGGCAACAGTGAAAAATTCAAACACATAGCTAAGCCTAATTAAGTTTTAAATAATTAATTCTCATCGAAATATTTTTTTAAAAAATGGGAAAAAATTCAGCAGGATATATTTAATTGCAAGGAATCAGATAAAAATTAAAATGGGTACGAAATTTTCACCTAATAATCTTCCTTTAAGGCGGATGTTAAATTTAGTACAATGAAAAAACACGAGATGGCACTGATTTTCATAACGGGGTCTCAGTTTTTCTGGGGGTAAGGATGGTTTAGATGTATTTCCCAGTCTACTGAACTCTACCTCTTACCCCAGTATCCCGCCTCTCGCGGAAACGTGTGGGCATGCTGTAAGCCAGACGGTGACGGGTCTCGGGTATTATGAAAAGCAGTGCCATCTCGTGTTTTTTCATCGTACTAAACAACCCTTTACTACAGACTTTCAACTCATAATTACCGAAAAATATCGTCACGCAAAAAATTCCAAAAATTTCAAAAGTCCCAAAAACAGTCATTTCCATATGATAATGAATAATTAAATTAATATTTAACGAAAAGGTCTTATGGTTCTTAAAATCTCGAAACATTAAACAAAATCTCCTTATAGACTTCACCATTTTGTTTATCCTAAACCATCAATAACCCATTAATAAAAATCAATTCTTGTCCATTAGGTTGACGATATGCAGCGTAGAAAGGCTTTTTAGGATTTGGTACTGGCCATATTGGCTCTTTAAACTTTTTCCATTGGGTAGAAAATACGCTAAAGCTCTACATTACACACGAATGTTTACTAAAAAAGCAAGTTTATTCATCTGGATTACTTAAAAATGATCAGTGATTATATTTTTACGACCGCTTTCTGGGGTGTAGGTTATTGAGGAAAGAAAAGTTCAATTGTTAGAATCTAAACTCAAAGGCACCGAAACGGAAAAAACCGAGGTGCAGGTTTGTGACACCAAGAAACGATTGTCATTTTTAGACTTGATCCTGGAGTTACATTTAAGTGAAAAAGGATTCGAATTAGAAGACGTTCAAGATGAAGTTGAAACTTTTCTCTTCGGGGTAAGTGACACACTAAGTTACGAAATTGAGCCGAAACACCGAAAATGAATTGAAATTGGCGAATAGGGCCACGACACCTCATCACAAAGTATGGGCTGGACCCTGTATCTGCTCGGATTACATCCGGAAGTTCTGGTTAAGGTTCAAAAGGAATTGGACGATGTCTTGGGCACCGACCCCGATATTCCTATCACTCTGGAAGACGTCAAAAACCTCGTTTACTTAGAATGCGTCATTAAGGTAAAATATCTTATTCTGATTCGATATTTTAATGGAATGGATGGATTTAAAGCCATGATCTACGTTAAAGTTATCATTTTACTGTCTCAGCAATATCATCTGTTACTAAGAAAGAGTGGTAATATTTTATTTCGTCCAATTAGGAATCAACAAGATTGTATCCACCAGTGCCTGGAATATCTCGATTTTTGGATGAAGATATCGTAATAGGTATAACCCTCTCGGGAAAACGTTCATTAGTTGAAGCTGGACCAATATGTTAAACCAATTTTAATTTCTGTCAATTATAATTAATATTTCAAGACGAAGTAACTATACCAAAGGGAACTTTATGCAATATCGTCATCAACAGCATTCACAGAGATCCCGATTATTACCCCGATCCGGAGAAGTTTATCCCAGAACGATTTCTACCGAACAAAGAAAGACCTCTTGACCCCGACGCCTTTCTAACTTTCTCGGCGGGACCGAGAGGATGCGTAGGCAAGTTTCCTTCTTTTACACGAGACCCTGTTTGACCGGTGGTTTTAATTAGTAACTTATTCCTATTTTTAAAGGGTACATGTTCGCCTTATTGCAAATGAAAGTTGTTCTCAGTACCGTCTTGAGACGTTTCAACGTGACTTCCCTCCTTCCCAGGGACAAGATAATTCTCAACTTTGGGTTGGTTCAAACTCCGTTAGGCGACCTGCCAGTTAAATTCACTCGTCGTTAGAATTGGATAAATTAGACTTCTCGTTTCGTTTAAACGTGCGCTATTTTTTGAACTGTTAAATATTTTTATTAATAAAAACCATTAATAATATACGAAATCTTGCGTGCCTTGAACAAGGACAAGAACTATTTGAGTTTAATCAGAAGCCCATGAAACCCTCCTTTGAAGTCTACTACTCTAATGTTCCATATAGCGCTCCTCTCTGTATGGGTAAAATTCCCAATTTTACGAGTTAGAAGGGGTCCTACTTCATCCCCCTGTCTACGGAAAATTGGAAATTCTCTCTCTCCACAAACGACGACGTTTTTTTGACGAACTCCAAGGTTGCTCGAGATATTCGCTGGACGAACTCCCGCTCCGAAAATATCTACCGTTAGGAGGCGTACGAATCGCGCTTTTTGAAACTAACCCATACAGAGAGGGGTAGACAAGACCCGGGAGTAATAGACTTCAAAGGAGGGTTTCATCGGCTTCTGCTGATATGAATAGCCTTTGAATAAAATTTCGTTATTTTTCAATTCTATCATTCGCAACCGATTGGAGAAAATGAAAATCGCCGTAACGCTACAATCCCACAAAGGATTAAAATTGATAAGATTATGATTACGAGGGCCATACATTTCCCTCACTCTATCAGTCGCGATAATACAGCCTTCAAATATAGTTCATATATCTTTCTTTCTCTGTAAACTAATTTTTAAAATGATTAAATCATATGTTTTCGATGGTTTACAAACGTTTAGGCGACTTTTACGTTTTCTTTTCGAGACACTGTTAATATTCTGCTTTGGGAGTTTTCCTAATACGATTAATCCAGATGACAAGTCGTTTTATTCCTTGCCGAAATTTGGAAAGCATATCTTTACCACCTACGAATGGCTCAGTTATCTTATGGTTAACGATAGACAACCAACCACTGTCCGTAAGTTAAGAAATTTGTCAATTATTAACTTCAAGAATGACAAAGGGAGAATGCAATTTAACAACAAGTGTTTTTTATCGTTTCCTTTTAATACCCCGGGAAATCAATTTACAAACAAATATTAAACTAGAAATCAATTTGAAGATTTGGGTCCACTTGATCGACTCCCAAATGATCGACTCTCAATTGATCGACTCCCAAATGATCGACAAAGGGATCAAATGATTGATGCCTAATCCCAAATTACCGACAGCAAAGGGTGCATTTGATCGTTTCCCAATTGGTCAACTTCGTAATAACGATTATAAATAGATTAACCAACCTAACCTAACCCAAACCTAACCTAACCTAACCTAAGTTAGTTCTTATTTATATACCATAATTTAACCTTTAATAGTTTCTTGCAAAAAAACTTTGACCTATACTCGTTACTCGCTAAAAAACTGGGCTGTCGATCAATTGGAATGGCTTGTCGATCAAATGGGAGTCGATCAAACGGTAGTCGATCAAACGGACTCCTTGTCGATCAATTGGAAGTCGAGCAAATGAACCTAAGCCCAATTGGAAGGCCTATGATTATTTCTGCCTGTCACCCTGGAAACAGATTCACCCTCCAGGCTTTCTCTTGCCTTGCTACCCAAAGGGGAAGCTCAGAAGGTGAGCCCACTTCCAGTGAAACAGGCAGAAGAAATCCTAGGCCTTTAAAAATTTACTTGGGAAAATAGGCTTAGCTCCATGCCTCATGAAAATCCTTAAGGGTCAGCGACCAATAATCATAGGTCTGTCGTTAATGGGTGATCTCCATGAAACTTCAAATGCAGGGTTGCTACAGTTTTTTTTTTCAGATTCAACTTCCCTGACTTTTCCCGGTTTTTCCTTGACCTTTACTAACGATTTTACGTGACCCTTTCAGCTAATACTACCCAAATTTTAATCTTTAATTTTTTATATTATTGCATTCGCCAAACTTTTTGCAAGCGTATCTTTGTTCTAATCTATGCAATTGACACGGTCAGCTGAGAATCTTTTCCGAAGATAATGGTTGTAATTTCCTGGCTCCTTGAAAGATCTTTAAATTCCCTGACTTTTTAAAATATCTTAAAATTCCCTGACTTTTCCCTGACCTTTTTGGTTCATTTGCAAATTCCCTGACTTTTCCCTGTTTTCCCTGACCTGTGGTAACCCTGCACTAACATTCAAATGGTCGCTGACCCCTTCAATGCGAAGAAATTCAGCTAATCTCCAAGTTTTAAATTTATTTCTAGTTTAATATTTGTTTGTAAACTTGTTTACAGGAGGGTTAGTAATCGATAAAATCAGAAGCGGATGAAACTCTCCTTTGAAGTCTACTACTCTAATGTTCCATATAGCGCTCCTCTCTGTATGGGTAAAATTCACAATTTTACGAGATCGGAGGAGTCCTACTTAATACCCCCTGTCTACGGAAAATTGGAAATTCTCTCTCTCTCTCCACAAACGACGTCATTTTTTTGACGAACTCCAAGGCTGCTAGAGATATTCGCTCGACGAACTCCCGCTCCGAAAATATCTACCGTTAGAAGGCGTACGAATCGCGCTTTTTGAAACCAACCCATACAGAGAGAGGTAGACAAGACCAGGGAGTAATAGACTTCAAAGGAGGGTTTCATCGGCTTCTGATAAAAATTACTTGTCTGGCTTAAAATTTTCGGAAAAATTATTATATTTAAAATATACGGTGTAGTGTCGGAAAATTAATTTCAAAGCTGTTTAATTACTTGTTCTTGTTAAATATTAGAGAGCCTAGAAGTAATAAATGGAATCCATTATTTAACCAAAGGCCGGGGAATTCTAAGATATTGTTTTTTCGGTAACGCAATGGTTGCATTGACCAAAGTAAACACCGTTAAGGTAAAAGTAAAATCCGATTAAATTTAATTATAGATATAGTCTTTTACAGCTTTTTAATTTTTCTTTTTCAGCCCATATTGCGATGTAAAAAGAACGTTCAAAAATCATTTATGTATCAATTTGTTAAGCCTTGGTTGAGGAATGGTTTGCTTATCAGGTAAAATATTCCTGGTAGTGGTACCTGATACCCGTACTAGCACCCCAAAGGGTCCCCACCCGTTACATCAAAACATATCGGTTAGTAAACAGCATCTTCCCCCAATCGCCGTGTCAAAAATCATTTCACTTTGAAAACTTAAATAAGAAAAAGGCGGCCCCCAAAGAAAAAGGCGGCCCCCAAAGAAAAAGGCGGCCCCCAAAGAAAAAGGCGGCCCCCAAAGAAAAAGGCGGCCCCCAAAGAAAAAAGGCGGCCCCCAAAGAAAAAAGGCGGCCCCCAAAGAAAAAAGGCGGCCCCCAAAGAAAAAAGGCGGCCCCCAAAGAAAAAAGGCGGCCCCCAAAGAAAAAGGCGGCCCCCAAAGAAAAAGGCGGCCCCCAAAGAAAAAGGCGGCCCCCAAAGAAAAAGGCGGCCCCCAAAGAAAAAGGCGGCCCCCAAAGAAAAAGGCGGCCCCCAAAGAAAAAGGCGGCCCCCAAAGAAAAAAGGCGGCCCCCAAAGAAAAAAGGCGGCCCCCAAAGAAAAAAGGCGGCCCCCAAAGAAAAAAGGCGGCCCCCAAAGAAAAAAGGCGACCCCCAAAGAAAAAAGGCGGCCCCCAAAGAAAAAAGGCGGCCCCCAAAGAAAAAAGGCGGCCCCCAAAGAAAAAAGGCGGCCCCCAAAGAAAAAAGGCGGCCCCCAAAGAAAAAAGGCGGCCCCCAAAGAAAAAAGGCGGCCCCCAAAGAAAAAAGGCGGCCCCCAAAGAAAAAGGCGGCCCCCAAAGAAAAAGGCGGCCCCCAAAGAAAAAGGCGGCCCCCAAAGAAAAAGGCGGCCCCCAAAGAAAAAGGCGGCCCCCAAAGAAAAAGGCGGCCCCCAAAGAAAAAGGCGGCCCCCAAAGAAAAAGGCGGCCCCCAAAGAAAAAGGCGGGCCCAAAGAAAGAGGCGGCCCCAAAGAAAAAGGCGGCCAAGGAAATGTGAAAAAAATGAAACACTGAGCCCGTTTAGTGTAGGGGTTTACAATCGTAAGAGGTGTAACTAGACCTATGGACTTGACAATCTTGTTTTAGTATTCAGCGTGTTAAACAGTTTCAAGGTTAAATTTAGTTCGTATGACGTAACAGCGCTTAGGCAGATTTTCATTCTATGACGGGTTCAAATTCAACAGGTTGAGGAATAGTCTACATGCAGATGGTAGAACCTGATACGAGGCTCTTTTGCGTGGATCGAAATTTCCGATTTCCAAGTAAAACCAAACAGAGTCAAAGACTTTTCCTAATATTTTAAATATAAACTCGTATTTTCTTCATTTTTGTTATTTACCAAAGATTATTCGTTTATCCTATTTGAAGGTTACAGTCTTGCTTTAGGTATTTGACACAATTTATTGTTAATTTGGATACACGAATGGTACCCGACAAGCTTATTTCTCATTACCCTTACCCACCCGAAATCCAATCTACCTCGTAATAGTCATTGATCACTATTTTCAGTGATAAATCCATTTGGCGACCCCGTCGCAAACTTCTGGTTCCGACGATGCATCCCAAGTTAATCGAGTCTTATTTCCCCGTCTTTGTCGAACACTCCGAAATACTTTCGTCCAAACTGGAAGAGCGTCTCGACCGACGAGTGGACATCATTCATTTGCTCAGTTACATGACCCTAGATGTCATTTTAGGTTAGAATTTAAGCTTAAGTTTAATGAAGTTTCATCTATTATACGACCTTCTTCAACGCGATTCAATAACATTTATCTTGTAGAAACGGCTATGGGTGTGAAAATGGAAATACAGAAAACAGAAGACACCGAATATCTAGACAGCATTCACACGTAAATATTTTCCATCGAAGCTATTCTCTGTTTTGTTTGTACAAGGATCTGATCAAATATGGGACGTCTATTGCTCAGACTTTAAAAAAGCCTAGCTTTGATATGAGCTCCAAAAATCCAACCAAAAAAACGTATTTGTGAATTTTTTCACAATTATTCAATTGATTAATTATTGTCTTCAAGGTTGACGATATGCAGCATAGAAAGGATTCTTAAGATATGGTACTGGCCATATTGGCTCTTTAAACTTTTTCCATTGGGTAGAAAATACGCTAAAGCTCTACATTACGCACGAAATTTTACTAAAAAAGTCAGTTTATTCATCAGGATTAC
Organism: Odiellus spinosus; assembly: GCA_963920705.1. NCBI lineage: Eukaryota > Metazoa > Arthropoda > Arachnida > Opiliones > Phalangiidae > Odiellus > Odiellus spinosus. The sequence continues at coordinate 14,769,127 of OY987232.1, read as the reverse complement.
TTAAAAATGATCAGTGATTATATTTTTACGACCGCTTTCTGGGGTGTAGGTTATTGAGGAGAGAAAAGTTCAATTGTTAGAATCTAAACTCAAAGGCACCGAAAAGGAAACACCCGAGGTGCAGGTTTGTGACACCAAGAAACGATTGTCATTTTTAGACTTGATCCTGGAGTTACATTTAAGTGAAAAAGGATTCGAATTAGAAGACGTTCAAGATGAAGTTGAAACTTTTCTCTTCGGGGTAAGTGACACCCAAAGTTACGAAATTGAGCCGAAACACCGAAATAAATTGAAATTGGCGAATAGGGCCACGACACCTCATCACAAAGTATGGGCTGGACCCTGTATCTGCTCGGATTACATCCGGAAGTTCTGGTTAAGGTTCAAAAGGAATTGGACGATGTCTTGGGCACCGACCCCGATATTCCTATCACTCTGGAAGACGTCAAAAACCTCGTTTACTTAGAATGCGTCATTAAGGTAAAATATCTTATTCTGATTCGATATTTTAATGGAATGGATGGATTTAAAGCCATGATCTACGTTAAAGTTATCATTTTACTGTCTCAGCAATATCATCTGTTACTAAGAAAGAGTGGTAATATTTTATTTCGTCCAATTAGGAATCAACAAGATTGTATCCACCAGTGCCTGGAATATCTCGATTTTTGGATGAAGATATCGTAATAGGTATAACCCTCTCGGGAAAACGTTCATTAGTTGAAGCTGGACCAATATGTTAAACCAATTTTAATTTCTGTCAATTATAATTAATATTTCAAGACGAAGTAACTATACCAAAGGGAACTTTATGCAATATCGTCATCAACAGCATTCACAGAGATCCCGATTATTACCCCGATCCGGAGAAGTTTATCCCAGAACGATTTCTACCGAACAAAGAAAGACCTCTTGACCCCGACGCCTTTCTAACTTTCTCGGCGGGACCGAGAGGATGCGTAGGCAAGTTTCCTTCTTTTACACGAGACCCTGTTTGACCGGTGGTTTTAATTAGTAACTTATTCCTATTTTTAAAGGGTACATGTTCGCCTTATTGCAAATGAAAGTTGTTCTCAGTACCGTCTTGAGACGTTTCAACGTGACTTCCCTCCTTCCCAGGGACAAGATAATTCTCAACTTTGGGTTGGTTCAAACTCCGTTAGGCGACCTGCCAGTTAAATTCACTCGTCGTTAGAATTGGATAAATTAGACTTCTCGTTTCGTTTAAACGTGCGCTATTTTTTGAACTGTTAAATATTTTTATTAATAAAAACCATTAATAATATACGAAATCTTGCGTGCCTTGAACAAGGACAAGAACTATTTGAGTTTAATCAGAAGCCCATGAAACCCTCCTTTGAAGTCTACTACTCTAATGTTCCATATAGCGCTCCTCTCTGTATGGGTAAAATTCCCAATTTTACGAGTTAGAAGGGGTCCTACTTCATCCCCCTGTCTACGGAAAATTGGAAATTCTCTCTCTCCACAAACGACGACGTTTTTTTGACGAACTCCAAGGTTGCTCGAGATATTCGCTGGACGAACTCCCGCTCCGAAAATATCTACCGTTAGGAGGCGTACGAATCGCGCTTTTTGAAACTAACCCATTCACTCGTCGTTAGAATTTGAGAATTAAAAGACCTCTTCGTTTCGATTGAAAGCGCACTTTTCTTTGATATATACGAAAATTTTCAGAACTTAAATATTTTTGTAATAAAAACCATTAACAATATGGAATCTCTTACAAATTATTACGCAATATTTATCGTATTTTTGTTAATCGCGCCATTAAAATATATTAAAAAGGTCTTTAATTTAATCGAAAACTCGCTTACGAGTTAGGTAATTAACCAGGGACAATCCGGAATAAGCGGTTAATCGCGGATAATCGATTAATTTGGACTAAAATTCTTTATAAACAAACCTTAAGAGGCTAGATGCGGTTATATTAATAGCAGAAGCCGATGAAACCCTCCTTTGAAGTCTACTACTCTAATGTTTGATATAGCGCTCCCCTCTGTATGGGTAAAATACCCAATTTTACGAGATCGGAGGGGTCCTACTTCATACCCCCCTGTCTACGCAAAATTGGAAATTCTCTCTCTCCACAAACGACGACGTTTTTTTTTTGACGAACTCCAAGGTTGCTAGAGATATTCGCTGGACGAACTCCCGCTCCGAAAATATCTACCGTTAGGAGGCGTACGAATCGCGCTTTTCGAAACTAACCCATACAGAGAGGGGTAGACAAGACCCGGGAGTAATAGACTTCAAAGGAGGGTTTCAACGGCTTCTGCTGATATGAATAGCCTTTGAATCAAATTTCGTTATTTTTCAATTCTATCATTCGCAACCGATTGGAGAATATGAAAATCGCTGAAACGCTACAATCCCACAAAGGATTAAAATTGATAAGATTATGATTACGAGGGCCGCCATACATTTCCCTCACTCTATCAGTCACGATAATACAACCTTCAAATATAGTTCATATTTTTTTCTTTCTCTGTAAACTAATTTTTAAAATGATTAAATCATATGTTTTCGATGGTTTACAAACGTTTAGGCAACTTTTATGTTTTCTTTTCGAGAAACTGTTAATATTCTGCTTTGGGAGTTTTCCTAATACGATTAATCCAGATGACAAGTCGTTTTATTCCTTGCCGAAATTCGGAAAGCATATCTTTACCACCTACGAATGGCTCAGTTATCTTATGATTAACGATAGACAACCAACCACTGTCCGTAAGTAAATTTCTCAATTTACAACTGACTAAAAATAAAAATTCCCAATTGAAAATTCAAGCTAAAAACTAATGATTTTTTTATCGATTCCCTTTTATTTGAATAGAAATAAAATAAAATATTAGAAACAAATATTAAACTAGAAATTAGAGGTGTGCGAGCCCTAAATTTCAGGCTTCGAGCCGAGCTCGAGCTCTTGAAAATTTTCCTTATCAAGCTTCGAGCCAAGCTCGAGCTTTTGAAAATTTTCCTTATCAAGCTTCGAGCCGAGCTCGAGCTTTTGAAAATTTTCCTTATCAAGCTTCGAGCCGAGCTCGAGCTTTTGAAAATTTTCCTTATCGAGCCAGGAGTCGAGCTCGAGCCCTGGATTTTGCTTCTTGAGCTTTTACGCTTTGTTATAATTTTATTAAGCTTTAAAATTGGTTATTTCAAGTATTTAGCGAGCTAAAAACATTTTCTGCAAGCATTATAGAATAAAAAATAAGAGATAAAGGCGCGCGCTGACAATACAAGATGAAATGAGTTTTTTTTTTTTTTTTTTTTTTTTTTTTTTTTGTTATAAGGTCATCTTTGTTCAGGACTCGCCCTGCTTTTATCGAGCTCGAACCTTGACGAGCTCTAGATTTTTGGACTCGAACCCTGACGAGTTTTTGAGAAACTCTTATCGAGCTTCAAGCCGAGCGCTCGAAATTTTTCTACTAGAAATCAATTTAAAAACCTACCCGGAAAATAGGCTTAGCTGCTGCGTGACTTAATTTCTTCGCATTGAAGGGTCAGCGGCCAATAAGCAAAGGCCTGTCGTTAATGCGTGATCTCCATGAGACTGTCAATAACATTCGATTGGTCGCTTAAAATTCAATGCGAAGAAATTCAGCTGATCTCAATGAATCCAGCTAAGCCTATTTTTTCGGGTAAGTTTTATATTGATTTCTAGTTTAATATTTGTTTCTAAACTTGTTTTCTGGTGGGTTAGGCCAACTTAAACAATTAGTAATCGATAAAATAATCAGACGTAGGCTGATAAATAAATTTAAAAGATGTTTAATTACGTGTTCTTGTTAAATATTAGAGAGTCTAGAAGTAATAAATGGAAATCATTATTTAACCAAAGGCCGGGGAATTCTAAGATATAGTTTTTTCGGTAAGCAAACGGTTACGTTGACCAAAGTAAATACTGTTAAGGTAAATGTAAAATGCTATCAAATTTAAAGATTATAGATGTATTGTCTTTAACAGTTTTTTAATTTTTCTTTTTCAGCCCTTATTGCGATGTAAGAAGAACGTTCAAAAATCATTTATGTATCAATTTGTTAAGCCTTGGTTGAGGAATGGTTTGCTTATCAGGTAAAATCTGGTAGATAAGATAATAATCTTATTTAAATATTATCAACACCATTGATAACTATTTTCAGTGATAAATCCATTTGGCGTAACCGTCGTAAACTTCTGGTTCCGACAATGCATCCCAAGTTAATCGAGTCTTATTTCCCCGTCTTTGTCGAACATTCCCGAATATTTTCTTCCAAACTGGGAGAGCGTCTCGACCGACGAGTGGACATCATTCATTTGCTCAGTTACATGACCCTCGACGTCATTTTAGGTTAGAATTTAAGCTAAAGTTTCATCAAGTTTAATCTATTATACGACCATCTTCAACGCGATTCAATAATATTTATCTTTTAGAAACGGCTATGGGTGTGAAAATGGAAATACAGAAAACAGAAGACACCGAATATCTAGACAGCATTCACACGTAATTTGTTTTCCATCGAAGCTATTCTCGGTTTTGTTTGTACAAGGATCTGATCAAAATGTGGCCGATATCACGTCTATTGCTCAGACCTTTCACTAAAAACAAGAATCCATTCAGGTTCCATAAGAATATGGGAGGGCCGTGATTCAATAACCATCCTCCCAAACTTTGTAGCAAAAGTTCGTCCGCTTCGAATCGATTTTTCAAGTAAATCGCTCCTGACATCTATTATTAACCCGCGCCACTAACGACCTTGATATAATATTTTGGGTAATAAAAATGGAGCCGACCGAAAAAAGATCTAGGCGTACAAATGTTGCGAAAATTGCGGACGAACTTTTGTTACAAAGTTTGGGAGGATGGTACCAGAGGCTAAAGTTATGCTCCCATATTCTTATGTAACCTGAATGGATTCTTGCTAAAAAAGTAACCGCGAAGATCTCTCAAAAACGTTTCGACAATATTTAAAGCTTAACAGCTTTCACATCGTCAGATGAAAATCAGTGTCTTCCTTACAAACATAGATGGAAAATATATTTGAGGGGAAATCCATGACTAGAACTTGAAGGGAAATTATGAGCTAAATTTTAAACAGCTTTTTGATTATAGTCTGGTCCGGTGATTCAGAAAATAAATTAAAAAGTTTAATTTTTGGCTCTTTCTCGTATATCGTAAATTAATGAAAATTAATTATTGTCTACAAGGTTGACAACATGCAGCGTAGAAAGGGTTCTTAAGATATGGTACTGGCCATATTGGCTCTTTAAACTTTTTCCATTGGGTAGAAAATACGTCAAAGCTCTACATTACGCACGAAATTTTACTAAAAAAGTCAGTTTATTCATCAGGATTACTTAAAAATGATCAGTAATTATATTTTTACGTTGTTGTAGGTTATTGAAGAGAGAAAAGTTCAACTGTTAGAATCTAAACTCAAAGGCACCGAAACGGAAACGGGCGAGGTGCAGGTTTGTGACACCAAGAAACGATTGTCATTTTTAGACTTGATCCTGGAGTTACATTTAAGCGAAAAGGGATTCGAATTAGAAGACGTTCAAGATGAAGTTGAAACTTTTCTCTTCGGGGTAAGTTACGAAATTGAGCCGAAACACCGAAAATGAATTGAAATTGGCGAATAGGGCCACGACACCTCATCTCAAAGTATGGGCTGGACCCTGTATCTGCTCGGATTACATCCGGAAGTTCTGGTTAAGGTTCAAAAGGAATTGGACGATGTCTTGGGCACCGACCCCGATGTCCCTATCACTCTAGAAGAGGTCAAAAACCTCGTTTACTTAGAATGCGTCATTAAGGTAAATATCTTATTCTGATTCGATATTTTAATGGAATGGATGGATTTAAAGCCATGATCTACGTTAAAGTTATCATTTTACTGTCTCAGCAATATCGTCTGTTACTAAGAAAGAGTGGTAATATTTTATTTCGTCCAATAGGAATCAACTAGACTGTATCCACCAGTGCCTGGAATATCTCGATTGTTGGATGAAGATATAATAATAGGTATAACCAGAGGTATATAATAACCCGCTTCGGGGGGAAGTATGAAAGGTAGGCAAAATCGACGAACAACAAGTGCCCGGCGTAAATCGCGGCGGATCGACACACCGCTTTACTCCCAAAAAATAGTTACACCATTTTGAACCTCACTAAATTTTCCCTACGCGCACTTCCGGAACTCGCGAGCTGAAGTCAACCTTCGACTCCATTTTAACAGACAGCCTGACTCCTGAGACAGGAAGTTCTAAACACAAATCGAGCCGTCTTGTTTATACAAAGACCATTTACTAGAGTAGAGACATTGAGAAGTCCAGCGCGAGCTAGTGGCCTAGATAGTCAGCAGCGGGCTCTTGTTGTTCGTGATTTTTAGCATTGGTAGTATAGGGGCTTTCATACTTCCCCCCGAAGGGGGTTATTATATACCTCTGGTATAACCCTCTCGGGAAAACGTCTCATTAGTTGAAGCTGGACCAATATGTTAAACCAATTTTAATTTCTGTCAATCATAATTAATATTTCAAGATGGAGTAACTATACCAAAGGGAACTTTATGCAATATCGCCATCAACAGCGTTCACAGAGATCCCGATTATTACCCCGATCCGGAGAAGTTTATCCCAGAACGATTTCTACCGAACAAAGAAAGACCTCTTGACCCCGACGCCTTTCTAACTTTCTCGGCGGGACCGAGAGGATGCGTAGGCAAGTTTCCTTCTTTTACACGAGACCCTGACTGACTGGAGGTTTTTATTGGTAACTTATTCTTATTTTTAAAGGGTACATGTTCGCCTTATTGCAAATGAAAGTTGTTCTCAGTACCGTCTTGAGACGTTTCAACGTGACTTCCCTCCTTCCCAGGGACAAGATAATTCTCAACTTTGGGTTGGTTCAAACTCCGTTAGGCGACCTGCCAGTTAAATTCATTCGTCGTTAGAATTGGATAATTAAAAGACCTCTTCGTTTAAATTGAAAGTGCGCTATTTTTTTAAATATACATAAACGAAACTATTTTTTTAATAAAATCTATTAAGAATATGGAGACCACTATTATGGCATATTCTGTGTTTTCATCATACTCCAAATTTACAGAAATTTAAATTTTTTACGATTTATAAAACAATTACATGGAGTAAACCAATAGAAGTCATTCCCAAATACTTGGTCCTTGTTAAAAACAATTATGTTCGTGCAACAAGTCTTCTCATAATTGTTCCCACAACAATTAGGTTACCACTAATGTTTCCGCAATTATTGTTTCCCAACTAGGGAGTTTTTTTGAATCTAGCCCCCAATTTTTCCACAATTATCCATAAAATAACCCTCAAAATAACAGTAGTAAAAGTTAACTTACTGCGACATCGCGGAGACCTGGTTGATGAAGCCCCGATACAAAAAACATACAGCAACGGCGAAGAAGCTTGCAACATGGATGTATAAAGAACTAACGTTCATGGATATTGCACTCGTACCTTCTGTAAGGCATTTTCAGTAGATCGCGAGTTCGGATAATATCGTCCGTTAGCGACGGCGGAAGTGGGGCTCTTTTTGGGAAATTTTTGCGAAACGGATTTCCTGTTTACAAATTGTCGTCTGCACGTTCTGCAGTTTTTCAATTTCAAATGTGACGTAATGGTACACTTCCTGTCTAACGACAAACATCGTTACTAGATGGCGCCAGTGAACATGGCGCATTCTGTTCACGCGTTTTTCTCGGAGTGCAATATCCATGAACGTTAGTTCCTTATACATCCATGCTAGTGTTAGTAGCTCAACCGGCCGAGGCTTAGCGCGACGAAAGAAATAATACCGAAACTCCGAATTTACAAACAACGATAATTACACGACTTCAAATCCAATTAGATCAGGATCCTCACGGGTCGTAGTTTTAATTTTTTAAGTCAGTTAATCAAAATCCGGTGTGGTTGATTGCCTTTCTCACTCGCGTAATAATGTTTAATGGGTAAATTGTACCCTAGACGCATTTATATTTTTGATACACGCACGGCGTTACCGACTTACCGTCCTAGTGAAAATAACAGATTTAAAACACACTAGCTTATTTTGATGTTTTTTAAAAACTAGAAAAAGAAAGATTTGTTGAACTTTGTATCGTAAAATCACTAACCATCGCTTAAAAAAAGGGGCGAAACCCTCAAGCGTCGCGAACGTTTACATTGGTTGTAGTCTGCTACAAATTTTTTAGGCAGGGAACAGGGCTGGAAATAAATGTTTCCGGAATTCTGGCAAGATATATAAATTAAATTTTTGTTGCCTGTAGATTCGTACACAAATGAGATGAAAATTTTGGATTTATTTGTTTTTTTTTGTTTCAGAATAGATCTTTGTATAACATGTTAATATTTTCCATGATAAAATAAATCTTTTTCCTCAGTGACAATTAATTTTCAAATTTAAAAGGTTAAATTGTAATAAAAATTAGAAAGTGTAATACGAATTTTATGAAAACTATTTCAAAAAACAGTTAAATATATTTATTTTAACATTCATCAGAAGCCGATGAAACCCTCCTTTCAAGTCTACTACTCTAATGTTCCATATAGCGCTATTCTCTGTATGGGTAAAATTCACAATTTTAGGAGATCGAAGGGGTCCTACTTCATACCCCCCTGTCTAGGCAAAATTGGAAATTCTCTCTCTCCACATACGACGACGTTTTTTTGACGAACTCCAAGGCTGCTAGAGATATTCGCTGGACGAACTCCCGCTCCGAAAATATCTACCGTTAGGAGGCGTACGAATCGCGATTTTTGAGACTAACCCATACAGAGAGGGGTAAACAAGACCCGGGAGTAATAGACTTCAAAAGAGGGTTTCATCGGCTTCTGTTATTTATAGATGTAGTTAATATTTATCAAATTAATACAGTTCTATACACTTATACGAAACACTAATTAAAATAAAAAGAATTAAAAATTCACGATTTTTTAATTATCTTAGATTATTTTAAAAGTAATCAAAATTTTTGGGGTTAAAAAGTATTAAAATGGCTGATGTCAATTTTTCCGGTCGTCTTAAAGGAAGCCCGAAAAAAAAATCGATAGCCCTAAATTAAATTTTAAAGTCTGCCTTTACCCCCCACGAATTGTTTAAACCGTCTTGGTTATAATATAATAATGCGCATTTAATTTTAGATTTATTATTGGGCTTTGGCAGCCCGCCAAAAATTGCTATAGCCGACGGTATTTCACGTCGTCTCAGCGAGTTATTGGGGTTAAGTTTTCAACTAGCAATTGCCGCACCTCGGTTATACCTCATTGATAACGGCATTGCCTCTGCGCAATGATAACTTACAAGTAAAAATGTAGTATAATATATGGTAACTGGATGATACCTTAAATGAGGTCTATCCGCTGACATTCTCCCAGAAACTAAAAGCAGTCAACGCGTGATGTATTACAACCTGACATATTGTGGTGCAGCATAATGTTAGACAAACAATGGCCGAAAAATATATAGAAATATTACAATGGCTCGAAAGTTATTGAGTTATTTCAACTTATCTAAAATAAAATTAGGTATAAACCAATTAAGTTTAAACAGTACAATTGGCTAATCCATTTAACCTGCAAACTTCGAATTCGGTACTGATCAAAGAACAACTACGATGGACACCAACCGTCTTTTCAGCCTCGGTCAATGTATAAACGAATATAATATAAGAAACGGCAGCGGTGATAAGACTTCCGATAAACCCAAAATTGATCGGAAAACACTTTAAGAATGTAAAATGCAAATCAACGCTATTCATTTTGGTAAACAAGAAAGTGAACTCTTTCGCCCGTTTGCAGCAGAACGGAAATTGCCTTAGAGACATCGTCCGAACGTGGCAAGCTGATATAAGCAAAGATCGACTGTTGCTACAAAGACATAGGGTGGTTGATAACAAGCCAATACCGAAAAGAGGTTCCATAAAATTTAATACTAGATATACCCTAAACACGCTGTAGCCATTCTGCAACAAGGCAACCAACATATTATTAAATCTGTAACACATATGAAAAACTGACCCTACCAGCCATAAACACACCACTTTACTAATTCTCTCGTCAAGATTGTGAACATGCGCGATCAACTCAGTATGTTCATTAAAACACGATGTTATATCATATTCATCTTTGGATAAACGATTAGCGAGAATGGTAATTTTTACTCTAAGATTTTCAACTACAAACGTAACCACAATTTGTATCAGAGTATTGAAAACGACGCAAATATTAAACCCCATTACTTGAAAACACAAAATAATAAACTTGAAATAGGGATGAGATTTAAAAAATGTACTAAATATTGAAGCTGATAACCATTTTTGGTTATCAGAGATTTGTTGTAGTACAACTATGACTACAACAGAGAACAAAACGTTAAATATCACGACCAACGTCATGAAGAATTTGAATATCGGCGATAATTGATCACTTCCTGGAAAGGAACCACGTGACGCAAAGACGAGAGCTTCTAGTAAGGAAGCGACGAAACATTGGTCAAACAAAGCTAAATACACGGCGTAAGAAATGCAACACATTCGCGAAGTATAGTACACTACGACCAAGGTCGTACGCGTCTGAGAATAGCCTTTTTCACATACGATGATTACAGTGATTAATGTTAAGAACGCGCATAATGTTACAATTAAAATAAAGGTAATATATTTGCCGATATAATTTTGTTTCTTGTTAAACAAACCAAATATATTTATAAATTTAAATAGCCATTTGAAGAAACGGTTGTTAGAACTGACGTACAATGCTGTAGAAGAGTCTTTTACCGAAACTTCTGGCATCCTTGTTTTAGTTCAATAATTATTAAGATTGTTGATTTAAAAATATCTAAAAGAAATAATTGCGTCATAACATCAAGACGTACGCCTTAGGTATCATCAAGATTCAAGACATACGTCTAAGGCTACAACAAGACATAGCCATTAGGCAACATCAAGACATAAGCCTTAGGCAACATGGAGACATACCCATTAGGCAATATCAAGACATACCCCTTAGGCCAAAGACATACCCCTTAGGCAAAAGAGATCCCACTTAGGCAAAAGACATACCCATTAGGTTGGCAACATCAACACATACGTCAAAGGCAGCATCAAGACTTACGCCTTAGGCCACATCAAGACAAAACCATTTGGCAACATACAACTTAGGCAACATCAAGACATACAACTTAGGCAACACCTTATCGCGCTCTTCTCTGTATGGGTAAAACTCCCAATTTTACGAGGTCGGAGGGGTCCTACTTCATACCTCCTGTCCACGGAGAATTGGAAATTCTCTCTCTCCACAAACGACGACGTTTGGTTGACGAACTCCAAGGTTGCTAGAGATATTCGCTGAACAAACTCCCGCTCCGAAAATATCTACCGTTAGGAGGCGTACGAATCGCGCTTTTTGAAACTAACCCATACAGAGAGGGGTACACAAAACCCTGGAGTAATAGACTTCAAAGGAGGGTTTCATCGGCTTCTGAAAATACTTGTATCATGCAATTCTCAAAACATTTGCCGGATTCTCAAAACCTTTATTTGGTATTTATGCAAATAGTATGCTGCTAATGTTTCGGCACCAAGATGCTGTGGTAAATAATTACGCTATACGAACCCTTGGAGAGGTGAATGTGATAACCAAATTGGGTAGCTTTATACTCAACCCTTCACGTTTTAAGTCGATATTACTTACGTGTCACGTGTACTATAAATAAACTTGTGTCTGTCAGAACAAAATTTATTGATAAGACCGCAAAAGGAAGTATAAGCCCATTATTTTCCAATTACAAAAGTTTCTTCAAATAAACAAAGCGACATAAGTTATTTAGAAAATAAAATACACATACATCAATAAGACGTCTGTCACGGTATAAAATGCAATCTGTTTTCTAAGCACCTGCTTTTTTTCTCTTAGTACCTATATTATTATTCTAATATATCGCTAGTTTCTTCAACTTTACTTCAGACGAACCATAAAAGTGGTTCGTGGTATAATTTGACAATTTTAAGTAAAATTTAGTTACGATAAGAAATGTATATTATAACGGTGTTTCACGCTTAATCTCAAAGATGTCGCCACAATAGTCTATTATCCTTAACCCATTACCGTCTGGCCTACAGCGTGCCCACCCGTTTCCGCGAGAGGCGGGATACTGGAGAAAGAGGTAAAACAGAGTTCAGTCGATTGGGAAATAAATCATTCCCAACAACCCTTACCCCCAAGAAAAACTGAAGCCCCATTATGAAAATCAACGCCATCTCGTGTTTTTCATCGTACTAAATAACCCTTACCGTCTTAATTGATTCATAAATACAAAACGAATACCGATCTGATGAAATAAAAGTGATTATTAACTAGAACCAGAGGTATATAATAACCCCCTTCGGGGGGAAGTATGAAAGGTAGGCAAAATCGACGAACAACAAGTGCCCGATCGACACACCGCTTTACTCCCAAAAAATAGTTACACCATTTTGAACCTCACTAAATTTTCCCTACGCACACTTCCGGAACTCGCGAGCTGAAGTCAACCTTCGACTCCAATTTAACAGACAGGCTGACTCCTGAGACAGGAAGTTCTAAACACAAATCGAGCCGTCTTGTTTATACAAAGACCATTTACTAGAGTAGCGAGCTAGTGGCCTAGATAGTCAGCAGCGGGCTCTTGTTGTTCGTGATTTTTAGCATTGGTAGTATAGAGGCTTTCATACTTCACCCCCGAAGGGGGTTATTATATACCTGTGCTAGAACTATACATTTTTATGTTCCTACGCAAATTCATTCAACTTGCAAAATTGAAATTCTGCGCTAATCAAAGAACAATTTCGCGGTACAGCAATGTTCTTATCGGTTTCCATCATTGTGTAGACGAATATGATGTAAGATACTGTTGCAGTAATGAGACTACCGATAAAACCAAAATTAAACGGAAAGCATTTCAAGATTGTAAAATGCAAATCGCCGCTAGTGATTTTGCTAAACAAGAGAGTAAACTCCTTGGCTTTTATCAAACTGAAAGTTGATTGGCTTTGCGATAAGACGCGAACGTGACAAGCTGAAATGAGGGAATCTCGTGTGTTGCTACATAGACATTGTAACACTGATAACAAACCAACACTAAACAAAGGCTCGACAAATATTAGAAGGTAAAAGGCCTTAGATACGATATGTTCATCCTGACACAAAACCTCCAACACTCTAACAAATTTGTGGCACACGTGAATCACCGAAAGAGTTAGCCATAAGCAGACGACATTGTTAATTGTCTTATCCACGATGAGAATACGCGCCATCAATTCAGTGTGTTCGTTAAAAAACGTACGAATTTCATTTTTCCCGTTCGAAACGATATTGAAAAGCATTTTCATATTAACTCGAAGGTTTTCAACAACGAAACTAACCACTATTTGAACCATAATACTCAAAAAAATACAAAAATCAAATCCTACTATTTGAAACAAAATATATTCTCGAGTGTTTAAAAATGAGTTTTGCCAATCTTCATCGAAAGGGCTTTGTAAAAACTGTGCTATTCCCAGAATAAAACACAAAACAGTATAAGGCACGATTAATCTTATAAAAAATGTAAATATTGGTGACAAATTTTCATTCCTTCTTAACAACACAATTGACGAAAACGCCAGCGATTTCCTTAAAGTGTAAACAAATTCACGATCGAACAATGACAAATAAACGGTGTAACACATAGAATACAAGCGGGAAACTAAATAAAATTCGTTAAAAACGGCCCGTCTTCCAAGAGATCCGCTTTCAGTTGCAACTAAAAGATTCATTGCTTGAATTGTCGCAATTGCGCAAAATATTACGATTACAGTAAAGGTGATGTACTTCCCAACGTAATTGCGTTTCTTGTTAAATAATCCCAAAAACTTCATCAATTTAAACAAGAATTTGAAGTATAGGTTTCTTGTGACACCTTTTGTTCGTGTTAAAGAGAAATTACGTATTAGTTTATCAAATCGCGAATTTATTTGCCATTTTTTACAGAGAAATGGGGTCGAAAAGTGGCTTTCTCTGTAAAAAAACTTATTTTAATCAAAACACGGATTATTCATGGCAGTTATTTTTAACTTTCATTTGACGGGTGCTTGAGGACATTTGAACATCAACCGGGAAACTAGAGATAAAGGTGAATAGCAGAAGTAGATGAAACCCTACTTTGAAGTCTACTACTCTAACGTTCGATTTAGCGCTCCTCTCTGTATGGGTAAAATTCCCAATTTTACCAGATCGGAGGGGTCCTACTTCATACCCCCTGTCTACGGAAAATTGGAAATTCTCTCTCTCTCCACATACGACGACGTTTTTTTTGACGAACTCCAAGGCTGCTAGAGATATTCGCTGGACGAACTCAGACTCCGAAAATATCTACCGTTAGGAGGCGTACGAATCGCGCTTTTTGAAACTAACCCATACAGAGAGGGGTAGACAAGACCAGGGAGTAATAGACTTCAAAGGAGGGTTTCATCGGCTTCTGATAATTTCCATGAAATATCCGTCTTTTGATTAATAAGAAATAAATTGGGTTAGTTTAACCCGACAATAGTGGTATGCTAGACAAATATACTTGGCATTATAGAAGTCCACGTCGTCCAATGTAAAATCTATGGCAAATATATTCTTTGAATATAGATATTTAACCGGAAAAAAGGCAAGACTTTAAGTACAACGACTGTTACGCGAAGTGATTGGATACAAAAAAACCTAAGAAAAAAAATTCTAACCATTATTGACAAGCCAATTGAAATTTGTTTTTGCTATTAATGTCTGAAATATATCACATATATAATTTTCGTGACAAAAATAATATTTAAAGGGAGAATTCAACCTAAGAAAAAGTGACATTTAATCGATACCTTATTGTTTAAATAAATAAATTTACTAACAAATATTTAATAAGTACTAAGTTTAAAAATAGGCTTAGCTCGATTCATGGAGATCCTGCATTCCACATATAGGGGAAATCGATCAATGCCATTGGTCACTTATATGGGGGAGTTAAGGATCTCCATGAATTCAGCTAAGCCTATTTTTCGGGTAAGGTTTAAATTTATTTCTAGTTTAATATTTGTTAGTAATTTACTGGTGGATTAGGTTAAAAAAATCACTTGTTGATAGATTAATTGGTAAATGATGTAATGAAATTTGCTAAAAAAGTATATAATAACAATTAAAACTTACCAAAAATAATTAATTCATTTTTTAATGAATTAAATATAATATATATTAGAGTTTCCTCGATATTATTTTAAAATCTAATTTATTGATTAATTTAAACTTCTTTTAAATCAAACAAAACATTATATTTTTATAATTTATTTCATTACTTCATAATACCTTTAATTAAAAGGTTACAACATCAGTTTTGACTTTCAGAGCACCTGAAGGGATTACAATTTGTTTTCTAAACAGCTGAAGATCCTATATCTCTGTTCTTAAAGGGAGAATGCAACCTAACATCAAGTGATTTTTTATCGATTCCTTATTGTTTAAATCAGCCTAATCCACTAGTGAAAAAAATTTACGAACAAATATTAAACTAGAAATACATTTAAAACTTACCCGGAAAATAGGCTTAACGGGATTCATGGAGATCCTCAATTTCTTCGCATTAAAGGGTCAGAAACCAATGAATAAAGGCCAAGTGTTAAGGCGAGATCTCCATGACACTTCAATAAGAAAAAAATCATGAATCCACAAAAATATCATGTCACAAGTCAGAACGCGTAAGAAATTATATTTCGAAAAATTCCCATTGTTATTTAATATTGAATTTAATTCTGAAATTACATTAAGTTTAATTACACCTACAAGTAAAATTACCATCTATATCAGACAAATAATCTTTATCCATATCTATCATGGCATTAACAAACATCAAGTAAGAAGCTGCTCCCATAAAAACACTCCCAAGAAACCCGCTGCTAATTGTAAAACATTTTAAAAAGGTCAACTCCAATTTCCCAGTGTTAATTTTCATAAACAAATATAATTCTTCGATTTGGGTCCACTTGATCGACTCCCAAATGATCGACAAGAGGTCCACTTGATCGACACCAAAATGATCGACTCACAATTGATCGACTCCCAAATGATCGACAAAAGGTCCACTTGATCGACTCCCAAATGATCGACAAATAGATTAACCAACCTAACCTAACCCTAACCTAACCTAACCTAACCTAACCAATCTAACCTAACCTAAAATGTTACAAGAGTGACGGGTCGTAAGTACTTTATTCGAAACTATTTTATTAGTTACTCGCTAAAAAACTGGGCTGTCGATCAATTGGAATGGCTTGTCGATCAAATGGGAGTCGATCAAATGGGAGTCGATCAAACGGTAGTCGATCAAACGGTAGTCGATCAAACGGTAGTCGATCAAACGGTAGTCGATCAAACGGTAGTCGATCAAACGGACTCCTTGTCGATCAATTGGAAGTCGAGCAAATGAACCTAAGCCAATTCGATCGTTTGTTTATCACGAGTGAATTCACGTTGCAATCGTGATCGAACGTGACAAGCTGTTATCAAAGAATCACGACAATTGCTAAGTAAAACCACAGAGGTAAAGAAAACCAAGCAACTAAGCACTGGTGGTAGAAACAAAATGAGTTCAGCCCATTTTTCACCGTCGTTTTTAAAACGAGAGATAAAAATTTGATTCAATCTGTAACAGATTTGAATTACAAAGCCAATTAGCCAGACGCAAAGAACCGGTCGAATTTGATTATCAATTTCGTGAACAATTTTCATTAATTTAGTGTGAAATTCCCAAATATCTATCCTACAATTATGTCCACTTGAAATACGATTACACAACGCGTTAACTTTAAATCTTATATTCTCAACCATTAATGAAAGTACAATTTGTATCAGTGGAAAAAGTAATTGTGTAAATGAAACGATTAGGGTTAAAACCAACAATAAAGCACGAAATAAAAACGGGTTATCTGTTAAAGATATACCAAAGACGATATTAGGCGTTTCATTCATTGAAGACGCGATAGTTAACACCACGAAAAAAAAGTTGTACAATAAAATTACAACAATACTAATATTAAACGTTAATGTCGTAAAATTAGACGATGCGTTCCATGTAAAAACATTCATTACAGCTTCAACAAAGTCTCTGGAGAATAGAGCTAAGTCGACAACGAATGCGATTGATAAGTAAGTGAAATTAAAGTACAAAGTTGCAAGTAGACGTTCGATAAACGCGATATTTTTGGTGAAGTCAAAATAATTGATGGACAAAAATGCGTTGTAGAGACATAGTAAATGAACCAATGCAAAGGTCACAAATTTCCCAACGTAAAATTTTCGGGGGTTAAACAAACCCAAGAAAATAACAAATTTAAATAACCATTTGTATGAAAATATATTTCTTATAGACTTATTTGTTACGTTAAATATTTTAACTTGGGTTATTGAGATAATTGTTTTTAACATCTTTATATTCATTAAATGTATTCCGTTCTATACTAAAATTAAATGTTAATTAAACTGAATTAATTTTAGAATAAAGTTATATTTACCATATCATAATTGAAATTTAATTTCAAGATTTTTTTTTGCAAATTTAATTTCGATTTGCAAAGCATTTTAAATTATCTTAAATATTTATCAGAATATATTATTTCATATTTAAGTAAAATTAATACAGATTCTACTTAAATTAAACGTTCGAGAAACGTAAATTAAACGTTCGAGAAACGTAAATTAAACGTTCGAGAAACGGAAATTAAACGTTCGAGAAACGGAAATTAAACGTTCGAGAAACGGAAATTAAACGTTCGAGAAACGGAAATTAAACGTTCGAGAAACGGAAATTAAACGTTCGAGAAACGGAAATTAAACGTTCGAGAAAGATAAATTAAACGTTCGAGAAACTGAAATTAAACGTTCGAGAAACTGAAATTAAACGTTCGAGAAACTGAAATTAAACGTTCGAGAAACTGAAATTAAACGTTCGAGAAACTGAAATTAAACGTTCGAGAAACTGAAATTAAACGTTCGAGAAACTGAAATTAAACGTTCGAGAAACGTAAATTAAACGTTCGAGAAACGTAAATTAAACGTTCGAGAAACGTAAATTAAACGTTCGAGAAACGGAAATTAAACGTTCGAGAAACGTAAATTAAACGTTCGAGAAACGTAAATTAAACGTTCGAGAAACGTAAATTAAACGTTCGAGAAACGGAAATTAAACGTTCGAGAAACTGAAATTAAACGTTCGAGAAGCTGAAATTAAACGTTCGAGAAGCTGAAATTAAACGTTCGAGAAGCTGAAATTAAACGTTCGAGAAACTGAAATTAAACGTTCGAGAAATTGAAATTAAACGTTCGAGAAACTGAAATTAAACGTTCGACAAACTGAAATTAAACGTTCGAGAAACTGAAATTACACGTTCGAGAAACTGAAATTAAACGAAATTAAACGTTCAAGAAACGTAAATTAAACTAAGAAAACTTATTTAGTTTGTAATAGATAAAATTACGCGTAAGAACAGACACGACTTTTCACGAAGTAAAATAATTAGACGGTTATAAATAAGGCGTATTCGTCTATCGTGACATTTTTACTGTATTGTTCAATAATATGATTCGCAAATATAATTTAGCTTCGAGAAATACAACGCCGCAATGCGCAAAAAAAAAAAAATAATAGCTTTTCTGGACAGCCGGTTTTTTTCACGCGAATTACTCTAACTTTGGCTAAAACATTTTTATAGATTGACTTTTTCGGTTTTCATTACACGTACATACATGTATTTCTTATATTGATTTTACTGTAAGTCAATCAAATGCATATAAATTATACCTTTTACTTTAAGAGTCGAGGAGAAAAAAAACAATAGAAAATGATACTATTTCAATTTATTTTCATCATAAGCAAATAATGAATATTTAATTGCATTTTGAGAGTTATATAGAGGTTGAATTTTTGATCTTTGCAGTGGTGGCTACGCAGGATATAGTAGGTATATAGGCAGGTCTACTTGAGGTTTTGAAGGAGGCTTAAAAAAATGGAGAAAAGGGGGCCTTAAAAATGGAGAAAGGGGGTGCCTTAAAAATTAGAAAATTGGCCTTAAAAATGTACAAAAGGGGGCCTTAAAAATGTACCAAAGGGGGCCTTAAAAATGTACAAAAGGGGGCCTTAAAAATG
Organism: Odiellus spinosus; assembly: GCA_963920705.1. NCBI lineage: Eukaryota > Metazoa > Arthropoda > Arachnida > Opiliones > Phalangiidae > Odiellus > Odiellus spinosus. Next base: position 14,749,911 of record OY987232.1, on the reverse strand, counting down.
TACCAAAGGGGGCCTTAAAAATGTACAAAAGGGGGCCTTAAAAATGTACCAAAGTGGGCCTTAAAAATGTACAAAAGGGGGCCTTAAAAATGTACCAAAGTGGGCCTTAAAAGTGTACAAAAAGGGGTTTTAAAAATGAGAAAAGGTGGCATTGAAAATGGAGAAAAGGGGGGGGCCTTAAAAAATGGAGATGAGGGGGCCTTAAAATGAACAAAAAGGGGCCTTAAAAATGAACAAAAAGGGGCCTTAAAAATGAACAAAAAGGGGAGGCCTTAATAATGGAGAAAAGAGGGCCTTAAAAATGGAGAAAAGGGGGCCTTAATGTACAAAAGGGAGCCTTAAAATGGAGAAAAGGGAGCCTTAAAATGGAGAAAAGGGAGCCTTAAAATGGAGAAACGGGGCCTTAAAAATGAGATAATTGGAGGCCTTAAAAATGAGAAAAAGGGACCTTAAAAATGGAGAAAAGGGGGGCCTTGTATATGGAGAAAAAGGGGGGCCTTAAAATGGAAAAAGAGGGGCCCTAAAAATGAGAAAGGGGAGGCCTTAAAAATGAAAAAAGGGGGGGGGGCGGCTAAAAATGGAGAAAAGGGGAGGCCTTAAAAATGAGAAAATGGACCTTAAAAATGAGAAAAGGGGGCCTTAAAAAAGCTATGGCTCCCTTTATCCAAAGGTATACACTATGTTTCTGAAAAAACTGCTAGAGAAGCTATGTATTCGCGATATCAAGTCGAAGATAAATGAAAAAACCTCGAACCTTTTCAATTAAACTAAAAAATTAACAAAACAATCCAAAAAAATTAAAATTTAAAAAAAAACTTCGAAACTCTCTACCCTTCCAGTCTGGGTCCGTTTACTCGGGTTAGGACATAATGAGGGGCTTCGCAAAGATTATATCAAAATTAGCTCCCCTTAACTAGAACAGAAAACGAAGAGTTTTCTGTTTTAGACGGCACTGGCAGCTTAAGCAGACTGACTTCATACACAAAATCGACAGCCATCTATTGATTAATGGTTGTGCTCTGGAATTTCGAAAAGTCACGTGATTTTATGACTGACGTCAGAGCATGATTAACCCGCCTCTTTTACTAAACAATGAACCAAAGTTATTAATGTAAGTTTTTACCCTTAATTATAAGGCGTTGGGGTCATTCAGCGCACTTTACACAAAACTCTCACTGTATTGTGAAATGGGCCCGTTAAAACCCGAGAAAATGGACCCTAGTTTCAGCCAGAATTAAATCCGTACCACTAACGGTCTTTGATAAAAAACTGAAAACATAATTAATTTATTGCGTAATAATTATATCGTCAATTTTTTGCGACACTTGGTCCATCGAAAACCATTCTTCAGTTGAATCTCGTGGTGAATGGTTCGGTTTTCGTCGAGTATCATCTCTCTCAAGCATGGAATGTTTCAATCGAATATGTTCAGCAGCAATGAACATTTCCATCTTCATCAGATGGGTAAGTAAATTTGTTGTCAGATTTATGTCCTAAGATAAATTCAGGAGGATTGTGTACTCAAATACCAGGGTTTTTGTCGCCCACAGTATTTCTTATCCCACTGAAGGTCTTGGGTGTAATTTGTTAAGCCTTTAAGGCGGTAGTCAATGGATAACTCTATATTTTGAGTCGGGGGTGAGGGACGGAATTTAGGCGGGCCGCGCTTGGCTTTTACTATCGCTTTAAAGGAGCAATGAACGTTTTATATTATTAATAAACGAATGAATTGCTTTACAGGTGGGATTATGCTTCATCGTTGTTTTTGCCGTAACTACTATTAAGGAGTTTCGCGATGAAAGCCCGTACAGCAATTATCTTTTGCCGATCTGGAATTTGGCAATTTTAGATATCATCATCTGCATTGTAGTTTTTGTTCATTCTTGGTTCATAGTACTAATACAATGCTGCAAAACTTGCAAACACCAATGGCAATTGGTTCTCGTAAGTATAGGAGAATTATTCCTGAGTATCTCCTTCGTTATTGATGAAACTAAAATATTTTAACAAACCTACCTCTTTATATCAGCTAAGGTTTTGTTTGGTTGGTCTAGCCATGGACAAATAATAAAACGTGCTCGTAGCAGAAGCCGATGAAACCCTCCTTTGAAGTCTATTACTCCCGGGTCTTGTCTACCCCTCTCTGCATGGGTTAGTTTCAAAAAGCGCGATTCGTACGCCTCCTAACGGTAGATATTTTCGGAGCGGGAGTTCGTCCAGCGAATATCTCTAGCAGCCTTGGAGTTCGTCAAAAAAACGTCGTCGTTTGTGGAGAGAGAGAGATTTCCAATTTTCCGTAGACAGGGGGTATGAAGTAGGACCCCTCCGATCACGTAAAATTGTGAATTTTACCCATACAGAGAGGAGCGCTATATGGAACATTAGAGTAGTAGACTTCAAAGGAGGGTTTCATCGGCTTCTGCTCGTAGTTATTTTGATATTTAGCTCATTTAAGAATGTTTTATGTAACGAGGCGGGGAGACAAATTTGCTGATAAATCTTAAAATAACGCGATTAAAATTATAGTTTCTGTCAAAAATTATCAACCAACGAGTTACAAACACGATTTACTAATTAGTTTGAGATAATTATTTAAAAATTTTAAAGTCTGGGCATTTTTAAAACGACGCTAAGCCTTGGCTCAGGTCGAACCGGGGCGAACGGCCGCGAACCGTCTTGTCAGTGTGTGAACCAGGGAAAACGGAAAACGCTTCGTACTGGTTTTGGAACCGATTTTTTTTTCCCTCAAGTATGAACGAGGCTTTATTTAGGCGGAAGAGTGGCGTCCCTGTGCAATAATTTGTCCATAGTCTAGCTGGGTTAGTACAAAGAAGTTCAATTCCCTGAATTTTTCAGGTTTTCCCTAACCAATTTTAAAATTATAAACGATGTCTTGGCGATTCCCTCTTTTTATTTGACATAGTTGATAAATCAGGGTCGATAGTTTACTCGGAATAAGAGAAACAAAATTAATCTTTATGCATATTTAAGTTTCAAACCATTCATAAGCTACGGGGAGTTGTTTACTTTATTGGTCGATCTTATTTTAGACTTTGATGCTTACTGTGGTTGTCGCAGCATCGACACTAGCGTGTGGAATAGCAACAGTTGTTACAGCTATTCAGGTAAGTCAGTCCTTTCAGGATTAAGTACTTCTACGAAAAAGAACGCGTGAAAGTGACCTTATCACGTGCCAGAACCAGTTAGAATTAACTGTAAGCTCTACAATAGCCACGCGACCATAATGATGACGTAATATTGTTGGGAAATTTTTATTCTGTTTGACTTGTATATTAGAATAGTTTTTTAACAATCTTTTGTTTTTCTTATAGGATAACAATCAAATTGAGCACCATGTGTTTATTTGTTCAGTAAGTGTGTATTTACACGTTATCCGTTTGAGCAGAAGCCGATGAAACCCTCCTTTGATGTCTGCTACTCTAATGTTTAATATAGCGCTCCTCTCCGTATGGGTAAAATTCCCAATTTTACGAGATCGGAGGGGTCCTACTTCATATCCCCCTGTCTACGAAAATTTGGAAATTCTCTCTCTCCAAATACGACGACGTTTGGTTGACGAACTCCTAGGTTGCTAGAGATATTCGGTGGACGAACTCCCGCTCCGAAAATATGTACCGTTAGGAGGCGTACGATTCGCGATTTTTGAGACTAACCCATACAGAGAGGGGTAGACAAGACCCAGTAGCCGGATTCAGCTGCTGCACTTCGCTAATACCATCCGCCCCCTACGGTATTAGTGCGTGACGTTATTTCCTACAGTGTTAATTCAAGTTAGATGGGCGGTCCCGGATTGGTGGCTACTGCGCAAGCGTATTACCTTAATTTTCCCATAAATATTTCGAACGGAAATGGTTTTTTAATGATTATGTCCAGTCATACGGTTGACGTCACGATTCACGAATAATCTAGCACGTGGCCAGAGACGGAAATAAGAAAAGTTTTCTTAACCCCCTTCACCTATTCAAAGTAATCGGACATTTAAAATAATTATCAGACATTACTAGATTTCTTCTATTAATAAGAACTTTTTCATATAGGACAAACTCCCTCTCAAAAATAATAAGTTATGGGGCATTTGGAAAATATATCAGACAATGTCCACTGCACTTACAGACGACAAACACACCTTCAACGTTACGTTTGCTTTAAATTTCCCGCGGTAGCATCATGCAGACAGCTGAAGGTAGTGAGCTGAACTGAGCCATAAAGTATGCAGTTACTATCAGGGTGGGAAATAAGTTTTTTTTTAAAGTGAACAAATGACCACCGACCCCCTGAGGAGTCACAGGCAAAACTCACACTCACACAGCCTGATAAATTAGCTTTCAATGACTCGGACCTACAGGTATAACATTTTTTCTACTAATTTTGTAGAAACAAAACTACCAAAGTCCAAACAAACTTCCAAATATTATTGAATCACGACACGCTTGGAAAAAATCCTTGAATTTTCTAAGTGGTCACGCCACTTACCCCCTCCGATTTAATTTTTTAAGCGATCGAGGCAATTTTTAAAGTGGTCATTTGCCCTCTGGCACGCCTTATTTCCCACGCTGATTGCTACTTGCTCATTCTCGTCCCTACATACATAGCTATACCTGTCTAAGGGTTGCCGCCGGAAATGCAGCCATTCTTCTTAATACGCTCCTCCTAGGGGCGTGGCGTATTAAGCTAATACCGTCTAATACCATCCAGCTGAATCCGGCTACTGGAGTAATAGACTTCAAAGGAGGGTTTCATCGGCTTCTGGTTTGAATAAACGCGTAATTTTATTAATCGAGCTTAAAATTTTATCTCCGGGTCCAATTCGTATCCAGCATTTGATACGCGTCTGTTAATATAATTTGTGGTGTTTATATTAACAAACAATTTATCCGTGATTAAAATATTTGAAAAAGCCTAGTTATCAAAATATATCCTAAGTAAAGCAGGCATAATTTTAGTAATGAAACCTCTCGAATATTTGTACTGTTAATTGCATATCACTGGTATTAATTTTTCTAATAAATAATTCTATTTAAGGATCAAAGTTGCAGGGTATACCCTGGGAGATGTCAAGAGAAACAAAAAGATTGCAAAGCCAAATTCTTTAACTATATCATTGTTGCTGGAGGCTCACTCATAGTGATTTCAGTTTTTTACGTAAGCATATCTTAACATGGTGTAATAATTGTCGGTCAACATTGGGAAGCTTTCTAGATCGCTTGTATTTAGTATTTGGTTTAAACATGGATAATCGTTCAATCCACTTGTAATAGATCGAAATGTCTATAATATTTATTTTATACAGATCTTTGACTTCCACGCCTTCCTGGGAAAATACAGATCGAAACGATTAGCAAAGAAAAGAATTCAAAAGATTGAACACGCCGTTCTCTACCACCCAAGGGCCGAAAGTCCGAAGGCAACCATCGTCCGTTCGTACGACACTGCTAGTACAATATCTGAGCGCAATCCAATGTCTTGTTACGATCACGATTCATTCGACGGCAATATTGACGAAGAAACGCAACTACGTAATTTGATCATAATGGACAATATCCTAAAGAAACAAGCCGCTCAAAGAGCCGATATGCAGAAGAGATACAAAAGCACACTGCCTTACATTCTCCCACGTCCTAGGCTTAGCTCAGCTTCGAGCGAATACTCGTTAAACTACCAACAAGGACCGACAAAACAGCGTTACTTCACAGAACAGGTTTCATTTAAAACTACGTTTTTCCAGAAGCCGATGAAACCCTCCTTTGAAGTCTATTACTCCCGGGTCTTGTCTACCCCTCTCTGTATGGGTTAGTTTCAAAAAGCGCGATTCGTACGCCTCCTAATGGTAGATATTTTCGGAGCGGGAGTTCGTCCGGCGAATATCTCTAGCAACCTTGGAGTTCGTCAACCAAACGTCGTCGTATGTGGAGAGAGAGAGAATTTCCAATTTTCCGTAGACAGGGGGTATGAAGTAGGACCCCTCCGATCTCGTAAAATTGTGAATTTTATATGAAACATTAGAGTACTAGACTTCAAAGGAGGGTTTCATCGGCTTCTGCTTATATCAATGTGAAAAGCCTCTTTAAAGGAAAATTTTACCAGTAAAATAATTTAAATATTTAACTAGAAAACTAACTCGGATAATAGGCTTGGCTGGATTCATGGAGATCCTGAAATTCTTCTCATTGAAAGGTCTATGAGCAGACGCGATATCTACGACATTCGATTGGTTGCTGAGCCTCCATGAATCCAGCTAAGCCTTTTTTTCGGGTAAGTTATAAATTTGTAGTTTAATATTTGTTAATTTTTTTACTGGTCGATTAGGCCTATTTAAACGATAAGGAATCGATATGAAAATCAATTTTTATTACGTAGACTGACCCTGGGGCCGAAGGGGAGAAAAAAATTAGGGTAATGTAAGATTTCCTTCTTCCCTCTGCAAGGGGTGAACAAGGCATTATTGGTCTGGGGTGCGGGATTATACCTAGATATTCTTCCAATCGTTAGTTTCGGTTTAAAAAAAAAGTGAATTAAATGTCTCCTGTCCTTTAAGCATGGCTTCAAAAATCCACGTTTTAACTCGCCCGATCCTACCGAATCCCGTTACGACTCACCGGAACCATCCGAATGCCATTTTGACACCTCCGAACCCTCGGAATGCCGTTTCGACACGCCCGAACCGTCCAAAACAAGTTTCGACACGCGTGAGGCGTACAAAACCCGTTTCGACACGCATGAGTCGTCCAAAACCCGTTTCGACAAGCATGAGTCGTACAAAACCCGTTTAGACACCCCCGAACCGTCCGAAACTGGTTTCGACACACCAGAACCGTCCGAATGCCGTTTTGACACACCCGAGCCAGGCTATTCATCCAGCTACAAGTATCGCGAACCTGTACAGGTCAAATCTCGACGTGACATCATTGCTAGATCAACCGCGCAATTTGAGATGTCTAAATCATTAAAAAGAGAATTGTCTAACACGAGAAGCGACAACCGTGGAAAATCAACTTCGCGCCATCAAAAACATGGACCAGACGATTTCTAGTTACTTTTTTTAAGAATTTTAACTGAATTTCAAACCATATTAATTGGTTTTGTAAAATCATGGGAAAACGATGTTTCAATAAACGAACATTTTAAAGCAAAACTTGATTAAAATAATAATACCACTATCAAAGGGGGGGGGGGATTAATTAATAACAATATGCTATGACGTGGTTTGCTTGTCAACCAAAACAAAAGATTGGTAAATTGATTGAATATGCAATAAGGGATACTTCGTAAATATATCCTAACGTCTAACCACGTATCAATAGATAGCAGAAGTGATGAAATAATTGTTTGTTTTAAAGTTAACTTAATTTTCTAGAATTAGACTTAATCAAGGTTGGAAATTTCATTGAAAAACGCTTAGAGCGGTTATGTATAAGTTTTTAATTGAAATAAAGCAAATGTGTTTCTCATTGATAATTTTACAGATAATTAACAAGATGGTCAAGCCCATAAAAATAGCTACAGCTCTGGTTCACATTTTTTGACCACTTTCACATCGGTTCTCCATCCCTTGTTTTTGCCTTTTCATATTCCCTCTGTCTTTGCCCTTTTCATATTCCCTTTGTCTTTGCCTTTTTCACAAACACTTTGTATTAAAGAGTTTTAGTGTTTTTCAAGTAATCATACCAAGAATCCATTCAGGTTCCATAAGAATATGGGAGCATAGCTTTAGCCTCTGGTACCATCCTCCCAAACTTTGTAACAAAAGTTCGTCCGCAATTTTCCCAACATTTGTACGCTTAGATCTTTTTTCGGTCGGCTCCATTTTTATTACCCAAAATATTATGTCAAGATCGATAGTGGCGCGGGTTAATAATAGATTTCAGGAGTTATTTACTTGAAAAATCGATTCGAAGCGGACGAACTTTTGCTACAAAGTTTGGGAGGATGGTTATTGAATCGCGGCCCTCCCATATTCTTATGGAACCTGAATGGATTCTTGATCATACGCGATTTGTCTAAATCAACCTCTACACAAGTGAAAAATGCAATGTTTTGCATGATGTGCTTGACCATTTGACTTTGCATTGATGAATCAAAGTGATGCAGACATAAAAAATTACATAAAATGTTCTTAAACGACGCCAAACACAAATAAACTTTGACCTTTTTTTTTAGTATTTCTTCACATTTAATCCAAAAAGTTTAAAATTATAAAATATTAAATTACTGTAATTTTCTAGAGCAAACTGTAAATTACCATTCCCTTGGTAATTTATCGTGTAATTACTAATTACAGATTTCGAAATTTACTTTGATTGAAAAAGAGTTAGGCTTTAGACATTGGTAATTAACCACGAATAAACCGGAATGAGCGGTTAATTGCAGGATTATCAATTAAATTGAACTAAAATTCTTTATATACAAACTAAATTTCTACATACGATTATGTAAATACAAATATATTCTATATTGATGAATGTATCTAATTTTTTCCGTGATAACATTTATATCAGAAACCGATGAAACCCACCTTTGAAGTCTATTACTCCCTGGTCTTGTCTACCCCTCTCTGTATGGGTTAGTTTCAAAAAGCGCGATTCGTACGCCTCCTAACGGTAGATATAGTTCGTCTAGCGAATATCTCTAGCAACCTTGGAGTTCGTCAACCAAACGTCGTCGTTTGTGGAGAGAAATAATTTCCAATTTTCCGTAGACAGGGGGTATAAAGTAGGACCCATCCGATCTCGTAAAATTGGGAATTTTACCCATACAGAGTGGAGCGCTATATGGAACATTAGAATAGTAGACTTCAAAGGAGGGTTTCATCGGCTTCTGTTTATATTAATGACTTCCATTTCTAAATAATCCAAAATGGTTATTTTTATCGAAACTGAAGCACAATTAAGTACCTAATGTTGTTTTTTAATTAATACCCAACCTTATTAAACATTAAAACATTATCCAATCATCGAAAACAATTAAAAATTGTGAATTCTTTCTACCTCCACGATAGTTTGTATGAATGTTAAATAGGAAATAGTTCCTAGAAAGACATTCCCCAAAAAATTAACGTCAATTGGACAAAATTTCATAAAACTTATTTCCATCAAACCGCTATTCATCTTGGCTATCAAATAAATCTCTTTCACTTGACGATATAAATAAGTTCTTTTCAATGACATAACGCGAACATGACACGCTGTAACCAAAGAACCTCGATAATTAGTCAGCAACGATATAGACGCGAATAATAAATTAGTACTAAAAACGGTTGCATAAATACCAAAACCATTGTTGTTTCAAACCAGGTCTTTCCCGGGACGAATAACCGGTTGAAATTGTAACAAAATTGAATAGTGGAATCCACCAATAACCAAAAAATAAACTTTCCAATTTGACAATCCAATTTCGTTACATTTCCAATCAAATCTGTATGAAATTTTGAAATCTCTTGCAAATTACATTTCGATATTGTTATAAGTTTCGCCAAATGTTGAGCTTTAACCTTTAAACTTTCAACCGCGAATGTTACGGATAATTGTATTAAAATATACAAAGTTAGGATAAACTGATAAGTCATGAGCATGAAGAACCACAAGCCGAGAGACAAATGAAATCGATCTTTCAAAAAATATAAATCGAAAAGGAATCGTTTCGTCATCCAAGATGATCGATCGGGGTTAAAATTCATGATAAAATCGATTCCAATTAAAATATCGCTTATAAATTTTGATATAATGACCCCTGCTACTAAAATCATCAATATTGGAGGGTAATTAATTACTTCGGACGGTAATGAATCTAATTCCAATATATTGACGATGGTATCGATAAAGTTTCGATTAAATAAAGATAAATTAACAGCGTACGCGATTGATGTAATATGAATATTGAAGTACAACTCCGCTAATACTTTCTTCGCTAGATTTCCAGTTTTATGGTTGATAAAAAGGTGGATTGTTAGACACAAACTGTATATCAATCGCAAATGAACGATTAGAAAAATTATGTACTTTCCCGCGTAAAATTTATTGTCACGAAATAATCCCAAAATTTTTGTGATTTTTAGAACGAAATTGAATATGAAGTTTGGTCCGATTTTACTTTTTATTTTTCGAGTAATTCTTCTTAGTTGAATCATTTTTATCGACGATTTTTGTTAGCTAGTATTGTTCAGATATTTTTAGACCCAACCCTATGTTTTTCACTTAAATATAATTATTTTCCACGCAAACAGAAATCTTCCAGGACAAATTTATTTTTCGATGAAAGTGCCCAAATTTACCAGCGTCTGTTTTGATTAATTAAAATAACTTTGGTTTTAAATATTCACTTCGTTTGTGCTAAATATGAGCCGGTTTACAAATTAAAAAAAACGAAAACTTTCTTGGATAACTTTTATGCACCACCTAAAAAATTACGATTTTTTAGAATCTTACAAATAATTAAGATAAACTTAAACTAACCAAAAGTATTCGTTAGATGTTACAAGCATTATCCACTTTGTAAAGAACTCGAGAGCTTTATAAACAAATTCACTCAGCTATGGTTCATTTTTTTTTTTATCTTTGATATCGATGAAGTGTGTTATGTATTATCAATCTTCGAGGTAATACCAATAATAATAATAATATTTCTTACAATCAATATACGCGTACAAAATTAAATTGACCCTATCACCAATTTTGTTGAAGAATTTTTCAAGGATTTGGGTCCACTTGATCGACTCCCAAATGATCGACAAGAGGTCCACTTGATCGACACCCAAATGATCGACTCACAATTGATCGACTCCCAAATGATCGACAAAGGGTCCACTTGATCGACTCCCAAACGATCGACAAAGGGATCAAATGATTGATGCCTAATCCCAAATTACCGACAACAAAGGGTGCATTTGATCGTTTCGCAATTGGTCAACTTCGTAATAACGATTATAAATAGATTAACCAACCTAACCTAACCCAAACCTAACCTAACCTAACCTAAAAAGTACTCTGACCCCATTTTCACGGAATAATTATTATTTGAATTAGTTCTTATTTATATACCATAATTTAACCTTTAAAAGTTTCTTGCAAAAAAACTTTGACCTATACTCGTTACTCGCTAAAAAACTGGGCTGTCGATCAATTGGAATGGCTTGTCGATCAAATGGGAGTCGATCAAATGGGAGTCGATCAAACGGGAGTCGATCAAACGGTAGTCGATCAAACGGACTCCTTGTCGATCAATTGGAAGTCGAGCAAATGAACCTAAGCCTTTTTCAAGGTTCATGATGTAATTATCTCACGTTCTAATACCTTTTACCTCCGTAAAAGTCGGAGGTAGTTCGTGGTATAATTTGACAATTTTAAATTAAATTTTTCTCTAGTTACGATAATAAATGTGAATTATAACGGTGTTTTACGCGTAAACTCATAGATGTCGCCACAGAAGAGCTTATTATCCGAGACCCGTCACAGTCTGGCCTACAGCGTGCCCAACCGCTTCCGCGAGAGGCGGGATACAGGGGAAAGAGTTAAATCATTCCCAAACATTCCTTATCCCCAGAAAAACTGAGACTCTTATATGAAAAGCAGCGTCATCTCGTGTAAATTTCGATTTCATTTAAAAATTAATGAGAACCGCAAACTGATAGCATTTGTGGTTCGCTTGATCTATACTATTTGATTTTCGTTGACAGGGTTCCTTAAAACAGTTATTAGATCAATCGATTTATATAAACAAACTATCATAGAAAAAAATTGATACTTTTGTTTAGGGGTCTTGGCAAAGACAACGCCAACCGTCATTGATGTAGTTTCTCATTCTATAATGATTTGATTTAATTTTTTCCATCACGCAATCTATAGATTTGAAACGGTTTGATTGAATCCAAAATAATCGATACCTTCGATAACAAACTTCCAAATGATCGATACTTTCGATAACAAATTTCGAAATGATCGATACCTTCGATAATAAATTCCCAAATGATCTACATATTCGATAATAAATTTGCAAATGATCGATACCTTCGATAATAAATTCCCAAATGATCGATACATTCGATACTAAATTTGCAAATGATCGATACTTTCGATAAGAAATTTGCAAATGATCGATACTTTCGATAAGATATTTCCAAATGATCGATACATTCGATACTAAATTTGCAAATGATCGATACTTTAGATAAGAAATATCCAAATGATCGATACTTTAGATAAGAAATATCCAAATGATCGATACTTTAGATAAGAAATATCCAAATGATCGATACTTTAGATAAGAAATATCCAAATGATCGATACTTTAGATAAGAAATATCCAAATGATCGATACTTTAGATAAGAAATATCCAAATGATCGATACTTTAGATAAGAAATATCCAAATGATCGATACTTTAGATAAGAAATATCCAAATGATCGATACTTTAGATAAGAAATATCCAAATGATCGATACTTTAGATAAGAAATATCCAAATGATCGATACTTTAGATAAGAAATATCCAAATGATCGATACTTTAGATAAGAAATATCCAAATGATCGATACTTTAGATAAGAGATTTGCAAATGATCTATACATTCGATAATAAATTTTCAAATGAACGATATCTTCGATAATAAATTCACAAATGATCTATACATTCGATAATAAATTCACAAATGATCTATACATTCGATAAATTTGAAAATGATCGATACCTTCGATAATAAATTCTCAAATGATCGATACCTTCGATAATAAATTCCCAAATGATCGATATGTTCAATAACAGATAGTAATTAAGCGGAGTAAAATACTTCATTGGGGGAATTTCCTTTGAGCTTCATAGGGTAAAAGTAGTCGAAAACTTATGTAGGTGAACAACGCCTATTAAGCCGCGTTCACACTAGGCCTTTTTAATCGATTTAAACCGTTTCGCTTTGGCTGTGTGAACGGGAAACCGTCTTTTATCGAATCGATTTGATTCGATTTCTCGTAACTGCTTCGGGAACCAGATAGATAAAGCTACATTAAATCGATTTATAAAGATAAGGCGTGAACGCGCGAATTCAATATCGGTTTGACTTTACCGTTTCAAATCGATTAAGAAATGCTAGCGCGACCGTAGCTTAAGTAGTGTTTTGGTTTCTAATGTCATGGAAACAGACAAAGGCTTTTCAATATTTTAAGTAACTTATCTTGTAAATCCAAAAGCTAGAGATAAACAGACCTTTATATTACTAACGTTGTTCAGTACATACTAAACTCTTTGGGCACAGAATTTATAGCTTTGCTAATCGGTGATAACCAACTGAGATCCGATAGAACTAGAATTTCGTAATTGATTAATGTCTTGGTAATTTACCATCTCACTGTAATTTCTCGGTAATTTACCATCTCACTGTAATTTCTCGGTAATTTACCATCTCACTGTAATTTCTCGGTAATTTACCATCTCACTGTAATTTCTCGGTAATTTACCATCTCACTGTAATTTCTCGGTAAATAATATATATAATATTTTGGTACTACCAAGAATCCATTCAGGTTCCATAAGAATATGGGAGTATAGCTTTAGCCTCTGGTACCATCCTCCCAAACTTTGTAACAAAAGTTCGTCCGCAATTTTCGCAACATTTGTACGCTTAGATCTTTTTTCGGTCGGCTCCATTTTTATTACCCAAAATATTATGTCAAGGTCGTTAGTGGCGCGGGTTAATAATATAATGTCAGGAGCGATTTACTGGAAAAATCGATTCGAAGCGGACGAACTTTTGCTACAAAGTTTGGGAGGATGGTTATTGAATCGCGGCCCTACCATATTCTTATGGAACCTGAATGGATTCTTGGTACTACTATTTGAATTGTGTATTTGTTACATGCAAGACAATGACCGGAGAAATAAGGTTTGGATTCATTCAAGTAAGTTCATTTTTAAGATCATAGTTTTTAAAAATTGTCTATACAGTCCAATTCGACATTGAAGAGTAACTTGCATGAGCAGCGTTCCCTTGTGGTACGATCTGTTAAGAGATGTCGCTATCGTAGTTCCCATTTTGATCCTATTCCGATTGGCTAAGCTATGACGAGAGATACAAACTAGGCGGTCACCCGTCTCCTCGCGCTTCGAGACTCGACGCGTTTCACATAGAAAGGGGTTTAATACGTGGATAGGTACGAGATCGAGAGATAAAGTGAGGCGCAGGCGCCATCTATCGTGATAATTCATCATTATATTTGTATCTAAATGTCAGTAGCCCCTGGATAAGTTGGTTTATGAGTATGGGAATTTCGAATTCGTCAATAGGGTAACAGGCAAAAAACACTTCATACACAGATGGAAATCAAAGATGATACAACGCTGCGCTTTATCAGAAGCCGATGAAACCCTCCTTTGAAGTCTATTACTCCCGGGTCTTGTCTACCCCTCTCTGTATGGGTTATTCTCAAAAGGCGCGATTCATACGCCTCCTAACGGTAGATGTTTTCGGAGCGGGAGTTCGTCGTGCGAATATCTCTAGCAGCCTTGGAGTTCGTCAAAAAACGTCGTCGTTTGTGGAGAGAGAGAATTTCCAATTTTCCGTAGACAGGGGGGGGAATGAAGTAGAACCCCTCCGATCTCGTAAAATTGTGAATTTTACCCATACAGAGAGGAGCGCTATATGGAACATTAGAGTAGTAGACTTCAAAGGAGGGTTTCATCGGCTTCTGGTATTAATCATTAGTCCGTTGACATTTATCTGGGAAAATTCTCTAACCTACACTCAAAACAATAGATACGTTAAATATAATGTTTGCCTTCATATGTTTCTACATAGGAAACCGAAGGATTCGACTCGGCTACGTTATTTTTAAATATGATGTCGGAGTTTTACCGGATTAAAGAAAATATAAGGTAGATTTAATATTGTTCGACACCTATAGGAATTAGGACTCGGCGTTTGGATAAAATCTCACCGTTTGATAAGGTTGCAAAAATTAAAAAGACACACATCATTAAGAGATAATAATCGTACCCCAATTACGATTAAAAAATCGATTATTTTCAAATTAAAGTCGTTTATTACAATAACAATCAGATAAATTTATCAAAAATGAATATATTTGTATTAATATAACAGCATCTAGTCATTTAAAGTTTGTTTATAAAGAATTTTAGTCAAAATTAATCGATTATCCAGAATTAACCGATTATTCCGGTTTATCCGTGGTTGATTCCCAAACTCGTAATAGTAAAAATTTATGAAACAGTAAAATTAGCAATATATATTAGGGTTAATCGTAAATAATCGCAAAAGCAGATTATTTTATCCAAACACCGAGCCCTAGTTGCGGTTAACGTACAAAAAAAACATGATCATTTTAATAAAACTTTTCTCTTGTTGCAGCATTTTGTACGTACCGTTTTCCCTAACAGATCATGTTGCAATAAGAGAGTCTTCAGACCTATCCGAGGTAAATGTCATATCACAAAATTATTTTCTCCCAAATGGTGGGAGAATAATCTTCCTGCATAATCACGAAATTCAAGAAATGTAGCAAGGTCTGGTGGCAATCCGATTTGTAATAAGTGTTTTCAGAAGCCGATGAAACCTTCCTTTGAAGTCTACTACTCTAATGTTCCATATAGCGCTCCTCTCTGTATGGGTAAAATTCACAATTTTACGAGATCGGAGGGGTCCTACTTCATACCCCCCGTCTACGGAAAATTGGAAATTCTCTCTCTCCACAAATGACGACGTTTTTTTGACGAACTCCAAGGCTGCTAGAGATATTCGCTCGACGAACTCCCGCTCCGAAAATATCTACCGTTAGGAGGCGTACGATTTTTGAGACTAACCCATACAGAGAGGGGTAGACAAGACCCGGGAGTAACAGACTTCAAAGGAGGGTTTCATCGGCTTCTGGTGTTTTTAATTAGTTGCGAACGCTGCTTCGGGTAGTACAACAGCCCACGCACACGTAGGGCTCGATGGTTGGGTAAAACTACCCGCTAATTTTGCGATTATTTACGGTTAACCCTAACGAAACCAGTTCAGAAATATGGTTTTAGAAAATAATTAACATTATCAGAAAATTTTGAATTATTTACATAATTGCAGAAGTAGATGAAACCGTTCTTTGAAGTCTACTACTCTAATGTTCGATATAGCGTTCCTCTCTGTATGGGTAAAATTCCCAATTTTACGAGATCGGAGGGGTCCTACTTCATACCCCCTGTCTACGCAAAATTGGAAATTCTCTCCACAAACGACGAGGTTTTTTTTGACGAACTAGAGATATTCGCTCGACGAACTCCCGTTCCGAAAATATCTACCGTTAGGAGGCGTACGAATCGCGCTTTTTGAAACTAACCCATACAGAGAGGGGTAGACAAGACCCGGGAGTAAATAGACTTCAAAGGAGGCTTTCATCGGCTTCTGCCCTTATTGACAAATTTATCAGTGTCAATAAATCAGTGATTTCGTGTGTTTCGCTCCAAATAATCGTAATTGGGGTACGATTATTATCCCTTAATGATATTTTAAAATTTTTCCACCACTTTAACAAACTGTAAATTTTATCTAAACACCGAGTCCTAAACTAGAGAAGCCATACTTGAATTTTTAAGGACTTATGGGATTTCCATAATTACATTGACATCGTTCGTCTAGATGGCGCAAATTTATGTTAATATATACTGATAATTCAAATTTTCAATATTTCGGCAGTCGATGGACATGCTGCTATATCCAGTTCAAGTTGACAATTTCTTTCACGGTTTGAAAAGAGGCCAACGGAAATTAACTTCCGCCTACACCTCAGTATCGACAATCATAGTGTCTTGCGCGCCTGAATTTACCCGCAAGCCGTCGATGAAGTTGCTCAACATGGAAATATCGGTACAGTATATTTTTATATATACTATACGCTCGGGGTACACTCCACACGTACCAATGGGAATGCGTTACGTTTCGTTGTCTATGTTAGCGTATCAATTTCCTACAACAATAGCCGCGTTCATACTAGGCCTTGGAATCGATTTAAAGCGCTACAATCGTGTAAACGGGAAACCATCTTTTCTCGAATCGATTTGATTCGATTTCTCGAAACTGCTTCGGGAACCAGTTTCATAAAGATTCGGTTTCAACAACCGATAGATGAAGTTACAATAAATCGATTTATAACGATAATGCGTGAACACGTGACGCTTAAAACGATTCCAGGCGATTTGAATACGGTTTCAAATCGATTAAGAAATGCTAGAGTGACCGTAGCAATTAACGTACGCCTGTTCACGCATTATCTTTATAAATCGATTTATCGTAGCTCCATTTATCGTTTGTTGAAATCGAATCGGTATGAAACTGGTTCCCGAAGCAGTTTCGAGAAATCGAAACAAATCGATTCGAGAAAAGTGGGTTTCCTGTTCACACGATTCTAGCGATATGTTTTTCGCGAATGGATAATATGTGATTGACATTCACGATGGTCTTATCCAATTAACAAAAGTTAAATAAATTCATAGCAGCAGTTTGGAGAAACATTCGCCTTATATAACCATAATTTTGTTAACCCTCGAAAGTTTAAATATATTTTTTCTTCCAAATTTCAGTTTGCTATGACTTGGTTCACGAGCCTTTTGGCGGTATCGGCCATAATGTCTTTAGCTACTTTCATACATCGCCATGGCGTTTCTATCAGGAAATTATTTTTAGAAAATCTCTGGAGAAACATTAGCCTCTTCTTTTACGAACGTAATGATAATACTTAACCAAGAATCCATTCAGGTTCCATAAGAATATGGGAGGGCCGGGATTCCATAACCATCCTCCCAAAAGTTCGTCTGCTTCGAATCGATTTTTCAAATAAATCGCTCCAGACATCTATTATTAACCCGCGCCAGTAACGACCTTGACATAATATTTTGGGTAATAAAAATAGAGTCGACCGAAAAAAGATCTAAGCGTACAAATGTTGGGAAAATTGCGGACGAACTTTTGTTACAAAGTTTGGGAGGATGGTACCAGAGGCTAAAGCTATGCTCCCATATTCTTATGGAACTGAATGGATTCTTGATAATACGTCTTAACAGGCTGTGATCTACGTAATCTCGATAATGTATTTATTTGTTGTTTCAGCGTATAATTATTTGCAAAAATCCATTACTTGGAGGATAGCGTTGATGGTATGGCTGATCGCCATCTCATTCATTTATATCGAAATTTCGAGCTACTTGAAATCAGATTTCACCGAAATCTTTTACGACACCGTAGACAACATTGACGATCTCAATTCAAAATGCGACATATCTCGTGTTAAAATAATTGATGGTTCGGATGAATTAAATACCATGAGGCAAAAGGTAAATGGTCAAAGGTCACATTTAGAAATTGTTCGTTTCATCAACTTCGTTACGGAGAAAGGTAACACCCCGATAAAAGGACGCTGAAGATTAAATTCAATTGATTTTTTATAAGAGCTATCCTCGTAGCAGAAGCCGATGAAACCCTCCTTTGAAGTCTACTACTCTAATGTTCGATATAGCGCTCCTCTCTGTATGGGTAAAATTCCCGATTTTACGAGATCGGAGGGGGTCCTACTTCATACCCCCCTGTCTACGGAAAATTGGAAATTCTCTCTCTCCACAAACGACGACGTTTTTTTGACGAACTCCAAGGCTGCTAGAGATATTCGGTTGACGAACTCCCGCGTACGAATCGCGCTTTTTGAAACTTACCCATACAGAGAGGGGTAGACAAGACCAAGGAGTTATAGACTTCAAAGGAGGGTTTCATCGGCTTCTGCTCGTAGTTAATCATTTTTAAAACCAAAATAGATCCAGATTTCACTTCAATCCTATTTTTTGAGGCTCATCTAATTTTAAATTGACGTCAAACACAACTTTTTAAACGCACTGACCCCTAGAAACTCGTAATAATTCCACCAGGGTAGCGTTTGTCGCTTTGGTGTCTAATATTAGGCCACGAAATGCCAGCTAGAACATTTTTTTTCTTGCATTTTCAATTTGCAATTTGTCCGAGATAGATGTCACTTTCCTGAGGAATCTGTCTGGGGATTACGTAATGTATAGCCAATCGCGAGTCTCGCGTCGCCAAGATCCAATTAGATAAGGCTCTAGCGAAGATCGTAGCGACATCTAGGTGACAATATAGAGATCTTGATTTAAATTTACAATTTGATTTAAATGTAAATATTTTAATTATTTGACACTTAAAATAAATCCCAATTAATTCTCGATTATTAACCTAACTTTTGTATCTATTTTTGAATTTCCCGCCTAAATTTTTCCCGCTTTTTATCCTCAAGAAAGCGACATCTAGCGATATTTATCAAATCAATATCGCCACCCACTTTTTTCTCCTACGGACAGGCATAGTGTTAACGAAGGCAGTGAAAACACAATATATATTTGTAAATTCTACGCGTATAGAGTACGTATATATAAACATTTGTACCGCTTTATAATTTAGACCTAAAAGGTCGATTTGAAAAAAACTGCGCAATGGTGTTGACTTCCGCTTATTATTAAGTTTTAATTTTAGGCGAAAGTGGATGAACGATATCGGGAATTTGTCAATAAATTAAAGAGTGACTCTTTACTCTCCGTGGAGTCGGCAATATTCGATAGCGACCTAGCCGACATATCGAAGGACAGGGATTCTAAAAAACATATGGTAATAGCGACCATGAACTTACAACTTATGCTATTGGAAAACTTCGCGATGAAGTCCAAAATCGAATATCTTGGAAAATATTACTTTTCGTCACCGTTGGATGAAAGTCTTCTAGTTTTTGCCGTCTCAAATAATTTCTCACGCTCTAAGTACATGGAAATCGTAAACAAAATGTAAGATATGAATTTTGTGTAACTTTTGTTAATTGAATAAGAGCATCGGATATTATCTGTTCGCGAAAATCCACGAGTACTTTTTATTCGTACTCATTGTTATAGGAAATTGATACTAGTTATACGAGTTATTCATTCGCCGATAAGAAACATTTGAAACTTGAGTTTCTTTGGGGATTTTAACCCAAATTGAGATATCGAAGCTAGAATGCAGTAATTTAGTCGATGTTACATTTCATTCTACACGGATTTCGAGAAACGTATAGCGGGCCGCGCTTCGTTATATTGTTTTTCCTCCCAACTTCGAAAATTCTCCAAAGAGTGGCGCTTCCCATTTCACCAAGAATCCATTCATGTTCCATAAGAATATGGGAGGGCCGCGATTCAATAACCATCCTCCCAAACTTTGTAGCAAAAGTTCGTCCGCTTCGAATCGATTTGACATCTATTATTAACCCGCGCCACTAACGACCTTGACATAATATTTTGGGTAATAAAAATGGAGCCGACCGAAAAAAGATCTAAGCGTACAAATGTTGAGAAAATTGCGGACGAACTTTTGTTACAAAGTTTGGGAGGATGGTACCAGAGGCTAAAGCTATGCTCCCATATTCTTATATGAGCACGGAGCGTTCTTTACTTATACAGAATAAGGTTATAGACTTTTTGTTATACTAACTTAAATAAATTTATTTACAGGATCGAACTGTGCGCTGAAAATGATTTGTTCTTTAAATTGTTTCATAAATCAAAGTACGCGTTTGAAATGATAAAATGGAGAGAATCTCGAGATCTTTTCAAACCAATCTCACTTATGGCAATTAAGAGTCTTTCGTACATATATTACGTTGGAAATTTGATTGGTATTACATTATGGTTCTTAGAAAACTTCATTGGATTCGTTAAGTATTTTCAAAAGAAAAAAAGCAATGCCTTAAGAAGACGAAAACGACACAGAATGGTGACGGTGATTTCACCTTTGGACTAGAACTACAAGAAAAATAATAATATTACCAAGAATCCATTCAGGTTCCATAAGAATATGGGAGGGCCGCGATTCAATAACCATCCTCCCAAACTTTGTAGCAAAAGTTCGTCCGCTTCGAATCGATTTTTCAAGTAAATCGCTCCTGACATTATATTATTAACCCGCGCCACTAACGACCTTGACATAATATTTTGGGTAATAAAAATGGAGCCGACCGAAAAAAGATCTAAGCGTACAAATGTTGCGAAAATTGCGGACGAACTTTTGTTATAAAGTTTGGGAGGATGGTACCAGAGGCTAAAGCTATGCTCCCATATTCTTATGGAACCTGAATGGATTCTTGATATTACTTTATTAAAGGGTGAGAGTACCCAGCTATAAACGTTTAATATCTATCTTGCTCAAAATTTATAAAGCATAAAAATAAATATAAAATATATAAATAGTCTTAGGCGGTAGTCAATGGGTAACTCACCAAAACGGGTCATTTGCATTATCTATTATCAAGCGAACCACAAATGCTATCAGTTCGCGGTTTTTACTTAATTTTTAATTTAAATCTTCTTTAGTTCACGATGTAATTTTGATAATTATAACGCGAGAGATTAACGAATCTTGTTAAAAAATAATTTATCGAAATTTTATCATTTCCGTACCAATTATCTCGCGTTCTAATATCACTAGAACTTTACTTCCGACGAACCGTAGAAGTCAGACGTAGTTCGTGGTATAATTTGATAATTTTAAGTTAAATATTACTCTAGTTACGATAAGAAACGTATATTATAACGGTGTTTTATTTGTAAACTCGAAGATGTCGCCACAATAGTCTCTTATCCGAGACCCGTTACCGTCTGGCCTACAGCGTGCCCACCCTCTTCCGCGAGAGGCGGGATACTGGAGAAAGACGTAAGAGAGAGAGAGAGTTCAGTAGACTGTAAAATAAATCATTCCCTAACGAAGCTTACCCGCAGAAAAACTGAGACCCCTATTATAAAAATCAGCGCCATCTCGTGTTTTTTCATCGTACTAAATTTCAATTCAAATTTTTAGTGAAAACCGCGAAATCATAGCATTTGTGGTTCACTTGATAATGACCATTTTGGGTGAGTTACCTATTGAATACCGCCATAATTTTTGAAGTTTTCAGCGCCATCTCTATTAAATAATTTCACTTTGTTTTTGTATATATTTTGTGGTGGTCTATAAAAAATGTACATAGGAAAATGGCCGAAATTATAGGAACTTATAGGAAAATTTATAAAAAATAGGAATTGTGGTCAATATACATAACATATCAATCTATTCCATTTGATTTTCGTTGACATGGTCTCTTAAAAGCTTGAAAATGAATTATATCAGAGGTATATAATAACCCCCTTCGGGGGGAAGTATGAAAGCCCCTATACTACCAATGCTAAAAATCACGAACAACAAGAGCCCGCTGCTGACTATCTAGGCCACTAGTTCGCGCTGGACTTCTCAATGTCGCTACTCTAGTAAATGGTCTTTGTATAAACAAGACGGCTCGATTTGTGTTTAGAACTTCCTGTCTCAGGAGTCAGACTGTCTGTTAAAATGGAGTCGAAGGTTGACTTCAGCTCGCGAGTTCCGGAAGTGTGCGTAGGGAAAATTTAGTGAGGTTCAAAATGGTGTAACTATTTTTTGGGAGGAAAGCGGTCTGTCGATCCGCCGCGATTTACGCCGGGCATTTGTTGTTCGTCGATTTTGCCTACCTTTCACACTTCCCCCCGAAGGGGGTTATTATATACCTCTGATTATATCAATCGATTTACATAAACAATCATTTATAGAATATTAAAAAAACTATCATAGAAAAAAATCGATACGTTTGTTCAAGCCAGAGTCGACCGTGGTTTACATTGTACAATAATCTGATTTAACATTTTCCATTAACCAATTTATAGAGATTTCGATCGATTTGATTGAATCATAAATGATCGACACGCGATAACAAATTTCCAAATGATATTCTCCCACGATAACAAATGCTCAATTGATCGACACGAACGATATCACCAAAAGTCTTTCACTTGATTCCATAAAGTAAACAAGTAATTAAGCAAAGTAAAAAAGACTTCAATGGAGGGTTTTTTGAGCCTTATAGGGTAGAAGTAGTAGAAAACAAGTACACACGAATAAGCCGCCTTCATTACTAGGCCTCTTAATCGCTTTAAACAGTTTCAAAACAGCCGCGTTCATACTAGGCAGCTTGAAATCGATTTAAACCGTTTCAAAACGTTTCCCTAGAGTCGTGTGAACGGGAAATCGTCTTTTTTCGAATCGATTTGATTCGATTTCTCGAAACTGCTTCGGGAACCAGTTTCATTCTGAATTGGTTTCAACAACCGATAGATGAAGCTACTATAAATCGATTTATAAAGATAATGCGTGAACGCGTGACGACAGAAGCCGATGAAACCCTCCTTTGAAGTCTACTACTCTAATGTTCCATATAGCCATCCTCTCTGTATGGGTAAAATTCCCAATTTTAGGAGATCGGAAGGGTCCTACTTCATACCCCCCTGTCTACGGAAAATTGGAAATTCTCTCTCTCCACAAACGGCGACGTTTTTTTGACGAACTCCAAGGCTGCTAGAGATATTCGCTCGACGAACTCCCGTTCCGAAAATATCTACCGTTAGGAGGCGTACGAATCGCGCTTTTTGAAACTAACCCATACAGAGAGGGGTAGACAAGACCCGGGGGTAATAGACTTCAAAGGAGGGTTTCATCGGCTTCTGGTGACGATTAAAACGATTCCTGACGATTTGAATATCGTTTTGAATTTACCGTTCAAATCGATTAAGCAATGTTAGTGTGACCGTAGCTTGATTCATATCTAAAAGTGTTTTGGTTTCTAATGTCATGGAAACAGCCAAAGGTTTTCAATATGTAAAGTAACTTAACGTGTATGTGGTGTAAACGTTACGCAAAAGCTGAAAATAAACAAACCTAACATAGTATATATTTTATTCTAGGTCACCTTCGCTATATGGTGAGTAAAGTTAAACTTATATTTATGTACAAACAAAAACCAACTGAGATTCGAGAACAAAAGAATTAGAGTTCTAAAATTACAGTAATTTTGGAAATTGGTTAATTACTCCGTAATTAACAATCTCACTGTAATTTCAAGGTAATTAACAATCTCACTGTAATTTCTCTTTAATTGGCGCTTTATCTACGAACAAATTCCTCGTATTCAAACGTATAACGATGGATAAGAAAATTCGCGTTTCCAGAATTAGTCTAAAAATATAAGAAAAATATTTCAAATTGACTTTTAATTTGAAGAATATAAATAAAACGACGAAACTAAGATTTTAAATCATCCTTTTATTCATTATTTTTCACGAAAATAAATTTTGAATTTTTTTATCCAAACGTATAACGCGGATAATATTCTAAGATAAGGCCATTTTTGGATAAAAATGGATATGGATTATGTTTTTTTTTACTTTATCTTCGAATAAGTTAACTCGAATGAAAACTAGTCTATTTTATTTAATTAATAAACATTATACGAATTCCGAGCTCTAAGGCTCTAGTGATGACGTATTATTGCGGGGAATTTTTATTTGAAATAAATTTGAAATGTGTATTTGTTACATGCAAGACAATGACGGGGGAACTAAGGTTTGGATTCGTTCAAGTAAGTCATTCTTAAGATCTTTCTTTTCAAAAATTGCCGTTTTTATAAACCTATAAGTCCGGCCGCCAATGGGTCATTCCATGACAAATAACTCAAAATTTTCTTAAAGGGAAACCATGAGCTAAAAATGTCACAGCTTTTAACGTAATCGAGAATTTACAAGCAATTATTAATTTCTTAAGTTTGAATGTAAGTGAAGTATAAAATCGGGCCAATCATATTATTTCAACCTTCAACAGCGCTATCACGATTGAGTTTGTTAAAATTGTCGCCAGATGGCGAAAGCGAGACTTTGGTCTCATCTGATTGGTTCGATTTTGTACTTCACTTTTATTCAAACTTTAGAATTTAATTTAAACATCAAAAACGTGTCTAATAATTGAGAGAAATGTTCCGTCAAATTTCAAACGCTATTAACTTTTTTCCAGAACGTTCTAGAAGGTTCCAGAATCCCCTAGAAGGTTCCAGAATCCCCTAGAAGGTTCCAGAATCCCCTAGAAGGTTCCAGAATCCCCTAGAAGGTTCCAGAATCCCCTAGAAGGTTCCAGAATCCCCTAGAAGGTTCCAGAATCCCCTAGAAGGTTCCAGAATCCCCTAGAAGGTTCCAGAATCCCCTAGAAGGTTCCAGAATCCCCTAGAAGGTTCCAGAATCCCCTAGAAGGTTCCAGAATCCCCTAGAAGGTTCCAGAATCCCCTAGAAGGTTCCAGAATCCCCTAGAAGGTTCCAGAATCCCCTAGAAGGTTCCAGAATCCCCTAGAAGGTTCCAGAATCCCCTAGAAGGTTCCAGAATCCCCTAGAAGGTTCCAGAATCCCCTAGAAGGTTCCAGAATCCCCTAGAAGGTTCCAGAATCCCCTAGAAGGTTCCAGAATCCCCTAGAAGGTTCCAGAATCCCCTAGAAGGTTCCAGAATCCCCTAGAAGGTTCCAGAATCCCCTAGAAGGTTCCAGAATCCCCTAGAAGGTTCCAGAATCCCCTAGAAGGTTCCAGAATCCCCTAGAAGGTTCCAGAATCCCCTAGAAGGTTCCAGAATCCCCTAGAAGGTTCCAGAATCCCCTAGAAGGTTCCAGAATCCCCTAGAAGGTTCCAGAATCCCCTAGAAGGTTCCAGAATCCCCTAGAAGGTTCCAGAATCCCCTAGAAGGTTCCAGAATCCCCTAGAAGGTTCCAGAATCCCCTAGAAGGTTCCAGAATCCCCTAGAAGGTTCCAGAATCCCCTAGAAGGTTCCAGAATCCCCTAGAAGGTTCCAGAATCCCCTAGAAGGTTCCAGAATCCCCTAGAAGGTTCCAGAATCCCCTAGAAGGTTCCAGAATCCCCTAGAAGGTTCCAGAATCCCCTAGAAGGTTCCAGAATCCCCTAGAAGGTTCCAGAATCCCCTAGAAGGTTCCAGAATCCCCTAGAAGGTTCCAGAATCCCCTAGAAGGTTCCAGAATCCCCTAGAAGGTTCCAGAATCCCCTAGAAGGTTCCAGAATCCCCTAGAAGGTTCCAGAATCCCCTAGAAGGTTCCAGAATCCCCTAGAAGGTTCCAGAATCCCCTAGAAGGTTCCAGAATCCCCTAGAAGGTTCCAGAATCCCCTAGAAGGTTCCAGAATCCCCTAGAAGGTTCCAGAATCCCCTAGAAGGTTCCAGAATCCCCTAGAAGGTTCCAGAATCCCCTAGAAGGTTCCAGAATCCCCTAGAAGGTTCCAGAATCCCCTAGAAGGTTCCAGAATCCCCTAGAAGGTTCCAGAATCCCCTAGAAGGTTCCAGAATCCCCTAGAAGGTTCCAAAATCCCCTAGAAGGTTCCAAAATCCCCTAGAAGGTTCCAAAATCCCCTAGAAGGTTCCAAAATCCCCTAGAAGGTTCCAGAATCCCCTAGAAGGTTCCAGAATCCCCTAGAAGATTCCAGAATAATCTAGAAGGTTCCAGAATAATCTAGAAGGTTCCAGAATGATCTAGAAGGTTCCAGAATGATCTAGAAGGTTCTAGAAAATTCTGGAAAGTTCTAGAAAATTCTGGAAAGTTCTGTAAAGTTCTACAAACGTCTAGAAAAATTTATAAAATTCTGGAAAATTTCTATTTATGAATTTTCAGCTTAAAAATCTTGTCCCCTGATTTTAAAGTGTATAGGAAGAGGTATACCTCTATAGAGTATTATTGTAATATCTCTGGTTTAAATCACGTATTCAGTAGTCCGTTCGTGGGCAAATTCTATAACCTACAATTAATGATATCTCTAAACAATAGATACATTAAGATTAAATATAATGTTTGCCTTCATATGTTTCTCCTTAGGAAACTGAAGGATTCGACTCGGCTACGTTATTTTATAATTTGATGTCGGAGTTTTACCGTATTAAAGAAAATATAAGGTAGATTTAATTTTATTCGACACGTATAGGAATTAGGGCTCGGCGTTTGAATAAAATTTCACCGTTTGATAAGGATATTGCAAAAATTAGAAAAACAACATCATTAAGAGATAATAATCGTACAACAATTACGATGAAAACTAATCATTTTCGATTAATTTTGAAATGAAAGCCGTTAATTACGAAAACAATCAGATAAATTTATCAAAAAGGAACATATTTGAATTAATATAAACGCATCTAGTCATTTAAAGTTTGTTTATAAAGAATTTTAGTCCAAATTAATCGATTATCCGCCATTAACCGCTTATTCCTGTTTATCCGTGGTCAATTAACAAACTCGTAAGCGAGTTTTTAATAAAATTAAACCAATTTTTGAAATATTTTAATGGCGCGATTAACAAAAAATACGATAAATATTATTTCTAAGACCTATTTGCGTAATATTTTCCAAGAATTGTTGAAGATATTCGTGAAAGTAATATTTATTTCACCTTTAGACCGCCATCGTATTGTTCAAAATAATTCGAAGCGAAATTTCTCGAAAAATATTATTCATTCTATCTTTGAGCCTTTTGTCAAATGGATAAATGTTTAACCGTTAATGAAAAAGGCGTGATTTTTTTGGATAATTGTTTTTATAGATAAAGTAAAAATTTATGAAACAGTAAAATTAATAAAAAAAAAATTAGGGTTAATCGTAAATAATCGCAAAATTAGTAGATAATTTTATCCAAACACCGAGCCCTAGTTGCGGTTAGCGTACAATATGCATGATTACAGAAGCCGATGAAACCCTCATTTGAAGTATATTACTCCCGGGTCTTGTCTACCCCTCTCTGTATGGGTTAGTTTCAAAAATCGCGATTCGTACGCCTCCTAACGGTAGATATTTTCGGAGCGGGAGTTCGTCCAGCAAATATCTCTAGCAACCAAGGAGTTCGTCAACCAAACGTCGTCGTTTGTGGAGAGAGAGAATTTCCAATTTTCCGTCGACAGGGTGGTATGAAGTAGGACCCCTCTGATCTCGTAAAATCGTGAATTTTACCCATACAGAGAGGAGCGCTATATGGAACATAAGAGTAGTAGACTTCAAAGGAGGGTTTCATCGGCTTCTGATGATTATTTTAATAAAACTTTCCTCTTATTGCAGCATTTTGTACGTACCGTTTTCCATATCAGATCATGAAACTATAAGGAACTCTCCAGATCTCCCCGAGGTAAATGTTTATAGTTTTAGTTCACAAATAAATTACAAAAATTATTTTCTGCCAAATGGTGGTGGTAGAACAATTAAAATCTTATCAAATAGTAAACATTTATCCAAATGACGAGCCACACGGATTTTCTGGGACTTCGTCTAGATTGCGCAAACTTATCGTTTTATACAGAGTGTTTCGAAAATGGTGGTAGGACCAAGCTACAGTGGGTTCTATGGGTCATTTTAAAACGAAAATGTTCTATGACGTTTTGTCGTACGGGGCGCCGTTTAAGAGTTACGAAATGAATCATGTACGGATGACCCCTTAACGTTCATTAATAAACGTATACTTGATGATAAAATATGTTTAATTATTTAGCTGGTTTTTTAAAAGCACGCGCTTGATAAAAATTTGATTTTAGCATTGAGTATACGCAAGAATCCATTCAGGTTCCATAAGAATATGGGAGCATAGCTTTAGCCTCTGGTACCATCCTCCCAAACTTTGTAACAAAAGTTCGTCCGCAATTTTCGCAACATTTGTACGCTTAGATCTTTTTTCGGTCGGCTCCATTTTTATTACCCAAAATATTATGTCAAGGTCGTTAGTGGCGCGGGTTAATAATAGATGTCAGGAGCGATTTACTTGAAAAATCGATTCGAAGCGGACGAACTTTTGCTACAAAGTTTGGGAGGATGGTTATTGAATCGCGGCCCTCCCATATTCTTATGGAACCTGAATGGATTCTTGGTATACGTTTATTAATGTACGATAAGGGGTCAGAACTCAGGAATGAAAGCCCGAAAAAATTTCAAATTGCCCAGTCGCTACCCAAAAAATACGAGATCGAAAAAACTTCAAATTGTAATGATTCAAATATATTAAATATTTCGGTAGTCGATGGACTTGTTTCTTTATCCAATTCAAGTTGATAATTTCTTTTACGTGCCGAAAAGAGGGCAACGAAAATTGACCAACGCATACGCCTCAGTATCGACAATCATTGTGTCTTGCGCTCCAGAAATTATCCACAAGCCATCGATGAAATTGCTCAACATGGAAATATCGGTACAGTATATTTTTATAGATAGTACCAAGAATTCATTCAGGTTCCATAAGAATATGGCAGGGCCGCGATTCAATAACCATCCTCCCAAACTTTGTAGCAAAAGTTCGTCCGCTTCGAATCGATTTTTCAAGTAAATCGCTCCCGACATTATATTATTAACCCGCGCCACTAACGACCTTGACATAATATTTTGGGCAATAAAAATGGAGCCGACCGAAAAAATATCTAAGCGTACAAATGTTGAGAAAATTGCGGACGAACTTTTGTTACAAAGTTTGGGAGGATGGTACCAGAGGCTAAAGCTTTGCTCCCATATTCTTATGGAAGCTGAATGGATTCTTGGTCATAGTCCTACGTCATAATGACAGTTTGTCAAGCTCATGAAAATTGTAACTCCCCAATGTCCAGTTTTTTAATTAAACTGCTTGGGCTCTACTGGCCACAAGTCCAGTTTAAAAATAATCCTTATTTCCCAGCCCGCGAGTCGAAACGTTTAATGAAATTATATTTTCTCTTCAAAATTTCAGTTTGCTTTGAGTTGGTTCACGAGCCTTTTCATGTTATCGGCAATAATGTCTTTAGCTACTTTCATAATACATCGCCATGGCGTTTCTTTCATGAAATTATTATTGGAAAATCTTTGGAAAAACATCAGCCTCTTCTTTTACGAACGTAATGATAATACCTAACTATTAACTATAACTCACCAAAAATATTTCGTTATTTTATAATCAATATCCAAAGTTCATGATGCTAAGCCTTGGCTGCCTAGCTCGGTGAACTAGGCTAGCACGACCTGTATTTTTTTTTTTTTTTTTTTTAATATTCGCGGCTGTTCTTATCGCCAATCACGAGCGAGTACGCGTATTTTAAAAATACGCGTACTCGCTCGTGATTGGCGACTAGATCAGACGGGAATATTAAAAAAATACGGCTCGTGCTCGCCTAGTTCGCCGAGCTAGGCAGCCAAGGCTTAGCATCTTCAAGTTTCGGAACTTTGGAAATTGATTATAAAATAACGAAATATTTTTGGTGAGATATATTATTGCTTTTCTGATTATTTTAGCATTCTTAATCGATTAAAAATAGGTTGTTTTGGCCTTTCATTCTCCCTTTAAGCAGTCTTAACAGTGGTCTATGAAATCTCGATAATGTATTTGTTGTTTCAGCGTATAATTATTTGCAAAAATCCATTACTTGGCGGATCACGTTGCTGGTATGGTTGATCGCCATTACATTCATTTATATCGAAATTTCGAGCTGTCTGAAATCAGATTTCACCGAAATCTTTTACGACACCGTAGACAACATTGACGATCTCAATTTAAAATGCGATATGTCTCGTGTTAAAATAATTGATGGTTCGGATGAATTAAATACAATAAAACAAAAGGTAAAGGGAGATTAAATCAAGTGATTTGTTTTATCCATTTTTCTTGTAATCAGCGTAGCTAATCATCTGGATTTAGAGCTCGGAATCGGATCGATCCATTATCATCTGTTATTCGTATATTTTCAGATATTTTATTTTCGGTTAAATTGTTTGTAACTAAAAAATGAAATTTGTATATTCGTATAATTATTAAAAGGTTTACCCGAAGATAAGCCTTCACCGCTTTATCTATCTATAAATTACTCGTTTTCAAACGTATAAAGATGGATAAGAAAATTCACGTTTCCAGAATTAGTCTAAAATATAAGAAAAATATTTCAAACTGACTTTTAATTCGAACAATATAAATAAAACGACGAAACTAAGATTTTAAATCATCTTTTTATTTATTATTTTTCACGAAAATAAATTTTGAATTTTTTTATCCGAACGTATAACGCGGATAATATTCTAAGATAAGGCCATTTTCGGATAAAAACGGATATGGATTATGTTTTGTTACTTTATCTTCGAATAAGTTAACTCGAATGAAAAATAGTCTATTTTTAATCAAACAGAATTTAGTAGATTTTATCCAATTAATAGAAATTATCCGAATTCCGAGCTCTAGACTTCTAGTTTCTATGCTATTTAGTGTAGAAATATTTATCGATTTTAGGCGAAAGTGGACGAACGATATCGGGAATTTGTCAATAAATTAAACAGTGACTCTTTACTGACCGTGGAATCGGCTCTACTTGGTAGCGATCTAGCCGATATATCGAAGGACAGGGATTCTAAAAAACATATGGTAATAGCGACCATAAACTTACAACTTATGCTATTGGAAAACTCCGAGATGGATTCTAAAATTGAATATCTTGGAAAATATTACTTTTCGTCACCGTTGGATGAAAGCCTTCTAGTTTTTGCCGTCTCAAATAATTTCTCACGCTCTAAGTACATGGAGATCGTAAATAAAATGTAAGAGATGAATTCTGTGTAACTTTTGTTAATTGAATAAGAGCATCGGATATTATCTGTTCGCGAAAATCCATGAGTACTTTTTATTCGTACTCATTGTTATAGGAAATTGATACTAGTTATACGAGTTATTCATTCACCGATAAGAAACATTTGAAACTTGAGTTTCTTCGGCGATTTTAACCCAAATTGAGATATCGAAGCTAGAATGCAGTAATTTAGTCGCTGTTACATTTCATTCTACACGGATTTCGAGAAACGTATAGCGGGCCGCGCTTCGTTATATTGTTTTCCCTCCCAACTTCGGAAATTCTCCAAAGAGTGGCGCTTCTCATTTCACCAAGAATCCATTCATGTTCCATAAGAATATGGGAGGGCCGCGATTCAATAACCATCCTCCCAAACTTTGTAGCAAAAGTTCGTCCGCTTCGAATCGATTTTTCAAGTAAATCGCTCTTGACATTACATTATTAACCGGCGCCACTAACGACCTTGACATAATATTTTGGGTAATAAAAATGGAGCCGACCGAAAAAAGATCTAAGCGTACAAATGTTGCGAAAATGGCGGACGAACTTTTGTTACAAAGTTTGGGAGGATGGTACCAGATACTAAAGCTATGCTCCCATATTCTTATGGAACCTGAATGGATTCTTGAGCACGGGGTTATACTAACATAATAAATTTATTTACAGGATCGAATTGTGCGTTGAAAATGATTTGTTCTTTAAATTGTTTCATAAATCAAAGTACGCGTTTGAAATGATAAAATGGAGGGAATCTCGAGATCTTTTCAAACCAATCTCACTTATGGCAATTAGAAGTCTTTCATACATATATTACGTTGGAAATTTTGTTGGTATTGCATTATGGTTCATAGAAAACTTCATTACATTCGTTAAGTATTCTCAAAAGAAAAAAAGCAACGCCTTAAGAAGACGAAAACGACACAGAATGGGGACGGTGTTTTCACCTTGGACTACAACTACAAGAAAAAGAATAATAATACTTCATTAAAGGGTGAGGGTACCCAGATACAACCATATAATATCAGAAGCCGATGAAACCCTCCTTTGAAGTCTACTACTGTAATGTTCCATATAGCGCTCCTCTCTGTATGGGTAAAATTCCCAATTTTACGAGATCGGAGGGTCCTACTTCATACCCCCTGTCTACGGAAAATTGGAAATTCTCTCTCTCCACAAACGACGACGTTTTTTTTGACGAACTCCAAGGCTGCTAGAGATATTCGCTGGACAAACTCCCGCTCCGAAAATATCTACCGTTAGGAGGCGTACGAATCGCGCTTTTTGAAACTAACCCATACAGAGAGGGGTAAACAAGACCCGGGAGTAATAGACTTCAAAGGAGGGTTTCATCGGCTTCTGATAATACTGTTATTTACTTGAAGAGGCGTTGTAGTTTGCGTGAAAACTGAAGAGTTAGTATATATTGATTGTGCTTTTTTTTTTTTTTTTTCGTTTTTATTCTCCAATAATTGTAAGTGCAGGCGTCTCGCTTTAACATTAATGACTAAATACAAGTATATCGAAGTGTATTCAAGGAATGATTATTGCTTCCATGCTAGAGTGCTTTATTTTTTAATTGAAATATATAGGTATATATATGAGATTATATACAAAAAACATGGAAAATCTTCTTTAACACAATTTCTACTTGCAAATATGGGTTGTGTGTCTTGGTGTAAGCAAAATTTGAATGTAAATATAAAAGAAAATATGCCTACGATAAGAAATGAAAATTATTATGGTGTTTTACGCGTAAACTCGAAGATGTCACCACAATAGAGCCTATTATCCTAGACCCGTCACCGTCTGGCCTACAGCGTATCCACCCGCTTCCGCGAGAGGCGGGATACTGGGGATATAGAGGTAAGAGAGAGTTCAATAGACTGGGAAATAAATCATTCCCAAACGAAGCTGACTGAGACCCCTATTACGAAAATGAGTGTCATCTAGTGTTCTTTCAGCCTTAAGCAGAAGCCGATGAAACCCTCCTTTGAAGTCTATTACTCCCTGGTCTTGTCTAACCCTCTCTGTATGGGTTAGTTTCAAAAAGCACGATTCGTACGCCTCCTAACGGTATATATTTTCGGAGCGGGAGTTCGTCGAGCGAATATCTCTAGCAGCCTTGGAGTTCATCAAAAAAACGTCGTCGTTTATGGAGAGAGAGAATTTCCAATTTTCCGTAGACAGGGGGGTATGAAGTAGGACCCCTCCGATCTCGTAAAATTGTGAATTTTACCCATACAGAGAGGAGCGCTATATCGAACATTAGAGTAGTAGACTTCAAAGGAGGGTTTCATCTACTTCTGGTTATATATTTCTCTGTGAGGTTTAATTTACGTTGGGCATGAAATCGTCTCGGTAATTTCCATTATAACAAATTGGAAAATAATTCTGTATTTATTATCCCTTGATTTTCCCACATTCTTGATGCATGACGCCAGTTCATTGATTAAATCGATTTAAAGGTAAAACTCATTGCAGCGTTTAAGCCTAAGAAACTTCTATTTATAGCTTAAATTTCCTATGTAAATGTTTACCAACAGTTGTCAATAATGAAAAATGTAACCCAAGCTTGATAATGTTTCCTATTGTTGTGAAACAGTTCACGCCCAGGTTTTCTTCATTCTAAGAGTACTATTTCTATCCTTTCGAAGCTTTGCATTGAGTATAAATCCACCTCAGCTTTGTCTAGAATTACAAACTGAATATGAATCGAAGAATCTAATTAAAGAAATAGTACCACGATGTAGATAAAGGTTTAGATATAAATTAATTTCATTGCTCAGAGCACATTTACTGATAGAAGAAAATCACGAGCTTGTCAGTCAAAACTAAATCATGTGGCATTTCAAGCTAACCCTGCACAAAGAATTGAGACCATAAGTCATCAACTACTGTGGGCTACTGAGTCCATGTGCTCTATACCACGGACATATTTATAGTTTTTTGCCTTTAAGACAAAGAAGCGCATCTAATACTAGGCTACAACGTTTTTTTTTTCTTAACATTTTCAATTTGCAACTTGCAATTTTTCCGAGATAGATGTCACTTTCCTGAGGAATCTGTCTTTGGATTACGTAATGAATAGCCAATCGCGAGTCTCGCGTCGCCAAGAGCCAATTAGATAAGGCTCGATCGAAATAAGATCATAGAACTCCTAGCGACATCTAGGTGATAATATAGAGATCTAGATTTAAATTTACGATTTGATTTAGAACTTGTTTTAAATGTAAATATTTAAAAATCACCGTTTAATTATTTGACACTTAAAATAAATCCAAATTAATTTATTCTCGATTATTAACCTAACATTCGTATCTATTTATGAATTTTCCGTCTACATTTGAATTTCCCGCTTTTTTTATCCTCAAGAAAGCGACATCTAACGATATTTTTTAAATCGGTACCGCCACCCCCTTTTTTTCCTACGGATACGCATAGTATTAAAGAAGGCAGCGTACAACTTCACCCAACGAAAGACCGAAAAGAAGTAGAGTAGGTTTATTACAATGAAAAACGTTGTCTCGAAAAAGTGTGGAAAATCCTGTGGTTCTATGCCTTTATATAATATAGTTGTACAAGAACGGAAACCTTTTCCATTAATTTTCAGTAATGGGTTAGGTTATATAAACACATTCTGCTCTCGGAATTGACGAAGCGAGGTTTCCAACGTTTTCTTCACCAGTCATATTAAGTAAAAGTATAAATAATTACAATATGCTTTCATTAAAGATGCCAAAAAATAAACTCTTCACTAAAAGACGAAAATCATCAAATCGCAAAATATACGAAATACCAATCGCGGTAAAGGATAACTTTTGCTTCAACTTAGTTTTCAAATTCATGAATCTTTGGGGATTATTTCGAGATGATACGTTTTACGTTGGAAAGTACTTGACGTTCTTCATGGTTCAAGTGTTCTGCGTATACATGACGGTAATATCTATCTATCGGGCGATGGAACTGGAACATGGCGTTACCATCTCGTTCATATTAGGTCGAGTTTATTTCGTAACACGAATGTATTCCGTCGCTTACGTTGTGAATTTGGCACTGTTCAGTCAAACCTTTACTAGTTCGTTGCTGGACTCTCTCGTGTTTTCGAAAGATACCAAATTACCAAACCGGATAACATTGTCCCTGATATTCAATTTTAGCGTATTTTCAATAATACCCTACGCGTCTTTGGACATAACGTGTCGGATCATTGAACAAAGTCTCTACAGTCACGAAGAAGTGTTGAAATTTGTTAAACATATACTCTTTAACGTTTCTCTGTCGGAATTCCCAATTTGTTTCTCCTACGTTTTGTCCATCGCGAACGACGTTGTCTATAGACTTTGCCTACTTCTCTATTCGT
Organism: Odiellus spinosus; assembly: GCA_963920705.1. Classification (NCBI taxonomy): domain Eukaryota; kingdom Metazoa; phylum Arthropoda; class Arachnida; order Opiliones; family Phalangiidae; genus Odiellus; species Odiellus spinosus. Next base: position 14,714,048 of record OY987232.1, on the reverse strand, counting down.
TAATTCAAATCGTTGTTGCTTTCGTATTGGAAATTATCCGCGAGCGAGCCAATCAACTCGCCAATCAGATAGCTAAAGGTGAAGATAATTTGGAAGAAACGTTTGAAATTCACTCCAATTTAATCGAGAAGATTCGACGACTCGATTCTCAACTGCGAATCATCGTGTGTTTGTGGCTTATGGATTCGGTGCTGCAATTTTGTTTCAATTGGAACCTGCTCTTGTCTTCGAACGTTGGAGAATCTTTCAGTTACTCGATGGTGATGTATTTTCAGCCGATGCAAAGCTGCGTGGTTTTGTTCACCTGTATCGCTCTACTCAGTAACATTCGTGATCAACTCGTCACGGCTTGTCACGTGAGAGTTCAGTCTTCGACGGAAACGTCTCGTGACATTCAAGCGCGGGAGATTTACTTGTTTGCAAAGATGAATACCGCTATGACGGAAATGACAATTTTAAAGTGTTTTCCCATTAACGCTACTTTTATCGGTAACCTTATCATGGCTACAATTTCTTATTTGGTTTGTGTTCAAACTATGGCGAGCCAAGAGAAAAGAGTGCAATTGAAAGTTGAAGGACCTAGTGTCAATTTTTAAGAAATGTATCGAAATAAATACTAATATGCCTAAGATAGTTTACCATAGTAGTAGTAGCAGCATTGATGGACAAATGAGTAGTAACACTTTTCCCTGTGATAATCACACCTTGAAAACGGTTGCACCCATTTCGTTCAAAAAATATCTCCCTATTTCAATTCCTACCAATCACAATTCTCTCAATCTAACATAACCGAATCTTATTGGGTGAAATGGAACTACATGTTTTTGAGGAAACTGATAATCTTGGGAGAATGGGAACATTCATTGAAGACCAGTGACAAGACCTGGTTGCAATATTCGGACAAAAAAAAAGGAAAAATTAAATGCTACATTGGGCAATCAATATTTTAAATTTTAACACGATTTAATATGCGAATTATTGTCTGTTGATTTCACTTTTGTAAATAATCTGTTAGCAGGATATTTCTCTCCTAAATTGCAACAAAAGCTTGTTCAAAATTTAACTAATTGTACCATTGCAATGCAATTAATCCAACTCAATGTTATAAAAACAGTTCATTTAGATGAACTACAGTTAATAAATGAAGAAAATTACATTTGAGTTTTTGTCCAAGTTATTTTTTCTGTAAATTTTAAAATATAATTATACCTCGATCCACATGGCTTCTCTACAACCAAATAGAGAGGTTATGCTGCCTATTCAAGAACGGAGTTCATTTACCCGGGGAGCTGTTTAAAAGAGCTTGTTTTGTAAAGCCATTTCAGTTATAAGTTCCAACAGAAGCCCATGAAACGCTCCTTTGAAGTCTATTACTCCCGGGTCTTGTCTACCCCTCTCTGTATGGGTTAGTCTCAAAAAGCGCGCTTCGTACGCCTCCTAACGGTAGATATTTTCGGAGCGGGAGTTCGTCCAGCGGATATCTCTAGCAACCTTGGACTTCGTCAACCAAACGTCGTCGTATGTGGAGAGAGAGAATTTCCAATTTTCCGTAGACAGGGGTATGAAGTAGACCCCTCCGATCTCGTAAAATTTGGGAATTTTACCCATACAGAGAACATTAGAGTAGTAGACTTCAAAGGAGGGTGTCATCGGCTTCTGGTTCCAATAAAAATAAGCAAGTTTAGTTGCCTTCACACTCATCCAGTGGAGGTGGGAAGGGTCCGAGAATATTTTCATAATGGTGAGTTACAATAGCTCTGACGAAACGTGTCATAGATATCCAGCGAAATACCTTAGTTGGGTACTTAGAGATACTAACAGACTTCTGTTCATACACATTTAGTTATCCCCTTCTATATCCCTACAATGCTTCACAGGAATTTTCCATTGTTTAAAACAATGCAGGAAGTCTTCTTCTATAAGCTCCTTCATGACGTGCCGCTTTTACTTTCACAGCTTCAACGACTTGAAATTTTAATGTAGTTTTGACCATGGGTATCATATCACTCTTTCCAAGCAGTTAAGGGTCATTTTCAATGGCATTCAAAGAAGTGTCAGTAAAAACCTTTTCACTACCTTCTTTTTGTTCGATTGTGAGAGCTTTTTTTTGCGGTAAAACAATAAAAACCGACCTGATACAAAGGAACGCCAGGAACAGACTAATACGTTTACAGAAACGAGAGGGGCGGCAATTGAAAGCGAAGGTATCACGCTACACAGCTGTTGGTCCCACGACTTTGACGCCTGCGTTGTTCTTCTGTAGAAGCATCAATGTCGTTGTAATATAGCCACACCTTTTACATACGTGGTCTGATCTCGAAATTGATGTATCGAGGTTTGCAAAGTTTTCTTGACCAGTTAAAAGGATAAATAATTCCAAAATGCTTTCATTTAAGACGTGTGAAAAAAGAATTTTCGCTAAAAGACGAAAAACATCCAACCGCGAAATACCAATCGCGGTAAAAGATAACTTTTGGTTCAACTTAGTTTTCAAGTTCATGAATCTTTGGGGATTATTTCGAGATGATGCGTTTTACGTTGGAAAGTACTTGACGTTCTTCATGGTTCAAGTGTTCTGCGTATACATGACAGCATTGTCCATCTATCGGGCGATGGGACTGGAACATGGCGTTAACATCTCGTTCATATTAGGTCGAGTTTATTTCGTAACACGAATGTATTCCGTCGCTTACGTTGTGAATTTGGCACTGTTCAGTCAAACCTTTATTAATTCGTTGCTGGACTCTCTCGTGTTTTCGAAAGATACCAAATTACCAACCCGCATAAAATTGTCGCTGATATTCAATTTTACCATATTTTCAATAATACCCTACGCGACTTTAAACATAACGTGTCGGGTCATTGAACAATGTCTCTACAGTCACGAAGAAGTGTTGAAATTTGTTAAACATATACTATTTAACGTTTCTCTATCGGAATTCCCAATTTGTTTCTCCTACATCTTGTCCATCGCGAACGACGTTGTCTATAGACTTTGCCTACTTCTCTATTCGTTAATTCAAATCGTTGTTGCTTTCGTATTGGAAACTATACGCGAGCGAGCCAATCAACTCGCCAGTCAGATAGCTAAAGGTGAAGATAATTTGGAAGAAACGTTTGAAACTCACTCCAATTTAATCGAGAAGATTCGACGACTCGATTCTCAACTGCGAATCATCGTGTGTTTGTGGCTTATGGATTCGGTGCTGCAATTTTGTTTCAATTGGAACCTGCTCTTGTCTTCGAACGTTGGAGAATCTTTCGGTTACTCGATGGTGATGTATTTTCAGCCGATGCAAAGCTGCGTGGTTTTGTTCACCTGTATCGCTCTACTCAGTAACATTCGCGATCATCTCGTCACGGCTTGTCACGTGAGAGTTCAGTCTTCGACGGAAACGTCTCGTGACATTCAAGCGCGGGAGATTTACTTATTTGCAAAGATGAATACCGCTATGACGGAAATGACAATTTTAAAGTGTTTTCCTATTAACGCTACTTTTATCGGTAACCTTATCATGGCTACAATTTCTTATTTGGTTTGTGTTCAAACTATGGCGAGCCAAGAGAAAATGGATGTCGATATAACAAAATTTTGAAAGGTTTTATGGAAATAAAATAATTATTTGATTAAAGGAAGATTATTAGGTGAAAATTTCGTACCCATTTTATTTTTTTATCTGATTCCTTGCAATTAAATATATCCTGCTGAATTTTTTCACATTTTTAAAAAAATTATTTCGATGAGAATTATTTAAAACTTAATTAGGCTTAGCTATGTGTTTGAATTTTTCACTGTTGCCAAAGGACCAATCAGAGCTAAGAGCCAATGGCAGGAGACTATCGAAGTTAGATCGTAGAGCTCCTAGCGACATCTAGGTGATAATATAAAGATCTTGGTTTAAATTGAAGATTTGAAATAGAATAATTTACTAATTTTCTCCAATAGAAGCAGCAGCTACCTTTTAAAAACTATAAGCTTCGCTAGTAACGAGCTTTGGATGATAATGATGCCTACAATCTTTTACAAACCTAATTTTCATAAAAATCAAATCCAAAATTTAAACGAAGATCTAGATGTCGCTAGGGGTTCTTTTTATCTTCGTAAGTCGGGGATGAGTCCTTTTTTCTGATTGGCTTCTTGGCAATGGTAGAAAAATTCAAATGCATGTTTAGGATATAAAACTTTAAAAAATATTTTCTATTAGTATTTGTACTTCAAAAATTATGAAAAAATTCAGGGGAACATATTTTTACATAAGGAATCAGAAAAAAAATACTTCATTTCAGTTAATAGTATCCCTTTAAGTAAAGTTTGCACGCGACCTGCCTCTAGGTCTTCTTCAGTTATATTCTTAAATACCATGGAATTTAAAAATTTTAAAATTAATTAATGTCGATATAGTGTGAATAAAAAAGCTACAGTAGATTTGTAGGAAGAAAAACTCTTATTACCACATTTTTGGGCAATCAATATTTTAAATTTTAATACCATTTAATATGGAAATTATTGCCTTTTATCTTTAAAACATTGTTTGTTGATTTCACTTGAATCATTAATTATCTATGAGCAGAAATTCAGCTAAGCCCATTTTACAGGTAAGTTTTAAATTTATTTCTAGTTTAAAGGTAGAATGAACGGCCAAAACAACCTATTTTTAATCGATTAAGAATGCTAAAATAATGAGAAAAACAATAATATAACTCACTAAAAATATTTCATTATTTTATAATCAATTTCCAAAGTTCCGAAACTTGCAGATACTAAGCCTTGGCTGCCTTGCTCGGCGAACTAGGCGAGCACGAGCCGTATTTTTTTTTTTTTAATATTAGCGTCTGATCTAGTGGCCAATCACGAGCGAGTTCGCGTATTTTTATAATACTCGTACTCGCTCGTGATTGGCGACAAGAACACCCGCGAATATTAAAAAAAATACAAGTCGTGCTAGCCTAGTTCACCGAGCTAGGCAGCCTAGGCTTAGCATCGGAACTTTGGAAATTGATTATAAAATAAAGAAATATTTTTGGTGAGTTATATTATTGTTTTTCTCATTATTTTAGCATTCTTAATCGATTAAAAATAGGTTGTTTCGACCTTTCATTCTCCCTTTAAAGCTTTAGCTACTGGGTGATGATTACTTTTGTTGAATAAGTTACGCCCTTTTGTTTCTTAGTAAATAATACAATCGAAAAACCTATCAACCATGTCCTAAAGTTCTAGGCACATTTTCTACCTAAGTTCCATATTTATCGATTCGCTTGATGACGTTGGGTTAACGCGTCCGTTATGTTAAAACATTAGTTGATTTATTTTTCATGAAAATTTCATTTTGCAACACTACTTTTTTTCCTTATGAGGGTTAGTACCGTTTATCAATCCGCCTCAGCTTTGAACCTAGAGACAACTCCTCTTGAACTTAGACTAGAAGTAACCTATAAACTAGTAGCGTGTTGCGTGTAAGAAGGTTAAATTGAAGGCTTGTTTCTAAGTGTTTTTTGAATTAAGACGACTGAATCGAAAGACATGAAGTACAAGCATAGTGTTCTAACGATCCATTGTCTCTATTTTCAAATAAAACTAGTGAAATTCTTCATTTGAAGATGAAGGTTGTGTTTGGAATGCAGCTCGGCGTTTGAATAAAATTATCTGCTAATTTAGCGATTATTTACGATTAACCCTGAAGTTTTTGTTAATTATCTTTAAAATTAATTATCTAAATTGATTTAACTAACGGTTAAACGTTAAAAAATATGGTAAGTTTATAGTTATCCATTTATCCATTGGACAAAGACTCGAAGATAGAATGAATAATATTTTTCGGGGAATTTCGTTACGAATTATTTTGAACAATACGATGGCGGTCATCGATTAATCGGACTGAAGGTGAAATAAATATTATTTTCACGAATATCTTCAACAATTCTTGGAAAATATTACGCAAATAGGTCTTAGAAATAATATTTATCGTATTTTTTGTTAATCGCGCCATTAAAATATTTCAAAAATTGGTTTAATTTAATTAAAAACTCGATTACGAGTTTGGTAATTAATCACGGATAAACCGGAATAATCGGTTAATCGTGGATAATCGATTAATTTGGACTAAAATTCTTTATAAACCAACTTTAAATGGTTAGATGCGGTTAAAATTAATATAAATAAATTCATTTTTGATAAATTTATCTGATTTTTTCGTGATAACAGTTATATCTGAAGCCGATGAAACCCTCCTTTGAAGTCTACTACTCCAATGTTCCATATAGCGCTCCTCTCTGTATGTGTAAAATTCCCAATTTTACGAGATCGTAGAGGTCCTACTTCATACCCCCCTGTCTACGGAAAATTGGAAATTCTCTCTCTCCACAAACGACGACGTTTTTTGACGAACTCCAAGGCTGCTAGAGATATTCGCTCGACGAACTCCCGCTCCAAAAATATCTACCGTTAGGAGGCGTACGTTTCATCGGCTTCTGGTTATATTGAGGACTTTCATTTCAAAGTAATCGTAATTGTTGTACGATAATTATCTCTTAATTATATATATTTTTTTAATTTATGCACCGCCTTATCAAACGGTAAAATTTTATCCAAACTTCGAGCCATAGTTTAAATTTTATTTCTAAATATAAATGAGGTCTTTCAGAAATTCTTTAAACTGTACATGTAATCAATTTCGGGTAAGATTACAGTTAATTAATGGTAAAGATAAGTGAGTGTCATTCTTAATTAAAATTAAGCATTCAGTTATAATCATCTTCGAAAATTCATTAATTTTTAGCTCGATTTAGCAATTCATGGGTTCGTATGAAGTTCTCCGTTTTATTTCAATATTCAAGTAAGTATTTAAATTAAACAGGTCCTCCATTATGAATAGAGCTCGGAATTAGTATAATTTTTATTAATTGGATAAAATCTACTAAATTCTGACGTATATTATCCGTTTGATTAAAAATAGACTATTTTTCATTCGAGTTAACTTATTCGAAGATAAAGTAACAAAACCTAATCCATATCCGTTTTTATCCAAAAATGGCCTTATCTTAGAATATTATCCGCGTTATACGTTCGGATAAAAAAATTCAAAATTTATTTTCGTGAAAAATAACGAATAAAAAGATGATTTAAAATCTTAGTTTCGTCGTTTTATTTATATTCTTCAAATTAAAAGTCAATTTTAAATATTTTTCTTATATTTTAGACTAATTCTGGAAACGTGAATTTTCTTATCCATCGTTATACGTTTGAATACGAGTAATTTATAGATAGATAAAGCGGTGAAGGCTTATCTTCGGGTAAACCTTTTAACAATTATACGAATATACAAATTTCATTTTTTAGTTACATTTAAATTTATCCGAAAATAAAATATCTGAAAATATACGAATAACAGAATTTCCGAGCTCTATAAATAATGTTTTGTTTCTTTTACGCAGACACAAAATGACTACGTTTCTACGAAGAAGACTTTCTTCTATAAGTATATCGAATGTAAAGAAAGACATGGTGCCGTACTGCGTTAAAAAGAACCATTGTTTCAACACGGTTTTCAAACTCGCGAATTTCTTGGGATTATTTCGAGATAATCGCTTTTACTTCGGAAAATACTTTACATTTTTTATCGTTAATTTGACCGGTGCCTTTTACGTCACTACATCATTGTACAGAGGATATAAATTAGAAGAAAACAGTCTATCAATTAGGTTTCTAATGAGTCGCTTTTATTATCTGTCTCGAATATTTTCGATCAGTTACATCGTTAATCTGGCAATCTTCAATCGTTCATTCGTTAATTCGATTTTGAACCCCTTGAAGATTATTTCTAAAGGTTTAAAGCCCTTAAAATTGTCGTTGATTTTTAATATTTCCTTAGCTCTAACCATTCCTTGTTGGTTTTGTATCGCTTGCTACACTACGACAAATTTCAGTTCGTACACTCGTAAAGAAGCTCTAGCATTTGTTGGAAACAGAATATCTAAAACAGTGGCGAAAAAATTGCCAATTTCTTTAATCTACGCGTTAATTATTTTAAACTCTATCCTACTTAGATTTTCACTCCTATTTTATTTGTTAATTCAAATCACCGTATCATTTGTCGTTCAGATTTTAATAACTAGAATTAACGAATTAACGGTTTTAATATCGAACGTGCAAAATAATATCAAGGATTTGTGCGAGATTCATACGGAAATTATCGAAAAGATTCAAAATCTTGACTCGAGATTAGGAAATATCATTTTTTTATGGCTTTTAGATTCGATTATACAGTTTTGTTTCGGTTTTAACCAAATTTTGGCAGCCACATCCGCGGAAAAGGTCGTTTTCAGAATTTTTTTATTCTTGCAATCGATGCAAAGTTACGTTATTTTATTCACTTCCGTTTCACTTTTGGGTAAAAGTCGCGAGTTTCTGGTAGCGGCTTGCCACGTTCGAGTTCGTTCAATCCAGCAATCGTCACGCGATTGTCAAGCCCGAGAGACGTACTTATTTACAAAGATGAATTGCGGTTTTTTGGAAATGACATTTTTAAAATGTTTTCCAATTAACGCGAGTTTTCTCGGTAGCGTCATTATGGCCGCCATTTCATATATTCTATTCGTGCAAACGATGTTGCAACAAGAGGAAAAGGATGAGAGCAATTTAAATCAATTTTAATATCAATTTCAATTAAAAAGGAAAACTCCAATGTTGACGATTTTGAGTTCAGAATTAATTGGTCTTGAATATTATACGTTTCATCAGAAGCCGATGAAACCCTCCTTTGAAGTCTATTACTCCCGGGTCTTGTCTACCCCTCTCTGTATGGGTTAGTTTCAAAAAGCGCGATTCGTACGCCTCCTAACGGTAGATATTTTCGGAGCGGGAGTTCGTCGAGCGAATATCTCTAGCAGCCTTGGAGTTCGTCCAAAAAACGTCGTCGTTTGTGGAGAGAGAGAATTTCCAATTTTCCGTAGACAGGGGGGTATGAAGTAGGACCCCTCCGATCTCGTAAAATTGGGAATTTAACCCATACAGAGAGGAGCGCTATATGGAACATAAGAGTAGTAGACTTCAAAGGAGGGTTTCATCGGCTTCTGGTTTCATTTCAGACTTTTATTTGCTGTATGGTATACTTTAATTGTATTAATTAACGAGAATACAACTTAATGGTCAAGAAAAAAAGTTTTTTAAATCAAATGTTTGCATAATAATGTAACTTAATCATCATGGTTAATAAATATTGTCTAAAGGAGTCTAAGATTAACTTTATGTTTTATTACAATAATTTTCGACTTAGTTTATTGTAGTGTACCTAAAATAACCTCACCTCCTTCCTATTTTCTCCTATAATTTAATGGCAATTCCTATAATCTCCTATATATCTACTCAAAATCTCTAGTTAAGGGTAAAGTTATAAATCATACTGTCAGCTGTGGCTGTATAAGATTATTTTAGCTTAACTGTACATTTTCCAGTTAAAATAGTCTGTAAAATTCCATACTATTTAAGCAATTGGATCGTATTAATACCGTGTTTAAACCGGTGGCGAGAGTTGTGACGCAATAATAAACATGGTTCCTACTTTTAATTATTTTCCTATTTTATCATATATTTTACACTTATTTCTTCCTATTTTATCCTATATTTTACATAAAATTCTTCCTATATTTTCCTATATAGGATTTTCAAATTTTAAGTGGTCACCCTGTTCTAGTCACATTTTATTTTACTGTTCCATATTTATCGATTGGATTTTGTCTCTTGATTACGAGGTTTAAGTATATTATGTTGCGTTAATATTAAGTTTAGTAAAAACTGTATTTGTTTGGAAGAACACTGTCAGGGTTACTCTACTATCATATGAAGGTTATTAAAGGGAGAATGAAAGGCCGAAACAACCTATAATCGATTAAGAATGCTAAAATAATGAGAAAAATAATAATATAACTCACCAAAAACTATTACGTTATTTTATAATCAATTTACAAAGTTCCGATGCTAAGCCTAGGCTGCTTAGCTCGGTGAACTAGGCTAGCACGACCTGTATTTTCTTTTTTTAATATTCGCGGCTGTTCTTGTCGCCAATCACGAGCGAGTACGCGTATTTTTAAAATACGCGTACTCGCTCGTGATTGGCGACTAGATCAGACGGGAATATTAAAAAAAAATACGGCTCGTGTTCGCCTAGTTCGCCGAGCTAGGCAGCCAAGGGTTAGCATCCGCAAGTTTCGGAACTTAGGAAATTGATTATAAAATAACAAAATATTATTGGTGAGTTATATTATTGTTTTTCTCATTATTTTAGCATTCTTAATCGATTAAAAATAGGTTGTTTCGGCCTTTCATTCTCCCTTTAAGGTATTATCTTATGAAGGTATTAATCCGCTTTATCTTTGAACCTTTTGAATTTCTATAAGTATTCAGGTATGGTCGATAAACGAATTGCGTGTTGCGTGTTAGAAGGTTAAAATGAAGACTCGCTATAGTGGATGTTTCTTTTGTATTCAACGCCCATTTATAGACTTTAAACACCTCGTTCGAATACTGTCTCTCTTTTGAAGTAAAGGTGTGGAAATTCTTTACATTACCATTCTTCATTTGACGGTCAAGATTGCCTTATGTAAATACTCTATTTTTCCCAAACCAATTTCTTTACGCTATGTGTACTCAGTTTTCTGGTATGGTTAATATTAATTAATTTGAAGGACATTTATTTTGGGTTTTATAACCAGGTTATAGTAACAGTGCTCTGCTCAATACTAGCTCTAAAATGATTGGCCATGACAAGGGGTAGGATAAGTTGGATAAGTAGGCTATATCACATAAGGAAAATTTCAGGTATAGCCCTAAAATTCACTCAAAGGGGCCAATAAAAAGGGGGCCTCGAAAACCAATAAAAAGGGACCTAAAAAACATCTCAAAGTGGCCTCGAAAACCAATGAAAAAGGGGCCTCAAAAACCTCTCAAAGTGGCCTCGTAAACCAATGAAAATGGGGCCTCAAAAACCTCTCAAAGTGGCCTCGTAAACCAATGAAAATGGGGCCTCAAAAACCTCTCAAAGTGGCCTCGTAAACCAATGAAAATGGGGCCTCAAAAACCTCTCAAAGTGGCCTCGTAAACCAATGAAAATGGGGCCTCAAAAACCTCTCAAAGTGGCCTCGTAAACCAATGAAAAGTGTGCCTCGCAAAAATTTTAAAGGAGCGTCGAAATTCAATGAAAATTGGGTCTCAAAAACCTTTTAAAGGAGGCTCGAAAACCAATGAAAATGGACCTGGAAAACCAATGGAAAGGGGCCTCAAAAAACTCTCGAAGTGGCCTCGAAAACCAATGAAAATGGGCCTCGAAAACCAATGAGAAGGGGCCTCGAAAATCAATGAGAAGGGGCCTCGAAAATCAATGAAAAGGGGCCTCGAAAATCAATGAAAAGGGGCCTCGAAAACCTCTCAAAGTGGCCTCGAAAACCTTTTAAAGGAGCGTCGAAAACCATTGAAAACGGGGTCTCAAAAACCTTTTAAAGGCGCCTCGAAAACCAATGAAAAGGGGCCTCGAAAACCAATGAAAAGGGGCCTCAAAAAACTCTCGAAGTGGCCTCGAAAACCTTTTAAAGGAGAGTCGAAAACCAATGAAAATGGGCCTCGAAAACCAATAGAAAAGGTACCTCAAAAACCTCTCAAATGTGTCTTTAAAGCATTTTTTCAGAAGCTTATACCTTTGTACGTGCTGAAATTTTGAACTGATTTGGGCTGAAGATGATGTTAATTGACTTTCCTAATTTGGGCAAGAAATTAAAATTGAAAAAGAGCGGCATACAAAGTATTAAGACAAAACTAAAAGCCTATAATAAATGAGTGATTAGATTGAAAATCAAAACCGAGACGGATCTTAAAGCATTCATTTTCTTTATATCTTGAAACGCGATTATTTTAACAGCGAATCTATACGCGTTCAACCAACAAAAATAAACAATTCAGTTAAATTACTCGACCCCGACGTCATAATTGTATGACTACGGGGTCAAGGGTTAGTAAACCTTAAACATTAACCCTAAAGTATGCAGGCGAAGGGGGGCTAACCGCGACCTGGGTAGTGCCGCCTGGTAAGCTTAATTCTAGGGTGTGGTTAGTCAATATTGAAGCCAAAAAAACCTTCCGAGTTCCCTAAACATAACCTCAAATTTGACCACGATTGTTTCAAACTAAGGCTACGAGCAACGTCCACGTTAGGGTCGCTACTCGACCTCGGAAGTAAAAAAACCCGACCAATTTGGGGGTTATTTTTAAGTCCCACGAAGAACTAGAACTAAAGCACTTGGAAAAGAAAATGATACCGCTCGCTCATGTCATTCGTGACCAACGCGTCGCGACCCTAGTTTGGTCACGAATCCATATGGCGCTCGGTATCCTATAATGAGCGGGCCTAATTAGGGCAGTCTCGAGGTTTACGATCTCCCACGCAATTGATTGAACTCAAGCGTTGCGCCCTTTCTCTTGGATCCCCCGAAGCAGTCACCTTGAGAACCAAAAAGGCATTACAGTTTGACCCTAACAAAGACGCTACCCTCCACCGCGCTTCGCCCAAAAACGGCGGACTCTTCGCCCGCCATTAGTGGACGAACCCCCAAACCACAATTAAACAGTTCTACACATAACCGAAAAGGAATTAACCAATCCGGCAAAAAACACCACGGAAGAATCCAGCGACGGTTGAAAATGAGAAAGGGCGAGAATGAACCTTTAAAATTATCCTCGAGACTACCATTGATAAAATAATTAGAGGGAAGCCCTACTTAAAACTAAAAACAGAAAAAGGTGACTCCAAAAGTACCTTATCAATAATCCCAAGAGATTCGTATTAATTTTAAATTTAAGTTGCGTTAATTTATTAATTTATTGATAAGTTAAAATCTAGGTCTACGATGGAGTCTCAAAAATGGGATATCTTTCGCCGCTACCGACGTTAATTTTAAGCTAAAGAGTCACCAACAAACAAAGGGACTAGCCGGATAAGATATTGAAAATTGCCTTTGAACGAATTTAGATTAGCATTATTACAAATGGTGGTTATGTGTAAATTTTCAGCTACACATTATACGTTGTTTTCTAGACAATCATAAATATTCAAATTTTAAAACGCTTGTAAAAAATTTGCTTTTGAGTATGAGTTTTTTTTAATAATACTACCTGATAGGGCTTTAAGAGACCTTTAATTTAAAAAAAATTATATTAGATTTGGTGATAATTTGGCCAAGATATCGCCAAAAAACGAAAAAATCAAAAAGGCAATTTTTACTATCTTATCCGGCTAAGCCTTTTTACACTTATCTAAAACACTAGGTTACCATTTAAGGTTTCGAAGTTTTCGTTGCACGGACAATATAAGATCATCTTCAATGATTAATGAATCAAAACTATAGATTAATCTGGCATATCATCTGGATTAGCGGCGGCTTTAATGAAATTATATCTGGACTTAAAAATCAGGCAACCTGTTTCAAATAAAAAAAAAAAACCAAATTCGGATTAGACAAAGGTAAGTATTTTATCTTTTCAAATCGATTTGAATACGCTAATGTGAACGTAACTATTTAGTTAATTTTTCCTATTTTTGTTTTCTCTGGGACACCGAAGTTCTGACCTCAGACAGACTACACCACGACGAAACAAAATAAGATCTTATACCTCCCCCAAGTAGGGGAAGGTGTGGCTAAAAACCAAATATTTTTTTTTTTTTTTTTTTTTCGATCCAGAGACATAAATCTTCCTTCAAAATGGCCTAAGAAGATTATCAATAGAACTAAACTCTTTCAATAACACAATGAAGTATTTCAAAGAGCGCACCGACACTTTTACTTTTTCCGATGCAAGGGAGTTTCCTCAAAAACTAAAAAGCAGATCCCTCGAGGGATTTATTGAAAGCCCCTTTTATGATAAGATCAAAGAAAAATTGTGAATAAAGAATAAAATATATAAATATCACATTTCTTAATCGATTTGAAACGGCCAAATCAAATCGATATTCAAATCGCTAAGAATTGTTTTAAGCGTCACGTGTTCAAACATCAATTTATGGTAATTTCATCTATCGGTTGTAGAAACCGAATCAGTATGAAACTGGTTCCCGAAGCAGAATCAACCGATTTGTAACGGTCTAAATCGATTCCAAGGCCTAGTATGAACGCAGCTATATTGACTCGCTTAATAATGCGGTTTTCACTTAAATTATAATCAGAAGCCGATGAAACCCTCCTTTGAAGTCTATTACTCCCGGGTCTTGTCTACCCACTCTGTATGGGTTATTCTCAAAAGGCGCGATTCGAACGCCTCCTAACGGTAGATGTTTTCGGAGCGGGAGCTCGTCGAGCGAATATCTCTAGCAGCCTCGGAGTTCGTCCAAAAAACGTCGTCGTTTGTGGAGAGAGAGAATTTCCAATTTTCCGTAGACAGGGGGGGGATGAAGTAGGACCCCCTTCTAACTCGTAAAATTGTGAATTTTACCCATACAGAGAGGAGCGCTATATGGAACATTAGAGTAGTAGACTTCAAAGGAGGGTTTCATCGGCTTCTGTTATAATTTAAATCTTTAGTTCATGATGTAATTTTGATAATTATAACACGAGAAATTAGCGAACTTGTTTCGAACAAACTTATCGAAATTTTATAATTTCCTTTCCTATTTGGATTCTTTAACTTTACTTCCGACGAACCATAGAAGTCAGACGTAGTTCGTGGTATAATTTGACAATTTTAAGTTGAATTTTTATCTAGTTACGATAACAAACGTATTTATAACGTTGTTTCACGCCTAAGCTCAAAGATGTCGCCACAATAGAGCCTATTATCCGAGACCCGTTACCGTCTGGCCTACAGCTTGCCCACCCGCTTCCGGGAGAGGCGGGATACTGGGGAAAGAGGTAAGAGAGAGTTCAGTAGACTGGAAAATAAATAATTCCCAAACAATCCTTACCCCCAGAACAATTGAGACACTTATTATGAAAATCAGCGCCATCTCGTGTTTTTTCAACGTACTAAAGAACTCTTTACTACCGCCTTAAGAAATCAATGGAATGCAAGATAAGGAAACGACATAGTTTCACCAAGAATCGATTCAGGTTCCATAAGAATATAGGAGCATAGCTTTAGCCTCTGGTACCATCCTCCCAAACTTTGTAACAAAAGTTCGTCCGCAATTTTCGCAACATTTGTACGCTTATATCTTTTTTCGGTCGGCTCCATTTTTATTACCCAAAATATTATGTCAAAGTGGTTAGTGGCGCGGGTTAATAATAGATGTCAGGAGCGATTTACTAGAAAAATCGATTCGAAGCGGACGAACTTTTGCTACAAAGTTTGGGAGGATGGTTATGGAATCGCGGCCCTCCAATATTCTTATGGAACCTGAATGAATTCTTGGTTTCACACGGTAAAAAAATATATATATTCGAGGCTTAATATAATAAATATCAAATACATAATTAATTTAAATTTAACATGTGACACATTTCTCACCATCAACGAAAATTAAAGGTATAGTACCACGATCACGTCAAAATTTTAAGGATACAATACTTGGTTGTCTCCAAAAATATTCGTAACTTTTGTTAGAAATTAAACTGAATCGATTTTTAGAAATTTTGATTAATGATATAACTAAGAACGATTAACAAAATAGGCGACAGACAGACTAAATTAGTAACTAACGTTTATATTATATACAGGGTGTTTTGAAAATGGTGGTAGGAACGAACTACAGGCGAAAATATTCTATGACGTTTTGTCGTACGGGGCGCCGTTTAAAGGGAGAATGAAAGGCCTAAACAACCTATTTTTAATCGATTAAGAATGCTAAAATAATGAGAAAAACAATAATATAACTCACTAAAAACTATTTCGTTATTTTATAATCAATTTCCAAAGTTCCGATGCTAAGCCTTGGCTGCCTAGCTCGGTGAACTAGGCTAGCATGACCTGTATTTTTTTTTAATATTCGCGGCTGTTTTTGTCACCAATCACGAGCAAGTACGCGTATTTTAAAAATACGCGTACTCGCTCGTGATTGGCGACTAGATCAGACGGGAATATTAAAAAAAATTACGGCTCGTGCTCGCCTAGTTCGCCGAGCTAGGCAGCCAAGGCTTAGCATCCTCAAGTTTCGGAACTTTGGAAATTGATTATAAATTAATGAAATATTTTTGGTGAGTTATATTATTGTTTTTCTCATTATTTTAGCATTCTTAATCGATTAAAAATAGGTTGTTTTGGCCTTTCATTCTCCCTTTAAGAGTTACGAAATGAATCATGTACGGATGACCCCTTAACGTATACGCGATAATAATATACGCTTAATAATTTATCTGGTTTTTTAAAAGCACGCGCTTGATAAAAAATTGATTTTATCATTGAGTATACGTTTATTAATGTACATTAAGGGGTCATCTGTACATGATTTATTTCGTAACTTTTAAACGGCGCCCCGTACGACAAAACGTCATAGAACGTTTTCGTCTTAAAATGACCCAAAGAACCCACTGTAGCTCGGTCCTACCACCATTTTTGAAACACCCTGTATATTTTAGTACATATAAAACGTGTTCTACCTTGTAGCAGAAGCCGATGAAACCCTCCTTTGAAGTCTACTACTCTAATGTTCGATATAGCGCGCCTCTCTGTACGGGTAAAATTCTCAATTTTAGGAGATCGGCGGGGTCCTACTTCATACCCCCCTGTCTACGGAAAATTGGAAATTCTCTCTCTCCACAAACGACGACGTTTTTTTTGACGAACTCCGAGGCTGCTAGAGATATTCGCTGGACGAACTCCCGCTCCAAAAATATCTACCGTTAGGAGGCGTACGAATCGCGCTTTTTGAAACTAACCCATACAGAGAGGGGTAGACAAGACCCAGGAGTAATAGACTTCAAAGGAGGGTTTCATCGGCTTCTGCTTGTAGTGACCAAAAAGGCTCATTTGTCGTACCTATTATCAAGCGAATCACAAATGCATCAGTTAACGGTTGACTTTAAATCTTAATGAGTAATTAAGCGAACTTATTGTTGTATAAGTTTTATCCTCAAAATAGGGCTTTAGATTTTCCCTTGAGACTACCTTTATGACAATAAGAAACAGATGCAGGAATTCATATTGTAGTATTGAAAAATTTTACATCGATTTTTCCATTGTGCATATTCAAAAATGGTGAGATTTGGATATTGTGGGAATAGTCGGGACAAGAGAACTTAGCGCTCCATTGTTTACAAGCTTCTATTGCTTCGATTTTCTCGTTTTAGAGGGCCACAAGAAGAATCAAGTTCCCTAGGAAGTAGGTCGAGTTGATAATCACATACCATTATATAAATTTATTGTGACAAATGACTTTCAATCAAAGCAGTTTAAGAATTATTCAACTGTCTTTGATTTCGGTCTTAGCCTAGAATATTATATAAATATATATTTATGTACTTATTTTTCGAATTTAAATGCGGTCTTTCAAAGCAATTCCTGCCGTTATGAACAGATGCAGAAGGAGAAAATTTTAAATTTTATTAATACCGCTTCAAGTGCGATATTAATGAATTGACAAAAAAAAATGTAAGGTAACTTTACTTCTCTTGAATTTGTTTTCAAGTTAATGCATATATCTTGAATTTTCTTTGAAGATACTGGAAGTTGTTCTGAAGTTATTGGAATTATCTGGGATTTGTTCTGAATTTACTGGAATTATCTGGATTTTGTTCTGAAGTTATTGGAATTATCTGGATTTTGTTCTGAAGTTATTGGAATTATCTGGATTTTGTTCTGAAGTTATTGGAATTATCTGGATTTATTGGATATATCTGGATTTATTGGATATATCTGGATTTATTGGATATATCTGGATTTATTGGATATATCTGGATTTATTGGATATATCTGGATTTATTGGAATTATCTGGATTTTGTTCTGAAGTTATTGGAATTATCTAGATTTATTGGATATATCTGGATTTATTGGAATTATCTGGATTTTGTTCTGAAGTTATTGGAATTATCTGGATTTATTGGAATTATCTGGAATTTGTTCTGAAGTTATTGGAATTATCTGGAATTTGTTCTGAAATTATTGAAATAATCTGGATTTTGTTCTGAAATTATTGAAATAATCTGGATTTTGTTCTGAAGTAACTGGAATTATCTGGAATTTGTTCTGAAGTTATTGGAACTATCTGAAATTATATGGAATTTGTTCTGAAGTTATTGGAATTATCTGGAATTTGTTCTGAAGTTATTGGAATTATCTGGAATTTGTTCTGAAGTTATTGGAATTATCTAGAATTTGTTCTGAAGTTATTGGAATTATCTGGAATTTGTTCTGAAGTTATTGGAATTATCTGGAATTTGTTCTGAAGTTATTGGAATTATCTGGAATTTGTTCTGAAGTTATTGGAAATATCTGGAATTTGTTCTGAAGTTATTGGAATTATCTGGAATTTGTTCTGAAGTTATTGGAATTATCTGGAATTTGTTCTGAAGTTATTGGAATTATCTGGAATTTGTTCTGAAGTTATTGGAATTATCTGGAATATTTTACGAAGTTACTGGAATTATCTGGAATTTGTTCTGAAGTTATTGGAATTATCTGGAATTTTTTCTGAAGTTATTGGAATTATCTGGAATATTTTACGAAGATACTGGAATTATCTGGAATTTGTTCTGAAGTTACTGGAATAATCTGGAATTTTTTCCGTGAGATTTATAGAATTATCATGAACATCTCCTCAGAGCTACTGAAATTATCCTGGATTTTCCACGATGCCATTGGAATTCTTCTGAATCTTATCCAAAGTCAATGGAATTCTTCTGAATTTTATCCAAAGTCAATGGAATTATTCTGAATTTCCTTTCATATTTCATCTTTGAATTATCCGTTTGAATAAACGAGTAATTTGTGGTTTTAAATTAACAAACAATTTATCCGAGATTAAAATATATGAAAAAAAACAACCTAATTAATATTGAATATCCGAAGTTATTATCCGATTCCGAACTCAAATATTTCCAATATTATTACGTGACTGCGCTGTCCAATCATGCATTTTTTGAAGAAGAGAAGAAACATAACTGTCCACGAAATCAAGACATTAAATTCCAATGAAGAAATACCTCAATGCATAAAAAATAACGTCTGTTTTAATATTATATTTAAAATAATGTATACCTTAGGTTTATTTCGAATGGATGCTTGCAATCGACGTAAGTTAATAACATTCTTTATCGTTCAAACGTATTGTATATATTTAACATGCACTGACATTTACAACTCTTCGAAACAAAAAGAAAGCATTGAAATGATTCTGAGCCGAGGATACTATATTTTACGTATGCATGTCGTTAGCTATGTTATTTACTTAGCAATGTTTAACCAGGCATTCATAAGAACACTGTTAAAGTGTCTAGAAGAGTATGAAGACGTAAGATTACCATTTACATTTAACTTTGCCGTCGCAATCGTAATACCTTTTTCAATATATCACTTAATCGGAGTAATGATAAAATATTCATATTTATCGACTGAAGACGAGGTTATAAGTTTTTCCAGTCAAAAACTGTTTGACCTTTCGATATCGAAATCTAAATTCACTTTAGCCCTTCTATGGTCATTTTGTAATTATATTTTTTACACATTTTCGACATTGCTTTACTCCTTAATTGAAATTACTCTGGCTTTCGTTGTCGAGCATTTAAGATCAAGATCAAAACAGCTCCTTGTTCAACTATCAAATAAAGAAGTGAATTTAGAACAACTGAGTAATGCGCATACAGATTTGATGAAAAAGTTGCAACAACTTGATACGAAAATTAGAAACATAGTCTTCTTATCGTTGGTTTCTTTTGTTATATATTTTTGCCATATTTTAAATTGGTTGTTAAATGATTTCGAAAATGGTTCCTTTATTTTTAGGGTGTCAGTTTATTTCCAGCCCACTTTAAGTACCTTGATTTTATTTACTTCGATTTGTCTTCAGAGCAATGTACGAAGTTCCCTCGTTACAATTTGCCATATTAGGGCAAAATCATGTAATTATAAATGTCCAGCTAGAAAAATAACTCAAGCCCAAGAATCTTTCTTGCGTTCGAAGATAAGTACAGGATCTTTGGAGTTAACTTTTTTAAAATGTATACCGATTAATTTCAGTTTTTTCGGGAGTGTTATTATGGGTGCAATTTCGTATTTAATATTCGTTCAAACGATGATGAATGATAACAAAATGCACATTGGGAATAATTCAAATTGTACTTGCATAAATGTATAATTTTATAGAATATGCGGTTAATTGTGGATAATCGATTAATTTGGATTAATTTCTTTATAAACAAACAAACAACCAAAAGTGAACAACCAACCAAAAGTGAACAACCAACCAAAAGTGAACAACCAACCAAAAGTGAACAACCAACCAAAAGTGAACAACCAACCAAAAGTGAACAACCAACCAAAAGTGAACAACCAACCAAAAGTGAACAACCAACCAAAAGTGAACAACCAACCAAAAGTGAACACCCAACCAAAAGTGAACACCCAACCAAAAGTGAACACCCAACCAAAAGTGAACACCCAACCAAAAGTGAACACCCAACCAAAAGTGAACACCCAACCAAAAGTGAACACCCAACCAAAAGTGAACACCCAACCAAAAGTGAACACCCAACCAAAAGTGAACACCCAACCAAAAGTGAACACCCAACCAAAAGTGAACACCCAACCAAAAGTGAACACCCAACCAAAAGTGAACACCCAACCAAAAGTGAACACCCAACCAAAAGTGAACACCCAACCAAAAGTGAACACCCAACCAAAAGTGAACACCCAACCAAAAGTGAACACCCAACCAAAAGTGAACAACCAACCAAAAGAGAACAACCAACCAAAAGAGAACAACCAACCAAAAGAGAACAACCAACCAAAAGAGAACAACCAACCAATAGAGAACAACCAAAAGTGAACAACCAACCAAAAGAGAACAACCAACCAATAGAGAACAACCAAAAGTGAACAACCAACCAAAAGTGAACAACAAAAACTAAACAACCAATAGAAACTAAACAACCAACAAAATCTAAATAACCAACAAAAACTAATAAACAAACGTAAATTAAACAATCAATGAAAGTACAGCATACTATCTTATGGTTCTGTCACCTTTTAAACAGAATGTCTACCTTTAAAAAACACGATTAAAAAATTGTTATAACATGGGGAGACATGGTGAAGACACAGACTTCTTACCTCACACGAAATTGAATAACAATAATACTAAATGTCTCCTGGTAAGTAAACTTTACATTTGTTTATGCAGTATTATCTTGGAGGAATAATATAGGGACTACTTCATTGTTTAGTGTATATGGTGGGGTTACCATATTCTTACTTAGGACTAGGCTAACCCGTGTCAGCAGAAGCCGATGAAACCCTCCTTTGAAGTCTACTACTCTAATGTTCGATATAGCGCTCCTCTCTGTATGGGTAAAATTCACAATTTTACGAGATCGGAGGGTGTCCTACTTCATACCCCCCTTGTCTACGCAAAATTGGAAATTCTCTCTCTCCACAAACGACGACGTTTTTTTTGACGAACTCCAAGGCTGCTAGAGATATTCGCTCGACGAACTCCCGCTCCGAAAATATCTACCGTTAGGAGGCGTACGAATCGCGCTTTTAGAGACTAACCCATACAGAGAGGGGTAAAAAAGACCCAGGAGTAATAGACTTCAAAGGAGGGTTTCATCGGCTTCTGGTGTCAGTCGTGGTAAAATTTGAACAATTAAAATTGGATTTTTCTCTAGTTACGATAAGAAATGTATATTATAACGGCGAAAACTCGAAGATGTCGCCACAATAGAGCCTATTAACGGAGACCCGTCACTGTCTGGCCTACAGCGTGTCCACCAGCTTCCGCGAGAAGCTGGATACTGGGGAAATAGGTAACAGAAAGTTCCTAAACAAGCCTTACCCAAGAAAAACTGAAAATCAGTGCCATCGTACTAAATAACTCTTTAATTTAGTTCATCGACAAGGTAATGAAGCGGTTAAATTCAAACTCCATGAAAACTTTTTATAGTCTGAGAGATCTTTGTTAACTTGATATCTCCTTTTTATTCAATTAGTAAAAAAACCTATACGTAATATCTAAATAAAATATTCAGTCTTTCCTAATTAACGAGCTTTATTCGGAATGGAAGGTAGAGGCCCGAGAAGAGACCGGAGGGAGCTATGAATTATGATCGGGCCAAACAAAAGATTCAATTTAAGGCACCGCCCTTAAAGAGGCTGTTGAAAATTGAGACATAAAATAAATAGCTCAATTTTAGGGGAATCACAAAGAGCGAGGGAGCCCTGAGCCGCCGCTCATTAGTCGCTCGTTTCTCATCTTTAGAAACCTCGGAACTGCGGCAGAAAGCCAAACGAAGGTCACCACCCATTCTACCAAGGAGGTAATACTCCATAGGAGTGAAAAAACCAACCACTTATCATTATCTTAAGGTACCTCTTCTACCATTTTTGTCTATATCAGAAGCCGATGAAACCCTCCTTTGAAGTCTACTACTCTAATGCTCCATATAGCGCTCCTCTCTGTATGGGTAAAATTCACAATTTTACGAGATCGGAGGGGTCCTACTTCATACCCCCTGTCTACGGAAAATTGGGAATTCTCTCTCTCCACATACGATGACGTTCGGTTGACGAACTCCAAGGCTGCTAGAGATATTCGTTGGACGAACTACCGCTTCGAAAATATCTACCGTTAGGAGGCGTACGAATCGCGCTTTTTGAAACTAACACATACAGAGAGGGGTAGACAAGACCCGGGAGAAATAGACTTCAAACGAGGGTTTCATCGGCTTCTGATGTTATTAGATACATTACACCTTTTTACATGCAAACTACGTTTTTCCGAAGTTATGAATATTTTGATTTGTCTTAGTGCTCTGAAATAAATTCAGATATTATCCGTTTGCTTAAAGGGAGAATGCAAGTGATTTTTTTATCGATTCCTTATCGTTTAAATAGGCCTAATCAACCAATAAAAAGTTTATAAAACAAATATTAAACTAGAAATAAATTTAAAACTTACCCGGAAAATAGGCGTAGCGGGATTCATGGAGATCATCTGAATTACCTTCGTGTAAGATCTTGCGACCAATAAGCGAAGGCCCGTCGTTCACGGGAGATCTCCACGAGACTTATAATCGCGTTCGATTGGTCGCTAGACCTTATACGCGAGCAAGAAGGATCAGACAAGGAGAGGAAAAGTGGGAACGGCGCGGCTCCTACTGCGTCTGCCTAAACTCCCACTCTGGGAGAACGGGGGCGAGACGGGGGTAGAGATGTTTCGTGGTAAAATGTTGCCACGTGGGTAAAACGGATCCTTCATGAGACGCGTAGTAGCCGACGACGCTAGTGACCACGTGACAACAGTTTACCTCGAGAATTTCCTATCCCCCTTTCCACCCGAGTGGGAGGTTGGCTCTTCTCTCTCTAACTCAACGCAGCCCCACTTTTCCTCTCCTTATCTGATCCTTCTTGACGCGAGGAAATCAGGATCTCCATGAATCCCGCTAAGCCTATTTTTAGGTTAAGTTTTAAATTTATTTCTAGTTTAATATTTGTTCGTAAATTTTTTCACTGGTGGATTAGGCCAATTTAAACGATAAGGAATCGATAAAAAAATCACTTGTTGTTAGGTTGCATTCTCCCTTTAACCTTACTTGAAAATTGTGCACCATTTGGTAATAAAAAATATATCAATCACAACAGTTGCTCTCTCGAAAAAGACAGAGGAACACAATGAGTTGCTCAACAATGCTTTAACTAGCCCAGTGGAACACAGAACTTGCTCTCAGAGTGTGAAGAAAAACACGAAGTGATTTTCATTGATTCTGATCCTAATTGGGCCTCTAACTACTAATACTTGTTAAGTTTAACACTTGGTAATATTCTATCTTTGGATTTAAGATAAAGTAGACAAACTCCACAAATTACTTCACATTATACTCAATTTTCCACCGTGTGTAATAAATTATTCAATCTCTATATCGTTAATAACCACGATTAAACTAATATCCTCACCAAAAAGAAAAGAAATTTATTTAAAAACTTGCCAGTTTAGCTGTTTGAAGGTCTACGATGAATGCTGTTTGACTTCATCCAAAATAACGAGTAGGTTAGGAATGTTCACATTTTACGCGATTCGGAATGTTCACACTTCACACGATTCGGAATACTCACACGCACAGAACGCGAAAATTTCACAAACGCGAATCAACACATTCGTTGCGCCTTGAACGATACTGGAGCCAAAGTTCGTTGCTAACCTTTGCCCTACTTTCATATCAGTAGGGTCGAATTTTTTTCCTGCTTGATTCAGCTTGCGTCATCGCGAGCTCTTCACGTGATCATGGATGACTCAGCGGTATTTCATCGTTAACGTTTACCTAAAAAAGATTTAAACAATTTGAAAACGAGGTTGTGCCGAATACAATTTATATACTTTGTAAAACCAGAAGCCGATGAAACCCTCCTTTGAAGTCTATTACTCCCGGGTCTTGTCTACCCCTCTCTGTATGGGTTATTCTCAAAAGGCGCGATCCGTACGCCTCCTAACGGTAGATGTTTTCGGAGCGGGAGCTCGTCGAGTGAATATCTCTAGCAGCCTTGGAGTTCGTCCAAAAAACGTCGTCGTTTGTGGAGAGAGAGAATTTCCAATATTCCGTAGACAGGGGGGATGAAGTAGGACCCCTTCTAACTCGTAAAATTGGGAATTTTACCCATACAGAGAGGAGCGCTATATGGAACATTGGAGTAGTAGACTTCAAAGGAGGGTTTCATCGGCTTCTGGTAAAACATAAATAGACGTATTTCTGCTAATATGAATACAAACAATTGATGTTCTTAGAATATTAAGTATTAAATTATAATTTTGATTGTTTCTCCATCACTTTTGAGATTAGTGGCCATGTGATAATAGCCCTAGATAAAACTAGAGAGCTACAAAAGAGGCTTTAAGCCTTAAAAACAGACGTGTATCGAACTCCAGCGGACGAACTGACCTAGATTCAATTTAACAGTTTATTTGTCTACTGTATTTGCATTAGGCCTTGGTGAGAAACAAGTGAATGTCTTTCTCACACAGTACACTCGGAAAATGCTTTGGTATTATAAGGATTAGACTAATAAATACTCAAAAATACCTTTTAGACTTGAAGAATGAATCATTATCATTACTGAAAACGCAATGCTTAAAAATAGATCATTCCGTTACAAAGGAAACTATGTAACCCTAACTAGGGATTACTGCACCTTGAACCAAGGACAAATTAAAGTTTTATATACATTACGTTATCCTACGCCTGATAATTACTATAATTTACACTCGCAATTAGTTTTAATTTAGTTAAAATACGACGCAAATGGAGGGTACCAACGACAGTCATTGACCGTGGTTAGTAAACGTGGGGGGGACTTAGGTACGTCGTCAGAAAGTCCGTAATAAAAATTTACCGAAAGCCCCTTGAGAACTTATAAAAATTTGCATGCAACGAGGTAACAAAAAATACATGAGCTCCAGACGCTGCCTACATGACTCAGGCATATTCCTATTCGTTAAAAAATATTTAGCTCGGGACGTTTTGCCGGTAGTCTGACACCCTTATATTTCTATACATTTGCATTCATGCAGAAGCCGATGAAACCCTCCTTTGAAGTCTACTAGTCTAATGTTCGATATAGCGCGCCTCTCTGTATGGGTAAAATTCACAATTTTACGAGATCGGAGGGGTCCTACTTCATCCCCCCTGTCTACGAAAATTGGAAATTCTCTCTCTCCACAAACGACGACGTTTTTTTTGACGAACTCCAAGGCTGCTAGAGATATTCGCTGGACGAACTCCTACTCCGAAAATATCTACCGTTAGGAGGCGTACGAATCGCGCTTTTTGAGACTAACCCATACAGCGAGGGGTAGACAAGACCCGGGAGTAATAGACTTCAAAGGAGGGTTTCATCGGCTTCTGATTCATGGTTTATCCGTAGTAAACCGTTAATTTAGATTAAAATATTTTAACAAAACCTTAAAATAGCTTACCCCCAATTTGACATTCCTAGCGACGCCCCTGGATGAGATACTTCAACTCCAATTGTTAATTCTCTCTGATTGTAAACCCTTGAAAGTAGAGTCTTTGGATCAATATCTCCCTCGAGTATAAGGAACCTTATAATAGGGAAATCAATTCTTGGGCCAAATGTATATTGTTTTTTAACCCTCCAATGGTTTCTACAGATTGCTTTTCTCGGTTTATTTTTGGAAAAGAAAAGTCACTGAGCAACGAGAGCAAAAGTTGAATCGATAACGAAGTTCCGAGCCAAATTTGTTTGAGATCCTACTTTTTTGTTTTCATTAATTTGCTCTTTTTATAATTTTGCGTTTAAAAGGGATGGTACCACATCGATATGGTCTAAAATTTTAATTGGAACGGAAAAGGCTTTCAGTGTATGGGGTTTATTTAAGTTAAAATCATACTAGTAACTTTGAAATCTATTTTAAGTCGTTTTAATTGTTGATATCAACTTTTAAATTAATAATTATCTTTAAAAAGAGAATGCAATAATTTGACAATTTTAAGTTTTAATTTTTCTCTAGTTACGGTGTTTCACGCGTAAACTCGAAGATGTCGCCACAATAGAGCCTATTATCCGAGACCAGTCTAGCCTACAGCGTGCCCACCCGCTATTGCGAGAGGAGGGAAACTGGTGAAAGAGGTACCAGAAAGTTGAGTAGACTGGGAAATAAATCATTCCCAAACAATCCTTACCCCCAGAAAAACTGAGACCCCTATTATGAAAATCAGTGCCATCTCGTGTTTTTTCATTGTACTAAATAACCCTTTACTACCGCCAAGAATTCATTCAGGTTCCATAAGAAGATGGGAGGGCCGCGATTCAATATCCATCCTCCCAAACTTTGAAGCAAAAGTTCGTCAGCTTCGAATCGATTTTGGGTAACAAAAATGGAGCCGACCGAAAAAAGATCTAAGCGTACAAATGTTGCGAAAATTGCGGACGAACTTTTGTTACAAAGTTTGGGAGGATGGTACCAGAGGCTAAAGCTATACTCCCATATTCTTATGGAACCTGAATGGATTCTTGCTACCGCCTTAATAAAAACGCAAAATCAAGACAGTGAAACCCCAGTTTCCATTTAAAATGACATTTTAAATTATGTCAACCTGCCTTTAAAACTCAACAAGGCAGTCAGCGAAAGTCTGGTCCAGAAATAAAACAACACCCTACCCCTTGTAATTTCTCATTGTTGGTAACTTAAATGAAAAGGCAAGGAAATCATTTTTAAAACTGCGAAGGTCTTACGGTGGAGGATTTTAGGCGCCAAGTAATTTGAATTGAAATTGATTTTCAACTACGGTTTTTTCTAAAAAAACGGTTCAACGTATTTATTTTTAAACTTTGTTATTTAATTAGAAAGGCCTAATACTAATTATATTCCACCATTTGGCAGCGACATTGGTAGTCTAATTACGCATAAGTATGCCAACAAGAACCACTTCAGTTACAGGGCTCAGCGTTTGGATAAAATTACACCGTTTTATAAGGTGGTGAAAAAATTAAAAAACAACATCATTAAGAAATAATAATCGTACCCCAATTACGATAAAAAATAACCATTTTAGACAGAAGCCGATGAAACCCTCCTTTGAAGTCTATTACTCCCTGGTCTTGTCTACCCCTCTCTGTATGGGTTAGTTTCAAAAAGCGCGATTCGTACGCCTCCTAACGGTAGATATTTTCGGAGCGGGAGTTCGTCCAGCGAATATCTCTAGTAGCCTTGGAGTTTGTCAAAAAAACGTCGTCGTTTGTGGAGAGAGAGGATTTCCAATTTTCCGTAGACAGGGGGGTATGAAGTAGGACCCCTCCGATCTCGTAAAATTGGGAATTTTACCCATACAGAGAGGAACGCTATATGGAACAGAGTAGTAGACTTCAAAGGAGGGTTTCATCGACTTCTGCTTACAGGGATAATTTTTAAAATAATTGTTCAAATCGCACCCTGGTGACAAAAATTATCTACACCGGAAGCTTCTGGCTACCGATATACGGGGGTAATATATTGAAGGGGGAAGAAACTATAAAGCAGACGATGTTCTCGTTAATGGTCTACGTGTGTTGTACTTTAAGAGATTATAAAAATAAATAACTTAAAACGAATATTAAAATGTTACAACAAATAATTTCCAATAGACTTAAAAAACAGCCGCGAGATGGCAACGTTCCAAAAATATACTTCCAGATTTGTATCTAATATCTTCAACTACTAGTATGGTAAAAGGTACCAGAGAGAATTATCCCTGTGAGGTTGATTAATCCATGCATAGAAGTACCTCAAGCGAGCATTGTATTCAGATTATTATATCGCGTACAGTAGTAAATGTCGTCATTTGGTAAAAATGACGTTGTTTAAGTCATGGTATTTGACAAGGTGTAAAAAGTTTTTTTTTAATTGGCATACTTATGAAAAATTATACTTATGGCAGCACGAGCAAAGTTTGGCTCCATTTATTTGTATACATACACCCAGAAGCCGATGAAACCCTCCTTTGAAGTCTATTACTCCCGGGTCTTGTCTACCCCTCTCTGTATGGGTTAGTTTCAAAAAGCGCGATTCGTACGCCTCCTAACGATAGATATTTTCGGAGCGGGAGTTCGTCGAGCGAATATCTCTAGCAGCCTTGGAGCTCGTCAAAAAACGTCATTTGTGGAGAGAGAGAATTTCCAATTTTCCGTAGACAGAGGTATGAAGTAGGACCCCTCCGATCTCGTAAAATTGTGAATTTTACCCATACAGAGAGGGCGCGCTATATGGAACATTAGAGTAGTAGACTTCAAAGGAGGGTTTCATCGGCTTCTGATACACCTGAAATTGCTCCATTTTTTACCTCCAACTACTTGGGACAATTCGAGTTGCCTCAACTAGTTGTTCCGCGTGAACCAAAATTGGTCAAGATGTCGAAATTAAAATATTCACAGAAAATTTGGGTTTCTGACCAAATTTCTAGACAACTTATCGAGCCAACTTCGAGAATTACATACATTTTATGAGGTATACCACACGTGTTAGTGATGTGACGTCACAACTATAATTATTGATTTGTAAAAATTGATAGATAAAATTAATTACTTTTGTTAAACTTGTTAACGTTGGGGTTGGGCCAACTAATTGGTTGGAGGGAAAAATTGCCTTATGTGAAAGGCCCTGATGTGAAAAATAGGTTCGTTTCGGTTTTGTTTACGGGGAGAAATGATAACAGAGTTGCTAGACAATATAGAGATTTTTTCTCTCCTGAACTATGAAGTTTTTCCCACTTTTTTCACAATTGTTCCCATGAATATTTTCTCATTAATTAATTTTTCTGCATTTACGGTTTCCACATTTGGATCTAGGATAGTTCGGTGCTGGATAATTTCGCTGCCGGAAAATTGACTGCCGGAAAATTGGGTGCTGAGAATATTTGGTGGGGAAAATTGGGTGCACGGAAAACTTGGTGTTTCAAGAAATTGAATTTTCATGATTAATTTTACAATTAACCATGTCATCTAGTAACTCAACTAAGTTTTGCAAACGTTTAGAATTTTTCTGGTAGGCCATCGTCATAGATTGAAGCCTCAATTAAACGCTATAATTTTTATTCACCATTAGTAAGAATTAAGGTTCAAAAGACCTATAAGGCCGAGGGGCTAGTCACTTCAAAATACTTTGTACACCTGATTTCCGATTCCAAAATATTTAAGTGATTTCCAGTGATTACCAAGTGAATTCCTGGATTTCCAAAAAAGTTGATTTCCTCTGATTGCAATTTGATTTCCTTTGATTTCCATTTATTTCCTCTGATTTCCTTTGATTTCCATTTATTTCCTCTGATTTCCTTTGATTTCCATTTATTTCCTCTGATTTCCTTTGATTTCCATTTGATTCCGGTGATTTCTCCCAAAATTTCTGATTTCTATTTGATTTCCCTGTGATTCCCAAAATGATTTCTGATTTCTTTAGATTTCCATTTGATTTCCATTTTGATTTCCATTTGATTCCGGTGATTCCCAGTGATTTCCTGGGATTCCCAAAATTTCTGATTTCTATTTGATTTCCTGTGATTCCCAAAATGATTTCTGATTTCCATTTGATTTCCTGATTTCTTTAGATTTCCATTTGATTTCTATTTTGATTTCCTTCGATGTCATTTGACTCCGGTGATTTCTCGTGATTCCCAGCGATTTCTCGTGATTCCCAGCGATTTCTCGTGATTCCCAGCGATTTCCTGTGATTTCCAAAATTTCTGATTTCCATTTGATTTCTTTAGATTTCCTTCGATGTCCTTTTGATTTCCATTTGATTCCGGTGATTTCTCATGATTCTCATTGATTTCCTGTGTTTCCCAAAATTTCTGATTTCCATTTGATTTCCTGTGATTCCCAAAATGATTTCTGATTTCCATTTGATTTCCTATGACTCCCAAAATGATTTCCTAATTTCTTTAGATTTCCGTTTGATTTCCTCTCATTTCTTTCGATTACCAGTGGTTTCCTCTGATTTCTTGTGATTTCCAAATTTTCCAAAATTTATTTCTGATTGCCAGTGATTTCTGGAAATCAGGAAATTGATTTCCTCGGTTTTGTACACCTGATTTCTCGAGTGACTAGCCCCTCGTATAAGGCTAACTAGTGAATTGTGGAAAAGGTGCAATATTTATCAGTTTTTTGGAAAATATTTAATAATTAATATTTCTCTAACAATTAATTTGTGGTGATAATATTTTTTTTCGTGAATGAAGTTATTTTTTTACAATGTGCACCGAATTTTCCGCCCAAATCGCACATAATATTCCAGCAGCCAATATTCCTAGCACCAAATTCACTGGCAGCCAACTCTCCGGCAGCCAATTTTCTTGCACCGAACTATCCGCTTACCTCCACATTTTACTCCCAATTCTCTTCGCCATTGTTTCCAACATATATTTCTTCGCCAATGTTTCAATTTTTTTCTCGCAATTGATTGAACCTTAACACAATTTTCACCTCTACAAGACTGAATCAAAATGTAGCAAAATAAACTTGAATTACTACGGAAGAAACCCATTCTTTACTAGATTTGCAAATTTTGAAATGTGTTTTAGAAGGAGACGCTATTATGTAATCGCTTCTTCCAATTTCTTAATTGTATCTTACACTATATTCTGTACTTGCTACAAAAATAAATGGAAAACTCTTCGACATCAAGAAGGCATTTGCCTACTCCTGCCTAATTTCCTTTCGAAGGGAGGCTCATTATGTTACTCCTGCCATTAAGTAACGAGTCAACATGTACAATAACCTTCAAAACGCAAAATATCAGATGCAAATAAAAGTTAACTTACATTACAACAGTGGCGAGGTGGTGAAGACCTGATCCCAAAAACGAAGTGAATACAGGTTAACAGGTGCCGAGGCTTAGCTGATCCAAGGAATTGAATCTAGGCGGCCGAATCTCCGAATTTACAAAAATCAGTTCTTACGTCTTTCAATCCACTTACACTTCACGAATCGTAGTTTTAATTATCTTGATATTTTTAAAAATGAGAAAAGAAAGAAATTGCTAACTTTGCATCGTAAAATCAGTAATCTACGGCTCTACGCCACGTTGACTAATTGGGTTTCACTAGCGCCCAGTCTGCTACAATTCACATAGGTTAGAGCGCCGCTGAGGCGCGTGATTTAGGACTCGGAGCCGGTGGTTTAGGGCGCTTTCGGCAGAGAACAGGACTGGAAATAAACGTATTTAAAACAAGTTGTCCAAATTTTTTTTTTACCTGGGCACTGCCACTAGCCTGACAACTTCAAAAGTTTTAATGCTAAATGTTGTTTTAATTTTCTAAAATTATTTTTGTTCCAAAGTTATTATAAAGAGCTTGAGTTCTAGGACTAGATTAAAGACCTCTTCAGACGAAGAGAACAGATTAACGAACGCGGAGCAATAACTAGGGGAGACCTATAGTTAATTTAAGAAAAAGTACCCCATAGATCTCCAGTATTTATTGCTCCACGTTCGCTCGTTGACGTTTTGCTCCGTGTGAATAAGCTTTAAAGGGAAACTATAAGCTTTAAAGGGAAACTATAAGCTTTAAAGGGAAACTATAACCTACAAATATATCTGAATTTATTTTCGGATTCGCAATTACTAGACACGTTTTTGGTGTATTAATTTTTAAAGTTTGGTTAAGTTTAAATGTAAGTGAAGGGTACATTCAGGCCAATCATATAATTTCCGCCTTCAACAGCGCTATCAAGATCGTTTGTTAAAAACGTCGCCAGATGGCGCAACCAACGACTTCAGAATAAATTGGAATATCAGTACCGTACACCTAAAACGTGACCAATAATTCTCGCCTACCCAGAAAATAGACTTTACTGGATTAATGAAGATTCTGAATTTCTTCGCATTGAAGGGTCTGCGTCCGCACAAATGTTATTGAAAGTCTCATCTCGCTAAAATGATGGGCATTTGCCCATTGGTTGCTGCTCGTCAATGCGAAGAAATTCAGGATCTCACTTAATTTAAATTTAGTTCTAGTTTAATATTTGTTTGTAAAATTTTTTTAATGGTGGGTTAGGCATATTTAAACGATAAACTTGTAGCTAGATTGCATGCTCGCTTAAATGCTTTAGGGCTGGTTGACTATTTTCGTCTTCTATGTTTTTAAATCGACCATTTTGGGGATAAAGTATAATAAATAAAAACAAAGCAGTACATATGTTTATATATTCAGACTCTATATTATGCGTAGAATCTAGAAATATATATTGTGTTTCCATAACTGACACCAGGAGGCCAAACGCTACCCTAGAGGAATTATTGGGAGTTTCTTGGGTTAAAAGGGTGTGTTTGACGTCATTTTAAAATTTGATGAGCCTCAATTAAATAGGATTGAAGTAAAATTAATTTAATTTTTGGCCCAAAAAGTTTTTTTTCAAAAGTTGTTTTAAAAAAAGGGTGCAAGTGCCTGCATAAACTATTAACTCCCTCTAGTAGAGACTTTTACGGAGGATATCGTTCAAATAATTTAAGTAAACTGTCACTTCAGAAATGTTTTTTGAAATTTCTACATTATGATGTCATGCTCATACGAGAAACGCACTATATAGGAGAAAATCTACTGCACTGATACATAAGGGTAGAATCTGCCCTAACCAAAAATAGTTAGTCTTAAGAGGGGAAGTCTTTCGGGTGTCTTACGTAGTCTTAAGAGGTCTTGGGGAAGTCTTTCAGTACGTCAAGAAGTCTTGGGGATATCTTAAAGACTTCCCCAAGACTTTAGTAGCGTTCTTGAAGACTTTTTTCCGTAAGAGTGAATGTATGAACATTTTTACTGTTTCTTTTCTATTACAATTTAGCCCCAAAAAGGTCGATTTAAAAACACTGCGCAACGACATCCAGCCTGCCAGCAAGACTCCAAATAATAGCCTACACCCATCTCTTTGTAGGTGGCTAAAAATGACAGAAAAAACTTTAGTTTTAGTTTGTTTCTATAGATAACATATTAATACTGCATCACACATGGGTTGTTTCTAGTTTCTGGCTCAGGGCCAATGTTAAAATATCACAAATTTTAGAGACTGTGAAACCACCTTTATTCTAATATCAGCTTCGTATAACAGATAAAAATCAACGTTTACTGTTGATAAAAGTTTCATATTTTTTTTACATTTCCTCACTTCTAAATATAGTTTAATAGCGTACGTTTCCGTTGCAAGATCACTTATATTTCTTAAATATATTTTCAACATGATTTTAATGAGGCATAGTTTATAAATAACTATATTCAACTCATAAATTATCTTTAATTCGTTAGAAATTTGTAGAGATGGAAGAAATTCGTATGAAAATGCAACTTGAACATAATAAGCGTCTTGAGGAAGAAAGGAAAAAAATAAAAGAGGTTCGAATTTGTTTTCTCAGATTTTGTCCCTTTTTTATCTAACTTATTGATCGGTTAGGGTGCAGTAACCAATTGGTAGACAATTAAGTCAAATTGGTGGACAATTAAGTCAAATTGGTAGACAATTAAGTCAAATTGGTAGACAATTAAGTCAAATTGGTAGACAATTAAGTCAAATTGGTAGACAATTAAGTCAAATTGGTAGACAATTAAGTCAAATTGGTAGACAATTAAGTCAAATTGGTAGACAATTAAGTCAAATTGGTAGACAATTAAGTCAAATTGGTAGACAATTAAGTCAAATTGGTAGACAATTAAGTCAAATTGGTAGACAATTAAGTCAAATTGGTAGACAATTAAGTCAAATTGGTAGACAATTAAGTCAAATTGGTAGACAATTAAGTCAAATTGGTAGACAATTAAGTCAAATTGGTAGACAATTAAGTCAAATTGGTAGACAATTAAGTCAAATTGGTAGACAATTAAGTCAAATTGGTAGACAATTAAGTCAAATTGGTAGACAATTAAGTCAAATTGGTAGACAATTAAGTCAAATTGGTAGACAATTAAGTCAAATTGATAGACAATTAAGTCAAATTGGTAGACAATTAAGTCAAATTGGTAGACAATTAAGTCAAATTGGTAGACAATTAAGTCAAATTGGTAGACAATTAAGTCAAATTGATAGACAATTAAGTCAAATTGGTAGACAATGAAGTCAAATTGGTAGACAATTAAGTCAAATTGGTAGACAAGTCAAATTACTAAACAATAATGTTAAATTGGATCGACAATTACGTTAGAGTGATAGAAAAATATGAGAAATTAACTGATTAAATTGTAAATAGTTTCTCAAAAGCTGTTTGATCTGCGCGACACTAGACGCTGCTGTGATAGAGTCAGGGATAACATTCCAAGATATTATGGACGGGTAAAAGAAAGAAAACATTATTACAATGCCCAAGATAGATCTTGGAACTAGCCCAGATGGCCTGATTACTAGCAGTCTCGCACTGGAAGAAGGACTTGGGGATATTCAAGATTTTATAAAGATTAACAAGGAAAAATCGACGCTTGACCAGGTCAAGCAAGTTGAGAGTTTGCCCTTAATAGTTTTAATTTCAGCGTGAGCAACAGAAGAGACTAGAAAAAATACAGAGATACGAAAGGTTTCATAAGCCAGGTCCATTTTATTCCGAGAATCAACTTGGAGGTGGATCCTCTAATCACGAAGCAGCTACTAGTAATAGAAGTGAATTGAAATATTCCGCAGGTGAAAAGAGTACATGAATTTACTATAGTAGCCATATTTGGGCCAAAATAGCCACCACATCTGTTAGGCACAATTTTTGAGCCTTAATAGCCTATAGGCCCAAAAATTGGGCCTAACTCGCCATCCTTACCAAAAAAAGTTAGTCTTAAGAGGTCTTAAGGAAGTGTTTCGGGTGTAAGAGGTCTTGGGGAAGTCTTTCATTGTGACAAGAAGTCTTGGAGAAGTTGTTAAGACTTCTCTGAGACTTTTTAGTGTTCTTGAGGACCTCTTCAGATCAGACTAACCTTTTTCAGTAAGGGCACTCCATATTAGATTAGCACAGAAAGGTCTGCGTTGTATAAAAATGCCATTTTTTTTTTTTTAAGATTCTATTCACAGTACTAGAAATCCTTTACAAGAAAGGCATGATAGGCTGTTGCAACAAGAAAGTTTGAAAATTAAGCAGGTAAGTATACAATATTTTGCTACATGGGTCCCAATTTTAAGCAAGGGATTGTATTATCTAGAAAATGGGTTGACATAAAAGGGGAGTAAATCAGGATACTGCCTGATAAAGACCTGGTTTTGACCACCTTTTCCAATTTGCACAAAATGACCCGTACCAAAAAAATTTAGTCTTGTCTGAAGAGGTCCTCAAGAACACTACAAAGGTGCTAAAGACATCTTAAAGACTTCCCCAAGACCTCTTAAGACTACATAAGACATCTGAAAAACTTCCCTTATAACCTCTTCAGACGAGGCATAATTAGCCATGGTTTAATCAGATTTAACTGAGGTTTACATAGCCTTCTCAGTTCAATAAACCTCGGCTAAATCTGATTAAACCGGCTAGTTATGCCTTGTCTGAAAAGGGTATTAGACCTCTTATGACTAACTATTTTCTGTAAGGGGAACCTGTCAATTATTGTGCGTCAATAGGAAAAGTACCCCCTCAATGTGTAATTTATTTCAGAGAGCCAACCAAAAAAGGGCTGAGAAAATTGCTAAGTTTGAGAAGTTGAACTCTTTTAGAAACATTAAAACTGAAAATATTCAAACACCAAGTTCAAGTAAAAGTGGTTCTGCAGAAAATACAGGTGAGTATGATGATCCATATTTGTGAAACTGTCAAAGGTCTAAATCTACACTAGTTTTTATCGCACATAATTAAAGCTGCACTTAATTCATCCACTATTTAACGACAATTAGATATTTCAAGCCAGACTTTACTAAAATTTAAATAGCCAGTTGGTTTTAACCCGTACATAAATTTATACGTGGTGCTAATATGAATAGTTCCAGAACCAGAACCAGAAAGCAAAACCGATTTTGCAAACTGGTGACTGAATATTTTAATTAAAAAATTTGAAATAATGGATATTTTTCCCTATTTTAAATTAATTGCTTTCTCATGAATCATATGATTACGGTTAAAAGTGGAAGCGTAGCTTTGTATGTGAATAATGTGATGAAAACTAAAAATATATTAGGGCAAAGAATTTTTGTTTGAGAATGTTTTCATTGCAGAGAGAAATTATGAAAAAGAAATTAGACTCGCGCGTCTAAAGATGCAAGAACAACACGACATGCTTGTGAAACAAGAACGTTTGAAAATGGTTCGTAGATGCAATTTTAAATCATTAAGATCAACCTGAAGCCTTTAAATAACTCAATTCTGAAATGAGCCTCTATCAGTCCATTTAATAAAATTTAAAAGGATTTTTTCGACATTGTCAAAAGGGGCTAAACACTCTGGATTCCCTGTACACCGATTACAGATTACGCATAATCTATTTAGTACAGTCTGTTCACCAAGTGACTGGCCCCTTGGACTAGAGTGACTATGGACTAGTCAATATCATAATGGTTTATTGTATTGAGTTGGTAAATATTTCTTTGAGTTGCGTTAGTTTAAAATAGATGTCGCCACATCAGTTGTAAAGTTTAAAGGCTCTTAAGAAACCGAGACATTATGATTTTGACTTTTACTCTTCTTCTCGAAGGTAGTTATTTAGAGGCATCTGGATTCCCTTACCGAAAAAAGTTAAGTCTTATCTAAAGAGGTCCTCAAGAACACTACAAAAGTCTTAGGGAAGTATTTAAGACTTTCCCAATTTTTTGACGTAATGAAAGACTTCCCCAAGACCTTTTAAGACTACATAAGACACCCGAAAGACTTCCCCAAGACCTCTTAAGACTAACTTTTTTTGGTAAGGGTTAATGTAATAACAAGAACACATTCAAGAACTTAAGAACCTTGGATTACAGTATTAGATTCTGGTACCATTCTCGCATCTTTGTAGACAAAATTCGTCTGCTATTTACTTTCTCACCTCTCTTAAAAAGTAAGAGATTGCACTCTGGCGTTTAATGTTTCCCCCTAGGCCTTGTTTCACACCAGTTAATGTACATACTTAAGTATTAAGTATGCGAGGATGTATTTAGAATATTTTTTGCCACCATGTTTCCTTTTCTATGGGCCATCCCATAGGAAAGTTAAACATTCAGTTAGGATACGACTGTACATAAATGCATTCTTGGTTAAAAATGTGCGCAAAACTCTTAATTTCTAGAATTCAAATGAAGATAATCATCAATGAAGCGCTTGTGCAACAGTATTCACGTTAAAAAGGTTCATAATTCATGTTCTTGAGCAAAATCATTATAATTATAGCGAATAAATAATTCATATTGTTAGTATCTTATTGTAAAGATTTCATATGATTAAAAACTTGCTTTTTTACATGATAGTTCAGTGCTTGGTGGGTTTTGGATGAATGTCAGGATTAAAAGATCCTATCAGAAGCCGATGAAACCCTCCTTTGAAGTCTACTACTCCAATGTTCCATATAGCGCTCCTCTCTGTATGGGTAAAATTCACGATTTTACGAGTTAGAAGGGGTCCTACTTCATCCCCCCTGTCTTTGGAAAATTGGAAATTCTCTCTCTCCACAAACGACGACGTTTTTGGACGAACTCCAAGGCTGCTAGAGATATTCGCTCGACGAAATCCCGCTCCGAAAACATCTACCGTTAGGAGGCGTACGAATCGCGCCTTATGAGAATAACCCATACAGAGAGGGGTAGACAAGACCCGGGAGTAATAGACTTCAAAGGAGGGTTTCATCGGCTTCTGATCTTATCTGACCCATAAAACGTATCTTTCCTCACCCTATTACGTAATGGGAGCGAAATAAATAGACTTACCTTATGAGATTGTATATGGGAAAATAAATTGTTTATTCCACATATATTTACAAATTGTTAGTAAAAAAATGCTTAAAATTTTGCGAATGTTTTAAAACCTTAGTAGAAAAGATGATAATAATTGTAAATGCAATTCATGAATTTTAAAATGTCTTTACAAGGACTTTGGTTTAACGAATCGATGAATTAAACTATGGGTAAAACGTTGTTTAATACATCCATGAAATTAACTTTTTATTCGGTGGTGGTATATTGTATACTGGATTATTGCGAAGATACTGCTTAATTATTTGCGAGACCCGATATATGTAATCTGGTCCTGGTTGTTCTTTCGCTACTGAGCTCAAAATATTTGATTCAAGGTCGCTACTGAAAATGAAAATATTTTGCTGCTTAATATCGCCATAAATTTATTCATAACCATGAATATATCACTGCGTTAAAGGCTAGATAGGCTCCTAATACCCTCTTCAGACGAGGCGTAATTAGCCGTGGTTTAATCAGATTTAACCGAGGTTTACATAGCCTTTTCAGTTCAATAAACCTCGGTTAATTTTGAATAAATCATGGTTAAATCTGATTAAACCGGCTTGTTACGCCTCGTCTGAAAAGGGTAGAACTTATTTTTCACTTTCCATTAAACCAAGGCTTAAGATTTTACCCACAGTTTTAATGCTAATTCATCCGTGTAATTGGTACCTTTTTTCATTTAAAAAGTCACCAAAAGGGTCACTTGCTGGACCTATTACTAAGTGAACCACAAATGCTATCGGTTCGCGGTTTTTGCTTAAATTTGAATGGAAATCTTTTTTTAGTTTATGATGTAATTTTGATAATTAGCGAATCTTATTTATAATTAACTAATCGAAATTTTATCAGTTCTGCACCTATTATCTCACATTCTAATATCGCTATATTTTTCAACTTTCCGACTGACGAACCATAAAAGTCAGACGAAGTTTGTCGTATAATAAGAAATGGTGTTTTACGCGTAAACTCGAAGATGTCGCCACAATAGAGCCTATTATTAGAGACCAATCACTGTCTGGCCTTCACTGTGCCCACCCACTTACGCGAGAGGCGAGATATTGGGGAAAGAGGTAAGAGAGAGAGTTCAGTAGACTGAGAAATAAATCATTCCCACACAATCCTTACCCCCAGAAAATCTGAAACCCCTCTTATGATAATCAGTGCCATCTCGTGTTTTTTCATCGTACTAAATAACTCTTTACTACCACTTGGTCACTGGTTATACGGAAAAAGTCAAAATGTATGGTAAATTTCGTCATAACCAGAGTTAGTCCACTAAAAATAGGCCTATATCGAACTGGATATCTTGAGTTAAATGTTACGTTACAAGCAATATTTCGTTTTCATGTAATTTTGGTATAATATCTTATTTTCAGGTAAGACTAATGTATTTTTAATAGGAAATTCGAATTATTTTGTTATATGCGTTTTACTTTTATAACGCTATTTGTAAGAAGAGTTTTTAATGTATGGTCTTTTGTAAAGGATGGCCCTAATAACCTCCCTTCTAGCTCAGTGAGATAAATAATTACCTGATAGTTCCCATTTTTACGACAAAGCTCGGTGTCATGGGTTTTGTGGCGTAGTTCTTGTAATCAATAGTGTAAATGACGTCAAATATAATTCTGTGAGATAAGCTGTACATTTCTTCAATTATCCTAAAGAAAAAAATATATAAACAATAGGGCACACGTCAATATGGTACACGGATAAAAATTTCAGGGTGCCCACTGAAAATTTGAAAATCCTATATAGGAAATTTCTTTGCGAAATATAGGAAGAATTTTATGTAAAATATAGGATAAAATAGGAAGAAATAAGTGTAAAATATATGATAAAATAGGAAAATAATGAATTAAAAGTAGGAACCATGTTTATTATTGCGTCACAACTCTCGCCACCGGTTTAAACACGGTATTAATATGATCCAATTGCTTAAATAGTATGGAATTTTACAGACTATTTTAACTGGGCACACGTCAATATGGTACACGGATAAAAATTTCAGGGTGCCCACTGAAAATTTGAAAATCCTATATAGGAAATTTCTTTGCGAAATATAGGAAGAATTTTATGTAAAATATAGGATAAAATAGGAAGAAATAAGTGTAAAATATATGATAAAATAGGAAAATAATGAATTAAAAGTAGGAACCATGTTTATTATTGCGTCACAACTCTCGCCACCGGTTTAAACACGGTATTAATATGATCCAATTGCTTAAATAGTATGGAATTTTACAGACTATTTTAACTGGAAAATGTACAGTTAAGCTAAAATAATCTTATACAGCCACAGCTGACAGTATGATTTATAACTTTACCCTTAACTAGAGATTTTGATTAGAAATATCGGAGATTATTGGAATTGCCATTAAATTATATGAGAAAATAGGAAGGAGGTGAAAATATAGGAAAAGTGGTCACCCTAAAATTTTGGACATGAATTCCATCACATAAAGTGATTTTCAAGTTGTCATTCAAAATTATCTGCCAAAATTGGTAATTTTGAAGTCACTAATTATGATCAATACATCATAAAACAACCACTTTGCTCACGTAGTTATTATTTATAATGCCATACTAAATGGCCTACAATATCCATATTCGGAATGTGCATAGAGAATGAGAAATACTAAAAGCTTTTATTTTAGAGTTTTCAAGATACTAGTTTCTATACCATCTCCCTTACGGAAAAAAGTTAGTTTGATTTGAAGAAGATCTCAAGAACACTACAAAAGTCTTGGATAAGTCTTCAAGACTTCCCCAGACACCTTGACATAATGAAAGACTTCCCCAAGACCTCTTAAGAATAACTTTTTTTGGTAAACGGCCCAAAACTTACGGTTCTCTCCCTTTAATCTATTTATTGAAGATGGCAAATCAAAAACACTTACTGAGCATGCTCCTCCTTAAGGTTTAGGGTAGTTTCATAATGTAATTCCATGTTCTCGCAATCCCTCTGGAGGTGATCACCAAGTAGAATAACGTCGGTTATGTAGTTCAGGCACTGGAA
Source organism: Odiellus spinosus (assembly GCA_963920705.1). Classification (NCBI taxonomy): domain Eukaryota; kingdom Metazoa; phylum Arthropoda; class Arachnida; order Opiliones; family Phalangiidae; genus Odiellus; species Odiellus spinosus. The sequence goes on along the minus strand of OY987232.1, from coordinate 14,672,558 downwards.
AAAAGATTACGGCTTAAAAACATTTTTTAAAATGATTTTACTTCAAAAAATTAACAAAAATATTAGTTACCTTAGGTAATTCATTTATTGTGAATTGTTTCTCTTCAAATTTCAACTCCTTTAGTTGGTATTTTACAAATATAAATGCTAGTTCTTCGAACCATTCCAATTCTAAATGTAAAATTTAAATTGAAAAAATTTGTTTGCGAGGAAAGTTTCAACGAAATTCCTGAACTGCGATGGTGTTATATGGTTATAGAATAATATTAAGAAAGGATAGAAGTTACTCAAGGAAATAGCAGTGTTCAAGTTCGAATTGTGGGGGTGGCTTGCAAACGTTTAGAATCGTCATAAAAGCTATGTTCACATTAGAGTATCCCATCGATAAAAATCGATCCGATATTTAAAATCGCTCTGAATCATTTTAAGCACCATCTATTCACATATCTTCAATTTATTTTAGTTTCATCTATAGGTTGTTGAAGCTGAATTGTTTCAAGTCAAATTCACACGCCTGCATCGAAACATTTCATACAGTTTGAATCGACTCCAAGGCCTAGTAGGAAGGCCACTTTAGTGATATCAATCTTCAATGGTTTATGCCGCTGTGCCCCTTATCGGTAAACTCGAGAAATACAAATTTGTTCAACTACTTCCAGCGCCATCTATATCTCGCGGACTTAAAAAAAAAAAATCAGAATTGTACGACGAAACTAGAAAAACTAAAATGCTATAACATTTTTCAGACTCAAGATTTGGGAGTTATCTCAATATTTTCCTTAAGAAAGAAGATATTTCAAAGAAATTAACCACTATAAATAAAGTTTTACTTATACGTGATGATAAATATGTTACGTAGAGAAGCAGGGCTTGAATAATTTATAATATTTTCGAATTATTTAGTTCTCGGATTGTCCACTATCCACCTTTGGCGCTGTAAGTAGGTGAGCTTTTTTGAAGAGGTTTTTTTTCCACAAATTACGTATCATTCAGTATAGAAACGATTGTTGCATAAAAAATACCAAACAATATAACTGTACCGCAAGCGGGCTTAAGTCACTTAACGACTTAGCTGATCGTAACAATTATGTGAATTGATTTTCCATAAATATAAATTATTAAAACTTTCCTATTAACCATATTTCACCTTATAAGTAACTATGACTTACTTTTGGAAGGATTTAGAAGATTTACTGAGGATATTGAAGTATTATACCATTCGTGGTTAACGTATGAAAATGAAATGCATACTCGATATGTCCATTCAGGGAATTCAAAAACCACACTGTTCCCAGAGAGATACTCTTTAACAATTTCAGATCCTTTTACTTGTCTTCTGTATGATGGTAATGAAAAATAACTGTAGTTCTGTATATGTTTAAAGGAAGAATGATGCAACCCAACATGAAGGTGAATGTAATATCGTTTTTTAAGCCAACATAAAAAAGGCTCGCCTCAAGGCAGGAAAACGACATTCAATGGAGGAAGAAGAATCAACAATTGGGACAGTTAAGCTGGGTTTTCAAAGGAGCGGGCAATTTTCTCATACATAAATTGAGAAAAATTAAAAAGTTAACTTACTTATCCAACACTTCTTCAATGCACGTTTTTAATACTATATAAACAATCAAAATTGGTTAAAGTTAGCTAGTTTTGGAATTATCGGTTTCATTGTAAAATTCTTTGTATCTAAATACATATTTAGCACAAACAGGGGGCGTCAAACGAAAGTCAATCGCAAAGTGTATTGAATTTTATGCATAAAATTTATGTTTAGGAACATAAGAACATTATTATTTCAGTGACGAAATGAAAGGCCCCCGGGGATTCTTTTTACGTTAAAACAGTCGCTACTCCAATAAAAAACTCTGTCCTTGAATTGACAACATAACCTTTAACTCCACTTTGAGATCAGCCATATAGAGGTATAAAAATATTTGAAAATTTACAAAAACAAATTTGAAATGGGTTACGAAAATAAAATTACGGTTTTTCCTCAAGCTAGTACTCACTATATTGGAAAGAACTATAAAATGGATAATTTTTGTAAGACAATCGCGAGGAAAATTGGAATCTCAAAGCTGATCACCATTGCAAAAGTCTGACGACCCCTAATCTAAAAGCAATGTCTACAATAATACCCTACCCTTTGGCTTGAGTATTTCAGTAGATGAAGTTCGTGGTTTAAATTCTCCATCTCCAATTTGCGACAAATCAGACAAGTATTCCTAAAAGGAGCAATTGAAAAGTATAATTAGCTAAATTGTATACAAACATATTTTGAAATAATATTTTTAGTGTCATAGCCATATCGGAGGTTTCGGGACACTGTAATGAGGGTTACTCCCCAATATAACATACTTCAAGAGTAAAAGGTAAAACAATATTTTGCACTTAAGTTGTTGGTAAAGTTCCATCGCACTTAAATTCGCCTAAAGATTCCTTTATCCTTATTTTATTGGGAATTTTCTGTAATTTTCATTTTAAGACTTTTTCCTTTGCAAATTATTCCACCTTTTCACATCCCAAATGTTTGGTCTTGGGGAAGTCTTCCAGGTGTCTTACGTAGTCTTAAGAGGTCTTTGGGAAGTCTTAAATTACGTCAAGAAGTCTTGGGGAGGTCTTAAAGACTTCCCCAAGACTTTTGTAGCGTTCTTGAAGACCTCTTCAGATGTGACTAACTTTTTTCGGTAAGGGTTGTCTCAAGCTAATTTATCACGTTATAAATCCCTGTGTTTGTATAGGTCACATGCTTTTAAGTCGTTCAAAGTAAACATGCAAGCGGACTCGATTTAGGTCTTGTCAAATTGATCTCGCACGAAGCTCAATAACTTAATATTTAGAAATTGAAGAATTCCCGAGGCTGTTTTTACATAGGTGCTCCCATTAAATAACGAAAGAAATTGGCTTTCCCAATGATTAAAAACTTTCTGATTTGGTCAAAATGGTTCAAACTGCTCCAACAGAATTCAACAAAAGTAAACCAAATGCATTAAAAATTTTGGTTCACTTGTAAAGGCTGAATTTGGGTTATTTCATGTGGTACACTTGATCGAATTCTGTTGAAATTTTACAATTTAGACTATTTTTGATTAAAATTAAAGATATTTCCTCATTTATTTCATTATTCTATGGGAGTACACTGAAATGAAAGTTAAAACTGATATCACACATATGTAAAGAATAAATTCATGAGCTATGCGTGAGATCAATTTGACAAGGCCCGAATTAAGTCAGGTTGCATGTCTACTTTAATTAAGACAAAATGCAAATAAAGAAAAGGGGGGTTGACTCTCCATGGCTTCACCACTATAAACTACGTACCTTTTGTCCATCAACTATGGTTGTGATGTTAGTTGTAAAAGATTGGTCTTCCGGTTGAAAATTATCTGCCAAACTGTAAAGCTTCTTGTTCTCCAGAACCGCTTTGTTTTTTGTGAAAGTTGAAACTGCCACTTTAGCAGGTGGCTCAACAGGTTCGAGTTTGGAGCCAGTATTGTATTTGGTAAGTGGAGTGTCTCTAGTTTTGGATTTGGCGACGAGCGATTTTGTAGATTTTAATTCGGTGACCAGTATGTTGCCAGATTTGAATTTGGTGTCAAAGACATCTGGCTTGCATTTGGTAACATGCTCGTCTACCATTTTGGATTTAGTGACTGAGGAGTTTGCCGTTTTGGATTTTTTAATTGAAGAGTTTGCCGTTTTGGATTTGGTAATTGAAGAGTTTGCAGTTTTCAATTTGGGGTCTGGAAAGCCCGCAGTTTTGGACTTGGCGATTGGGGACACCACGGTTTTGGTCTTGGCGATTGGGGAAACCACGGTTTTGGTCTTGGCGATTGGGGAAACCATGGTTTTGGTCTTGGCGATTGGGGAAACCACGGTTTTGGTCTTGGCGATTGGGGAAACCACGGTTTTGGTCTTGGCGATTGGGGAAACCACGGTTTTGGTCTTGGCGATTGGGGAAACCATGGTTTTGGTCTTGGCGATTGGGGAAACCACGGTTTTGGTCTTGGCGATTGGGGAAACCACGGTTTTGGTCTTGGCGATTGGGGAAACCACGGTTTTGGTCTTGGCGATTGGGGAAACCACGGTTTCGGTCTCGGCGATTGGGGAAACCACGGTTTCGGTCTCGGCGATTGGGGAAACCATGGTTTCGGTCTCGGCGATTGGGGAAACCACGGTTTCGGTCTCTGCGATTGGGGAAGCCACGGTTTTGGTCTTGGCGATTGGGGAAGCCACGGTTTTGGTCTCTGCGATTGGGGAAGCCACGGTTTTGGTCTTGGCGATTGGGGAAGCCACGGTTTTGGTCTTGGCGATTGGGGAAGCCACGGTTTTGGTCTTGGCGATTGGGGAAACCACGGTTTTGGTCTTGGCGATTGGGGAAACCATGGTTTTGGTCTTGGCGATTGGGGAAACCATGGTTTTGGGCTGGAAGGTTGCGGAGACCACAGTTTCAGTCTTGGCGCGTGAGGAGACCATAGTTTTAGGCTTCGCGGTTGTTGAGACCATGGTTTTGGGCTTCGCGGTTGGGGTGACCACAATTTTGGTCTTGGTGGCAGAAGAGTCCAGAATCTTGGGTTTGGTGACTGAAGAGTCCAGAGTCTTGGATTTGGTGACCGAAGAGTCCAGAATCTTGGGTTTGGTGACCGAAGAGTCCAGAGTCTTGGGTTTGTTGATCGAAGAGTCCAGAGTCTTGGGTTTGGAGACTGAAGAGTCCAGAGTCTTGGGTTTGTTGACCGACGAGTCCAGAGTCTTGGGTTTGGTGGCTGAAGAGTCCAGAGTCTTGGGTTTGGTGACAGAAGAGTCCAGAGCCTTGGGTTTGGTATAACCCGTTTTAAATTCGGTTACTTTCACAAACGAATTGTTATCTGGAGCTTTCTTTGCTTTTGATTTCAAAATTGAACTATTTTCATTTTTTGTGCGAGTTTCAATTGATTCCACTTTTGTTGGCAATACACAGCCTACATCAACTTCATCTCTAATATTTGCCACTTCAACAACCTTTCCTTGATCTAACTCATAGCAGTCAATGTTTGGATTCAAAATACCATCAATACTGTCTGAGAAACTTTTCTCAGGTGGCATGGTCACTAGTAAAAGATCATCGACCTCATTTGTCAAATTCAAACCATTGGGTTTTTCTTGCTCAAACGAATCAGGAGAGTTTTTAATGTCCTCCGATTGTTTTGTTTTAACCATTTGATCGAGTTTGTTCTTTAACTCTCTGTTTGACTTCACTAAAAACTGTGGTAGTTTAAAAGTTTTCTGACTTGGCTTGGTTTTAATTTCTTTTTCAATTTCTTCAATAACATCGGTGTCCCTCATTGAGGCAGAAATATTAAGCAGAATAGGAATATTTTCCTTTGGTTCCTGCGGTTCGGTACTATGAAGTCGTTTATTTGATTGCGTAAGAGTTTTCCCCATTTTTGGGGTAATGCTACTGCCAGGTTTAATGGTGCAAAGATTTTGGGCTCGTTTTGAAAATAAACCATTACCCATTTTTTTAACTCCAGCCCGTGTTTTCTGAGGAGCAGGGTCAACCTGTTTGACTTCCACTTGACTTTCGAGTTTCCTTTCGTACTTTGATATTACATCTTCACTTTCGGAACTTTTTCTTTTCGATGGCATTCTTACTGGGATTACTTGATTACTATCATTCAACTCGCACTCTACTCCAAAATTGGTGGAAATTTCATCGCAATTTGCGCCTCTTCGAAGGGGACTTTTACTTTTTGTGTTTGAATTTCCTGGGATGTGACGTACAGGTTTAATTTTTTTCTTGAGAGAGACTGGTTTGGATAATTCAGCGTATAACCGCATTCCTTCCGTATTATTCTCTTGTTTTGGAGAAAGAATGTTTGCGAGCTTTTTAGAATTTTTAGTACCTTCAATAACATTAGGGTCATCTTGGTAAGAATCTAAATTATTTCTGCGATACTCAATTTCAATATCATCGAAGCGTATGTGTTCGTCTTCAATATTATCTTTCGCAAACTTAGTTAAGTTTTTTTCTTTAGAATTTGCAAGGTTATCATATTCAAGCTGATGGAAAATAATTCCATCATTATGTTGCGTTAAAGACGATTCTTCTTCATAGTCAGCGGCATTAGCCTGGTTCAAGGCGTAATTTTCATGGTTAATAGTTTTGTTAATATGTCGAGTTAGGGACATATCGTGACTATATTTAGTGACATTCGATGGTTCCTCGATGTCCAAATTTATGAGACAATCCTCCTCATTTTCAAATTTTGGCTCATGGTATATTGTTTTATTGATAACTCTTGTAAATACCATGTCAGATACATTCGATTTTGAGTCAGATTCTTGAAATAAATCTAGTTTGGGTAGTTGGTTTATGTTGACATTTTCCTTCTCATGGTTTAATAAGTCCTTACTCCTCACATTATGATTTTGATCGTTTTTACGAGCATAAATGGTTTTGTTTATGGCTCCAGTTAACGACATATCTTTCGTATACTGGGTATATTCAATATTTTTGGATTTTCGGTTAGCCTCACTCTCTGAACTTTTTCCTTCAAGAAAATCAGATTGATGGTTAAGTAAGGGTTTGCTTGTCACTTCAGTAACAGTTACGCCTTTGCCAATTAGTGCCAAATCCATATCTTCTAAATTATAATTATCTTTAGGGTGTTGAGGATAAGGTTTGCTTTGCGTAGGATGTCTGACAATATCAGTGATGATCGTCCCTTTAGGACAGTGTATAGTGTTGTCAATGGTTAGTGTCAATGACATTTCAGCGGAATTCTCATCAACAACGGTTGTACTAGGGAGTCCTAAGTATGGTTTAATCGTGTAAATATTTTTCTTGACTAAAATGAATCGATTTTATTATTCGAAATTTACCACTAGAAGATCTGGGTTTTAAGGGCATCGCAAACTCTTCGCCTTCCAATTGCTTTGTTTGTATTCTCGTATCTGGTAATATGGGCCTGAAAACAATCCATTTAAAAATTACTACTAATATCAAAAGTACTGGCTAAAACTGGTCATCTTCTCTCTCCAAAACCTATATTCAGACAAAATGTCCTATCACAAATTCCACTGGCCCAATCTATATACTATCTACACAGCACTGACTAACTTAACTAGCATCGTCTGCTATTATAAACCTTGTTTAGGACGTCAGTCAAGATTGCCACTGCTACAGTAGCAACGGTAATGAACAAAATCTCTGCGTCAAGCACCTATTGGCTGGGTTCGCAATATTTGCCTCGCCTTAGAAGATAACTACATGCTAAGTACAAAGCCTCTCCCATTTTCTGAATATTTATTGACTACCTCGACGGTATGTAGGTATAAAAGCGCTTTCCATTATTAGAGATTCGCAAAGAGACAACTGCTTGTCTGAGAAACTGCTGTTCTGACACACAATGAACCATTCAACGGTTTTTTAATAAATTTACGCACATAATTTGGCAATATCAACTTATTTTATGGGGTTAAATAAGTAGACTTATACTTACAAATCAAGTTTCAATGGGTATTCTCCAACTGTACTCTTCTCGATTAATTCTAAAAAAAAATTAAAAAATAAATTTCTGTTTATCTTTTAGTAAATCATTTTTGTAAACTTACCGGAGGTATTTTCAGAATGGCCAGAATCAAACAGCAAAAATTCCCTGAAGAAAATATTACTGATATCAATTAAAAAACCAAAAGTACATTTATGTGTCACATGTTTTCTTTACCAAGGTTTGTACAACATTTTTGAAATGAATATCCCTAATACCCTCTTCAGACGAGGCGTAATTAACCATGGTTTAATCAGATTTAACCGAGGTTTACATAGCCTTCTCAGTTCAATAAACCTCGGTTAATTTTGAATAAACCATGGTTAAATCTGATTCAACTGGCTAGTTACGCCTCGTTTGTAAACTGTGAATTGACACATTCAGGTAGAACTAATATACTTAGAAACTGTTACAAATCATCCGTTTTCTCTGATTTTCACCCCTGACTTTTCCTCGACTTTTTGGACACATTTTAAATTATCCTGAATTTTTCAGGTTGTGTAAGAACCCTGTTTACCCATTGCATGGACTAATTATAGTATACACAGGGACGAGTGGCAGACACAGATTTCCCTTATAGCGCCGCGTCCGAGTCTTGTTAAATGTCGTGCCCTGTTTTTACCCCCCCGACCAAATCTAGCCGAGTCTAAACGAAAAAAAAAGGAAACAGAATTATGCGGCTTATGCCATCTTTCCGCCGTGAACTGAACTATTTTATTCAATGTAGTTTGAAATTTTCGTCTGCTTATCAGCTAGGATATATTTCTAAACGGTTATTTTAGTCTCTTTTGTTAAAATTTAACGAATTATTAGTTGGTTAGTCTTACGTTTTAGAGCTTAATTATGAGGATCAAGCCCTTAAATACTGCTTCAAGGTAAGGTCGATTTTAAGTTTGTTAAAAGTTATTTTTTTTAAAAAAAAAGCCAAAACTTACCATCATCTGAATCTCTTAATACACTTTTACTTTTTTTCTTCTCTGGCCAGAGAATGTGTAAAATCTCCAAACAATGTCTCAAACGTTTGAGCACTAAAATTCATCGCGAATTCGCGATAAATCTAAACACGTGCGTAAAGGCCTAACTTTATAAATCTTGTGCTAGTATTTTTCCCCGCATTCCTACCCCTTTTTGACTCGGTTTGTCGTTAGTTCCCAGAAATGCCGCTGGAGCGCGCATTTAACAATCGTTAGCCAGAAAATTACTTCTGCCACTCGTCCCTGTGTATACTATAATTAGTCCATGCCCATTGCTCCCCTCTCAGACAGAATTTTCGTCCTTTTCTATCCCTTTATGATGCCAGCGTGTTCAAGCATCCCTTACGGAAAAAAGTTAGTCTGATCTGAAGAGGTCTTCAAGAACGCTACAAAAGTCTTCAGGAAGTCTTTGAGACCTCCCCAAGCCTTCTTGACGTAATGGAAGACTTCCCCAAGACCTCTTAAGACTACATAAGACTTCCCCAAGACCTCTTAAGACTAACTTTTTTTTCGTAAGGGAGGAGACAGTTACGGTTTTGAAAGCTTAATTTTTTTTTTTTTTTAATTAAAAAATACTTACTGAACTTGATGAGTGTCAGCAAAACTGACTCTTCTGCCAAAATTGGCTGTTTGTGTGGGTGCATTATCATCATCTGGTTTGCCAATCTTCAGAATCTTTCAAATAATAAATATAAAGCTCGGGTCATAATCATTTATTGAATGTTATAATGCTACAGAAGCACTATTTGGAGTACTTCACGAGCTGTACAGTGGTTGCAACAATTTATTCAGTGGTGGTGCCAGCAGTAGGCCGTAGTTAGCAACATAATCCTACTTAAGATTTTGGGAGGGAAGTCAATGGGCAATTCACCAAAAATGGTCGGTTGCCATACCTATTATCAAGCGAACTACAAATGCTACCATTTGTTTTCACTTTCAGTTCGCGGTTTTCATATAAATTTGAATTGAAATCATCTTTAGTTTATGATGTAATTTTGATAATTATAACACGAAAGATCATTAACTCTTGCTTAAATAACTTATCAAAATTTTATCATTTCTATACCAATTATCTAACGTATTAATATAGCTAGATTCTTCAACTTTACTTCAGATGAACCATAAAAGTCAGACGTAGTTCGTGGTATAATTTGATAATTTTAAGTTTAATTTTTCTCAAGTTAAGATAAGAAATGTATATTATAACAGTGTTTTACGCGTAAACTCGAAGATGCCACCACAACAAAGCCTATTATCCGAGACCCGTCACCATCTGGCCTACAGCGTACCCACCCGATGTGAGGGACGGGTACTTGGGAAAGAGGTAAGAGAGAGTTCAGTAGACTGGGAAATAAATCATTCCTAACAATCCTTACTTCCAGAAAAACAGACCCCTATAATGAAAATCGGTGCCATCTTGCGTGTTTTCATTGTATTAAATAACCATTCACTACCACCTTAAGGGTGGGCCTTCACTAATTGAAATATTTATTAATATATATATATATATATATATATTGAAACATATTTCAAATATGTTAAAAAGAATGTTGGAGGCCCGCGATTTTGGACCGAGTGTTGTCATGCCTAAACTCCGATGGAGCTTTAAATATTTTGGCTTTAAATATTGAATTGCTATGAAATTTAAATAGTTTTGAGATATATTTTTATTGATTTTGATTGGCAAATATTGATATTGATTATAGTTATTTTGAAAATCCTTGTTGCAGTATTTAAGGAAGCTTTTCTAAATTGTAATAGAGCTCTAATTTGTCTATTAAGCTTATCATCCATTGATACTTTAGTATCTCAACTGTCTGAGAAACATGGGTATAATTTGGTTCATTGTTGTAATTGGAAGTTTATTGGGAAGATAAATATGTCTAATATTTTAGTAGCCTAGTTTAGGTAAGAGAATCCATTCCTGGGGAAAGGCTATGGAGTTCTGGCGTAGATTAGTACGAGGTGTTCTATAACCGATTTGAAGGAGGAATGCTATTAGTTCAGAGTTTATTCAGGTATCTTCCCATAGCGATATGAACTTCAGTTTCCAATTCTTAGGACGATTCGGAATGTCCTTTAAAAATGTGGAATACCAAAGTCTCGTCGATATCATAATAATTTACTAACAAGTTCATGGACTAGCAAGGTACGATCAGACTTTGTATAAAAGCTCATATTACCCAACAAATGGAGCGGTTTTTGTTTTTATTTAGTGCGCTACCGAGCGTCATTTTGCGAATAAAACTAAATGGTATATTTTCCGGAGTAAACAAAATTGTAACATTGCTTTCAACTCGCGTGTTTTTAAGTAATAAAGATTAATACTCACCGATGATCTTCTTTCCCTCTCTTTCTTCATATCACTAGAAGTGTAATAAAATTGTGTAAACCAGGGATCATTTAAAATTTAAATTAGCTAGGCTAACAAGAACATGAGAGACCTTCTTCAGAGACAGGTCGGGAAAGCTGGGAAAGAGCGGTCAATTTTCTTTTGCCCCTTTATCGAAAACTATGTATAGCATGTTTCGTAGCAGTAACCATAAGTACAGTAGCAGAACAATTTTGTGAAATAGTAGGCTTTAGCTTACACTAAAGTAAGGCCTTATTTTTCGAGCAAGATACATTAGAGTGCGTAGGTTGGTTGGTTGGTTCGTTTAGGGGTTACTAAGAGTGATAACTTTTGGTATGTACCTGAAAATAATATAATTTATCGTAGAAACGAAGGAACCCTGCAATAGTCAAAGTCATTCGAGTCAACTTCTGCGATGGTGTATTAAACTGACTTTTATAATTACGTTCATTTAAGCCTTATTTTAGAATTGGAAAGAGTACGTAAACTTTGGTTACAGTCAAATTAGGCGCGTGCTTTGAGGATAATAGAATAGATTAAGCAAAGCTAAATCATGATTTTGGAACTTAGACTTGGAGCCTGAAGGTGGACAAAGAAGTTTTCACTCAAAAAGTACTCACTTTGATTTTGAAAACGTTGGAGGATCCATCATAGGACACAGTTGTAAAAAGGGGATTCAGAAGTTTATTTATTTTTAAGCATTACGTTTTTAATCGATAAATGTTGCAGTTTTTGAGACTGAAAAGAGTGAATGCATGCAAAAACCGCTGAAATTTGAAAACGAACAATTAAGTGAGACTTAAGAAATCGTCTGCTCATAATAATAACCAGGGACGGAAATAAACACAAGTCACTGGTCATTTGTCCGATAAATTTTCCAAATGTCCGATAACTTTTTATTTTTAAGGGGGGGTCACTGGACAAATGTCCGATAAAAAAAGTACTTTTCAATACAGGAAATGTAGCATTGTCCGGTAATTTTGTTAAATGTCCAATAACTTTTGAATTTTTAAGGGGGGGTTACTGGACATTTGTCCAATAAGAAAATTTCTTATTTCCGTCCCTGATAATAACGAATATAATGATTGATAACAACACTGGAAATAAGACAGTGGCTTTGATTTTGGTGCTTCGGACTCCAGTCTTATAAAAAGATAGTGCTCGCAAGGATTATAGGTAGAGAATCCACCAGTCGTTTGCTTCTAAGCATGTCATAGTCTTCCACGTGGTCTACCAAAAAATATATAAAAAAGGTGGCCAGAAAAAGGTTTTCCATTTTGGCCAAATTTCGGATTTCGCGGGTTTTCACCCTTGCCTTCGCCTTCAAATATTTCGTGGCTGGAAGCCCTGTTAACTTCAAATTAGAAAAAATGCAAGTTTGACATTTCATTTGGCATCGATCATTTGAACGTCATATTTGAGCTGACTGATTCAATTAAGTGTTATTAAATTCTGCAAAAACGAATTGAAATATGACTCCATTCATCTTCAAAGCAAAGGGAACAGAAGTTTTAAAGCCTGCACATTGCCCAAAAATCACGTAAGAACTGTTGACTGAAATTTACCCCTTTAAAATGCTCTTTCCTTATGAACACAGCCTAGCTTTGACAGTACAATTTGCTAGAAGGGAAGGCGACTTTAAAGGGGATTTATAAATCGCATATACAGGCTTTAAAGGACCACCGTCATGAGATGTTTTGGTATAGAAACTTGTTAGATGTCTTGAGTATGTGCACAAAAGTCTTTCAGAAAATAATCCCAATAAAATATAGTTAATACAATTAATTCCAAAAGTTTGACCTCCTTGATGATGCCTCTGCGCTGTCTACCACTATATTCAAGAAAACAAATTTCTCCACCTACCTCCAACGCCATCTATATCTCGCAAAATTAAAAATTATACAGCGAGACTAGTAAAACTAAAATGCTATAGCCTTTTTCAGACTCACGATTAATGAGTTACCTCATATTTTTGCCTTAAGAAGATATTTCAAAGAAATTGATCACTATAAAGTTTTACTAATACGTACACTCCGACTTATTATATTTTCAAATTTTGTAGTTCTCAAGTTGTCCGCTTACCAGCTTTGGCGCTGTATGTAGGTGTGCTTTTGACGAGGGGTCTTGCAATTTTTTTAATTTAATCTGTTTTTTATAAATTATATTATTTTAAATATAAGAAAATTCATTTCTGATGACGGTGGTCCTTCAAACCCATTATTTGGCCGTTTAAACCAATTATTTGGCGGTTTAAACCGATTATTAGGCCATTTAAACTGATTATTCATTAATTCAAATAATTTTTCAAAAGTTGAATACTCTAAAGCACGTTTTTGAGTCCTGGTTTTTTTGAAAACCAATTGTTTTTCAATTTGGATTGAAATTTAATTATTCGGACACTCCTAGTTTTTGCTATTAAAACTTATATTTTGTTTTTTATTTTAGTGCCGCTAGATCTGCTTATGTGTCATCTAAAGCAACAATTAAGTTGCCTAAAAAGACTCAGATGAATTTGGGCAATTATCCAGTAAAATATCACGACTCTTCTCCCGTGCCCAAGAAGATCAGAGTGTTTAGCAATGTTTTAAACACGGAAACGTTACTAGAATCCCAGGAATCAAGAGAGATTCAACTAAACCAACTATGTCCAAATCCTTCTGAAAAAGAAAATCAAACACGCAAAATGCCGGTTTCGCCCAATATATACAACTCTTTAAGGTAAAACTAGGCTTTTTGAATATAAGGTTTACACACAAGTTTTTGCCAATAAAGCTATATGGCACATTTTCTTTAGCACGGAATTTGGAAAATTAAAAATCTTTTCTGAAAAAGTGGATGATGGTTGTATTGAGACCAAAAATAAACTTGTCAAAGAAAATCCAACAGTTTCCGGCCATGATTCTGATACAAAATTGGATACTGTTGAGAAGAAAAACTCGAGAGTGCCAAGAAAAATCATCTCAGACTTAACTAACTCCAAAAAGGTTGGTGTTGATTAGAAACTAGTCTTTAATGTACTCGTACGTGGCTCTGGTATGCGTTCCTTGAAAGCTATCTTCCCTTTATGCACATCAGTCTAGAACAGTGTAATTCTAGTTTTACAACATTTCTGCTTGTGCTTAGCAAAAATGGTAGACAATATTAAAAGGCAAGTAAAGCGAGGATAGGATGATGAGACTTGTCATTGAATTAGCCACCAGTTGTGTGAATGTTGGGTAGTGGAATATAGAAGTTTGTCCAATCAATCACTAATTTGTGCATCATTCAACATGAAAACTAATTTTATGCCATCTTTGCTTGCCCTTTAAAAGGGCTCATACTCGAGCAGTGCCAGAATATCCACTAGGCACAGTAGGCACGTGCCTAGGGGCCCGAGGATCAGGGGGCCCCTGAAGGATCAAATTAACCCCCTTCCCCCTGCTAGTGACTGGGGACAAGGAGCCCCTGAAGTCTAGTGCCTTGGGGCCCACAAGGGTCATAATCCGGCACTGTACTCCAGATGCGTTAGCCATAAACCATCTAACCTAAATGGACCCTATAGTTGTTACAAAGCCAGGGCTGGATTAAAGGGGGGGGGGGGCCTTGGGGAACGTTCGCCTGAGTGCCATCCAATGGGGGGCTGGCAGATTCAGAATTTAATTAAATTTGGCACATTTGGCAGACAATTGGTCAGGGTGCCGTTACAATAGTAAAACCCTTCAGCTTTGATTCCCGGAAAAGAAAGTGGGATGACACTAAATCTCAGAAATTTGTTTCAATGGCTGAAATAATTAGAAAATTTGAGGAATCTAGAGGCTACAATTTCATGAAGTCGACAAATTCCAATAGTTTCAAAGGTAATTATTTATAATTTTAAGCCTAAAATAAATCAATGCAGTTCGCTAGTTCTACCATAACAATTTTTTTAATTTTGCATGGTACTAAAAAAATAAGTTATATACGCTTTTTTCAACCATAAAGTAGCAGTCTCTTTAAATGATATATATCAATTTATTCAACTTTCAGCGAGCCATCATCCAGAGTATCGCTGCACTAGCCCAAGGACCCCAAAACTAAGAACTAAGGAACGTAGATGTAGGTCATCTTGCACATGTGCCTTAAAAGAGCAAAATCGTATTCAGGAGGCAGGGAAAATGTAAGTTTTGATGTCATACTTAAGACGTGTATAAATTTAGAGTGGAATTCGTAAGTTGCGTAGTTTGAACCATTACGCCATAAGTGGTAAAAACTTCTCTAGCACAATCATGTCCTATAGGATCAGTCTCCCCTATTATCGGATGTCCTTGAACCAGTTATGCTAAATTGTGGGGTTTTTCAAATTAAGAGGGGGATGGAAATTGCTTTCCCCATTTGTTAACTTTCAAATTGTCAGTTACCGAGTACTCAAAATGATTCCCATCTTGATAATAGAATTTATTTGCTTCATAAATCTTTCTTGATTAAGGGCATTGTTTTGTTTTAGAGACCAAGTGAAGAAGAGCAAACCATTGTTTAAGTTCGATACCAATCCGAAGAGCAAAGATATGGATTATGTATACATCTTTTTTTCAAACTCTGTTTTCGAAAATGCTACTCAAATTAGTTTTTCATGAGAAACAAGTTCCTTGCCAAAAAATGCGTCTTAATATTAGAGGTGTATTCCTGACAAATAAGAGAATCCTAAGACTCCTGGTGAGACCATAATTTCCATCATAATACGAGGGGTGAACCACATTGTATACTGACTACCTAACGTATTTCAGCCTTTGCAGAGTGCTATGTACTCTCGCGTAATCACTTCTGTCACATCAAAGCTTTCAGGGGCTCCCACACAACCATACACGAATAAAAGTGACCTATTCAAACAATTCTAGGTGATAATACAGGGTTGCCCCAGGTCAGGGAAAACAGGGAGAAGTCAGGGAATTTGAAAATGAACCAAAAAAGTCAGGGAATTTTAAGATATTTCAAGAAGCCAGGAAATTACACTCATCTGCAGAAAATATTTGAAGTTGTATAGATTTGAGCAAAGATATGCGTGCAAAAAGGTAAAAAATTGGGTAGTATTAGCTGAAACGGTCAGAGAAAATCGTTGGAAAAGAGGTCAGGGAAAAACCTGTTAAAGTCAGGGAATTTGAATCTGAAAAAACTGTGGTAACCCGGTAGTAAAAGTTATAAATTTTTAGGATAGCAACCATTTAGTGACTCTAAAAAACAACAACTAGATCACTCTGCATTCTCGCGACACGTATAAAAAATTGGGATCATGCAATATAAGTCGTTTCAAAGACTTTGCGCGTTTTACAAAGAGTCTGGACAAAATATAACTTTTTCTATGACTATGCTAAAATCACAATAATTATATATTTTTTAAAAACAGTTGTCTTTATTGGACAATAGGTCAATTATACGACCAAACTGTAGTTTTAGGATATGCCTTTTACTGAAAAGAGTGGGAGCCCCGTTACATTTTCATAGAGTTGTCTCATTTAAAACTAATTTTTTTTGGCAAGGACGAAATTGAATAGTTTAAATTTAAAACAATCCACTTCCAATTATTAAAACCTAACCTTTTAGAAATTGACTTTTAATGAAGTTGAAAAAGAAAATGTCACGCCATCTAAGGCAAAAAACCAACATAAGGAAACGTGCCCAAGAAAGCTAGCTGGTGCCGCGAAAGTTACAAAACCGCAACCATTCAGCTTTTTTGACAGAGACTTAAAGAAGTACGCGTTGAGGGATGAGCGTTTGGAGAAGGAGAAAGAATTTGCCCTCAAAGTATGGCCTGGTATAGTTATAACAGGGTATATAGAAGTTGGATCTGAAATGTTTTTTTTATTTGGTAGTTCCCAGTTTTTCAAGCGCAACCCCTTCCGTCCCCAACTGAATATGGAATTCCGGAGAAAAAAATTAAGCCACCCACACATCAAGAGCCGTTTAATCTATTAGGAGAATACCAAAGGCAACTGAAGCTTAAGAAATTTCAGAAAGAAGTTAGTGGTTTTGTTTTAGTCCATCTATGGGTAACAGCCAGATGTCGCCTCTTTGTTGGTGTACAAAAGGACGCCACCTGGTCTTGTCTGGTGCTGTCAGTTGCGAGTGAAGGCCTATGAACTAGTACAAATTGAAGAGGAAAATCTATTATTTTTAATAGATTCTCCTACTTCAATCGTTTTGGCCAATAAAATGTCTCTTGTATTGTGCAAAAAATCTTTTTAACATAGACACGCAACCAGACTCATTTTGTGCCTCGTCAAATTGAACACGTATCAAACACGTGAATTTCCTTTTGAACAATTGGAAAAAATTCTTGAACGACTTGAAACGTTGGTTTTCAATGGCGCGATCTTCCTTTAAGCTATACTATTTGACGGTATAAAACTATCGCTTTATAACGCATATCTTTTGACAATTAAGGTTGAAGAAAAATTAAAACTGGAAAGTGAAGCTATGAAATTTCACGCTCAGCCTTGCCACGTAATTCATAAGCCACCATTTGAACCCGTCAAGAGTGACAAGCCTAGTACTGGTAATTAAGTAATTCAAATTAAAGCGAATCTACCTAGTATCTTTGAGATTCTATACTTTCTACACCTATTATAAGTTTTGCGCCAAAACCAATACATGAACTAGATTGG
This sequence comes from Odiellus spinosus, assembly GCA_963920705.1. Taxonomy (NCBI): domain Eukaryota; kingdom Metazoa; phylum Arthropoda; class Arachnida; order Opiliones; family Phalangiidae; genus Odiellus; species Odiellus spinosus. Next base: position 14,655,082 of record OY987232.1, on the reverse strand, counting down.
CATCAGTACTGATATTTGACAATAACGATATTTTAAAAACTGATACTGAAATTATCGAAATATAGATGGCGCAAAACTCTTGACAAATTTCATTCAATGAGAGCCCGTTTTGACGTTGTAAAATAAACCTATTCTAACCTCATTTACAGAAACTATGAACATCCATTTGTTCACGGAAGATAGGGCCAAAGATCGCCTGGAATTTGATTTTAATGTTAGAAGAAATGATGAGGAAATTGAAAAAGCTACTAGAATCAGAGAAGAGTGGCAAATGGAGAAAATACGTTTGGAAGAAAAACAAATAAGGAAACTTCTAGTTCACAAAGCTAATCCCATTATAGAATACCCACCAATCATCATAAAACCCAACCCAAAACCTCCAACAGTGCCAATATCTCCATCTTTTGGAAGCAATTAAAAGCGGGACCTTAAATCGCGTAAACGGCATAAACCTTAAAGGGAAATAAAGACCAGTAACGCATTATTTTTTATAATTTAACATCGTTAAAACATTTGTATGAACGTTAAATAATCAAATCTAGGTTTCTCGTTAATTTACAGTTAAAAGTTTCGTCTTTGAAGTACTAAAATATTTTATTTGCTTTTAGTTTGAATATGTATTTTATGAAAATTTATGTTTTCTTGTTCAATTTATATTTTAATAAATTAAATAAAATCTATTAAACTTCTTAATTTGACAGTTTGTCCTGGTATCATTTGAAGGGTGACCAGAGAAATGTCTCCAAATTAATTAGGAGTCTTAGATTTCTAGCGAAAGAGTTTCGAAAGTGTTTGGAGAAAGTTTTCGTGTGGGATAGCACGGTGTGCAAAGCATTCTTCGAAATAAGCTTAATACTCCAAGTAGTCCTGGGGACCAATGGCCCCTAATGTCTCTAAGAATTAAATTAGTCTTTAGGACTAGTGAGCTTATTTTTCATTCTACTGGGTCCCACTTTCAGTAGAGGATTCAGAAAGGGAGTGTAAGGCTGGGAGTCTTGAAGCAAACATATAGAGGGAGATGGTCTCACTAGAGAACAGCGGAGGACTTGCTCAGGGCTAGGGGAGGGGAGTCGGGGACTCAAGCGGAGTAAGCGCCAGTTAGAGTAGACGCAAAGTTAAACGAGCAAAAAAAAAAAAAAAAAACTACTAGGAGTGTATACTTAATAACGTATAACTGGAGTCGAAATGTATATATTAAAACTGGTCCTGTTTCTATTTTTTATGAATTGTTATAATTAATAAACTAGTCCCAGGGAGTACCCTCAGATTTTGAGTTAAAAAAGTGGTACAAGTAATTAATAAACTACTTTTTGACTCTTGGATTTGTCTTATTTCGCAGACTGCAAAGTGCCATTTGCAGTAGGAGTGTTATGCTGTGGGAGGAGCTACAATGCGTGGAGATTTCAACAAAGAAATCTGTGGCAGTGAGGGGGAGGTGTCTTAACATATAAAAGTGGGCAGTTGAACATTAATTTTATTATTTTATAGTATGGGTTTGATTTATTTGTGGTTCTGGAATGGCTTGATCAATATCAAATTACTTTCCCAAGTTGTTTTTGCAAACGTTAGTTTTCTAACCCATGACATCTAGGAAAGGGCAGGTCAATGGTTACATATGTTTTGGGGTTCGTACTAAGCAACTTTAACCGGGGAAAGAGACAAAATTTAACACTAAGATTCGCGATAATAATCAACGGGATGGTTTCCCGGAGGCATAAAGATAGGGGCCCATAGCATTTTACTCTTTTATTCTCCTAAAATTCATCTCTACATTTCCTGTAAATGTTTGGAGGTATTTCCCCTGCTCAGAGTCGATAACTACAGTGATGCGAGCGACTCTGAGAAAATTTCTAAGAAAATATAGCAGACTAGTTTAATTTATAGGAATTTTTAGGAAGGTATTGAAAAAGTCAGGTCACCCTGTAAATATTTAGTGTGAAGAAGCTAGAGTACTAGGAAAAATATACACACTGTATGGGAATTGCTACAGGAACGTCTACATAATGCTGGTTGAATAACAATATCACATTATCAGGACTTAAAGTAGAAAGACTTGAAGAAAAACGTTATATTATATAGTGTTATATACCTTGTTTAACCAAGAAAGGATGGAAGTTAAACTATTAATTGTTAAGTACCCATAGATCCCATTTCCGAACTGGGGGCTCATACTTTTGTATCAGACGTAATAAAATGGTCTCACCGTTAATGGTTTAAACTGATTGATTGCTACAGGCAGATATAACAGCTGGTCCAAGACTGGGGGAAGGAAAGACGACGTAACTGGAACGTTACTGAAGATTGACATCACAAAATGATGTTTCAAAGCATTACATGCCACTCCCACAGAATATTTTCATGATTAAGCAGTTGAGTTTTAATAACAAAATATTCTTCACAATGAATGATAATGGAAGATACAAACATTAATTGTAGGAATATTTTCTCAAAACGCTAATTTCTTCATTAGAAGATAAACGTGACTATCAACTTCGAACCCGTGCAAATTGTTTGGATCCCCTTGTAATCTCATAAGCAAACCACCAAAGGATACGTATGCGGAAAGTTTTGTAGTTTCACCCGCTGTATCTTCACCTTCGATCCTGAAGATTTTTCCGTACATGACATATTCAAAACTGTCAGCCCTTGAAGGACCAGTATCCACCGGATTCCACTCGCCGTCATCAGGAAATCCATCTTCTCTCAATGTAGACGCGATAACCAATCTAAATTTATCACCCAAATCGACTGGGTAAAGCTGAGTATTGACGTCCAAAATCAAGTCCATCTTGAAAGATTCACTTTCACAATGTAACCGACTGGTTCTGTCGAATTTTTTACCTTCAGGGTCAATGTCTTTCACGTCGAAAATATCTTCAAACAAACAACCTGCCATTCTTATTTTAAGTTTTAAATATATTTATTCCAAGGAAAACGTATGATTATTAACAACTGTCTTGCCTTACTGACTCTTGAAAAGTTGAAATTTCTCTAACAGACGACGAAAGAGAGTGGCACTGGCCATTGTCCTAGCCGCCGAACTTCCTGGAACGAAAATAAGCACAGAACACTGAACAATGTCCAATAAGTTTTCCAAATTTCCCATAATTATTTATTTTCGAGAGGGGTTCACTGGACCTATAGTTCCGGTTATTCCGATGGATAATTAACATAAATTGTTTCCAGTTTTCTTACAAAGATTTAATTTTCAAAGTTCGGTATTGTATTCGAGAAACGAACATTTCGAACTGGCGAGCGTTCGAAGAAATGATAGTCACCCAAAAGGAGCCTAAAGGCTAAATAGCAGACAGCACGTGTATTTGGATTTGAAAGCGCGGGAAATTCTGAATGATTGGTGTCGACTCACTGTCAATAAATTAATATTAATAGAAAAATCAATTCTTAGTAAGTTAATTTAACATTTTTTATCCATTGTTCTTGAAGGTTAATTTTGATAGATTTTTTGTTCCAAATTTTTATATTTTCTTAGTCTTGAATCTTGATGTATATTCAAAATGGGAAGCCAAAATTTAAAATATGATTGTGAAACAATCCTTGCTGGAATATTGGAAGAATACACCAAAAAGCTCAGGTTGAATATCGATGATCCCAAAGCCAAACAAATAAAAAAGGTTATCGTAGACACCTTAAGTTCGAATGGCGCTAGTAAAAAATCGGAAGTTGTAGAGATTCTAGCGCGAGAAGACTTTCTATCTAACCTATCTGAAGATTTATTTGTTGACCTTTTTGTCATCTTACCCTCGTGGTTCTACAACATTGTCGCGAACTTCTTAGAAGAAATTGAAAAAGCCACTGATGATGATTGCGTCAATATTGACCCTGAAAGCCCACTGGCTTGCATCATGGCAATGACCAACTTCCTTTGTTACTCGAGTAAATCAAAGTATGACATTTCTGTTCATAGAAACCTAACTGTCTCCGAGATTGGTTTAAAAACCGTCCGAGATTGCTATTATAACCTTAGAAACTTAAATAAAACCAAGCAATATAGTCTAAAAGAATCAATAAGCAAACTTGTTCAACAATGCAAAAATTTACAACGTTGCATTTTATACTTCTTTGAGCATACCAACTTGGTGTCTACACAAGATGAGGTTAAATATTTGCTGGCTAATTGTAGTAACACTTTAGTTCAGCTGCTTGTTTTTATAAGCGATGTAAACCCAACGGAAGTTGCTCCGATTTTGAAGGTTTTAGGGGTTATACTTAATAACTCGAGCAATGATTTAAAAGATGGATTAGACATAGTTTCCTTCGTAGAATATTTGAGTAGCTCGACAATTAAGTTCATCACGCCATTGTTATCCTCATACAAACCAAACTCCTACGTCTCTAATAAATCAAATAAAGCCCACATATTGAAAATATGCAATTATCAACTTAAAATATTAATTTTAACTTGCGATAAGATGAGAAACTACCTCGAAAATTCGTGGCCAAATCTGGTTAGGTTTTTAATGTATTTAATAGAGTTAATGCCTTTAAGACAAAATATGTTTAAAGTAAATGATGGTCGTACTGAATTTTATTTAGAATCAGATAATGAGGATGATAAAGTAACGGAAAATATAACGATTGGAATGGAGCCATTGTTAATGAATTTAATATCTGATAGGGAGTTTATGTATAACGTACTTCAACCGCAAGATAATATTTTGGCACAGTGTCTTCTAATTGTCCATATTCTGGACAAAATTCCTGATTTGGAATACGAAGTGTTTGAAATGTGGTTAAAATACACGACAGAGAATGGTGATAGTGTGTTAAAATTCCTATTTAAGTTAATCGAAAGATTATACTTTGAATTCATTTCACCAGTTTACATTCCTGGAATTATGTTAAAAGGGAAACCACCCATTTTCAACAGTTTATACCATCATTTATGTACGCATATTTGCGGATTCGTAGCTAGTTTGCCATCTGATCATTTTACAATCGTAGAAGATGTTCTGTTAGAATCATTGCTATCCGATAGCATTTGGTTAAATATACTCACTAGTGATGTATGGTGTTTCTTATCGCGTTATTCGACTCCAAATTTATGCGCCGCACATTGTAATGTTTTACTTCAACTTCACTTACAATTACCTTATGACAGTAATATATTGAGTCTTCTAGCGAAACTTTTCAGTTTTCTATCTAAAACGCAACAAAGTCAATTTTTAAAGGATTATCCCGTAGAAAAATATATGAAAGTGTGGTCATATTTACCCAGAAACGATGATATTAAAAGTAGCGTGGAAATTTATTACACGAAGGTTAAGGTATATTTTGAAAACGAGGCATCTGTAGTAGATAGTATGACAATAGATCATAAATTTGGATTAATACAGTTGTTTGAAACTCACATACCAACGCAAGTTACGAGCAGTAATGTTTCTAAATTTTTATCTAATTATTTGTCGGATATCCCAACATTTAAAAGCACATTTCAAGAATGGATTTTATGTAGGATTGCATCTTGCATCTATGTTATGAGCATTAACGTTAGTACAGAATGTATTTGCCACATTTTAGAGTCCCTAGATAAATTGTTAAATTCAAATATGGAGAAAATGTCTAAAAACTGTTTAACTTTGCTTATATTATTGTTACTGAAAAGTTTAAAATCAAAAACTCTCCCAACAAAATTATTAGAAACAATAACATCATGTTTCACTTACGCGTTAATGAACTCTAATTACATTTTAAAGTGTATGGCTTTTGAAAATTTAGTTACTTTCGCTCGCGTAACCCCGCATAAGATGTTACTTAAGAATATATTAAAATCTGATTGCAAAGCCCATTTCACGCAGTTTCTACAACAAATACCGTATAATAAAATCTTAACTGTTGATGAAATCAAAATTCTCGCTTCGTACATGTTAAATAATAAAGAATTGGCGTATGTTCCTAATGTTAACCAATCTCAGGTTAACGGAAATGATAATGGGGAAGAGATATACGAACATCCTTCTAAGAAACCAAGGATAGTCGAGAGTGATTATTCTAGCATGAACCTTACCATTTCCAACTTGCAACGCATTCAACAAAATATAGAGAAAGCTTGGATAGAAAACTGTATGTCTCCATCAGATTCTAAAAAGATTAAAGTTATTGTGGAAAAAATATTGGAATATGTTTGAAAAAAATGTTACTACTTTAAGTTTGGAATGTTTTGTACCTTTTTAAAGTCTTAAATAAATTTTTGTAAGTTTTCAAAATAGCTAATTATTCTTCCTTACTTTATGCGGTAAATTACCAGGGTAAAGTAATTTAAGCTTTGCTCTGGTTTGCACATTTCTTGGTCACTTTGCCCTGTCAATGGAAACTCAAATGATAAAGTCTATCATGAATAGACAAATTCGAAATTGAAGAGAGGGGGCAGGGGTATACGCTTTACGCGCCGATCTGTTAAGAGATGTCGCTATCCTAGTTCCCATTCTGATCCTATTCCGATTTGCTAAGCTCTGACGAGAGAGACAAACTAGGCGGTAACCCCTTCCCTCACGCTTCAAGACTCGACGCGTAGCAATGGGTGTAATGCGTGGATAGGTTTGAGATTGAGTGTATTATATGTAGTAAATAGTAGTGAACAAATAATATTTTGTTACCTCTTTCCCCGCAAGAATTTATTTATTATAATACAAAATATTTTTATGAAAAAAGGCAATATAAGGTTATATAAGGTACGAATAGTTCATGGAAGAAAAATCATAACAACTTGTTATTTTTACATCTTAGTCCTAATTCTTTGATAAATTGACAAATCAAACCAGATTTGCTCTATCAAAGATATATTAGGCTTAGCTCGAATCTTTTGGGGATTAAAACTTTGAAAAGTAAACGGCGAATGTTCCTGGTACTTATGCTTATTTTGAAGTTACCGTGATTTGGCACATTCACTGTCTGGCTGGCTGGCTTGCTTGCCTTCTTTCCCCATAGATATGAACTAAGTGTATTTTATGAGTAGCAGGGAATTCACTAACAAATTTTGAGTTTAAAAAAAGTAACTTATAAACAGAGTATCACTATGTGGAATAAAGCATGTCAGTTGTTAAGTCTTGGATCTTGTAGAACCTGAAGGTTTTAATTAAAAAAATAAATATATATATATAAGATTTGCTAGAGAAATTGTATTTATCACAGGGTCACCAAAGAAAACTGTCGAATGCACATGTATACATCTATATTCTTTGTTAGTTTAAATTTTAAACATTCGAAGCAGAGCAAAATTTAGAGAAGTCTGGAAATGTTATATTTTAATTTGAGAAGATGCTAAAAATATTGAGGTTTCCTGCAGAAAAAGTTTAGGATTCTGACAAATGACCATGCCTCGTGCACGTAACAGTTTGAAAATGTAAGTTTAACACGGGGAATAGAGCTCATTATTTGATAGTCTGAGGTTACGAGCAGAAGCAAGCTTTTGCCTACTTGAAGGTTACTAACTAGATAGCCGAGCTACGATATAACATTTTTTATTTAGAAAATGCAAAATTTGGCTCCGAAAGAAGAGTGCCGCATTTACGAATAAACTAAGCCTTGAAATTGTAGGGTCTCAAACAATTCTCGATAGCCATAAACCCATTCCTACGAAAGTATATGCAGTCTGGTCACCCTGCTTACAAATACTACATTTAAAGATAAATATATATCTTTATTTACCTTAAGACTCCTGTCCTATTACAGACTTTCAGTGTCTGATTCCTGAAAAGAAGAAAATATTAATACCACTGATAAACAATTCAGGGAAGGGATATTCTAAATTATCTATAATATAATGGTTTAATTACGCAAAAGCCATTTACAATAGAATTGCAGTTCTAAATTACAAGGATATTAAAGTAAACACGCAAACTAAAACTTGCTTAAGGAATCAAAGATTGGATAAAAATTAACCTTGTCTGGCTGGTATGGAAACAACACTGAGACTATCCACCTAATGAAATGTTACTAGCACCCTAGCCAAGTGGCTCGAGCAACACAGTAATATATATATGTAGTAATTTGAATCGTGGCATCATCGTATTATCTCAATAGAAGGCCTCTAGGGCTATTTGTGGCGAAAACTTTAGCTAACAACTCCTTTACTAGAAAAAGGCCTCATTCTCTAAACCAATAAGACGAGTTCCCTTTCATGGTGTCACTAAAATTGTCACTTTTCTGGTTCTTAAAACCGAATAAATGAAAAAGGGTCACATCCTAAAACCCAGGACACAACGACGTAAAATTTTAAATGGGTCATTCTATTTGTCCTTGATTACTTGCACTTTTTGTCAATTGAAACAGTCAGCTAAAGCCTTATCTCTTTGGGAATAACACGATACGATAACACCTTTGCAGCACTTGTTACGGTCATGAAATAGTCTATTCCCAACACTTGAATAGTCAGAAATTTCAATTTAACGCAACACTACTCATCTTTGTTTTCTTAGTGATAAAAGGAGCTTATAAACTTGCGCTTGCAATCCAGGGGGAGTAGAAAAATATTTGCGTGTCTACTTTTATATTTTCACAAATGTTTTTTTACATTGCACACGAAATTCTTATTGGTTTTAAAGAATAAGAATTTATCATAAATGGCTTTCACGAAAGTCACGAATCTATTCGTATTCAAACATGAATATTGAACTTATTGCTTTTAAATACCTGCTAGCCTAGGATTAGTCATGAATATGAATAGTTGCATTAGTTAATACGGAATTCAGTAACTGGTTTTTATGGGCACACAATTTTTATTGTTTTAGAGATTGCAGCAATAAGAAATTGGGTTTCATCATCGAGCTAGTACTAAGTTTGAATCTCGCATGATTGTGCTGTAGTTTCTTTCGAATACTTAATTAAAAAGGGGTTCTTATTCTTATCTATTTAAGACATTAACGGCTCACAGGTTTAATAGTAAACTTATAAATTGAGGTAGGTCATCTTGTCTTCTGTAGAAGTTCTCTCTACAAACACCATGCTCAGACTAAACTATCATATTATAAATTCCACAGACCAACTCTCTCGACTATCTAATCACGACTAACATTAGTAGTGTTGTCTGCTCTTATATCTCCTTGAGGATAATTCAGGTTTTATGGTAATTAAAAAAATATATTGTATACAAAAAAATATAAGAAAGGTTTTGTTAGTTTCCCAAAAAAATGGGGTGAATTAGTTCAATTAAGATGCCGGAATATTAAACTAACTTCTGTCAAGCCTCTAAAGATGCATCCAAATATAACATAGGGTAATTGTTAAAAATAACGTGTCCATAAAAACCATTTAACTTAACGACAAAGTAATATCTAATGGGATTGGTAATCTTCTTAAAGAATTTTTTTTTTTTTTTTAAATCAATAATGGGAACATTTTATATCAACCAAGCCCATAAAATTCACTAGCTGTTATAATTAAAACGTTTAAATTTGGTATATTTTAAAATAAAAAACAGATTATAATAAGACACTGACGAACGATCTATGATAGGAGTTACCAGCAGAGCATTAAATATTTCTTACATCTGACGAGCTAAGTTGCAATCTACTTTCTGATGATATAACAGACGCATTTTTCCATTGCAAACGTGTTTTACGAGGAGAGATAGGCGTTTTTGGGCTAGATGTTGTTTGAACTCCGCTCCTAGCGTCTTTTTTCAATCTCAGAGATTTCCCAGCTGATTTAGATATATCAGAATTTTGAGTACTCTTGTTGGGAGAGCGCAATCGTCGCGAGTGTGAATCATTTTCGCTATCTGAAGAAGGATATTCTCTGGGTCTGGACATCTTGGAGCTTTTTGCAATCCTCGAGGACTTCTTGTTAACATCAGAGTTAGATTCGGACTCGGATTGAGAAATCTTCCCGCGAGATTGTCTCATTAATGGACTCGTCTTCGAAGATCGTAAACTGGTAAAAGAATCGTCATCACTAGCTTCTACATATCTGAGAGGTTTACGTTTGGTTCTATTTGAAAGTCTAACGGATGAGTTCAATGTTGGCCTTTTCGGGCCAGGAGAGAAAAATACCGAATCATCAGATACGGATTCTATCACAGACGCATTTGGAGAAAGGGTAGAACTTAGTCCATGTTTCTGTATCTTTTGACGATTGGGTTTCTTTTTCGAAGCTGTTAGTTTTGGAGTCGACTCTGATATCGTTTTACTACGGTTAGATCTGGTTAACCTCGTCAAGGAATGACCGGCATCACCATCAATCAGGTTTCTTTGGTATGAATTTGGTGTAAAACTTACATCACGTTTGGATGGTGACAGAAGGTGTGGTGTGGAATTAAGTCTTTTACTAGGACGCAAGCTAGAATTATGACCAGATTTCATACTGGATGACTGTTGAGTCAATAAAGGTGAAGAGTCAGAACTTGTTTCACTGGATCCAACTCTAGAAATTCTTTGGTGATTTTTGGATCTCAAACTTGCTGGAGATTTATTTACTGTAGTAGATTTTGGTCTTTGGTTCTGCAGGGAATCAATATATGAAGAATTTGATTTTTCTTTGCCAATAGATCTAATTAATCGTTCTTCATTTTTCTGCAACAGTTTAGATTGATGTTCCTTCTTTTTAATAGGTCTAGTTTGTCTTTCTGGGCTTGAAATTATAAGAGACTCTTTGAGTTTATTGATACGAGTCGATCGTGAATAACTTTCTTCGCTATCATGGCTTGATTCTCTTTCAAGATGAAAGCGTTTATTGGTAGTAATATGGTCTTGGCTTCTATTGGCTCTTTTAACGCCTTCTCGACTAATTTGGCTACAACTTGCGGGGTGGTCCATGGATCTGGTACTAACTCTTTCAGGAAGTTCTACGCTCTTCGGTCTACCTCTGCCAGGCCTTTCTACGCTCTTGGGGCTACCTCTGGCAGGCTTTTCTACGCTCTTGGGGCTACCTCTGGCAGGCTTTTCTACGCTCTTCGGCCTACCTCTGGCAGGCTTTTCTACGCTCTTCGGCCTACCTCTGGCAGGCTTTTCTACGCTCTTCGGCCTACCTCTGGCAGGCTTTTCTACGCTCTTCGGCCTACCTCTGGCAGGCTTTTCTACGCTCTTCGGCCTACCTCTTTCAGGCTTTTCTACGCTCTTTGGGTCACCTCTGGCAGGCTTTTCTATGCTCTTCGGCCTACCTCTGGCAGGCCTTTCTACGCTCTTCGGCCTACCTCTGGCAGGCCTTTCTACGCTCTTCGGGTCACCTCTGGCAGGCCTTTCTACGCTCTTCGGGTCACCTCTGGCAGGCCTTTCTACGCTCTTCGGGTCACCTCTGGCAGGCCTTTCTACGCTCTTCGGGTCACCTCTGGCAGGCCTTTCTACGCTCTTCGGGTCACCTCTGGCAGGCCTTTCTACGCTCTTCGGGTCACCTCTGGCAGGCCTTTCTACGCTCTTCGGGTCACCTCTGGCAGGCCTTTCTACGCTCTTCGGGTCACCTCTGGCAGGCCTTTCTACGCTCTTCGGGTCACCTCTGGCAGGCCTTTCTACGTTCTTCGGGTCACCTCTGGCAGACTGATCTAAGCTTTTGTTGCTTCCTCTCGCAGGCTGTTCTACCCTTTTGTTACTTGCTCTTGCAGGCCGTTCCACACTCTTGTTGCTTCCTCTCGCAGGCCGTTCTACACTCTTGTTGCTTCCTCTCGCAGGCCGTTCCACACTCTTGTTGCTTCCTCTCGCAGGCCGTTCCACACTCTTGTTGCTTCCTCTCGCAGGCCGTTCCACACTCTTGTTGCTTCCTCTCGCAGGCCGTTCTACGCTCTTGTTCCATCCTCTCGCAGGCCGTTCTACGCTCTTGTTGCTTCCTCTCGCAGGCCGTTCTACGCTCTTGTTGCTTCCTCTCGCAGGCCGTTCTACGCTCTTGTTGCTTCCTCTCGCAGGCCGTTCTACGCTCTTGTTGCTTCCTCTCGCAGGCCGTTCTCCGCTTTTGTTGTGCTCTCTCACAGGCCGTTCTACGCTCTTGTTGCTCCCTCTCACAGGCCGTTCTATGCTCTTGTTGCTCCCTCTCACAGGCCGTTCTCCGCTCTTGTTGCTCCCTCTCACAGGCCGTTCTCCGCTTTTGTTGCTCCCTCTCACAGGCCGTTCTCCGCTTTTGTTGCGCCCTCTCACAGGCGGTTCTACGCTTTTGTTGCTACCTTTCACAGGCTGTTCTACGCTTTTGTTGCTTCCTCCCGCATGCCTTTCTGAACTATTCACGGTAGCACTAGTTGGCCGTTCTGAACTACTCACGGTAGCTTTCACAGGCCTGGCCATCCTTTTTTTGATAGCATTGCCTTGGTCTTGCCTTAAACTGGAACCTCCAATAGGTGTTTCTTGGCTCTCACTGGAATGCCGTTCATTGGATCTTTTCTCTGATTCTTGGGTTTTGTTAATGGTTTTCGGTAACATAGCGGCGGAGTCACTATCAGAGTCTGATGTGGTGAGAGTTAATGCGATTCGAGGACTTTTTCTTGCTGGCAACCTAACCAAGTTGACCCTGACTTTGTTCCCAACCACTTTTTCCTGGGATTGAGTTAGCTTCATATTTGCTTCCGCAGTTTTAGGGGGAGTCGTCTGAAGCGCATTTCGTTTGGGCCTACCTTTTTTCTTAGTCCTTTCTTTCTTGCGGAGTATAAGAAATGAGTCAGATGAGTCAGAATCTTCATCGCGTCTCATTTGTTTAGGGGGAGATGGTTGTGCCGAATCAGTCGATGAAAAGCTGGTCTCAGGAACGACATCAATTTCAGCTCCCATTTGAGACGATGCGCTATCAATTTCATTTTGAGAGCTTTGTGTATTGTTTTCATCTATGGTTAGCTCCGAGTCTAATATAGCTTTAAGAATGTTGCTAAAATTGTCTACATTTTTCAATGTGATTTTGTCCCGTACTCTCTGAAATTAAACGAATATGATAAAGATCATAAGTTAGCATGTGTAAAGCCAAGAAAAAATAAAAGTACAGACTAAGAATTCTTAAGTTATGTACCATGTACTTTAACATAGAAGATAGTTTAAAAATGAAAAGGATTGGCTAACTTAAAGATAATTCAAGTGATTAAACATAGCAGACTAACTGTCCTCTCTCCTTTAGTATGTGTTATAAGAAAAAGGTATTTATTTCTCCCAACTAGTCCAGTAATTATGAGGGGCTTGCATAAAGGCTCGTTTTCAATGACGCAGGTTCGTGAACTTCAAAACGTAAATCCGCAAAGTCACCTATTTTCTACTTATTTTTCGTGTGATTTGAAGTTTGATTTCAGCGTTTTACGAGACTCTAAACCATGTGCTTCATTTCAAACATCAATTAGACCTAATTTCATTTTGAAAGCTGTAATTTTTTAGTATTTTTTATAAATATTGTGAGCAATGGTTTCACAATGTAGAAATGTCAAAGGGTATATGATAAAGATCATGCAAATGATATGCATTTCGACAAAGGAGACATCTGTCACAGATCTGGACTAGTGAATATGTCTTTAATGCCTTTACGGAAAAAAGTTAGTCTGATCTCAAGAGGTCTTCAAGAACACTACAAAGGTCTTGGGGAAGTCTTAAAGACTTCTTGACATAATGGAAGACTTCCCCAAGACCTCTTAAGACTAACTTTTTTGGTAAGGGTGACGCCAACATAATTAACTTGAATATCGTATAACTGGGCGTTAAAAAATATCCAAGGCTTAGGGAAAGATAAACAAATTACAGGGTTAAAATGAAATTTTTCGTTTGAAAATCCCTGACATTTTCAGGTTATCCCTGATCAATTTTTGCATATATCTGACCATTTTTTCTTTTTTGGGTGAAAAAACAACATAAAAATGTCCAAAATATTAATATTTGGCGATGCATGTTTGCTTACTTATTCGTGAGTTTCTACGATATTTTTGAAATCCCCGCCTTATCCCTAACCTTTTTCCTCCATTTTGGAAATTCCTGACTTATCCAGGTTCCGTACAAACCCTGATTTATTAAGCCCTGCACAAAATTTTTTTTTGTTAAATCTTTAAAATTATCAGTTATTCCCAGTTAGTTTATCCTCAAGAGCTAAACAATACCCTATGCTTGTAAACTCCATTTAACTTTAGCAAACTCAAAGTGGTACCCAATAAAACATTAACACTGCGTTATAAATGGAAAGAACTAACCATACACTTCAGGGTAGAAGTTACGTAAGAATTTCGCATGAGTACTTTAATTTTTCTTGGTTTAAAATTAGTATCATAATTTTCCCATTCAGATACCAATATCAATGATTTAACCCATATTGCAAATTTTTAGTAACTAATCGATGATTTAAATGGCATTGCAATGTTTCATAAACTATAAAAACTGATTTAACTAAATTAATACAGATTAACCGGTATCTATACTATAAATTAACTATTTAATTAGTACTTAAATAGTTTTATTTTTTAATAAAAACTTTTTTACAGAAAAGACCTTAAAACATTGATATCAGTAATTTTGAAGCAAAACCGATATATAGTAAAACCCCTATATGGTCGAACACAATTTAAAATAACATAAAAGGCTCACCTTCTTCAGTTTTGTTATGAGAGTAATAATATTCTTATGTACTGGAAGACATGTAGATGACAAATACAAAGTAGTCAATATATGGCTTAGTTTTTGATTAGAAAGGGAGTTGTCCGCATCTTTCAAAATCTCGTAGCAGATTTTCTCCGCAATTCGATCATGGGGCTTTGATTCTTGAACATCTAGTTCAGATTCAGGGTTCTGAAAATACACCAGAGATTGGTTTGACCACAACAAAGACGATTAAAAACCTCTATTAAAACTAAACGTAAGGATTATAGTTACTCAATTTCATTATCTTTTAAATCAGGGTATTTGAAAAACCAATTTTTAATGAATTGATGGACCAAAATTAACGTTGGAACAAAAAACCCGCTTGGCTTTCTTTTACAACTCAATAGGCAAACTCTTATCTAAACATGCTCCTGATATTGTGCCAACTTTCCCGAATATTTCCAGTGTTGCATGAATCATGATAAATTAATAAAGATTTAACCCTTACCAAAAAAATTTAGTCTTAAGAGGTCTTGGGGAAGTGTTTCTGGTGTCTTACGTAGTCTTAAGAGGTCTTGGGGAAGTCTTAAAGACTTCCCCAAGACTTTTGTAGTGTTCTTGAAGACCTCTTCAGATCAGACTAACTTTTTTCCGTAAGGGAAAAAATCCCTTCAAATACAATAAGATTTTTAAAGAATTGGTATAATAAACTAACGAAGGACTGAACAAAATATGGTATGCAAGACGTTACTCCATCTCAGAAGTGCTCTTTTTCCACTAATGGAAGACAAAAATATATTCAGAGCACTCCCGGAGTGCTCGGAGTAGCCCAATGGAAAACGGCATTAATCGCCCCATATAATTGCAACCAGTAAATTCACCTTTTGTTTGTTAAATCAATTAACCTAGCTCTTAGCATTTTACGTACCCTATTGACAGGCTCTTCTCCAGGAGTTACGGGTTGCATTAGTTGAAGAATAACTTTGGCCATATGGATGGCATTAACTCGAGAAAGAGGGCTCGTATGCGGAGCATCCAACACAGTTTTAAGAGTTGGGATAAAAGCTTCCTCGAAACACTGCCTTCCATTTCTGAAATAAGTGCATTTTTACGGTAAAAACCGCATATAACGCCTTCTTAATGGTTCTAGGGTTAATAAGGCTACGACAACCAACCTTGCAGCGTATGTTGGAATAAATACTCCAAGGAAATGAACTAGCAATGAATTTGAATCATTGGTTGGGTTAAACCATAGGAGTATCATATGACTCAGTAGTTCTGACGAATAGATATGCCCTAAAAGTAAAAGTTTACCGAGCCCTTGCGCAGTTATGGCCCTAATATCATCAATCTGAAACAAAAGGGACGATCAAAGTTTGTATTTCATTTGAAGAAAATTAAATAAGAGGTTTCTAAAATTAGTAATAAGGCTGAGCAAGTACCAAGTTGAAGTTGATAACCATGAGTACACTAATTAGTAAATAATAAGCTGTGTCCTTGGAAATTGATTAATTACCGAGCAGATGTTTGGATTGTAACGGTACAAACCAGTCTTAAATCAACATGGAAAGACATGCACCTTTTATCCACCACAGAGTTTAATAAACTCCAATTCTTCTTTATTTTTTAGCTAGCGATATATTTTTTAACTAAGGGGTTTGAAAACACTCAACACGCTTGGACTAAGTTCAGTCCATCTCAATCAGTCACTCGCCATTTTAATTGTATTCTTATTGCTATAGTTCTGAACTCTAGTGTCTTAAATGTTATTTAGGGCACATGTATTAAAGGCGCGCTTTCATGAGCGCGATATTTGAAAAGATTTTTCTATGAGCGATATTATTGAAACGCGAGAGATATGAGAATAAGGTAGCTGCACCCGAACAAAAACAACATAATTTAGCTGATTGAGATCGTACCAGGTTACTTCCCTGATTTATGGCCAATTTTCAAGTTTCCCTGATACTTTGTTAATATTCAAATTAACTGAAACTTCCTGCAAGTCCGGGTTTGTAAGAACCTTAAACAATCTCAATAAAGAATACCCAATAAAGCGTTAAGACAAAAAAAGACCCAACTACCCCAAAACCAATTTTAAAACGAGTACTCTAACTGGTATCAAAGCTATAAGAAATTGATACTTGCTCAGCCTTCACTAAAAACTATATCTTATATAGATTGAAGAGAACTCTTACTTTGCTATCTAAATGAGACTTCAAAATAGTAACCACATTAGTTACAGTTTTGGTTCTGCCTTCACCTTGTGGCGAGCTTTCAGCTGCCATTAGGTCTACGGTTTCGTTACTCTCATCAACAACTTCCGGGGGCTGGAACATTTCCAAACCATGCATATGTAGCAAGTCAAAGATAACTTTAAGAGACATTAATTGAATTGAAGGTTGGTCCATTTGAAGTATCTAAAAGGATTTCAACAGGAAACTGTAACCATTTTTATGGAATGTCTAGCGATTACAGTTTTAGGTTTTTTCACACAATCTATAGTGAAAATTTAACACCTTTGGGTTGGACAGTTTTTAAGAAAATTTAAAAGGAAAGGACAAATATAAAAAATATAATTTTCTCGCTTGATGGCTTAGAAATAAGGTATGTGATTGAATGATAAGTCGAAGAAAAAAGGTTATACTTTCTGTATTAAGTTTTCATAAAACGGATTCGCTTAGTGTTAATTTTATCCTTCCACAGATTTTTTTTTTATCTAAACCACACTATATATCCAATTTCTCCCAAAAACGCTGCGTCAATTTGATTTTGTACCATAAATTGGTAACTGGGCATTTTAAATTAGGCCACAAAATAAATCACTAACCTGTAAAAAGATAACGAAGTATGTGTTTGCTACCGAAACATTAATGATTGAACAAAGTCCAACAGCGAGAACACCTTGTTTTCTGACAGCAGGATCAGGATTGTGAAGACCGTTAATCAGCTGTCAAAATAAAACATCAATTATCACTGAAAGGTAGGGGAAATTAATCATATAGAAGTTTCCATGGACATTTTTTGTTAAAGTATCTAATAGGAAGGTCAAGTTTGACATCAATTACTAGCTTTCCTTTTATGCTCACGCAGCACGATCTTTCAGTTTGCTTATCAATGAATTCTTTATGTTATATCAGTCTTGCAGCGCCTAATTGCGAGGGCCTATAAATTTTAGAAAAGGTGCCTATGGGGGGCCTCAGAATATTGAAAATTGTGAATAAGTGCATGGGCCTTTATTTTTAGTTAAATCAACATCAGATTTATATTTTTTGTAATCTCTAGCCTTCTTGTTCAGTTTTTATTACGAGGTAAGAAAAAAAAGCTTCGTTAGAAAAAAGCAAATTCTTTAAAAGTAACTGGCCATTTGAATTAAAGAGTAAATTTATTCACTGTTCATGAATGAATCCGAGGAATGTCCAAGATAGGAATTAGCAAGCTACAGGTGTTAAAATATAGCGGCCATAGAAACTGCATCCTTTTAACTCTAAATCTAAGATCCTCTAACTACCTTAGCATTATTTTTGATAGGTGAATGGCATTTAGTAGAATATTAAGCGCAATTGTCCCCATGGGGATCAAAAAAACAAAGGGATGAATAATATTCACACTTAAAACATCCGACACCGTAAAGAGCCTGAGACACATTCCCCCTTCTTCCCCTTAATCTGTGTCTGATAAGGGGCCCTCTATATCACAGTGCCTACTTGGAAAAATTGCTGGTAGCTCTACTAAATATCACACGCAACAACTTGTAACGGGGATAGTAAAGTGTATCCCTAGGCACTGGGATAAGGGCTTATTTCCAGCATTGCTTCCTGCATCTATCCTAGGAGATTTACCTCAAGGCCCTTACCAAAAAAGGTTTCTTAAGAGGTCTTAGGGAAGTGTCTTATATATAGAGGTTTGGGGAAGTCTTTCATTGTGTCAAGAAGTCTTGGAGAAGTTGTTAAGACTTCCCTGAGACTTTAGTGTTCTTGAGGACCTCTTCAGATCAGACTAACTTTTTTCATGCATCTACCCCAAGGACATGCAACTACCTATCCTGCAAGACCACGTGACAACCTAGGATAAAAGGAGGGCTTCAACTCAGCCTCAAGGCAGTTCCCGAGATGACGCCCTGAATGCGAATTCTATTCAATATCTTGGACTATAGAATCTTCTAAGAATAAAGTGCATCTTAAACTAGTTAATTTGCGTTGTTACTTAAATAGTTAAGTGTACAGTTACAATTTAATGCATGTGTAGTAAGCTATAGATTTTCTAACACTGGAAGTTTCGCGACCTTCCAATTCATCCACCTTTAAACCTTTCACTCTGACAGTCAAGAAAAAAAACTCACCAAGGTATCCATAAGAGTATGCAAAGTTGGAAACATTTTCTTGAACGGAGCTTGCAACATGAGTTCAGTAACCATTGTCATACATTTTAACAGAGTATCAGTATCATTCTAAGAGTTAAAACATGATAGATGCAAATTATAAGAGCGAATAATGTTACTGCAATACTGATAACAAACCTTTTCAGTCCTAACTTCTCTAGTACTCGGCATCAGACCTTTTTCCATGGTCGCTTTTTCAGCTTCCAAATTCTGAATTTCTTCTTTTGTTTCTTGCGCTTTGGCAAACTCTTCATTTTCAACGTATGTTTTAAGATTTTCTTGTAGCTCATTAAGCTCAACACGAATTTTGGCGATCTAGAAGACAAAAACACTTGAAATTGCTTGATCAAAAAAGGGTTGTACAAAACTTTCCTAACTTTCCCTCAACATGCTACTAGAGTGGTAAAAAGTCGATAGTTAGCTAAAGACTAGGCCTCCGAAACGTTACTGTATCTGATACCCAAGTCAACCGAAAGTTGGCGCACAGTACAAAAAATAAATAGAGTTTTCTCTCTACAAATAGCGCCTGCTATAATAGTAACATATAGCTATTCCTTGGTAATTTACAAATTCTCTGACCTTATGGCCCAAGTTTACAAATTCCCTGACTTTAGGGCCCAAGTTTACGAATCCCCCGACCTTTCGGCCCAAGTTTACGAATTCCCTGACCTTTCGGCCCAAGTTTACGAATTCCCTGACCTTTCGGCCCAAGTTTACAAATTCCCTGACCTTTCGGCCCAAGTTTACAAATTCCCTGACCTTTCGGTCCAAGTTTACAAATTCCCCAGACCTGTCGGCCCAAGTTTACGAATTCCCCAGACCTGTCGGCCCAAGTTTACGAATTCCCCAGACCTGTCGGCCCAAGTTTACGAATTCCCCAGACCTGTCGGCCCAAGTTTACGAATTCCCCAGACCTGTCGGCCCAAGTTTACAAATTCCCTGACCTTTCTGCTAGTTTTTTCGAATTTTCCCCTTACCTGCAGGAAATCTGTTAATGGTACACTTGTCTAAAATTTGTCAGCTTAAGGGGAATTTCATAAATATGGAAGGATTTAAGACACTAACCTTAATCCTGGCATTCTTTCTTTCCTCTTCGGAAACTTCAAACTCCATGGTGAGAATTGGTTCTTTTATATTTGAAATCATTTCAGCAACCATTACGAGTCTTTCCTCAGGGTCTTGTTTGGTTTTAATGATGCACGCAATCAATGGCTTTACGATGGAAGCGGAACAACTATTTGACACAAGGATGTCATTCACAACTGCGTTTAGCCTTTGACTGAATGAAAAAACATGATTTTAAAGACTAGCTTGGGCTTAAAATCTTCATTGGTTTTTTAATTAAACACACCTTCCAGCCATATCAGCTAAATCGTAATTACTGGCTATCCCCAAAAGCTGCTCGCAGATGAACTGATGATCTAATTTCTTATTTAAATCCCACGTTGGACAAACAGTTGTTATATAACTTGAATAAAAAAATCTTTTTGTAAGATTTAAGAGGAAACCAGACAGATGGTTACCTTTTGAGTTCAAAAAATATTTCCTCACAAATTTTTTCAATGCTCAAAAGACAAGCCATTGCTACCACACACACCATAACTCTACAAATTCTCCCTCAATGAAAACATGAATCTTGAAAGGAAAAGTTTTACCCGTAACCTTTACCAAATTAAAATGAGTTTGGCTCAAAATAAAACAAAGTAACTGAGATGCTCAATATCATCAGACTTCTATTGTTAACTGTTAAAATATATTATGACGACCTTGGACTATCCAAGGGTGCCAGCCACCTATAGTAACACAGCGGGGTTTCACTGAATTCGTTAATAAAAGTTAGTCTATCTCCAACTCGCAATGAAGTGAGTCTCTATTATTGTAATGCAACCTAACTTTACTATGTTGGGTCTTTGAGGTCCACGTGGAATGTAAATGTTCTTTAACAATAACCTAATAAATACTACTTCGAAACAAGTTAAACTTAAGCCTTTGATTGAATTGACGTATACCAGATCAATTCTGAAATTGCTTTAGTTTTAGCGTGTGAGAAGCTTACTTACTATTCTCGCCAAATGATTTAAGAAAATTAGGATTTCTAATTGACATTTCCCAGAGCGAGAAATGTGAAACAACGAAGCTAAAAACACATAGTAGAAAATGATTTTTTAAACTAATTCACAGCATTTTTACCACTAGATGAAGCTCATGATTCTCGCTCGAGAGATCACAAGGAGAAGTTTTTCTACTTCATATGAGCAGCTCTACATGTGAGCTATGCATTCTCACTCGCTTGTGAACGTGCCTTTACACTCATATTCCCATTAGCATTATTTATAAATGCCACCAACCTTTTAATGTACTGACAATAGTGAATTAACTCAGGTTGCATCTGTTCTAGAAAGGTTTCACCATCCTCAGCATCTTGTTTCTTCAAATATTTGATCAAATAAAGCCAATAAAACGAATTTTCACAGCTTAGCTCTTCATGTGGTATTATTTTTCTTTAAGAATAGATGGAATTCAAGTTACGACTTTAATGGCCGTATTTGTACCTAAACTTGTTTAATTTTAATACTTACTCTTTAGTTAAGGTCTTAATAAAATCATTCACAGCTTTTTCCATCGTTATATTGTCTAGGATGGCATCCAAAGCTAACTTAGTTACGTTTAATGACTCTTCTGTCTCTTGAATTCCAACATCGAGGCAACGCAGAAAAGTTACAACACTTCCTCCGCACATATTTAACCACGTTGGTACAAGAGTATCAACAACAGTAGTTTTCACTAATTCTATAAAAAAAATTCTACTCAAAAACTGTTCAAACTGTACCTGACCCTTTCGAAAAATAGTCTTAAGAGGTCTTGAGGAAGTCTTTTGGGTGTCTTATGTAGTCTTACGAGGTCTTGGGGAAGTCTTCCATTATGTCAAGAAGTCTTGGGGAGGTCTTAAAGACTTCCTCAAGACTTTTGTAGCGTTCTTGAAGACCTCTTCAGATCAGACTAACTTTTTTTCCGTAAGGGGAAGAAGTGGCATAAAGGAAGAGACAGACGTGGAAAATTGTGGGTAGTATTTAAGTAGATTTAAACTATAACTATTAACACTAGCACACTAATCTCAATTTGGACAGAGAAACAAAAACTGAAGATCAAAAGCGTCGCCAAGACACAAACAATGGCTAAAGTAGTAAAATGACTCTGCCAAGTAGTAAAAAGTAACGAAGACTTAGTCGCTAAGTTTTAAGAAATTTAATTGATTGAGAGAAACTTTAAATAATTTTAGCGTGATGCAGCTTCTTTGAAGTCATTTTTAATCTATTTGTAAAATATTTGTGATAATATCTAAATGGCAAATATGACACAAAAATACCCAAACGTTTCCATTTTAAGTAAATCCATTAATTCTTATTAATTATTACTTACCAGATCGATCCTGTAGGCCTTCTTTAAGCAATCTCACTCGTCTGGATATAGTTAGTGCTTTTATATGAACTTTCTCAGCGAGATATTCATAAGCTCTTTTACGAACTTTATCTTTCTCATCACGTGTGCGGTCAATAACAGATTCTAGAGTGATTGTAGTTGCGCCTATAACTTGTAAGATTGCCTCTCTAACGTGGGGATTTGGATCCAATTTCAAGTGTTGGAGGTATTCTATAAATGGTAGGAATTAAAATAAACTTTCGAGGTTAGGTAAAAACTAGTTATGTTTAACTAGGTTAGGTTAGAGAAAGCGGCCTCTTCGTTTAATCTTAACTACAGATAATTTGGTACAGGCTACTTTTCGCGTTTCGTTGAATTCAAAGGTCACTTTATTTGGCTTCATTCCCTAGATATTGGCTGTCATTAAAGTTTTGTACGAAACCCCCTACAAATTAGTTTACCTTTCGAAGATCGATTATATTTAGATTAAACTTACGTTTCGTCACAGGGCACTCTTTGTTCGATGGGTCTTGAAGCCTGAATAAAGCACCAACAGCTTCAACCCGAATAGCAGCTACTTTGTCTTTCAAGCAAACGAGCAATGACTCTGTCAGGTTCTCAAATAACACATCATCAATTGAAGCATCAGAGTTCATATCAACCAAAAGAAGTTTCAATAATCGAATAATGTGAAGTCGAAATGATACATTGACAACATCGTACATCTAAAAATAGGAAATTTCATATACATCTCAAAGCGTATGAACTAGGTTCAAGGTTTATGTGTACATATTTAGTGTAAAGTGAGGGTTTAGTTTAATAGCGATTTCATACCTCCAGCTGCCTTGAATACCCCTATATCTACCCCACCTGTCCTCAAACTCTTGGGCATAATTACAACAAATATAAAATTCCCCAAAAAAATAATTATTTTATTTCACTTTCCCTTTGAGGATGGTTCGGTTCATTTTCCACCCCTCAAGAAGATGGCTACCCTACTCCCTAACTCATACAGTCAACAGTTTCTCTCTGGTTTTCTCTCTCATTCTGGGACGCTGGGGGAGGTGTGAAATGGGAAAACTAGGGGTGGTAAGCGTTGTCGCGAGCAATTGGAGGGAAATTTTTTGCTACTCGAGTACCTTTCGAGTAATAGAAATTTGATGTGTCGAGCATCAAGGCGAGTACTCGACTCGATACTCAACGAGTAATTGTAGAGTATCGAGTACTCGCACAGGCCTAGTAATTAATGATAATTTTGATTGCAAATATGGGCTTTTAATATTGTATTAAAATTCTAATAAGACGATTCTAATATGATGACTGGGCACTGAATTACTTATGAAACTTAAATAATTTAGGTTTATAATTGATATTGAGAGCTAAATATTCATAATTCGAACTAACATATATTTGGAGAAAAGTTTCAAATAACCAGCTCCTGATATCTTTAATACTTTTAAACACAGACGTTAAATTAATGTTTGAATTAAACCAAAAAACGTACCTGAACCAAATACTTCATTAGCCTGATTAGAAGTGGATTTTCATTAAGCGGAATTAAAGCGTCTACATCAGCCATGGTGCTGTTGGCGCTAACATTCATGTCATTTTCTTTATTTTCTGGAGGTACGTAGAGGCTCGTGACAAATTTCGCCACAAAATCAAATATATAATTTGCATGAAAATTTGGTTCTGGAGTTTGAAGAGCCAGAAGAAGGTAATATTCAAATTCATCACAAAATTCTACGAATGGAGTCTAGAGAAAAAAAACGAATCTTAAGACTTAATAACCAATTCCAACAAGATTTAGGGATGTTTGGGGGGGACGGACATAGCTTGGCTATATCATCTTCCTTCCCAATTCTCCGAAATTTCTCCAAAGAGTGGCGCTTCTGATTTCACTATTTACACCAACTGCGGCCGCTAAAGTGTCTCAAATCAGATTCTGACGGTACATTTACTTGGACCTTTGCTGATAGTATTAAACTACGGGGCGTTGTTTACTTTTATGGAATGAAGTGATAGACTTTTGTTAACGTTAATATGGCTATTTTAACATAGTCCTTGTGTATTCTTCCGAATAAACGTACCTCTCTTTTACCCATGCTCAAAAGCCCCTAGGAAGGAGAAGTAATTGCGGGCATTTAAGGTGGTAGTCAACGTGTAATTCGCCAAAAAGGGTCATTTACTGAACTTTTTATCAACGGGGCACAAATGCTATCAAGTTTGGGGTTTACACTTATATTTGAATGGAAATCTTTTTTAGCTCATGATGTAATTTTGATAATTATAACTAGAGAGATAAATTAAGTGAATCTTGTTTAAACATAGCTTATCGGAATTTCATTAATACCATACCTATATTATCTCGCATTCTAATATTGCTAGCTTCTTCAACTTTAGCGGTGACGAACCATAAAAGTCGGACGTAGTTCATGGCATAATTTGACAATTTTAAGTTTAATTTTTCTCTTGGTACGATAAGAAACGTATATTACAGGGCTCCCACCAAAATCTTAAAAAAAAATAGGGAAATAGGGTGAAATAGGAAGCAAAATTTTTAAAATACGGAGCAAATAGGAACCAATTGACTTTTAAAGTAGGTTTTTTTTTTTGTAAAAGCATTTTATCACAAATCTGACTTTAATTTTGTCAAATTTTTCCGTGATATTATATCATACTGACTTAGTCAGTTTTTCTCGCTATCATTTTTTCGACTTAGCATGAAATTTGGGTTCAATATTATAGGACGACGGTACTTTTAACAAAATTTACTAGAAATACGGTGATTTAGGGACCAAAATTACAATTTTATGGTGATTTAGGGACCAAAATTACAATTTTATGGTGATTTAGCAACCAAATCATGATTTTATGGTGGTTGAGGGACCTCAAAAAAAAAAAAAGTAGGGGGTTTTAGGTATTTTAGGGACCTGGTGGGAACTCTGATATTATAAGTATTTTAGCGGTAAACTCTAAGATGTTGCCACAATAGAGCCTTAGCCTATTATCTAAGATCCGTCACTGTCTGGCCTACAACGGGCCCACCAGCCACGAGTGGCTGGATACTGGGGAAACATCTAAGAGTTCAGTAGACTGGGAAATAAATCATTCCCAAACAATGTTTATCCCAAAAAACTGAGACCCCTATTATGAAAATCAGTGCTATTTTGTGTTTAGCATCGCCGTAAAAAAAAATCAGGGTTCTCACACCCCTACAAACTGTAATTTAGATTTTACATACCGAGTGGTAGATTTTCTTGAGGTACTCTAAAAGCCTGTTGTGAGATTGTTTCTTTTCTTGACACTGACTTAAAATAGCCTTCATAGTTAGATTTCCTGAACTAGTCGCTGTTGTGGATCTCGTTGGAACTTCCATGACTCTTTAAAAAAGAGTTTCGTCAAACACCTAAAAATATAGAGGACTTCTTTTAATACATAGTTTTCAATGAAGGGGCAAAAGAAAATTCCACCACACTTCCCCAGCTTTCCTTTCATTGCAGGGTTGCCAAGGACTTGTGAGCGCAGTTTAGAATGGATCAGCTCTATAACTGAACTCTTAGCCATTATCTGATATTATCATTTGTTTGCTAGAGGGAATACTGGGAGAACATCATTTACCACCTTAAGTGAAAGCTAACTCTATCTGGGTCTCGCGGCTCTCGCCCAGAGAGTCT
The DNA here is from genome assembly GCA_963920705.1 of Odiellus spinosus. Classification (NCBI taxonomy): domain Eukaryota; kingdom Metazoa; phylum Arthropoda; class Arachnida; order Opiliones; family Phalangiidae; genus Odiellus; species Odiellus spinosus. The sequence goes on along the minus strand of OY987232.1, from coordinate 14,629,133 downwards.
TCTATCACACTTAACCTCTTCCTTTACCCCCAACATGATGGGGCTGCCTTTTGCCGGGTATGACTTAAAAACTATGTATAACCAAGGGGCTAATCACCCTTGAATTCCCTGTACACCGATTAAACTGTTAAGAGGCAGGAATTACGCGTAATCATTAAAGTACAGTCTAAGGTACAACCTGTACACCAATTACGCTGAGTGACTGGTACCCTTCATCATTCGTGGAATTCTCTCTCAATAACGATAGCTGTTAGGTTCTAGGAGCCTAGTTCTTTTAAAAACACTGGAGCAAAAAAGAATAAAGAGCTCTGCCAACCATTGACTTCAAGAAACTCTGGCTTTCGTGTGTTACACAGATTAAAATTGGTTTTAATAGATTTGCCACAAGTGGAAAAAGGCTACGAAGCTCTGCTTCTTAACATGTAAGAAAAACTAGCTTCGTTTAGTGAAGCGGGAAGTTATTAGTACAGGGAACCGCTAGAATTCAATTAACTTATCCTCCTTCTGTAAAAAACTCAATATTCTGGGCAGTAGCAACCACCTTCAACACTCACTACGGCGGAATATACTCAGGAGGTCTCCGTTTCTGGTGGTGAATCCCTTGGTAGTATTAGGCAACTGTGGGTAATATATGCAATTTGAGACAGCTAACACTAAGGTGCGAGCTGGAGTTAGATTTCACAACACCATGTCTTACTAAATTCCACTGATCTTTTTACATGTTAAAAAACAGTGATATTCCATAAGCTAACATGTTATATAGTCGTTATAATTATTCAACTACTAATATCCCTTCAAATATCCCTGTTAATCATGGTTTGATTGTGTAGAAGGCTGCTCGTTACAACTTATGAGCATTACAACATGCAGACATATTAACAGCCTAGCTTAACAATGGAATCTGGTTAACTTTTAAACATTTAATTACAAGTAAAACATCTAGTTAATAATAGAAATCACTTTACCTACTATTTAGCCCATAAAAACGAGAACAAGTTAATGGCACGAATTAAACAAGCGTTTACAGTGGTAGCCCTAATTTGTACTAACTGGAAACTGGTTAATAACTGGGGATATTTTCCCGCGCTGCGCGTTTTTTTTTTTGTTATTTTTTGAATTTTTGAATACAAGAAGTTTACCAGCAGGGTAGGATATAAGGATTTATTTTTAAAATCTTTTTTTTTACCGTACTTCAATCTCTTGGATCGCTCTTCATGACTCTATCACTGTAAAAAATTTTGAATACCGCATTATGTAAAACCTTATAATTATACATTTTATGAATCATAATTATTTTTATCTTATTCCAATATCCCGGTCACTGATTAGTTCAAAAAACAAAAGCGGTACGTAAGTTAGAAACATGTAAAAAACGTACGAGCATGATCAGAAGTAAATAGGAAGAAGTTGATATCTTTCACATATAGGCATCATTGTTGAGTTCTGAATATTTACACTAGGTTTCCGTTTTCATTTCACGACAGTTTAATTTCAATTTTTTTCAAAATATCACGTTGACCTAGCATAAATAAGCGTGACATAATTTATACCTCTATCTTTCCGCATCAGTATTAATTTGTTGAGTCTTTGTTTCTTCGGGTTCTTTGAAGCTATCGTTACCGAGGCTTAAACAAGCACTAGGCTGTGTGCATAAAGTAAAGTGATCTTAAGGCCCATTTACAAAAGAGTGGAAAGCTGAAGCGTAATCTGATGCATGGAGCAATAACAACAGGAGGCATAGGTTCATACATCGTTTAAAAATGAGATTTTGGAACCTATGCCTCCTCTTGTTATTGTTCCATGCATCGGCTTACGCTAAAGCTTGCCGCTCTTTTGTAAACGGGCCTTTAAAAGAGGAAAATTCTAAAGCTGATAGAGCCTTTAAAGGGAGTGATTTTTAAATCTACCTTAGCAGACGACGCTGTACAAAACGAATTGTACAGTCAAAGCCAGGCGGTGTACATATAGGAAAAACATATTAAAGGGGAAAATTTAAGAGCAGATATTTGCTCCTTTTTACTTCTGGAACTAGACATTTTCGCTCGTCGTAAAGTAATGGTTTATTCATGGACAAATAACTTACGATAGATATTTTAATATATGTGTTTATTCGTAGCCGACTTTGCTCGAATAACGATAATAGGTTAAGGGGAGGAATTGCGAGTAGAAGGACCATGGACTAATTATAGTATACTATAATTATTGTATTATAGTATAATAGTATACTATAATTAGTCCATGGAAGGACTACCTGGGATTTTTAAATTAACTTTATAGTAGCGTAATTTTGTAGCCTAACAGACGACGTTTAGCTTAACAAATAGTACAGTAGTTTATAAACGCAGTAGCTAAGTAATGCGCATAAGGGCAGAGCAGTTAAAGGCAAATTTCAGAGCAGGGCCTTTAAGCTTACCGCACTTTGCACACATGAACTTATAAACTCATGTACATAAATACGAATAAAATTTAATCCTTCAAATATGGAAACTTTTATTAGTTAAGTTATATATCAAGACACCTGTAGAAGAATTAATTTAGGATTACTGAAACTTAAAAACATTTTCTATGAACAATACTAGGGCCCGATTCGTCGTATTCTTGTTTCGAAATCCACATCTGTTGAAAGGTGGACAATGAAGCCAAAATTGAGCCTCCAATCCACACGGAGTACTTCCTTTCTGGAGGAGCGATGATCTTAATCTTCATGGTACTTGGCGCCAACGTTGTGATCTCTTTCTGCATTCGATCAGCGATTCCAGGGAACATCGTGGTTCCACCTGACATGACGATATTAGCGTACAAGTCCTTTCGAATATCCACGTCGCATTTCATGATGCAGTTGTAGGTAGTCTCGTGGATTCCACATGCTTCCATCCCCAAGAAAGACGGTTGGAACAACGCCTCTGGACATCTGAATCGCTCATTGCCAATGGTGATCACTTGACCGTCAGGTAATTCGTAAGATTTCTCTAATGAACTAGAGGAGCCTGCAGTACCCATTTCTTGCTCGAAGTCCAAGGCGACGTAACAAAGTTTTTCTTTGATGTCTCTGACGATTTCACGTTCAGCTGTTCATGGGTTAAAAGTACAAGATTTTGAATTTGTTAGCACCATAACCTTTAATAGCTAAGGACATGATTACCCGTGGTGGTGAAGGAGTAACCACGTTCGGTTAGAATCTTCATCTGATAGTCGGTAAGATCGCGTCCAGCCAAATCCAATCGGAGAATAGCGTGAGGTAGAGCGTATCCTTCATAGATGGGCACAGTATGAGATACTCCATCTCCCGAATCCATAACGATACCAGTCGTGCGACCTGACGCGTAGAGGGACAGCACCGCTTGGATGGCGACGTACATGGCCGGAGAGTTGAAAGTTTCGAACATTATTTGCGTCATCTTTTCGCGGTTGGCTTTAGGGTTCAAGGGAGCTTCCGTCAAGAGTACTGGGTGTTCTTCGGGGGCTACTCGAAGTTCGTTATAGAACGTGTGATGCCAGATTTTCTCCATGTCGTCCCAGTTCGTTACGATACCGTGTTCAATCGGGTATTTTAGAGTCAGGATACCTCGTTTACTTTGGGCTTCATCACCGACGTACGAATCCTTTTGACCCATGCCGACCATGACGCCCTACAAGTAGTAGGTTATCAGAAGTTCACTCAAGTTAAAAATTCCATCAGATTAATTTCAATTTGAACTACGACAAAGCTCGAAGATCTTAATCGATAAAACTTACTTGATGTCTGGGTCGTCCGACGATAGACGGAAAGACTGCACGCGGGGCATCGTCTCCTGCGAAACCAGCTTTGCACATCCCAGATCCATTATCAACAACCACGGCAGCTATTTCGTCGTCACACATTTTTGAATTCAAGCTCTTCGTTTCTTCAAGTCAGATCACAAGCAACTGATACTATTTCACATGGGGACCGTCCTCTTATATACAGGCATATAACGCGAAAGGGTGTGTTTATTTTTTAGATCATGAACTAAAACTTCGGGGAAAAAACGTGATAACTGTGATGTGGTATAAAGTCCAAACCACCCGAAAATTGCATCAAGTATAAAGGCAGGTTCCATTGATCTCTAAGTCAAAAAATAAAGGCTAGTGATCCTGTGGAAATAAAAAATAATGCGCGCCTTATTTTTGCTCTATTTTTATTGTAAAAACGATAGATACGGTCAGCATCGACTTTTTAAGAGTAAAACATACAGCAAGAAAAGAAAGTTGCCATTTTTTCAGTTATAATTATTAAAATAATTGCAAATAACTAACTATTGTTGTAATACTTTCAATGCTATACGCTCAGAAGTAAATAGGAGGAAGTATGGAATAGGGATCCTATAATTTTGGAGAGATGTCGAGCCTTTCAAATTTTGGGCTCGTGGTGGGTTTAATAAAAGAACGACTCCAAATATTATATACTTACCTACAAGAAAGGATCGAACAACGCAGGAAACGAAAATATGAAGTTATCGTAATTTTTTAAAATTATTAGACATCCCAGACTTATATTTCCTGACTACCAGAAAAGGCAGACAGTACTTTTTCTTATTGGACATTTGTCCAGTATCCTGTTGGACTTTCCATCCCTGATTTAGTTGCCTAATTATTCTAGTCCTTGCCTTTCGTCTGTTTTTTTGTTGTTTATGTTGGTTTTTAAATTTTGAATTTAGTCGAGGAACTGTGTTTTGTTTTGAAATATTATAAATAGTTAATTAAAAATAATACTGTGGCAGTATAACATACTGCACATGAAAATTCTACAAATTAGTGAAATCGTTTATCAGGTCAAAATATTTTTAATTTAAATTTTCTGTTCAGAAGATTTTTAAGTTATATAATTTTTGCAATTAAATTACATAACCATACACTATTTAAAATACTAAGAATTCCTCAAAACATTTCAGCTTCTTAGATTAAAGCCAAAGATTTTATACCAAAGTATGTCAAAGAATCCCAAAAGGCCTTTAGTTCAAACGGAAATTGGACAACAGCTAAAAAAGCTGAAAAAAGCCTCTAATACTCAAGGAAGTTCAAGTGGGGCTGAGTCCAATAGTCATGACAAATTCCTCCAAGATATCAAAGAAAATCGGATATCATTCAAGCCTTCTATTAAGGAATTCAAATTTAATAAGAAACGAGTCAGAATAATCTCCAAAAATGAAGATCTGCCAGAAGATTGCAACGGAATTGTCTATTGGATGTCAAGGGACCAAAGAGTTCAAGGTAATCAAATTTTCAACTTTAGGGTAGCAGCTTAAAGGAAGATTTACTAGTGTAAACTTAGCTAAGTTGTCAGAAACTTTCGATCCTTTTAATTTGTCTCCCAGACATCTGAAGACAATATTTGGTCAATTTTAGCAGGAAACAATCTAGTTCCTATGAAAGCTTGGACTTGCTTGAAAGCGATTGAGTTTATAGTATTTTTCTCACTCCGGTGTCTTAAAAGCTTAAGGATTATAACCAAGAAATTACATATTGTATTGAGAAATCTCCTGTAGATTTACTAGCAACTTCGTAAACCTCCTCACACAAGCAGCCAACCCTTACTGAAAAAAATTAGTCTGATCTGAAGAGGCCCTCAGTAACGCTACAAAAGTCTTGGGGAAGCCTTTAAGACTTCCCCAAGACCTCGTGACATAATGAAAGACTCCCCCAAGACCTCTTAAGACTACATAAGACACCTGAAAGATTTCCCCAAGACCTCTTTAGACTAACTTTTTTTTTGAAAGGGAATCATATTGGCAGGGTGACCACATTTTCTATATCTTTAATTATTTTCCTAAATTTTCAGCTTTTTTTCACAAGATTTGTTTCGTATTTGTCCGTTTCCACTGCATGTTTTTAATATTTTATTATTAAATTTACTGAAATGAAGTAAATCTTTTTAATAGAGATGGCGCTGAGGGGTGGAACACTTGCAATCATTTTGTACGGGATTATTAGGATTTTGAAGTTTTTTGGAAAATATTTTGGGACCCCTCGGATGACGCTCAAAGCTACAATAATGAACAGAAAATATTTTGGGAAATTGAGTTATCTGCTTCAGTGTGTTTTAGAATGAGAAATAAGGTTTTTTTTCCTTTGAAAATCATTTTTATATTATTTCAAATCTATTTTCTAATAATTTCTGTAGTAATTCTACTATATTTTCATATAATTTCTGTAGTAATTCTACTATATTTTCATAATTTCAGTAGTAATTCTACTATATTTTCATAATTTCAGTAGTAATTCTATATTTTCATATAAGTTCAGTAGTAATTCTATATTTTCATATAATTTCAGTAGTAATTCTACATTTTCATATAATTTCAGTAGTAATTCTACTACATTTTCATATAATTTTAGTAGTAATTCTATATTTTCATATAATTTCAGTAGTAATTCTACTACATTTTCATATAATTTTGTTCCCAAGTCCCTAAACCTTACTAAAATCAGTTATTGGTCCATAAATCCCACTATTTTCCTAAAAATGGGGATAAATATCTATTTAGATATGTCTAGGTGGGGCAACTTGCTTAAATAACTCTGAGATCTAGTCTCAAGTCAATGCACTCCTCGGGAGTACGAGAAGAAGAGTAAAAATGTATCGTGGGGGTCTCCACCTAGTTTTCCTAAAAGAGTTGCTATAAAATATTTTCAATGAAAACTGGTCCCAATTTGGTTCCTATTTTGAAAATTTTGGTCCTTATTTTCCCTTCCTATTTTTAGGATTACCTTTTTTTTTTCTTTTTAGATAACTGGGCCATGCTTTACGCACAAAGGTTGGCACTAAAAGTGGGTTGCCCGTTGATTGTATGTTTTTGTCTGGTCCCCAAATTTTTGGAAGCCACTCTTCGACATTACGCATTTATGTTGAAAGGTCTGAAAGAAGTGGAAGCAGAATGCAAAAATCTCAACATCCAGTTTCATCTCTTGATCGGATACGCCAAGGATGTGCTACCAAATTTTGTTAAGGAACACAAGATTGGGGGTGTTGTGACTGATTTTGCTCCTTTAAAAGTTCCCCAGCAATGGGTTAAAGACGTGAAAAAAGCTCTACCGTCCAATGTACCTTTGTGCCAGGTAAAAAAACATTTAATATTTTAGAAAAGTACATTGGGAAATGAGAATGCACGTCTAGCCATATTCGGTAGTTTTAAGAGATGCTTTGGATTGGCTCTTCTTATTAAAGGGCTCGTAATGAAAGAAATTAAGTTACTACATTACTTTGGCCTAGGGTTCAAGTCCTATGGGAAATTTATTTCTATTAAGAACGAATAAGTCCAGATTCCGGATGATTGAATGATAAATAAACTGAGGAAACACTTTCTTGATTTAAGTTATCGAAAACTTACGAAAAATAACCACTTATATTTTATCATTTCCAAAATATGATAATGGTCTTAATGTTCACACTTTGTCGTCTGCCCTGAAAATAGCGTGGGCCGCCTGTGTTTAGGGCATCTGGCCAATAATGGCTCGTGACCATAGCCAGTCCGATTGCGAAGGGAACGATATCTCCATCTAGTGGTTTTGGATCCAAAACCATTAGCTAAAATTGCTAGTATTATATCTAAAATTAACCTTTTTTTACCAATATTCAACTTCAAACAGTTATTTGAATGTCAATCTTTAAATTTGAAGGCTTTCTTGATCTCTCCCTTCACTCCTAATGTAATTTTCAATGGTTCTTCATATTTATATCCAACTACCCTAATTTTGCGCAACGATAAAGGAAACATTAGAATTTTAGTATCTTTTTTTTTCCTCTAGGTTGATAGTCACAACCTCGTTCCTTGCTGGGTAGCGTCGGATAAGCTTGAGTATGGAGCTCGAACAATACGAAGAAAGATTATGGATAAACTCCCAGAGTATTTAACAGAATTTCCACCAGTCATATCGCATCCTCATAAAGCCCCTAATGAATTAAAGGTGCGTGTCTGACTTCTACACTCGATCAAAACTGTAAATAACCCAATATCCATTTCTAACGCAATTAATCAAGAATGTAGCCATGGTGTGTGCCAAAGTGTAGCGTAAATTTGGTCATTAAACTTATTTTAATCCTGATAAAGATACTTATATTTAGGAATTGAAAAAATTATGGTTTTACTTTTAATTTCAATGTGCTCCCATAGAATAATAAAAGCGTAGACTAAGAAAGGGTTTCACCTTGGACGCGCGACGTGATGATAGGCAAGATATTTTTGGTGCTGCCTATTCCATTCTTGCTTAATACGTCATCACAGTGAAACACACCATGACTAAAAGTTTATCAATGAAACAATGGGAAGTGCCATAACTATGTTTAAAAACTTTTGTAGTCGAAGAACATTGACTGGGACGCAGCTTTTGACTCTTTGGAAATAGACAGAAGCGTAGGTGAAGTGGAATGGGCAAAACCTGGAACTTCTGAAGGCTTGAAAGAGCTAAACAATTTCATAAACAACCGATTAAGGTTCTTCTCAGATCTACGAAATGACCCGACTAAAGAGAATCTCAGTAACCTTTCACCGTGGATACATTTTGGTGAGAATTTTTTATTTTTAATGGATTTATTACTGGTTTACTGAGTTTTAGTAAATTTGGGGAAAGCTACCATTTTAACTATTTAATTTATAAATTTCCCTGTGGTATTTCATTTTGTGTTGCTCTTAGAGTTCTAAATCGGTAATTTAGACAGTCTGCGTTCATACTAGGACTTGGAATCGATTTAAACCATTTCAAAAAATTTCGCTAGAGTCGTGTGTGCAGGAAATCGTCTGTTCTCGAATCGATTTTTAATTGATTTCTCGAAACTGCTTATGGAACCAGTTTCATACCAATGGGAATTAGTCCCATTGTAGTTTTAAGTAGTATATCCTGTATAAATTTAATACGTTTCAAAGGATAAATTTCTTATTTTTAAAGGTCAAATTGCAGTTCAGCGTTGCATACTTAGTGTTCAACCCTATAAGAGTAAATATTCAAAATCTGTCGAAGCATACATCGAAGAAGCGGTTGTGAGAAGAGAATTAGCGGACAATTTCTGTTACTATAGTCCAAACTATGATAATATACAAGGTGCCTGGGATTGGGCCCGTAAAACTCTTCAGGACCATGCTAAAGATAAGAGGGAATACTTATACTCCCGAGAATCCTTGGAGGCAGCTAAAACTCACGATACATTATGGAACGCGTCTCAAGTAAGTATACGCATGCAGGAATGATTGCTAGACCAGATTCTCGTGTCTTTGAGTGGGAGGAGCTACTATATGCTCCGTACTACCAAGCTATGGCTGTTATTATGGGTTCACGGGAAAATTTTTGCTTGCTTCAGATTAGATGGGAAATAGTTCTTTCGCGACACTGCACTCCCCCCTTTTAACTATCATAGATATTTTATGTGGATTTATGAATAGAACATTCCTTTAATGCTATTATCGGGTAATTACAACTATAATAAAACATGAATGTGTGATTAACTTAACGAGACCAGGCTCCAAGATAAAGTACTACCCTGATTTCTGTTTTTAGTGGCTCCCATTCCTGGTTGCCGACTATAGCATCTTCTACCCGAGGCACACCCTGGTTTCCCAGAATCATCTACATTCAGTCCTCTGCGATCTTGAACAGGCAATTTAGGCCAAAGTCTCATTATATTCTCCCCATTACAACTCCCCTCTACCCCTTAATACAACGTGAAACCCTACATTTTAACCAGGTATTAGTGGGCAAATTCTTTGTTGCACCCTCGCTAGACTAGCCAATGAGATTCAAAGAGGGGATGATTGGCTCAACCCTAACCACACATTTCAATTAGAAATTAAAACAAAGTATTTGGGATCACAATCATTCCTATGAGTGTTATAAATTCCTGTCGCATTTTGAAAGCATCTCGAAGTAGTTTTAAGTAATACAGTCAATAAATACACTACTGTAGTTACAAATGGTACACGAAGGGAAAATGCACGGATTCTTACGAATGTACTGGGCAAAAAAGATCTTGGAATGGACAAAATCTCCTGAGGAAGCATTAGCAACTGCGATATACTTGAATGACAAATACGAGCTAGATGGCAGGGATCCAAATGGCTATGTTGGTGAGTTTATTAAAAATTCTATCGTACTCATGCACTAAAAGAGAAAGGCATTTGTGGGGAATTCACGTGATAGTTTTTCACCTTTAATTCTAGCCAGGACTTTTAGTCTTACATATCCAAAAGATTGGCTGTAGAAACCAAAGGGTAGCGGACCAGGTTCTAGCACTACTTAAACCATTAAAAAACTTTATTGTTATTAAGAAAGGGGGTCAGAAATCCAACTTCAACTTGTAGTTAATCGTACAATCTCAGTTTAAGTCTTGCGGGGTCGGACATATGTAGAAATTTATACGTGATTTTGAAATTTATACGTGATTTTGAAATCATTAAGTGATTTCATTAATAAGGTTACTCTAACAATATACAACAGTATAAATTACCTTTTTTTAGGCTGCATGTGGTCTATTTGCGGCATTCACGATCAAGGCTGGGCTGAACGACCGGTGTTTGGTAAGATCCGCTACATGAATTTCAAAGGTTGTCAGAGAAAATTCAATGTGGATGCGTTTGTAATGAAGTACAGAAAATACAAGCAAGTGAAATAAATACTCATATCGTGATTCATCCGGTGATTGAACTTAAAAAACAAAAAAAAAAGGAACATTTTATTAAGTTTAAATGGCTCTAAATTTTAAAGAAGTTACAGTATTAAGTTATTACTTGTAAAGATGCAAGAGGTCTTTCTTTTAGTAATAAACAGTTTTAATAAAATTATATGGTGTCTAATTTTTTTTTTAAATCATATCACTACAATCAGAAGCCGATGAAACCCTTCTTTGAAGTCTATTACTCCCGGGTCTTGTCTACCCCTCTCTGTATTGGTTAGTCTGAAAAATCGCGATTCGTACGCCTCCTAACGGTAGATATTTTCGGAGCGGGAGTTCGTCCAGCGAATATCTCTAGCAGCCTTGGAGTTCGTCAAAAAAACGCCGTCGTTTGTGGACAGAGAGAATTTCCAATTTTCCGTAGACAGAGGGGTATGAAGTAGGACCCCTCCTCAGTGAGGCGCGCTATATGGAACATTAGAGTAGTTGACTTCAAAGGATGATTTCATCAGCTTCTGCTACAATCTATACATCTATTAAAACATTACGAAGAAATAAAACTTACCTCAACATTCCAAAAAAATTTAACCTCACTTCCAAAATCGTATTAGGTATTTAGCTGATTTCTTCAATTATAACGCTGGGGGGTATATCCAATGACCTTAAGGTACAGGAAATAATTTATATGGTACTGTTTTTTACACCGCAAATTTTAGTGATTTGTATCTTGAGTATCTTTTTCCCTATTATCTACCATGGCAATAAAAATCAACTTTAAATGAGCTCAAGTTCAGACAAATAAAAAAATTGGTACATGTTTTGTAGTTGGGGGAAGGAACGTAGCTTTCAGAGCGTTTACTCCCCTTCGTGCTCCTCCTAAAAAAGGGCAAATTTTTCGTGTTACACCCATGTTTTCACAGTTGAGTTTTCTCTCTCTCTGGCTTGAGTCCCTGGCGCCATCTGGCGCGAAGCCTCCTTTCTCCATTTATTCATTTTTTGATTTATTTTTTTTGTGAGGGTAAGAATCATTTACATTTTTTACGCTCGATTGACCATCACTCCACGTTTAACCAGACTGTCTGGATACCTCTTGTTTCTCACGCAAACTATCAAGCCAAATATGGGTCAGCGAAAACATGGTATAGTCAGAATCTTTTCGAAAATTTGTACAAATCCTGTTTTAAAAATAAAGTTATTTTGGGGCATACATTTTGCTGCTTTAATTAGTCAATTAAAACTAGAATTGCCGTACCAATTAGCAAAATGAATATCATATGTGAAATTAGAAATAAACAAACAGAAAATGGTTTTATACAAGTCAAACTGTATGCTGATCTAACATTATTTCGCAGCATACAGAAAACAAATTATAAAATATCAATTATAACAAACAAGATTACAATGGAATACGTAATTTTTGGTCTATTATTATGCATAAAATCAGTTAAATTTACAGAGGAATATCATTTTTGGTTTAATTTTGGGTAATATCGTAATCTCTCATGTGGCTTTCGTACGTACATTTTACAAAGACAAGAATATAACAATATTTAAAGGGAATAAAACCTTCATGGCTTTCTTTAAGGAAGATCCCCATGAGCATCGTAAAAAACAACTAGCCAGCGCTATAATTTGCACAGACGGAATGGGTAGGTTATACTCCCTTTAAGGTGAATTAGTGCAAATCAATCCCAATTACCAAGAAAAAGTAGAAAGATACTCTATTGAATGCGTACATACTTTGCAATGTGGGAAGGCTGCAGTCATTTACGGGCATTAACATAACTCGGGTTAAGTAAAATTTGATTATGTAGGTTTCAGAGTTACAAGTAAGTGTGGCTTAGCCATACGGAAGACTCAATATTTAGGGCGAACCCCTTATATTGGTTAGAGTATGGAATGGTTTCCCTGTGGTTGTTGTTTCAAACCTATCCCAAGGTGATAAGATACCTTTTCACCTACGGGTACACATTTAATGTTAATTCTGCTTTGCGTGAATCTTACGGTGTTAAAATTCTCTATCTCCTACATAGAAAATTTCTGTTCAATCTTATCTGATTTTTAGTTACGCAAAACTAGTTTTGGGTCACTACAGCATTCATGCTCATGTCCACCGCCGCTACTATGAAAGGCAGAGTGCGTACGTGAAAATCTACTATTTAGACACAGCGTTTTACCTAATTATTCCGATTATTTTCTCCTATTTTAGACACAGCGTTCTACCTCTAACTTTTGGGAAAAATAAATTTCCTGATCTATTCAATTTGGATTTTAAGAGCATACAATTGAAATTTATCTTGTGAGCATAAAATTTTTCTGTGATACTTGTCATTACTTCAGACAGTTTTTCATTGTGTTAAGGAGGAAAATAAATAACAGCCTGTTCCCAATGTAAAGCCTTTCCAATATGTACTTCTAGTTTTTCTTGCTATTACAAAATGGGAGTCGCCTTAAGGTCTTTAACACCGAGTTAGCTAGAATTTAATGTAATTTTATCTAATTAATTTTTGTCTTTACATGTACCATAGTTAAATTTATTGTTTGCATGTTACTCGCTCACTACAATAATTTTTTTAAACGAATAATCATCAAGATAATTTGATTACTATACAGTGTTGTCATGATCAGACGAACACTTTAAGCATGGGGCTGTCCATCCTTAAGTTGTTAGTCTGACTACGTATAGGTGGAGCCTTTGTGGTCCATAATCACCAGCATGAAAAGACTTTGCACAGCAGTGTGGCCCCATTTTTCCGTTAACTAGGCCTACACGTTTTATATACAGTAACTACCCTAAACAGGAGACCATTCTAAGAGGTCGCTAAGTATTCAGGTGTAGTTTTTACGTTAACGAATGGTTCTTAAACATTCATCATTAAATGTGGACATGAAGTAATGATATAAGTCACTTTTTTCAGACTAAAGTAATCAGTTATATTTAATAGAATGCTGAGAAACTAATTCAAAAAGAGGAGCTCTGAGGTTCTCATTTTAAAACGTATATTTACCAAATGTTCCTTCCTACGCTGAGACTGGCTAACTTAATTTGAAACGTGTGGCAAATGTTTTATGCATGTAAGGTCTTACAGCCAAACATTAGGTAAACTTGGGTAAAATGAGAATTTTTATTGAGGGCTTCTCTTTGCGTATACTTTCAAATAAAAGCAACTTTTTTCAATACGTCATGTTCCATTAAGCGTAAATTTCTCCATGTGTAGTGTTGTTTATTTTCCTGAACCTCCTAAAGCATCTCCTAAGGTTAGAATAGCGCTTAGATATCCAAAGTCAAGCAGCCTTAAAAATTATCGGGTATTCAATGCGTTAAGTACTATCAAAGCCTGCTTGCTATGTTATCAGCAGCATTTTAAGTATTTTTAATGTATTATAGTCCATAAATGATAGACTAGATAATTTGATTTCAAACAAATTTTACAATTACTATAGCGTAAAGAGATCTGGCATTTGGTCAAGTAGGAGACTAAGTCTACTATCTAGTCTAAAGGGCATTGTCAACCGAGCGTGAAGTATAATTAATTTTAAAAGCATCCTTACCGAAAAAAGTTAGTCTGATTTGAAGTGGTCCTCAAGAACACTACAAAAGTCTTCTCGTAGTCTTTAAGACTAACTTTTTTTGGTAAGGGCAATTTTCGTGAAACTGTTTGCAAGCTCGCGAGTAGATTACTAGCATACACTTTCCAATGGATCAAGCTGATCTCGCGCAAGAGAAGATCATAATTGGTTTGTTCTCTCGCGCACGAAAGAATTCCTCTCCGATTTCAGCTTTATGTGTGTGCAAAGCATTTATGCTCACTCGTGAATGCCCCTTTAGGCATCAAGATACAAATAGAAGAACTAATCATATAAGCAGATGACATTGATCAACCCAAGTCAATAGCGAAAGGTATGGATTAAAATTAATTTTTAAAAGTGGCGCGTTCTTGTCATAAGCAGTTTTAAGAATCTAACTCGTAGATAAAAATCTGACAGTCAAAATAATTTTTAAATTTCATTATTTACGACCATTAGGAGTCTCTTACCTCAATGATTTGGTATCAAAGCTAACTTTTAATTCGTTTGAATATTTAAACCGACTACATAATCTAAGTGGACTTGCAATACGATGGGCTGTGGTTCACCAATCAGAAATAAGGTTTATCAATTTATTAGAAAATAATATTCACAAGATACGTAAGACTAGATTAATATATATATAATTCTGTTATTTTTGGTCTTATTAAATCAGGGCTTTTTTGTAAACTAAGGTGATTTTGTTTCTTATGGCTATATTTATTGAAGATGATCATCTATGCTAAGAATTAGAAGTGATAGGATAAACATGACATAAGACTAAATAATTCCATTTAAATATAGGTATAATGGTCCCTCATGATTTGAAACCAGCTGGCAAAATATCAAAAAATTTAGACAACTTCCCTAAGACTTAAAGGGCCACACAAGTAAATATTTAGGGATGGAGCCTATAGGAGGTATGAAGAAGCGGACTGATAGCTTTTTCCAAGCGCTTCTTATATTGAGAGTTCAAGACAGCAGCTCTGTGATTGAGAGGTGCCTCCAATGTATGACACAAATCTGCCTCTGCGCTGTTCTCAAGGTAATAAGACAAATTATTTTCCAGGGCTTGCCCACTGATTTCGAGCGCTTCCTCAGTGTTGTTAAGCACCCGAAGAAAAACGCTATCAGACTTACTTAACTGTTTAATATACTTCGAAACTATAAAAAAGTCATACAATAGGATTGATTTCTAGCAAAAAAATAAGTTTATCTGTCATTTAAGACTAAATAGACTTCGCAATAATCAAAATGTCTCCCATCACTATGTTTGTGGGAATATATTCTCACGTAATGTGGTAAAACATCGGAGATGTGGCTTAAACAGTTTTAAGTAAGAAGACTACCTCCTATTACCAACAAGTGTAGCCTTTACGGAAAAAAATGGTGATAAGTATGGCCCTTTAATTCTAAAAATATGACATAAATGAGGTGGCGTGTAGTAAATGACTAATAGGCTACTTCACTCTGAAACACATTCACATATCAGAGGGAAATGAAACATTAACCCTTTCAAAAAATAAAGTGGAGAAATTTTTTCAATTAAAATATTAAGAAACTAATTTTTGATGCATAGAAAAAGTCTAATCAAAATTTCAAAACTGCCTTTTCACACTTTTTTCTAATGTCACCAAGCGTGTTCTGGCAAGTACCTACTAAAAAAGGTCTATCATGTTTGCGGGCAAAAGATTTTTCTAGTTATGGGGTAGTACCACATCACATGAAATTGCGTATCTAATATCTAGGGAACCCTTGAAGGATCAACAAAATTTTGGTTCAGTTATCACGCAAATTCTCACGGTTTTCAAAAACTAGGACAGCAATGAGCTCAAAATTAATGTTCAATAATAGAGTTTTCAGCGTAAACATACATCAAGTGTAGTTTTTTCAATAACAGAACTTTGGCCAAGGCTTAAGGTAGAAATTGTTAGATAATCAATTTATTTTCATTTTCCTTAAACGTCTCCGTGCGCAATATAAGTGCTACCGTTCCGATTAAAATTTTACCAGAATGTGGTACTACCCATTTAAAGAACAAGCATGAGACGAACTTGACGTAGTAAATATGTGTGGCTTTATAAAATAAATCTTCCTACTTCTAAGATGATGTCCATTTTTCGTATGTCACGTTTTTTTTTTAAATTGCAAAATCTTTGATATCAACACTCTGTGCAAAGTGCAAAAGAAAATATAACATTTTTGGATCATTAAATTTACAGATTAATTATTAATCCCTTATATCTATTTAGTAATAAAACAACCTGGATCAATTTATAAATATATAATTAAAGATATCATAAAAATAAAACTATAGTGTGCTTAGTGAATGTAGTTTATATAATATTATATTAATTCATAACAAAGATTAATTTAAAAATTTTTAAAATCATTTAAAGGGATCCTAGACCAGTGCTTCGTGGAAGTAATCGATTACTACTGAGTAATCAATCTATTTTATAAGTAATCACCAGGATTAATCAGGTAATCTGCTCCACAAAGGCTATTGACAATTACTTTCAACGATTACTCGTATTTCTCTATACAAGTGTGTCTCACCTTTGCAGCTATAACCTTGAAAGTAATCGTAAAAACTAATGTGGTAATCGATTACTAAATGGTAATCGGTAATAGGATCCATCCTCCACTACTAGGCTCCGAAAAAAGTGATTTTTAATCGATTTTGACTGTTAAAATTTGCATAAAAATATCAAAACTCTCATACGAAAGATTTTGGATAATACACGATTAAAATACAACTCAAAATTCTTGAGAAGTTCAGAATTCTTGATGCCAACGAGATTATGTTTAGGAAACAAGGTGTTGTTTAAAGTAAACATGAAACGTATTTGGGCTTTGACAAACTGATGCAAATTGAAATGATTCCCGAATCATTTGCTGTTTTATTTTTCATTTCAAAATTGTAAGAAAAAATATTCTAATTTGGTCAAAAATGTTCCTAACAGAACTTGACCAAATAGACCAAATGAAAAAAACCTTAATTCAACAATTTTAAGTGAACCAAATTCATTTTAAATTTTGGTGCACTTTTGATGAATTCAGGATATTTAATTTTGGACTATCTGGTCGAATTACGAAGGAATTTTCCTGGACCAAATTAGAAACGTATTCCTCATTGGGTAAGCTAATTTCTTTCGTTATTCTATGGTATCACATTGAAAAGAAAAGTAAAATAGCTTTTGTGGATTAAATTCACCACAGCTTGGCTTGAGAAAAATTTCACAAAGCCCAAACGAGTCAAATTGGCATAATTTCAAAGAAGAAGTCGTTGGGCATCAGTATTTCTTGACTTATAATTTTTTTTAAATCAAATTCGAGCAAAACTTTGCCAATTTGCCCTTACCGAAAGTTAGTCTGATCGGAAAAGGTCCTCAAGATCACTACAAATGTTACTAAAGATTGTCATCTTAAAGACTGCTCCAAGACGTCTTGACTTCCCCAAGACCTCTTTAGACTACATAAGACACCTTAAAGACTTCTCCAAGACATCTTAAGGGTGATAATTGTGAATTACCGTGAAACTTGATACTTCTATGAGTACTTTACCCATTAATATCAATATATTAAATATTTTCTATACCTAAAATAATCATTCAAATAATTTCGCGTAAAATTTCCAATAAAATTAAAACAAATATTAAAACTGAACTTAAACTCAATCCCTGGCACTTCATTTAATTTTCACAACACTCACATATCACATCCTGAATTTAAAATACCCATATCCCATATGAACTATAATCTTGTAAATTAAGTACACCCAGTCAGTAACAATTGGTTTTTTCATCTCCTAATAATTTTTTTTCGTTAAATCTTTGTATAAATTTCGCTATAATATTCCTCTATGGTGCTTTGTTTTCATTGTTTTCTTAAAAAATAGTTTCATGTTATAGTTGTTTTCGCTGAATATAAAAAAATAAGATAGTAGACATTTTTTTTCACGCTTCATAGAGCCCATTTACTACCACTTGACTTCCTTCGGTTACGTTCAAAGACAAAACTTTATGCTTTTGTTTATGATACTCACTGATCCTTCCGTACGCGTACCTTAGAAAAATATGTATACGCAGATTAAGCATATTTCCAATTTATTCGAGGACATGAAACTTGACACGTGCAAAGTAAAAAACTAATGGGAACAATGTTTTGCTTGTCTGTTTAGTACTATCAAGAATATATATCCACACTAGAATGATGAACCGTAGACTATAGCTCCAGCATAACGCTAGTCACATACGTGAGGAGCTAATTAGTATTGAAGTAATGTACGTTATGATTTACACCCGATCACAGACCCGAGATTTCCTCTCCGCCTGCTGACTGCGTTTATCGTACAAAACCACTTAACTTGCACGTGACAAGATGTGGGGCTTAAAGCCCCTATAGGTTCAACCTGATTGTAACTAGCACGCATACAAAGATATAGCTATTTATTTAGATCTATTCTTGGTATTATCAGGATGACGAGGAAAATGCCTTCATTTTTTTATAGGAATTCATCAGTGAATTATAGGAAAATAAAGATAGAACATTACTGGAATATTTGTAGGAATAAACTATAGAAAAATTTAGTAATTATATAAGCACTGCTTTTAATTAGCACGAGTAAACCATATACTCCAAATAATTAGACGGTTTAAAGGGCAATTAAATAAAAAAAAAATTTCATTCGCACTTTCGGCTTGTGTGGACAATGTTCGCGAATAAACGTATCACACACGCACGAGTGTTACGTAAACGGGCAAAGTGAAATCCCATAGTCTAGACATACCTTTATAAGTTTGATAATCTCAAACTCTTATACATTCTAGCTAGTATGTGCAACGTTTTTCGTAACTAACACATTAAAACAGTGGCCTTGGCTTGGAAGAAAGTGAAGAAAATAACTTCACAACAGGTACGAAAGATAATCCGATCCCCAAATATGTATTTACATATGTTATATTGACGCTTCTAGCTTTAGAATTCTATCTTCTAACAATATCTTTCACCCGATCGATAGATAATCATGTTCAATACAGGTCAAAATAAAAAACACACGAACACCGTTATTTCATTTAAAGAGAAACTTGGAGCTAAAAATGGAACAGTCGATCCATTTGAAGCTCCAAGTTTATTTTTAAAGTTACGCCACGTAACATTTCCACTTACTTGAGAAAATCAAAGTCCAGAGTCGAATGAGCAGCCTGAATTATAGCCCATATACCCCACATTAAATGTGATGCCTTAAAAAAGTTACCAATTAAGTCTCCTGTACTAAGAGGTAAAAGAATAGAGATAATTCACTTACCAATGTGAATTTATTGACTTGGACGTAAAGCACTTCAACATCACAATCCGCTACGTCACCAGAGCTGCCTTCGCATTTCATTTTAGCCTCTAAATACGTTTTGAGCCACAATTTTTGGAATTCAGCATCAGGATAAAGATCCGGCGAGTAAGTATCTAGTCCTTTATAAATGATAGATTAAAAAACAATTAACCCCTCATTTTTCATACACCTCCTGATTGTACAAATGATAACCATCCCATTCTTTATACAAATGGTGAATAACTTATAATATTATTAAATTAACGAGACTGCTACTTCATGGTTGAGAAAAACTATTAAATGTATCTGTCCCTTCAGTCTTATATTTTATTGTAAGCTTCCATATTGTCAGACTTTCCTTCGGAAATTACTCAAATATAATTTTAAAATCCAGAACTAATAATTAGTTTTGCAGATATATTCTTATTAAACTAATTAAAGAGATTGCTACTTCATGGGTGAGAAACGTTTATTAAATAAACGCTTTCAGAGAGTCCCTTATCAATCCATTTACTCTGAGAATTTGCCTTTAGTTATTTGTTTTTTCAGAATGAATTGTAAATTAATTTGTGTTGAAATTAGTCATTGTATTATATTTTCAGCAATATTTTTACAATCAAATGACACCCCTACTTTTAAATAACATTTGAAGAAAAATAATTAAAGTGAATAGATTACAATTTTCTCGCTTGATTAAGATGTAGAAAGGTATTAAACGTGATTTAGCGATAACTTAAAACGAAAGTAGGACTTTCTGGATTAAAGGAACTGTAAATCCCCAGTCGGCGCCCAAGTCCATCTTTATATGTAACGTGTCAATTGTCATTTACGTCTCAGCTCTAACGAGTTTGATGTCAACTAATTGTATCACATGGATAAATTTTTTGCCTTTATGGTGTCCACAAGATTACAGAAAAATCACTTCGCGGGTGAACACGCGGTCAATACTTTTAACATAAGCTTTAATCTAATGATAGTCATCCTAAGTATAACTTCAAAGTAACGCAGTCTTAAACGGTTCTATCAGAGTAGTACTGACAAAATTATGTTTTAGTAACTAAATTCGAGATAAAACTCAAACTAATTCTCACTATATGGTTTTTTGAGTCTAAAATTAACGATCATACCTGTTTCATCATTCACCCATTTCCAGAATCCAGCCCCTGAAATTATTCAATTTTAAACCTCCAACTTCAAGCTAACTCAATTATCCCAGAAAAAATGTATACACGGAAGATTTTAGAAAAGATTTCAAATTGAAGAGTAAATAGAAATGGAAAAGTGGGAATAATGAACAGTAATGATACAATAGTACAGTAGCCAAAATATAGGTAACTCTTAAATGTGAATTTAAGGTTTTGAACGAGGCCTGTATCCAAGAAATTTTGATTGATGCGGTATTAGCTTAATGTAAGTTTGCCATACTGGGCAGAGTTGATTTTTGAGGGGCATTGCCCCTTGGTGCCCCTTACGGTTACGGACCTGTTTTGAACCATAGCAGGAATAGAACAATGTGAAGAAATAGCTAATGACTTACCCGCATATTCGCAGAAATGATTACCGATATCAAATGCTTGGTAATTTGGTGCCGCATACTCATAGTCTATGAATGATACTTTTCCTATTGATCAAATAAATATTGGAGAGATTAAAACCTTTGTCATAGTTGAATTTGCTTAAAAAGACAACTATTAAAGAAACCAAGAAATCTGGGTTTGAGAATTTTGAGTTAAACTTGTTAATACTTCTAACAATTTTCTAACTCCTAACTCTAGAATACCAAACCTTAAAGGGTGAATGCAGCCTAACAAGTGATTTTTTATCAATACCTAATCCACTAAAGAAAATTTTCACCAACAAATATTAAACTAGAAATAAATTGAAAACTTACCCCAAAAATAGGCTTAGCGGGATTCATGGAGATCCTGATTTTCTCGCGTATAAGGCCTAGCAACCAATTAATCTAACGCGATTGTAAGTCTCGTGGAGATCTCAAGTGAACGACGTGCATCTGCTCATTGGTCGCTAGACCTTACACGGAGGCAATTCATGATCTCCACGAATCCCAATAAGCCTATTCTCCAGGTAAGTTTTAAATTTATTTCTAGTCAAATATTCGTTTTGTAAACTTTTTATCGGTGGATTAGGCCTATTTAAACAACAAGGAATCGATAAAAAAAAACTTGTTATTAGTTTGCATTCTCCCTTTAAATATAATGACTAAATCATGACACTATTTAGTAAACAAGAAAAGTTTTATAAATATTAATGGGTAACTTGGAGCTAAAAGGGGAAGTCTTCCATTACGTCAAGAAGTCTTGGGGAGGTCTTAAAGACTTCCCCAAGACTTTAGTAGCGTTCTTGAAGACCTCTTCAGATCAGACTAAATTTTTAGGTAAGGGTAGACCCATTTTTGGTGTTTAAATTAATTTCTCAAGTTGGGTAACGTTTGAATAAAGACCTTGGCCATCAAACACTAGCCTTTTCTATTATGTTAGGACATTAGGACATTACAAATGTTGTTGAAGCCTAAAATAGTATGATTGGTCTGATATTACATTCACTTTTATTAATTTAAACACCAAAAAAGTGTCCAATAGCGAAAATTCCTCTACACTAATCTTACTCAAACAAAACTGATTTCCTAGCTGATTCCTTTATTTCAAGGAAAAATAGGCTTAGCTGGATTCATGGAGATCCTAAACTTCCCATATAATGACTATCGATCAATGACATGGATCAATAGTCGATATACAGGGAGTTCAGGATATCTCCATGAATCCAGCTAAGCCTATTTCTCGGTTAAATTTATCTCTGGTTTAATATTTGTTTGTAATTTTTTTTACTGGTGAATTAGGCCTATTTAAACAACAAGGAATCTCCCTTTAAAAGAATATGCTACAAAGTAAAGGGATGAAAAAGAAAAGTCTAAGCTTACCAGTTTTCTCATCGTACAAAATATTCTTCAGTAGTAAATCATTATGGCAAAAGACTATCGGCGAGTTTAAACTTGTCAAATGCCTTTCTAGAAGAATAATTTCTTCTTCCAAAGCGGCTTTTTGTAAAGTATCAGTTTTGAAACTAAAAATAATTGTAAATTTAAGAAGTATACATTAGCTATATTAACTGAGCGATTAAATAACAAAACAGGTATGGTGAAGTATAACAACCTATTTCTCACTGGTAAGTATTCTGGTACTAACGCTACATATTTCCTTAGTAATGGGAATATACATGCTTTTAAATCCACATGTTGTTTGTATTCCTCATCTAGGCCTACACTGTGCATTTTTGCCATCTGCTCCGCTATCAACCTGTAACGAGTTAAAATAGTAATTTGTCAAAAAGGGGGAGGAAACTGTGACAATAAGAGCATGTTTACGAAAGTAAGTAACCATGTCACCAATTTTGTCAAGGCTATTGTTACGTTACTAAAAAGGGTCAATTGCCGTGCGTATTACCAAGCAAACCACAAATGCTATCAGTTCGCGGTTTAAACTTAAATTTGAATTCAAATCTTATTTAGTTCATGATGTAATTTTGATAATTATAACGCGAGAGATTAGTGAGTCTTGTTGAAAAATAACTTATTGAAATTTTATGATTTCCGTACCTATTATCTCGCGTTCTAATACTGCTAGATTCTTCTTCTAGTTACGATAAGAAATGTATAGAATAAGGGTAAACTCAAAGATGTCGCCACAATAGGGTCTTTTATCTGAGATCCGTCTCCATTTGGCCTACAGCGTGCCTATCCGCAGCGAGAGGCGGGATAATGTAGAGGAAAGAGCTAAGAGAGAGTTCAGTAGACTGGGAAATAAATTATTCCCAAAACAATCCTAACCCCCCGAAAAACTGAGACAGCTATTAAGAAAATCTGAGCCAACTTGGGTTTTTTCATTTAAAATGAGCGTGTCACGTTGACTGCTTCCTTAAGTCAGTCTTCTCTACATTATAGGCGCCCTCTAAATATCCAGAAGAGGCGTATGAAAATTCTATAAGAGGTTTTAATAAACATTTTCAGGATTTTTTGTTTGCCCGTAGAATAATTTTTGGTGCAAAAAACTATTTCAAGTACTTAAAAACCCAAGAATACTACTTACTTGGATATAAGAGGGTCTCTGACACTCTTCTCATCAAGTACTTCCCCCGGCGAATATCCATAGCACAGACCATTTGTAAATCCACAATAGACTGGAGATCCAAGACCAGTTCTTTCCATGAATTTCATATTGGCCACTTCAAGGTTTCGGTCGATAAAAAGCTCCGTGCTTTTTCCATACACTCTTATTAGCACTAAATTTTCCTGTTCACTTTCAAGGTAGCATCCTACCAAACGATTTGTGTGACCATCCGTAAAAAGCTAAAACAAAAGCAACCTATCAACACTAAAATAAAAACCACCCTTACGGAAAAAAGTTACTCCGATCTGAAGAGGTCTTCAAGAACGCTACAGAAGTCTTGGGAAGTCTTTAAGACCTCCCCATGACTTCTTGACGTAATGGAAGACTTCCCCAAGACCTCTTAAGACTACATAAGACACCCGAAAGCTTCCCCAAGACTAACTTTTTTTGGTAAGGGCAATAGGAATATTTAAAGCAGCCAGAGGCTCTGCTGCCATTTAATAGAAACTCTAGAGCCTCCAGATATTTTAAATGGATATGCAACCCAAGGATGTTAACTATGAACTAGAATTTTAACCCTACTGAAATATCTAATTAATAATTAATCTACGAGTATTTAAAGCAAGTGTTTTGTCAACTCATTAATAATCTCAGGATCTTTGTGCCATCTTGATAACATAATCGAGAACGAATATCTGTTTTCTATATATCGCTAAAGTAATCATACAAATTACGACTGCCCCTTGGTCTTTGACCTCCCTATTCTCAGTCGTCTCAGTACCGTCAATCAAACCACAGTTAATGGTGTTTGCGTTTACTTTAATGTAACTAGCATTCTTCTAATATAAATAACTTTTCATGTTAATTTCCTGTATCCCACCGTATTTTCATGTGCCTAACTGTATCTTCATATGCCCCACTGTATTTTTTCACTGTATTCGCATGTTTCTTGTGCCCATGTTTATCTGTATAGTGCTACCTCATTCTGGAGCTGTAATACCCTCTTCAAACGAGGCGTGATTAGCTGTGGTTTAATCAGATTTAACCGAGGTTTACATACCCTTCTTTGTTCAATAAACCTCCTTTAATTGTGATTAAACCGCGGTTAAATCTGATTAAACCGGCTAGTTACGTCTCGTCTGAAGAGGATATAAGGCTGTCTCCAGCTAAAACTATTTTCCAGTTAAGATTTAAATTTATTTCTAGTTTAATATTTGTTTGAAAATTTTTTCACTAGTGGATTAGGACTATTTAAATGATAAGGGTCGGTAAAAATCACTTGTTAGGTTTCATTTTCCCTTAAAAGGGTTGGAAATGATTTAGTCTACGATAACAAAAATGAGTCTTACCTTGAATTTTATTTTGCTAGGATCCCACTCGGTTTTAACGTGTTGTAATACCTTTTTAGCACTCAAACATAGTTCATCAAACGGTTCACTAGGTACCACTATATTCAAGAGCTGTTCATAAGTAATATAAAAGACAAAATAACATGTAATTAATGTCATGTTAATGATAAAAGTAATGGCCGATGGCAGATGCTATTTTGCCCCGATAAATTCAATTCCCGAAAAACAGGCCAAAATAGTATTTGACACGTGGACAATGCTATTTGGTCTGTTTTTCAGGCTAAAAGAGTAAACATTTGACGGCAGCTGTTTGGCCCAAAAAATAGGCCAAAATAGCAACATGATTTTACTGATGAGTCTGAAATCCATAAATTGGGTCAAACTAGCTGCTCATAGATTACAGGTTGCATTTGGTTTGATTTCTGGGCCAAAAGTAGTGAATGCTTGGAAGGTCATTATTTTGACCCGCCAAATGGAAAATATATATGAGATTCATTTTTAAATGAAAAATTAACAATACTAGTCTAAAAGAAGGGGTATTGGATGCAAATCAAGAACACAAACAGCAAATGGAAAAAGCTTGAATAGCACAAACCTTCCCAAGGGTTTTCTCACGTTCACCAGACATTTCATTCGTAATGGAAATGAAAGCCTTTAATTAAGCATCAATGAAATTTAAAGCCGATGGTTATTAATGAATTAAAGCCAGTCTTTTGGGAGAATAAAAATATATTATACCATTTTATAGCAAAAAGGAAATAATTAGCAGCCAAAATCGTTCTTCTAGGCTCCAGCCTCCAGGATAGAACCAAGTTCAACCAATACAATTTTGACAGACGATTTTTGAGCAGGAGGAACTTGGAGCAGGAACGGAAATAAACAGAAGTAACTGGACATTGTCCGATATACTTCACTCATAACTTTTTATTTTTGAAAGGGGCTCTAGATATTTGTCCGATAAGTAAAAGTACTTACTGGTACAGGGAATTCCGGCCATATCGTAGTTTAACCACGATAAACAGAGCTAAAGTGGTTTAAAAAATATGTCGAACCATAATTACACAACATTTGAATGTAATTTTTATTTTAAAAATGTCGAAACTGGCATTTTTACTGTCGCAGTAATTATTTCTATGAAATTTGCATATATATTTTGAATCTTTTTGTAAAGATCTTTCCGAAAAAGCTACTAAATATCCATTTGGATATACATAGTTTTCAGTAAAGGGGCAAAATAAAATTCCACCCCTCTTACCCAGCTTTGCTTTCATTCCCAGGTTGCCAGGAGCTTGTGAGTGCAGTTCAGAACAGATCAGTTTCAAAACTGAACTCTAGCCTTTCCCTCTGCACTCACAAGTGGCTGGCAACATGGGGGGAACGGCACTTACCCCCTTTAGTGAAAACTATGTATAAGATGCCCAAATATAACTGATCAGGGATGTTACTTATTCCTATTTCCAAGAATAGATCTAAACTACACGATAGATGTGGGAGATCTATTCTAGCTATTTTTTAGGTAGCTGAAGATTTTTCTAAGGAAATTTTATTCTTCAAATCATCGCTGAATCGCACCCATTCGGCATGCAATTGAGCGTTCTTCGGACCCCAAGTCACGTGTGGCTTGAAAGCGGTTGATATTGCCTGCCATTAACGAAATAATATCAGTTTTCACAACAAAATCTATTGACGGCCCAAGAAAGTACAAAAGTAGAACTAGGCACGTATAATTAATCCATGGATCATCCCTAGAGATACGTTTCTAGCGACCTCTGTTAATTGGGAAACGCAAAATTTTCATGCTATTTCTAGTTCCCACCTGAATTGTAGCTCTCTTTGCAATGTCATCGAAATATCTAACTGATTATTATTATTATTAACAACTGATTAATCCAATATTTGCGGATTATCTTGTTCAAACCCAGACCTCTAACTCTACAAAATAATATAAAATCTATTTGGCTGTGAATAATAATTTAAGAGTTCTTGTTGAAAATAAGATCCCATTCGTATACGTTCTTGGATCAAAAATCGCATTCATTACTTACCATAATTAAACCCTTTCTTCTGTGTTTAAAAACTTCGACCACTATCCAGAATGGAATTTGTAGCATAGCAATGGATGCCAGACCCCAGCCTAAAATATTTCCCCACCAGGGAATTCCAGGTTTTTCTTCGTAAGCGACCACGATATTCCCATATACGAATATGACCTGAAATTATATTACATGTTAAGATTTCTAAAGGTTAAACACAATTAAAGGGAGAATGCAACCTAATTTCTTATCGATGCCTTATCATTACTGTTGTGAAAAATATCTTATATGGCACGCTACACAAATTCTAGTTGATCCAAATTACCCCATATTAGCTTACTATAAGAGAAACGGGCGTTATTCCACCCCATGTAATTTTCCAGAACCAATTTGGTTGACTTCCAAGCATGTACTCCACGTCGTTACACAACTTCTTAGTTCCTGAAACAAAGAAATACCGTTAAACGAAAAGTACCACATGGGAAGGTTTATTTTAGGGGAGGTTAGATTAAATGGTTAAACAATGATTTCCGTAGTTCGTATGCTTCTGACACTGTTCAATTACTAAATATTTACTATCTTTCTTTGACTATGTCTTACCATAAATCCACATTATTCCAATAACTTCGCATATGCCATAGAAAAAGACGGCGGTACCCACACAATAGTTATCAAGAAGCATCATGATGTAAGAACCACCCTGTATAAATTTAAATCTTTAACATTAGTATTGTTTTCCAGAACTGTATTCCAACCAAGTAATGCCAGACCGCTAAAACTAAAATAGTATAGCCATTTACAGACTGAGCTAGATTACTAGTGATCCCAACTTTTATATTGTGAAAATAAGTTAAAGGGACCATCCGCCATTTTTATAGCTCCATTAAAGTCGCCTTCTTTTCTCACTTAGCATCCGAACGAACGAGACTTGAAAGTCCTTATATGGCGTTACTTATGATAATTACATTGGTGGTAAGTGGAATTCCGCAAAAAAATGCAAATATAGTCATCGCCAAAGCCAGTCTCCATTTTTTGTGCCTGAGCGAAGGAAACCGATCTCGAACAGCCGTTAAAATGGTCTCAATTTGGGCAACCTAAAAATATGATTACATTATTTTACAGCATGAATTCATTTTTTCTATTGATGCTGTCTTATTTGTTGCTTCTATCGTTCTATCTAACCTAACCAAAATGCATATTTTAAATGAGAGAGGTAGTCCATCCTCTTATAAAACACGAAATAATAAAACTTACGGAACTACCGATTCCCAGGGTGAACAGCATTATGAAGAAAAGAACTGACCAAAGTTGAGGGACAAAACCAATGTTGCCAAGTGCTTCCGGATAAGCTATGAAAGCCAAAGACATTCCTTCTAAAAGATAAATGGACTTTTAAGTTACATGTGGAAGTTATTAGTGGGTGCTAATTCTAACTGCCAGACAGGGTCAAGAAAGGTGCCTTGTATGTCAATATCGCCGTTAAAGGGATTTATTATATAAAGTAAATGCTAACCTTTTTTGCTGACAACAGTATCGACGTCCTGACCAAGTTTTAGAGCTAAAGTACCTAAAACCGAAAATATCACAGAAGCAGCTAGAAGACTAGTAAACGTGTCCGTGAAGCTGACAATCAACGCGTCTCTGTAACAAAATTAAATTTTGATCTTACAAGATAAATTAACAAAAAAAGTTCGTCGAAAAAATGTTGAACCGTTTAAGGCGATAATAAAGGGTTATTTAGTACGATGAAAAACCACGAGATGGCCCTGATTTTCATAATAGGGGTCTAAGTTTTTCTGGGAATGATTTATTTCCCAGTCTACTGAACTCTCTCTTAACTCTTTCCCCAGTATCCCGCAATTCGCGGAAGCGGGTGGGCAGTCTGTAGGTCAGACGGTGACGGGTCTCGGATAATAGGCTCTATTGTGGCGACATCTTCGAGTTAACGCGTCAAACACCGTTATAATATACGTTTCTTATCGTAACTAGAGAAAAATTAAACTTAAAATTGTCAAATTATACCACGAACTACGTCTGACTTTTACGGTTCGTCAGAAGTAAAGTTGAAGAATCTAGGGATATTACAACGTGAGATATTAGGTACAGAAATGATCAAATTTCGAGAAGTTATTTTTAAACAAGATTCTCTCGTGTTGTAATCATCCAAATTACATCATGAACTGTAGATTTCAATTGAAATTTAAGTGAAAACCGCGAACTGATAGCATTTGTAGTTAGCTTGATAATAGGTACCGCAAATGACCCTTTTTGGTGAGTTACCCATTGACTACCATCTTAAACTGATTTTCTATATATTGTATCACTAGGTTACCGATTCTTCATCATCATAACCCTTGTTTCTATCCCTTTACCTTCAGTATTGATGGTGCCATGAAAAACTTAAAAGTGGTTTGGTACATGATTAGGAAACTAGAAAAGCAAATTTTACTTGGAGACATTGTGCTTGAAATCGTTGTAGCTGGAATACATCACTAGAGATCCGTAGCCAACAGCGAGTGAAAAGAAAGACTGCTCGCAAGCGTGGTACCAAACCTACAATGAAAACGGTCATTGCACAACGAGCAACCAATAGTCATGATTCAGAAATATATATTCAGATTGGGTAGACTGTTTAGGGGGGTGAATTAAATTAAATTGTATTAAACACACCGATCAGTTCATAACATCAGACGCTAACACGTCTACTAAATAAAAGAAATATGGTATTTGACTTATTAGGAGGAGCTTAATTTCTTAAAGCGTAAGAAAAACTTTATATCTTATTGCCCCTCCTGAATTGACGTAGCAAGAAAACATGTATTTGGGTGCCCTGTTTACAGCCCCGGTTTTGCTTAAGAGAAATAGGATCCGCCTCCTCTTTCCAATTCCCTCTAATAGAAGAGGTCGTTGACTAAATTGGGTGCCCTGTTTACAGCCCAGGTTTTGCTTAAGAGAAATAGGATCCGCCTCCTCTTTCCAATTCCCTCTAATAGAAGAGTTCGTTGACTAAATCGCGCACTCACTAAAGCCATACAAATATTCCGTCTATACATAGTTTTCACTAAAGGGGGTAAATGCCGTTTCCCAAGTGTTGCCAACCACTTCCAGAAAGGGAAGGAGTTTACTGTTTTAAGTCTTACCTCTGGACGCAAGAGATCCTCCCATTTGGGCGTAAAAAAGTATCGTAGTCCGTTAATTGCACCGTCGTTCAGAAGGGCCACAATTAACAACGAGACGAGAACAGTGTAAGGAAAGAAGGCAGTGAAATATGAGACCTAAAGAATGGAATATCAATGAAGTAATATGATATATTTGACAACAGCAAGATTCACTATTTATGACTAAGCTTTACATTTTGATTATAATAGAGAAAAAAATCTAACATAGGCCGAATAAACTGATTCTCTATGGAATGTTTTACTCGAAACAATGTTGTATACAGCTATATTCACCTAAAATACGGTGTTTTTTGTGGCAAGATAATTTTACGCTAGCTTCAAAGATTAAAAATTTTTAGGTTAAATTCTAATTGAGCAAAAAAATTGCTGAGAACCAAGCAAAATTACACACTGCACTATAAATTCCATCAGCACAATGGACAGACACCTTTAGGGTTGCTATTAATAAGATAAAATAAGGTGAGTGTGTGCAAAATTTACAATTATCGTAATATTTGACGGGCTCTAAGCTGTTTAATCCTCTAGAGTCTCGATTTTCTTACACAGAGCCTTTCGAGGAACTCTCCTACCATAACTTTTCTGATTCGTTAGACTACAATTGCATCATAATGCCACAGGACTTTCTAATTGCCAGTGACCTATATGCCCTTAATGGGGCTGATAGGTCAAAAATAAATTAGAAAATGACGGGGAATGACGTCCTGTTATAGAACTATCAGGGTAAATAAGTCACCGCCAATTAGAACGCATAGAAGCATTATGACGCAATTGAAGGTAACGAATCAAAGGTTTCTTCCTCTGTGGTTCGGTACTAGACTTTTGCGCCTTTATTTATTTTTGCTAAAGACATCCTTATTCGTACCTGTTCGGATATGAAACATTACCTTGCCAAGTGACTCAATTCCCTTGATGATGGCGAGGAAAACGACTGTCCAAGCGAGTAGGAGACAAAGGGGTAGAGGCCAATCCATGCTGTTAACTACTTCCAAGCTGGATGACTTATTCAAAACACGATTGCTTTAAAATAAAATAAATTGGAAATTAATTTTTTTTTTCGTTGTAGACGTCGCAATAATTTCAAATTTAAATTTACTTAAAATATAATTCAGTCAAGCCGGAAGACGATATATTAGACTGTAAATTAAAATTAGGTTAAATACTACACTTTTGAAGCAAATTATAATCGAAATCGGTCAAAACATGCGCAGAAAAATTTCAAAATAAAACAAAAAAAAAAAAAAAAAAAGGTTTTTTTTACAGTTAAGTTGGGATGTCAAAGACTCACTAAGCCTAATAATATTAAATTGAAACAACCAAAAACAAATCTACCTCAAAGCAAGTAGAATTTCCAGCCCAACTCGGATCACAGTAAGTCCATGGCAGTGTATCCGTCATAGAGGCGAAGAAGTAGAAAATCGTCAAAGCCATTAAGTAATTATAAAATATCATCAAATAGAGATTGGACACCATCTGAGCGTATCCGATACCTTTAATACAAATACATTGAATATATATTCATTATAAGACCAAAAATATTTGGTTAAAAATAACAAGGGGTCCCTTTTCAAGCAAACACATGACATTCTCCCTCAAAATAGCCCATAAATGTCGTGAAATTAAATTCGGATGTATATCATTTGCCATCAAATAAGACCATGCACGGTTTTTTAAATAGTGTAGTTGTAAGGCCTCACTATTTTTTAGGTCGATAGAGGCGTGCCCGGCGCGCGTTACTTTGTTACTCTGGGTTCGGGAACACGAAAGTGGCAAAAGCCAGTAATACGTGCTGAAATTGCCCTATGTATTTTCCCCTGAGGCGTCCCATAGAAAATCCTTTTTTAAACTCACCCTAATGCATTTTCTATGAGAATCATGTAGAAGCAGAAGCCGATGAAACCCTCCTTTGAAGTCTATTACTCTCGGGTCTTGTCTACCCCTCTCTGTATGGGTTAGTTTTAAAAAGCGCGATTCGTACTACTCCTAACGGTAGATATTTTTGGAGCGGGAGTTCGTCGAGCGAATATCTCTAGCAGCCTTGGAGTTCGTCAAAAAAAAAAACGTCGTCGTTTGTGGAGAGAGAGAATTTCCAATTTTGCGTAGACAGGGGGTATGAAGTAGGGCCCCTCCGATCTCGTAAAATTGGGAATTTTACCCATACAGAGAGGAGCGCTATATCGAACATTAGAGTAGTAGACTTCAAAGAAGGGTTTCATCGGCTTCTGGTAGAAGTATTATTTCGCTGTCTTCCCATCTTAATGGACTTTCGCTTTGCCACATTCACTGCAATTGCTTTATGTTACTTAATCAGGTACACTATTAACCACGAAAATTTATTTTCAGTCTTGTTTAGGTAGTTGAGGTGTTTATTTTAAGGAGCATTAAATGTATATATTGTTAAAACCTGTCTTCATGTTTAAAATATCCCTCATTATGTTTTAAATTCGCTTAATAGTAGGTTTGCAACGTCTCTAAATGTTTGAAATTAATATACCTTTGAGTGCTGGCACTACATTCCACACTTTGATGGGTCCAGTTCCACTAAATTGGCCCAATACAAGTTCCATGTAATAAAGTGGTCTTCCAATTATTACCAATACGATTAAATACGGAATTAGAAAGGCTCCTAAAAGAAAAAAATATAGTCATACTTGACAATAGTTCTAATTCATTCTTTTAAGCGGTTTTATCTGTTGACCGTAATTAACTGTAGCAATTAATTGGTCCAACTTTACCCTTCACACGCTAATTAAAAACAATAAATTTGATCTTCCAATTATTCTAAGAACAATTCTGTGTGTAATATGATTATTTTTGGAAAACCTCACCAAAAGATAAAATTTAGAAATACTTGCCCCCGCCGTTGTTGTACGCTACGTTAGGGAACCTCCACACATTTCCAAGTCCAACGGATACTGACATACACGACAAAAGGAATTCGACTTTTCTGCCCCAAGTGCCTCTCTTGGTTTCGTCGGCCAAGGGGACATAGTCTTCCACTTCGCAGTCAACTTCTTGGGTCATCTTGTAAAATGACCTCGATGTCTTCGGAGACTTCAAGATTCACTGATTTAGTTACGAATTTTTCTCGGACTAAAACGTTTTCTATACACAAGAAGTTTTACCAAGAACACAGTTATTTGAAATTAAAAGTCTTAATATTAGAGCTCGGAATTCGTATAACTTTTGTTAATTGAATAAGACCATCGTGAACTATCCGTTCATGAAAAATTATTCATTTCTTATTCAAATTAACTGAATGTAAGGCAAACTTTTTATTCGAATATTCATTGTTATATGAAATTAATTCAAGTTATACGAGTTATTCATTCGCCAATAAGAACAATTTGAAACCTTTTGAGTTTCTTCGCGGATTTTAACCCTAATTGAGATCTCGAAGCTCTAGAATGCAGTAATTTAGTCGCTGTTACTTTCAATTTAGATTAAAATCTAATAATTATATTTCATTCTACACGGAATTCGAGAAACCTCATATTTATCTTCGCGTTATCCGTTTGAATAAACGCGTAATTTGTTTATTAATCAAGCTTAAAATTTTATCTCCGGGTCTAATTCGCATCCAGCATTTGATAGGCGTCTGTTTGTGGTTTTATATAACTTAATTTATCCGAGATTAAAATATCTTGTTATCAATGAATATCCTAAATTATTCATTATCCGATTCCGAGCTCTACTTAAAATATCCTTTGTAATCGAATTCAATTGAAAAAAAAGGTATATAACTTGCCTTAAATTTTTATTCCAAAGATATTGAAATGAGTCCTACTCAAAAGTAGGATGGTGGTAAAGCGCGGCAAATCATTATCAAACAGAAAATAAAGACGTTATGAACAATTCATTCAAAAGTTGTTCACTCATGACTTATTTGAATAAAATATAATAATCTCGTTAGGCCGAGCTTGGCCGAATTATCTAGAATGCGTCTAAGATGCCTCGAAAAGAATTTTTGAAAGCGGTCGCTAAACTTTAACAGCCTATATATATATAACAAATTAAGAATTGTTGCGTTATAGCGACAATTGACAGCAAATTCCATTGATCCAAGGATATATCTGTAAAAAGATGCTTTAAAAAACATATTAATGGGGGGGAAGAGAGATAGAAAAACTCTCAATTGTTTGCTATATGGAGAGTAAAGAGAAATGGATTGGAAAATATACAATTTTAAAAATGATTTAGTTTGGTAAATGTGACCTATATTATATCAAAATGAAAATATATTTTTGGGTCAAGTTCCCTTCGATAGAAAAAATGAAAAGTGAATTTATATTTTATCGAAAACAAAATCAGTGTGCCGCCTCTCGTGGAAGCAAGTGGGCACGCTGTAGGCCAGACAGTGACGGGTCTACGTTAATAGGCTCTATTGTGGCGACATCTTCGAGCTTACGCGTAAAACACCGTTATAATATATATTTCTTGTCGCAATTCGTAACTAGAGACAAATTAAACATAAAATTGTCAAATTATACCACGAACTACGTCGAACTTTTATGGTTCGTCAGAAGGAAAGTTGAAGAATCTAGCGATATTAGAACGAGAGATAATAGGTTATTTTTAAAGAAGACTCGCTAATCTCTAGCGTTATAATTATTAAAATTACATCATGAACTAAAGATTTAAATTTAAGTGAAAACCGCGAACTGATAGCATTTGTGGTTCGCTTGATAATAGGCGAGTTACCGCCTTAAATATGACATACTTCGTTAACTTCTCCTCTTCTATATTCTCCCTTGATTATGACAACTGTCTCACAAATCATCTCATCCCCAAACAGTGGACCTCAACGTTGAACAATACCAAAGGTTAATTAAAGGAGGACCAAGCTTTGGATATGTCTACGAAAATTTCGTGTTCTATAAATAGAAAAGGAATTATATATGCTAATATTGCAAGATATGTAATCTAAATCAGTTGGTGTTTTCAACGCGTAAAAAGCTAAACTTGTAGCCTTCTCTTACAAACATAAAACTAAACTTATACTGACACTAGTTTGGGGTGAATTTCGTAACGATATTTATTATTTTATTAAAATATAGTTTCAGGGTTGTGACGTACTTGTTAGATTTTTCAACCTTTCATCCGAATTATTTTTGATTTCTATTATAGGACATTCTGGTACCAGAAGCCGATGAAACCCTCCTTTGAAGTCAATTACTCCCGGGGCTTGTCTACCCCTCTCTGTATGGGTTAGTTTCAAAAAGCGCGATTCGTACGCCTCCTAACGGTAGATATTTTCGGAGTGGGAGTTCGTCGAGCGAATATCTCTAGCAGCGTTTGAGTTCATCAAAAAAACGTCGTCGTTTGTGGAGAGAGAAAATTTCCAATTTTCCGTAGACAGGGGGTATGAAGTAGGACCCCTCTGATCTCGTAAAATTGGGAATTTTACCCATACAGAGAGGAGCGCTACATCGAACATTAGAGTAGTAGACTTCAAAGGAGGGTTTCATCGGCTTCTGCTGGTACTTATAGAATAGACGATAATATAAATTCTGCCTTCGTCGCAACCTTGAAAAAAGGCAACATTTTCCGTAGAAATGGGTTCTATTTAACGGCTCTTTTTGTTAGTTTAGTTTCAAGGTTGGAAAAAGTATGGAAAATCCTATACTTTGAACCAGCCTTGAAAAAAGGCATCATCTTCAATACAAACGGGTGCTTTTTAACAGGTATTTTATCCGTTTCCAAGATTATTTTATAAAAAAGGCCTTTTGGAAGCGATCATACAACGCTGCGCTATAGACTTTTACTTTTTGTAGTGTCTTATGAAGGGGGATACCATTTTGCCTGCTCCTCAATCAGCAAACCTCAGGTTGATTGTGGCGCCATCTCTGCGTCGGGGATAATACGTGGATTTAACAGAACTTTCCCCTTTCCATCCCACCTGGAGATCACGTGTGTGACGAGTGCGTATTTGGTTTATGAAAATATGCAAATTTATATAATTTGCGGATAAGTTTTTAATTTATTTCTAGTTTAATATTAGTTTGAAAAATGTTTTACTGGTGGATTAGGCCTATTTAAACGATAAAGTACTTAAGTACTTAAAGATAATTTTACCATTTATGTATATATTTGTTATTCTAAACCATTTAATACAGCCTTAAGCCCGTGCCAAGTTTCTGATGATATATTGTAAATTTTTTCAGGGGCTATTAAAAAACCGTCGTCACCTTCGTCTGGAAGTTCAAGAATGAAGACATAAGGAGTATGTAAGGTGTCATAAACCCAATCGATTGAAGAGCCTGCGCTCTCATCTGTTTTAAAAATTACAATTTCACCTTACCTCAAGTAAATAATTCGTAAACTTAACTTACATATGGTCGAATAGAGAGGTCCGACAATGTACTCAGTTCCCGAAAATTCTTTAACTGCCTTGGCACCGAGATTTGCCAGATAATGCTGAAATGAAGCAAAGCGAAGTTATTTCACGATACAAAATCTAGTACATTGAAAAATGCAATAAGGGTTTGTTTTCCAGTTAGAGCCCGGAATTCGTATAAGTTTTGTTAATTGAATAAGACCATCGTGAATCTTAATCAGATATTATCAGTTCGTGAACAAAATATCCATATCTTATTCGAGTTAATGTATACTAATCACATGCTTATGTCAAACCTTTAAACATTCTCGTTTCTAACGTAATTTTAAATAATTAAAATACAGTATATCAGAAGCCGATGACACCCTCCTTTCAAGTCTACTACTCTAATGTTAGATATAGCGCTCTTCTCTGTATGGGTAAAATTCCCAATTTTATGAGATCGGAGGGGTCCTACTTCATGCCCCCCTGTCTACGGAAAATTGGAAATTCTCTCTCTCTCCTCATACGACGACGTTTGGTTGACGAACTCCAAGGTTGCTAGAGATATTCGCTGGACGAACACCCGCTCTGAAAATATCTACCGTTAGGAGGCGTTCGAATCGCGCTTTTTGAAACTAACCCATACAGAGACGGGTAGACCAGACCCGGGAGTAAGAGACTTCAAAGGAAGGTTTAATCGGCTTCTGAGTATATTGAAAACTCATCAGTTTTGAATGTTTTCAAATAAGCTACAATATTTTTATGGATACTTAAACATGTTGTGTATTTTCACGATTAGAATTCCAAAGTTTCTTACCAGTTGTTGGTAGTTGGGTGGTGGCGTTGATGTGTATCCATATGGATACATCCAAAGTTGCGAAAAACTGTGTAGAGCAGTGTACATTTTTAGACGACTTCCAAGTTGCATAATGAAGGTTCTCAAAGCTTTTGTTTCTTCTTCCGAAAATGCGTAGTCCCCGCAATAACCATCTACACATGGATTGTGGCTGGAACCCAAATCTAAAATAAATTGTACGTGTTAATAGGGATTGTAATTCGGCCTGCATACGTCCCCTTCAATGGGGCATTTGTTGGTTCCGTCTAAAAAAATATTTAGTGACGTAATTTGAAAGTTCTGCAAACGAATTGCCTGACACACTTGGATTCGTTGTACACCTGAGTTCACTGAGTTCTGTTATGAGTACATAAAGTTCAAACTCTTATGGAGTATTGTGTTTGAAACCTCTGCCGTCTGGCCTACAGTGTGCCCACCCGCAGCGATCATAATCATACCCAAACAACCCCTATTATGAAAATCAGTGCCATCCCGTGTTTTTCATAGTACTAAATAACCCTGGTTTGTAGAAAAGGTTTTGAAGAACTTTAGAGCCAAATGAAACTAGCATATTCCTGTATTTCTCTAAACTTCCACGAGGTAGAGAACGTATTCTTACTCCGTTAATAGGGGAAGAGCTAAATTTAAAACCACTCTCATTCTTCCATAGATCAATGTCCTCACAGCGAGGTTTGTGGTTCGTTAATAACTTTCCCTTAATTCACCTCTGTTTATATTTAAAAATATTTGTTAACTACTCACCACAAAAAAACGGTGTCTGAAAATTTCTATTAAGGTCTACGCCAATACAGTGTTCAAACATTTTCCAAGAGCTCTGAGACCGATTTTTTCTCCACAGACGATCCTGTAATTAAAGGAATCTCTGTTCTAAATCCATCGGCCATGATTTTTTTGTTTTTTCAGACTCGCTTTGTCCCAGGTGTACTGGTATCCATCTGGATTCATAACAGGAAATATGTAGAATTCGTAGCGTTCGACAAGATTTGAATTTATTTCCAAAGTTAACTTGGAATAAAAACAAATTTATCATATATATCAGAGGATAAGGTAAATTCATCATGTACTTGTTAACATTAAGGCGGTAGTCAATGGGTAACTCACCAAAAAAGGTCATTTAGCGTACATATTATCAAACGAACCACAAATGCTATCAGTTCGCGGTTTTCACTTAAATTTGAACTGTACCTATCACCTCACATTCTAATATAGCTAGATTCTTCGATTTTACTTCCGACGAACCATAAAAGTCAGACGTAGTTCGTGGTATAATTTGACAATTTTAAGTTTAATTTTTTGTCTAGTTTCGATAAGAAATGCATATTATAACGGTGTTTTACGCATAAAGTCGAAGATGTCGCCACAATAGATCCTATTATACGAGACACGTCACCGTCTGGCCTACAGCGTGACCACCCTCTTCCGGGAGAGGCAGGATACTGGGAAAAGAGGCAAGGGAGAGTTCAGTAGACTGAGAAATAAATAATTCCTTTCCCTCAGAACAACTGAGACCCCTATTACGCAAATCAGAGCCATTTCGTGTTTCTTCATTGTACTAAATAACCCTTTACTACCGCCTTAAACATAAGTTCTTGATTTATGAAATATGCACCTGATCAATGATGAAGAGGCATACAGCAGTAGATATCCATTCTCTAGCGTGGATTCCACATTCATATACCAAGGCAGGTTTTAAACCTTTGTTTCCTTTTGTAATCTAAGAATGGTTGCGTTCGTAAACTCTTTACGTTTAATAAAATTGTCTAAAAACTGATTTCCTCCCAACATTAAGGCATAATGCTTTATTGGTGTCCTTTTACTTACCGCGACACCTGCAATGCTACGATTTTCGTACGTGAATCCAATTGACAACTTGCTTACCAAGTTTACATGATTTTTCGAAAGCTCATCAAGATATATTTCAACCTAAAGTATGAAATTAAATTGTTGCCGAATTAGTAAGGGTATAACAAAGAAAATATTTCTGATCGATCATCAAACCGTGGACCATTTAAGCTGAAGCCATTCTGGCATTTTCATAAAATTAAAGTGTTTTACTTCTGCTCCAATATAGGATTAACCCTATTTTTTAATTTTATTCTAACGTTTCGTAATTTAAAAGGCTCAAAGATAGGATGATAACAATATAATACCAGAAGCCGATTAAACCTTCCTTTGAAGTATATTACTCCCAGGTCTTGTCTACCCCTCTCTGTATGGGTTAGTCTCAAAAATCGCGATTCGTACGCCTCCTAACGGTAGATATTGTCGGAGCGCGAGTTCGTCCAGCGAATATCTCTAGCAACCTTGGAGTTCGTCAACCAAACGTTGTCGAATGAGGAGAGAGAGAATTTCCAATTTTCCGTAGACAGGGGAAGTATGAAGTAGGACACCTCCGATCTCGTAAAATTGGGAATTTTACCCATACAGAGAGGAACGCTATATGGAACATTAGAGTAGTAGACTTCAAAGGAGGGTTTCATCGGCTTCTGATACCAACTATGATTTAACAGTAAACTATACCTGAGGATAATCGTAGTATTTATCATGCTCTAATGATGTTTTGTACCAATTATACTGCTGGAATTTCTGTTCAGAAATTTTCCTACAAAGATAAAGAATTTTCAACACATATAGAAGCGCTATAATTCTAGGCTAGGACAAATTCCAAGGGACCAGGAAAATGTTTTTGCAGTGGACATATTAAAAACTATCAAACGAGTGGTATCAACATACACAGGGCTTATTGGCGTTTAAGGCGGTTTGTAAACTCGAACAGAGCCTATTTTCTGAGACAATCTATCCGAAACCCGTTACCGTCTAGCCTACAGCGTGCCCACCCGCTTCCGTGAGAGGAGGGATACTGCGGAAATAGGTAAGAGAGTGTTCACTAGACTGGGAAATAAATCTAAATCCCCAGAAAAATTGAAACCCCTATTATGAAAATCAGCGCCATCTCGTGTTTTTTCATCGTACTAAATAACCCTTTACTACCGCCTTAATAAATCAAAAACATAGACCCTAACACAGCTGAAAGATAATATTAATTTTTCAATTTATTTTACCTTTGAATATCTGGAATCGACACCGAAATATTTATTCCAAATCGGTTTAAAATCCTAGCCACATTCTTTTTAGATTCAGCATTAATATGCAGTAATATTTTACTGTTTTCTTTAAGATTTTGATTCCAATTATCAATCTGTGAATAAAAAGTTTTGATTTTTAAATTTATTGTTCTAAGATTTAACCTGAGACTATTTTTAATGGACACCTATCAAAAGTAGTAAAAAATGATACCAAAACCTGACGTTCATAAGCGCACTCTAACGGCAAACAGTGGCTAAAGTAAGAACTATCAAAACTTCGCGAGCTTCAATTCTGCCCATTCTCTATCCAGAGCGAGGGTTTGCTAGTTCCTACTTTTGTCTCCATTGTTTGCCGTTAGAGGACGCTTGTGAAGGCCATATTTTTGTCAAACATAGAGATATATTAAGATATGTGTATATTGTTAAATAGGCCTAACCCACGAATAATAACGCACAAATATTAAACTAGAAATAAATTTAAAACTTACCCGTAAAATAGGCTTAGCTGGATTCATGGAGATCAGCTGAATTTTTGAATGAAAGGGTCAGCGACCAATGAGCAAATACCATTAGTTAAGGTGAGATCTCCGTGAGACTTCCAATAACATTCGATTGGACGTTGATCCATCAATGTGAAGAAATGTAGGTAATCTCCGTGAATCCAGCTAAGCCTATTTTCCGGGTTAGTTTTAAATTTATTTATAGTTTAATATTTTTGGGCAATCTTTTTATTGGTGGATTAGGCTACAAGGAATCGATAAAAAAACACTTGTTGTTAGGTTGCAATCTCCCTTCTAACTCATCAACAAGGCAGAAATAAGTGTGCAATTTAGAATTTTAGTGTTTAGTATGATGAAGAAATTAAACATATGACGTTGACGTAGGGTAAGGTGACTTTAAAGTTCAGATAGGAGCTCTAATTAATGATTTAAATTTCGTAATATTCATTAAAAAAAGATAATTACTTGATAGTTTTCTATTACATCTTTTAAAATCTTTATATCATTAACATCACGAATCGAAACAGACCATAGTTCATGGCTTTAAAATATAAAATATAATGCTAATTAAATATTTGAAATCATTTAGATTTTCATATCCAAGAATTAAGCAGTCTAACTGGCTTAGAAATTAAACTTACCCAGTGTAATTTTCTGTTAAACAATTACGAAAGATTAAAACAATGAAGAACAATTTCCAAACCATAATTCTATATTTTCTAGGTTTCTTAGTGAACAAGACTAACGAAGCAATTGATTATAAGATTAACCAAACAGGTGTTAATGTTCTCATAAGAATCTTTATTTGGAAAATAAGATTAAGAACAGAGCCGATTATCAATCAGGTAATAAAGTAGGCAGCTGTTTGCGCGGCCCTGAGGTATTTGGGGATATCAACCCTTCCTGGGAGGGGGCCCTGAGAAAATATCAATGTATAAGACTGCCCAAGTCAATGGGTAAGTTGCCAAAAAATAGTCTTTGACGTAACTATTTACAGAAGCCGATGAAACCCTCCTTTGATGTCTACTACTCTAATGTTCCATATAGCGCTCCTCTCTGTATGGGCAAAATTCACGATTTTACGAGATCGGAGGGGTCCTACTTCATACCCCCCTGTCTACGCAAAATTGGAAATTCTCTCTCTCTCCGCAAACGACGACGTTTTTTTGACGAACTCCAAGGCTACTAGAGGTATTCGCTGGACGAGCTCCCGCTCCGAAAATATCTACCGGTAGGAGGCGTACGAATCGCGCTTTTTGAAAATAACCCATACAGAGAGGAGTAGACAAGACCCGGGAGTAATAGACTTCAAAGGAGGGTTTCATCGGCTTCTGTTATTATAAGAAATGTGTATCATAACGGGGTTTTACTCGTAAAGTCGAAGCTGTTGCCACAATAGAGCCTATTATTCTAGAAACATCACAGTCTGGCCCACATCGTGCCCACCCGGCCGCGAGAGAATCTGATAATAAATGATCGTTTAAATTTCAAATTTCGAGTCAATGGAATTTGATAATGAAGTTCACGAAACATTTTTAATTAATTTTTACTAATAGTAATTATATTTTAAAAATCACAATCCATTTAAAGTATGCCAAGGGTAATTCGTCATATAAAAACACTTGACGATTCAATAACCCTTGCGAATTAGGAATTATCCATTGATGTAAATTTTCATAGATATCTGCGAATAGTCAAACTCACATTATTAAAGTATTTAGAGTAGGCCAGGGGAAACTCGTCATAAAATTGAAAATGCATTCATACAGCAGCCTTCGGGTTACATTTACACTTATATTCATGTACATGCGAATAAAGAATCTATTGAAAAATAGATTCAATTTTATTCCTTCGTTTATGCATAAACCGTGAATATTCTCATAATGACGATTTTGAATGTTCTGTTATTTTTGTTGGCGATTTTATTCATCGTGGTAAAAAATGTCGATGGAGCGAACTACGACTTCATAATTGGTGGGTTTTCCTGTTTAGTAAACTGATTTAAAGCCTTCACTGCTGAATTTCAATAATTATTTTTAGTTGGCGCTGGGTCAGGTGGAGCGACTCTAGCAAATCGATTAAGCGAAAACGAAAACTTTCATGTTCTGCTTCTTGAAGCTGGGGAAAAACCTCCCAGAGATTCAGAAATTCCACTACTGCTTGCGAAATACACAACTGGTACTTCAATTAATTGGAACTACACCATGGAACCCCAAGAGCAGGCTTGCAGGGGTTCTACTGACAAGGTTAATTCGTTTTTATCTTTGAGTCTCCGTATCCAAAAAATACCATAAAACCCGAATACAAATAAATTTCAGACTTCTCTTTACTAGTAGATGATCCTATTTAGAAAGGGAAATACAAGTTCTCACATAAATATATTTATTAAATTTATATAGAGATGCCCATATCAGATGGGCCGAGTTCTGGGAGGTTCCAGTCAAATTAACAACATGCTGTACGTCAGAGGAAACAGAATCGACTACGATTTGTGGGAACAAGATGGTGCCGAAGGTTGGGGATACGACCAAGTTCTACCATATTTCAAGAAAGCCGAAAACCTGACTATCCAAAACAGAATTATTGATGAAGGTATTGTGCGTGGGGTAGTTAAAAACAAGGTGATTATTGAAGGGTTATTTGGTATCCCGTCTCTCACGGGAACGGGTGGGTACGCTGTAGGCCAGACGGTGACGGGTCTCGGATAATAGGCTCTATTGTGGCTATGACGTAAAACTGGACCTTTGCTGATAGTATTAAGCTATGGGAAGTTGTTTACTTTTATGGAATGAAGTGATAGACTTTTGATCATACTTTGTTTGATTTGAAAGATTACCATGGTCGTAGTGGCCCATTGACTGTGTCCAACATTAGTTTCACGACTGAAGTTCTTAATACCTATATCAACGCGATATTGGAACAAGGCTACGAAAACGTAGACTACAATGGGAAGAGTCAAAAAGGTAATTACCTTTTTGCACTTTGCTCGTGTAATTGGATAATAAATTGAAAGCTTCAATATGAATCCAGGTTTCGGAGCAACTCAGGCCACGATAAGGGACGGCTACAGATGCAGCACGGAAAAGGCGTATTTGCAACCAATATACAACAAGAGGAAAAACCTTAAAGTCATTACCGGTGCTTACGTGACCAAAGTGAGAACACTATTTCATCTGTTTTTGATAAACAATAAAGTACCTAATGCGGTACTCAATGGGTAAATTACCAAAGAGGGTTATATATTTTATATACTCCGATTTTAGATTGATATTCAAGGGTCAAAGGCGAAAGGCGTGTTTTACATCAAAGATAACGGTCAAGGGAATGAAACTTATCACGTGGCAGCCAATAAGGAAGTGATTCTTTGCGCGGGTGCCATAAAGACACCACAGATTTTGATGCTGTCAGGAATTGGACCAAGTCAACACTTGAAAGACATGGAAGTATGACCGAAATTCAATTAATGAAAATTCAAATGTACCAACATTTTTTTAGGGGATTTGACTTGCGTGGAGGGGGGGGGGCATCTCTGTATAAAGCTGGACAAATGTGGGCAGCATCTAGGGCTCGGGTTTTAATAAATTGTTTTTCGCTAGGCTGTAACGTTAGGCTTAACAGTGGTGGCTACTGGCTATAGCCAGGGGAAGGCTATAGCCTATGTGTAAATTTCAAAATGCCCAAAATATATTCAAATGGGCTTAGAAATCAAACTAAATGGGCCTCAAAATCTTCAAAAGGGGCCCCTAATTACCGTCGAGCAAAAAAGTATTTCTGGTAATATGATTACTAACAAATGATTTTCTCATATAATTAAAGAATTATATTGTTATCATCAGAAGCCGAT
Organism: Odiellus spinosus; assembly: GCA_963920705.1. Taxonomy (NCBI): domain Eukaryota; kingdom Metazoa; phylum Arthropoda; class Arachnida; order Opiliones; family Phalangiidae; genus Odiellus; species Odiellus spinosus. Next base: position 14,584,329 of record OY987232.1, on the reverse strand, counting down.
GAAACCCTCCTTTGAAGTCTATTACTCCCGGGTCTTGTCTACCCCTCTCTGTATGGGTTAGTTTCAAAAAGCGCAATTCGTACGCCTCCTAACGGTAGATATTTTCGGAGCGGGAGTTCGTCGAGCGAATATCTCTAGCAGCCTTGGAGTTCGTCAAAAAAACGTCGTCGTTTGTGGAGAGAGAGAATTTCCAATTTTCCGTAGACAGGGGGTATGAAGTAGGACCCCTCCGATCTCGTAAAATCGTGAATTTTACCCATACAGAGAGGCGCGCTATATGGAACATTAGAGTAGTAGACTTCAAAGGAGGGTTTCATTGGCTTCTGTTATCATCCTATCTTTGAGCCTTTTAAATTAATAAATAGGGTTAATCGTAAAATTAGCAGATAATTTGATCCAAACGCCGAGTCCTAGCAACAACCGTAACTAATGGTAAATCATCTGCAATTATGCAGACAGCTGTACTATTTGTTACGAGGAATTTCGTCCGCTAAATATTAAAACAATGCGACTTGTTAACAACGTTAATAAATTTCTTTGTTCGTTTAGATTGATTTGTTGGTGGACTTGCCAGTTGGTCAAAATCTTCAAGATCATGTGACTACGAACGGCGTTTTTTATTCTATAACTGCCAAGCGAGTGCCAACATTCATAGAATTTCAGAAAATCGTATCAATATCTGATTTTGATTTCCCTCAAACTCTAACGGGTTTACTATCGACTCCGGCTTTAGTAGAAGTCATGGGCTGGCTCAAATCCCAATACGAACCAGTTGAAGAGGACTACAATGACGTACAATATTTTATAATATCCAACATTGCTGCTCAGGCCCAGTTTATTGAAAAAGTAAATTTATTTATACGCTTTGAATTCCTCAGGACGAACCCACTGGTCGTTCATTGGAATTTCGATCAAACGAAGCCAAATCTTTTTACAATCCGTCTTTTCATTCTAATTCATAAATATTTAAATTTAAATATTGCAGATTCAAACTTTCTATAATGGTTTCTTCGAATCGAAAACGCTACTTATAGTGCCCACAATTCTGCACCCTAAATCCAGAGGAAACGTGACGTTAAGATCGAAAATACCAACTGATCCACCAGTTATTCGAATGAATTATTTCTCAGATCCTCAAGACATCAAAGTCATGCTTTATGGTAAGTATAAGGAGACACCCATTAAAAAAAACCAATTCAATAATAATTTGTTGATCGTAGCGATTAAAAAAGCCAATGAAACGGTGCTGAATACCGAGGCCTTAAAGACACTGCAACCGAAACTGATTGGTCCAGTGCCCGGTTGCGAAAATTTCACGTTAGCTTCGGACGCTTACTTTGAATGCGTAGCTAGACTCCTCACTGTTTCTCTTTACCACGCTAGTTGTACTTGTAAAATGGGAAGGACAAATGACCCAACAACTGTTGTAGACTCTAATCTAAGGTATGCTATTATAATAAGGGTCAAAATGGAAATTGGGAAGCATTTTCAAAAAGATCTATTTTTACTTTTGGTAACAGAGTGAAAGGAATTTCTGGATTAAGGATAGTGGATGCTTCGATCATGCCTAGGATTATATCGGGAAATATAAACGCCGCGGTTATAATGATCGCCGAAAAAGCGGCCGACATGATAAAAGAAACTTACGAAAATATAAATTCTTATTCTGCCAATACCTATTAGAATAATTCATTAAATTAAACTGTACTGCATTGTGTATTGAAATTAATTAAAAATATTTCCATAATCGGGGTTTGTTTTTCTAACTTTTTCTGGGTATAAGAATTGTTTGGGACTTTTATTTCCCAGTCTACTGAACTCTCTCTTACCTCTTTCCCCAGTATCTCACAATGGGTGGGCATGATGTAGGCCAGACAGTGACGGATCTCGGATAATAGGCTCTATTGTGGCGACATCTTCGAGTTTACGCGTAAAACACCGCTATAACATACATTTATGATAAGAAATGTATAACGGTGTTTTACGCGTAAACTCGAGGATGTCACCCCAATACACCGTCACCGTCTGGCCTACAGCGTGACCACCCGTTGAAAACTGGGGAAAAAAGGTAAGAGAGAATTCAGTAGACTGGGAAATAAATCATTCCCAAACAATCCTTATCCCCAAAAAGAACTGAGACCTATATTATTATATTTTTTCAACCCTTTAATACCGCCTTAAAACGTCAAGATGTTTTGGAATAACTCTTGACGAATCAATAAACCTTGTGAATTAGGAATTATTCCTTATTGTCAGTTCTTATTGATATCTGCGAATAGTCAGATTATATATAATGTAGGTTATTATCGTATGTAGAGTAGGCCAGTAGAAATTCGTCAATAAAAACACAAATTCACAGAGCAGCCTTCGGGCTACTATTACACTTATATACATGTACATGCGAATAAACCCGCCCACGAAAAATGATTCAATTTTATTCCTTCGCTTAATGATAAGCCGCGCATATCCTCATAATTATGATTTTGAATGTTCTGTTATTTTTGTCGCCGATATTGTTAATTGCGGTAAAAACTATCGATGGAGCGAACTACGACTTCATAATTGGTACGTTTTCTAGTCAAGTATGATCAAGAATCCATTCAGGTTCCATAAGAATATGAGAGGGCCGCGATTCAATAACCATCCTCCCAAACTTTGTAGCAAAAGTTCGTTCGCTTCGAATCGATTTTTCAAGTAAATCGCTCCTGAAATCTATTATTAACCCGCGTCACTAACGACTTTGACACAATATTTTGGGTAATAAAAATGGAGCCGAACGAAAAAAGATCTAAGCGTACAAATGTTGAGAAAATTGCGGACGAACTTTTGTTACAAAGTTTGGGAGGATGGTACCAGAGGCTAAAGCTATGCTCCCATATTCTTATGGAACCTGAATGGATTCTTGGTATGATCAAAAGTCTATCACTTTATTTCATAGAAGTAAACAACGCCCCGTAGCTTAATACTATCAGAAAAGGTCCTGCAGATTCTGATTCGAGACACTCTAGCGGCCGCAGACGGTGCAAATAATGAAATCGGAAGCGCCACTCTTTGAAGAAGTTCTGGAGTTAGGAGGGAAGACAATATACCCGTGCGCGGCCCGCCTAAATTCCATCAATCTCTCCCGACTCAAAATATTGAATGAGAGTCAAAATCACTTGAGGCTAAGAAGATATAGGGAAGAAGGAGAGTTGGACTGCCTGTTTTAGCATTGAAACCGCTTTCCCCTCGTTCTGGTGGTACGTTTACGCGCAACTAGTTTGGCGCAGGTCGGCAACTCGCCGTCTATTGGCAAGAGTTGAGAATTCGTGATCACGTGATGCGCATAGCCAAGGGAAATAGATGGGCGTGAGCGTCTCTCCCTGCTCTCGAAACTTGATATCTAAGAATAGGCAGTCAAACTCACCTTCACCCCTATATCCTCCTAGCTCGAGGCAGACTTTTTTGACTAGTTTTAAATGATGGGCTAGTTCGTCTACCTGGTCATTTTCTTATAGTATTAAGCTACGGGGCGTTGTTAACTTTTATTTAATAAAATGACAGACGGTAAGATTTAAAGCCTTCACTGCTGAATTTCAATAATTATTTTTAGTTGGCGCTGGGTCAGGTGGAGCTACTCTAGCAAACCGATTAAGCGAAAACGAAAGCTTTCAAGTTCTGCTTCTTGAAGCTGGGGAAAAACCTCCCAGAGATTCAGAAATTCCACTCCTGCTTGCGAAATACGCAAGTGGTACTTCAATTAATTGGAATTACACCATGGAACCCCAAGAGCAGGCTTGCAGGGGTTCTACTGACAAGGTTAATTGGTTTTTATCTTTGAGTCTCCGTATCCAAAAAATACCATAAAACCCGCATACAAATAAAATTTAGACTTCTCTTTACTAGTAAATGATCCTATTTAGAAAGGGAAATACAAGTTCTCACATAAATATATTTATTGAATTTATATAGAGATGCCCATATCAGATGGGCCGAGTTCTCGGAGGTTCCAGTCAGATTAACAACATGCTGTACGTCAGAGGAAACAGAATCGACTACGATTTGTGGGAAAAAGATGGTGCCGAAGGTTGGGGTTACGACCAAGTTCTACCATATTTCAAGAAAGCCGAAAACCTGACTATCCAAAACAGAATTATTGATGAAGGTATTGTGCACAATTTTTCACAATTGGTATAAACCGATAAAATCTAACCGATATTTAAATAGCTCGGAATCGTTTTAAGGCGGTAGTAAATGGTTATTTAGTACGATGAAAAGACACGAGATGGCACTGATTTTAATAATAGAGGTCGCAGTTTTTCTGGGGGTGAGCATTGTTCGGGAATGTTTTATTTCCCGGTCTACTAAACTCTCTCTAACCTCTTTCCTAAGCATCCCGCCTCTCGTGGTGGGTGGACACGCTGTAGGTCAGACGGTAAGCGGTCTCGGATAATAGGCTCTATTGTGGCGACATCTTCGAGTTTACGCGTAAAACACCGTTATAATATACATTTCTTATCGTAACTAGAGTAAAATTAAACTTAAAATTGTTTATTTCTTTCTACATGTTCCCCATCCCCTTCCCACACACACACACAATGAAAGTGTTTTCGTCAATAACGCCCCGTAGCATAATCCTATCAGCAAAGGTTCAGGTAAATGTACCGATAGATTCTGATTCGAGACACTAGCGGTCCAAGTGAAATTTAAAGCGCCACTCTTTGGAGAAACTCCGGAGTTGGGGGGAACACAATATAGCCAAGCGCGACCCGCCTAAATTCCATCCCTCTATTCTCTTCAGACTGAAAATATCGTGGATGAGTCCAAATAACTCGTGCCAGACAGGGGTGATGAATTTTTTACCTATTTTTAAGAAATGGGCTACGACGTAAAACTGACCTTTGCTGATAGTATTAAGCTATGGGAAGTTGTTTACTTCTATGGAATAACGTGATGGACTTTTGATGTTACTTTTTTGCTTTGAAAGATTACCATGGTCATAGTGGGCCATTGACAGTGTCCAACAACAGTTTCATGACTGAAGTTCTTAATACCTATATCAACGCGATAATGGAACAAGGCTACGAAAACGTAGACTACAATGGGAAGAGTCAAACAGGTAAAATCCTATTTGCACTTTACTCATGTAATTGGATAATAAATTGAAAGTTTCAATATGAACCCAGGTTTCGGAGCAACTCAGGCCACGATAAGGGACGGCTACAGATGCAGCACGGAAAAGGCGTATTTGCAACCAATATACAACAAGAGGAAAAACCTTCAAATCATTACCGGTGCTTACGTGACCAAGGTGAGAACACAATATTTCATCTGTTTTTGATAAACAATAAAGTACCTAATGCGGTACTCAATGGGTAAATTACCAAAGAGGGTTATATATTTTATATACTCTGATTTTAGATTGATATTCAAGGGTCAAAGGCGAAAGGCGTGTTTTACATCAAAGATAACGGTCAAGGGAATGAAACTTACCACGTGGCAGCCAATAAGGAAGTGATTCTTTGCGCGGGTGCCATAAAGACACCACAGATTTTGATGCTATCGGGAATTGGACCAAGCCAACACTTGAAAGACATGGAAGTATGAATTTAATAGTATCCACGAAAACAATATTATAAATTAGAACTGATATCTACACAGATATTACGTAGATTATTATAATCTGAGCAAGGTAAAAGATACCATTGAATAGAAACACATTCGACCGAAAATCCATTAATTAAAAATCAAAACTGACCAACATCTGTTGTATCTGGCTATTCACACTTATAAGGGGATTTGACTCGCAAGGGGAGGGGCTAACTCTGTACAAATCTGGACAAGGGTGGGCAGCACCTAGGGCTAGGCGTTTAAATAAAAGTTAACCGTTTGATAAAAATTAAAAATCAATATCATTAAGAGAAAATAATCGTACCCCAATTACAATGTTAACAAATTTCTTTGTTTAGATTGATTTGTTGTTGGACTTGCCAGTTGGTCAAAATCTTCAGGATCATGTGACTACGAACGGTGTTTTTTATTCTATAACTGCCGAGCGAGTGCCAACACGCACAGAGTTGCTGAGAATCACATCAATATCCGATTTTGATTTCCCTCAAACTTTAATGGGTTTACTATCGAATCCGGCCCTAGTAGAAGTCATGGGCTGGCTAAAATCCCAATACGAACCAGTTGAAGGGGACTACAATGACGTACAATATGTTATAATATCTACTATAACACCTCAGGCCGCATTTACTGAAAAAGTGAATTTATTTAACTTTTCCAAATTCACAAACCTTTTGGGTTCAATTTCCAAATTACCTGACCTTTTGGTTTTGGATAAATATCCAAATTCCCAGATTTTAAGGTTTTCTAGGTCGTGTTCATTGGAAATTCGTTCAAACGAACCCACTGGTCGTTCATTTGAAGTTTGTTCAAACTACCCACAAGGCTATATAAGCCTCTACATTTTCACGATTCAATTAAAGAATTTACAATCCGTCTTTTCATACTAATTCATAAATATTTAAATTTAAATATTGCAGATTCAAACTTTCTATAATGGTTTCTTCGAAACGAAAACGCTACTTATATTGCCCACAATTTTGCACCCTAAATCCAGAGGAAACGTGACGTTAAGGTCGAAAATACCAACTGATCCACCAGTTATTCGAATGAATTATTTATCAGATCCCCAAGACATCAAAGTGATGCTTTATGGTAAGTATAAGGGGATATCCATTCAAGAAACTAATTCAATAATTATTTGTTGATTGTAGCAATTAAAAAAGCCAATGAAACGGTGCTGAATACCGAGGCCTTAAAGGCACTGCAACCGAAACTGATTGGTCCAGTGCCCGGTTGCGAAAATTTCACGTTAGCTTCGGACGCTTACTTTGAATGCGTAGCTAGACTCCTCACTGTTTCTCTTTACCACGCTAGTTGTACTTGTAAAATGGGAAGGACAAATGACCCAACAACTGTTGTAGACTCTAATCTAAGGTATGATATTATAATAAGGCTCAAAATGGAAATTGAGAAGCATTTTCAAAAAGATCTATTTTTACGATTCAAAATATATAAAGATACGTCATAGATGTCACAGAAAAAAAATTATTATGTTCCATAAGCACCAGTTTCACCCTTTAGCACAGCAAGAATCCATTCAGGTTCCACAAGAATATGGGAGGGCCGCGATTCAATAACCATCCTCCCAAACTTTGTAGCAAAAGTTCGTCCGCTTCGAATCGATTTTTCAAGTAAATCGCTCCTGACATCTATTATTAACCCGCGCCACCAACGACCTTGACATACTATTTCGGGTAATAAAAATGGAGCCGACCGAAAAAAGATCTAAGCGTACACAGTTTGGGAGGATGGTACCAGAGGCTAAAGCTATGCTGCCATATTCTTATGGAACCTGAATGGATTCTTGATAAGAGGTATTAAACTTTTTTTAACAGAGTGAAAGGAATTTCTGGATTAAGGATAGTGGATGCTTCGATCATGCCTAGGATTATATCGGGAAATATAAACGCCGCGATTATAATGATCGCCGAAAAAGCGGCCGACATGATAAAAGAAACTTACGAAATTAATAATTCTTATTCTGCCAATACCTATTAGAATAATTCATTAAATTAAACTGTACTGCATTGTGTATTGAAATTAATTAAAATCAATTTTTACGAAGAAACTCTTCTAAAACGAATAACGCGGCTTGAATTTCAATAAAGGGTAATAAATTGGGTGTAAATAAATTAATAGGTGTATATGACTAAAACAAACGGCGCCCATATAAAGAACGTGGATTTTGAGGTGTCAGACTAACAGTAAAATTAGGATATTTTTCTAACCTGTTTTTCGCGTTGTTAGACCCACCCCGATCTAAACCCCGAAATTATTTTGACCCCGTACGAACACTACCCCAATAGACCGTCACAGTCTGGCCTACAGCGTGTCCACCCGCTTCCGCGAGAGGCGAGATATTGGGCAAGGAGATGAGAGAGAGTTCAATAGACAGAAATCAATCATTCCCAAACGAAACTTACCCACATAAAAACTGAGTCCCCTATTATGAAAATCAGTGTCATCTCGTGTTTTTTCATTGTACTAAATAACCCTTTACTACCGCCTTAAAACGTCAAGATACGTTGATCAATAAACCTTGAGAATAAGGAATAGGTAAATATATAAAAAGCTCAGTTGGGCTTGATCAACTTGTTAGTTTAGCGGACGCGTCACTGCAGTCGTCACTCATCCCCTAGAGTTCCGGATGTAAAAAGAACGCAGGCACGGAGAAAACAGCCGTTAAGCTTGAGAGTAAAACTAGATATCTTAAGAATTTTGTCATTCTGACTGCGGGCGCCATGTTTCTGTACAAGAAACGTCACAGGTGACGTCGACGCTCAACTTACGAAAAAGGACTCCCTTTTATCAAGAATCCATTCAGGTTCCATAATAATATGGGAGCATAGCTTTAGCCTCTGGTACCATCCTCCCAAACTTTGTAACAAAAGTTCGTCCGCAATTTTCGCAACATTTGTACGCTTAGATCTTTTTTTCGGTCGGCTCCATTTTTATTACCCAAAATATTACGTCAAGGTCGTTAGTGGCGCGGGTTAATAATAGATGTCAGGAGCGATTTACTTGAAAAATCGATTCGAAGCAGACGAACTTTTGCTACAAAGTTTGGGAGGATGGTTATTGAATCGCGGCCCTCCCATATTCTTATGGAACCTGAACGGATTCTTGCTTTTATATAAATACCTATTATCCCTCGATGTGAATTTTTATAGATATTATCTGCGAATATTCAGGTTATATATTATATCAAAAATGTCTTTGCGAACAAAGACCCAGAAGGACATGTTATGGCCTTGAACGTCTGAAGTGACAGATATTTAATTTTCTTTTAAAACATTAAATTTAAATACAATTAAATTTTCTTTTAAAACATGAAATTTAAATACAATTAGATTTTCTTTTAAAACGAAATTTAAATATAATCACAATCTGGCACGATTTAGAGTTTCAAATTTCAATACAACTGATTTTATTCACTCGGAAATATTTAAGAAAAACATAACAGACGATTTTCTCCCATTGACGCTTAACATTAAATTTCGCTTGATTATTTTTCAGGGAAAACGTGTATTGAACTGTTATTTTTCAGTATAACGCGAGTCCACTTTATGTTTTCTTAGTTTAACCCGAATTTCCACGACTCGCAATTGAACGGATCGTTAAAAATACTCCCGGTTTATTGGAATGGGTATATGATAAAGGGAAATGTGTTTTTGAAAGCCCGTTTAAAGTCACCTTCTTTTCTAACTTAGCAGACGACGCAAACCATAACAATTTGTACTTTCAAAGCTATATTGCGCGCGCGAGGGAACAGAATTTCAAAGCGACGAATTTTAGAGCGGATAAGGTTTTTAAATAAATTATAATACTTTCATTTTTCTTTTCATTAAAACCGTACAATTAAAATGATGATTTCCATAAGGGACCACCAATTAGTTATTAGGAGTTATAAAAAAAACATTATCCATGGATTAGGTTTGTTCGTTTGCAATCCAAATTAAAAATTAAAATATGGGGAATTTTTATTCCCTTTAAATTCCTTGTATAAGCATCCGTAAGCTAACATGAACGAATTGCCTCGACTAAAGTCGAGGAGTTGTAATAAAACATTATCCATGGATTAGGTTTGTTCGTTTGCAACCTAGATTAAAAATTAAAATATGGGGAATTTTTTTCCCTTTAAATTCCTTGATAAGCATTCATAAGCTAACATGAACGAATTGCCTCGACTAAAGTCGAAGAGTTATAATAAAGCATTATCCATAGAAAACATTATCCAATTAAGGTATGAGATCAGATCATAGAACTTTGAGTCTAGCCTAAAGCCAAAGCTAAATTAAGTATATTTTTCTATCGAACGAAAAGTTTCCTTTTGTTTGACACGTAATCCCTGAAAAATAATCAAGCGAAATTTAATGTTAAGCGTCAATGGGAGAAAATCGTCTGTTATGTTTTTCTTAAATATTTCCGAGTGAATAAAATCAGTTGTATTGAAATTTGAAACTCTAAATCGTGCCAGATTGTGATTATATTTAAATTTCGTTTTAAAAGAAAATCTAATTGTATTTAAATTTCATGTTTTAAAAGAAAATTTAATTGTATTTAAATTTAATGTTTTAAAAGAAAATTAAATATCTGTCACTTCAGACGTTCAAGGCCATAACATGTCCTTCTGGGTCTTTGTTCGCAAAGACATTTTTGATATAATATCTGTCACTTCAGTCTAACACGAAAGTGTTAACTTCTATATTAAAAGACTAGCCCTTTAAAAAGTGATTCAGTCAAATCTCTACATTTTTACCATTGCCCTTTAAACCCAATTAAAATTAATTTTTTCATAATTTTAAATGTTAATAGCTGCGGCAGCCGCACTTGATTCAGTCAAATCTCTACATTTTTACCATTGCCCTTTAATCCCAATTAAAACTAATTTTTTCATTATTTTTGATGTTAATAGCTGGGGCAGCCGCACTTGATTCAGTCAAATCTCTACATTTTTACCATTGCCCTTTAATTCCAATTAAAATAAGTTTTTACATTATTTTTGATGTTAATAGCTGCGGCAGCCGCACTTGATTCAGTCAAATCTCTACATTTTAACATTGCCCTTTAATCCCAATTAAAACTAATTTTTTCATTATTTTTGATGTTAATAGCTGGGGCAGCCGCACTTGATTCAGTCAAATCTCTACATTTTTACCATTGCCCTTTAATTCCAATTAAAATAAGTTTTTACATTATTTTTGATGTTAATAGCTGCGGCAGCCGCACTTGATTCAGTCAAATCTCTACATTTTAACATTGCCCTTTAATCCCAATTAAAATTAATTTTTTCATTATTTTTGATGTTAATAGCTGGGGCAGCCGCACTTGATTCAGTCAAATCTCTACATTTTTACCATTGCCCTTTAATCCCAATTAAAATTAATTTTTTCATTATTTTTTATGTTAATAGCTGGGGCAGCCGCACTTGATTCAGTCAAATCTCTACATTTTTACCATTGCCCTTTAATCCCAATTAAAATTAATTTTTTCATTATTTTTGATGTTAATAGCTGCGGCAGCCGCACTTGATTCAGTCAAATCTCTACATTTTTACCATTGCCCTTTAATTCCAATTAAAAAAATTTTTTACATTATTTTTGATGTTAATAGCTGGGGGAGCCGCACTTGATTCAGTCAAATCTCTACATTTTAACATTGCCCTTTAATCCCAATTAAAATTAATTTTTACATTATTTTTGATGTTAATAGCTGGGGCAGCTGCACTTGATTCAGTCAAATCTCTACATTTTTACCAGTGCCCTTTAATCCCAATTAAAATTAATTTTTACATTATTTTTGATGTTAATAGCTGGGGGAGCCGCACTTGATTCAGTCAAATCCCTACATTTTAACATTGCCCTTTAATCCCAATTAAGATTAATTTTTTCATAATTTTTGATGGTAATACCTCCGGCAGCCGCACTTGATTCAGTCAAATCTCTACATTTTTACCATTGCCCTTTAATCCCAATTAAAATTAATTTTTACATTATTTTTGATGTTAATAGCTGGGGCAGCCGCACTTGATTCAGTCAAATCTCTACATTTTTACCATTGCCCTTTAATCCCAATTAAAATTAACTTTTTCATAATTTTTGATGTTAATAGCTGGGGCAACCTCACTTGATTCAGTCAGATCTCTAAATTTTTACCATTGCCCTTTAAACCCAATTAAAATTAATTTTTTCACAATTTTTGATGTTAACAGCTGCGGCAGCCGCACTTGATTCAGCCAGATCTCTACATTTTTACCATTGCCCTTTAAACCCAATTAAAATGATTTTTTTCACAATTTTTGATGTTAACAGCTGGGGCAGCCGCACTTGATTCAGTCAGATCTCTACATTTTTACCATTGCCCTTTAAACCCAATTAAAATTAATTATTTCACAATTTTTGATGTTAATAGCTGGGGCAGCCTCACCTGATTCAGTCAAATCTCTACATTTTTACCATTGCCCTTTAATTCCAATTAAAAAAATTTTTTACATTATTTTTGATGTTAATAGCTGGGGGAGCCGCACTTGATTCAGTCAAATCTCTACATTTTAACATTGCCCTTTAATCCCAATTAAAATTAATTTTTACATTATTTTTGATGTTAATAGCTGGGGGAGCCGCACTCGATTCAGTAAAATCTCTACATTTTTACCAGTGCCTCTTAATCCCAATTAAAATTAATTTTTTCATAATTTTTGATGTTAATAGCTGCGGCAGCCGCACTTGATTCCAGTCAAATCTCTACATTTTTACCAGTGCCCTTTAATCCCAATTAAAATTAATTTTTTCATAATTTTTTATGTTAATACCTCCGACAGCCGCAGCGAAATCATTATATTTTCCCCATTGCCCTTTAAACCCAATTAAAATGAATTTTTTCATCAATTTTGATGTTAATACCTCCGAGAGCCGCAGCGAAATCATTATATTTTCCCCATTGCCCTTTAAACCAAATTTAAATTAAATTTTTCATCAATTTTGATGTTAATACCTCCGACAGCCGCAGTGAAATCTTTATATTTTCCCCATTGCCCTTTAAACCAAATTTAAATTAATTATTTCAGCAATTTTGATGTTAATACCTCCGACAGCCGCAGCGAAATCTTTATATTTTCCCCATTGCCCTTTAAACCAAATTCCAATTAATTTTTTCATTATTTTTGATGTTAATACCTTCCTTATTGCCGTTCGGAATGGCAAGTCGTTCGGAATTTCACTCATTTTTAAAAAGGAGAGTACTTTTAAGGCGGAGAAATTGAAAATTAATGTTATTCTATGAGATTTAGATTTTTTGCAAGAGACTTACCTTTCAGATTTATTTTCTAATGCTTCCAAATATTTTACAGGCTTTATTTTAAGACTAATTTCATAATTTTATACCGATTAGTTTGGTCACAGTCTATAAACGGCAAAAATATGAAGAAGGAGAAATTAAGTCATTAGAGTTCAATACCCTTAGCCTCCAAATCAAGCGCGCGCTCGTGCTCGTGATTTTAAAAAGCCATATAAAACCTAAGCCTAATTTGTCAAATTAGGCTTAGGTTTTGGGCGAATCTATTTCTCCGCCTTACTTTTTCCTCCGTTTTCATGAATAGACTGTGGGCCAACTAATCGGTGTAAAATTATGAAATTAGTCTTAAAATGAAGCTCGAAACTTAATTCATACCACACGGAAAATCCAAGTTTGAAAAATATCCGGAAGTATTAGAAAATAAATCTGAAAGGTAAGCCACTTTCAAAAAACCAAATCCCATAGAATAACATTACGAATTTGGCCATGCGCGAAACCAGCTAAGTACCAAAAAAAGGGTCAACTTCAGAATTAATTTTAAAATACTTAGACTTAATATTTTTAAATGAAACTTGAAAAGTTCAACATTCGAACCTTGCTCTACCACTTAAAATTGATTTTAACCGTTACAAATAATTCCTCTTTTAGTTCTGCGATGCAAGGGACATGTCCTCGAAAGAGTCGATTTTAATGTTATTTCAATGGGGAAATGGAGCGTTCTGATTGGCTAAAGGTCCATTTTTTTAAGGAAATCAAAATAACATTACAGATGATGATGGGCCCAATACATAGAACCCTACCGGGTTCTAAGAATAATGTAGAGTAGGCCAGGGGAAATTCGTCAATAAACACAGTAAAATTCATGTAGCAAGTATATAGTTACTTTTACAGTTAAATTCATCTACATGCGGATAGATAATCTCTCGAAGAATAGATTCAATTTTATTCCTTCGTTTATTGCTAAACCGTTCATATCCTAATAATGATGATTTTGAATGTTCTGTTGTTTTTGTTGTCGATATTGTTAATTGCGGTAAAAACAATCGATGGAGCGAACTACGACTTCATAATTGGTAGGTTTTCTAGTCAAGTAAGATCAAAAGTCTATCACTTTATTTCATAGAAGTAAACAACGCCCCGTAGCTTAATACTATCAGAAAAGGTCCTGCAGATTCTGATTCGAGACACTCTAGCGGCCGCAGACGGTGCAAATAATGAAATCGGAAGCGCCACTCTTTGAAGAAGTTCTGGAGTTAGGAGGGAAGACAATATACCCGTGCGCGGCCCGCCTAAATTCCATCAATCTCTCCCGACTCAAAATATTGAGTCAAAATCACTCGAGGCTAAGAAGATATGGGGAAGAAGGAGAGTTGGACTGCCTGTTTTCGCATTGAAACCGCTTTCCCCTCGTTCTGGTGGTACGTTTACGCGCAAACAGTTTGGCGCAGGTCGGCAACTCGCCAGCTATTGGCAAGAGTTGAGAATTCGTGATCACGTGATGCGCGTAGTCAAGGCAACTAAATGGGCGTGAGCGTCTCTCCCTGCTCTCGAAACTTGAGATCTAAGAATAGGCAGTCACACTCTCCTTCACCCCTATATCCTCCTAGCTCGAGGCAGACTTTTTTGACTAGTTTTAGGTGATGGGCTAGTACGTCTACTTGGTCCTTTTTTGATAGTATTAAGCTATGGGGCATTACTTTTATGGAATAAGGTGACATACTTTTGGTAAGATCAGAAGCCGATGAAACCCTCCTTTGAAGTCTACTACTCCAATGTTCCATATAGCGCTCCTCTCTGTAATGGTAAAATTCCCAATTTTACGAGATCGGAGGGGTCCTACTTCATCCCCCCCTGTCTACGGAAAATTGGAAATTCTCTCTCTCCACAAACGACGACGTTTTTTTGACGAACTCCAAGGCTGCTAGAGATATTCGCTCGACGAACTCCAGCTCCGAAAATATCTACCGTTAGGAGGCGTACGAATTGCGATTTTTGAAACTAACCCATACAGAGAGGGGTAGACAAGACCCGGGAGTAATAGACTTCAAAGGAGGGTTTCATCGGCTTCTGGTAAGATTTAAAGCTTTCACTAATGAATTTCAATAATTAATTTTAGTTGGCGCTGGGTCAGGTGGAGCGACTCTAGCAAATCGATTAAGCGAAAACGAAAACTTTCAAGTTTTGCTTCTTGAAGCTGGGGAAAAACCTCCCAGAGATTCAGAAATTCCACTCCTGCTTGCGAAATACGCAAGTGGTACTTCAATTAATTGGAACTACACCATGGAACCCCAAGAGCAGGCTTGCAGGGGTTCTACTGACAAGGTTGATAGGTTTTTATCTTTGAGTCTTAGTATCCAAAAAGTTCTCACATAAAAATATCATTATTTACTGAATTTATAGAGATGCCCATATGACATGGGCCGGGTTCTCGGAGGTTCCAGTCAGATTAACAACATGCTGTACGTCAGAGGAAACAGAATCGACTACGATTTGTGGGAAAAAAATGGTGCCGAGGGTTGGGGATACGACCAAGTTCTACCATATTTCAAGAAAGCCGAAAACCTGACTATCCAAAACAGAATTATTGATGAAGGTATTGTTCATGGGGTAGTTAAAAACAAGGTGATTATTGGAGGGTTATTTGGTATACCGCCTCTCACGGAAACGGGTGGGTACGCTGTAGGCCAGACGGTGACGGGTCTCGGAAAATAGGCTATATTGTGGCTATGACGTAAAACTGGACCTTTGCTAATAGTTAAGCTACGTGACGTTGTTTACTTTTATGGAATGAAGTGATAGACTTTTGATGATACTTTTTTGATTTGAAAGATTACCATGGTCGAAGTGGGCCATTGACTGTGTCCAACATTAGTTTCACGACTGAAGTTCTTAATACCTATATCAACGCGATAATGGAACAAGGCTACGAAAACGTAGACTACAATGGGAAGAGTCAAAAAGGTAATTACCTTTTTGCACTTTACTCGTGTAATTGGATAATAAATTGAAAGCTTCAATATGAATCCAGGTTTCGGAGCAACTCAGGCCACGATAAGGGACGGCTACAGATGCAGCACGGAAAAGGCGTATTTGCAACCAATATACAACAGGAGGAAAAACCTTCAAATCATTACCGGTGCTTACGTGACCAAGGTGAGAACACAATATTTCATCTGTTTTTGATAAACAACCTTACTCGATGCCAATTTTAGTCTAAAACTTGTTTCATATACTCTGATTTTAGATTGATATTCAAGGGTCAAAGGCGAAAGGCGTGTTTTACATCAAAGATAACGGTCAAGGGAATGAAACTTATCACGTGGCAGCCAATAAGGAAGTGATTCTTTGCGCGGGTGCCATAAAGACACCACAGATTTTGATGCTATCAGGAATTGGACCAAGCCAACACTTAAAAGACATGGAAGTATGAATATCATTATAAATTAGAACTGATATCCTATATCCACTCAGAAATAATGTAGATTATTATAATCTGAGCAAGGTAAAAGATACCATTGAATAGAAACGCATTAGACCGAAAACCCATTAATTAAAAATCAAAATGGACCAACATCTGATGTTACTTCTATTCAATCACACTTAAAAGGGGATTTGACTCGCGTGGGGAGGCGGTAACTCTGTATAAAGCTGGACAAAGGTGGGCAGAACCTATGACTACGCGTTTGAATAGAAGTTAACCGTTTGTTAAGATTATGTAAAAATTAATAAACAACATCACTAAGAAATAATAAACGTAACCCAATTACAATGTTAACAAATTTCTTTGTTTAGATTGATTTGTTGGCGGACTTGCCAGTTGGTCAAAATCTTCAGGATCATGTGACTACGAGCGGTGTTTTTTATTCTATAACTGCCGAGCGAGTGCCAACATCAGCAGAGTTGCGGGAAATCGGATCAACATTAGATTTTGATTTCCCTCAAACTCTTATGGGTGTACTATCGACTCCGGCTTTAGTAGAAGTCATGGGCTGGCTTAAATCCCAATACGAACCAATCAAAGGAGACTATAACGACGTACAATATATTATAGTATCCATCCTAGACCGTCAGGCCGCATTTAATGAAAAAGTAAATTTATTTACCAGGACCATTTCTAATGATCGACCATTGGTTCGTTTGAACGAATTTCCAATGGTCGTTCATTGGAAATTCGTTCAAACAAAGCAAAACTTTTTACAATCCGTCTTTTTACACTAATTCATAAATATTTAAATTTAACTATTGTAGATTCAAACTTTCTTTAATGGTTCAATTGAAAAGAAATCACTTTCTATATTGCCCATAATTTTGCACCCTAAATCCAGAGGAAGTGTTACGTTAAGGTCGAAAATACCAACTGATCCACCAGTTATTCGAATGAATTATTTATCAGATCCTCAAGACATCAAAGTGATGCTTTATGGTAAGTATAAGGGGACACCCATTCAAAAAACCAATTCAATAATAATTTGTTGATCGTAGTGATTAAAAAAGTCAATGAAACGGTGCTGAATACCGAGGCCTTCAAGGCACTGCAACCGAAACTGATTGGTCCAGTGCCCGGTTGCGAAAATTTCACGTTAGCTTCGGACGCTTACTTTGAATGCGTAGCTAGACTCCTCACTGTTTCTCTTTACCATGCTAGTTGCACTTGTAAAATGGGAAGGACAAATGACCCAATTACTGTTGTAGACTCTTATCTAAGGTATGCTATTATAATAAGGCTCAAAATGGAAATTGAGAAGCATTTTCGGAAAGATCTATTTTTACGATTCAAAATAGATATAGATATGTCATAGATGTTACAGAAAAAATGGTAATGTTCCATATGCGCAGTTTCCCCTTGCGCGGAGTTTCCTCCTTTTTCTGCAGAGTTTCCTCCTTTTTCCGCAGAGTTTCCTTTTTTTCCGCAGAGTTTCCCCTTTCTTGCGCAGAGTTTCCCCCTTTCCTGCCCAGAGTTTCCCCCAATTTTTGCGCAGAGTTTCCCCTTTTTTGCGCAGAGTTTCCCCCTTTTTTGCGCAGAGTTTCCCCCTTTTTTGCGCAGAGTTTCCCCCTTTCTTGCGCAGAGTTCCCCCTTTCTTGCGCAGAGTTTCCCCCTTTTTTGCGCAGAGTTTCCCCCTTTTATGCGCAGAGTTTCCCCCTTTTTTGCGCAGAGTTTCCCCCTTTTTTGCGCAGAGTTTCCCCCTTTCTTGCGCAGAGTTTCCCCCTTTCTTGCGCAGAGTTTCCCCCTTTCTTGCGCAGAGTTTCCCCCTTTCTTGCGCAGAGTTTCCCCCTTTCTTGCGCAGAGTTTCCCCCTTTCTTGCGCAGAGTTTCCCCCTTTTTTGCGCAGAGTTTCCCCCTTTTATGCGCAGAGTTTCCCCCTTTTTTGCGCAGAGTTTCCCCCTTTTTTGCGCAGAGTTTCCCCCTTTTTTGCGCAGAGTTTCCCCCTTTTTTGCGCAGAGTTTCCCCCCTTTTTTGCGCAGAGTTTCCCCCTTTCTTGCGCAGATTTTCCCCTTTTTCGCGCAGTAACGTATTAATAGATAAAGCTTCAAAAGTTTATCTGAATTTATAAAATTGCACTTTTTTTACTCACAAAGAATTAATAAGAGATTTTGAACTTTTGATAACAGAGTGAAAGGAATTTCTGGCTTAAGGATAGTGGATGCTTCGATCATGCCTAGGATTATATCGGGAAATATAAACGCCGCGATTATAATGATCGCCGAAAAAGCGGCCGACATGATAAAAGAAACTTACGAAATTAAAAATTCTTATTCTGCCAATACTTATTAAAACAATTCATTAAGTTAAAGTGTATTGAAATTAATTAAGAACATTTTATTCTAATTCTAATAACGCGGCTTTAATTTCGGTAAAGGGTAATAAATTTGGTGTAAATAAATTAATTAGTGTATGATCTTAGAAGTGAATATACAAAATTAGACTAAAACAATTGGTAACACACCAAAAAGGGTCATATGCCATACCTATTATCAAGCGAACCACTAATGCTATCAGTTCGCGGTTTACATTTAAAAATGAATTGAAATCTTTAGTTCACGATGTAATTGAGATCTCGAAGCTAGAATGTTGATTTAGATTAAAATCTAATTATTATATTTCATTCTACATGGATTTCGAGAAACGTCGTATTTTTATCTTCGCATTATCCGTTTGAATAAACGCGTAATTTATTTATTAATCGAGCTTAAAATTTTATCTCCGGATAATTTGTATCCATTTGATACGCGTCTGTTTATAAAAATTGTGTTTTGATATTAATTTAATTTATCCGAGATTAAAAGGCTAGTTTTCAATGGATATCCTAAGCTGTGCCATTTTCCTTGTGTTTCGTAAGTGCATATTTAACTTTAAATATGTGACTTTAAATTAATTTAAACTTAAGGAAAATATAAAACAAAATTAAGGTTAAAACGATCTTAAAATCATTATTCAAAATTAATTATTTATGAGAAGATTTCGGCGTAAATTTGCCTCATTTTAGAACGCTTAATACCTTGGTAACTAAAAAAACATAATTTTATGAGAGACCTTCATTTTCACGCAAGTACTTTAAATGTAAACCTACATCTAGGATAAAAACTCGAGTTTCATTCTATATGGTAGCCTTGTGATGCCTGATTTCAATTATATGTTCTACGCACGCTTCCTAGAGCTTGTCATCAAGAGTTATGAAAATATAGATGCAGAATTCAATTAACTTCAACTTTTGTTTTTGGGATATGACATTTATAATAAAAGTTGTCATTTAAAAGAAAATTTCAGGTGTCATAGCAATTCTGTATTTTCATTTTATTCTGAAATAATTTTCAAAGCGAACATTCAGTGCTTGGAAGTGTGTTAAGCATTAAACACTGCAGTTATTCAGGCTCTGAGAATCAAACACTACAATACTTTAGGTATACTTAAAGGTGTAGCGTATATAGAAAATTAATGATGTCAATTACTCCGCTGCAAATCTTTGTCATATGTTTTCTTCATGTTTTTCACTTGGATGAAGTACAGACGTACCAATATATTATAGGTAAATATTAACAATCGATTCCTTATCGTCAGAAGCCGATGAAACCCTCCTTTGAAGTCTATTACTCCCGGGTCTTGTCTACCCCTCTCTGTATGGGTTAGTTTCAAAAAGCGCGATTCGTACGCCTCCTAACGGTAGATATTTTCGGAGCGGGAGTTCGTCCAGCGAATATCTCTAGCAGCCTTGGAGTTCGTCAAAAAAACGTCGTCGTTTGTGGAGAGAGAGAATTTCCAATTTTGCGTAGACAGAGGGGTATGAAGTAGGACACCTATGATCTCGTAAAATTGTGAATTTTACCCATACAGAGAGGAGCGCTATATCGAACATTAGAGTAGTAGACTTCAAAGGAGGGTTTCATCGGCTTCTGATAATATCTAATACGCAAAATTTTAAGTATTTTATAACCATTGGATTTCAAAGAGAAATCCAACAATTCTTCATATCTTTAACAGTGTAATGAATGCAAAAATTCATCTCTAGTTAGATATTTTTAATATCCTATACACTTCCCAATTTAAAATTTTTTTATTCGAGTGAATCTAATATTTAAATGAAAACTTAAAGCTTAAAATGGAACTGCTTTCCAATTTATTTTCGGTATCACCATGCCAAAAAACGCACTCGAGAATTTTTCCAGAATTTTTAGAGACATTTTGATGTTTAAATTAATTTCTAACGTTTGGTAAATATAAATTCGGACCAATCATATTATTTCAGCCTTAAACAATGCTTGTAATGTCTTAACATTAAAACAATAGGCCTTAAGACCTTGCCCATAAACGCAGGCCTATTTTTTCAATGTCAGGACATTACAAATGCTGTTGAAGGCTGAAATAATATGACTGGTCTGATTTTATATCTACTTTTATCAAGAATTCATTCATGTTCCATAAGAATATGGGAGGGCCGCGATTCAATAACCATCCTCCCAAACTTTGTAGCAAAAGTTCGTCCGCTTCGAATCGATTTTTCAAGTAAATCGCTCCTGCCATTATATTATTAACCCGCGCCACTAACGACCTTGACATAATATTTCGGGTAATAAAAATGGAGCCGACCGAAAAAAGATCTAAGCGTACAAATGTTGCGAAAATTGCGGACGAACTTTTGTTACAAAGTTTGGGAGGATGGTACCAGAGGTTAAAGCTATGCTCCCATATTCTTATGGAACCTGAATGGATTCTTGCTTTTATAGAAATTAGTTTTTAGCATTTTCTTGCGCTAATTCCTATGTGACGTGGCAACTTCTTTAACTATTAAGGAAAATACTCTAAATTATAACTGTTAACCATTATTTTAGTCGGTGGAGGGTCAGCTGGTGCTACTTTAGCCGCTCGACTTAGCGAAACTTACGAAGTGTTACTAATAGAAGCCGGACCTAAACCACCAAAGGAATCAGAAATCCCACTACTCTTCGCTAAATACGAGAGTGACACAGCAATAAATTGGAACTACACAATTGAAGCTGAAGAAGGATCTTGCCTGGGTTTAAAGAACAAGGTAACAAAAGCTACGTTCACACTACAGACTTTGAAACTGTTTTAAACCGTTTTGGAAAGGTCAAATAATAAAATTTTGGGGTCACCCCTGTCAAGGAGGATCAGAGAAGGAGAAGAAATGTGGGGCTGCGTTGAGTTAGAGAGAGAAGAGCCAACCTCCCACTCGGGTGGAAAGGGGGATAGGAAATTCTCGAGGTAAACTGTTGTCACGTGGTCGCTAGCTAGCGCGTCTCATAAAGGATTCGTTTTACCCACGTGACAACATTTTACCACAAAACGTCTCTACCCCCGTTCTCCCAGAGTGGGAGTTTAGGCCGACGCAGTAGGAACCGCGCCGTCCCCACATTTCCTCTCCTTCTCTGATCCTCCTTGCCCCTGTAGACCTTTGATCAAGAAACCAAATTTTTATCTAAAAAAGTCGATTTGACGACTCGAAACGGTTTGAAAACGGTTTCAATGCGTCAAGTGTGAACGTAGCTAAAGTACACCTGTTTAATTAATATACCTTCGTAGAATTTCGTTGGAGATAAAGGTAGGGAATATTCGGGTCTATAACATAGATTCCTAAATGACCGATAGACATAATAACAAAATTACAAATAATAAACATTCATGACATTCAAAATCAGAAATGATCTACATTCATCAAAGCTGCGTTCACACTAGAGACTTTGAAACCGTTTCGAACCGTGTTGGAAAGGTCAAATAATAAAATTATGGGGTCACCCGTGTAGATCTTTGATCAAAAAATCCAACTAATATCTCAACGAGTCGATTTGAAAATTCAAAACGGTTTGAAAACGGTTTCAAAGAGTCAAGTGTGAACGTAGCTCAAGAGTCGCGTTCATACTAGGCCTTGGAACCGATTTAAACCGTTTCAAAACGTTTTGCCGGAGTAGTGTGAACGGGAAACCGTCTTTTCTCGAATCGATTTGATTCTCTTTCTCGAAACTGCTTCGGGAACCAGTTTCATACCGATTCGGCTGGTTTCAATAACCGATAGATGAAGCTACAATAAATCGATTTATAAAGATAACGCGTGAACACGTGACGCTTGAAACGATTCCTGGCGATTTGAATATCGGTTTAATTTTACCGTTACAAATCGATTAAGATCGAGCTAAAATACTCCCAGATGATAGACACCCATAATAGAAACTTCCCGAATTATCGATACGCAGAATAACAAAATAGTAATATCTCAAATAATCCAGGCCAGAAGCCGATGAAACCCTCCTTTGAAGTCTATTACTTCCGGGTCTTGTCTACCCCTCACTGTATGGGTTAGTTTCAAAAAGCGCGATTCGTACGCCTCCTAACGATAGATATTTTCGGAGCGGGAGTTCGTCCAGCGAATATCTCTAGCAGCCTTCTAGTTCGTCAAAAAAACGTCGTCGTTTGTGGAGAAAGAGAATTTCCAATTTTCCGTAGACAGGGGGGTATGAAGTAGGACCTCTCCGATCTCGTAAAATTGTGAATTTTACCCATACAGAGAGGAGCGATATATGGAACATTAGAGTAGTAGACTTCAAAGGAGGGATTCATCGGCTTCTGTCCAGGCCAATAATATCAAAGGTAAATCATGCTTCAAGTTTACAAGGCATATTATGATTGGTATGTTGCTCTGAAAGTTTTGTAGTCAAAGCTTTCGTACGAATTCGGTATTACCCTCTCTAGCGGTTGAGATTGGAACTAAGTAGGCGATGCTAATATTATATTGAACTGTCTAGACGTTTACGGGGTTGAAAATGTATCGACGAAAAAAAGCTCTCCCCTCTCTATCGCGAAACGAAGGAGAGTGTCTCGCCCGGCCGTCGCGATTTCGAATCTGATGATATTCATATTCGATAATATGGAAACGTTTATCTGTCACTTAACAATACATAATTGTATTTCGCAGAGATGTCCCTACTTTATGGGACGAACCCTTGGAGGAACAAGTCAAATTAACTATATGCTTTACGTCCGTGGTAGTAAAAGAGACTATGATATTTGGAAAGAAAATGGAGCTGATGGATGGGGCTTCGATGACGTCCTTCCATATTTCAAAAAGTCTGAAGGAGTGGCAATAGATAATAGTCTCATTGACGAAGGTATTATGCCAAGATTTACAATATAATTTCATTTTTAAACATCCATAAGGATGACATGGTGTATTTCAACGTAAAAGATACATTGCGGTAACACGAAATGAACAATTTGAAATGTTTGTTCTTCAAAATTCTATAACTTTAGTTTGACTAGCTCGAATTAAGGTTAGTAGGGCTCGTTTTGTAGACGACATATGGGGCTATTTGGAAAAAAATATTTCGACACCCTAGGAAAATATCCGGAGAAGATACGCCACTAATTACCCCCCCCCCCCCAAATTTGATTAATCAATTAAATTGGAATAGATTCCTTTTAGGCCCCGAAAAATAAGTTTTTACGGCCAGTTTTCCATTTGGGCAGTTTGCCATTCGAGCTGTCTACAAGAGAGACCGGCGAGTTCGAGTGATTAACAAACCTAACCTAACATAACCTGCAAATGAACACTGCGGAAATGGAAACCTGCGGAAATGGAAAACTGCGCAAATGAAAAATTGCGCAAAAGGAAATACGTTTTTGGGAACTGCACGAAAGGGAACTGCGCAATTGGAACCTTACCAAATAATATTCATAATATATATTTTCGAACGAAAAGATTTTCATGGTAAAAATGGACCATTGACCGTGTCAGTAAGCGACTACTCAACAGTGTTGAGAGATGTCTACTTAAAAAGCACGCAAGAACTTGGATACAATATTACTGACTACAACGGAAAACGTCAAAGTGGTATATATTTATATAAGAATCCGCTGACGACCCGAGAACGCCCGAATGATAGAATTAACGTCCAGTAGCGTAACGACTGAAGCAAACAGCAAGTTTCACATAGTAGCCCATTACTTAAAAATAGCGAAAAAAAGTCATCATCCCTGTCTGGCTTTAGTGATTTGGACTCTTCCTCGATTCTTTTGAGTCGGGAGAGAGGGACGGAATTTAGGCGGGCCGCGCTTGGCTATATTGTTTCCCTCACAACTCTGGAATTTCTCCAAAGAGTGGCGCTTCTGATTTCATTATTTACAACGACTGCGGCCGCTAGAGTGTCACGAATCAGTCGTCACTCTTACGTCGGTTTTGAACTTTGTATCGTAACGCTATTGAACGTTAAATAATTTCACGTCATGATGAGCTTTTTGGCTGCGTTAATAATAAAGTAAGTCATAAGATGAGATAAGATCTAACTAGAAAAAGTCTCGGGTCGTAAAGTGTTCTTAAAGTGTGGGCATAAACAAATTATACTATGGGAACCAACAACAAATTCAGAGTCGCCGTAGATTTTTCACAATATTTTGACGTTTATGACAAACAATATTTGATATTATAAAAGAAGTTGTGGGTGCGACTTCTTGTTCGAATGTTGCTAATTACGTCACGAAATCACGTGGCGATAAGGTTATACGGGGCAGCTATTTCCGTTTTCATAAAACACTAGGGGTCAGACGTCACAGAAGTCACTAGTTAGAGACGCGACCTTGAGAGCTGACGCGGATATGAAAAATGAGCTTAAGAAATGCTCGGTGCTCAAGAGCGCTATGAGCTTTACAAGTTTTTACGTAGCTGATGACGTAAGGTCCTCCTATTTTATGATAGCAAGAAGGATCTGATCCTGGAGTGGAAAAGTGGGAACGGCGCGGCTCCTACTGCGTCGGCCTAAACTCCCACTCTGGGAGAACGGGGGACAGACGGGGGTAGAGATGCTTCGTGGTAAATTGTTTTCACGTGGGTAAAACGAATCCTTTATGAGACGCGCTAGCTAGCGACCACGTGACAACAGTTTACCTCGAGAATTTCCTATCCCCCCCTTTCCACCCGAGTGGGAGGTTGGCTCTTCTCTCTCTAACTCAACGCAGCCCCACTTTTCCTCTCCTTATCTGATCCTTCTTGATGATAGCAACTATTCATGGCATATGGTTTGCCATAAAAATGGTAGAATGAAGAGATATTTCAAAATTATATAAATTTTAACGCAGTCGTTGTTGGTTCCTCCATGGTTTTTCGATCTAGAACTAATTATTTTTGATCTTATTTTCGTAATTACAGGGTTTAATGTTGCTCAAGCAACGATAAGGGACGGTTATAGGTGTAGTACCGAAAAAGCGTATTTGCAACCAGCTTATAATCGATCCAAACTTACGATTATAACCGGAGCTTATGTAACTAAAGTAAGAAAATTAAGCATCCAGAAAAATAAGGGATGAAGGCATGAACTCCAAAGGAAAATTGAGTAGCATTTTCTTAAAGATCGTCAAAAAAAGATTCAAAATACAGGTTGTTTCGAAAATGGTGGTGGGACCGAGCTATAGTGGGTTCAATGGGTCATTTTAAAACTAAAATGTTCTATGACGTTTTGTCGTACGGGGCGCCGTTTAAGAGTTACCAAATGAATCATGTATGGATTACCCCTTAACGTACATAAATAAACGTATACTTATTGCTAAAATCAAATTTTTATCAAGCGTGTGCTTTTAAAAAACCAGCTAAATAATTTAGCGTATTTTCATCTACTTCTGATATGGCGTTTTAATAGTTTGATTAAACTATAATTACTATCAGAAGTAGATGAAACCCTTCTTTGAAGTCTACTACTCTAATGTTCGATGTAGCGCTCCTCTCTGTATGGGTAAAATTCCCAATTTTACGAGATCGGAGGGGTCCTACTTCATCCCCCCTGTCTACGGAAAATTGGAAATTCTCTCTCTCCACAAACGACGACGTTTTTTTGACGAACTCCAAGGCTGCTAGAGATATTCGCTGGACGAACTCCCGCTCCGAGAATATCTACCGTTAGGAGGTGTACGAATCGCGCTTTTTGAAACTAACCCATACAGAGAGGGGTAGACAAGACCCGGGAGTAATAGACTTCAAAGGAGGGTTTCATCGGCTTCTGACTATAATTACTATGTATTCGAAAAAATATACCATGGTAAATATGAAGTGATATAATTATGATGTGTTTTCCAGGTTAAAATAATAAACAAAAAGGCAAGAGGAGTTTTTTACATTAAAGACAATGGTTCAGGAAACCAAACTTACTACGTAGGTGCTAAAAAGGAAGTAATTCTTTGCGCGGGAGCTATCAAATCGCCACAGATTCTGATGCTATCTGGGATTGGACCCAAGCAACACTTGAAGGATATGAATGTAATAATACTAATACAGGGTAAATTTTGCCTCAGAGCACCGAATAAGGAATTTTACTGTAATTACTGTTCGTTTTAAACTGATACAAGCCTAAAATTTAATACTAAGGGCGCCCCATAATACTAAAAACTGATTGGCTGACCAAATTAACGATTAAACTAACTTATCACAATTGATTTTAATCGTACCGATATATAAATCGCATCTGTTCGTATATATCATCTTCAATGACCAATTTACTATATATTGTTTATCTGTAACAGTTTGTTGAAGCCAAAACAGTTTGAATCTGGTTCCCGAAGCAGTATCAAAGAATGCATGAAACAGGCTTAAGGTAATGGAAATTCATTTGATCCTCAAGTGACAGTAAATCGATAAGCCCCATATATTGTAGCCATACTACAGCTTTAACAGTTTGTTGAAGCCAAATCGGTTTAAATCTGGTTCCCGAAGCAGTATCAAATTATGTATTAAATACTCTTAAAGGTACAGACCGGGATAAAAAAAAGTGTGTCTTAAATTATAGAGCGTATATTAAAACGACTAATATCATATCGCAAAAAATTTAATAGTTAGTAGATATTAAGATATTTACGTTTATTATAAGCAAAAAGTGATCTCTAGTGAACGCCATTTTAGTTTTTTCATACCCTTTCGATGCCTGCTGAGGATCGGCTTCGCCGATTGGTTTATTTCTCACCTAAAGTCACTTGACTCTAGCTGAAAATAGATGTGGGTATAAGCGCGCTCAATTTCTTTAGGGTCAAATAAGATATGCCGGGCCGAAACATAGGCTACTTCCGAAGGATCCCGCGCGCGAACACTAACCCGAAGGTCGGTCGGCCAGCTGAGCTAGTAGCAGTCAGTACTAGGTATTAACCGAGTCTTAAGTTGATTTGAAGAATTAGAAGGTAAGAACTAAACTGCATTCATTAATTACGCAATTAGGCATGTTTTCGTAGAAAGTTATAAATCACAAAATTACGGGTCTTCTTACGAAGTTACGAACAGACGATCCGACTGCAGTCGACTCGAATGGCCTTCGTTTCGCGAATCTTTATTGGGTGACTTAAAGGCCAATCATTGAAGCGGATCCTTATTTTTAAAACTCGAAATGCCGGGAAGCAAATATGGCGTTCTTCTAGGAACGTAAATTTCGGTTTTAAAATGATATTTATAAATTAACCAAGACTTAAATCACTATAATGTGTTTTGATTTGTAGGTTTTTAAGCATGCTCTTTCCAATGGAAGTACTTTTAAAGTTGGGTTGCCTTTACCTTTAAGATATAAAGCGAATACCAAGTTAATTTTTAACACAGTTTGCGTGATAATTGGCCCAAAAACACTATCAATAAGGTATTCTTAAGGATTATCTACCCATATCCGATAAATCGCGATTTCATTTTCAAAGACTTCAAATAATGAAGATAACGTCAGGCAACGCGCACACCTACTAATCCCTTATTTGGTGGTCTGAGATTTTACAAGATTTTTAATGTTTTTCTCGATTTCTAGATACCATTAATTAAAGATTTACCAGTTGGTTTAAACCTGCAAGACCATGTCGGAGCAGCTGGTGCATTTTACACGGTAGAAAATGTACCGGGGGTCCCAACATTTGCCGACCTGATAAACTACACATCGCTCCCAAATTATGATTTTCCAGAAAAATTAACGGGCATACTCTCATCTCCTGGTATTCTAGAGGTATTTGGTTACCTCATGTCTCAGTTCGAAACCAAAAGTGTAGACTACAATGGCATTCAGTTCTTCTTTTTGTCCAATTTAGTTATTCAAAAGGATTACAGTGATGTTGTGCGTTAATCAATTATTATTATAGTTATATTTTATTACCAAGAATCCATTCAGGTTCCATAAGAATATGGGAGCATAGCTTTAGCCTCTGATACCATCCTCCCAAACTTTGTAACAAAAGTTCGTCCGCAATTTTCGCAACATTTGTACGCTTAGTTCTTTTTGCGGTCGGCTCCATTTTTATTACCCAAAATATTATGTCAAGGTCGTTAGTGGCGCGGGTTAATAATAGATGTCAGGAGCGATTTACTTGAAAAATCGATTCGAAGCAGACGAACTTTTGCTACAAAGTTTGGGAGGATGGTTATTGAATCGCGGCCCTCCTATATTCTTATGGAACCTGAATGAATTCTTGTTATTACCTAGAACCTAATGACACCCGAGAACGTACCAATGTATAATTTCAAGAGTAACAAAGATTTTTTCTTTTAGTTTGAGTCGTGACAAAGTTACTTTAAGCCAGATTTTTTATAGGGAAATTAAGGTAGCATTTAACATGACGATAATGAGCAGTGCATAACAGTACAATGCTGGAGCATCAACTGAATAATGTTGTATTACCGAGATTGGTCGACTTGTTGTTGTGCTATAAAATGTTTAGCCACACCTCCACCTTAGTACTAGGGGGTAGTGTAGGATCTTACTTTCGTCCGGGGGATGTAGTATGTGTGATTATGATGATGTACTAGAAAAGGGTGGAGTAATCTTCAACGGCCAACTACCGTTTTTAGTTCCTCCAGAAGCCGATGAAACCCTTCTTTGAAGTCCATTACTCCCGGGTCTTGTCTACCCCTCTCTGTATGGGTTAATTTCAAAAAGCGCGATTCGTACGCCTCCTAACGGTAGATATTTTCGGAGCGGGAGTTCGTCCAGCGAATATCTCTAGCAGCCTTGGAGTTCGTTAAAAAAACGTCGTCGTTTGTGGAGAGAGAGAATTTTCAATTTTCCGTAGACAGAGGGGTATAAAGTAGGACCCCTCAGATCTCGTAAAATTGGGAATTTTACCCATACAGAGAGGCGCGCTATATGGAACATTAGAGTAGTAGACTTCAAAGGAGGGTTTCATCGGCTTCTGCTCTAACCAATGCCGGAATTAGGCTAAGTGCGCTTTACGAAATAAACTAAAGAAGACCCCGCCCCAAAGAGCCATTGACATCGGCTCTTTCCAATAAAAATAAGCCGTCGTTTGTTGTAAACTGAATTCCTTGGCAACCAAATTATTTTTTAAAAACCACAAGATGGGGTACCAATAATAATACATTTCGTACGTTCTCGAGTCATAAATGGGTTGTAAGTTTAATGTAAAGTTTACCGATTTTTCAGGTAACACAGTTCTTGGTGGGAAATGGTTACTTAAACAAACCAGGTTTTCTGATAGCGCCTACTGTACTACATCCAAAGTCGAGAGGAACTATTACTTTGAGGTCTAACGTAGCGACAGAACCACCAGCTATTAGAATGAATTATTATAAAGATCCAACTGATATGAAAGTTATGATATACGGTAGGTTTTTCATTGGTTCTACCCCGATTCGCCCAAAACATTTGGCCCAATTCCCATTTCGCCCAATCTCAATTGGCCCAAACTCAATTGGCCCAATCCCAACTGGCCCAATTCCCAATCAGCCCAATTTATTAGGCCCAATCCTATTTCGTCCAATCCCATTTCCCCTAATTCCCATTTCGCCAAATCACATTTAGCATAATTCCATTTTTGCCAAATTCTTAATTCGCCCAATCCACACCCAAGGCATATGCGAACAAAATCCTATTGATCGGTTCCTTCGTCCTGTTTAATTATTTCTACACGCACTTCTTGATGTAACTAAACAATTTACTTTATTAATTTTGGTAACCTAACCCAACCCAACCTACCTTAACCCAACCAACCCTAACCCAACCCAATCTATAGAACAATTTTCTTTATTAGTTTTGGTAACCTAACCTAACCTAACCCAAGCCAACCTAACCCAACCCAATCTTAAGAACTATTTTCTTTATTAATTTTGGTAACCTAACCCAACCCAACCCAATACAATCTATCTTAACCCAACATAATCTACCTTAACCTAACCCAACCCAATCTAAAGAACAATTTACTTTATTAGTTTTGGTAACCTAACCCAACCTAACCTAACAATTTTAGGCGAAAAGGAATTTTAGGTTGAGCGAAATGGGAATAGATAATTCTTTATTAACTGATAAACCGATTGGGCGAAGTGGGATTGGGCGAATTGGGACAAGGAAATTTTGGTTTGGGCGAATTGGGAATCGATAATTTTGGGCCAAATGATAATACGTTTGGGTGAATTAGGATTGGGCGAAATGGGAATATATAATTTTGGGCCAAATATTTGGGCGAAATGGGAACAAACCGGTTTTTCATTAAATTCTATCCCGCAACCCTTGGAGTTAATGATTACCTTATGGTTCCAGTTTTAATTTTAATTAACCCATTCTTTATTTATATTTAAAGCTCTCAATAAAGCCAACGATATAGTGACAAAATCCACAGCCTTTAGTAAACTAAATCCTAAAATCATCGGACCTGTTCCTGGATGTGAAAACTTGACTTTGCCGAGTGATGAATACTTCGAATGTATTGCTAGGCATCTTACTGTTTCAACTTACCACGCGTGTGGAACGTGCAAAATGGGAAGAAAAAATGATCCCACAACGGTTGTTGATTCACGTTTGAGGTGAGAAATAATTCAAACTGTTATTTACTATTAAAACCTTTTGGGTCAATTTCCAAATTCCCTAATTTTTCCCTGACCTTTTGGGTCGATGTCCAAATTCCCTGATTTTGCCCTTACCTTTGGGCCAATTTTTAATTCCTTGATTCTACCCTGACCTTTTGGGCTAATTCTCAAATTCCCTGACTTTACCCTGGCCTTTTAGGGCCCAATTTTAAAATTTCCTTACTTTTCTCTGACCTTTTGAGTCAATTTCCAAATTCCCAGATTTTACCCTGACCTTTTGAGTCAATTTCCAAATTCCCTGATTTTGCCCTGACCCTTTGAGTCAATTTCTAAATCCCCTGATTTTTCCCTGTCCTTTTGAGTCAATTTCCAAATTCCCTGATTTTGCCCTGACCCTTTGAGTCAATTTCTAAATCCCCTGATTTTTCCCTGTCCTTTTGAGTCAATTTCCAAATTTCCAGATTTTTACCAGACCTTTTGGGTCAATTTCAAATTCCCTGATTTTACTCAGACCTTTTGGGTCAATTTCCAGATTCCCTGATTTTACCCAGACCTTTTGGACCAATTTCCAGATTCCCTGATTTTACCCAGACCTTTTGGACCAATTTCCAGATTCCCTGACCTTTGGGGCCAATTTCCAAATTCCCTGATTCTACCCTGACCTTTTGGGCCAATTTACAAAGTCCCTGACCTTTGGGGCCAATTTCCAAATTCCCTGATTCTAACCTGACCTTTTGGGCCAATTTAAAAGTCCCTGATTTTGCCCTAACCTTTTGAGTCAATTTCCAAATTCCCTGATTTTGCCCTGACCTTTTGGGCTAATTTCCAAATTCCCTGATTCTACCCTGGCCTTTCTGGCGAATTTTAAAATTCCCTGATTTTAACCGGACCTTTAATAGAATGTTTTTTGCTAAGCATTATTCCTACTAGCGTTTTTATAGACTTGAGTTCAGATAAAGTCTTGAAATAAAATAATTATTTCCTTGGGTATTAAAACAGGGTCAAAGGAATTCGTGGTTTACGAGTTGTGGATGCATCAATAATGCCGACGATTGTGTCAGCAAATACAAATGCTCCAACAATCATGATTGCTGAGAAAGCGGCAGATATGATCAAAGGAATAAAAACAGTATAACTAAATAGGTTTCAGAGTCAGCACGATAAACTAAATAAACTTTCGAGTATTATTTTCATACAAGTAAACGTTTGGCAAATCTTTGTAGCAAAGTAATTTTTGCAATAAAATAAAATAATATTAATCTATAGCAGCGCAAAAATTAAAATGTTTTAAGTTGATTATGAGGTGTCTTAGGTAAAAACATCTAATCAACCCTAATATTTTAATTTATTAATTAAGTTTTAATCTCATTACTCTGAAACTTCACACACAGACTAACAATGAAGTGAGCTATGTATTGCTTAAACCCTCATTACGATATCTAGTCCAGAGGTCAAGATATGATGGTTTGAATACACCGTATTTTTCGGTTCAACTCTATAGCTTCCAGGGACGGAAATAAGAAATTGTTTTTATTGGACAAATGTCCAGTAACCCCCCTTTAAAATTCAAAAGTTATCGGACATTTAAAAAATTACCGACAATGCTACATTTCCTGTATTGAAAAGTACTTTTTTTTATCGGACATTTGTCCAGTGACCCCCTCTTAAAAATAAAAAGTTATCGGACATTTGGAAAATTTATCGGACAATGTGCTTATTTCCGTCCCTGATAGCTTCACCTTAAGTAAAATGATGTCCAATCAGCTTGGTTATTTAAACTTGTTTTAGAGAAATTTTAGCAAGAAGGGAAAGACTCATTCTTAGGCAATTTGTTATTTTCAGAGATATTACAACGCATGCGCTATAGATATATGTCCAGTAGTATACATACAGGATCATAACTTTGACAACACCAACCTTGGAAACAGGGCGACAACGGGTCGCTACTGGGGTGTTATACGGGACCATAAGTACCCACGCTGTAACGTTAGGCTTAACAGGGATAGGCCGAGTGACTGAGGAGGCTATATCCTACGCGTAAATTTCAAAGGGGCTCAAACATCCACTCAAAATCCTCTCAAACAGGGATTATAATCACTTTTGAGCAAAACAAATCAGTTCCAGGAGTAGATAGCAACTCCGGATGAACTCAAGGAGGCTCTAATTGTTATCGCCAGCGGTTAAACTCGCCAAAAGGCTCCTGGTAAGTATCATAATTGGGATATTACAGTACCAAAAAATTGTTCACTATCTTCGGATTAACTATACAGTAGACAAATTTACGCGAAATGAAGTAGAATGAACCAACCACAAATTACTTCAAATTACACAAAATTTTCAACCGTGGCTATTAAATTATTCAATCTCACAATAAAACTAATATCAGAAGCCCATGAAACCCTCCTTTGAAGTCTATTACTCCCGGGTCTTGTCTGCCCCTCTCTGTATGGGTTATTCTCAAAAGGCGCGATTCGTACGCCTCCTAACGGTAGATGTTTTCGGAGCGGGAGTTCGTCGAGCGAATATCTCTAGCAGCCTTGGAGTTCGTCAAAAAAAAACGTCGTCGTTTGTGGAGAGAGAGAAATTCCAATTTTCCGTAGACAGGGGGGATGAAGTAGGACCCCTTTTAACTCGTAAAATTGTGAATTTTACCCATACAGAGAGGAGCGCTATATGGAACATTGGAGTAGTAGACTTCAAAGGAGGGTTTCATCGGCTTCTGCTAATATCCTCACAATAAAAAAATAACACAAACTTGGAATTTATATAAAAACTTACCGGTTTGATGGTCTATGATGAATGACGTTTCAGTTGATAATATATCCAAAATAAGACGTATGTCAGGAATGTTCACACTTCACGCGATTCTGAATAAACACACGCGCACAGAACGCGAAAACTTTTCACAACCGCGAATCAACACACTCGTCGGGCCTTGGAAGGTACTAGGCCTCGAGCTCGTTGGTAACCTTTGCCCTACTTTAAGACCAGTGTAAAAGTTGAATATTTTTACGCGAATGGTCTTTCGGGCGCGTTTGAGTTGGCGTCGGCTACACGCTTTCTATTCACGTCGATGCTGGATGACTCAGCATTATTTCATCTTTCGTTTACCTAAGAAATATTTAAAATAATTAATACCTTTTCCAACTATTTGACAACGAGAGTCCATTTGATAACTTATACCTAGATAAAACTACAAACAGGTCTATTAACCTACACTAAGGAAGCTTTAAGCCTTGTCCTATATGCTAAAATACATATGTACCCAGAAGCCGATGAAACCCTCCTTTGAAGTCTATTACTCCCGGGTCTTGTCTACCCCTCTCTGTATGGGTTAGTCTCAAAAATCGCGATTCGTACGCCTCCTAACGGTAGATATTTTCGGAGCGGGTGTTCGTCGAGCGAATATCTCTAGCAGCCTTGGAGTTCGTCAAAAAAACGTCGTCGTTTGTGGAGAGAGAGAATTTCCAATTTTCCGTAGACAGGGGGTATGAAGTAGGACCCCTCCGATCTCGTAAAATTGGGAATTTTACCCATACAGAGAGGAGCGCTATATGGAACATTAGAGTAGTAGACTTCAAAGGAGGGTTTCATCTACTTCTGTACTAATTTATATAATATGAGCTACTCTCTAGCATCTTAGCTTTAAGAGAGCACGCAAAAAACATCCCAACATCCCAATATATCTCATGCAGGCCTAGATTTAACTGACTGGCGTCTCTAAAAATAACTTCCAGGATTCTAAACCTATATTTATATTGTACAACTTGGGAGGCGCTGTACGAGATGTTACTCTTCTCCCTACAAACTCAGAATTATTCGGTTCCTTCAGACTACAGCTACAACACGTGACACTTTCGTTCGCAATAATTAAAGTAAGTAATAAAAATTTAGGATAAACAAACTAACCGATTAAGTATGGTATAAACAATTAAAACAGGGTAAATTATGATTAAATTAAATAGCTTTTAAATTTATTTTCGGAATCACCATGCCAAGAACGTATTTGAGAATTATTTCACAATTTTTAGACACGTTTTTGATGCTTAAGTTAATTTCTACAGTTGGGTAAAGTTTGAATAAAATATTAATTCGGACCAATCATAATATTTCAGCCTTCAACAGTGCATTATAATAATAGACCGGCGATTGACGGGCAAAATCTCAAAGGGAGAATGTAATCCAAGTGATTTTTACAGATTCCTTATCGTTTAAATAGGCCTTTGTTTACAAAACAAATAAATTTACCCAGAAATAGGCTTAGCTGGATTCATGAAGATCCTGAATTGCCTCCGTATAAGACCAATCAACCAATGAGCAAAGACCCATCGTTCACGCAAGATCTCCACGAGACTTACGATCGCGTTCGATTGATCCCTAGACCCAGAAGCCGATGAAATCCTCCTTTGAAGTCTATTACTCCCGGGTCTTGTCTACCCCTCTCTGTATGGGTTAGTTTCAAAAATCGCGATTCGTACGCCTCCTAACGGTAGATATTTTCGGAGCGGGAGTTCGTCGAGCGAATATCTCTAGCAGCCTTGGAATTCGTCAAAAAAACGTCGTCGTTTGTGGAGAGAGAGAATTTCCAATTTTCCGTAGACAGGGGGGATGAAGTAGGACCCCTTCTAACTTGTAAAATTGGGAATTTTACCCATACAGAGAGGAGTTCTATATGGAGCATTAGAGTAGTAGACTTCAAAGGAGGGTTTCATCGGCTTCTGCTAGACCTTATACGACAGGAAATCAAAACCTCCATGATTTTTCTAGTTTAATTTTGTAAATTTGTTCACTAGTGGATTAGGCATATTTAAACGATAAGGAATTGATAAAGAAATCACTTTTATTAATTTTGCATTCTTCCTTTTAATGTTAGGACATTAAAAGCACTGTAGAAGGCTGTAATAATATGATTGGGCCTTTTATTCATGGTGATTCCGAAAATAAACACAAAAACTGTTAGATTTGTAGCTCTAGGTTCCCCTTTAATTTTATTTTAATTAATTTTAGGTATGAATCCCGAAGAGGTTGACATAACTGGCTTCGCTAATTCGCCAGTTGAAGTCGCTAAAAACGTGGAAAAAAATACAAATAAAGAATATCTCATTGACCAATTCAACTATGGGACAAGAACGGCCGAAAATTTTCTTCAAAAACATCCTGAATTAAACCTTTTAACATCTTTTATTCAAGAGAAGAGAGACATCGAAGCTAACAAATATTCTAGACCTGACCTAGACGTTTATCTGTTTCAGGAGAATGTGGTCAATATCCTAACGCTAATGAATTCCGTTGATAAGATTCTAACTGGTAAGGGAATGATAGTTTCTATTGCGTAAGATAATCAGAGTTAGAGCTTGGAATCGGATAATAACTTCGGATATCCATTGATAACTAAACTTTTTCAGATATTTTAATCTTCGATAAATTGTTTGTTAATATAAACACCACAAATTATATAAACAGACGCGTATCAAATGCTGGATACGAATTAGACCCTGAGATTAAATTTTAAGCTTGATTAATAAACAAATTACGCGTTTATTCAAACGGATAATGCGAGGATAAAAATATAACGTTTCTCGTAATCCGTGTAGAATGAAATATAATAATTATATTTTAATCTAAATTGAAAGGAACAGTGACTAAATTAATACATTCTAGCTTCGAGATCTCAATATCAATTTCCTTCAACAATTAAGTACGAATATAAAGTTTGCCGTTACATCCAGGTTAACGTTAACTCGAATAAGAAATGGATATATTTTTCGCGAACTGATAATATCTGATTAACATTCATGAAGGTCTTATTCAATTAACAAAAGTTACACGAATTCCGAGCTCTAATCTGAGATCTTACAACTCTGCCTAGTAATTGTAAGAAAAACTATATCCAGAGGTATATAATAACCCCCTTCGGGGGGAAGTATGAAAGCCCCTATACTACCAATGCTAAAAATCACGAACAACAAGAGCCCGCTGCTGACTATCTAGGCCACTAGCTCGCGCTGGACTTCTCAATGTCGCTACTCTAGTAAATGGTCTTTGTATAAACAAGACGGCTCGATTTGTGTTTAGAACTTCCTGTCTCAGGAGTCAGACTGTCTGTTAAAATGGAGTCGAAGGTTGACTTCAGCTCGCGAGTTCCGGAAGTGCGCGTAGGGAAAATTTAGTGAGGTTCAAAATGGTGTAACTATTTTTTGGGAGTAAAGCGGTGTGTCGATCCGCCGCGATTTACGACGGGCACTCGTTGTTCGTCGATTTTGCCTACCTTTCATACTTCCCCCCGAAGGGGGTTATTATATACCTCTGATGCAACTAACATTTTACGAATTGTTAAAATTCAATGCAGATAAAGTGTTTCTGGGCAGAGTAATTATAAAACCGAGACAATGGAATGAATCGACTTTCTTTCTGCTCGAGGACCCACAAGGTGAACGGGCAGTTAGAGTCGCTAT
Source organism: Odiellus spinosus (assembly GCA_963920705.1). NCBI lineage: Eukaryota > Metazoa > Arthropoda > Arachnida > Opiliones > Phalangiidae > Odiellus > Odiellus spinosus. Next base: position 14,546,703 of record OY987232.1, on the reverse strand, counting down.
CGAAAACAACCCCTTGCCTTCATTTAACACTGGTGCTATTGTTGGAATCGTTAATCCCTGCTTTCAAACCGCCCCTGATGGTGGTATTGAGGTAAAAGTAGCTTATTACTATCAGAAAAGGTCCAGTTTTTCGTAGAGCTCGGAATTCGTATAATTTTTATTAATTGGATAAAATCGAATAAATTCTGATGTATATTATCTGTTTAATTAAAAATAGACTATTTTCATTCGAGTTAACTTTTCGAAGATAAAGTAACAAAACGTAATCCATATCCGTTTTTATCCAAAAATGGCCTTATCTTAGAATATTATCCGCGTTATACGTTCGGATAAAAAAATTCAAAATTTATTTTCGTGAAAAATAATAAATAAAAAGATGATTTAAAATCTTAGTTTCGTCGTTTTATTTATATTCTTCGAATTAAAAGTCAATTTGAAATATTTTTCTTATATTTTAGACTAATTCTGGAAACGTGAATTTTCTTATTCATCGTTATACGTTTGAATACGAGTAATTTATAGATAGATAAAGCGGTGAAGGCTTATCTTCGGGTAAACCTTATACATTTAACAATTATACGAATATACAAATTTCATTTTTTAGTTACAATTTTATCCGAAAATAAAATATCTTAAAATATACGAATAACAGAAGATAATGGATATCCGATTCCGAGCTCTAGTTTCACGTTATAGCCCATCACTTCATGGAAAAATATTTAAAAACCAAATGTAATTTTTAAATTTACAGGTACGCTCAAATGACGTTGTATTATTAAATGAAGAGGACATGTTAGCTAAGTTTCCAAACATTAAATGGCACAATGAGGAGGATGAAGACGAGGAACAAACCGACGTAAACTTGGATTTAGATTTAACAGGATTAGATCAAAAAGAAAAATTTGCGCGTTTAAAATACGCTGGAAACAAGAACTTTGTAGCTGGAAATTACAACGTCGCTATTCAAATGTACTCCAAGGGTTTATCATTATGTCCCGAAGACGAAGACTTGTTGGCAAATCGAGCTTTATGCTATCTTAAAACCGAAAATTATCATACAGCTTTAAAAGACGCTTTGAATTGCCTCATTAAAAATCCACCGCACGTTAAGGGTAATTAAATTTCACTTATCTATTATAAATATCGCATTTTAAGGCGGTAGACAATGGGTAACTCACCAAAAAGGGTCATTTGCCGTACCTGAGGTATATAATAACCCCCTCCGGGGGGAAGTATGAAAGGTAGGCAAAATCGACGAACAACAAATGCCCGGCGTAAATCGCGGCGGATCGACACACAGCTTTACTCCCAAAAAATAGTTACACCATTTTGAACCACACTAAATTTTCCCTACGCACACTTCCGGAACTCGCGAGCTGAAGTCAACCTTCGACTCCATTTTAACAGACAGCCTGACTCCTGAGACAGGAAGTTCTAAACACAAATCAAGCCGTCTCTTTTATACAAAGACCATTTACTAGAGTAGCGACATTGAGAAGTGGCCTAGCTAGTCAGCAGCGGGCTCTTGTTGTTCGTGATTTTTAGCATTGGTAGTATAGGGGCTTTCATACTTCCCCCCGAAGGGGGTTATTATATACCTCTGGCCGTACCTATTATCAAGCAAACTACAAACGCTATCAGTTCGTGGTTTTCACTTAAATTTAATTTAAAGGGAGGATGCAACCTAACAACAAGAGATTTTTTATCGATTCCTTATTGTTTAAATAGGCCTAATGCCCCTATTTAAAAAATTTACAAACAAATATTAAACTAGAAATAAATTTAAAACTTACCCTGAAAATAGGCTTAGTGGGATTCATGGAGCTCCTGATTTCCTCGCGTGTAAGGTCTAGCGACCAATCGCGCGCGACGTAAGTTTCGTGGAGATCTCGCGTGAACGACAGGCCTTTGCTCATTGGTCGCTAGACCTTACACGGACGCGATTCAGGATCTCCATGAATCCTGCTAAGCCTATTTTCAGGGTAAGTTTTAAATTTATTTCTAGTTTAATATTTGTATTGTAAACTTTTTATCGGTGGATTAGACCTATTTAAACGATAAGGAATCGATAAAAAAATCACTTGTAATTAGGTTGCATTCTCCCTTTAAAGGGAAGCCATAGCGCCTAGTGTGCATTGCAAAAAAAATTATTTCTTTATTTTGAACTAAAACTGAGCTGGCGACTTATCGTTAAAGGCTAGGATTGAATCGTGGCTAAATTCTTAAAGAGGAAGGCATTGAAAATATAGGAAGTCAGGTCACCCTGACAGCGTGCTGACCCGCTTCCGCGAGAGGCAGGATAGTGCGGAAAGTGGTAAAACAGAGTAGTGCAATTAATTTGTGTTATTTTGCTTTAAAGCTATCCATCGTGCAGCTCAAGCCTATATCGGATTGAAACAACCTGATAAGGCGAAATCATTATTGGAGTCGAAGCTTAAACTTGATTTACCTAAGAAGGATCTGAGAAAACTCTTAACAAGAGCGGAGGATCTAGTGGCTCAAAAGAAATTTGGCCGATACGATATGATAACGTTGTTCAAATCTATGGAAACATTCGTCCAACATGACATTTCGGATTACGTCGGACCAGTGACCATAAAAAACATCCAAGGAAAGGGCCGAGGCTTAATGGCGACTCGTGATATTAAAGGTAATTAAGAGATAATGTAGAAGAGTATAATCGATTACGAATGTATGCAGAGCTCGAAATTCGTATAATTTTCATTAATTGGATAAAATCTACAAAATTCTGTATTATCTGTTTGATTAAAAATAGACTATTTGCAATTCGAGTTAACTTATTACAAGATAAAGTAAAAAACATAATCCATATCCGTTTTTATCCAAAAATGGCCTTATCTTAGAATATTATAGACGTTATACGTTCGGATAAAAAAATTCAAAATTTATTTTCGTGAAAAATAATAAATAAAAAGATGATTTAAAATCTTAGTTTCGTCGTTTTATTTATATTCTTCAAATTAAAAGTCAGTTTGAAATATATTTCTTAATTTTAGACTAATTCTGGCTGGAAACGTGGATTTTCTTATCCATCGTTATCCGTTTGAATACGAGTAATTTATAGATAGATAAAGCGCCAAAGGCTTATCTTGGGGTAAACCTTTTAACAATCATACGAATAAACAAATTTCATTTTTTAGATACAATTTATTCGAAAATAAAATATCTTAAAATATACGAATAACGGAAGATATTGGATATCCGATTCCGAGCTCTAAATGCATGTTTAAAATCGTAATTTAATGGATTAACCTTTATCCTTTCAAGCCGGAGAATTGGTCGTTAGTTCGCAGGCTTTCGCTGTTTACGTATCATCGCAAGGAGATTATTTCGAAGCCGTCTCCGCTTTGCTCAAAATTATAATACAGAAAGTGAAAAAGGCACCGTTACTTAGAAAAGAGCTGTACAAGTTATCAGCTGGGACGAAATTGGGACATTTGGACACGAACAAAGATGATTGGACTAGAATCGACGCTGATAGAATAAGGGGAATTATAAAAGTCAATTGCTTCAGGAAGAAACTAAAAGGCGGACAAGAATGCTTCGGCCTTTGGCTAATGCCGTCCTATATCAATAACGATTGCCATTATTCTAATTGCTCGAATGTCTTGTTTGGAAATGTTCGACAAATAAGGTGTGTATGTTTCGATATTTAGGGTTATACCAGAAGCCGATGAAACCCTCCTATGAAGTCTATTACTACCGGGTCTTGTCAACCCCTCTCTGTATGGGTTAGTCTCAAAAATCGCGATTCGTACGACTCCTAACGGTAGATATTTTCGGAGCGGGAGTTCGTCCAGCGAATATCTCTAGCAACCTAGGAGTTCGTCAACCAAACGTCGTCGTTTGTGGAGAGAGAGAATTTCCAATTTTCCGTAGACAAGGGGGTATGAAGTAGGACCCCTCCGATCTCGTAAAATTGGCAATTTTACCCATACATTCTTCCCTTAATAATTTTGCATTTGACAGATCATTGCGGCCCTTGAAGAAAGGTGAAGAAATTCTTATATCTTATCGCACTCTGGCGGAACCTCTGGGTCAATTACTATTCTCAGACCCCCAATTCTCGATTACTTGCGAATGCGAATATTGTAAGTACGAGTCAGGTGGACCGAAAGAAGCAAGATTTCAACGACAAGTCATTTTAAAATCATTTCTCGATGGAAAATTCCAAGACCCCAACGAATTAGTGGAAATAATACGCAAAATTACAGGTACATATCATGATAAGCATTTTTGCGAAATACCCAAGCAAGGCAAAACCTGAACAATAAAACGAGTAATACACCTGACCGATAAAACAAGGCAAAAACCTGACCGATAAGACGAGGCATAACCTGACCGATAAGACGAGGCAAAAACCTGACCAATAAAACGATTCAAAAACTTAGCCAACAAAACGAGGCAAAAACCTGTCCAATGTAAAATTGGGCAAAAACCTGACCAATAAAACGAAGCAAAAAGCTGGCCAATAAAACGAGGCAGAAACCGCCCAATAAACCGAGGCAAAACTCGGCCAATAAAACGAGGCACAACTGCCCAATAAAACGAGGCACAACTGCCCAATAAAACGAGGCACAACTGCCCAATAAAACGAGGCACAACTGCCCAATAAAACCAGGCACAACTGCCCAATAAAACCAGGCACAACTGCCCAATAAAACCAGGCACAACTGCCCAATAAAACCAGGCACAACTGCCCAATAAAACCAGGCACAACTGCCCAATAAAATCAGGCACAACTGCCCAATAAAATCAGGCACAACTGCCCAATAAAATCAGGCACAACTGCCCAATAAAACAAGGCATAACTGCCCAATAAAACAAGGCATAACTGCCCAATAAAACAAGGCATAACTGCCCAATAAAACAAGGCATAACTGCCCAATAAAACAAGGCATAACTGCCCAATAAAACAAGGCATAACTGCCCAATAAAACAAGGCATAACTGCCCAATAAAACAAGGCATAACTGCCCAATAAAACAAGGCATAACTGCCCAATAAAACAAGGCATAACTGCCCAATAAAACAAGGCATAACTGCCCAATAAAACAAGGCATAACTGCCCAATAAAACAAGGCATAACTGCCCAATAAAACAAGGCATAACTGCCCAATAAAAAAAGGCAAAAACCTGACCAATAAAACAAGGCATAACTGCCCAATAAAACAAGGCATAACTGCCCAATAAAAAAAGGCAAAAACCTGACCAATAAAACGAGGCCAAAACCGCCCAATAAACCGAGGCAAAAACCGCCCAATAAAACAAGGCAGACCACCCAACAAAAAAAGCCCTACCACCTGGTAGAAAAATTACGGACTAAAAAAGGCAGTGGTAACAAGAACCGCCCAAATTGGTTCTTTTCCCCACTTGGTCTTAATTCATCCTGGTCATTATAATTGAACTTAATTGTTTTATCTTTTGACCTTTCTCTTTAAAGAAATTACCAACCAATCACCATTCGCCGATCATTATTTGGCGTATCCTTTAGTCAAACTCGGTGGTCTCTACTTCGCTAGAAAAGAATACGAAAAAGCCAAGGACACTTACATTCGGTTCTTGGAGAGTTGGCCAAGTTGCGGTAGCGACGTGACGATATGGCTCTGCGCGGCCAGTGAAAGGTTATTCCGATGTTACATAAACTTGTACGATTTAGAAAACGCCAGCAAAACCGTGGAATCTTGTTTGAAAAACGTTAGGCTGCGGTACGGTCGATGCGACAATGAATTTCTCGAAACTGTATACCCTGGAATAACAAAATCAATTGAAGAAATCAATGAGTCACTTAAAAAAAGTCAAAATAAAGTTTAAAGTAACCCCTGTCACTGATTGCTCATTAAAACCAAATTCAATAGACGATGAATTTGCAGGGACATCGCGCCATTAGGGTACACTCTTTACGCGTCGATCTGTTAAGAGATGTCGCTATCGTAGTTCCCATTCATATCCTATTCTGATTGGTTAAGTTATGAGAGAAGCTGATGAAACCCTCCTTTGAAGTCTACTACTCCAATGTTCCATATAGCGTTCCTCTCTGTATGGCTAAAATTCCCAATTTTACGAGTTAGAAGGGGTCCTACTTCATCCCCCATGTCTACGGAAAATTGGAAATTCTCTCTCTCCACAAACGACGACGTTTTTTGGACGAACTCCAAGGCTGCTAGAGATATTCGCTCGACGAGCTCCCGCTCCGAAAACATCTACCGTTAGGAGGCGTACGAATCGCGCCTTTCGAGAATAACCCATACAGAGAGGGGTAGACAAGACCCGGGAGTAATAGACTTCAAAGGAGGGTTTCATCGGCTTCTGGTTATGACGAGAGAGACAAACTAGGAAGTAACCCCTCCCCTCGCGCTTCAAGACTCGACGCGTTTTCCATAGCAACGGGTGTAATACTTGGATAGGTACGAAAGCGAAAGATAGTGAGGCGCAGGAGCTTTTGAATTTCAATAAAATTTTTGAATTTCAAATAAATGTTTGATTTCAAATAAATTTTTTGGGTCATACGGAGTTACCGTTAGAAAATTTGTTATTTAGATTACTGGTACCGCAACTCATTTACAGGTACGCAGGAAATGAAGCACATATAGCCAGAAAACATCTGTTTCACAGTAAACGTAAACGAATAAGGCGGTACACGATAAAGCTTACCCAATAAAATTTGATTTTATCCAATTTTGTTTTGTGATAAACTATTTTTAAAAAGTATTCTATAATTCGGTTTCAAGCGGCCAACAATTATTTTCGGGCCTATAATTTATATTCATTAATAAAGGTGCTAAAACGAATCAGACTGATCCAAAAAATTCAGGTAATTTAATGTAAAATCTTTTGTGGCGCCCATTTGGTGGGAGTTTAATAATATGTCGAGAGAGGCAACATAATTTTTTTCTCTGAGCCTTAAAGGAAGAATGCAACCTAATTACAAGTGATTTTTTATCGATTCCTTATTGTTTAAATAGGCCTAATCCACCGATAAAAAGTTTACAATACAAATATTAAACTAGAAATAAATTTAAAACTTACCCTGAAAATAGGCTTAGCGGGATTGATGGAGATCCTGAATCGCGTCCGTGTAAGGTCTAGCGACCAATGAGCAAAGGCCCGTCGTTCACGCAAGATCTCCACGAGACTTACGTCGCGCGCGATTGGTCGCTAGACCTTACACGCGAGGAAATCAGGAGCTCCATGAATCCCACTAAGCCTATTTTCAGGGTAAGTTTTAAATTTATTTCTAGTTTAATATTTGTTTGTAAATATTTTCAGTAGTGGATTAGGCCTATTTAAACAATAAGGAATCGATAAAAAAATCACTTGTTGTTAGGTTGCATTCTCCCTTTAATTTAGAGTGTGGATGCTTAGCTGCAACTCTTCGTTGTAAAATTAATATTAAAAATAATTATAATTAATTTCAAAAACAGACAAAATGGAATTCATTCCGACCGCTTTACAAAAAATATTTTCGAGTTGGATTTGGAAGATAATTCTAGTGGGAATTGGACTACAGGTCGCGAAATGGGTGTACCGAACCTTCAAGTACCATACCGTAATAAATCAGATACCCGGTTTCACTGGCATTCCTTTTATTGGGAACATAAAATTACTTCTAGCCGCAAAGATTTTTGGTGACACTATGGATATGATGAACAGTACGTATTTGATCCGCGTTCATACTAGGCCTTAGAATCGATTTACACCGTTTCTAAACGTTTCGCTTTAGTCGTGTGATCTGGAAGCCGTCTTTTCTCGAATCGATTTCTCGAAACTGCTTCGGGAACCAGTTTCGTACCGATTCGGTTTCAACAACCGATAGATGAAGCTACAATGAATCGATTTATGAAGATAATGCGTGAACACGTGACGGTTAAAACGATTCCTAGCGTTTTGAATTACTAAAGCTGCGTTCACACTGCAGACTTCGATACCGTTTTGGAAAGGTCAAATTATAAAAATTTGAGGTCAACCGTCTAGACCTTTGATCAGGGAACAAAATGAATATCTTAAAAAAATAGATTTGAACATCCGAAACGGTTTGAAAACGGTTCGAAAGTGTCAAGTGTGAACGTAGCTTAACAAATAAGCTACGTTCACAATTGACTCTTTCAAACCGTTTCCAATGTTCAAATCGACTCTTCGACATCGTAATTGGATTTTTTGATGAAAGATCTACACGGGTGACCCCAAAATTTTATAATTTGACCTTTCCAAAGGGGTTCAAAACGTTTTTAAAGACTGTAGTGTGAACGTAGCTTAACAAATATTGAACTAGAAATCAATTAACCAGGAAAATAGGCTTAGCTGGATTCATGGAGCTCTTTTCAATTTCTTCGCATTGAAGTGTCAGCGACCAATGAGCAAAGGCTGTTCTCCACGAGACTTCCAATCATATTCGATAGGTCGCTGACCCATCATTGCGAAGAAATTCATGATCTCCATGAATCCAGCTAAGCCTATTTTCCTGGTTAGTTTTAAATTAATTTCTAGTTTAATATTTGTTTTTAATTTTCTTTACTGGTGGATTAGGCCTATTTAAACAATAAGGAATCGTTAAAACAATCACTTGTTATGATCAGAAGCCGATGAAAGCCTCCTTTGAAGTCTATTACTCCCGGGTCTTGTCTATCCCTCTCTGTATGGGTTAGTTTCAAAAAGCGCGATTCGTACGCCTCCTAACGGTAGATATTTTCGGAGCGGGAGTTCGTCGAGCGAATATCTCTAGCAGCCTCGGAGTTCGTCAAAAAAACGTCGTCGTTTGTGGAGAGAGAGAATTTCCAATTTTCCGTAGACAGGGGGTATGAAGTAGGACCCCTCCGATCTCGTAAAATTGGGAATTTTACCCATACAGAGAGGAGCGCTATATCGAACATTAGAGTAGTAGACTTCAAAGGAGGGTTTCATCTACTTCTGCTGTAATGTATTTATTTCTTTATAGTATAAATTATTTTTTTTACAGATATGCACGAAATATGTCAAGGATTGAGTGAAATCTATCCTAAAGAAAAAATTTACCGATTGTGGCTGGTTGGAGTTGCAAACGTGTTTATATACAGCTCAAAATTTGTTGAGGTAGGAGTAATATATAGCTAATTCCCTTCAAGTAGCCATTTCAATATAAAAAAAATTGAAACCTTTCGAGTTTCTTCGAGGATTTTAACCCAAAATGAGATCTCGAAGCTAGAATGTAGGAATTTAGTCGCTGTTCCTTTCAATTTAGATTAAAATATAATTATTATATTTCATTCTACACGGATTTCGAGAAACGTCGTATTTTTGTTTATTAATCGAGCTTAAAATTTTATCTCCGGGTCTAATTCGTATCCATTTGATACGCGTCTGTTTATATAAATTGTGGTGTTTATATTAACCAACAATTAAAATATCTAAGCCTAGTTATCATTATCCGATTCCAAGCTCTAACAAGAATCTGATAAAAATGCAAATTGTTGTTCAGTTCTTTTTCTTAATTTAGCCTGATAATGGAACCTAGTTCATTAATTTGGAGTGTCTTTGAACGATAATAAAGCGTAAAAAGCTGTTCAAATGTTAATACATTTGATTAAAATATAGGTCTAATGCGGGTAAAAGACGACCTAGGAAAAACCTGGGTCGTCTTTATCCGTTTTTTGGAAAATATTTAATAACAGAAGCCGATGAAACCCTCCTTTGAAGTCTATTACTCCCGGGTCTTGCCTACCCCTCTCTGTGTGGGTTAGTTTGAAAAAGCGCGATTCGTACGCCTCCTAACGGTAGATATTTTCGGAGCGGGAGTTCGTCCAGCGAATATCTCTAGCAGCCTTGGAGTTCGTCAAAAAAACGTCGTCGTTTGTGGAGAGAGAGAATTTCCAATTTTCCCTAGACAGGGGGTATGAAGTAGGACCCCTCCGATCTCGTAAAATCGTGAATTTTACCCATACAGAGGGGCGCTATATGGAACATTAGAGTAGTAGACTTCAAAGGAGGGTTTCATCGGCTTCTGTTAATAATAATAAAATCTTTGGAGTAGTAGACTAAATCTACTAACTATAATTTTAAAGATATTTGCTCTTTCTCTAACAACTAATTTGTGTCCCTTCACGGGTTTGATTCGAGTTAGATAAGGGCCCTTTTTAAGGGTGCGAAGCAACCTTTTTTTTGTATAATCTTTTCATTTCCAACTAAAATGAAATATTTATAATTTAGACCGTCTTCAACTGTAAATCATACGAAAAACCTGATTTTATGAATATGTACACAAAAGCCCTGTTTGGAACCAATGCCTTATTGATTGCGTAAGTATTTCTGACTCCTAACCAATCACTAAACTTTATACACAAGGTATAAAGTAAATGAGTATAGTTATCAGTCTCAGAGCATAAATATTTCCAGCAGTATCTTATTATCAAAAGTCTATTACTTAGTACATAAAAGTAAATAACGCCCCGTAACTTAATATTATCAGTAAAGGTCAGGATAAATGTAGGGCTCATTTTTGGACTTTTGCTCGATTTGTATCGAGTGGCGAAACACCTTTGTCGAGTGCCGAAACATAATTTTATGATCTTAAAATAACATAATGAATGTCTACATTCTAATGGTGCAATCGGTTTATGCCTAGAAGGTTGCAGAGAAAAGTTACGGCCATTTGCATTTTAATATAGGGCTCATTTTTGGACTTTTGCTCGATTTCTATCGAGTGGCGAAACATAATTTTATGATCTTAAAATAATACACGGAATGTCTACTTTCTTATGGTGCAATCGGTTTATGCCTAGAAGGTTGCAGAGAAAAGTAACGGCCATTTGCATTTTAATATAGGGCTAATTTTTGGACTTTTGCTCGATTTTTATCGAGTGGCGAAACACCTTTTTCGAGTGGCGAAACATAATTTTATGATTTTAAAATAATATACGGAATGTCTACTTTCTAATGGTGCAATCGGTTTATGCTTAGAAGGTTGCAGAGAAAAGTTATGGCTATTTGCATTTTAATATAGGGCTCATTTTTGGGTTTTTGCTCGATTCCTATCGAGTGGTGAAACACCTTTTTCGAGTGGCGAAACATAATTTTATGATCTTAAAATAATATACGGAATATCTACTTTCTAATGGTGCAATCGGTTTATGCCTAGAAGGTTGCAAAGAAATGTTACGGCCATTTGCATTTTAATATAGGGCTCATTTTTGGACTTCTGCTCGATTTTTATCGAGTGGCGAAACACCTTTTTCGAGTGGCGAAACATAATTTTATGATCTTAAAATAATATACGGAATGTCTACTTTCTAATGGTGGCATTCTTCACCCACAACATTCTAAAAGAAGATGGTCTCAAACCGCTTTGCAGAGTCCCTAATACTCTCTTCAGACGAGGCGTAATTAGCCGTGGTTTAATCAGATTTAACCGAGGTTTACAAAGCCTTCTCAGTTCAAAGAACGTCCGTTAATTGTGATTAAAATTCGGTTAAATCTGATTAAACCGGCTAGAAAAGGGTATTACAAGCCAGAAAGATACACTATTAACTTTGGCACCCAATGAGGTCAGTAATGAAACTATTTATTTTTTTTCAGTAAAAGAGAAATATGGACCCCGAGGCGCAAAATGATAAATCCTGTGTTTCATACACGAAAACTATTGGACTTGATGCCTTCGCTAAATCGAAAAAGTCACCGATTTGTCGAAATAATGGAGCAAAATCCATCAGAATCGCGAGTCGACATTGTACCAATTGCGGGGGCATTTACTTACGACCTTCTAACTGGTAAAACATTTTCAAAGTTCAGCTATACGGAATGGAGATACATTATGCTACGATCACACAAAGGCCGCGTTCATACTAGGCCTTGGAATCGATTTAAACCGTTTCAAAAGGTTTCGCAAGAGTCGTGTGAACGGGAAACCGTTTTTTCTCGAATCGATTTGATTCGACTTCTCGAAACTGCTTCGGGAACCAGATTCGTATCGATTCGGTTTCAACAACCGATAGGATTTCCCGTTCACACGACTATAGCGACTAGCGAAACATTTTGAAATGGTTTAAATCGATTCCAAGGCCTAGTATGAACGCGGCTTAAGTAGTATTACAACAAAGCGCAACCGAATAGTACCAAAGGGACCAGAGCAGGGGGTGGGAGGAATAAGAATAATCCATGTCCATATCCATAAGCATATCCATAACTTTTCATTTTCGAGAGAGGATCAATGGACATTTGTCCGATAGTCAAAATTACTTAGTAATAAAGGGAAATCTGTCCTAAGTCTGACTAATTTTTAAAATGTGCACAATTGCCCAAAAATATATAGTATTATTACTTTTTAAGTGGCTGAACAGTGTCTTTGTTCAGAATTTAACATATTTAAAGGTCTTTGAATAATGAATGCGGACAAACGTTGTTCTGGAGTGGGAAAACACCATATCAGAAGCCGATGAACCCTCCTTTGAAGTCTATTACTCCCTGTTCTTGTCCACCCCTCTCTGTATGGGTTAGTTTCAGAAAGCGCGATTCGTACGCCTCCTAACGGTAGATATTTTCTGAGCGGGAGTTCGTCGAGCGAATATCTCTAGCAGCCTTTGGAGTTCGTCAACCAAACGTCGTCGTTTGTGGAGAGAGAGAATTTCCAATTTTCCGTAGACAGGGGGGTTTGAAGTAGGACCCCTCCGATCTCGTAAAATTGGGAATTTTACCCATACAGAGAGGAGCGCTATATCGAACAGAGTAGTAGACTTCAAAGGAGGGTTTCATCTACTTCTGGTGTTTCTATTATTATTGGGGTCAAAGAAGAAAATTTTTTTCGAACCAGTTGCTAATTGTTTTTTTTTTTTTTTTTCTCCTCTCTTTTTTAGAAAACTTCTTGGGTACAAAAGCTTATTCCCAAGACAATCATCATACACATTTTTTGTTAAAATGCTTGGATGAGTAAGTATATTTGCGTTTTTTCAAGAAAAGCTCGCGTAATCAAGAACCTGTTTAAGTTTCGTTTGTACTAAGAACTAAAGCTACGTTCACACTTGACACTTTGGAACCGTTTTGAATGTTCAAATCGACTTTTTAAGATATTAACTTTGTTTCTTGATCAAAGATCTACATGGGTGACCCTAAAATTTTATAATTTGACCTTTCCAAAACGGTTATAAACGTTTTCAAAGTCATTGTGAACGTAGCTTAAGAAGACTTCGCGATTCAAACGGTTTTAAAACGTCTCACTACAGCCGTGTGAACGGGAAATCGTTTTTCCTGAATCGATTTGAATAGATTTCTCAAAATTGCATTGGGGATAAGTTTCAAACCGATTCGCTTTAAAACAAACTCTATAGCTACGGTCACACTAGCATTTCTTAATCGGTTTGAAACGGTAAAATCAAATCGATATTCATATCGGCAGGAATCGTTTTAAAGGGAGAATGCAACCTAATAACAAGTGATTTTTTATCGATTCCTTAGTGTTTAATTAGGCCTAATCCAATACTGAAAATATTTACAAACAAATATTAAACTAGAAATAAATTTAATACTTACCCTGAAAATAGGCTTAATGGGATTCATGGAGGTCCTGATTTCCTCGCGTGTAAGGTCTAGCGACCAATCGCGCGCGACGTAAGTCTCGTGGAGATCTCGCGTGAACGACGGGCCTTTGCTCATTGGTCGCTAGACCTTACACGGACGCGATTCAGGATCTCCGTGAATCCCGCTAAGCCTATTTTCAGGGTAAGTTTTAAATTTATTTCTAGTTTAATATTTGTCTTGTAAACTTTTATCGGTGGATTAGGCCTATTTAAACGATAAGGAATCGATAAAAAATCACTTGTAATTAGGTTGCATTCTCCCTTTAAGCGTCTTGCGTTCACACTTTATAAATCGATTTATCGTAGCTTTATCTAGAGGTTGTTGAAACCAGCCGAATCTGTATGAAACTGGTTCCCGAAGCAGTTTCGAGAAATCGAATCAAAATCGATTCGAGAAAAGACGGTGTCCCGTTCACACGACTCCAGCGAAACGATTTGAAACGGTTTAAATCGATTCCAAGGACTAGTATGAACGCGGCTTTTGTGTTATAATTTCATAGCGCAACGTACTGCGTATATCGTCGCTGTATGAGACCATGGCTAAATCCAGATATGATATACAAACGCACTTCTGAAGGCAACGAATTTTATCGAAGCACTGGTTGCCTGAATAAGATTACTAGGGAGGTAATCATGAATCTTTTTTTACGTTTGGATGTTTATAATTTATGCATTTATCGGCCGAAGCCGGGAAATTCAATTACGGTCTTTCTCTAGTTGCCACAATAGCAGGGAGGCTACAGATTTTTCTTAACAAAATTCCCTGACTTTTATAGTTTTTCCCTGACCATCTACACCGTTTTCCCTGACTAATTTAAAGGTTTAAATTAGTAGTAATATGCAATTTCAAGTGTATTCTTCAATAACTGTCCAAATAAACCTCTTATTGTGTTGTATGGAAACTCCAAGGTTGCTAGAGATTCGCGTGGGAGCTCTTCCTTGTGTGAATCACTTCTCCCCAAAAATAGGTCTTCTGTTTAGACATTATACTGTGAGGTTTATTCATAAAAAAACGTGCTTTTCTCAAGAGGGACTTTCCATAAATGTTTTAAAGCCACTGATCCCATATAATAAATTTTTACACACATTTATGGAAGCTTCCCTGGTCTAATTGAATCCATACTACGAGATTACACAATTTTATTTTTGGATAATATGAAAATTCCCTGACTTTTCCTTGACCTTTGAACAATTTTAAAATTCCCTGACGTTTCCCTGACTTATTAGACCAATTTTGAAATTCCCTGACGTTTCCCTGACTTTTCCAGGTCTGTGGCAACCCTGAATAGAGTATATTATCCGAAAGCAGTCACCTTATGGCATACAGCGTGCCCACCCGCTTGTTCATAACAACCCCTAATATACCCATGATAGTACCGAAACTTTTAGATAAAGAAGAAAATATAATATAGTCCAAAAATATTACTATTCTCAGAAGCCGATGAAACCCTCCTTTGAAGTCTATTACTCCCGGGTCTTGTCTACCCCTCTCTGTATGGGTAAGTTTCAAAAAGCGCGATTCGTACGCCTCCTAACGGTAGATATTTTCGAAGCGGGAGTTCGTCGAGCGAATATCTCTAGCAGCCTTGGAGTTCGTCAAAAAAACGTCGTCGTTTGTGGAGAGAGAGAGAATTTCCAATTTTCCGTAGACATGGGGCATGAAGTAGGACCCCTTCTAACTCGTAAAATCGTGAATTTTACCCATACAGAGAGGCGCGCTATATGGAACATTAGAGTAGTAGACTTCAAAGGAGGGTTTCATCGGCTTCTGCTATTCTTAGAAATCAACATCATAATTAGATTGTCAATTAAAACTAAAGTTGAAAGAGCTGGAATAACACATTCCATCAAGGTGAACTTACAACGGTCACTAATTTTTAATTCTAACTTTCTTTATAGCTTGTTCAAAAGAAGGTTCAAGAGAACCACAATTCTCAAAAAGAAGAAACGGAAAAGGAAGAAGAATCGAATGAAGACACGCTTATCAATTTTTTGATGGAGAAACACAACCAGGATCCCACATCCAATATAAAAGACGTTTCTAAGGAACTTAACCTTTTCATGTCTGCGGTGAATATCTCTCCTTTCATTAAAATTAAAGGGGAACTTGGAGCTATTCAAGTATATTGACGAATTCGAAATTTCCATACTCATAAACCAATTTCCAAGGGGCTACGGCCATTGGGGTACAAATAATGATGAATTATCACGATAGATGGCGCACCTGCGCCTCACTATCTCTCACTCTCATATCTATCCACGTATTACACCCGTTGCTACGTGAAACGCGTCGATTCTGGAAGCGCGAGGGGAGGGGTTACCCCCAGTTTGTCTCTCGTAATAGATTAGCCAATCAAAATAGAATCAGAAAGGGAACTACGATAGCGACATCTCTTAAAGGGAGAATGCAACCTAACAACAAGTGATTTTTTATCGATTCCTTATTGTTTAAATAGGCCTAATCCACTACTGAAAATATTTACAAACAAATATTAAACTAGAAATAAATTTAAAACTTGCCCTGAAAATAGGCTTAGTGGGATTCATGGAGGTCATGATTTCCTCGTGTGTAAGGTCTAGCGACCAATCGAACGCGATTGTAAGTCTCGTGGAGATCTCGCGTGAAAGACGGGCCTTTGCTCATTGGTCGCTAGACCTTACACGGACGCAATTCAGGATCTCCATCAATCCCGCTAAGCCTATTTTCAGGGCAAGTTTTAAATTTATTTCTAGTTTAATATTTGTATTGTAAACTTTTTATCGATGGATTAGGCCTATTTTAAACGATATGGAATCGATAAAAAATAACTTGTAATTAGGTTGCATTCTCCCTTTAACAGATCGGCGCGTAAAGAGTGTACCGCAATGGCGCGCTGCCTCTGTTCCTCTTCAATTTCTAATTCGTCTGTTAGCACGGTGACTTCAAAAATAAATTCAAAAGCTGTTCTATTTTTACAGGGTTCGTACAAAATTTTGGAAGTTAATTTCCCTGACTTTTCCAGATTTTCCCTGACCATTTCTTAATAATTTCCCTGACCAATTTTAATATTTTTTTCGTGAATATATTCTTACGAGCGAGCTGTTGGCAATTCCCACATTTTATTTGACATAGTTTATCAAGGAAGCGGGGTCATGATAGTTTACTCAGAATATGAGAAACAATTTGAATCTTTAGGCAAATATTTTCAGTTTGTAATAATTACGTTACAACTGATTGGTAAACCAATCAAAACAGTTCCTTGACATGTACCAAAATATTAAATTTATCTGACCATTTTGGCTATTTTCAGATTCCTTGACTTTTCCCTGACCTATTGGAGCAATTTTCAAATTCCCTGACTTTTCCCTGACCTTTTGGGCCACTTTCCAAATTCCCTGACTTTTCCCTGACCTTTTGGGCCAATTTCCAAATTCCCTGACTTTTCCCTGACCTTTTGGGCCAATTTGTAAATTTCCAGGTTTTCCAGGTCATGTGCGAACCCTGTTTTAGCTCCAGGTTTCCCTTTAAGTGTCCGTTGCAATTTTTTTGAACTGACTGAAGAGTAATATTTTATTTTCTGTATTATAAGGGCCATGATACGACTCATTTAAACCTAGTCTATACTTTGTATTTACTGGGACTTGATGAAGAAATACAAGGCAAAGTGTACGAAGAATTAAGTCAAATGTTTGACGACCAAAATCCATCTATAACTTACGATCAAACTCTAAGACTTACTTATTTGGATATGGTTATTAAAGTACGAATATTTTATGTTAATATTTCTCTTACACAATTGATATCACGCACTAAAATAGTTCATATCGCTTCGACTTCTAAAAAATTAGATTAACTTATGATTTTTGAAATTGACGTAATTTTTACAGGAATCTCTTCGCCTGTTTCCACCCATTACCGGTATATCAAGGATATTACAAGAAGATATTATATTAGGTTAGTATGTATTACAAGATGAATGCAATATTCATATTTCCTGCTCTTTTACAGACCCATAATTTTCAAATTTCCATCCAGACCTTTCTGGTTTACCCTGACCATTTATAAATAATTTCACTGACCAATTTTAATATTTGAATTGATTTTTTTTTCTTATGAGCAAGATTTTGGCAATTCCCACATTAATTCAGTTATAAATAATTATGAATAGTTCATTGACAAGTATTTAATGTCTCTAACCATTTGGGCTTATTTCCAAATTTCCTGACTTTTACCTGACCTTTTGAACTCATTTCAAAGTTGCCCAACTTTTCCCTGGCCTTTTCGGCTTATTTAAAAATTCCCTGACGTTTTGGATCAATTTTCAAATTCCCTGAATTTTCCTGACATTTTGGGCCAATTTCCAAATTTCCTGACCTTTTTTGGGTCAATTTCCAAATTCTCTTGCTTTTCCCTAACCTTTTGGGTCAATTTCCCAATTCCCTTACCTTTTTGGGTCAATTTTAAAATTCCATGACTTTTCCCTGACATTTTGGATCAATTTCCTAATTACCTGACTTTTCCCTGACATTTTGGGTCAATTTTCAAATTCCCTGACTTTTCCCTGACCTTTTGGGTCAATTTCCAAATTCTCTGACTTTTCCCAGGTTTTCCAGGTTGTGTACGATCTCTGTCAATTCTGGGTTAAGATGGCGAGTTTTCTAATTACATATGAAGGGACTAACGTAGATTTTCAAAAGACGTGTCAGCACCCTTATAGGAACCAAATGAAAATAAAAAAAATGGTCCTTGTATTGAAAAACGTTTTACATTCGTCCCTTTTTATTTTAAATCGTCGTTAGTAGTTTCAGTATTTCAGGTATAATTAAATTAAATATCCAATCAAAGCGAAAAATAATGGGATTATGTTAACGAAAACGTGTTTATCAGTTTCGCTTTGACACAATCCATCCCCATATCCAAAAGATGTTTTAAAAAATACTTTACTCACCCTTAAACATTGCCAGAAAATTATAATCTTTTGAAATTGAATAAACTGAATAGTTTTATCACAAATGTTACTTTCCATTTGCTGGTCGATATGTTTTCGACTTAGGCCTAGCTCGTTCAATCGCAAAGTCCGACCTCACGGCGAATATCCTTTGAATAACTTAGAATTTGAAGCTGAAGCGATACTACCTTTTAAACGTTGATAATTTATGCGTCTTTCGGTAACAAAATCTAAACGTTAATTTAAACGCGACTTCATCTGATTTTAATCTTGTGTTAAACTTACACGCGGAACAAAAAGAAACGGGTACCGAGCGCAGCCATCTTTCTTTTTACATAGCCTCCTCGATCACGCGCTTCGGCTGCGCTCGCGCTATAGAAGCCCCGGCAATCGGCCGAAAATCGCGAATAAATGAATTCTCGAGATTTACAAAACTCCCCCAAACTGATGCACGTCTCAAAGGGGGGAAACTGACCAAATTTGAAGGGTTTTGCCCTTTTCAGGTCTTTAATGATTTTTAAAAGCCACAATTAAATTATATGTTTTGCAAATTAGTTTATTTTATCTCCCTAACCAGGTTTCATAATTTTAGGGTGATTAGTTTTTAAGTAAAAAATTAAATATCAACGTAAGATTGTAGCGTGTGCAAACCTTTACCGCGTACAATTTGGTGCTTCAATCATTAACTCGGGTAAGTTTTGAAATTTTGGGAGAGAAGTTTTCCTGCCATTTTCCAAATGCCATACATAGGTATTTAACTATAATGATAATAGATTAGTGTTAATCTACTCTCATTATAGATAAATAACTATGTATGGCGTTTTGAAAACGGCAAAAAAAAAAAACTTTTCTCCCAAAATTTCACAACTTACACGCTACCACCTTAGATTGATAATTAATTTTTAATTTAAATTTATCACCCTAAAATTACGAAATCTGGTTAGGGAAATATTTCGCCTTACAACCCTAGATTAGATTAAATAACTAGGTTTCGAAAAAATGTTGTTCGGGGCAATCTTATATTGGTATAGTTTTATAAATATATTTTTTACAACATATTGATACTACTACTATCTGATGATAGGTTAAGATGGTGGTGAATGTTTTAAATTTAAAGAGGATCTCAAATTATTTGGGGACTCTCATTCCACAATGCTATTGTTTACGAAAATATTAAGGGATTTCTTACAAGTTAGTGTACAAGAATGTGATGTACTATTAGGAAATAAATACCCATCATAGAGCTCTCAAAATATTTAGACAACTGTATCCTACGAAAAGACAAGAGAAGACCGCCGTATTTAGATTTTTGCGCCGAAACAGGGAAGAGTGGTTTGAAAACAGAGTTGTCCCGAATAGACGATAACATAAATTCCGACTACGTCTCAAGCTTGAAAAAATGTACCATCTTCCGTATAAACGGGTTCTATTTAACGGCTCTTTTTGTTAGTTTCAAGGCTGGAAAAAGTATAGAAAATCCTATACTTTGTACCAGCCTTGAAAAAAGGGACCATCTTCAATACAAACGGGTGCTTTTTAACAGTTCTTTTATTCGTTTCCAAAGATTATTTTATAATAAGGCCTATTACCCGGCTTCAAAATTTAGTAATTTCTCTCTCTTATCAATTCTCACAATTGCAACCTTATTAATTTTAACACTTGTTTTTGAGTAAAATAGTATATTGTCATAGAATAAAAATCAAATCAGAGGGTGAAATTAGAATATAAGTTTATAAATAGCATCTACAGCGTGACTGCAGTGCCTGTGTTAATGGATCAAGGCTTTAGATTTAAAAAGAACCCCGCGCAATAGGTGAAAACCGCAAAAAGCTCCGTCAGTAAAGAAAAATAATAGGTTCGCTAGTTTCAACAATTATTAACGCCAAATCTGTAATTCTCAAAGGCTTGGAATTAATTTGTAAGTTATCCGTACATACTTAATTAGATGTGGTTAAAAAATCATGAAGCTGGAGCGTAAATTTAAAACTTTAGACAAGAATTTGTTTCTCCCCTCGACTTTTCCCCCCTACATTTTAGTGCTTTTTCGCGCCGTCTTTTGGGGGAGTTTTAATTTCCCATTTATTCTCTCAAACACATGTTAATTTTTTTCTTTGCCGGGGCTTCTATAGCGCGAGCGCAGCCGAAGCGCGTGATCGAGGAGGCTATGCTTTTTATCACTTCGGCATCTATTCTATTCTGATCAGATATTGGCAGGGAGTAAGGGACGGAAATAAGCAGATGGAATTGGAGATATTCCAATATATTTACAAGATTTCTTACTATAATTTTTTATAATATCCATTCGATCGACTATTCATTCGATCGATTTTCCATTCTATCGAATATCCTTTCGCTCGACTATCCATTCGATCGGATACCCATTCGATCGACTATCCATTCGATCGACTATCCATTCGCTCGACTATCCATTCGATCGACTATCCATTCGATCGACTATCCATTCGATCGACAAACAATATATTTTGTTGTAGACGAGCATTTGATCGACAAAAAAGATCGTATACATAATATATTGAAATTATTGAAATTTTCCAGTTATTTCTTAGTTAAAGTAAACATGCAACTTGATTTATGTCCAATTAATTTCCCGCCAATTTATTCTTTAGAAATTGAAAACAATTCGCGATGCTGTTTTTACAGACGAGTGACGTCAGTTTTACTTTTCAATGTGCTCCCATAGAATATAAGGAAAGAAACCGGTTTACCCAATAAGAAAATAAATCAACTAGGGGTCTAAACGGTCCAAATTGGAACAGATTTGACCAAATTAACAAAAATGAATCAAAATTTCAAATGTCTTCGGTCCATTTTGATGAATATACTTTTTCATTATTACAGATAAATACACGATTCCTAAAGACACCCAGATTACGATTAACATTTTCCAACTTCACCGAGATCCAGCTGTATTTCCTGATCCGGAAAAATTTATCCCTGAAAGATTTGCCCCGGAGAATTTAAAACACATCAGTCCTCATAGCTACATGCCCTTCTCAACCGGACCTAGAAACTGCATCGGTATATGACTAACTGTGTTACGTTTCAGCAGATCAGGGTAGTTAATGACCGTGTAGTCGTTACCCAAAACACGCACAAAGCCCAATTGTTTAACTAAACAACCGCAAGGAGGTTTACTGTACTTAAGCTTCCTCAAGGAGTTTTGAATAGACACTATACTTATCGCGTTAAAATTTGACTAACAATTGACGCATATCTTAATAGATAAAGATGAATTGTCAACTCTGGCGTTCATAACCGTCCTCTGACGGCAAATAGAGAGAACACAGGAACTAATAAGACCAAACGGGCGTCAGTCACGCACGAGGTTTTGTTAGTTTCTAGTTTTACGGCACTGTTTTGGCTGTGAGTGGACGCTTATCAACGCCAAGTATTTTATTCATCTTTATCTATTAAGATAGGTGTCCACTGTCAATGATTGTAGCTGCTACGACAGCGTCCAGTCTTAGCCCATAGCTGAAGTGGAAACATTGAAAACCCCTAAAGACTGTAGCTTCTATGGCAGGCTAGAAGTGGCCTGCCATGGTTAATCTTACCTCAGGAACAGGAGTGGGTCAAATATAGTTTCCACCCGAAGCCGCGTTAAATGGACCTCCATCTAGGCCATGGCAAAACTGGTTTTACCAAAACCCTCGTGCCAGAGCTCCCGATCTCACCCCTTGCCGAAATTTTATCTCCCTCCTCTGTGACAGTGCCTAAACCCATCGATAATTCGCCCTCTGAGAGTCGGGCCAGGAAAGGTTCACCCGTTTCGTGAATCGCAATGGCTTCCTCTCTCTCTCACCCAGAATTAAAAAAATAAAATGGTTCAACTGGGTACCGCAGGGAGCGCCACTAAAATATTTCATCTTGCGCTTTCCTGGGGTTCCAATATATCAAATTATAAGAAAAAAAACCTAGTGATCCTTTAATGTCACCAAGAATCCATTCAGGTCCCATAAGAATATGGGAGGGCCGCGATTCAATAACCATCCTCCCAAACTTTGTAGCAAAAGTTCGTCCGCTTCGAATCGATTTTTCAAGTAAATCGCTCCTGACATCTATTATTAACCCGCGCCACTAACGACCTAGACATAATATTTTGGGTAATAAAAATGGAGCCGACCGAAAAAAGATCTAAGCGTACAAATGTTGGGAAAATTGCGGACGAACTTTTGTTACAAAGTTTGGGAGGATGGTACCAGAGGCTAAAGCTATGCTCCCATATTCTTATGGAACCTGAATGGATTCTTGATGTCAGGACACAATATATTTTATAGTCATGAAGTAAACATTAACCAATAAAGGGGGTTTTAATTTTTCCACCCTGGTAAAAAGGTTCAATAAATTAATCTTAATTATTTTTGTCCAATATATAGGTAAATATATGGGTATTTTGATCGCGAAAGTTTTCCTGGCGCATTTGCTTCTAAACTACAAAATTGAATCAATGGATCCAAGGGACAAGTTACTACTGGCTCCCGCTATGACTCTTAAACCAAAAATTCCTGTTTTCTTAAAGTTTCATCCAAGAAATTAAAATAAAATGGAAATTTTTTTTTTTTTTTTTTTTTTTTTTTTAACTTAGAGGAAGAATAAAATGTAATGTTGATTCTAAAATTAAACAGCAAAAATGTTTTAAAATCTACGACACTCAAGTGGCTTGAATTATAAAAGATTTAGCTGCTAATTTTGCAAAAAAACGTTACGGCCATTTGCAATTTAATATAAGTCTCATTTCTTGGACCTTTGGTCGATTTCCATCGAGTGGCGAAACATAATTTTATGATCTTAAAATAATAAACGGAATGTCTAATTTCTATTGGTGCAATCGGTTTATGCCTAGAAGGTTTCAGAGAAAAGTTACGGCCATTTGCATTTTAATATAAAGCTCATTTTTGAATTTTTGCTTGATTTATATCCAGTGGCGAAACACCTTTTTCGAGTGGCGAAACATAATTTTATGATCTTAAACTAATATAATGAATGTCTACTTTCTAATGGTGCAATCGGTTTATGCCTAGAAGGTTGCAGAGAAAAGTTACGGTCATTTGCATTTTAATATAGGGCACATTTCTTGAACTTTTGCTCGATTTCTATCGAGTGGCGAAACACCTTTTTCGAGTGGCGAAACATAATTTTATGATCTTAAAACAATATACGGAATGTCTACTTTCTAATGGTGCAATCGGTTTATGCCTAGAAGGTTGCAGAGAAAAGTTACGGCCATTTGCATTTTAATATAGGGCACATTTCTTGGGTTTTTGCTCGATTTACATCGAGTGGCGAAACACCTTTTTCGAGTGGCGAAACATAATTTTATGATCTTAAAATAATATATGGAATGTCTACTTTCTAATGGTGCAATCGGTTTACGCCTAGAAGGTCGCGGAGAAAAGTTCCGGACATTTGCAATTTAATAAGTCTCATTTCTTGGACTTTTGCTCGATTTCCATCGAGTGGCGAAACACCTTTTTCGAGTGGCGAAACATAATTTTATGATCTTAAAATAATATACAGAATGTCTACTTTCTAATGGTGCAATCGGTTTATGCCTAGAAGGTCGCGGAGAAAGGTTACGGAAATTTGAAGAAGTTCTTGATCTCCATGAATCCCGCTAAGCCTATTTTCCGGGTAAGTTTTAAATTTATTTCTAGTTTAATATTTGTCTCTTAAACTTTTTATCGGTGGATTAGGCCTATTTAAACAATAAGGAATCGATAAAAAAAAACTTGTTGAGGTTGCATTCTCATTTTAAATGGGAGCAAAAATAATCAAGTTTTAATGAAGAATTCTCGTGTTAACTGTAATAATGTTAATGAGTAAAGATTTTTTTGTGCACTTCCTGAACAATAGTGAATAATTATTTATGAACCTTGAACGTGCCACCAAGAAAAATAAATATGATAATTGTAAGACTTTGTTCGCGAAAATATGGAAAATTTCAATTTTTAAATAAGTAAAGTTCAGTTTTTCATATTAAATAAAATTATTGTTAAAGGGTAACACGCAGATAATACCAAAAAAACGTGATTTATCTTCAAAATATAGAGAAGAGATTAGCGAATCTTGTTTAAAAATAACTTATAGAAATTATATCATATCCGTACCTATTATCTCACGTTCTAATCATAGATATCGTATATATAACTGGCTAGATACATTTCCCTGGGTTAGGCCCGAGGAGTAAAACGCGGAGGGGACAAATAGCAGACGACGGCTATTATCTGGGGAAAAATCTGAACAGCGCCATCTATATTAGATACCTGGAACCTCTAATTAAGTGCTTTTTCAAAAACCCGCGGGAATTTTTGTTTCTTTTGTAAAGAAACTATAAGAAATAAAACTCGGCTATTTTTGAAGCAAGTGTTTTTTTTTAATACAAAATGGTTAAAACCTGTTCGTTTTCACATTGCCGTAATAAGTCAACCACTAGAAAAGAAATATCTTTTCACATGTATGAACAAAACTACTCAAGAATTAAGTAAATTAATAACTAATATCATGCAAATTTATAGATTTCCCATATCCAACCCGGAATTACATGCCAAATGGATTGAGGCTGTTGATTTAGATGATTTTAGGCCTAATTCCAATTCCTTCATTTGCAGCGAACATTTTTTGGAAAGTGATATTGTCCACCGAAATGGCAAACGATTTCTTTCAAAGCAAGCAATACCTTCCAAGGTTTATACTTAAGCAATTACACTTTTTCGTAGTGTTTAATCAACAATTTTTTATTTATACGAAGAATCTGCAAAAACCGACGTATTCTGATGTTTTACCTCTAAATTTTGATCATGAAACTTTGCGTGTAGGTAATTTAATTGAATCTATTTGAAAAGGATTACGGTTCCCTTGTCATGCAAAGTCAAAATATTCACCCATTTTGCTCGTCTTGTAGTCAGTTCTAGAACTTGTATCGTAATTGTAAGCAGAGTTAAACTGAAATTCCATTATAGAGAAGGCCAAGGGTTAGCGAACCAAATAATATTTATTGATTTAAATAATATATATGTTATATTTACCTTTTAAAAATTGATGGATCATGTAAAAAACAACTTTTTTAACACGTTTTGAGCCGATTTCATTCTCTTCTGTCGAATAATATTAAAAAAAAAAACATTTTCTGGCCGAAGCGGGAAAATTAAACTTCTCGCATTTTGAGCTTTCCATTTTCGGGTATAGATGGCGCTGATCTGATTTTTCCCCAGCATTGTAGGTCTCCATAGCCGTAGTCTGCTATCTATACCTCCCGTATTTTCCCTCGATTTAATACGGTATCTAGCCAGTTATATATACGATATCTATGGTTCTAATATCACTAGATTCTTCAACTTTACGTCCGACGAACCATAAAAGTCAGACGTAGTTCGTGGTATAATTTGACAATTTTAAGTTGAATTTTTCTCTAGTTACGATAAGAAATAGATATTATAACGGTAGTTTACGCGTAAACTCGAAGATGTCGCCACAATAGAACCGTAAACGTCTGGCCTACAGCGTGCCTACTAGTCGCGAGAGGCGGGATATATAGGAAAGAGGTAAGAGAGAGTTCAATAGACTGGGAAATAAATCATTCCCAAACAATCCTTACCCCCAAAAAAACTTAGACCCCTATTATGAATATCAGTGCCATCTCGTGTTCTTCATCTTTCTAAATAAACCCTTTACTATCGCCTTAAGAAACTTTGAATTTCATCTGTTGACCGAACATATATCTGACAGCAACTAGTAGCACTATTTCTTTGATCATTTCAATAGGTTTGGACAGAAGCCGATGAAACCCTCCTTTGAAGTCTATTACTCCCAGGTCTTGTCTACCCCTCTCTGTATGGGTTAGTCTCAAAAATCGCGATTCGTACGCCTCCTAACGGTAGATATTTTAAGAGCGGGAGTTCGTCCAGCGAATATCTCTAGCAACCTTGGACTTCGTCAACCACGCGTCGTCGTATGTGGAGAGAGAGAATTTCCAATTTTCAGTTGACAGGGGGGTATGAAGTAGGACCCCTCCGATCTCGTAAAATTGGGAATTTACCCATACAGAGAGGAGCGCTATATGGAACATTAGAATAGTAGACTTCAAAGGAGGATTTCATCGGCTTCTGGTTTGGACGAAATTAAATTAGCTGTATGTCATCCTTTAAGGAGGATGAACACTTAAAAGTCGCTCGATTAACCACGTATACGATAGATATTCTAGGGAACTGATAATTCCTACATTTCAACTGAAATTTATCCACACAGAAAGTGAGAAATAGCTACATTTTCCCGTAGAAATAGCTTTTAGCAATCTACTGTATATTTCACAGGACTGTTAGAAGTAGATAAGGAATAGACAAGATAAAATTTACAATGGATCATATCCAGACATCACTTGGTTTGGAAAAACTATTTCCCTGTTGGATATGGAAAATAATTGTTGCTGGAATTGCCCTTGTAATCGTGAAATGGATATACCGATTCAACAATTACGCCGTCATAATCAACAAAATACCTGGCTTCGCTGCCTTCCCATTTATCGGCAACATTAGATTGTGTTTAAACGCAAAATTAGCTTCGAGTGAAACTCTGGACCTGATGAATCGTAAGTATTATAAAAGGTAAGGTTCCCTTTTGCGCAGTTCCCACAAGCGTATTTCCTTTTGCGCAGTTCCCACAAGCGTATTTCCTTTTGCGCAGTTCCCACAAGCGTATTTCCTTTTGCGCAGTTCCCACAAGCGTATTTCCTTTTGCGCAGTTCCCACAAGCGTATTTCCTTTTGCGCAGTTCCCACAAGCGTATTTCCTTTTGCGCAGTTCCCACAAGCGTATTTCCTTTTGCGCAATTCCCACAAGCGTATTTCCTTTTGCGTAGTTCCCACAAGCGCAGTTTTTCATTTGCGCAGTTTTACATTTCCGCAGGTATCCATTTTCGCAGTTTCCATTTGCGCAGTGTTCATTTGCAGGTTACGTTAGGTTAGGTTAGTTAATCACTCGAACTAGCCTGTCCCTCTACCGTTACGAGGCGTACGAATCGCGATTTTTTAAACTAACCCATACAGAGAGGGGTAGACAAGACCAGGGAGTAATATACTTCAAAGGAGGGTTTCATCGGCTTCTGATAATATTCATAGCCGTGTTAATCCGTTTAAAACATTAATTAAGATTAAATTCGTGTGAATTCCAGTTACGCACGAAATAGGTCAAGGATTGTGCGAAATCTTTCAAAGCGAAAAGATTTTTAGAATATGGCTTGCAGGATCTGCATTTGTCTTTGTTTATGGTTCAAAAACAGTTCAGGTATTATTGTAATTAATGAAGCAAAACAAGAATTGCATACAACCTAACAACAAATGATTTATTATCAATTCCTTATTGTTTAAATAGGCCTAATCCACTAGTGAAAAAATTTACGAACAAATATTAAACTAGAAATAAATTTAAAACTTACCCGAAACATAGGCTTAGCGGGATTCATGGAGATTCTGATTTCCTCGCGTATAAGGTCTAGCGATCAATCGAATTCGATTGTAAGTCTCGTGGAGATCTCGCGTGAACGACGGGCCTTTGCTCATTGGTTGCTAGACCTTACACGGAGGCAATTCAGGATCTCCACGATTCCCGCTAAGCCTATTTTCCGGGTTAGTTTTAAATTTATTCCTAGTTTAATATTTGTATAGTAAACTTTTTATTGGTGGATTAGGCCTATTTAAACGATAAGGAATCGATAAAAAAATCCACTTGCTGATTGGTTGCATTTTCCCTTTAAATGAAAATAAGTTTTAATTTTTTTGTAATATTTTCAAAATAGCCCGTGATGACCTGCAAACTATATGAGAAAAGTGATTTTTTGAATTCATTCACAAAGGCTATATTTGGAATGAAAAGCTTATTGATTTGGTAAGTATACTGAAATTCGAGACTGTAGTCTTTTTGGGTTAATTACAATTTTACCCACTCCTTGGGTTCATAAACGATGGCAACTAATTTAATCAAATCGCAAACGATCGACAATTAGATTCAATTTGATCATATACCAAACGATCAACAACTTGGTTCAACTGATCAAATCCGAACCGATCGACCACTTGGTTCACTTGTTCACAAATCCCAAAACGAACAAGTTGTTTCAATTGGATCAATTCACAAACGATCGATAACTGGGTTCGATTTGATCAAATACCACACGATCGACCACTTGGTTCAATTTATCAAATTATAAACTATCAACAACTTGGTTCAACTGATCCAATCCGAAACAACCGACCACTTGGTTCAACTGATCAAATCCCAAACGATCGAAAACTTGATTCAACTGATCGCATCCCAAACGATCGACCACTTGGTTTAATTGATCGCATCCCAAACGATCGACCACTTGGTTCAACCATGAATTTTTACATGTGGGATGTATAAATTCATGGTTCAACTGATCAAATCGCAAACGATCGACTACTTGGTTTAATTGATCGCATCCCAAACGATCGACCACTTGGTTCAACCATGAATTTTTACATGTGGGATGTATAAATTCATGGTTCAACTGATCAAATCGCAAACGATCGACTACTTGGTTCAACTGACCAAACCCTAACTTTCGACCACTTGGTTTATTTGATCAAATTCCAAACGATAAACGATCATCAACTTGATTGATTTGATAGAATCCCAAAATATTCAAAAACATGGTTGATTTCATTTAGTCCGAAAACGATGGACAATTTTATATCTGCCGGTTTTTTTCTTCTAATTACTTCTATATTATTGTTCCCATATTTTGCAGTAGAAGAAAAATATGGCTACCTAGGCGCAAAATGATAAGCTCTACTTTTCATATCCGAAAACTACTGGAGATGATGCCTTCGTTGAACCGAAAAAGTCACAGACTTGTAGAAATAATCAATGCAAAAATGGAGGAGTGGGATAGCCTTGAAATGTCACCACTTATAGCGCCTTTTACTCTCGACGTATTCAGCGGTATAGATCTCTTCAGAAGCCGATGAAACCCTCCTTTGAAGTCTATTACTCCCGGTTCTTGTCTACCCCTCTCTGTATGGGATAGTTTCAAAAAGCGCGATTCGTACGCCTCCTAACGGTAGATATTTTCGGAGCGGGAGTTCGTCCAGCGAATATCTCTAGCAGCCTTGGAGTTCGTCAAAAAAACGTCGTCGTTAGTGGAGAGAGATAATTTCCAATTTTCCGTAGACCGGGGGGGTATGAAGTAGGACCCCTCCGATCTCGTAAAAATTGTGAATTTTACCCATACAGAGAGGAGCGCTATATGGAACATAAGAGTAGTAGACTTCAAAGGAGGGTTTCGTCGGCTTCTGATCTCTTTCATTTATTTCGAGCCCCTACAAATGGGGTAGGCAACTAACTGAATCAGACCTATAAAAAGGAATGATGAGCTCATGTGCAGTGATGGTAATGTTTCATTGCCCTTTGCTTGTCTGATTCTGTGATTGCCTACCCCTTTGAAGGGGGTCAAAATAAACGCGAGACGTGTATTATGAATAAACCAATATGGTGATTTAGGGACCAAAATCACAATTTTCTGGTGATTTAGGGACCAAATCACGATTTTATGGTGGTTTAGGGACCTCAAAAAAAAAGTAGGGGGTTTTAGGTATTTTAGGGGCCTGGTGGGAGCCCTGACCTGACCATTTACTACGTATTTCATAATGCATTGGTATAAGAAAAATTCTCCATACTTTTTTCTAGAAATCGTTCTTGGTTCGAATGATAATTCCCAAGACAATGTTGATTCTCATTCCATTTTAAAAAATATGAAAGAGTAAGTAGATTTTGTTTAAAGGGAGAATGCAACCTAACAACAAGTAATGTTTTTATCGTTTAAATAGGCCTAATCCTACAGTAAACTAGAAATTAATTTAAAACTTACCAGGAAAATAGGCTTAGCTGGATTCATGGAGATATTTAATTTCTTCGCATTAATATGAAGAAAAGCCCGTCTTTAAGGCGAGATCTAAATGAGACGCTGATTGGTCGCTGACCCTTCAATGGGAAGAAATTCATGATTTTAATGAATCCAGCTAAGCTTATTTTTAAATTTATTTATAGTTGAAAATTTGTAATTTCTTTTACTGGTTGCAGAAGCCGATGAAACCCTCCTTTGAAGTCTACTACTCTAATGTTCCATATAGCGCTCCTCTCTGTATGGGTAAAATTCACAATTTTACGAGATCGGAGGGGTCCTACTTCATACTCCCCCGGTCTACGGAAAATTGGAAAGTCTCTCTCCACAAACGACGACGTTTTTTTGACGAACTCCAAGTCTGCTAGAGATATTCGCTCGACGACCTCCCGCTCCGAAAATATCTACCGTTAGGAGGTGTACGAATCGCGCTTTTTGAAACTAACCCATACAGAGAGGGGTAGACAAGACCCGGGAGTAATAGACTTCAAAGGAGGGTTTCATCGGCTTCTGCTGGTGGATTAGATTAAACGATACGGAATCGGTGAAAAAAATCACCTTTTTTCAAGACTCGCATTCGAGATCTTGCAATTTTCGTGCCTTATTGAAAATATTCAACTAAACTCCTTAATCTATACTTTATAAATCTTCGTCGAATGTATTTATTGCACAGCTCATCATACTACATGATGCGTCGCGTTCTTAAGCCTTGGCTTTGGCTCGAATTGATTTACAAGCACACAAATGATGGCAAAGAATTTAACCGAGTCGTTAACGTAGTCAATAAAATTACAGCTAAGGTAATGAAGGGACAGTATTTTCTCTTTAAATGGTTCCACCGCTAGTAACTTGGGAACTTGTACTATCTTTATACCACGAGTTTCTTTAAAAGGTCAGATATTAATTAAAAACCAGTTGGAACCTTGCAGGGTTCCGAATGTAACCCACCAAATATATATATTTTCGCTATACGCGTTATTAAAGTAGAAACGCGAGTTTTGAGAATAATTTGGGCATTACCACACGATTATCCACATTCCTTTACGTAAGAAACCAAATTTTCATATAGCTACAACGATTAAACTGAAAGTTATTCAAATTAATAAAAGTGTTGTTTTTCCTAGAAAGTGAAAATTTCCCAAAAATTCAATAAATCAGTATTTGTTCCACCATAGTTAGAAAATGCCCTGTTTCTGGGCTTCGTAATGGTAATAATATCGATGGGTATATGGCCCAACTACTTCACTTTCCAGGGCTCCGAATGTAACCCCCAAAAAAATATTTTTTCAATTTACGCGCTAATAAAACAGGAATTTTGAGTCTAATTTGGGGCAAAACACTGGGTTCCGCGCATTATTTTAGGTAAGAAACCCAATTTTCTTAACGCTATAATGATTAGATTGAACGTTATTGAAATTTATGCTAATTAAGGGTAGTCAAAAACGTGGGGTAGTGGTTAAACCGGCGTATATAAAAAATACTTAATGTTTTAAGCTCCAAATCTACAAAAGTTAGTTTCAAACATAAACGAAAGTGCGTGTGAAATTTCATAAAAATCGGTTGACCCCGGGTGACATGCGTGGGTGATTTCACGTCGGATGACCCTATTTGTGGACTGATATTACCAAGAATCCATTCAGGTTCCATAAGAATATGGGAGCATAGCTTTAGCCTCTGGTACCATCCTCCCAAACTTTGTAACAAAAGTTCGTCCGCAATTTTCGCCACATTTGTACGCTTAGATCTTTTTTTCGGTCGGCTCCATTTTTATTACCCAAAATATTATGTCAAGGTCGTTAGTGGCGCGGGTTAATAATAGATGTCAGGAGCGATTTACTTGAAAAATCGATTCGAAGCGGACGAACTTTTGCTACAAAGTTTGGGAGGATGGTTATTGAATCGCGGCCCTCCCATATTCTTCTGGAACCTGAATGGATTCTTGATATTACATATAAAATGTTTTCCTCGTAACATGTTCAAAAGGAGATGGGAGAAAGATCTCGAAATGCAATTGTCGAGAGGGAAAATGAATCACTTTTGGATCTTCTGATGGAGAAACATTCAGAAGACTCGACATCAAACCTAAAAGATGTGCAAAAGGAGCTAAACCTTTTCATGATAGCGGTGAATATATCTTGTATTGTTTGTTCTTGTTTTTATTTCGCCAGAAAACCCCATGTTTAATTACTTCCTGTCTTAAAAGGGCCAAGATACGACTCACCTAAACCTAGTTTATACATTATATTTACTTGGACTTGATCAAAAAATACAAGGCAAAGTGTACGAAGAACTAAGTCAAATATTTCACGAAACAAATCCATCTATAACTAATGACGAAATTCAAAGACTTCCGTATTTGGACATGGTCATCAAGGTATTTATAATCATGGTACACAACTGACAGAAATTAGGCGAAGAACCTTGAACAGGGATGCACCCATTGTAGGTTGAATTTTAGTCGAAATGGGCTATCTTAGAGGGAGACTGCGTTCAGTGGGGTGGGAGAAGACTCCAGCAAGAGATATCCGTGGAATCCATATCCCTGGGGATATCTCTAGTCTGAAGGTTCACGTTTTAGTATGAACAGAGTGAAGAAAAACTATCTCTCTTCTCTCCTCACCGCAGGCACGAACTATTTCAAGTACATCTGGATTCCTTACAGTTTAAACAGGCCTAATCCACCTAGAAATAAATTCAAAACTTAGCCGGAAACTAGGCTTAGCAGGATTCATGGAGAAACTGAATTTCTTCGGATTGAGATTCCAGCGATCAATTAGCAAAGGTCCAGGGTTAAAGGTCAGATTTCCATTCGATTGGTTTCTGACCCATCAATGCGAAGAAATTCAGGATCTCCATGAATCCAGCTAAGCCTATTTTCGGTGTAAGTTGTTTTAAATTTATTTCTAGTTTGTTTGCCAATTTTTTTCCTGTTGGATTAGGCCTATTTAAACGATAATGAATCGATAAAAAAAAATCACTAGTTGTTAGGTTGAATTCTCCCTTAAATTAACCATGCCGGCAAATGATTCATTGTATTACTGTAAGCTTTAAAATTTGGAATTTTCATTATAGTAAGACCATAATATTCGGGTTTTTGCATAGGAATCTCTTCGGGTATTTCCAGCAATTTCTGCTATATCAAGGAAACTAGACGAAGATATAAACATTGGTAATCTATTACATACATGAACCTACCATAATCCATACTTCCAAGAATGCATTCAGGTTCCATAAGAATATGGGAGCATAGCTTTAGCCTCTGGTACCATCCTCCCAAACTTTGTATCAAAAGTTCGTCTGCAATTTTCGCATCATTTGTACGCTTAGATCTTTTTTCGGTCGGCTTCATTTTTATTACCCAAAATATTATGTCAAGGTCGTTAGTGGCGCGGGTTAATAATAGATGTCAGGAGCGATTTACTTGAAAAATCGATTCGAAGCGGACGAACTTTTGCTACAAAGTTTGGGAGGATAGTTATTGAATCGCGGCCCTCCCATATTCTTATGGAACCTGAATGGATTCTTGATACTTCAGAAGGACTCAAAACGATAAATAATTCACATTGAAGTTTAATGAAGAAGTAGATGAAACCCTCCTTTGAAGTCTACTACTCTAATGTTCCATATAGCGCTCCTCTCTGTATGGGTAAAATTTCCAATTTTACGAGATTGGAGGGGTCCTACTTTGGAGTCCTCGAGTTTAATTCTTGAACCCTCGGTGAAACCACAATCCCATGTTATATTAAACACTTATTTTACTAATATCTATGATCATTATAAGAATTAATTATTTTAACATTATTAAATAGGAAGTTACGTAATTCCTAAAGGAACTGCGATTGTGATTAATATTTTCAAGCTTCACCGTGACCCCGCTGTATTTCCTGATCCGGAGAAATTCAATCCTGATAGATTCGCCCCGGGGAAATCGAAGAACATTACACCTTTCAACTACATGCCATTCTCATACGGACCTAGGAACTGCATTGGTAACTAACACACATTCGATCTTAAAGGTACAGACCGGGATAAAAAAAAGTGTGTCTTAAATTATAGAGCGTATATTAAAACGACTAATATCATATCGCAAAAAATTTAATAGTTAGTAGATATTAAGATATTTACGTTTATTATAAGCAAAAAGTGATCTCTAGTGAACGCCATTTTAGTTTTTTCATACCCTTTCGATGCCAGCTGAGGATCGGCTTCGCCGATTGGTTTATTTCTCACCTAAAGTCACTTGACTCTAGCTGAAAATAGATGTGGGTATAAGCGCGCTCAATTTCTTTAGAGTCAAATAAGATATGCCGGGCCGAAACATAGGCTACTTCCGAAGGATCCCGCGCGCGAACACTAACCCGAAGGTCGGTCTGCCAGCTGAGCTAGTAGTAGTCAGTACTAGGTATTAACCGAGTCTTAAGTTGATTTGAAGAATTAGAAGGTAAGAACTAAACTGCATTCATTAATTACGCAATTAGGCATAAGTTAGAAATCACAAAATTACGGGTCTTCTTACGAAGTTACGAACAGACGATCCGATTGCAGCCGACTCGAATGGCCTTCGTTTCGCGAATCTTTATTGGGTGACTTAAAGGCCAATCATTGAAGCGGATCCTTATTTTTAAAACTCGAAATGCCGGGAAGCAAATATGGCGTTCTTCTAGGAACGTAAATTTCGGTTTTAAAATGATATTTATAAATTAACCAAGACTTAAATCACCATAATGTGTTTTGATTTGTAGGTTTTTAAGCATGCTCTTTCCAATGGAAGTACTTTTAAAGTTGGGTTGCCTTTCCCTTTAAGGTGGTAGTAAAGGGTTATTTAGTACGATGAAAAAACACGAAGTGGCACTGATTTTCATAATAGGGGGTCTTAAGCCTCGTTCATACATAGACCTAAATGCGCTTCGATTTCTATAACTGGTTATGAAACCAACGTGAGAACTCAGTTCGTGTTGGTTCGGGAAGCAATTTGGTCAAGTCGCTTCGGTTCAATCCGCCAAGAAAATAACGAGGCGGGGAGACAAATCTGCTGATAAATCTTAAAATAACGCGATTAAGATTATACTTTCTGTCAAAAATTATCAACCAACGAGTTACAAACACGATTTACTAATTAGTTTGAGATAATTATTTAAAAATTTTAAATTTTGAGCATTTTTTAAAACGACGCTAAGCCTTTGCTCAGGTCGAACCGGGGCGAACGGCCGCGAACCGTCTTGTCAGTGTGTGAACCAGGAAAAACGGAAAATGTTTCGTACTGGTTTTGGAACCGATTGTGCCCTCAAGAATGAACGAGGCTTTAGTTGTTCTGGGGGCTAGGATTGTTTGGGAATCTTACATCTTTCCTCAGTATGCTGCCTCTCGCGGAAGCGGGTGAGCATACTGTAGGCCAGACGGTGATGGGTCTCCGATAATAGGCTCCCTTATAGTAGATAATAATAACCTAATTCGATATTTTTTTTTAATGTAGGTAAACAAATTGCAACTTTGACCGTAAAGGTTCTCCTAGCCCACTTGTTGTTAAACTACCAAGTGAAATCATTGGATCCAAGGGATAAAATATTATTATCTCCGGCGATTACCCTTAAATCTAAATTCCCTATTCGCTTGAAATTTCACCGAAGAAACCCGATCAACTCTTGAAATACAAATGGAAAAGATCCAATAAAATAAATTTGTTTGAAACAAAGATCTTTCGTGTTATCAGAAGCCGATGAAAACCTCCTTTGAAGTCTACTACTCTAATGTTCGATATCGCCCATCCTTACGATTACTTTATCAAATCGCCCATCCTTACGATTACTTTATCAAATCGCCCATCCTTACGATTACTTTTATCAAATCGCCCATCCTTACGATTACTTTTATCAAATCGCCCATCCTTACGATTACTTTTATCAAATCGCCCATCCTTGCGATTACTTTTATCAAATCGCCCATCCTTGCGATTACTTTTATCAAATCGCCCATCCTTACGATTACTTTATCAAATCGCCCATCCTTACGATTACTTTATCAAATCGCCCATCCTTACGATTACTTTATCAAATCGCCCATCCTTACGATTACTTTATCAAATCGCCCATCCTTACGATTACTTTATCAAATCGCCCATCCTTACGATTACTTTTATCAAATCGCCCATCCTTACGATTACTTTTATCAAATCGCCCATCCTTACGATTACTTTTATCAAATCGCCCATCCTTACGATTACTTTTATCAAATCGCCCATCCTTACGATTACTTTTATCAAATCGCCCATCCTTACGATTACTTTTATCAAATCGCCCATCCTTACGATTACTTTATCAAATCGCCCATCCTTACGATTACTTTATGAAATCGACACGTATCAAGACAATAAAGCGAAAGGAAACTTTCAAAAGCAAGTTCTCCTTTCCAGGACCAAGACTTCGGATCGTCCAAGCAGCTGAAAATCACAAAAATCGCAACGCGAAGTACAGCTTGGGTTCTTAACTTAAAAACCAAATCCCACGGGTCCTAACAGTCCCTAAGTGACTCTTCGCGAGCTCCAACCCAGAAAGGGACGTCAGCAGCGCGTCGCGAAATTTATGAAAAGTTCTTTAGAGGTTTCGCGCTCGACGGAATGGTTATGCAAAGTTCTTTCGAGGTTACGCGCTCGACGGAATGGTTATGCAAAGTCCTTCGAGGTTACGCGTTCGACGGAATGGTTAAAAAAATTATTTCGAGGATACGCGTTCGACGGAATGGTTATTTAAAGTCCTTTCGAGGTTACGCGTTCGACGGAATGGTTATGAAATATTTTCGAGGTTACGCGTTCGTCGGATTGGATATGGAAAGTTCTTTCACGGTTGCTTTCTCCCGTTATGCAATTTCCGCGAGTCGCGACGCGTACATCCAATAACAATACACCGAACACAAAAATAAAAAAATAGCCATGCTAAAATGGCAAGGAAATTGTCGTGGTACTTACACGTTTGTTACGAAGAATATAATCCGAGATATCCGACTTTGAGTAAGCAGATGAGACCAAGTTGAAATGAAATCCAATATCCTATTAAATAAATTAAAAAAACTTAGATTATTCTATTTTATAAATATTATTCATATTCACTTTAAAAAAATAAGGATTTTCCTTAAAGGGAGAATGAAGTCGGATAAGTGATTTTTTGACTCAAGCGGTTTGAAAACTAAAACTTCACTATAATTTAATGGCAATTCCTATAATCTCCTATATTTCTACTCAAAATCTCTAGTTAAGGGTAAAGTTATAAATCATACTGTCAGCTGTGGCTGTATAAGATTATTTTAGCTTAACTGTACTTTTCCAATTAAAATAGTCTGTAAAATTCCATACTATTTAAGCAATTGGATCATATTAACTAGGAAGATTAAAGAAAGGAACGGCCACTAGTATAGCACAACCCGTCCGTGAAATGTCTGAAGATGACGTAGTTTTCCTCTCTCGCTTCTGTGTCCAAAGAAGCTAACTGCGCTTTTTTGGTGCGCACTCACGTGACATACCTACATCATCTCGCATCAAATTACAGCAGGCTATATCCTAGGCGCCTTAGCTGCACCTGAATAATTTCGGATTTCCCTGGAAGAGTGGGCTTGGGGAGTGTGTTAGTCCGCTCTCTCATGGATTGTAATGGTACAAGGTCATCCTTTTATTCGCGGGTGACAAATTTCGTACAACATGAAGTTGGGGACCCTCTTTCAACAACCCTCCTTACATTTCTAAGTAAACAATTCTTAGAAATAAAGGAAAGAGTAGGTTTATACGCGCTGCCAAATTAAGGTGAACCACAGATAGTGAACCAGCTGCGGGCGAATGGTCACCAAACGTGATGATCAGCGCGCGTAAAGCGAGGCGCTCAATATCCCAATAAAGAAACTATTCGTAAGGATAACGGATAAGGTAAATATTTACGCGGTGCAAACTGCGGTGGAATCGAAACCTTATTGTAAATTGGCACCCCTGCTGAGAAAATCCATAGCTCGCTCCTTCTCAAGCAAGGAGTCACGAGTGTTACACGTAGCGTGCGCGAAAAATGATGCGCATTAGAAAATACGTATCAGCAAAGGGGGGAAACAAAAGGGGAATTGAAAGCAGAAGCTGACTTTGAAACGACGCAAGTTATAACATGAGGTGGCCGTTCCTATCCTTTAATCTTCCTAGATATTAATTCCATGTTTAAACCGGTGGCGAGCGTTGTGACGCAATAATAAACAGGGTTCCTACTTTTAATTAATTATTTTCCTATTTCATCCTATATTTTACAATTATTTCTTCCTATTTTATCATATATTTTACATAAAATTCTTCCTATATTTTCCTATATTTCTCAAAGAAATTTCCTATATAGGATTTTCAAATTTTCAGTGGTCACCCTGTTGACATTCTAACCGACTTAATATTTGGAGAATGAGGTTTGAAGTTCAAATAATATGGAAAATGGATTCATGATTAACTAGATTAATCTAGTACAGTGATGATTGAGGTTTTCATACACTCGACCTCATTAAGCCCAGTGCTGTTCAATATCAACTTAATAGAGTTTACATAGAGAGCTCAGGCCTCGAAACCATCACGATGTTATCTTCTATAAAGCTTTATTTTGTCGTTTTATTTGCCATATTTTTATCCAGTAAGTTTTGAATGATATAATTAATGTCAAGTATTACGTGTCTATATGAACTTTGTTTTTCGTACCGTGGAAAAATATAATAATCTGTTAATAAATCATTGTACTTAAAAATGAAATGAAAAAAATTATCCAAGAAAAAAAAATTATGATAATTAAAAATTATAAAAGAGTTGCTTTGGAAGGAGGTTAAACATTTATATGCTTAATTAAACTAATCTCAGACGAGTTAAATGATATATTATAAAAATGAAAGCGCTTAAAAACTCCTGATAATAAATAACTTCAGATATCCATTGATAACTAGAGCCCAGGGATGCTACAGATTTTTCATAACAAATTCCCTGACTTTTCCAGGTTTTCCCTGACTAATTTAAACGTTTAAATTAGTAGTAATATGCAATTTCAAGTGTATTCTTCAATAACTGTCCAAATAAACCTCTTATTGTGTTGTATGGGAAGTCAAAGGTTGCTAGAGATTCGCGTGGGAGCTCTTCCTTGTGTGAATCACTTCTCCCCAAAAAAAGGTCTTCTGTTTAGACAGAATACTGTGAGAAAGCATCATAAAAAAACGTGCTTTTCACAATATTTAAAAACTTATCCGGAAAATAGGCTTAGCTGGATTCATGGAGATCATGGTCAGCGACCAAGGATATTAAAGGAGTCCTTCACTGCCTTGGCGGCTCCCTCATGTCTACTGCTTCCCCCCTCAGTTTTTAGCGACCCTCCCTTCTATACTACTTAATAGATATATACTACTGGGGCGCCAAAGACATGCAGTGGGCAATTTTTGGAAGACCGACTTTTGAAAAAACAGGGGGGGGGGGGACGCCACGGCCGTGAAGGACTCCTTTAATCATTATTCGTTAAGGCTAGATCTCCATGAGACTCCCAATAAAATTTGATCAGTCGCTGACCCATCAACGCAAAGAAATTCAGGATCTCCATGAATCCAGCTAAGCCTATTTTCCTTGTAAGCTTTAAATTGATTTATGTCAATAACTAAATGATATTACTGTAATTAATACATTTAGTCTATGCAATAGAGCTGGTTTCAGTGGTTTAAAAGCTGCTTTTTCATTAACAGGCCCAGCCAGTGCGGTAAGGAAACACAGATTGCTCAAGAGAGATAATTACAATCAACCAGGAACTCTTCAACTTCCTATAATCGATCCTTTTAGCGCTTACACTGGGCCGTATGACTTAAAAGGGGGATACAAGAATCCGCCACCCCAGAAAGAAAACTCTGCTAGTTCTGTTATTAATAACGCAGATAATAACAGCCAAGGATATAATACCGCGGATAATAACAACCAAGGATATAATAACGCAGATAATAACAACCAAGGATATAATAACGCGGGTAATAACAGCCAAGAATATAATAACGCAGATAATAACAGCCAAGAATATAATAACGCAGATAATAACAGCCAAGCAGATAATATCAACCAAGGATATAATAACGCGGGTAATAACAGCCAAGAATATAATAACGCAGATAATAACAGCCAAGAATATAATAACGCAGATAATAACAGCCAAGCAGATAATATCAACCAAGGATATAATAACGCGAATAATAACAACCAAGGATATAATAACGCGGGTAATAACAACCAAGGATATAATAAAGCGGGTAATAACAACCAAGGATATAATAAAGCGGGTAATAACAACCAAGGATATAATAACGCGGGTAATAACAACCAAGGATATAATAACGCGGGTAATAACAACCAAGGATATAATAACGCAGATAATAACAGCCAAGGATATAATAACGCAGATAATAACAGCCAAGGATATAATAACCCGCATAATAACAGCCAAGGATATAATAACGCAGATAATAACAGCCAAGGATATAATAACGCAGATAATAACAGCCAAGGATATAATAACGCGGGTAATAACAACCAAGGATATAATAACGCAGATAAGAACAACCAAGGATATAATAACGCAGATAATAACAACAACCAAGGATATAATAACGCAGATAATAACAGCCAAGGATATAATAACGCAGATAATAGCAGCCAAGGATATAATAACGCGGATAATAACAGCCAAGGTTATAATAACGCAGATAATAACAGCCAAGGATATAATAACGCAGATAATAACAGCCAAGGATATAATAACGCAGATAATAACAACCAAGGATATAATAACGCAGATAATAACAACAACCAAAGATATAATACCGCAGATAATTACCAAGGAAATAATTACACAGAAGATGAATACAATAAAACGGGAAAAAAAGGGAATGTTTATGTGCTCGGTGATGAAACCGCCAACAAAATGAAAAAAGATTACGCTGAAGAATTGGGGAACTTTGATCCTGCTAGACAAAAAATTGTGTAAGTATTGAGTGTCATCTTTCCCCGGGAATATCTCGAATCAGAAAGCTCACGATCTAGAGTAGTCGGAGGGAGGAAAAACTATCTCCCTTCTCTCCGCGAATGTAGACTCCAACTATTTTTAGTGGCTCTGGATAAAAAACTACGGTGAATAAGCAAGGGGATGGAACTATTTTTACCCCTCCCAAAGACCGTTGCTCAATCGTTGGCCCTGTCCTAGTTTTTTCACAAATATTTCACAAACATTTCCAGGTTTTTTCACAAATATTTCCCTAAAATTTCCAGGTTTTTTCCAAACATTTCCCTAAAATTTCCAGGTTTTTTCCCAAACATTTCCCTTAAAAATTTCCAGGTTTTCCCAAACATTTCGTTGAAATTTTCAGGTTTTTCAGAAACATTTCGTTGAAATTTCCAGTTTTTTTCAGAAACATTTCCCTAAAATTTCCAGGTTTTTTTACAAACATTTCACTAAAATTTCCAGGTTTTTCCCAAACATTTCGTTGAAATTTCCAAGTACTACCAGAAGCCGATGAAACCCTCCTTTGAAGTCTATTACTCCCGGGTCATGTCTACCCATCTCTGTAGTTTCAAAAATCGCGATTCGGACGCCTCCTAACGGTAGATATTTTCGGAGCGGGAGTTCGTCTAGCGAATATCTCTAGCAACCTTGGAGTTCGTCAACCAAACGTCGTCGTATGTGGAGAGAGATAATTTCCAATTTTCCCTAGACAGGGGGGTATGAAGTAGGACCCCTCCGATCTCGTAAAATTGGGAATTTTACCCATACAGAGAGGAGCGCTATATTGAACATTAGAGTAGTAGACTTCAAAGGAGGGTTTCATCGGCTTCTGTTAGGAGTAAAACTGCTTATCTAGATAAAAAACTTATTCTAATTATGTTTCAGGTGTACGGATACAATGGAATCTGATGAAGGAAATGTCTTTAAAAAGTTTTACAGCTTTCTATCAGAAATCTTTAACTACGAATGTAACATCATCGAAATCTTTAATAATAATGATTTCTTCACTTACACGAAGAATGTATATAACACAGAAAAAACGCCTGTTATTGTTGTAAACAAATAAAATTGAACATTCTGTATTTGAAATAATTACAGTTCACCAGAGGTATATAATAACCCCCTTCGGGGGGAAGTATGAAAGGTAGGCAAAATCGACGAACAACAAGTGCCCGGCGTAAATCGCGGCGGATCCACACACCGCTTTACTCCCAAAAAATAGTTACACCATTTTGAACCTCACTAAATTTTCCCTACGCACACTTCCGGAACTCGCGAGCTGAAGTCAACCTTCGACTCCATTTTAACAGACAGCCTGACTCCCGAGACAGGAAGTTCTAAACACAAATCGAGCCGTCTTGTTTATACAAAGACCATTTACTACAGTAGTGACATTGAGAAGTCCAGCGCGAGCTAGTGGCCTAGATAGTCAGCAGCGGGCTCTTGTTGTTCGTGATTTTTAGCATTGGTAGTATAGGGGCTTTCATACTTCCCCCCGAAGGGGGTTATTATATACTTCTGAGTTCACGAAATATCTGCATCCTAATTAGATAATAAAATTATTTTATGCCTCTGATTGTAATCAATATATTTTCTTGTAACATTATATTAAAAATCAGTATTATCAGTAGATTGATGACGTCAGAACTATTATAGCGAAATCTATCATTTAAATTTGAAAATAAGACTTCAAGGGCGCACTGTTGTCTTGAATACCCTTCCCATACAATATTATTAAATTTATTTATTAATCATGGTTCCAAACTTGCGTTCATACTTTCCCCCGC
This sequence comes from Odiellus spinosus, assembly GCA_963920705.1. Lineage (NCBI taxonomy): Eukaryota > Metazoa > Arthropoda > Arachnida > Opiliones > Phalangiidae > Odiellus > Odiellus spinosus. The sequence goes on along the minus strand of OY987232.1, from coordinate 14,503,469 downwards.
AGTCGATTCAAACCGTTCAAAACGTCTCTTTGCTTTAGTGGGAACGGGGAAAACCATTTTTCTAGAATCGATTTGAATAGATTTCTAGAGCCGCGTTCATACTAGGCCTTGGAATCGATTTAAACCGTTTCAAAAGCTACGGTCACACTAGCATTTCTTATTCAATTTGAAACGGCAAAATCAAATCGATATTCAAATCGCCAGGAATCACGCATTTTCTTTGTAAATCGATTTATTGTAGCTTCATCTATCGGTTGTTGAAATCGAATCGGTACGAAACTGGTTCCCGAAGCAGTTTCGAGAAATCGAATCAAATCGATTCGAGAAAAGACTGTTTCCCGTTCACACCATTCAAACGAAACGTTTTGAAACGGTTTAAATCGATTCAAAGGCCTAGTATGAACGCAGCTTATCCGGTTGTTGAAATCGAATCGGTACGAAACAGGTTCCCGAAGCAATTTCGAGAAATCGAATCAAATCGATTCGAGAAAAGTCGGTTTCCTGTCCACATGACTCTAACGAAACGTTTTAATACGGTTTAAATCGATTCCAAGGCCTAGTATGAACTTAATTTTAGTCTAAGCACTTAAGCAGTAGTTTCCTCCGACTTTAGACCAAAGCTACGTTCACACTTGACACTTTCGAACCGTTTTCAAACCGTTTCGGATGTCCAAATCTATTTTTTAAGAAATTAATTTTGTTCCTTGATCAAAGGTCTAGACGAGTGACCTCAAAATTTTATAATTTGACCTTTCCAAAACGGTTCAAAACGGTTTCGAAGTCTGTAGTGTGAACGCAGCTCAATTGTACCCCTTATCGGGATATTATAAATTTTTAGTACCTTCTTTTTTATTGTTTTTTCAGGTTATCATAGCTTGGTCTTCATGTATTCTAAATCTAATCAATATGCTCCATATATAAACATAAAAGCCGACTATTAAGCGCGAACCTTAATCGTAATATATATTAAATCTAGGTTAAGCGTTGTTAAGTTAAACATGTTAGTGGGTTACCCACATGAAAAATATACAGGCACGCTATCTGAACCGAAACATACGCTTTGCTGTGTTAGTATAGCATGATACGTGACTTTCTAACCTAAATTGAGAAAAAAATGATCATTTCTTTAACGTTTGTAGTCTTTGTCATCATTGGAATCCTTGAAACAAGTAAGTACGTAAGAATGGGCCCATGTCAAAGTTGAAACTTGCCAAGAACTAAATTTTTATGTAATCTATATGAAAGTAACTAGCTGATTTCCAATATTTAGTCTGCGCTTATATAATAGAAAGCCTGACTTCTCACGTCTAATAACACTTTTAAAAATATTTATTGCCTCTCTAACGTTTTAATCAGAGTTCATACAACGCTGCGCTATTAACTAAGTGACTTCTAAAGACGGGTGGCGCCATCTGCGAGATATAAACAGACGTGTATCAAATGGATACGAATTATCCAGAGATAAAATTTTATGCTTCATCAGAAGCCGATGAAACCCTCCTTTGAAGTCTATTACTCCCGGGTCTTGTCTATACCTCTCTGTATGGGTTAGTTTCAAAAAGCGATTCGTACGCCTCCTAACGGTAGATATTTTCGGAGCGGGAGTTCGTCGAGCGGATATCTCTAGCAGCCTTGGAGTTCGTCAAAAAAAAGTCGTCGTTTGTGGAGAGAGAGAATTTCCAATTTTCCGTAGACAGGGGGTATGAAGTAGGACCCCTCCGATCTCGTAAAATTGGGAATTTTACCCATACAGAGAGAGCGCTATATGGAACATTAGAGTAGTAGACTTCAAAGGAGGGTTTCATCGGCTTCTGGCTTCATTAATAAACAAATTATGCCAAAAGACGACTAAGACGCGCCTGCGCAGAGAGAATTTAGAAACTTTGATTTAGGAACTCTACAGAATTCCCTGATTTCACAGATTTTCCCTGATCATCTACATCGTTTTTCCCTGACCAGTTTAACCGTTTAAATCAGTAGTAATGCAAAATTTCAAGTGTAAAGTCACCTTATTGTAAATGAAAAGCGTAGTCTACCTATTTTTAATAAGTCGTGGGCTTGTGTAGCTGCGATATGTAGTAAGATGATTCCAACACGCATACCTTAGTGTTATGTTATTTCATCTTATTTACTGAATTTAAACCTAGCCCCACATCTCTCCCTGAAACTAGTTGTTACTTTTGTTAGACTGTGTGATCTTTATCAATGGGGCCACTATCCAGTGACCCTGTAATAAATTTTTAAAAATGGATCAAAGCCTTCATAGTCGAACGGATTCGTGTCAGATTCGAATATGATTTTGGGACATATCAAAACTACCTGAGCTTTGTATAATTTCAAAATTTTCCAAAAGCTATAACGGTTAAATAAATATTCAATTTGAAATATACATATTTTTTAGAATTCATAGAATCAATTTCATTTTATTTTATAGCGGAAGGCAAGAGAAGTTACTTATTGTCCTTGCGCAATATTTTCCACAAGTTTTAATGGCATATTATTTTGCCACGGTAATTTTTCCACCACAACTGTTCCCACGATTATATTCTAATTTTTCCTGAATTACGGTTTCCAGGAGTAACATAATAAAGCTCTTTACGTCTTGGTGTTTCCATATTTTTCCCCACTTTTGTATCTTCGGCATTGTGTGCACATTTTCCCAACGTTTTCATGACCATAAGTTTCCTGCAATACTCTAATCTTTTCACACAATTTTGATTAAATCTTAACCCTTTATAGCCATGGAAACATAATAGTATGGTTAATGCATATTCTTAGGTAGAAATGCTATATTTTAATAGCTTGTACCAATGTTTAGATAGTATCTTTCACTATTTTTTCCCCATCTGCAATCAATTAAATTTGGACACATTCAAAACCTCTAGTAGGCATTTTAGTACTTCCGCCTATTGCCTTTCCAAGGGTGGTTATGTAATACACATATTACTCCTTACATTTAGCAACGAGTTTAGTATTTAAACAATAAACTTAAAAATACAAAATAACAGAAACAATTAAAGTTCACTTACTGGGCTAACACCCGCGAAGAGGTGATGAAGTTCAGTTAGAAAAGCTGGGTAATGGAGGAGCTCCACGGAGCCGAGGCTTAGCGCGACGAACGTAACACATAGAAATTCAAATCCACTTAGTTGTTTTACCAAAATATTTCGAGAAGTGCATCCGATGTGGTTCATTACACGTTTAATTTCAGTCTTATTTTCGATCCGAGCACAACACGTCTTAATAAAAAGTTCGAAGTTCTATTTAAAATTTGAATGAACACCGATTCTTTTTCTTTTCGACTATATTAATAATATTACACCGTCCTTAAGCTACCGACGTCACGGGTGATAATGGGGGAACCGGGAACTTGACTCTTGACTCGATCGTCTGCTACGAGGTAGAGCAGGGTAGGAAATAAATATTTCAATGAACACCCATTTTCCTCTTTAGTGACTGAAAACTATGTATTATTGGCGGGGATTTAGAAACCACTTCTAAAAGACAGGCTACCAAAAAACTTCCTCTTTCTTGTAAACTTAGCCCCAATCTCAATCGCTGGGTTTTTAGATTTTTTTCTATCTACCTTCAATTCGTTTTTGACTTGTGTCTTGGCTAAAAAAAATTATCTTTAAGGTACTGGAGGAACTATGAATCACAAAAGGAGGTTAACGCGACGAAATGCCCAATACCAACAACAAACACCAGGAACTCTCAATATTGGCACGATAGATCCATTTAGCGCGTACACTGGTCAAAACCCTTTTTTTATGCCAAAAAACAAGCCGCAACAACCACAATTCGGACAACTTGGAAACTTTCCAGAAGTTTCTAGTGCAAATCAAGGAAACTCCTCAGGATATTCTAGTGAAAATCAAGGATATTCGATAATAAATTCTGATGGAAATATAGGAAATCCTGGAGAATATTCTTCTGGAAATCAAGGAAATTCTGGAGAATATTCTTCTGGAAATCAAGGAAATTCTGGAGAATATTCTTCTGGAAATCAAGGAAATTCTGGAGAATATTCTTCTGGAAATCAAGGAAATTCTGGAGAATATTCTTCTGGAAATCAAGGAAATTCTGGAGAATATTCTTCTGGAAATCAAGGAAATTCTGGAGAATATTCTTCTGGAAATCAAGGAAATTCGGGTACATCTTCTGGAGGAAACCAAGGAAATTCGGGAACATCTTCTGGTGGAAACCAAGGAAATTCAGGAACATCTTCTGGTGGAAACCAGGGAAATTCAGGAACATCTTCTGGTGGAAACCAAGGAAATTCAGGAACATCTTCTGGTGGAAACCAAGGGAATTCGGGAACATATTCGGGTGGAAACCAAGGAAATTCGGGAACATCTTCTCGTGGAAATCAAGGAAATTCGGGAACATATTCCGGTGGAAATCAAGGAAATTCGGGAACATATTTCGGTGGAAATCAAGGAAATTCGGGGACATCTTCTGGTGGAAACCAAGGAAATTCGGGAACATCTTCTGGTGGAAACCAAGGAAATTCGGGAACATCTTCTGGTGGAAACCAAGGAAATTCGGGAACATCTTCTGGTGGAAACCAAGGAAATTCGGGAACATCTTCGGGTGGAAACCAAGGAAATTCGGGAACATCTTCGGGTGGAAACCAAGGAAATTCGGGAACATATTCTGGTGGAAATCCACGAAATTTGGAAACATATTCTGGTGCAAACCAAGGAAATTCTGGAAATTATTCTAATGAACATCAAGGAAATTCTGGAGATTATTCTAATGGAAATCAAGGAAATTCTGGGGGTTATTCTAATGGAACACAAGGAAATTCACGAGAATATTCTAATGGAAATCAAGGAGATTCGGAAGAATATTCTAATGGGAATCAAGGAGATTCGGAAGAATATTCTAATGGGAATCATGGAGATTCGGAAGAATATTCTAATGGGAATCAAGGAGATTCTGGAGAATATTCAAATGGAAATCAAGGAAATTCGGGAGAATATTCAAATGGAAATCAAGGAGATTCGGGAGAATATTCTAATGGAAATCAAGGAGATTCGGGAGAATATTCTAATGGAAATCAAGGAAATTCGAGCGAATATTCAAATGGAAATCAAGGAGATTCGGGAGAATATACTAATGGAAATCAAGGAAATTCGAGCGAATATTCTAATGGAAATCAAGGAGATTCGGGAGAATATTCTGGTGAAAATAAAGGAAACTATACGGAAAACTCGGAACAAGAAATGGGAACGGGATACATGGTTCCCGAAAAGTACTATGACGAAGCTAAGAGAGAGTACAGTGACGAGTTAAAAGATTTCGATCCAAAATCTGAAAAAATTGTGTAAGTATTTCGATAATTAAAACTTATATATCTATTCTAATACTAAAAATAAGACTGCGTACGAATACTTTGAGATTTCTCTAAATTATGCAAAATATTTAGTTAAAAAAAAAGAATCTAGCGATATTAAAACGTGAGATAATAGATACGGAAATGATGGAATTTCGATAAATTATTTTTAAACAAGATTCGTTAATCTCTCGCGTTAAAATGATCAAAATTACATCATGAACTAAAGAAGATTTCAATTCAAATTTAAGTAAAAACCACGAACTGATCGCTTTTTGTGGTTCGCTTGATAATAGGTAAGGTAAATGACGCTTTTTGATGCGTTACCTATTTACTACCGCCTTAATATTTGTCTGCAAAAAATTACCGGTAGATTTTATATACTTAAACGATAAGGAATCGATCTCTCTAACATCCTAAATGTTAACGCAAAGTTTGATGTCTACTCCAGAAGCATGTTTTTTTCGTATCATCAGAATTTTTCTTTTATGTCTTGTCGTATCTTTATCCATTTGAAGGAAATGCAATATATTTATTTTCTATATCGTAGGTGCGAAGAATCAGCCGAAACGGATGAAGGCAACATCTTTCAAAAAATAGCTTCTTTCTTCTCCAAAATATTTTACAGCAAGTGTAACAAGATCAGTATTTTGAATAACTTGAAAATCGTGGAAATTATCGAAACCGTGGATAACGACGAGGACACACCCCGATTTCAAGTTAAATTTTTTCAGGAAAAGAAAAAATATGAGTAGCTAAAAAAACCATGTATCGAATTCTGAATTGTAAAATTAAAAATTACTGGAATTATTTAAGTTGTATCAAAAGTCTATCACCTTATTCCATAATAGTAAACAACGCCCCGTAGTTTTATCAAGAATCCATTCAGGTTCCATAAGAATATGGGAGGGCCGCGATTCAATAACCATCCTCCAAAACTTTGTAGCAAAAGTTCGTCCGCTTCGAATCGATTTTTCAAGTAAATCGCTCCTGAAATCTATTATTAACCCGCGCCACTAACGATCTTGACATAATATTTTGGGTATTAAAAATGGAGCCGACCGAAAAAAGATCTAAGCGTACAAATGTTGCGAAAATTGCGGACGAACTTTTGTTACAAAGTTTGGGAGGATGGTACCAGAGGCTAAAGCTATGCTCCCATATTCTTATGGAACTTGAATGGATTCTTGGTTTTATACTATCAGCGAAGGTCCAGTTTTACATCATAGCCCCTGTCTGGCTCGAGTGGTTTTGACTCTTCACTGCATTTACCTGGACCTTTGCTGATGGTACGGGGCGTTGTTTAAATCTCAATTAAATATTTTTCGGCATGATGACGTAAAATAGGTGAAAAACGTCAAGGGAGAATGCAACCTAACACAACAAGATGATTTTCTATCGATTCCTTATAGTTTAAATAGGCCTAATCCACCAATAGAAATTTTTACAAACAAATGTTAAACTAGAAATAAATTTAAACAGAAGCCGATGAAACCCTCCTTTGAAGTCTATTACTCCCCTCTCTGTATGGGTTAGTTTCACAAAGCGCGATTCGTACGCCTCCTAACGGTAGATATTTTCGGAACGGGAGTTCGTCGAGCGAATATCTCTAGCTGCCTTGGAGTACGTCAACCAAACGTCGTCGTTTGTGGAGAGAGAGAATTTCCAATTTTCCGTAGACAGGGGGTATGAAGTAGGACCCCTCCGATCTCGTAAAATTGGGAATTTTACCCATACAGAGAGGAGCGCTATATCGAACATTAGAGTAGTAGGCTTCAAAGGAGGGTTTCATCTACTTCTGATTTAAATCTTTAATTCATGGAGTCAGTACGAATATGGTAACACAACTTAGTCTAAACACTAAAGCAGTCGGCTATAGTTTCCTCCAAGTTAAACGAATTGTACCACCTTTTCGGGATGTTTACTTCATAAACCCCCCCTTTTTTTGGCACGTTAACCTAGTTTGGTTTTCATGTATTTTAATTTGACCGATATGCTCAGATATATAAACATAAAAGCCGAATGTAAAGTGCGAACCTACATCATATATTAATCTAGGTTAAGAGTTATTAGGACAAACATTTTAGTGGGTTACCCACATGAAATATACAAAGGCACGGTATCCCAACAGAAAAATATACCTAGTGCTGTCAGTATTGCATGATACGTGAATTTCTAGACTAAATTAACCAAAATGATCATTTCTTTAACGTTGGTGGTCTTTGTATTCATAGGAGTCCTAGAAACAAGTAAGTCGAATCATTCGTGCGAGAGATAGGGCCCATAACAAAGTTGAAACTTGCCCAGAACTAAATTTTTATGTAATCTATATGAAAGTAATTAGACGGACTAGGGTAAGGTAGCCTAATTCTGAACGTTTTTTAAGAAATCTGAGTTCTCGATTGCTATGGAGTTTTTTATAACGAAGTTAAGTATCTAATATCGATTTGGGTCCACTTGATCGACTCCCAAATGATCGACAAGAGGTCCACTTGATCGACACCCAAATGATCGACTCACAATTGATCGACTCCCAAATGATCGACAAAGGGTCCACTTGATCGACTCCCAAACGATCGTCAAAGGGATCAAATGATTGATGCCTAATCCCAAATTACCGACAACAAAAGGTGCATTTGATCGTTTCCCAATTGGTCAACTTCGTAATAACGATTATAAATAGATTAACCAACCTAACCTAACCCAAACCTAACCTAACCCTAACCTAACCTAACCTAACCTAAAAAGTACTCTGACCCCATTTTCACGGAATAATTATTATTTGAATTAGTTCTTATTTATATACCATAATTTAACCTTTAAAAGTTTCTTGCAAAAAAACTTTGACCTATACTCGTTACTCGCTAAAAAACTGGGCTGTCGATCAATTGGAATGGCTTGTCGATCACATGGGAGTCGATCAAATGGGAGTCGATCAAACGGTAGTCGATCAAACGGACTCCTTGTCGATCAATTGGAAGTCGAGCAAATGAACCTAAGCCCTAATATCAAGTTTGAATAGTCGCGGACCCATTGCGCTAGTTTTCATCATTCCATGACGCCTGCTTTTGACGCAGATGCAGTTTTAAAGACGGCAATAGCGGCTTCTAATTCTGAACTAACGATTCTAATTTTGAACGCCCCGATTCCAATATAAAAAAGAAAAATCCCTTTGCACAAGAAACCACACGCGCACCTCGAATCGAGAAATGAGTGTCACCATTGAATTCCTTGGCCGAATTTAAAAGGAAAAGGCGGAATTAACGCGATCGAGCCAGAATTTGCGAAGTTATCGACTATTTTAAAATTCTGCATTGTTTTGGCATAGAACCCAAAAAGCAATCCTTATTTCGAAGGAAATCGTGGATAACTTCGCTCTCATTAGCCTTAATCAAACAAGAAATTTAATGGGTCCTATAATATATTACAGGCCTAATAGTCCAAATTGTAGGGTTGAACTTTCAGCGGGGTAGGCCAACAGGTCGTTCGGAGCCCAGCAAATGGTGGGCCAGAAATATCCATTCGAAATATATATTTTTTAGTATTTATAGAAACAATTTCATTTTATTTCATATCGTTAGCCAAGAAAAGTCATTCCCAAATATTTTGGACAATTATTTTTGAGCAATAGTTTCCACAATTTTTCCCACGATTATATTATCACTAATATTGTCCGCAGGAGTAACGTGATAAACTTCCCTACCTCCGGCGGTTTATTTTAATGAAAACAGATAATATACATCAGAATATACTAGATTTCAATTACTAAACATTATACGAATTCCGAGTTCTACTTAAGAGATTTCATATTCGCGCATTTTTCAAATATGCGTGGAACACGTCATATTTCACCAACTCAGATAAATTTGCATATTTTTATAAAACAAAATACGCACGGTTGCACGCGTAACACACATGACCTCCAGACTAGAGGTGGGGTGGAGAGGGGGGCGATATGCTGTCAAAGCCAAGTATCATCCAAACCCAGAGATGGCGCTACAATCAACCCGCGGGTTTTCGACGGCATAGATAGTATGGGACGAGGCATATCTCTATAGGGTTGTAAGATCTCTGTGTCTTGACTAAAACAAAACTATCTTAAAGGTGCTCAACGAGGCAATCAAGGAAACAATCCAGGAAACAACCCAGGAAACAACCCAGGAAACAACCCAGGAAACAATCCAGGAAACAATCCAGGAAACAATCCAGGAAACAATCCAGGAAACAACCCAGGAAACAACCCAGGAAACAACCCAGGAAACAACCCAGGAAACAACCCAGGAAACAACCCAGGAAACAACCCAGGAAACAACCCAGGAAACAATCCAGGAAACAATCCAGGAAACAATCCAGGAAACAATCCAGGAAACAATCCAGGAAACAATCCAGGAAACAATCCAGGAAACAATCCAGGAAACAATCCAGGAAACAATCCAGGAAACAATCCAGGAAACAATCCAGGAAACAATCCAGGAAACAATCCAGGAGACAATCCAGGAAACAATCCAGGAAACAATCCAGGAGACAATCCAGGAAACAACCCAGGAAACAACCCAGGAAACAACCCAGGAAACAATCCAGGAAACAATCCAGGAAACAATCCAGGAAACAATCCAGGAAACAATCCAGGAAACAATCCAGGAAACAATCCAGGAAACAATCCAGGAGACAATCCAGGAAACAACCCAGGAAACAACCCAGGAAACAACCCAGGAAACAACCCAGGAAACAATCCAGGAAACAATCCAGGAAACAATCCAGGAAACAATCCAGGAAACAATCCAGGAAACAATCCAGGAAACAATCCAGGAAACAATCCAGGAAACAATCCAGGAAACAATCCAGGAGACAATCCAGGAAACAATCCAGGAAACAATCCAGGAAACAATCCAGGAAACAATCCAGGAAACAATCCAGGAAACAATCCAGGAAACAACCCAGGAAACAACCCAGGAAACAACCCAGGAAACAACCCAGGAAACAACCCAGGAAACAACCCAGGAAACAACCCAGGAAACAACCCAGGAAACAATCCAGGAAACAACCCAGGAAACAATCCAGGAAACAATCCAGGAAACAATCCAGGAAACAATCCAGGAAACAATCCAGGAAACAATCCAGGAAACAATCCAGGAAACAATCCAGGAAACAATCCAGGAAACAACCCAGGAAACAACCCAGGAAACAACCCAGGAAACAACCCAGGAAACAACCCAGGAAACAACCCAGGAAACAACCCAGGAAACAACCCAGGAAACAACCCAGGAAACAACCCAGGAAACAACCCAGGAAACAACCCAGGAAACAATCCAGGAAACAATCCAGGAAACAATCCAGGAAACAACCCAGGAAACAACCCAGGAAACAACCCAGGAAACAACCCAGGAAACAACCCAGGAAACAACCCAGGAAACAACCCAGGAAACAACCCAGGAAACAACCCAGGAAACAACCCAGGAAACAACCCAGGAAACAATCCAGGAAACAATCCAGGAAACAATCCAGGAAACAATCCAGGAAACAATCCAGGAAACAATCCAGGAAACAATCCAGGAAACAATCCAGGAAGCAATCCAGGAGGCAATCCTTATGGAAATCAAGGAAACTCAGGGCAACAAATGGGAACGGGATATATTCTTCCTGAAGAGTACTATGACGAAGCTATGAGGGACTATAGCGACGAGTTAAGAGATTTCGACCCAAAATCTGATAAAATTGTGTAAGTATGTCGATTCTAATACTAAAAGTAAGACTCCTTTGCGAACGAAAACATAAGCAGATGTTTCTAAATTATGCAAAATATTTTGAAAAAAAAAAAAACTCCTCCGGTCAATCACCAGACGACCCAGCTCTGGCTTTATAAAATCTAGGACTATTAAGGCGGTAGTAAAGGTTTATTTATTACGATGAAAAAACTCTAAATGGCACTGATTTTCTTAATAGGATTGTTTGGGAATGATTTATTTCTCAGTCTACTGAACTCTTTCAACTCTTTCCCCAGTATCACGCCTCTCGGGGAAGTGGGTGGGCACGCTGTAGGCCAGACGGTGACGAGTCTCGGATCATAGACTCTTTTGTGGCAGCATCTTCGAGTTTACGAGCAAAAAACACCGTTACACTATACATTTATTATCATAACTTAATATTGCCAATTTATACCCACTAACGACGGCTGATATGTATGGTTCGTCAGAAGTAAAGGTGAAGAATCTAGCGATATTAGAACGTGAGATATTAGATACGGAAGTGATAAACTTATGAATAATCTCTAGCGTTATAATCATCAAATTACATCAGGAACTAAACAATATTTCAATTCAAATTTAAGTGAAAACCGCGAACTGATAGCGTTTGTAGTTCGTTTGATAATAGATATTACGGCAAATGGCCCTTTTTGGTGCGTTACCCATTGACTGCCGCCTTAATATTTGTCTGTAAAAATGACCGGTAGATCAGGCCTATTTAAAAGATCTAAGGAACATATAGTCTAATGGAAGAAGCATATTTTTTTCGGATCATCAGAATGTTTTACTTGTTTTAATTAGAGTGTGTTCTTTATGTCTTTCTTATTTTTATCAGAAGCCGATGAAACCCTCCTTTGAAGTCTATTACTCCCGTGTCTTGTCTACCCCTCTCTGTATGGGTTAGTTTCAAAAAGCGCGATTCGTACGCCTCCTAACGGTAGATATTTTAAGAGCGGGAGTTCGTCCAGCGAATATCTCTAGCAACCTTGGACTTCGTCAACCACACGTCGTCGTATGTGGAGAGAGAGAATTTCCAATTTTCCCTAGGCAGGGGGGTATGAAGTAGGACCCCTCCGATCTCGTAAAATTGGGAATTTTACCCATACAGAGAGGAGTAGTAGACTTCAAAGGAGGATTTCATGGGCTTCTGTTTTTATCCATTTGAAGGAAATGCTATAGATTTATTTTCTATATCGTAGGTGCATAGAATCTGCCGAAACGGATGAAGGCAACATCTTGAAAAAAATATATTCTTTTCTCTCCAATATATTTTCCAACAAGTGTAACAAGATCAGTATTTTGAGTAAATTGAATGTCGTGGAAATTATCGAAAACGTGGATAACGACAAGGACACAGCCCCATATAGAGTCAAATTTCTTCAAGGAAATAAAAATTATTAGTAGCTAAAAATACCTACATCAAATTCAGAAATGTAAAATTAAAAATTACTGGAATTATTAAAGTTGTATCAAAAGTCTATAATTTTATTCTATAAAAGTAAACAACGCAGCGTACCTTAATACTATCATCGAAGGTCCAGTTATACGTCATAGCCCATCCATTAAAAACAGCAAAAAAAGTCATCACCCCTGTCTAGCTCGAGTGGTTTGGACTCTTCCTCGATATTTTGAGTCGGGAGAGAGGGACGGAATTAAGGCGCTATATTAATTGCCCCCCCCCCCCAATAACTCCGGCCGCTAGAGTGTCAGAATATGTCGGTATATTTACATAGACCTTCGCTGAGAGTGTTAAGCTATGGGGCGTTGTTTACTTATAAAAGTCAATATACTTGTATTTTTCATAGGAAATTAATGAGAAATACTTTGTGAGTTTTAAAAACATTTTACGAATGTTTAATCATGTTGTTCTCCTATTTTTTACGAAGAAGCTTCCGCTTATGTGTTGCCAGTGATATAGATATTGTTTTCCTAACTGAAGCAAGAAGGATCAGATAAGGAGAGGAAAAGTGGGGCTGCGTTGAGTTAGAGAGAGAAGAGCCAACCTCCCACTCGGGTGGAAAGGGGGGATAGGAAATTCTCGAGGTAAACTGTTGTCACGTGGTCGCTAGCTAGCGCGTCTCAAAGGATTCGTTTTACCCACGTGACAACAATTTACCACGAAGCATCTCTACCCCCGTCTGTCCCCCGTTCTCCCAGAGTGGGAGTTTAGGCCGACGCAGTAGGAGCCGCGCCGTTCCCACTTTTCCTCTCCTTATCTGATCCTTCTTGACTGAAGCAAAGGTACCGGCAGATTCTGATTCGAGACACCCTAGCGGCCTCAGTTGGTGAAATCGGAAGCGCCACTCTTTGGAGAAATTTCGGAGTTGGGGGAAGGAAGACAATAGAGCCAAGTGCGGCCAGCCTAAATTCCATCCCTCTCTCCCGACTCAAAATATCGAGGAAGAGTCCAAACCACTCAAGTCAGACAGGGGTGATGGGTTAGTACGTTTATCTGTGGCCCTTTTGCTGATAGTATTAAGCTACAGGGCATTGTTTACTTATATGGAATATCACTTCAGACGAAAACGGCATTCAAAATTTGACGTTCTACAAAATCGATAACTTTATCTTGCGTGGGAAGTGGGAAATACGTGGAAGCCACTATGTAAAGAGCTAAACACCCTTGGAAAAATCAATATCGTGTCGACTCTGGCAAGACTCGAGATAGTCTCAGTAGCTTTTTTAAAGCGTGAGATGGCTTCACCGGGGAATAATGAAAATGAGGCTACTCTCTCTACGATTGCTAACGAAATAACGGACCTCTACAACCATTGCAAGAATATCGGACTCAGTGATAATGAAATTAAGAAATTGGCCCAACCATTGCTGATACCATTCGATATTAGCGTTTCGAAGGCCAGATGGAGAAGAATAGTTCAAGTGTTTGTCGTATGTTTCGTTCTAGGAGTTATCGCCCGACAGACGTATTTCCAGGATATGGTTTACGTCTACGCTCGTATCGGCGCAATTAAGGTAAATTATTAATTAAGGATACGTTTAAGGCGGTAGTCAATGGGTAACTCGTCAAAAACGGTCATTTGCCGTATCTATTATCAAGCTACAAATGCTATCAGTTCGTGGTTTTCAATTAAAGGGAGAATGCAACCTAATATGTGCTTTATTTTTTATGGATTCCTTATCGTTTAAATAGGCCTAATCCAACAGTAAAAAAATTACCATCAAAATAGGCTTAGCGGGATTCATGGAGATATCTTGAAGTCCCCGTATAAGGACTAGCGACCAATGACATTGATCATGGAGATCGTGCATTCCCCATATAAGAGCCATCGATCAATGTCATTGGTTGCAAGTCCTTATGTGGGGAGTTCCGGTGATTTCCATGAATCCAGCTAAGCCTATTTAAAGAATCGATAAAAAAAATCACTTGTTTTTAGGTTGCATTTTCCATTTAAATTTGTATTGAAATCTTTAGTTCATGATGTATTTTTGATAATTATAACGCGAGAGATTAGCGAATCGCGTTTAAAAATAACTTGTCGAAATTTTATCATTTCCGTACCTATTATCTCGCGTTCTAATATCGCTAGATTCTTCAACTTTACTTCCGATGAACCATAAAAGTCGGACGTAATTCGTGGTATAATTTCACAATTTTAAGTTGAATTTTTCCGAGAATTTTTCTCTAGTTACGATAAGAAATGTATGTAATGGAGCCCGTCTCTGTTTGGCCTACAGCGTACCCACTCGCTTCCGTGAGAGGCGGGATACTGGGGAAAGAGGTAAGAGAGAGTTCAGTAGACTGGGATATAAATCATTCCCAAACAATCCTTATCCCCAGAAAAACTGAGAACCATATTATGAAAATCAGTGCCATCTCTTGTTTTTTTCATCGTACTATTTTAAATAAGCCTTTACTACCGCCTTAAAAAGACATTACGTTAAGGCAGAGGTATATAATAACCCCCTTCGGGGGGAAGTATGAAAGGTAGGCAAAATCGACGAACAACAAGTTCCCGGCGTAAATCGCGGCGGATCGACACACCGCTTTACTCCCAAAAAATAGTTACACCATTTTGAACCTCACTAAATTTTCCCTACGCACACTTCCGGAACTCGCGAGCTGAAGTCAACCTTCGACTCCATTTTAACAGACAGCCTGACCCCTGAGACAGGAAGTTCTAAACACAAATCGAGCCGTCTTGTTTATACAAAGACCATTTACTAGAGTAGCGACATTGAGTCCAGCGCGAGCTAGTGGCCTAGATAGTCAGCAGCGGGCTCTTGTTGTTCGTGATTTTTAGCATTGGTAGTATAGGGGCTTTCATACTTCCCCCCGAAGGGGGTTATTATATACCTCTGGTTAAGGTTACTAATTCTAATCAAGGTTCTTTTTATTATTTTTGAAAAAAAACTTGAAGCTTCTCCCTTATTTTGACTGGCAACCGTTTTATCACAGCCCATGCGTCATCGAAAATCCTCTATACGAGAACAAAAGAAATGAATTGAAAGTTAAAGACTGCGAGGTAATTAAAATTAAAGCCTGACATTGAAGACAAGGAATATATTATTTTTAATCGATTAAAATCGGAAAATATGCGTCAATGTCAACATTTTTTTCCAATGCCTATGTAATAATTTTCGACCGTTTAAAGGGAGAATGCAGCCTAATAACAAGGGATTTTTTTTATCGATTCACTATCGTTTAAATAGGCCTAATCCACCGATAAAAAGTTTACAAAACAATTATTAAACTAGAAATAAATTTAAAACTTAACCCGGAAAATAGGCTTAGCGGGATTCATGGAGATCATGAATTGCCTCCGTGTAAGTTCTAGCGACCAATGAGCGTAGGCTGTCGTTCAGACGAGATCTCCACGAGACTTACAATCGCGTTCGATTGGTCGCTAGACCTTATACGCGAGGAACTCAGGATCTCCATGAATCCCGTTAAGCCTATTTTCCAGGTAAGTTTTAAATTTATTTCTAGTTTAATATTTGTTCGTAAATTTTTTCAATAGTGGATTAGGCTTATTTGAACAATAAGGAATCGATAAAAAATCACATGTTGTTAGGTTGAGCACCTAATATGTTAAAAATAACATATTTCAAGCCTTCAATATCCCTTATTTCTGCGAAATATTCGTGGGGCAGTGTTTAAGATTCATTATTATGAAACCCATGTAATTTTTGTAGACAGGAACCAGGTATAAAGCCTATGCCTAAGTGCCTTTACTAATTCATATTTTTACCAGAAAAATATAATTATCTTTCTTTAGACATGCTTGGACTTAATAAACCTGGACGTAATTAAAAATGTATCTCCGAATGTTGTACTGGAACGATATCTGGAATATGACACCCCCGTTATCATAACGGATGCCATGCAGGGGTGGAAAATTAAAGGACCTAATGCTTTAGACGCAATAACCTCCGTAAGATTTGTAATATCACCAAGAATCCATTCAGGTTCCATAAGAATATGGGAGGGCCGCGATTCAATAACCATCCTCCCAAACTTTGTAGCAAAAGTTCGTCCGCTTCGAATCGATTATTCAAGTAAATCGCTCCTGACATCTATTATTAACCCGCGCCACTAACGACCTTGACATAATATTTTGGGTAATAAAAATGGAGCCGACCGAAAAAAGATCTAAGCGTACAAATGTTTCGAAAATTGCGGACGAACTTTTGTTACAAAGTTTGGGAGGATGGTACCAGAGGCTAAAGCTATGCTCCCATATTCTTATGGAACCTGAATGGATTCTTGATATCACTGCATTAAGCATGGTTGGCAAGAATCAGCTTTTATTTCGAATTTAAGAATTCAAATTCTGTAACGTCTGTTTTTGAACTATGGTTCAATTATTTTTAAATACCAGAATGTAATATAATTTTATTATCTGCTACGCTAAGGGTTTTCTGGAGAATTCCGCAATTACAGACGACACCATTTGCATGTTCGAGACGAACTTGCGCGTTTCAAATCTGTTCGGTCTCATCACGAAAGTATTGCATAGCTCTTGGCCCTTGAAATGGTATTCTCACTGGTAAGCGAAATTAATACAATAAAAACAAGAACCCTATGAAAGCCCAAGAACTTTCAAAGGTAGAATAGTTGATATTATAAAAGAACTTGTGGGTGCGACATTTTGTTCGAATGTTGCTAGCTACGTCACGAAATCACGTGGCGTTAAGGTTATACAGGGCAGTTATTTCCGTTTTCATAAAAAGCTAAGAGTCATATGACTCGGAAGTCACTCGGGAGAGACCCAACCTAGAGAGCTCACTCTCTTCGAACGTTCTCGAGTCCTAAATTGTACAATTGGTTCTTGATAAAAAAATTCGCGCCAAATACTTTGTAAATAAACAAATATTCTTATAATTTCCAGGGAAAACTGCCATTATATAAGTCAAAAGTACTTTAGAAAGTTCTATCAGAGACCTTATTTTTTACCAGGTGGTCTCGAAATGACCAGGAGCAATTGGATTTTCATGTCTTCACATTATAAAGGGCAAAATTATAAACTGGTAAATAATGAAAAAACATTATTATGGCTGAACCAAAAGACTTTGAAGTCATGTTTTGCTTGTAGGTTGATACTGAGGATGGCACGAATATTATATGGATGGGTCAAGCCCTCGGACAAAACCGTATTCAATTACAGCCCCGTGAGGTGTGTCAAGAAGCTTGCAAAGAAGTAAACTTCACTTTGGAGGAAGGACAAATAGGTCAGAACCTTTACTGATAGAATCAATAGACGTGTTAGCGTCTAATGTTATGGGTCGATTGTCATGTGTAATGCAAATGTAATTCCATACCCCCCCCCCCCAAAACAATTGTCCCTTAAGCCAATATGAATACGTTCAACGTTGAGAACCAGAAAAATATTATAATAATTGTAAAATAAGTCAGGGAAACTATCTCTCTGTATTCATGTATAAATCTTCAAAGAAATTGACGAATTCGAAATTTCCATACTCATAAAAAACTGATACAGGAGGTAGAAATAACATGATGAATTATCATAATAGATGGCACGCTTTGCCTCACTCTATCTCTCGCTCTCGTACATATCCACGTATTACACCCGTTCCTATGGGAAACGCGTCGAGTCTCGAAGCGCGAGGGAAGGGATACCGCCTAATTTGTCTCCCTCGTCATAGCTTAGCCAATCAGAATAGGTTCAGAATGGGAACTACGATAGCGACATTTCTTAACAGATCGGCGCGTAAAGAGTGTCCCCCAATGTGGGCTGCCCCTGAAGTTCATCTTCAATTTCCAATTCGTCAATAATGAAGAAATTTTTTTTTCTAACGATTACTTATCCATACAATAGCATGAATTTTAAAAAATTACAAAAAAAAAAAAAAAAATATAAGGTAGAAAACTAAAAAAATCTAAGCCTCAGGGGCGTGCCATTATGACCATGACCTATTGACATTAAGTTAAATAGTGCTACCTATTGGATAAAATCGACATTTTGTGCAGAAGGCAAAGAACACATACATAGCCTTCTCTAAAACGAGTCAATATTTCCGTACGAAGGAATTGGATAACAGTAACACCCGAATTTTATTGCCATATATTTTTAGTGCTGGTGCCCTTGAGGATGTGGTCATTGAAGTATGGTCCGGGAACCAACTCGACCAATGTGGCAATCGCGGCTACTGGGTTCTTAAACTCTTGAAGTTATTATTAAAATATTAATATATGACTAAATTTAAATGTGAAATAAATCAATGGCAAAGTTTCAGTTTTAGGATTTCAATATTTAACATCATTTAAAGGGAGCATGCAACCTAACAACAAGTGTTTTTTTATGAATTCCTTATGGTTTAAATAGCCCTAAGATACCCGCAAAAAAATATTAAACTAGAAATAAAAGAAAATAGGCTTAAGGGTCAACGACCAATCGAATGTTATTGGAAGTTTCATGGAGATCTCGCCTTAACGACGGGGATTTGACAAACTAAATAACGATGTAGTTGACTAAGTACAGGTACTATAAGGGTGAATAAATATCGAGTTTCGATATATTTTTCAAATTATTCTGAGCCTTTTCGTTCTTGTTTATATTTCTTATAATTTCTATATATTTTTTATTCCTTCAACTTTTGCCGTTTGAGAAATATAGCCTTATTTCAATTTTTTTAAAATGCTTACCTTTTAAAATTTAAGAACTCTAGCCTAAAATGGTAACGGGAGCTTTGCAAAGAATATATATTTGTGACTAGAACATATTTTGTTGATAGAAGTGTTTTATATTTCGTGTAGAACACGATTTTAGTAAAACTTTGTGTATTGGCATACTTATGAGAAAATATGTTACCTATGTCCATAACGATATTCCAAGTTCCGGCTATTTTGAACAATAGTCCCCGGACGCCATTTTGTTTTATTTATTTTTCTATTTTCCCCACAAAAAGTGAACATTGGGTTAGGTTAGGTTAGGTTAGGTTAGGTTACGTAAGGTTTAGGTAAGGTTAGGTTAGGTTATATAGTGAATGGCGTCCGGGGACTGTTGTTCAAAATTGCCCAAGTTCCAATTGATCATGACTGCAAATTACCTTAACAATGGCGGCCTGGGCCTTGCCGCCTGAGTATAGAATCCAACACTGCCTATTAAAAACGTTGGCCGTAGATAACGACGAGCAATCAAATTATACGATCTCGACGGATCCTTATTAAGCCTACTATCCAAGTAATTTAAACAATTGAAATTGATACTACAGCACGCTAGTTATTCGAAAATCGAACGTAAAATGTTTAAATTAAAATTCACTCACCGAATAGGACTAGGGTCATAGGTAGCGTTCCAAAACGTCATCATACATTTTAAACTTATTTCGATCATTTCATGATAGTCCAGCTAATATTATGACGAAAACTGTAATAATTAGACACAACTTACGCTAAATTTTACCGATTACTGTAAAATTAGACTAAGATCGCGAGATACACTTTGAAAACTTGACGCTACATCCGCGGACAATGGGTGAAGAACTTTCAAAAACAAGCAGACTACGCAGACTCCTAACGGATTCAAAATTCAGGGTGGGACATAAGAATTTTTTTAAAGTGGACAAATGACCACCGACTCCCTGGTCTATAAATATATAAAGTGGTCCATGAGGAATCACAATCAAAACTCACAGTCACAAAAATTTTATTTGTTTAGAGGTTTCAATAAACTGTCATCTGGATTATAAAATTTTCGTTTGAAGCCTCGTTTTTGTCCTGATGTTGAGTCATGGCCTGAAGTTGATGGGTTCTTAGATTCAGTTTCTTTTGAAGTTGAAGGGTTCTTAGAAACAATTTCATTTGAAGTTGATGGGCTCTTAGAAACAGTTTCTTTTTTCGATTGACTCTCGCTGTCGTGATAAGTAACGTTTCCCCTGAGAACCTCTTTCTTCAATATTTCGTTTTCCTTGGATAAAGCCTGTATTTTTGACTCGTACTCATTTCGAATGCTCATCGAAATTCTTTGGTGCATCTCGCTGATTTTAGATGTCTTATATTGTAAAGCTTTGTCCCGCAACTTGGATATTATTTCCACGAGATCATTTATCTCCTCGTCTTTCGCTCGCAGAAGTCTACAGTTTTCCTTGGTAGTTATGTCAAGTTTATTTTCGAGATAAGAAATCCTGCTATCGACTTCCGCAGTGAATTTCTCCCTCAGCGCTTGCATTTGATCTTCTGATCTTTGGTACTGAACTTTTAGCTCTTCGTTTTTCCGGTCAATTTCATTTCGCATTTTTTCTTTAAGCCTCGCGTTTTCGTAAGTTAAATCTTTCACCTCTTTTTCAAGAATTGTGTTGCGTTGTGAAACGTGTTCCAAACCTTCATTTACATCATACAAATCTTCCAATATGTTTTTTGAAGTTTGAAGTTCACTTCTGTTGTAAAATTAATTTCAACTATTTGTTATAGTCATTTTAAGAGTTAATTTACAAGAGTTCATTACCTTAGAGTATCCTCCAATTCAACTTTCCGCCCCTTCTGACCAAGAATTTCTTCCGCATGTTCACGTAATGAAGAAATTTTTTCTAGAGATGTATCATTGACACTTTTCCAACTATTAAGTTCTTCTAGAAACTGCGTTAAATCCTGATCATTCATCACTTAAAATTAATTTATACTCTTCAACTAATGTAACATAAGGACTCTACAAGAGAAACTTTTTAGTTCCACTTGATTAGGTTTTAGGGTTAGGGACTCCGAGGGACAAATCTTTTCAAATTAAATTTTAATTAGGGCGGGAAATAAGGTATTGTCTGCTTCCGACTGAAACATAGTTCACAGATATGGAAATATGGAAGCATTTTCGGATATAAATTTTGAATAAGCACTATTGATACAGAAAATCTGCCCATTGTCTGATTTTTTTTTTTTAATTGTGCGATAGTAACTTAGAATTTGTGAAAGGAATTTATGGACAATTGCCTAATAAAACTCGAACTTCGTCCAAGTTGTCTTGAGTCTATAGACCAAACAGCTGGGATTGTATATTTTATTTGTTTCCAGTGCTTTTAAGCTGGCAATCCATGTTCTCACCACTTCTTTGAGTAGTCCTTGTTATATTCATTTCACAGTGATTCCCGCGCTTTTTATTTGTAAGTTATGTTAGGCAGTGGCAATTTGTTAACTTTAGTAGTTTACTAGTCAATTTGATGGTATAGTTTAGCATTTTAGAAGTTATTTTCAGTAAGTGTCGTAATTTAAAAGTCATTATTAACTGTAACTTGAGTAATTCAACCGGCAATCGCAACATCAGCTGTGTTATTATTGATTCCATTCATTCAGAGGTGGGTAAATTCTGCTTTTAATAAATTAAAAATATAATTCGAAGACTCTAAATGTCTACTTGGACGGCTTGTATTCAAATCATTGGCTTATTTTCAGGTTGTATTAATTATGCAACATGGAATATACGGTGGAAGCAAATGTAACGCGGAGAAAGCTAAACAATTCCCGATTTTTGAGTCTTATGGAGAGTGGATCTTCATCAGAAGCATCAGGACCGGAAAGCCATATTTTGAAAGACCAAAATAGGAAGGATGATTTTAGTAGCAGCACACCCGTACCTACTAAACTAAAGAAGAAAGCAACCAAAACACCGCATCTCAGCCCAATTAATTCATCAGCAAGGTATTTGTGTCGTTCTATCTATTGTGTCTTTTTATTTTAAATTAGGTAGATTGAAGAACCTAAATTAAAGGTATACTACTCAAATTCATTTCCCACGTTCATTTAAAACATTTATATCCATGGAGAATCGGAGAGCCCTGTCTATTCTAATTCTAACATTTTCTTTAACTCTTTTTCCCTTGATTACTATTTTTCCATTTGGAGGAATTGGAAGGTACGTCCCATTAAAGATATTATCTAATTTGTTTATTTTTTCCTTCCTTTGGGAACTCTTCGTTAGGTCTCCTTTTCTCAAGGCGAGTTTCTTATCTTCTACTTGAATAACTACAATCATATTCTAATTTTTAATATATCTCTTTTGAAATTTACATTGCATTATTTTTATATGAGAAAAGGGGCTGAGATAGCTGGAAAGTTCTGGAAATTCCAATCTTATTGTATCGCCGTCTTTCTAGCCAAAAATTAAATTGAGTAGGACCCCTAACCAAATGCTAACTCAAGGAACTTCTATAAATTCCAAACCTTAGCTTATGGAATGTCAGCATCATGGGCTCGTTGGTGATTGCCATTGACCAGTTGTAG
Source organism: Odiellus spinosus (assembly GCA_963920705.1). Taxonomy (NCBI): domain Eukaryota; kingdom Metazoa; phylum Arthropoda; class Arachnida; order Opiliones; family Phalangiidae; genus Odiellus; species Odiellus spinosus. The sequence continues at coordinate 14,480,695 of OY987232.1, read as the reverse complement.
TTATTGTCATAGGTATTTTCATTGGTAAAATTAAAGCTAGAGAATCTTCTTCAAATCCCTCTATCTATTGTCTTTAGCTAAATCCTGTGTTAGCGGCCTCTCTGATATCGGTATATTGCATGAGGAACTGTGGCAACCCTGTAAAAGAAGACCGCAGAATGTCAATTATATTTTAAAGGAAAGGTCCCTGCTTGAATTATAACTAAACATTCCAAGTATTGTATAAATGTCAACAAATCGCTAAGCCTTGGTTAACTCAAAATTCTCAAACCCAGAAATGATGATGATCACTTTTAATGGAAAATAAATTTATTTTCTAGCGCTCCTGGCACGGGTATCCCTATTGCTCCTGAAAATGCCAATTTAAAAGGGCTGTCGCTAAGAGCTAGAGCCCAATTGAAAGCAGCCAGTAAGGCCAAAGCTCAATTGAGTGAATCCCAGAAGGCATCCTATGAGAATGCGAGACCTGACGTTAGAGGGAATAAACAACAAAAAAATACGGTACCTGAGAAAGACGCTCGAAAATCCATTAATGAAGTTATCCAGCCCAAAAGTGGCGGTAGTAAAGCTCCTGTCATACATTCACCTATTGTTGAGGATGAAGAGCCTGATAATGATAATGATGAAGACGAAGAACCAGAGAATGACAATGATGAGGATGAAGAACCAGAGAATGACAATGATGAGGACGAAGAACCAGAAAATGACAATGATGAGGACGAAGAACCTGAAAATGACAATGATGAGGATGTAGAACCTATTTTACCTCAAAAAGAGCCTCTAGCTGATGGAAAACATTTTAAAGGTGTAAAGACTATAATTGCAACAGGGCCAAGGACTACAAGAAATGCAGTGTCAAAAGATAAAGCTGGCAAAATTGACTCTAGTGCGAAAGTGACATCATCAACGCTTTTCAAATTACCTGACGCGGTTAAAAGGAAAGAACCAGTTAAAGGAAAGTCGAGTACTTCTAAGGTTAGTAATATAGTTAATATTATACTTTGCTCTGGAAACGAGTTATTTGTAATCAATTTAGGCTTAAAATATGCGTAGAAACATCAAAATTCGTCGAAAGTTTTATTGGTAATTAACAGTTCATTATCAAAGTTGCGAAATTTGGCTTGAAATATTTGACCCGTTTCAAAAGGACTCGATTGTTAATGCAAATGAGTTTTTCTTTGAAATGAATTTAGGGTTAGCGTGTCTAGTTTGTGTTTTTGATAATTATCTGTAAATTACCACGAAACCTTTGGTGAGTTTTGATAAGGTCTTTACGCATATTTTAAGTCTAAATCGATTAAAATAGATTATTATTAGAGTCGAGTATCTGTTATTCGAAAGAAATCAATAGAGAATAGTGTTCAATGGCTGTAAGTAGAAATTTTGGGCCAAGACCCACAAATATCCATACGTTGGAGGTAGCATACGCCTCAGAGATCTTACAATGCTGCGCTATAGAGATATGCCTCTTTCCAAACCCTCTGTTATTGAAATTGTAGCCCCATCTCTGAGTCAGGATAATACGCGACTTCTCAACACCTCCCCTTTCCGACCCTATCTTGAGAATGGCCGTAGGTCTCTTGTGTGATGTGTGGGTATTTGGTTTCAAAAATATACAAATTGATCTAATTTGGTGAAATATGATGTATTATATTAAAAAGGCTCGAATTTGAAATCTCTTGGGCCTTGAAAAATATGAATTTGTGGCTACTTACACCCATTTTGGCAGTTAGAGCGAGCTTTTTGAATAATTGAATTCTTAGTGATATAACCTTGATATGGAATTCTGGGTTTTTCAACCGTTTATCCCGTTTCGAGGATGGCGCCACCCATCCGTAGGAATTACTTTTGCTCAAAGAGGCAATCTCTATAGCGCAACATCTTTTACACCTTACATTGTAACATATATCGGGTCCTAACCAGCATGTTATTATGGTTAGCAAAGTCATTATAAATTCAGCAAAGACATCTTTGAAATTTAATGTTTTTAAACTCGAAAGAATGAATGCTTGTAGGAAGAATTAGGGAGAATTTCATCTTTTTACGATCTAGCAGTTTTTGACAGTGGTAAAATGCTATATTGCAGACACCAAATGAAAGTGAAAAAAGAACCTTAGATAGACCTAAAGAAAACCGCGCAGATGGTGAATACGAAGCCGCCGCCTCGAATGTGAAAAAAATCAGGACTAATAAATCTGGTGATCACCGCACTTCGACAACAGCTGGGGTTGGCTCTAGTGGTTACGCGACTACGTCAAACTTAGGAAGTGAGAAATCGGTATCCTTTAAAAGGAAATTGTACATCGGTACAAATACTTTATTATTGCCCCCAGAAAACGGTGAAGTTGAAGAAATCAGTTCAGTGGATGAACCCGCGAAGTTGCTTAAATCTAAGACTAGTAAAAGAAAATCAAGCACACCGAAACAGATCAAAAGACTGAAACCCGGTATATTGGCATTAAGAGAGATAAAAAAATATCGCCGGTCAACGGTAAGAACTTTTAATATTTATTACAACTTTTTGGGTGACTGAACTGCAGGGTTAATTGCCATGGGTAATTTCTAAATTTGCCTTAAAAGTCGGGGAATTTCTTAATCTGCCTTTGAGTACCTGTATTTTTCTGGTCTTTCTCATCTAAAGCATGGGTTAAATTTAAAAATGGTTTTATATAAGTTTACTGTTTGAGATTTCGCGACAGAGTTTCATTTTAGTCCACATGATGAACCCACTCACCATAGATGCGACTACTTCGTTCTCTATTGGCTAACTTAATCAGCTCCTTTGTTGTCGTTTAGAGCCTTAGCCGGTACAAATAAATTTGGTCATAATTGTCCAACGGCTTCTTCATAGGGCTTCAGGAGACCTTTAAAAAAAATATGTATATTAGATTTGGTGCTAGTTTAACCGAGATATAGGGAAAAAAGTTAAATTCCCAAAAAATATTTTATTTTGAGATTAAGGGTCCAGCTTTTGAGCTGAAAATTTACACAGAACCAATATTTTTCATACTGAATATGATAGTATTTTATCGTCAGAATTCATTAATTTTCACTATCTTATCTGGCTATGCCCTTTCTACCCTAAAAATAGCTTAGCTAAAAATTCTCGAACCCAGGTTTTCTGGTCTCTTTAAAAAGAGGTCTTAGGAGATTCCAAAAACCTGGGTCCCGCAAGGGTGCTATTCACGTTGTGAAAGGAAAAGAGTAACTGCTCACTTAACAATGTGCTGGACAGATACGATTAAGTATAGGTTAAAGTCACGCAACATTTGTAAGTTGTAATTGTTGAAATGGACTTAGTGGACTGATTACCTGGTCTTATGATTACTTGTTACCATGGACTAATTACCTGGTCTTATGATTACTTGTTACCATGGACTAATTACCTGGTCTTATGATTACTTGTTACCATATCTGTCCAGCACTATTGCTCACGAATTATGTGAAATCTCAGTATGTACTTGTATTTATTTAGAAGGGGTTTTTATTGGTATGAAAGAGTTTTAATAACTTCTGACATAAGGCAAGTCTAAAAGAGCGCAGAATCTGCCTTAATTCCAAAATATATATTTTTTACTCTTTGAATAGGAGCTTTTGATCAAAAAATCTCCTTTTTCACGCGTAATACGAGAAATTTGTCAAAATATGGGAAGATCAGATATTCGATGGGCTGGAACAGCGCTGGAGGCTTTGCAGGAAGCTGCTGAGGCATATTTAGTTACGATCTTTGAACAATCGTACTTACTAACCCATCATGCTAAAAGAGTCACGTTGATGGCCAGTGACATGCGCCTACTTAATAGGCTTCGAAGTTAAAAATATTTCTTGTTTTTTATCTTTTAACCATTTTTAACCATTAAAATTTTAAATACAACTTCAGCTTGAAACGGTTGTAGTATTTCAACAACCTGCTTTTAATATATTCAAACAACTAAAATAAGTTCATTGAAATAGTGGTGTTATCGTTCATTCTGCGCAGGATGGTGTGGAAGGTTGAGGGTTAAAAAATAGCTTGCATGTACTGTAGCTATTTCCTGACCCCTCTGTTCGGGGTAAGCACGAATCCTGTTACAGTTTTTACAAGGGCCTCAAAACTTCCCTCCTTTCCTGACTAGATTAGACTTTAACAACCCCACATGTAACTTCGTCTAAAATTAATGGCCTCAAATATAAATGGAGGATGTATTTAACGAATTAAATTTCTTTTATTTGATGATACTACTATAAATTGTTAATCAATTAGAAAATAAATGAAATTAACCACTATAGACGTTTTGCACCTTTCAAGACTGTGACAATTTTGATAAATCCGTAGATCAAGATACCAAACTGCTCATATTATACGTTAACTTACTGAGAAATTTTACAAAGAACTTGCATGATTGAATAAAACAAAGATTGGTAAATACGTAGAGTTCTATAGAAGGTAACTGCAATTAGATTCCTCAATACCTATTAAAAATTGTTAAAACTTATCATAAAACAAAGATTTTCACGAATAATACTTGGACTTTAGACCATAAGTTCTGGTTTTAAAACGTGCTATTTTCCACAATTTTACCACATGATTGGATAACGACAAATGTACGTGTAAAACACTATCTAAGATAGCTTCTGAAACCAAATTAACAACCTAAATCTGAGTTTAACAAGAAAATGTAACGAACAAAATGTAATGTTATCAGTTTTAGTAAGTAATCAACACTTTGTCTGAGGTGTGTGTAAGCTGCTAGGACTATGTCCTCGAAGGCAACATTTGTTTCTGTATTCACGCAATGCTCTTTCTAATGCCGTTGCGTTTTTAGCAACAAAAATCTTAGATTACGTCGTTACTAAAGAAACTGGTTTCATTAAGAATTTACAGGTACATATTTTGATAGTCATATGCGAGCATCTTTTCGAGTTTCGCTTCTCAACATCTATTAACTGTATGAAAGTTAAATGTAAATCAACATTTAACTTTCTGCTCAGGCTAATCTACTTAATGCGTTTAGCTTGAACTAACTATTGATTTGAAAGAAATACGTGTTATCATCACTATAATAAGCTGACCATTTTTTAAGGAATTATTTTTTGCTGTATAAACTTCATATTTTAACTATAAACAGTATTTATAAAATACCTAATTTTTGTAACATATTTTTGTAATTAAACAAATTTTACTGTTTCCAAAAATTGATTGGCTTCAAACGTCTCATTCTTGTAAAAAATCAAAAAAAAAAAAAAAAAAAAATCAAGGGGTGCAAGTTTTTCAGGGGGTACCCCCTTGTAAAATATTAAAATAAAAAAAATTTTGCCAAGGGGTACGCCGTGTAAAAAATATACTTTTTTTCCAATAGGTACCCTTGTAAATAATATACTTTTTTTCCAATAGGTACCCTTGTAAAAAATATACTTTTTTCCCAATAGGTACTCTTGTAAAAAATATACTTTTTTCCCAATAGGTACTCTTGTAAAAAATATACTTTTTTTCCAATAGGTACCCCTTGTAAAAAATATACTTTTTTTCCAATAGGTACCCCTTGTAAAAATTAAAAAAAAAATTAATTTTTGCCAAGGGGCACCCCTTGTAAAAAATAAAAAAAAAAAAAATTTGCCAAGGGGTACCCCTTGTAAAAAATAGATTTTTTTCCAATAGGTACCCCTTGTAAAAATTAAAAAAAAAAAATTAATTTTTGCCAAGGGTAACCCCTTGTAAAACAAAAAAAATGAATTTTTGCTAAGGGGTACCCCTTGTAAAAAATAAAAAAATTTAATTTTTGCCAAGGCGTACCCCTTGTAAAAAATATAAAAAAATTGAATTTTTGCCGAGGGGTACCCCTTGTAAAAAATAAAAAATAAAAATAGAATTTTTGCCAATTGTAAAAAATTAAAAAAAAAAATATATAATTTTGCCAAGGTTTACCCCTTGTAAAAAATTTGATTTTTTTTTTCTTTCAGGTTTTTTCTTTGTTATTTTTCAATTTTTTTTTTTTTTGGTTTTGAAAAAACTTTTGAAAAATAAGCCGCTTGAAAAAAAATACTAAAATCCGAATGCGATATTTGCACTCTTACAATAATAATATGACTAGTTTTTTTACTGTAGTAGAATTGTTAAAAATATTAAACTTGCATTTTCGCCCTCACTTGAATAACGTTGCTATGGTAACTTTGTTGATGTTATGAATTTCAGAACGTGTATTCCGGTTTAGGTTAGAGTTCTTGCTTACTGTCATTACATTATGTTTTTTAATACTTTAAATTGGTAACTATGCGTTTGAAGCATTTGAAAACTGTGGTTACTGCCCAGGTAATGTGATATCATATTAATAATTATGTAGATTTAAAATTTAGTATCAAACATTACGCTGCTACTTGTTATACTTTTAGGTTTGTTGCATGATAGAAATGTATTAAAGAAATTAAATTGGTTTCTTCTCCATCAAAAGTTAGTTAATTCCATGTTATAGCAGCTAGTTCTTAATTATCGTGTTCTATTACATTGATTATTCTTACTACATTACACGTCTTTATCGTTCTATGATTACGCTTCTTCCATTACATAGTTGTTTGTTTTATTGTATACCCTTACGGAAAAAAGTTAGTCTGAACTGAAGAAGTCTTCAAGAACACTACAAATGTCTTGAGGAAGTCTTTAAGACTTCCTCAAGACTTATTGACATAATGAAAGACTTCTCCAAGATCTCTTAAGACTACATAAGACACCCGAAAGACTTCTCCAAGATCTCTTAAGACTACGTAAGACACCCGAAAGACTTCTCCAAGACCTCTTAAGAATAACTTTTTTTGGTAAGGGATATGGAACATGCACAAACTTTGTGTGATGTAAAAAGCACATACTTATATTATGGAATAAGCATTAACAAAAGTCTGATAAGACTTCATATGAAGTCTTATCAGACTTTTGGCATTAACTTTTGTCATAGAACAAGCTTTAACTTTTGTCATGGAACACGAATTAGTATAATTAAGTTTATACTTGTTTCATGACATGTTTGTTTGTTCCATAACAAAATTTTGTTCGTTTCATTACATAATTTAATGCTTGTCCCATTATAAAAATGTATGCTTGTTCCATATTAACCTACTTTTATGCTTGCTCTTTAAGGGATTATAAAGTGATTTTCGTTTTATTCCTTTTTCATTAAAATAGAACCAACTTAGTATGGAAAAATATTTCAAACCAAAATTACGCTAAAAATAGACTAACTTACTCCAAATGTAGGCTTAAACATGATCCATGGAGAATTTTGAATCTTTCCAATCCCTACAGCCTCTGGCTAACCAGAAAAAACGCTCACCTTCTAAAGTGGAATATTAGCTAGGCTCATCTGCTATACCGCGCTACTTTTGGTTTCCTAGAGCAACTTGCACCTATTTTATGGGATTATGGAACATTCCTTTGCGGCCTAGCGATGGGAATGCCTGTAAAGATGTGTTCACCTCGAGTCGAGCTAATTTTAAACGTTATACCTTTGGAGTAATTCGCTTATACTCTTCCCCTGTGATTGAGTGGTGGCTGTTATTTGCCGAGATTTAAAACTCTCCATGAATAATGCTGCCTAATTTTATAGTTGTTTTTAAATTTTTTTACTAGGGAATTAGGTAAATGAGGAATTGTCTGCAAGTTCAATGTATTATGTGTTAAGCATTGTTCCTACACACGCGCGTAATGTTGCGTTTTTCAGCACGCGCCCCCCAATACGTAAGTGGCATCTAAGGTAATGAAAATCATACTTTTTCCAGGATGGAGCCGCTAAGGTTTCGGCTCTGTCTTGGTCTCCGAGTGGAAGTAAGCTTGCAATTTGTACATCTGATAGAGTAGTTCTACTCTTTGATGAGCACGGAGAAAGGAAAGACAAGTTTTCTACAAAGCCAATAGATTCAAAAGTATTATTGACAGATTCAGTACAAATTAGTATCTTCATTTTATATCGTACTAAATTGTATATTTCTTTCATTCAGTATGGGAAAAAGAGCTACGCTGTGAAAGCAATTGCATTTTCATCTGATTCTAGCAAAATTGCTGTTGGTCAAACTGATAACATTATCTATGTGTATAAAATTGGTGAAGAATGGTACGGATAGACTTGAGTCATTTGATTAGTCGGAGGTTCTCCTTTAATAGATTAAGAAAGGGTTTCACCCTGGACAAGTGAATTGCGGCTATCTCTGCCTTTCACCGTAGTTTGCCAGATTTTTTAAATAGTTAGGGATCTTGGTGGCTCAGTTCGCTGGCGCCTCTCGCGGTCATCGAGCCAATTATCATAGCTGCGCAGGCACGTTAGCGGTAGAGATGGTGGGAAGGAAGAACGTACTAGTATCGCCTCTATCGGCAATAACAGTTACTAATGACGTAAGGAGCGCGTTGCGTGTCCATGGTGAAACCCATTCTTAGTCTGTGAGGAAAGTCACTAACTTGGGTAAAAAAATGTGATGATAAAGATCTTATTTTACTTTTAATTGGTTCTTATCTTTAGAATTTTGGACCCTATTTTGGCACTTGGCACTATTTTTATGATTTTTTAGGATTTTGGTGGGATCCCTGCTATAGATTCAAATCTTTCGGGTTAGCAACTATCCCACAGAATGGTTTTTCAGGTTTAATAGTATGAAAAACTATAAATATAATCCTAAGACATTTGATAAAAATGATGACAACGTAGCACTATGATTCAGTAAGATAATTTGATATTTTTGTATTACAGGGGTGAAAAGAAAGTAATCTGTAACAAATTTGTGCAGCAGAGTGCCGTAACTTGCATGACATGGCCTCAGGAAGGCCCAATTGTTGCTGGACTTGCGGATGGAAAAGTAAACTTGATTTGATATTATTAAGGAGACTATGCCGGTGGATTTTTCCCTTGCCAAAAAAAGTTAGAAGAGGTCATGGGGAAGTCTTTCGGGTGTCTTATGTAGTCTTAAGAGGTCTTGGGGAAGTCTTCCATTATGTCAGTAAGTCTTGTGGAAGTCTTAAAGAATTCCCCAAGACTTTTGTAGTGTTCTTGAAGACCTCTTCAGATCAGACTAACTTTTTTCCGTAAGGGTTTCCATCTAATTGAAGTCAGTCAGCCAATATTGGGTGTGTATTACCATAAAAAAAATAAAACATGCTGGCCCAAGAGTACGTCTAAGTGAGGTCTTCAAGATGTCTTAAAACCTCGTTAAGACCTCTCAAAGACCTGTTAAAAACCTTTAGAGATCTTTAGCAGTCCCACGAGTTCTGCAAAAAAATGCTTCAAGTTCGATAGTTTTTGCAACAAGGGATGAAATTGTAATTTGTATTACACAAGATATTGTTGTTCTGTACCCTTTTTAGGTTCGGATTGCAAATGCAAAATCGAACAAGTCATCGACTCTGTACGGGACAGAGTCTTACGTAGTCTCAGTTGTTTCAAAGTAAGACCATTATAAGAAAGTTTGATATGGAAATGATGTGATTTTATCCATTCTACTACTAACATTTGGACCTGTTTTAAAACTTTTTACAAAACATTTTAGCTTCTCTGGTAAAGGCATTCTTTCTGGCCACGCCGATGGATCTATAGTAAGGTATTTCTTTGATGATGAAGGATCTGGTGACAGTCAGGTGCGTAATTGTGCAGGGCTTCCTGTGATCATAATTCAGATAATTTAAAAATTCCTATTTTCTTGACAAGTTTAGTTGTTTTTCAAGCTTGATAAGCTCAAATTTAAAGTGTAATTTTTAGATCAAAGTTAATTTTTTTTAAATTTCTATAATATGATTGTGGCCTAGCTAACTCGAGCGACTTAAGAAATGAACTATCTCACGTGCCAGTCCCTTTTACACCATAACGCAAATGCAAACTCTCCTATCTGATTTTCATTTTGTAGGGTAAAATAATTACCCATTCTTGCCCTCCTTACGCTGTGGCATGGCCTTCAACGACTATGGGTGGTCACTCTGGTAGTTTCATTGTTGTTGGAGGATGTGATAAAAGAATATTGTTCTACAATCGAGATGGAAAGCAAATTCAAAACTTTGACTACAGTAGAGATGTCACGGAACATGAATTTACAGTCGCGGCCAGTAGTCCTGGTGGACAGTGCGTCGTGTTTGGAAGCTATGATCGGCAAGTGTGATTCTTTTATGATGATTATTATAGAATAAATCTTTTTTACACGTGTTGCTTATAAATAATTTTACGTTAGTTTCCGAATCTTCAACTGGTCACAAGGAAAACAGCAATGGGAGGAAGGACCCACAAAAGTCATTCAAAATCTCTATACAATATCGGCCCTTTCGTGGAAAAAAGATGGCTCGAGACTCGTTGCAGTATGTCTTATATAATAGTCTAGTTAAACCTCCCTAAATTCTTCCTTCATAGAATTTTCCTAACTCCCTATTCTCATAATCTTAAAACCGTGAAACATCAAAGTCTCTTCATTCACTTAAGAATTCACTAAGCAGCTTGCGCAATAGCAGCTAGTTAGGAGTAAAAAGTATCCGCGTGAGAAATGGCAAGATATTTGTTACAAGTACACACTGAAATTAATGAAGAACCTGTCATTTCATGAAATACGGAATGATAACACAACTCCCATACCGAAAAATGTTAGTCTGATCTGAAGAGGTCCTCAAGAACACTACAAACGTCTTGGGGAAGTCTTTAAGACTACCCCAAGTAATGAAAGACTTCCCCAAGACCTCTTAAGACACCCGAAAGACTTCCCCAAAACCTCTTAAGACTAACTTTTTTTTGGTAAGGGCTATACATGAATGTCTAGGGTGCCCGAAGTGTTTTGAAGTGGAGGAGGTGTTTGTAAGATTGAATTTGATTGGAGAGAGGTCACAGGTGGTGTTGAGCTAAGATGAGCTGCTTAGAAAAATAATTTTAATTATGGAAGGATAGGAGAAGAAAAGGCAATGAAAGTGGTTAAGTAAAATACAAGTGTAATTCATTTCCAACTTTCACTAGAATTCCGCAGCTCTAACAGTCTTTCGTATACGAATAATATTGGCACATTACATTATGGCTTATGGAAGTACCAAGACTTTAGACTTAACACCAATTCCAAGCTTGCTTATCCATACCAACATGAATTATGAAAGTTCTTTGACATATCATATCAGCTAAGATCAGGAGCTTATTATAAAGGATTTAGCTATGGAAAACCTGAAAAGGGTTTTTTTACAGATCTAATATAATCCATAGATCTTCGACTGCCATTTTGAAACATGAAATTTGTCAATACACCATTTAGCTCTTCCACTATACGCATGCCCGCGCTCAAAACGCCTACTAGTGGCGAAAAAAAAAAAAAAATTCGCTCAGTGAGGCACGCGTAACCTTGGCGCGCATTACCCCATGTAGATTTTTTTCCCTGCCATTTTCACCAAGCGAAAGTTCGCCCTATGCCGCTATAGCGCCCCAAGTAATGACTAAATGGTGTATTGACGAATATAATACTTTGTGAGATTCAAAACTATGATATTTTTTCCAGGGAACCTTGTGCGGTGGTGTGGAAATGTTTGAATGCAGTTTAAAGAAGTCCGTGTACAACAATAAATTTGATATTACCTATGTGGGCCCAAGCCAAGTAATGATTTCGTTTTGCACCTTATTTTTGGCTGTGGTGTGGTTTTTCTACTTTACTCGTATAAATATCAATACCCGGTCATTGATGCGTTGCCTGATGTGGAAAGTGATTGATTGTGTCATTTGCTTTTCTAATTTTTATAGGTGTTAGTTCAAGAATCTGGCGGTACTGGTCAGAAAGGTGTTCTTACTTCTAATTACGGATATGAAATAACAGACATTAAAATTCTGGGTAGAGACCGCTACGTCGTTGCTAGAACTCAAGCTACTCTACTATTAACTGATCTCCTCAAGAATAGAAATAGTGAAGTACTCTAATTTATTTGATATATACATAGTAGGAGCCCAAGTGCATAAAATTGTTCAAAATTTTAAGAAAATATAAAATATTAACCTTCCACTGTATTACACTGAAATTAAAACTCAGGATCAAGCTTGTAGTTTAATTTAATGCTTCATGTTTAGTTTTAAACTGCACGTGCAAAATAAAAACATGCTCTTTTATACTCTAACTCATGTCGAGTTTGCATCAACTACTTTTTCTCCAATGAAGATTAACATTTAAATTTTTCTCATTTTATTAATTTCTTGTTTAAAGTTTAGCATGTGTCCGTTAGACAGATGTATATTGACTTCTTACCATTTTGAACAATTTCGTATTTTTGTAATGTCGCACTCCTAATATATTTATACAGTATTTATGTTACATCATTTTAAGGTTCCTTGGAATTCCGCTAGTGGGAATGAGAAATTCTATTTCGACCATGAAGATGTAAGTAGATAGTTTGCAGTGGTAACTATATTTGGTAATTTAGACTCCAATAGGCCCTTTATGTGAATTTTTTCTTAATAGCAGAAAAATGGGATTATTGTACTTTAGATCGTCAAGCAATCGAGCTTAGTGAAGTCAATCAAGAAGGGTATTATAAAAGGGTGGTGTAAAAACATGGTAAAATTAGTTAGGAGCTTATTCAGGAATCTAGGGTCACTTAATACAGAGGTATTTATAAAGGCCTTGAAGTAGGTGATAATAATGTTACATTTTTATATATTTTGTCTTAATTTATTTCTTCCTATTTTATCCTATATTTAAAGATGAATTTCTTATATTTTTCCTATGTTTCACAAAGAGATTTTCTATAAAGAATTTTAAAATTTTCAAGGGTCACCCTGGCCTCAATGCCTTTATAAGGGAAACGTTGTTCATATTTTACTGTCAATTTAAGACCTTTTTAATGTAGTTCTGGTACTGAGTCATGAAGTATCTAAAGCGCTTACTCATGCAAACAAGTTGGAAAAATTAAGGGTTTGGTCATTTTATTTATTTGTTTCTATGTTTCATAATAGGTTTGTCTTATATTTAACGTGGGGGAGCTATCTTTGGTTGAATATGGCAGTAGCGAAGTTTTGGGCTCAGTTAGGACAGAATTTGCCAACCCGCATCTCATTAGGTAATTAGTTTTGTTATTTGTCAAATGAGATAAGCGATTATAATTTAAGATATTTTTTCCCTTTTATCATCACGCAGTGTTAGACTTAATGAAAGGAAGCGTAAAAATGCTCCAGATAATAAGAAGCTCGCATACCTGATTGATCTAAAGACTGTCTGTGTTGGTATGGCAATTTTTAACAATACTTTGTCACCTTTTCGGCCGAAGGTCTATGGATTATATCTTTAGCTTTTAAAGGTTATACGGGACAGTTATTTCAGTTTTCATAAAATGCTAGGTGTCAGACGTCTCGCTTACCGAAAAAAGTTAGTCTGATCTGAAGAGGTCCTCAAGAACACTACAAAAGTCTTGGGGAAGTCTTTGAGACTTTTCCAAGACTTCGTAAGACTACATAAGACGCCCAAAAGACTTCCCCAAGACCAACTTACTTTGGTAAGGGCTCAGAAGTCACTCGGGAGTGACCCGACCTTGAGAGCTGACACAGATATAGAAAAAATGAGCTTTACAAGCTATGACATAGCTGATGATGTCAACGGAAACATTCCCTTAGTAAACTACTCCTCTTTTATGATAGCAACTATTCCAGTTATCTCATTTGGTATATTTGGTGGAATTATGTTGTAATTCTCCAATTTGGACCATTTTTGACCAAATTAGAAGATTTTTCCTCATTGGGGAAAGCCATTGTCTTTCCTTATACTACGGGAGCACATAGAAATTGAAAAACTGAAGTTACATTACGTAAAGACATGTTTAAATTTGCAAACTTGACATTTGATCAATTTGATAAGGCCCAAAAACGAGTCAGGTTTTACGTTTACTTTAACCCTGACGCAACCATGGTAATAAATAACGTAGAAAGTCTAATTTTTAAATAGTTTTTTCCTGAGAAATCGGTGACAGGGTTTAATATGAGTTAAAATACATATTATAAGCTATACTTTTTTTCAGTTGACTTGGTGAGTGGAATTCTCTTGGCACAAGTTAGTCACGATTCTAAAATAGACTGGCTAGAGTTGAATGAAACTTCTAAGAAGCTTCTTTTCAGAGACAAGCAACAACGGGTAAGACCATAGACTAAGAAAGGGTTTTACCCTGGACACGCGACGTGCAGCTATCTCTGCATTCCACTGTAATTTGCCAAATTTTTTAATATAGTTAGGGATCTTGGTGGGCGAGTTCGCTGGCGCCTCTGGCGGTCATCAAGCCAATTATCATAGCTATATAGGCGCGTTAGCGGTAGAGATGGTGGGAAGGAAGAGCGCACCACCAAAACGTACTAGTACCCCTTACAAAAATAAGTTAGTCTTAAGATGTCTTGGGGAAGTCTTTCGGATGTCTTATTTAGTCTTAAGAGGTCTTGGGGAAGTCTTCCATTATGTCAAGAATTCTTGGGAGTTCTTAAAGACTTCCCCAAGACATTTTTTGTGTTCTTGAGGACCTCTTCACATCAGACTAACTTTTTTCGGTAAGGGTACCCCCTCTATCTGCAATAACAGTTACTAATGACGTAAGGAGCATGTCACGTGTCCAGGGTGAAACCCTTTCTTTAATCTATGGTAAGACAAACTAAACAGGGGTAGATCTTCAATCTGTTTAGTTAAACGAAAACATTAAATGGCTTGTCTCATTTAAATTCATCTTTTTATAATTATTATCTAGTTAACAATGATTGACGTTGAAACTCAAGAACAAGTTGCTCTCTTAAACCATTGTTCATTCGTTCAGGTAAGATTTTTTAGGAAACCAACTTATTTACCAACATTATAAATCTAATAGTGAAAAGATAGTAGCATAAAATGGGAATTTAGCAGGCATTTTTGTAATATCAGTTGCGTAAAGGCGTGTATTCAATAAAGATTTTTTTGTGCAAAAAAAAAGGAACTTTTTCATCATAACTAAGGTAAATTTTTATAGTTAACACGAAAAAGTTGCTTTTTAATCCAAAAATTCAAGATTAAACTATGAACATCCGATTACTGGAAGCTAGAAAATAGCCAAGTGACCTGGCTTTGCCGGCACAAATATGTTTCACAGAATTTTATGATTGGATCGATTTTTAATAATGCCAAAAGTGAAAAAGCAAATGGTAATAGAGTAAAAAAATTGGATTTTCCCACATTTCAATAAATCTGTCTTAAAGGAAGAAAGTTGTATTTTGTAATGGAAATGTGGGGTTCCATCACGAGTTACCTAAAATTCCCATCGTGCTTTTCTTGCTCTGATGTCACGAAGTAGTTTAAATTCTCAAAACACGTGATCAATAAGCGAGAGAGGGAAAAACTTCAAGTCTAAAATCCAGTGGCAGTTGAAGCTTGCGTCTGACCAAATTCATAGGTAGCTCGGGAAATTCTAGCTTCCATAGATGGGACAGGCTCCCGTGTTAAAGCTATAGGGTTTTCCGCTCTAGAATACAACTTTCTTCCTCAAGAATCTATCATATCCAATAAAAGCATTCATTATTATAATTGTCATATCATTATTATAATTATCATATCATTATTACTATCATTATCACCATGAAACAGACCTTGACCAGAAGCCGATGAAACCCTCCTTTGAAGTCTACTACTCTTATGTTCCATATAGCGCTCCTCTCTGTATGGGTAAAATTCCCAATTTTACGAGATCGGAGGGGTCCTACTTCATACCCCCCTGTCTACGGAAAATTGGAAATTCTCTCTCTCCACAAACGACAATGTTTTTTTGACGAACTCCAATTTTGCTAGAGATATTCGTTCGACGAACTCCCGCTCCGAAAATATCTACCGTTAGGAGGCGTACGAATCGCGCTTTTTTGAAACTAACCCATACAGAGAGGGGTAGACAAGACCCGGGAGTAATAGGCTTCTGCCTTGACTGATAAATAAAACAATAATAAAGTCCATTCTTATGAATTATTGTTACTTTTCATTCTTTCATTCATGCAGTGGGTCCCTGACAGTGATGTGATTGTTGCCCAAAACCGAGGAAATATCTGTGTGTGGTACAATATGGAAGCTCCTACTAGAGTTACAAATATTCCTATAAAAGTATATCTTTGCACACTATCCAATATCTCTCACTGTTGTTCTAATAAATGATTTTCACCCCAATTAAAATATTAACGCACTTCAAGGGAGAAGTGGTAGACTTGGACCGCTCAGATGGAAAGACAGAGGTCCTAGTTAATGAAGGCGTAAATACTCTTTGCTATCCCCTTGATGAGAAGCTAATTGAGTTTGGAACTGCTGTTGAAGATGGAGACTTTGGAAGGTAAGTGTGAGATTTAATAATTTAATCCTGAATCTTATAAAGTTATGTATTTTCATCTGCATGAAATTATTCAATCCCTAAGTCTGAGGGAATCCTCTGCCATATCGTAAGTTCCCCAAAGATACGTTGGGTGTCTTATGTAGTCTTAAGAGGTCTTGGGGAAGTCTTTCGGGTGTCTTATGAAGTCTTAAGAGGTCTTGGGGAAGTCTTTCGGGTGTCTTATGTAGTCTTAAGAGGTCTTGGGGAAGTCTTTCGGGTGTCTTATGTAGTCTTAAGAGGTCTTGGGGAAGTCTTTCGGGTGTCTTATGTAGTCTTAAGAGGTCTTGGGGAAGTCTTTCGGGTGTCTTATGTAGTCTTAAGAGGTCTTGGGGAAGTCTTTCGGGTGTCTTATGTAGTCTTAAGGTCTTGGGGAAGTCTTTCGGGTGTCTTATGTAGTCTTAAGAGGTCTTGGGGAAGTCTATCATTATGTCAAGAAGTCTTGAGGACCTCTTCAGGTCAGACTAACTTTTTTCAATAAGGGAAAGGATTCATTCACAACTAGAAAACATATGCAAATAACAGCGAATAGACTGATAAAACAAATTCGAGTAAAATGTATTCTTTCCCTAAGCAATACATGATTTTGAGAAAGGGGAAAGATTTTTATACATCTACGCGTTGAGTTTGATAGGCTTATAACTTATAAAAAATACCTGCCCGCCTCATTCTCCCTATAAAGCACGATTCCTCTGAGCCCAAAGAAATATATCCATATGCTGCTGCATTTATAGTACCAATATTTTAGCACAGGCCTTGCACCATCGTGTTCAATATTTTATCTCTGAAATTTTAGAGCAGTGGCTTTCTTGGAATCAATTTCTGGTACTTCTGGCTATTTAAACGAAGAAGCTGCGGCAATGTGGCAAACCTTAGGAACTATGGCTCTCGCAATGGATCTGTTACCGGTTGCTGAAAGGTGCTACGCCGCTCTTGGAGATGTTGCAAAAGCCAGGTTTTTAAGAGAAACATATGCGATTGCTGAAAATTCGGCAGCCACTATGGTACGTGTCTTTGCAAAACCTTTTTTGGTTGAAAAATATCAGTATGCAAAAAAGTCTATTACAACCCTAACTCCCTATTCTCGTAATGTTAAAAACGTGCGTCTTGTGATTAGAAAGATAAACGAGTAGTTGTGATATCTCAATTCTTTGATTCTAAATAACTCAAGCGAAAATATGATACAGGATGGAAGAAAACAAGGGTGCTGTTCACCCCAAATGGAACTGGGCCCAGTTTAACGGGGTGCCACAAATAGGTCGAGAGCTATAATTCGCAGTCGACATAATTTTAAATCTCCTTTCATGCTTGTCAAAACAAAACTCTGATGTTTCAGTAAAACTTGTGTACTAGGATCCCCCCGGGGCATGTTTAATAGACTTCTGGAAGCTATCATTTATATTTTTAGTATATGAATATTAAAACTATATATCAATATAAATAAGTTTTGATTATAAATTTTATAATTGTCATTCTTGGGTCAACTTGGGTCAACAAGGTTGACTATCAACAAGCCTATGATGTAGCCTCGATCATATATTATTTAATCAAACTTTCCTAATATGAGGAACTGTTCATCTATTTCTCTTAAAAACCGAATGAAATATATACTTTTTTTTACTGATACTGTTGTACTAATTCTCAAATGGCATATGCGTATCAATAGTTTTTTAACTATCTTTCTGAAAATATGCTTCAATTTCATTGAGTTTTGATGGGAAATTGGTGACAGGATCATTTTAAAGTAGTTAAAGCCTTGAGTTCACCGAAAATTTTGTATTTTAAAGGGTGGAGATGGAATGGACCACTATAAGGTTCGTTGCAGAAAAGCTATCCTTGCTAAACAACCTAAATTGGCTGAAGGGATATTGCTGGAGTTGAATAAGGTGGATGAAGCTGTTGAACTTTATCAAGGCCTTCACAAATGGGAAGATGCCGTTGCTCTAGCTGAATCCCGCGCCCACCCCGACTTAGATACTCTGAAAAAGAATTATTTACAATGGCTATTAACAACTGGGCAGCAAGGAAAAGCCGCTGAGGTTAGATTAACTTTCATAATCTAGTCAAAATAAAAAAAAAAGTGTCTATTTAAGAGCATGTATGGTTGTTCCCCTAAAAATATTCTCTATTTTTCCTGTAAATCAACCAAATTGATTTTGAGAAATTCATGGCAATGCAATGAATATCATCAAAAACAAGAGAAAGCTCCCAGTTATGATTTTTGAAGAATGACAATGCTATGACACTCGTCGAATATTGGTGAAGGATGAGACTTTTAAGGGTTAACCATACTTTTTCTTGAACCTCTCAGTGTCTACACTGTAATATAAAAATAATTTCAATAACGGAATTTCGGTCTTTTATTGGTTAGCTGAAAGAAAAAGAAGGCGACTACGAAGATGCAGTTAATATGTACCTCAAGGCTGGTCTTCCAGTGAAAGCCGCCCAATTAGTGGGAACAGTCCACTCTCTGTCAAGTAGCGACTCTCTCGTTCAAAGTGTGGCTAATAGTTTGTTAAAAGGGGAATTCTACGAAGCTGCTGGTGACCTCTTTCAACAACTAGATGATAACCATAAAGCTTTAGATTGCTACAAAAAGGGAAATGCTTTTTCAAGGGGTAAGAGAGCTTAAGATATTTTATCCATATTCTTGAACTCTTTCTAAATTCCTTTTAAAAATTACTTCATTCGGCCTCATCGCCGATTAAATTAATTACTGGTATGGTTTTGGTTTTTTTTTTACGGAACAGCGGTTGAACTTGCCAGACTAACTTTCCCAAATGAAGTGGTAAAACTAGAAGAAGAATGGGGAGACCACTTGGCCAGTTTAAAACAATTGGATGCTGCAATTAATCATTATATCGAAGCAGGGTGAGTGTTTGAAAAATTTGCACCTAAAGTACTAAATAGTGAGCCTGAAATAAATATCACCAGGATATATAAGAAACCCCTTTGAAGGAAGTATAAAAGTTATTGAAAATCTATTAACGGCAAAGTTTCACAGTAAAACTGAGCATATTGAGACACCACGTGTAAATATTTCCACCATTTTTACACGCTCAAACACTTCCTGAACCATTTATGTTGTTATCCCAAGAATGAGCTGCCAGTTTGGCACGTGAGAGTTAGGCCTTTTTAAATTCCTTATCTAATATTAACAGCGAATTTGTTGGGTTTAACATAAAACCCCCAATTGATAAAAAAACTGACTTTCAAGACCTATATTATGCATTTAAGAAATGATATCTTTATATTAGTAAAACTGTAAAAGCTCTGGATGCCGCGATCACTTCTCACCAGTGGAAAAAAGCAGTGCAGATCATTGAAGTTATCGAAGATTCCTCAGCAATAACACCGTATTACCAAAAGCTAGCCCAGCATTATGCTGCTGTTAGCGAATATGAGGTACGTGTATTATTTAATTAATTAGGCCAGATACCCAAACACAGCTAATGGATTACAATTTTTATAGTTAGCTGAGCATTTTTACACAGAAGGTGGCATGACAACCGAAGCAATAAATATGTATAACCAGGCTGGCCAGTGGGACCGAGCTCATAAAGTAAGTTTATTACAGCACTATCATAGTATTGCATACTTGTTTGATATAACCCTAATTGTGAAGGTTTGCATTCTAGTTATCTTTGAAACTTTTTCCACCACCAAGAGCTACTAAAAATAAGTTCTTAAACCCCTCCCCCATAGATTCGCGTGACAAAATAGAAAAAAAAAGGGAAATTGGTTTAATGAATGTTGTAGAAAATTATAGTGAATAGTCTGAATTATATTATAAGAACATGATATAAAAAAGGTCCCAGTTCTGAGGGACAATGCTAAGACATCATTATATGAGTAATATTCAGAAATTAGGAAGTCTGAGTGAATTCTACTTATGCCTTATGCAATAATTACATACATGAAACTGACTACTGTCCCTTGAACTAGTTTATACTTCATTTTTGAAGATTGCTAGTCAACATCTTCAACCGGAAGATGTGACGAGAATGTACGTGTCTCAAGCTCAGCTCTTGGAACAACAAGGCAAATTCAGAGAGGCTGAGAAGTAAGTTGTGCGTCACTTTTTGCTGAATACGTTATACTATTGAGAAATTTTACAGACTGTATGTTTCGGTGAACGAGCCGGATCTCGCAATCACCATGTACAAGAAGCTGAGGCAGTATGACCATATGGTACGCTTGGTTAAAGTTTACCACCCAGACCTCTTGGTAGACACGCACTTGCATTTAGCCAAGGAGTTGGAAGGAGAAGCGAACTATCAACAAGCAGAGCAACATTATCTTTCAGCCAGAGATTGGAAGGCTGCTGTTAACATGTATCGTACAGTCGAAATGTGGGAAGATGCCTACAGAGTAAGTCCTTTTCCTTATTATATTATATTATACTTTGTAGAACAAAATATCATTTAAGGTTGCCAAAAACCATGGTGGTCCAGTTGCTACCAAACAAGTGGCCTACCTTTGGGCAAAGGGTCTTGGAGGTGATTCTGCTGTCAAATTATTGAATAAATTTGGCTTGCTTGAAAGCGCCATCGAATATGCTGCCGAAAATTGGTTTGTGCATATTTTTTAACTTGCTTGTAAATTTTTCTTATCTCTATGTAAACGACTGACAACAAAACTAATCATATTAGCAGAAAATAATAATTCTCAATAGCCCCTGATAGAAGGGTTCCTTTTATACAGTTGTGTTAATATGGGGGGAATATCAGACTGCGGGGATGGAGGCGCTGGTAGCAGAGGCAGAGCTCGCTGACTGTCGCGGACCTTTAAAGCTTGTGATAGGGTGAAAATCATAACACATAACGTAAAATCTAGCAAGCTCCTCCCGTTTGTGACTAGCGTTATACTGGAGCTATAGCGTACGGTTCAATATTCTTGTGTTAAATCTATTCTTGGCGGAATTAATGGATTATCTGAATAATTTCAAAAAATTTGCTTCTTTATTTCCCCTCCAGTGCATTTGAGTTTGCCTTTGACCTTGCTCAAACGTCAATGAAGCACAAACTACCAGACATTCACCTGAAATATGCCATGTTTCTGGAAGACGAAGGAAAATTTAAAGAAGCTGAGCTGGAGTTCATTAAGGCTAACAAACCTAAAGAAGCAGTTTTGATGTAAGTTATTTTGATTGATAAATTTTATATATGATTGCTATATATAGAGCAGTATGCAGTCTTCAAATGTTCAATCATGGACTCATTATCTAAAAGCAGCCTAGTTCTGTACCCTCTCACTATCTGTTTGCGGCCTACTTCGGCTTAGCTGAAATAGTCAGCCGCTCCTTATAAGGTGGGCTCTTCAAGGTTGTTTCAGAAACAACCTTAATAAAATAAAACGGCTCGTGTCCTTGACAGCCTGCCTATTCCAAATTTTGATAACGTTGTGTTAGTGTCAGACTGTCAGAGAGACTGACATTATTACATAGAGAATTATATATTTTGAAATCTTTTTTTATTTCAGGTATGTTCATAATCAAGACTGGGAGAGTGCGCAACGGGTGGCAGAGGCATATGATAGAGATTCAGTTAGTGACGTCCTAATTGGACAAGCTAGATATGCTTTTGAAAATGGGGAACATGCCAAAGCCGAATCTCTTTTACTCAGAGCTCAACATGCGGAATTGGCTGTAAAATTTTATAAGGTTAGTTCTTATTATCTAGTTAAACTGTGGAGGAATTGTGTCAATTCAAAAGCTGGAGTGCAAATGCACTTATTGACCATTTTTGCTGTACCAATTTGAATCAATAGGAAGCAAATATGTGGACTGAAGCTTTACGAGTTTGCAAGGAATACATTCCATCCAAACTGCCCTTGCTACACGAAGAATACGAAAGAGAAATGTCTTCAAGAGGTACAGGGTAAGTTATCAAAAATCAATCGTGAGGTTTAGCTTATTTATCTGATAACTGAAGGAGATAATAATATATGTAATTTTAACAAGAGTTCGAAGAACCCAAGAAAAGGCGGGAAAATTAGTAGCAGATTACAATAAAACAAATCATTTAAATTTTTATGAGCCGGCCACTTCTGTATCTTAATTACACACAACTAAAGCATTTGAAGGCCTGGATTAGTAGAAGTTACAAACATATCTATACCTTAATTTGAACTGTTGGAGGCTTCAACTTGTTAAGCTACATAATTGGCGATTTTAGAGCTAATTGAAAAGAGAGCTCTCAATCTTGTTTATTTTCAGGCACTATATTTCTAATATTATTTTGGTTTTAAAAATATACACCAGATAATTCCAATTCGGAAATCTTGCACAAATCCTGTAAAGGATTCTTTTTTCATTTAGAGATGAAATGCCCCCCACATAAAGTCAATGGCTCGTTCGTAACTTACGATAATCTACCCCTGACATTTGGTATTATCTCCTTAAACTGATAGACAAGCAATCTCCACAGGTAATTACTAAACTTGAATTTTTTAAGAAACATGGAAGCGGTTTTGAGCCAAGCTCAAGAATGGGAAGAATCCAGTCAACATGCAAAAGCAGTTGAATGCTACTTAAAATTAACAGCCGCTAATACATCAAATCACGATGTTTTAGAGAAGGCTTATTTCAAGGTAGGGAAAACATATTATGTTAAAAAATGATTTTTAAAACATCGCTTTCTGCTTATTTAGGCTGTGCAGATTGCTTTAAAATTTCTTGATTCAACCAGAGCAGTAGCGGTAGTTCAAGAAGTTGGACCTCGTTTAGTCGCGATAAACAAGCACACAGCAGTGAGTATTAATTCAAATTCCAACATTTTTCTTGTTGTCAGAAAATAATTACCCCTAGACTAAAGTTATTTAGTCGGTACGATAGGCAAAATCCTTACTAGAAAGAAAACTATAACAGAATTCGACTAAGTACTAGTAGACCAAGTGAAATAACCTGAATTCACCACTAATGGACTGAAATTTGGTCAAATTTAGACCAAATATTTGTTTCTTCCTCATTGTGAAATCAGATTTCTCCCATTATTCTATGGGTGGCAGATTGAAATGAAATTAAAACAACATTCTGATATCCTCCCTTACTGAAAAAAGTTAGTCTGATCTGAAGAGGTCCTCAAGAACACTACAAGTCTTGCGGAAGTCTTTTAAGACATCCCCAAGACTTCTTGACTTAATGAAAGACTTCCCCAAGACCTCTTAAGACACCCAAAAGACTTCCCCAAGACCCCTTAAGACTTACGGTTTCTGGTAAGGGATGAGGATGGCCTCTTGTTTATGAATTAACCTTCCAAAAGTTACTTATAATAAACGTATTTTAGGCAGCTCAACATTATCTAAGTGTAGATTCAGTAAAAGATGCAATTGATGCATTTTTGGAAGGACAAGACTGGAGCAGAGCGAAGAAAGTAGCTCGTGAACTAGCCCCAGCGTAAGTAAAAAAGTATTGATTCTAAAAAGAATACAGTTTTAGTCCCCAACCTGATCTTGAATGTCAGGAAACCAATGGAAAGTTAAACAGACAATATTATAAATTTTGAGAGGACTGTTTTCAAACCAGGAGTTAGTTTAAAGAGATTCTAGCTTGGGTAGTGGGGTAACTGTCACTGTGATGTTAATTTATCCCAAAAAATCCACCTTTAAAATAGGCTTTTTTTTCTTAGCAGACAAAGTTGAAAACTTTATCTATAATCTCAATGGCAATTTATTTTTACTAAATATTATTATTATTTCAATAGTAAAAATATTGCGTTCATTATGTCGGTTTACACTTAAAGGGAGCAATTAGACGGATAATTTAATTTGGAACTTAAGAAAAAATTTTAAATTAGATATTTTTAAGGGGGAGTGAGGACTGGCAATGAATGCTATTTTCTATTGATTCATTATTGCTAAAAATATGCTATTTACAATAGGCTTCGCTGTTAATAGTGAATTACAGAATTACGCTTACCGTGACAATGCCTCACGGGGTGTAGCTTCACTTAGGGACTTGACCACATTGTTTTCATTTAGATTAGAAGAATATGTTGATGAAAGATACAAGACTTTCCTGCGTTCGCAAGGAAAAACTGAGCAGCTTGCTAGCGTTGACGTCATTGCAGCCTTGAATAGTTACGCTGAACAGAGACAATGGAAAAAATGTCTAGAAATGGCTGAAAAACAGGTAAATGATGCTAAAATGTTTTTGCTTTCTAGTTAGAATCAGTTTGAGATTTCAGCACGTACATTAATTGTCTTTCTAAGCCAGAGGACTCCATTTGAAAAAGTCCCTGTAACATCACAATGAACATTAAATTCATCTGGTTTTGTGATATCACAGTGACGTTTTCAAAACAAAAAAAAAAAAAAAAAAAAAAAAAAACACAGCCTTAGTTCGAGTCTCTAAGAGATTTCCAATTTGTGTGACTTCCCTTACCAAAAAAAGTTAGTCTTAAGAGGTCTTGGGGAAGTCTTCCATTATGTCAAGAATTCTTGGGGAGGTTTTAAAGACTTCCCCAAGACCTTTTTAGTGTTCTTGAGGACCTCTTCACATCAGACTAACTTTTTTCAGTAAGGGTTGAAACAAAAAAGGCTTTTCGGGACCTTAACAGGTTATTTTCAAGGTGATTTCTACGTGCTCATTCTTGAATTGTTTGAAATAGCTATTTCTTTTATGTAAATTGAATCTTTCATCAGGGAGAAGCTGTACTACATAAATATGTTGCTCTGTATGCGTCAGAACTCATCAAAGACAATCGTTCAAAGGACGCTTTGCAATTGTACGTTCATCACGGCGCTCCTGCTTACACTCAAAACTACAATATCTACAAGAGACTAAGTCACGATTTACTGTCATCAAGAGGAAATGATTCAGCCTCAGCGTATAAAACTTGGTCTGACTTGAGGGACATTCTTTTTGAAGTGGTTAGTAATTAGATAATTTAGGAATAATATGAGCATTTGGAACTATATGGATAATACTAAGCAGTAGAGGTATTATTATAGAGGCTTTTTCTAACGTTTCGCAAAGGCTTTGATTTTATACTTCTTCCCCTAGCAATAGGCTATAAGTGCTATGGTCGGGACTAAATAGTGGACTCGTACAATTTAGGCACACTAGCAATTTTCCAACCCCTTGAGCTACTTTTTGGCTTTGGATTATTGGGTGCATTTTATGAAAACCTGGTGAAAAAACTATATTTTATAACGACTAAATGTTGAGCTTTGAATATTAGGATTTGAGGGTTATTTTTGGTCCATATTTTCCTACTTACAACAAATCTGAACTTTTAATTTAAGTATAGAGCTTCAGAAAACTAACTTTGAACTAGTACTCCAAGCTCCAACTTTTGTATTAAAAACCCAGGTATAGTTTTAAGGTTTTTAAGAAACAAATTAAAAAATTTGGGTAAGAGTTACAACTAATCAAAAGTTTGTACAGCGAAAGCAGTTCAACCGTGCAGTTGCATAAAAAAGTATACTACTTTACAGACGCAACAAATTGAAAAAGAACCAGAGAAGTCAGAGTTTGAACTATTACTCACCATTGTACATTATTACGCAACTCGATCAGCCTGTCTTGGTCAACAAACATTAGAAAAGCAAGCTGCTAAAATCTCCATATCACTTCTTCGTCACACAGACATCATACCAGTTGATAAGGCATTCTACGAAGCTGGATTAGCTGCTAAAGTAGGCTTTAAACTTTTGCATAGTCGCTTGAATTTATTTAAAAATACATATCACTCCAATGTGGTTCAGGGATGGGCAGTACCTTTCTAGAAATATAATCGCCAAAAACCATGAAATTAACAGCAGATAACAGCTTTACGGCAAAGAAAATAAAAAAATTTCATCTAAATTATAAAAATGGTTCCACTTTTTTGTCAGAAAAGTCTAAAGGAATAGCCATAGACTAAATAGACAAGACTGCCAGCTCCTACGGGAAAATACTTGAGAAAGGGAAATAAAATAACCTTGGAGGCACATTTTAAGCGTGGGCATGTTACACTTTGATGGAGCGTGTGTCTCGACTGCGTGAGAATCTAACTGGCTGTTGAAATGTTTTGAAATTGAAATATTTTTGAGATTTTTGATAAATATTGATAATTGAAACTAACATATATTTGGAGATTCCCTTACGGAAAAAAGTTAGTCTGATCTAAAGAGGTCTTCAAGAACGCTAGAAAAGTCTTGGGGAAGTCTTTAAGACCTCCCCAAGAACTCTTAAGACTACATCAGACACCCGAAAGACTTCCCCAAGACCTCTTTTGACTAACTTTTTTGGTAAGGGTTGTTTCAAATGACCTGATCAAACTAAATAAAGATGAATTATCCATTTTGAAAAGCAGTTTCCTGGTTCATTTATGTGGCTAAATGTCTCATATCACATTTTTAGGACACTTATTAAATAAAAAGGTTTTTCTTTCCTTTTTGCCTTGGAAGTTGGCAATAGAAACGAATGGTGGCGAGAAAAAAAAGGTGTTAGGACAGAAGTTCAACATGAGGATTCTTTTTCTCGGATAGCAATAGTTTTCCAAATTGAAATCGAACGTCTGAAGTGAAGTAAATAACTTCACACCAAGTTTGAAGCCAAACCCATCCCTGAATACATAGCTACCGTTACAAAAAGGTCTTGAGGAAGTCTTTTGGGTGCCTTATGTAGTCTTAAGAGGTCTTGGAGAAGTCTTTTCATTATGTCAAGAAGTCTTGGGGTAGTCTTAAAGACTTTTGTAGCGTTCTTGAGGACCTCTTCAGATCAGACTAACCTTTTTTGGTAATGGTAAGACTACTTAATGGAGTGATATATATACGCGTGAATAAATTCAAGGTAGTAGTTTTTGAAACCTATTCTGAAGAAATAAAAAAAAAATTTACAGAAAGTTTGCTGGGATAATACAACTTTCGTCTTTTGGAATCATTTTCTCGATTTGTGTGAGGTCTGTATATATTATATATATGCACAGGCTGAAATAAATATAATAATTATTATTTATTTTAATCACACGTTATTCACTCAGGCTATAGAAGAAGGATCTTTGGACACCGTTGACCATTCAGACTTACAGAACACTGATATCCCATACGAAGTTCCAATTCCAGAGAACCTTTACCTAAATGTATGTACTGGCTTGCTTAATCATGGGAGAGCCAGTCTAGGTGGGGAGAGGTGAAAAGAGTGGCGTTGTTACAGGAGTATAGATTGATTGTGAGCCTCTGAAGAGATCAAGATCAGATAGATATATTTAGTCTCCAAGGGTAGATGGTAGGATGGTTAGTCTTGTTGGATAGATCTATTAGGAACTAAGAAACACTGGTACAACATCTCCTGGAGTCTGGACTGTATAAACAATACTTTGGGTGAATTTGTTCTTAATAGAGATAAGTTTCCCATAGGACTTGAACCCTAGGAACCTGTTGTAACCTAATTACAATTTGAACGTTCTTACGCTGACCATGTGTAACTGGGGTCCTGCGAGTTCCTCAGAATTCTTATCGAGTAGTGGTTTGAGTACTAAACTCTATGCTCATCACGAGTAGTAAAATGATGTTGATAGACGTACCTAGAGAATTACATCATTTAAATATTTGAGGGGATACTTTATAACCTTTCAACATTTTTGCAGGAAACGGAGAGAGAAGAAATTCGCGAATGGATTCTGGCTGTCTCCATGGATCAAAAAGTGGAACAGTCTCTGTCAATGGATGAAAGAGGAATTTTTGAGGCTTCATTAATGGGAGGTGGAGGAAGAGGGGGAGCAAATGCGAAAGTTTTGCCATGCGTTATCACTGGTGAGTAAGACACCAACTTTAGCGTGTAGGGCTGACAGACAGACATGTTCATATAGTTCTTATGGATATTATATTATTTTTGGGCTCGCTGTCCTAATAATTCAACAACTGTCTATTTTGTATACCTCAAATAGGTTATCCTGTTCTAAGGAACAAATTGGAGTTCAAAAGGGCCGATAAAGCCGCCAATAAAGATGACTGGAATAAATTTCTTATGGCGGCTAAAGTTTCACACAGCACGGAATGTCAAGACGTATTAAAGTTTATAACCCAATGGTGTGGAGGGACACCGTCTATGACGTACACATTTCAATAGCTTTAAAGTATCGCAACTAAGCCTCTAAGGGTTTTCTATAGTATTAAACTAGATTAAAAACAAATTGAAAATCCACGAACGTACTAAGAAACAATTGGCCTAGCTGTACTATAGTTATTTTTTCCACCCATAGTGTTTCCTGTGGGGCTCGCCACTTAAGATATCAGGTGTACAAGCAGCGAAAAATATTTTCATATTTATGGAAATCACGAGATAACTAAGAAATATCATAAATATTAGCAATCAAGTGTACATTTTTGGAGTGGCTAGCCTCTCGCGGTTCTCTCCTGTAGGTTCTTCCAACAACAATTTATTTCTATCCCTGTTAATTACTTTCATTTCTCTGAAAGGAATTAAGCGCAGCACTTAAGTATTTAAATTTAACATTTTGGAAAAAATCATTAAATTTTTTTTTCAATTTCTCTTGCTTGATTTAAATATTATCATAAAATTTTGTCGAGTTGGAGACTATCCTGAACTAGATCCACGAATAAAACCTATGGGCAATGTCACAATCAGAAGTACTGGCATGATAGAAACGTGAATTCCCTCTTTGTACGTTCTTAGTCGTAAATAAACTCTTGACTAAATGTATAAGATACATTCTATGATTAAATTAAAATATATTCTATCAATAAAATTCAACTTGCAATGACCAAATGGGGGTATTAAAGATCATAATTAAATTATTTGTTCAATTACATACAAGCCATGTCAAAACCTTGTTACACGTATGTTATAGTCAAGCCCACTTTTTACGCATGAAGCTAGTTCATTCTTTTTAACACTATGTGAATCAGGTTTTAGGATCTTCGCACAGGTAAGCTATTTGGGGGGGGGGGTTTAGAGTGGAAAGAGGGATGTGTACAAAATTAGAAAGTCTAACAAATTTTTGGATTAGAGATTTGTTTGGGATTTTAAAGCGTTATGGGCTTAAAGATTCATACTGGATTATAAGATTTGTGTAGGATTTAAAGATTTGTACGAATTTGAAGGTTTGTATGGGATTTGAAGTTGTGTATGGAATTGAGAGATTTGTTAGGGTTTTGTAAGATTCTACGCGAGGTTCATAACTTTTGACCCACCATTCCCTGACTACTACACTGGAAAATAGACTTGCCCATGTTCCCTCGAATTTGGTTTTGGCTGTCAATATTTCTTACTAAGCATATAAAACGTCAATCACGCACACCTTGACAAAGACACAATTGAGCAGTCTCTCACCTTCGAAGTTGTCATAATGACTCCTGCCACCATATGAAGATCAGTCTTGTATATTGTGCTGGATTTTGTTTTTCGATCTCGCATTGTACCTTAAGTATGACTGTGTTACAATTAAGCTTTAATTGTCCTTCCTTCTATAATAAATGAGGATTATTGGAGGCTTTAACTGTATTTAATATAAACTTCAATAATACTATAGACTTAACACTACTACAAGGTTAGTTAAGACCCTTATACCCTTTTCAGTCGAGGAGTAACTAGCCGGTTTGATCAGACTTAACCGTGGTTTAGTCACGAATTAACCCAGGTTTAGTGAACTGAGGAGGCTATGTAAACCTCGGTAAAATCTGATTAAACCACGGCTAATTACGCGTCGTCTGAACAGGGTATTACCAAAAAAAGTTAGTCTTAAGAGTTCTTGGGAAAGTCTTTCGGGTGTCTTAAAGAGGTCTTGGGCAAGTCTTAAAGACTTCCCCAAGACTTTTGTAGCATTCTTGAGGACCTCTTCAGATCACACTAACTTTTAATTAATTAATACTATAATATGGAGTACTAATATCAGAATATGAAACTAACAGATTCTAAATATAATAATTATTCTCGAACATGGTAAATACTACACGTATTAGTTCAACTCTACTGTCATTATTGACAATCTCCAAAGGATGGTTCCTCTCTTGGCTCATTAGCTTTTTCATTAGAACAATTACAAAGTTAAGTAAAAATATTGGATGTAGAAATAAAAATTATATGATTAGTGAGAGACAAAGATGAATGTAATAAAAAAATCCAGAGTACGCACTTTTGCACGTTTTTTCGTGGCACTTGATAGAATGGGGAATGTTTATCGGAATGATTTGTTGAAGAAGGTAGGAAAGTCTGTTAAAAATTTATTTTTTAAAATAAAAAGACATCTTGAATTACATTGAAAATTCAAGTTTTAATATATTTTTTTTTATTTTACATCCATAACCTTTTTACGAAAAGTCAAAAACGTGACTCTACTGTCACGTAAAAGTTCTAGAATATGAGAAATTAGCTCAAGAGGCTTACGCACAGTATGGTAACAAATAGATAGGCCTTCATATATAGATATAGTATTACATATTATACAGATATCATATACACGTAATTTGGATATATTGACGTATTAGAAAATTTCACGTTAAAAAGCTTTAATTTAATGCGTGTGAAGAACATTGCACGTCTAATCAAATTAAGTCAATATGATTTGTGAACTTAATCTTTGAATTATTAATTGGCACTAAAATTAATTTGGCAGAGCTTACATCGCTAGGCATTATGGGAAATGTTTAGTCCACATCCGCATCTTACGTCAATTCAATTTAAAAAAAATTGTCATGGTAGTTGGAATAAGGGTACCATACCAATTTAGATAAATTCACACTAGCCTACACCATTCAAATCACATGAGATCTTATAGTTTCATCTCAGTTGTTCAAGCCAAATCAGTTTGAAACTGGTTGCCGAAGCAGTTCGAGAAATATATTCAATTTGATTCGAGAAAAAAAATGTTTCTGTTTCAAAGGTATCGCTGTTATGGTTTGAATCGATAACAAAGGCATAGTGTGAACATAGCTTTAGAGATATTGAGCAACCTATAAAAAGTGCACGTCAAACACCAACATATATGATGATCTCTGACGTTTTAGTCATGGGACTTCATGGTCCTCCACCCGGGAGTTGGATTCCTTCCAAAAATATTTTTTTACTTAACACCCTTTGACTTTAGTTCTTTAGTAAAATTTAAATTGGCAATTAACAAATTATATGAGGACGCGGCTTGTTAGCCAATTATCATATTTGGTTTTTGAGGGGGGGAATAACCGCGTTTTCAATCCTGACATCGGAGAAAAACATTGCAAGGTCTTCTAGACATACGCGTTTGATGTACAATTTTTACTACTAGAGTTGGAAAATGCTAGGCTTAAACATTCCTAATGTGAAGTGGAATTAAAAGTGAAAATCACATCCCACACAAAGCGTAGCGATATAAGATGATCATTGTACTTAATTTTAACTAAATAGTAATAAATAAAAAAATAAAATTTGTAACTAAACTCAGTATTTTCGTTTTTGTAAACCAAAATTAGCTTTAAAAACCTTAAGAAAACAGACTAGAAAAAGATTGCAATTTGGCATCATTTAAATTGGAAATTTAATTATGATAAAGGCTTTAATTAGGGACTGAAATTTATTACACCACCGTGATTGCATTTTCTCGTACATTACTGCGAAATTGTGTTAAGATGCCAAAATATTAAGTTCTAGTTGGTTCCTTCGTTAAGCTTATGGCACTAAGCTAAAGGTTATACTTTTAACCTTTAGGCCTACTTTAATATTCCATAACCTTTAGGCCTACTTTTATATTCCATAACCTTTAGGCCTACTTTTATACTCCATAACCTTTAGGCCTACTTTTATTTTCCATAACCTTTAGGCTTACTTTTATATTCCATAACCTTTAGGCCTACTTTTAAACTCCATAACCTTTAGGCCTACTTTTAAACTCCATAACCTTTAGGCCTACTTTTAAACTCCATAACCTTTAGGCCTACTTTTAAACTCCATAACCTTTAGGCCTACTTTTATATTCCATAACCTTTAGGCCTACTTTTATATTCCATAACCTTTAGGCCTACTTTTATATTCCATAACCTTTAGGCCTACTTTTATATTCCATAACCTTTAGGCCTACTTTTATATTCCATAACCTTTAGGCCTACTTTTATATTCCATAACCTTTAGGCCTTTGATGAGTATTAAATTAAATTTAATAAAATTATTTGATCAAGAACTTTTGAAGTTCTGATGTTTAGTTATATTAATGGGTAATTAGAGCCACAGTTAAAAATTTCACTTAAATATTAACTATCATAAAATGCATTCACAGTGGATTTTTTCCCCAAAATTATTAAACAAAAAAAAAAAAAAAAAAAATTTTAATATTAGAATCAGGGAAACTTAGTTCAACCAGGAATTCATATATGAATATAGACGGAATGATCAACAGACTTTGGTAAATGCGCGTCATAGTCTAGCTAACCCTTCTGTGAGAGGGGGTAGCTGTTAGGAAAGAAGTGGCATGTCTTAGTTTCCTTCTATCCATCGTTGGCAGACCCAGATTTATAAACTTTTCTAAATCTTAAATTGAAACCAAGATGTATATTATCACCTAAATTTCGTCAGTGACTCTACGATCTTACTTTGATAGAGACTCGTATATAATTGGCTCTTGGCTGCGATTGTTCCTTCGGTAACAGTGAAAAAAAAAATCTAACACATAGCTAAGCCTAACCAAGTTATTATCAAAATAATTAGAAGGAATCAGGGAAAAAATTAAAATGGGTATGAAATTTTAACCTAATAACCTCCCATTAATATAAATTCCTGGTTAAGTTAGAAAATATACGTATTCCCTCAATTCTACAGGCTCGCATTAATTTAAGGCATGTACTGTATTATATTAAGTATATCAGCCATGGCAACAGAAATATAGTCAGCACAGAAGGAACTTATAACTATTATTGCAACCAATACGTTGAAATAATTGAAATTTGTACTGTTTTTTGGAAATTTTAAGCAAGTATCTGTATTTACGTATCAGATATATTCATTGATTTTCAATTTTAAGCATCTAATAAGTTTTTTATGACTTATAGGCAATGTATATACCGCAGTGATTTACACTGTATGTGTTGTAATATTAGAAAAAACAAGATTTAAAATAAAGGTGAAGGTTTAATATCAATTAAATTAACTAATTTAAAAAGGAAATGACCATAAAACGATCACCTGACATATTCTATCATTGGTGTGGGTTAGTTCTCAGCGGCACAAAGTGCCGTTTGGCTATGGCTTGTTCAGAGTTGGCTAAAAACCCTCCTATTTATGAACCAGTGCGACACTTAGCAACTTTCAAGGGCATACGGTATTTTTACGGGAGGAGCTACCACTCCATGAGCCCCCGGCTGCAACCTCTTAGTTTTTATTTTGAAGTTCGTTTCGTTTGAATTCCCTGAACTAAGGTGTGTTTTATTTTAATTCCTAAAATGTTTAGGAGGCATTGATATTGAATTGTTGCTCGGATAATATTGGTTAATTGTTTATATTTTGAATAAGGACACGGTAAAAGACTTCTTACCAATTCAATTCTTGCCAAGGTCTAAGCCATGCGTCAAATTATACCGTTATAGATCTTTACTTATTCTATCGAGAGTCCTGGTAATTTTTTTAGTTCAATTATGGTGTTATTGGTTTAATTCTTCTTTTCAAAAAACAGATTTCCCCTTTTCTAATGTTTATATATTGTTAGTGAAATAGCTAGGAACTCAGGGGCCCCTCCAAAAATCTCAAAATGGGGTCCCACTTGGCACCTCTTTGTTTTTTTGGGTGAGAAGTGTCCCCCTGAAGCTTCGGGCCCTGTGGAGATTCCGCTACGCTTCTGGCTAGCGGTTCTGATCTACCTACATGACTTAACTTTGTTTTTATACATTTTCAATTTGGTGTCATTTCCCTTACCAAAAAAAGTTAGTCTTAAGAGGTCTTGGGGAAGTCTTTCGGGTGTCTTATGTAGTCTTAAGAGGTCTTGGGGAAGTCTTCCAGTACGTCAAGAAGTCTTGGGGAGGTCGCAAAGACTTCCCCAAGACTTTTGTAGCGTTCTTGAGGACCTCTTCAGATCAGACTAACGTTTTTCCGTAAGGGTTGGGGCCATTTTTTAGGAAAAATCTGGATTTTCAACCTAGGTGAATAAAACCAAACTCGATATAGATATCAGCCTGCCAAGTCTTTGATGGTTGCTTCATGGTCATCGTGGTAATTTAATCAACTAAACTAACTTAATGATAGTGCATTAAGATATTGAAAGAGAACAGATAGCTGGAATTTTTGAACACATTATTATATCACTATCATTAGCCCATAAATTATGTAGTTCAAAGGATGGATATGTGTCCATAGATTATGAAAGGGTTTCATCCTGGACACGCGACGTGATCCCTACGCCATTAGTAACTGTTATTGCCGATAGAGGTGGTACTAGTACGTTTCGGTGGCGAGCTCTTCCTTCACACCAATCTCTACAGCTAATGCACCCACGCCGCTACGATAATTGGCTCGACAGCTAGAGGCGCCAGCGAACTGCCCCACCAAGATCCCTAGTTATTTTATAAAAATCTGGCAAACTACGGTGGAAGGCAGAGATAGCTGCACGTCGAGTGTCCAGGGTGAAACCATTTCTTAGATGGGAGTAATATGTTTGGTGGGAAATATTTGTACCTTCTCCCTTATTTTAATTATATTTCTTCGTGATAACGCGTATATCAGTCATCGTATAATATTCAAAATAACTTCTTTATGGCTAAAATTGATGTATTGATTGGAATGATAAACTATGTTTCTACTAATATTTTTTTTTAACATTGAATATTGGTATTTTTTTGTTTTATTTTAGTTTACTCGGGGTTATCTGCCAGATATATATATATAAACCCTAAAAGGGTTGTAAAAAAGAAGTATTTATATATATTTATATATAGAAATGTTTGTTTCTATTTAATATATGGTATATATATATATTGTGGCTCATTTTTTTGGAAGTGTGTAAGCTCCTGGCGCCATCTCTAGGTTTATTATTTCCACTTCCGAAATCTTGTTTCCAGCAAATTCCACAAATACGGCGGAGTTTTGCAAACCTAAGCTTCTCTTGTACACTGAAAATTTATACGCAAGAGCTATATAAGCTTTCATAATTACAAGATTTCCCAAACAAGTAGGAGGCGAACTTTAGATGATATCGCTGAAAAATCAACACTATGAAATACTTCGGCTTCCCTCATTGGGATCACTTTCAATCCCTTTAGAGGTATAGCGTGAAGTAATGAAACAAATACCTTTTATTCTATAGCGTTTGCTACTAAAGGAACCCATGGCTCAACAATTTGAACATGTATGGAAGTAGGTTTCATTCTAGCGTGTTACTAGATGTTGCCAACGCTGTTGACCACCCAATTTAAGTCTGTTTGCCATGTTAAAATTTCTTAAGGATCGATACTCTGTTAAAGTAAGCATACAATCTAACTCCCAATTTAGACCATTTTTGATCCAACTGGAAGATTTTTTCGTCATTATGAAAGCTTATGAATAATAAAATCAACATCACGCGTATGTAAAACAGCCTGGCGAATATTTAAATTTCTAAAGGTTATATTCGAGAGCTTGGCGCGAGATCAGCCTAAATTAGTTTTAGATTATTAAAGAGGAATTGTAGATACCCTAGAAAAATAGCGGCTATAAAGCAATTTAACTAACAAACCCCCCTTTACATAAAAACACCCTTTCAAAGACAAACTCGCAACAGTCTCTAGCAGATACTGTTGCAGATAACGGGACTTACTCTACTTTGATGCCCATTCCACACAATGGAACTAGTTTTTACTTTGACTAATGGCAGGAACCCAAGACTTTTTAAGGGGCTTTTTTAAGTATAAACCTGCCAGCCTCTTTTGTAAAAGTTTCCCAAACAAATTGGGCTTCTTTCCGATGGTTCGTGCGGGCTAAAAGTCGTTGGGCGAAAGGCAGTGTTTTGGGTTGCTTAACATAATTCGACCAGAGCAGAAGTTTTGTTTCATTCAATTTGCAACAGTCCCCATTGGCTAGAAAGAGGTTTCAACTTTATTTTTCATCGCTAAGTGCATACCCAGGTCGACAACGTAAGAGCAGACTCCATTGAGTCTGACCATCAAGGTCTAGCAGGTATAGTGCAGAGGATTTGTCAATGTAAATATATTATTCTTAGATTTCGATAAATTGTACGTAAAATCTCATACCAGGAATATGAGATTTATTCTCTTGCATTTATTAAATTATCGTTATATTATTCTGGCAAATGAGTTTCATTATTTCACATAATGATATTTTAATATCTTAGAATTCTCATTTATAACTTTAAGTTAAGATTAATTTGTTAAGCTTTGGGATTTCGGTTTCATTGTTACTGAACTACCCCATTGTTTAGTTGAACCGCGTTCTTGAGAAAAGTTCATTGATAACGGGGATCAGTACAAGGTAACTTGGATAACAAGAAAGATACAGTACCGTCATTTCATTGGGGGTTTACCGAAATTAGGTGCATACTCGTATGTCCCTTATTTTAATCTGAAATTTCTTCGAGCCTTATATATACCACAAAACCGTTGGAGAATTTGGATAATGTTTTAATGCGTAAGTAAAACAATCTATATCGATTAAAAATAACTTGTTTCCCATTAAAATCATTCTTTTCAACAGCTTGGCTAACATCCCACAAAAAATGGTACTAGTATAGATTAACTGTAAGGAGAAAACCAAAAATGAAATCATACCTGGATGGTGAACTCTTTCCAAGTAGTAAGTTGGCATTGAAGCGCATTCTTGAGTTATATAATATCCAAGAGGAATGTAATCAGAAACAGGAGGTATAATGACTTTTGTGGTTTCTCGAACAACACCAGTATCTACGTCGTAGTATCCAGCCTGAAAAAAATCGTATCACCTCGTTACAACAATCAAACCTCTTTTGACATTATATAACTATTATTATGTACTTTACCCTCATTTTAACGACTAAATCATAAAGAGAATATGGTGGCAACACCATACTTCTGTTTAAAGGCATCACAAAGCATCTCCGTTCTTCCAAATCTATGATTCCAGTCATATTCTGAATGAAGTTGAACATGAGATTAACTCCCGACTCGTTATTATGCCATGGAAATTTTGGTAAGGAATCAAGGGATGATTTAAGTAGAAATTCATGGCATAGAAGTCCAGTTTTTTGAGTTTCAAGTCAATAGAGTCTGAAAACCTCACTTTTAACAGAAGCTGATAACATACGATATTTTTTAATTCTTCTTCACTAGAATCTATTCTTGACGTATAGATTTATATTAACGGGTTAAAATTTCGCACCCATTCCCTTAATTTATGCTTAACGAGTATGCCACAACCCTGAAATCCTGGTCTATGTGAGAATACCTTAAAATGGAGTATTTTACTTACGACAGAAAAATCGTGGATGAAGCGTCCTTTTCGTCCATGCGAGAAATCTGGAACCTCAATTTGTTCGTATTGTTGATATTCTATATCTATTTCAATTCTTTCGCCCATAAATTTTCGACCAGATTCATCCCATTTTTCATTTTGTTTCAAAGCATCGTGTTTATACCCGCCGTGCGTTCGGGTCATGTGTAATTGATTAGAATCGTATCCGGTTGGCATCGGAATCATGCACCACGCTTGATATTTTCTCAGCTAAAAATAAATTTATAAATGGATCTTTTCCCATATATTTGGCCAAAAACAGACCCTTCTAATTTCCAAATTTTGACCAATTGTACTTTTAAATAAAAGTTTGAATAAAAACTCAAGAAACACATTCAATTGCACAATATAGGCATTCCATATATGGTTTCACATAGGAATGAAACCATGGTCTTGAAATCCTAATGAAATTTAGTTCACTCGTTCTTAAGTTCAATATAGGATATAGCAACCAAAGTTTTAGGTAAATATGAAACTTGATCTTTAACACGACATTGTACAGTCATACGAATAATGGATGATGGAATTATACGTGGAACAATTGACTACGAAGTACTCGTGACTTAGATAGTATTAAACTTTGTTTACAAAACATAATGCACACGAAAACTAGTTCCACGTTGGTGTACATTCGTACCCTATGACAAAAGTGCTACTAACCTCCCCTTACAGAAAAAAGTTAGTCTGATCTGAAGCGGTCTTCAAGAACACTACAAAAGTTCTTGGGAGAGTCTTTAAGACTTCCCCAAGACTTATTGCCATAATGGAAGACTTCCCCAAGACCTCTTAAGACTACATAAGGCACTCGAAAGAAGTCCCCAAGACCTCTTAAGACAACTTTTTTTGGTAAGGGTCTTAGCCAATTGACGATAGTCTAGTTTTGTTCACTTTTTGTAACAGTTTACTGTGGGGTAAAGAGAACCATGGCCTCTCAGTGACTGTTTTATATTCATTTAGGCAGCATTACTGCTAAGTCACATTACCTCTCATTTTATTTACGTCTTTCCAAAGTGTACAAAACTTCGAAGATAATTATTCTAGAACTTTTGAAACTTCAACACGCTTGATTGTATAATTCACTTAAACTTCTAAATTCTGTGAAATTGCAATTGCTACTTTTTTGTAAATATTAAAAGTGCCTTTCGAAAAATTAAATAATTATTCCCTTGCAAATTGGCATATTAATGAACTTCATACTAAGAAATATTTTTGTTTCAAGCAGTTTTTCGTTTACTTCCGCCTGTCACTCCACATGGCACTCTTCGTAGTTATAAGGCTTTTTCAGGTGACAGACAGCGGCAGAAGGAGAACCTGACATAGAACCTCACAGTCACTATACTACGCAAAGTTCAATAATTAATCTTTTTGGATTCATTAAAAATACTTAGTATTTGTTTTCTTAAGTTATTTCTTAGCAACTATATATAACGCTTCTGGTGGCTAAGACAAGATAAGATGATGTCTTTAGCTGGGCTGGTTGGTCACTGGTTGTTACATTATTTTTTATTTAAAATTCTCCTAACCTTGTTCGTTACAACTGACAAATAGGATTCCTCTGGCAAAATTAGATAAATTGTACACCATAAAGGTTTAGTGGTTGTTTGCCTAAGTGTCTGTGAATTTTATCAGTCTCGCCGATTAGTGGATAGTAAGATATTTTTGGGAAATATGGTCCCTCTGCTTTTGGTCTAAAAATCACATATTTTATTAAAGTGTTCAAACTGTCTTCAGGAGCGAAAACGGCTCAATGGGCTGGTAAGCCGGTTCCCGCCTAGCTAACCATCGACCATCGGCGTCCTGGGATTTCCCCAATCCGTTACATTTTTTTTTATTTAAAATTCCCCTAACCTTGTTCGTTACAACCGACAAATAGGATTTTACTGGCAAAATTATATTTGTTGTCCTCCGTAAATGTTTATTGGTTGTTTGTCTAAGTGTCTGTGAATTTTATCAGTGTCGCCGATCAGTGGTTAGTAAGATATTTTTGGGAAATATGGTCCCTCTGCTTTTGGTCTAAAAATCACATATTTTTGAGTGTTGAGACTGCGTTTCAGTAGCGAAAACCTCATAATGGGTTTTACCAAGAATTTGTTTATTATCCCAAGAATTACACACTAACAAACCTTGCAAAAAAGAGATTTGCTTCCGAATATACTGGAGGGTTTTGCATTACTAGTTCTGGTGGGGTATAATGATCTTCGACAAAAAATAGGCCAGAAAAAACACAAATTTTTTTTGAACACTGGTTGCGTAAATTTACTGACCCATAGTCCAACCATTTGCGAAATTATACTGTATTATACGATATATAATAATAAAATATAGGATTTTATAGGAATTATAGGAACTCTTGCAGCCCTGTATAAATCCCAGCTTCACCGTTTACAAAATTTTATTAAGCCTATTTAAAAAAAAATCAATTTCTTTACCTGATCTGCCAAACTGGAAGAGTCATTCCAGGATGCCGTCGTCATTTCGCAATTTAACTATCAATGCATAAAATATCATAAGCATAAAATTATATCCCTCCAAACTTAATTTCTCCAACTGTAGTACAGTTTTGTCAAGGATCACGAAATAAACCAGGCTTAAAGGGACTAGGAAACGTGGGTTCAAGAATTTTTGAGTTTTTCAGGGCTCCCAGAGCATAGCCCAAAAAAAATTATAGGTATTATAGGCTTTAAAAGCCAAAAATATAGGTTATTTATAGGTCCAAAAATATCCATTTATAGGACTTTTTATAGGTTTTTAGTGTCAAAAAAATATGGGTTTTATAGGTAGGTTAGGCTGACATGTATCGCAACATAGGTTCTTTAGCCTCTAGACCTGTCCCTCTGCCTTTCTTTGGCACTACTAGCTACTCACGCCCCCTCCCGAAAGTCTACCTAAACTATAATAAAATAGAGTAATAATTTCCATTGACCTAGGAGAGGAAACGTTTCTGCCACAGCTTTGGTTTTTGCGAACATTTGCACTTTTTCAAGCAAAAGTATAATTTTTATAGTTATATGGATCATTCATTTCGAATTTTATCAGCAAAATTATTACTCTAAATTAGTGTTAGAGAAGGCAGAGGAAACACCTTTCGTACTCATTCCCTTCCTGGCATAAAAACCCCTAGTTGAGTCCCAATGAATTTCGTGTTTTGTTCTGTGTATTAGTTTCGTCCCCATTTTATGTAATATTTTTTTTTAGAATCTTATAAGCGTATATTTAGTTGAAGAAAGACCTTGGCCTGAAAGTTCCCAAAAAAATTTAGTTTTTATATAAACTATTTGACAAATCTATGTAGTATCAGAAGCGGAAAAAGCCCTTCTTTGAAGTCTATTATTCCCGGGTCTTGTTTACCCATGTCTGATGGGTAAGTTTCAAAAATCCAGATTAAAACACCTCCTAACAATAGATATTATCGGCTGTCAGACCAAAAGTAGCCATATAGGTAAAAAGGTTCGTGGGCGGAGTTCCTTAGTTAGGGCCATTACAGTTCAAGTTGATTCCATGAAAGTTAATACAATGACTCTGTCTTATTCTTCTCATGGGTGGTTCTCACCAGCTGAGTTTTTCCAAAGTTGGATACGCAATTCTGATTGTATCGAAACACAGAGTAAGCGTGGGAAAGCTAGAGCTCGGGATCTTTCTTACGTACAGGATTTGCTGGGAATAAATCGGGTACATCATAAATGATTTGAAGCACCCTCCCCCAAGAAATGAGAGAGAATTTTCCATAGAGACGGGGTATGAATTAGGTCCCCTCCGAGTTAGTAAACGAGGAAAATTTACCCACCTAAGTTAGGAGCGCTTTATGTAAGATTAAATTAACAGACTTCAAAGGAGGGCTTAATCGGTTTCTGGTAGTATCGAGACTTTTTAATAATGTTTTAAATTTATTTTAAGTAATCCAAAAAGAGAAATTTTTGCATTTATAATAGATTTTTAAGTTTTTCAATACAAAAAAAAAAAAAAAAAAAAGAATTATTTGGCCAAAACAAGTGATTTTTTTGAATAATGAGATTATGTAAAATGACAAAATCTCGAATACTTACTCCTAAAATTTGATTTTGACCTAAAACTTTGAGGAAATTATTAAGTGTACTAAATTTTATCAGGATCGTAGGACCAAGGTGGCCAGGTTAAGAAGAAAGCATAAAGAATGTCCCGCATGTCATTGCGTGTTGTAACTTACCCTAACTTGAGCAAACTGCTTGTATAAATAGATTCCTCCAATAATACCAGTTGAAAGTACGACCAATGCAGTAAGAAAAACAATAACAGTTGCTGTTGAGCTAACCCTCCGGGCATTACTGCGAACAGACACCATGATTGGACTTCCTTCCTCGACATTCTTCACTGCCACCTTAAATCAAGGAGAATAAGATGGTTAAATTGTTGAATGATAAAGATTGTAATATCCTTTTCGGATGAGGCATAATTAGAAGGTTTAATCATATTTAACCACAATTTATTGTGTTAATAATAGTTTTGGTTCAATTTAATCTAAGCTTAGCTTGTTTAGTCAATTCCTTGGCATTTTATTTGGTTTTATTTATGTATTACAACTGTTTATAGTGTGTGTCACGCAACAAACCCAAAATGACATATTCAAACCTCGGTTTATCCATTTCTGGTTTGCCAGAAGGTTGGACCAGTTCTATCGGGCAAGTTCGAGATTTTTGGCAAATGATCTACCTTGGTTTAGCAAAAATCTTTCAAAAAATTGCCCATCCCTAATTGAAAAAGATCAAGGGTATGGATAACGACAA
Organism: Odiellus spinosus; assembly: GCA_963920705.1. Classification (NCBI taxonomy): domain Eukaryota; kingdom Metazoa; phylum Arthropoda; class Arachnida; order Opiliones; family Phalangiidae; genus Odiellus; species Odiellus spinosus. The sequence goes on along the minus strand of OY987232.1, from coordinate 14,438,253 downwards.
GAAAATACCAAACATATCCTCCCCAATCAGAGGTGGGCGAATTCGCGAGCTTTCTCGTGAGTGACCAGGCTTGGCTGTACAAAGTCACTCGCGAATTGCCCAGCACTGTCCCCAATTGATTTAATCTAACATAACTTAGGCAATTTATTTTTGCCTAAAGTAACTAGTTGGTCAAAAAGGACCAGGTTTGATAGATAATGAACACAGAAGTTCTTTAACAGGCAGAGGTGGGACTTAATTGAAGCACTTCGCGAATCATTTTTCGGGAAAGTGCTTCACTTATCTTAACTATTACACCCTGCGAAGCAAACTCACCACTGGTGATAGAACTGTCAAAATGTATTCCACATGTCAGATTCATAGATAGCAAGAATCTCAAAATAAGCTTATGATAATAAGAGGGTGGGATAATTAGCAGATACATATATAAAAGTATAATAACCAAATTAAATTATAAGCATATACTACAATAATATATATATATATATATATATTACATTTACATATTAAAGATGAAACATAAACAGCCAAGGCCCGATAAAATAAACTTACTGGTTCCTCGGATTTGACCAAAGGTTCCTGCTGTTTGGAATATTTCTTATCCGATAGAAGTTGGGTAACGATCGTCATGACGAAATTTTAATTCGTTCGGAAAAAATAAAATGATACCCCGTAGCCGGTAATTCAAATTCTATTAAATTGGTGTACTCCTATTTTGATCATAAGACTTCCATTCACGACGCTAACGCAAAACGTCTATCCCTGAATATTTTTTCCTTGCCAGATTCAGAGTTTCTTCTCCCAGAGACAACTTCCTCTGCTTCGTCGTCTACTTCTACAGATCCTATACCCTCCCACTTTTCTCCCTCTCTCATCTTTAAAACCACCTCCTTATGACTATCTCTCCGCCCTTACCCAAGTCATTTGTTTTTTTCGTCTTAATTGGCATACATGTTTAATTATTGTACTTAAGATGTCGTATAATGTATAATCAGGCTTGTCCAGTCAAAAAAGAAAATATACTTATTTTCGACCCCGTAAATTGTGTCAGTTTTTGGTTGCGCTCAGAGACGTGCACCAAGATACGATTAATATATTTTCAAAGGGGCGGTATCTCTGGTACAAAAAGTAATTCGTCTCTGCACTTTGCTTATTGAGGATAATACGAAGTGTCGTCTATAGCAACGGACTGAATAACAACGTGATAGCCTATGACCTATACCCCTCCCTGGACAAGGAAGACAACGCCGTCTACATAGTGTAAAGCGCATTTACACCACTAAAGCTACGTTCACACTACAGACTTTGAAACCGTTTTAAACCGTTTTGGAAAGGTCAAATAATAAAATTTTGGGGTCACCCGTGTAAACCTTTGATCAAGAAACCAAATTAATATCTAAAAAAGTCGATTTGACGACTCGAAACGGTTTGAAAACGGTTTCAAAGTGTCAAGTGTGAACGTAGCTTAAGTGGAGAAGCCAGCAATTCCCGCGACAATATCCCGTTTTTTCGAGTTGACAAATTTTTGCTTTTATAGGACGAACCCATGGGAAATACCTAATATTTGGTGCTCTTAAGCCGGTTTCACACAGACCTATTTTCACGCTCGCGCGCTAATGGTACATCTATGAGCACTAAAGCGTGAAACGCGTGAAAATAGATATGTGTGCACCCACCTTTACGGGGCATACAAAAATGAAGAGTGTTATCCTAACGGTTATTAACAGAAGTAGATGAAACCCTCCTATGAAGTCTACTACTCTAATGTTCGATATAGCGCTCCTCTCTGTATGGGTAAAATTACCAATTTTACGAGATCGGCGGGGTCCTACTTCATACCCTCTGTCTAAGGAAAATTGGTGATACAGTTTGGAAAATACAAGGATCCTATAAATAAGAATGATCTTACTACTGCAATTATACTGCATTGACGAAGAATTAGAAAAATATAACTTAGGCCTAAAGACTCAAAAAACCAGACGCTAATTATTTCGAAAAACTAGGCGAATATTTGGAACAATGACTAAATATTGATATTTCAAAGAATTTGATACTTATGCTTTGGTTCCAGAATCCTTGGCGTATAAATTTCAAAATATTGAACGAGGTATTTTATCCATGATGAATTATTTTTCAAAATTTTAATTCCGTTGCATAACTTCGGTTCATTTATTTCTCACATGGCTGGGAAATAAATACTATCGGCCTTCAAAATATCTTCCAGAAATTATATCACTTCATACATGAGTAGTCAACCAAAAATGATTATTAAAACAAAGAGTCTACAGATTTTTTTAAAGGCGTTTGTCGTTAGTTAAATCTAGTAGCATGGCATCAATAAATATTGCATTTCTTCATTAGATAAATGGAAAGGGAAAATAACTCCTGGTTCTTCACTTTTGTTTTAATTTTTTCACCCCTATAGACTTCGTCTTTGTGAATTGTAACCCTAGTTAGTGTAAAGTTAATGGGGAAGTCGTGGTATATTTGTCAAATTGTTATGTACAGTCGTTTTCCGTGGATACATTTTCACCCTCCCCCTTCCGTAAACGTCTAGAAAGCTCAGTGCATAATTAGCACCGCCTACTTAGTTCCAATCTCAACCGCTAGAGAGGGTAATTTCAAATTCCGTATCTCGACCGTTAACAGTTTTCGATTTTTTCCTCCCTCCTCGGACGAAAGCTCTGACGACAAAACTTTTAGAACCACGTACCAATCATAATATGCCTTGTTGTAAACTTGAAGCATGATTTACCTGTGATAATACCAGAAGCCGATGAAACCCTCCTTTGAAGTCTACTACTCCAATGTTCCATATAGCGCTCCTCTCTGTATGGGTAAAATTCCCAATTTTACGAGATCGGAGGGGTCCTACTTCATACCCCCCTGTAAACGGAAAATTGGAAATTCTCTCTCTCCACAAACGACGACGTTCTTTGGACGAACTCCAAGGCTGCTAGAGATATTCGCTGGACGAACTCCCGCCCCGAAAACATCTACCGTTAGGAGGCGTACGGATCGCGCCTTTTGAGAATAACCCATACAGAGAGGGGTAGACAAGAACAGGGAGTAATAGACTTCAAAGGAGGGTTTCATCTACTTCTGTTAATAATAACATGTAAAAACGCAATCTTTTTAATATTAATGTCAATTTTGTGTTGTAAATAATGAACAGTCTCAAATAATAAGATTCAATTTCTTCGGAGTCATTTTGACAACAATAATATCAGAAAATAATATCGGATTTCGAAAACTACTTATAAGATGACTAAACACTTTTCTTCTTATTCTTACTAATATAATCATAAAAATTACAACATTGCTAACAAGGTATTTAAAAGAGCTTCAATTTCCAGACAGTTTATTTCGGAACTAGTGTCATAATAAAGAAGATGAAAGGTGGCATACAGGTACCGTTACTATTTCTTAAATTTAAATTGGTAAAATTTTGTTTCGTTTAAAGTAACTTCTCTTAATTTTTTGTTAGTTAAACGTAAATCGTTTTGCATGACTAAAATTAATAACTATTAATTACTTTACTTTGCACTGTTCTAAAGTGTATTTATTTAAAATGGCAAAAAAAATTAGAAGTTAGGATTATATGTAATATTTTTAAAAATTATTTTTAACATTTAAAGGAAAACGGAGCTAAAAGTTGAATTTATTAAGTGAAGTATAAAATCGGACCAATCATATTATTTCAGCCTTCAACTGCATTATCACGATAGAGTTTCATAAAAACGTCGCCAGAGGGCGAAATTGATATATCTTTACCGTTAGTAGTAGGCGGAAGCCCTTGGGTTCGTCTGATTGGTTGGATTTTACACATCACTTACAATCAAACTTAACCAAACTTTAGAAATTCATTTTAACACCTAAGACGTGTTCAATAACCGTGAAAAAATTCTCGAATACGTTTTTTGGCATAGTGATTTCGATCTAAAACTTACCCGGAAAATAGGCTTAGCTGGATTCATGGAAATCATGTACATAAGGGGCATCGATCAACGTCACTGGTCGGTAGTCCTTATATGGGGATCTCCATGAAATTCCGGCTTTGCCTATTTTTAAGGTAAGCTTTAAATTTATTTTCTATATTTGCTTTGTAAACTTTTTATTGGTGGATTAGGCCTATTTAAACGATAAGGCATCTTAAATAAAATCACTTGTTGTTAGGGTGCATTCTGCCTTTAAAAGCTGTGTAATATTTATTTTCGTTTTGCAAATCGATTTATTTTAACAGGCCGTGAGATTTTTCGTCTTTTTTCTGGTTCTGGCTTTAACCTTTTCTCAGAATAATGGATATCATTACAACCCGTACTACAATTACGCAAGACCAAGCAATTATGGGTACCAAAGATTTATCAATCCAAACCTGATCTGCTACTGCCAAAATTACAACCCGTATGGTTATGGCGCAGTACGAAACGGAAAATAAATTAACATCAGAAAATCTGAATACAGTTTCAATACGTTAATAAATAAATATGTTGTACTAGAAATATGATTTAAATAAAAATATTAATCAAGCTACCATGACTAAGACTTCATTAAAAAGTCTATACCTTCTCAGGCTGGGAGTTACTTAGATATCTCTTCGTCAAAAGCAGTTTCACTTTAAAGGGACTATCTGCGATTTTTAAATCCCAATTAAAGTCGCCTTCTTCCTATGCTTAGCAGACGACGTTGGCCATAACAGATTGTACAGTCGAAGCTACGCTGTGCATAATGGAAACGCATTTAAAAAGGGCAAATTTCAGAGCAGATGGGGCCTTTAATCTCGGTCCCAAATAACACTCCTTATGTTGTGTGTATGTGGCTTTGTACATAATAAAAAATGCATTATATACTGAGGAAAGTTTATATTTTATTTTCTCGAAAATGTCTAATAAATTTCTAAGAAAATTCAGTTTTATTTTTGGTTCATACGCCGAAGTTTCGAACGCTAGTCGTATTAAATTTGTATAATATTTGTTTTAAATATTAGAAAACAGGATAAAATAGTTCTAGGCATACAACTATGTTTTAATCTTCAATTATCGACGTCTATTTTTACGATTTTTGCGCGATTTCCCTTGTTTCCATTCACCAGAATTAAGTAACTCATCGTTGCTCATGGAAGATTCCAAATCACGAGTGGAACTGTTTGGAATCGTGTATGGATTATTGAAATCCTGATCCGTAGATTCATTTTCTTTCGTCGATAGCGAAGAATCGAACGAACACAAACTTTCTTTCTCTACTCGAGAGACATCGATCCATTCGTTTGACGTATCTTCGAAATTAGGCATTGCAAAAAGATTGGTAGTGTTATTTAGGACATTTAATTCGTTAGTCTGGTTTTCAGCGATTGAGGTAGACGAGACCATACCCTTCTTCGGGGTCTTAGCTTTTTTCTTCGTGGAATATTGAACGGTGCCTTCAGTCGAAGACTTGTCTTCACGTCGTGGGACTCTTCTCTCCAGACTTTTCATTCTCCAATGTAATCTCGATATCTGCCCTTCTAAATCTTCACGAATTTTAATCTCCTTTTCGTTAGATTCTAATTCCAAGGCTTTCAGACGTTGTCCAAGTTCTTCGGCTTCGCGTTCTCTCTCGACGTTTTCCGTTTTTAAATTTGACAGTTGTTTCTTTAAAGTTTCTTGACGTTCGACGTGTTCTTTTAAAATTGCTTCGTAATCCTCGTTGGTTTTAGACGCACCACCAGCCTCGATCCGCAACTTCTTTTCAATTCCAATAATATGATATTGCAACTCCGTCATCCTGCGCGTTAACTGAGTCCACTTTTTTCCAAATTCATCGTTTTGTTGAAACAATTGTTCACGTTCGTTGATCAAAGTCTTTTCTTCGGCGTCCCGCAACACTACGGCGATGGACCAATGACCTTTGTCCATCGCGAGATCCAACGCTGTCGTACCGTCGTAGCTTAAGACCCTGCAATCAGCTCCTTTGGCTAACAGAGTTTCGACGACATCTTTGAAATTGTGAAGCGACGCTATGTGTAATGGTGTTTGTCTCTCCTTTTTAGTTTTGATGTGAACGTTGGCGCCTTTTTGTAATAGTAAAGTAACGACTTCGTGACGACCGTATCTGCTTGCGGCGTGTAAAGGAGTCGCGCCAAATTGATTTCTCGCGTTAGGATTGGCTCCCTTCTCGATTAATGCCAAAGAAACGTGATATTGACCGTTAAAAGAAGACCAGTGTAATGGGGTATCGCCTCCTTTGGTTACGACATTCACGTTAGCACCTTGTTCGACCAGTTTCATCGCGGCTATTGGATAACCGGCGTGGATAGCCAAATGTAAAGCTGTCCAACCATCCGCGTCTCCTGAATCAACTTTAGCTCCTACTCGCAACCAGTGAATGATATTATCTACATCTCCTCGATTAGCCGCGTCTCTTAATTCCATCGACAATGTCTTCATGGTAGAAGATTTACAAGATAATCTGCGTCGAAATAAATTTACATTTGCATATAATCAAAATTATGATGGATAATTACTTTAGAACCTAGACCTAAACGAAGCAACCAATGGTAGGTATCGATGCCTCTGATTGGCTTTTGAAACCTAGCGCTTGGGATAATGCGAGTGAAAGGAGTTGAACTCTACTCTAGAACAGCTGCTTAGGAAAACGGTCTTAAGTTGCCTTGGGTATTTCTAAAGTTACATCTATCGAAGAACCTCTTTGAACTAGGTCTACAGAATATTCTAGACTTTCCGTTGTGAATGACCTCATTTTAACCAGAAGCCGATGAAACCCTCCTTTGAAGTCTATTACTCCCGGGTCTTGTCTACCCCTCTCTGTATGGGTTATTCTCAAAAGGCGCGATTCGTACGCCTCCTAACGGTAGATGTTTTCGGAGCGGGAGCTCGTCGAGCGAATATCGCCAGCAGCCTTGGAGTTCGTCCAAAAAACGTCGTCGTTTGTGGAGAGAGATAATTTCCAATTTTCCGTAGACAGGGGGGATGAAGTAGGACCCCTTCTAACTCGTAAAATTGGGAATTTTACCCATTCAGAGAGGAGCGCTATATGGAACATTAGAGTAGTAGACTTCAAAGGAGGGTTTCATCGGCTTCTGTTTTAACCCAATATGACCACCAAATAAGGTGCTAATTAAAAAACTAATTTACTTATTTAGTGTTTTCTTCTCCTTTCATAGAGCTAGGGAAGGTATACATTCAACTCCAAAATGTGACAAACAAAAGGATTATTTAGGATAATTTTCTTGCCCACGAAATTATGTTAAACGTTAAGTTAAACACAACCCAGTTCTGGGTTCTAACCTTAAAGGAATGGTGCGGTGTTAAAATATTTTTGCTGCAAACCCTTTAGTTAAACTCAAAACCAATTTTTCAAGTGTTAAAAAAATTTAAAATTAAGTATATTTTTAAATAAACAATTAAAACAAATTACATTGAGGGCACATAGGCGCCCGTATGAAGCTTTCCTGTAAAGCAAGAGCGCATTCGATACGTCACTTCAAGGTTTTTATTTCGGCAATAATCTGATTGGCCAAAGTAACTTGGCTCAGCTTTTACTCAATGGTAAAGTTGACTACTACGCGCTTGAACGTTAAATCGACGACAGGTTATAACGGCAGTGCTCGCCAGTCTAACGAACGGGACGCCGACTGAAGGAGCATCTAACCCCGGTAAGCCGTAGCCTAGGCCTAACTTCGTCGGCGATTCGGACTCTCGGAGAGTATCGTCATGCCGCGAATAGATCCGTTTGAAGTTGAACCAGTGTACCGTATAAAAGCTTAGTCCAAACCGAGAACTAAAATTTTTGCATTCTTTTATAATACAACTTGGCATTTTGAACTTTCTTTAAAACAACACCGATTAAAAAACGAAGGATTCTAGACTTTACTGTCTCAGACTCTCTCCCCTCGGAGTCTCATTTCATTGGTTTATAAGTTATTTCTATTGGCCTATCAGATTGCTAGCCTGGCCAAGCACGACAGTGAAGTTTAGAATTAGGGGCGAAAGGGCCACGTCCATACTAAATTTATTTTTAACTATAAAATTATTATTATTATTAAAAATTAATTTTGAGTTATAAATTTCTGTTGCCAAGAGTGCTATTGACCCTTAGAGGCAAAAAAACTTTATGGGTGAACCATTCCTTTAAGTGATTATACACGATCTATTTTATAAGCATAAATTTGCAATTTTAATTTTTCAGGGTTTTATTATTGATATTAATTTAGACCTAAGGCCGCTGCAACTTTTGTTATAGAAAAGTATTTAACTTGACATTATTAAAACTATCATAAGTAAAATAAAAATTAAACTATTTAAAACTAATATAAAATATATTTTCCACTCACATCTTCGAGTTTCACGTCGCAAACTCTTCGAAAATGAATGATATACAACAACACGAACGGTTCGCAAAAATTATTCCAAATAAACCAACTTTCAACAGCGATTAAAAGAACTCAAATGATAACAAAATCTTATTAATTCCGTTTATGATTAACCTAGGGGTCCATTTATTGGGGTTGTAACAGGAGAAAAACATTGTTTTCCTGCGCAACACCGTTTTGACAGAGATAATATCTCAATAAAGGGAGTAATTATATTAGGAGTAGACACTTCGCATTACTTCTCCGTGTTAAGACTATGAAAAGAGTATTATTTAAAAGCTTTCCAGATATACAGGGTGCTTCGAAAATGGTGGTAGGAGCGAGATACTGTGGGTTCTATAGGTCATTTTAAGACGAAAATGTTCTATGACGTTTTGTCGTACGGGGCGCCGTTTAAGAGTTACGAAATGAATCGTGCGCGGATGACCCCTTAATAAGGTACATTAAAAAACGTATACTCAATGATAAAATACGCTTAATTATTTAGCTGGTTTTTTAAAAGCACACGCTTGATAAAAAAATGATTTTAGCATTGAGTATACGTTTATTAATGTACGTTAAGGGGTCATCCGTACATGATTCATTTCGTAACTCTTAAACGGCGCCACGTACGACAAAACGTCATAGAACATTATCGTCTTAAAATGACCCATAAAACCCACTGTAGCTCGGTCCTACCATCATATTCGAAACACCCTGTATTTGATATTATAATCGCGGTATTTTTAAAACCCGTGTAAATGAACCCTGAATCAAACAATCCTTAACCTGTCTCGACGTTACTAACCTTGATTTGCTATGGTTGCAGTATTCTTTTAAGTTATTATCCGCTTCTATTAAAGTAATTCCCCCACCACACACCCACAAGCAATCAATTTAAATTTTAGTCTACGACGTATAGATTTTTTAGTTATGAAGATTTAATCTGGTCTAGTTTGGACCTACTTTCAATTTTTTATAGTTTTAAGTGTGTAAATAAGTTCAGGGCTTGTTTATTCGGGTTGGGGAAGAAAGAGAAGCTTCGAAAGTATCTCAAACGGTAAATTTGACAACCGGCTTAATATGTTGATTTTAGTCCAACGGGTGTGCCGCTATTCTAGCTCGGTAATCTGCATCGCGCTGAAGTAGTGGATATATTTCCGAAGCTACTTCTTTCCTAACTTTTCTTTTCTAACCTAAAATACAAAGTTATCATACATCATACACTGACATTTTCGAAAAAGAACACGACTCATATCGAAAGGATTCTACCATGATTGAGGGCGTTGATGACATCTGCTGTAATCAAATACAACTGATCAAGACTCTAATCGTTTCAATATGTTTTCAACTAGTAAGTTGATCTTTAGACTTTTTATTTTTCCAAATTTTAAAGCTCAGGTTCGGACTTATTCTTAAGCAATTACCAGACATTTCTCTTAGGCAATTACCGGACATTTCTCTTAGGCAATTACCGGACATTTCTCTTAGGCAATTACCGGACATTTCTCTTAGGCAATTACCGGACATTTCTCTTAGGCAATTACCGGACATTTCTCTTAGGCAATTACCGGACATTTCTCTTAGGCAATTACCGGACATTTCTCTTAGGCAATTACCGGACATTTCTCTTAGGCAATTACCGGACATTTCTCTTAGGCAATTACCGGACATTTCTCTTAGGCAATTACCGGACATTTCTCTTAGGCAATTACCGGACATTTCTCTTAGGCAATTACCGGACATTTCTCTTAGGCAATTACCGGACATTTCTCTTAGGCAATTACCGGACATTTCTCTTAGGCAATTACCGGACATTTCTCTTAGGCAATTACCGGACATTTCTCTTAGGCAATTACCGGACATTTCTCTTAGGCAATTACCGGACATTTCTCTTAGGCAATTACCGGACATTTCTCTTAGGCAATTACCGGACATTTCTCTTAGGCAATTACCGGACATTTCTCTTAGGCAATTACCGGACATTTCTCTTAGGCAATTACCGGACATTTCTCTTAGGCAATTACCGGACATTTCTCTTAGGCAATTACCGGACATTTCTCTTAGGCAATTACCGGACATTTCTCTTAGGCAATTACCGGACATTTCTCTTAGGCAATTACCGGACATTTCTCTTAGGCAATTACCGGACATTTCTCTTAGGCAATTACCGGACATTTCTCTTAGGCAATTACCGGACATTTCTCTTAGGCAATTACCGGACATTTCTCTTAGGCAATTACCGGACATTTCTCTTAGGCAATTACCGGACATTTCTCTTAGGCAATTACCGGACATTTCTCTTAGGCAATTACCGGACATTTCTCTTAGGCAATTACCGGACATTTCTCTTAGGCAATTACCGGACATTTCTCTTAGGCAATTACCGGACATTTCTCTTAGGCAATTACCGGACATTTCTCTTAGGCAATTACCGGACATTTCTCTTAGGCAATTACCGGACATTTCTCTTAGGCAATTACCGGACATTTCTCTTAGGCAATTACCGGACATTTCTCTTAGGCAATTACCGGACATTTCCCTTAGGCAATTACCGGACATTTCTCTTAGGCAATTACCGGACATTTCTCTTAGGCAATTACCGGACATTTCTCTTAGGCAATTACCGGACATTTCTCTTAGGCAATTACCGGACATTTCTCTTAGGCAATTACCGGACATTTCTCTTAGGCAATTACCGGATATTTCTCTTAGGCAATTACCGGATATTTCTCTTAGGCAATTACCGGATATTTCTCTTAGGCAATTACCGGATATTTCTCTTAGGCAATTACCGGATATTTCTGTTAGACAATTACCGGACAAATATCTTATGCAACGAGGCATTTTTTCTAGGAAACTTGCAGGCATTTCTCCTTCTAGGAAACTAGCAGACACTTTCTTCTAGGAAACTTGCAGACATTTTTTCTAGGCAAAGTAAAACCTAGCCTTTGGCTGTAAAAGCTTTGAGGAGTTTAGATGCTTCTATTCCTGATGAGACTAGGTTATCTATTCGTAATTTGCCTTAACCTAATTACTAGATTTTTTATTGTAGAGTTAATAGGACTTTCACACACTAATCTCTGAATAAGTTTAAAAATTGCAGAATGAACTACGTTACAATTTGACTATGTTTTTCAGCTGGGAGGAATTAGCATTATCAGTTTCTCAGTGATTGACATCAGGAAGATTAATTCGATCAGTTTTGTTCCTACTATCACGTACGAATTATTAGTACTGTCCTACGCATGTCTCGTCTTCGCCTTACTCATGTTGGTAGGATCAGGCATTTGTGGAGCCGTCCTTTACAAAACTACAATGAATCGCGCTATCCTTGTAAGTTACTTTAAAGATAAATTGGATATTTATATTATATGAACATCGGTTTCATGCTTTGAAATATGCTTATCATTATAGACTAATAATTTTATGGATAGTCTCACAGATAACATAATACTTAAGTATGATAAAGAAAAACATACTCTTGGTGTGTTTCAAAGTACAGTATGGCATCCGCCAACCAATATCGATTGTGCTTGAGGCCAATTATGTCTAAATTTATGATTTATCGGAAGGACCAAGGCTTAAGACCTTTTAACGGTTAAGTTTTAGTTATTTACATTAATCCAGCTGCCAAAATGCAACGATAGATAGAGGAAAGGGGCTGCCACATAGCACGGTTAGCACCACCCAAAAAACTTGCTAGGGCCTTGGTTCATTTGTAACATAGAAAGGGTATTAACCAACCAGAAATTTGATTAGTAAAACTAAATTTTTACCACGATGGTTTTTTAAAATTATTCTCATTTCAATTACTTCACGTTTCAGAATATTTTCAGCAAAATATTTATTTGTATCGCGTCGTTTTGCGTTGGATCATTATCTTTAAGCAATCACCGAGATATTTGCATAACAGTTAAATCTATTGATTCACGACATCAAATCCCACCACTCTCGCCCTTAGTGCAACATGAATGCGCGTACTTCCAGAATCTTGGTATTAGCGGAGGAATCATTCTCATAAATGGCATTTTATTGGTAAGTCAGTCGCCCACCCCAACCCGAATACTAGACTTCATACATAGCTGAGAGCAGAAGCCGATGAAACCCTCCTTTGAAGTCTATTACTCAATGGTCTTGTCTACCCCTCTCTGTATGAGTTAGTTTCACAAAGCGCGATTCGTACGCCTCCTAACGGTAGATATTTTCGGAGCGGGAGTTCGTCGAGCGAATATCTCTAGCTGCCTTGGAGTACGTCAAAAAAAACGTCGTCGTTTGTGGAGAGAGAGAATTTCCTATTTTCCGTAGACAGGGGTATGAAGTAGGACCCCTCCGATCTCGTAAAATTGGGAATTTTACCCATACAGAGAGGAGCACTATATCGAACATTAGAGTAGTAGACTTCAAAGGAGGGTTTCATCTACTTCTGCTGAGAGTAATGGGGGGAGAAGCTTCTGATATACGCGGGAGATATTGCAAGATTTGCTCCGTATGGCCGATTTTAAAATTGAGCCATCTGGAATTTCGCGTTTCACAAAATGGTCTTCAACGATTCTTCAAACAAGATTCAAGCGTCTCGGATTAGGGCCTCAATAAACGAATATTTCAGCGTTACTCAGTCTCTCCCTCTATTACACCTTGGTGGAGAGGTAGACTGATATCATGAATTTTCCACATTTACCAAAAACATTTGCTAAAAATCAAGTTATGTATTGTACTACCATATACTAAGAAAGGGTTTCACCCTGGACACGCGACGTGTAGCTATCACTGCCTTCCACAGTAGTTTGCCATATTTTTTAAATAGTTGGGGATATTGGTGGGGCAGTTCGCTGACGCCTCTAGTGGTCATCGAGCAAGTTATCGTAGCTGCGCAGGCGCGTTAATGGTAGAGAAGGTGGGAAAGAAGAGCGCACCACCGAAACGTACTAGTACCGCCTCTATCGGCAATAACAGTTACTAATGACGTAAGGAGCACGTCGCGTGTACAGGGTGAAACCCTTTCTTAGTCTATGGTACTACTCGCCTTTGGCTTCCAAAAATATTTGTGACAAGCGCTGTCTTCGAAATAAAGCTTAATTATTTTCTTTCATTGTAGGTGGCTGACATTGTGGTATCTTGCATTTTTTACGAAACGCTAATATTTATTGAGGATTATGATATCACAAGCTTGGCAGTGCGACCAGTGACGCAGAGCACACCCAATAGTGAAAACCATTTGGAACCAATACCCGAAGAAGAGCGGAACTCCGAAGAAATTCCACTATTGTTTAAAATTTCAAAACCATGATATCTTTAATGTTTATATTATGCCTAAAAATTTACGAATAAAAAAATGGAAAACACATTAAATTTGAATCAATTTAGAGATTTTTAAGTCTGGTAAAGTTATAATTTCAACTCAAGAACATCGCAGCTAGTTCAGCCAGAAGTCGATGAAACCCTCCTTTGAAGTCTACTATTCTAATGTTCCATATAGCGCTCCTCTCTGTATGGGTAAAATTCACAATTTTACGAGATCGGAGGGGTCCTACCTCATACCCCCTGTCTACGCAAAATTGGAAGTTCTCTCTCTCCACAAACGACGACGTTTTTTTTGACGAACTCCAAGGCTGCTAGAGATATTCGCTCGACGAACTCCCGCTCCGAGAATATCTACCGTTAGGAGGCGTACGAATCGCGCTTTTTGAAACTAACCCATACAGAGAGGGGTAAACAAGACCCGGGAGTAATAGACTTCAAAGGAGGGTTTCATCGGCTTCTGGTTCAGCAAATAATACTTTATATATACCAGACGTAGTAGGCCTAAATATTCTAGAAATATACAAATATGAGTTTTTCCATCATGGTGTGGAGGGGGAAAGTGTCGTAATCCATTGGAAATCCTATTATTTTTAATTGGTTGGAGATCTTCAAAAGATTGTGAACCATGCTGTTCTGATAGGTATTGTCGACTGGGGGCCGCTATTATCTCCCAACCAAAGGAATAAAGGTGACTACGTGACGTGTCTCACATATTCTAGCCAGGTATTACAAATTTACAAATATTTCAATGTCAAATTGATGCACATCTGGCGCTAATAACATTTTCTTGTTCCAAGACCTCATTAAAATTAAGCGTCAGATAACAATCTGTAAAAATACAACTGAAACCATTTTTTCCGGATATTATTCGTGTAACAATTCAATCAACCAATGAGGATTACAGAAGACACGTTCTTTTAACTCCTCGAATCTTACGATAAAGTTTGCCGACAATAAGAAAGCTTCCGACGCAAGTTAAGATCAAAATAAATGATTTGAAAATTTGCTTTAGATCATTGTAACCAATGTAAACTATTTCTTCGGGTTCTTCCGCAATTGCATTTGCTCGATCAAGTATGAAATTGTGGTGTGAAAAACAATGTTCGTAAAAACCCCCTTCGAAGATTCTTCTAATCCTGAATAAACAAATTGCCAAAAACTGCAAAATCTGTTCAAAATTCTATATCCCCAATTACCATTTAAACCAATCCCTTTTTACCCAATTCTCATTTTCCCAAATATAACCTAACCTTTGACGAAACTAGAGCTCGGAATTCGTATAATTTTTATTAATTGAATAAAATCTATTAAATTCTGATGTATATTATCCGTTTGATTAAAAATAGACTATTTTTCATTCGAGTTAACTTATTCGAAGATAAAGTAAAAAAACATAATCCATATCCGTTTTTATCCAAAAATGACCTTATCATAGAATATTATCCGCGTTATATGTTCGGATAAAAAAATTCAAAATTTATTTCGTGAAAAATAATGAATCAAAAGATGATTTAAAATCTTAGTTTCGTTGTTTTATTTATATTCTTCGAATTAAAAGTCAATTTGAAATATTTATCTTATATTTTAGACTAATTCTGGAAACGTGAATTTTCTTATCCATCGTTATACGTTTGAATACGAGTAATTTGTCCGTAGATAAAGCGGTAATATTGCTTATCTTCGTGTAAACCTTATACATTTAACAATTATTCGAATATACAAATTTCATTGTTTTAGTTACAATTTTATCCGAAAATAAAATATCTGAAAATATACGAATAACAGAAGATAATGGATATCCGATTCCGAGCTCTTTTTTGGGGGTAAAAGATAATTGGTAAATCTCATTTTGGGTAAAATCCTGGTTCTTCTAGCTTAATTCAACCCTTTTGTTCTTTTTACTTACCCGTGATTAAATATTTCTTTGAATTGAAAAGTATGAGGGTATGCCATTGCCAGGTACAATGAAAAGATCCTCTCTTTGGGAATATGAACCATCAACTTTTTCAGGGAACTATCTTCTTGATCATGTATTGCTTTGAAAAAATATTTTTTGTTTATGATGAGAGCGAAATTGGAACCCTTAATAGCCCGAGCTGCTTCCAAAACTGAACTCTTCCTGTTTTGCTTCTTATATTTTGCCAAAAGATTTCCCAAATAAACCACATCGGCGTTATCGGAATTCTATTGATTGGTAATGAATTAAACAATTAAATGTTTACATCAAACCATAACTGTTTGGAATCTGGGCTATGAATTCGAAATTGAAGAGGAACTTGCAGGGACATCGCGACATTCGGGTACCTTCTTTACGCGCCGATCTGTTTTTTAAGGTTTGTTCCCATTTCGCCCAAAATTATCTATTCCCATTTCGCCCAATCCTACTTCACCCAAACGTATTATCATTTGGCCCAAAATTATCGATTCCCAATTCGCCGAAACCAAAATTTCCTTGTCCCAATTCGCCCAATCCCACTTCGCCCAATCGTTTTATCAGTTAGTAAAGAATTATCTATTCCCATTTCGCTCAACCTAAAATTCCTTTTCCCGTTTCGCCTAAAATTGTTAGGTTAGGTTAGAGATCAAGAGGATTTTGTTCGCATATGCCTTGGGTGTGGATTGGGCAAAATAAGAATTTGGCAAAAATGGAATTATGCGAAATGTGATTTGGCGAAATGGGAATTAGGGGAAATGGGATTGGACGAAATAGGATTGGGCCTAATAAATTGGGCTGATTGGGAATTAGGCCAGTTGGGATTGGGCCAGTTGGGATCGGGCCAATTGAGTTTGGGCCAATTGAGATTGGACGAAATGGGAACTGGGCCAAATGTTTTGGGCGAATCGGGGTAGAACCGTTTTAAAAGATGTCGCTATCGTAGTTCCCATTCTGATCCTATTCTGATTGGCTAAGCTACGACGAGAGAGACAAACTAGGCGGTAACCCCTCCCCTCGCGCTTCGAGACTCGACGCATTTCCTATAACAACGGGTGTAATACGTAGATAGGTACGAGAGCGAGAGATAGATGGACAGGCGCGTCATCTATCGTGATAATTCATCATTATATTTGTACCGCCAATGTCCGTAGCCCCTTGATCAGTTGCTTTATGAGTATGGATATTTCGAATTCATCAATTCGAAACTTTTATTTTTGATTTATTCCCCAGAAAATAGTGGTAATTTTGTATTAAAAGTTAGGAAGATCCTACCTTCATCAGCGTCTCTAAGGTACCAGATCCACTAAGTAATCCGATTGAAATGGTTTCACTTCGAACAGCGTATACCAAATCCTTAATCGTGTTCAAATTGGCCCCCTCGGGTTTGGCGCCAACAGAATACGATAGAGTGGAATTGTACAATTTGAATAAGCAGCCGACAAGAATGGTCAAGGTAGCAATGGCCACCTTTAACCACGATCTCGAAGGAATGACGCCGCGAGTTTCTAAGCGAATCAAAAATAAAACATGACTTAAATTACACGATGTCGAGGAACCAACGACGAATTCGCACCTAATCCAATTTGCCTCGAGACTACGTTCCACGAAGAAATTGGTTCCGCGAAGGGTTTCAGCTTAGGAAATAACAATTGAATTGATTTGGAAATGACGAAAAACGAACAGAAAGAAATGAAGATGAGAAACCAAAGCTAAAGAGTAAACGAAAAATTATGGAATTGGAAAAAAATTAACTGCGAAAACATTTGGTATTCTGTGGGCGATATGTTTTCTTACATATCATAATGATATGTAAGAAAAAAATAGATACATCTCCGAGCTTTTATTCTCCACCAGGGACGGAAATAAGAAATTTTTCTTATTGAACAATTGTCCAGTAACCCCCCTTTAAAATTCAAAAGTTATCGGACATTTAACAAAATTACCGGACAATGCTGCATTTCCTATATTGAAAAGTACTTTTTTTTATCGGACATGTGTCCAGTGACCCCCTCTTAAAAATAAAAAGTTATCGGACATTTGGAAAATTTATCGGACAAATGACCAGTGACTTGTGCTTATTTCCGTCCCTGTTCTCCACAACTAAACATTTGAAAACAGTGGACTGGAACTCTAGCGGAGGAGTAAAATATTACCCCTTTCCAAGGATGGATTCTTGTATAGAAACGCATAATAAAATTGAATTACTCTCGTTTGAAATGGCTCGAAGAAAAATGAACTACTTTCGACGCGATGGCTTGCCACCTTCTTCGTTATGAAAATGACATCATCTTGGTAAAAGATTGGTGAAAACGAGACAGCTTTGACTCGATCAGGTGTAACAAAAACAGGGTACCCCATAATATCAGCTTCCTACAATTTTTGCGAAGATTTAGAATATAATTCAATACATACAATTAAAACTGTACTTGGTAAAAACCGAAATATTCACGAAAATGCTACGATGCACCAAATAATTTTACATATTTGGTTTATATCTAAATTCGCCGAAGTAAATCGTTGTGATTACAGCTCGCCATTAACCCCAGAAACCTTTAAAGACAGAATTCAACCTAACAACAAGTGATTTTTTATCGATTCCTTATTGTTTAAATAGGCCTAATCCACTAATGAAAACTTTTTCAAACAAATATTAAACTAGAAATAAATTTAAAACTTACCCGGAAAATAGGCTTAGCGGGATTCATGGAGATCCTGATTTCCTCGCGTATAAGGTCTAGCGACCAATCGAACGCGATTGTAAGTCTCGTGGAGATCTCGCCTGAACGACGGCCCTTTGCTCATTGGTCGCTAGACCTTATACGCGAGGAAATCAGGATCTCCATGAATCCCGCTAAGCCTATTTTTCCGGGTAAGTTTTAAATTTATTTCTAGTTAAATATTTGTTTTATAAACTTTTTATTGGTGGATTAGGCCTATTTAAAAGATATGGAATCGATAAAAAAATCACTTATTATTAGGTTGCATTCTCCCTTTAAAGTATCAATAATAAAACCGATTGATGTTTTAAACGAAATCAACCGAGAAAATATTTTGAACCCGAATTTTTCCGCTCACGGTAGCTTCGTACCTTTCTTTGCAACATTCCAATCATTCCATCGAAAGTTCCATTTCCAGTAAGTAACCCGTATTTTCCAGTTTTCGGTAATACCAAACGATATCTGTCCAGACAAATATTTACAATTCTCTTAGCGAATTGATTCGAGCTAATCTATGGCAAATATCAATACTTGAATCCGAGAAGAAACGCCAAGATCTCTAAAAAACGAAAATATGGACCAGTACGACCTACGAGGCTGCCATCATTCAGTCGGTCAATTACAAAATTGGTATTCTAGAAAATAAACGATAATTTGATACTTGTAAATCATCATCCCTAAGCACACAGCCTAGCTAGCGCAAATAGCCAATCGTGTGTTAAGCGAGAAAGTAATATGGATTTAAAGGGGTTCTTAAAGATCGAAAATTTAGAGATCGGAATTTGTATAATTTTTATTAATTGGATAAAATCTACTAAATTCTGACGTATATTATCTGTTTGATTAAAAATAGACTATTTTTCATTCGAGTTAACTTATTCGAAGATAAAGTAAAAAACATAATCCATATCCGTTTTTATCCAAAAATGGCCTTATCTTAGAATATTATCCGCATTATACGTTCGGATAAAAAAATTCAAAATTTATTTTCTTGAAAAATATTGAATAAAAAGATGATTTAAAATCTTAGTTTCGTCGTTTTATTTATATTCTTCGAATTAAAAGTCAATTTGAAATATTTTTCTTATATTTTAGACTAATTCTGGAAACGCGAATATTTCTTATCCATCGTTATACGTTTGAATACGAGTAATTTGTTCGTAGATAAAGCGCCAAACACTTCGGATAAACCTTATAAATAGCTTACGTTTACTGTAGTTACATTGAATGTATGGTTTACAAGCAAAGGCATTCCAAGTGGATTCCACAATCTTAGTCCAACTACATTATTACATTCGCTAATTTATGTTAAACCTAGATTATTAATAATACTCCAGTTAATCCCAAAAACATTCCGATCAAAATCATGAATATAATTCGAAATATTATACAAGACTTAAAATTTTCTAAATCTTAATTTAAATCTTGATATTTGACCTATAAATATGTTTGAAATTAAAGCCCTAATTAGAGGCCTCATTATGGCCGTGGACATCGCACAGGGTTCGCACAAAATTTTGGAAGTTAATTTCCCTGACTTTCCCAGGTTTTCCCTGACCATTTCCAAATAATTTCCCTGACCAATTTTAACATTTTTTTTTTTTTCATGAATATATTCTTACGAGCGAGCTGCTGGCAATTCCCACATTTTATTTGACATAGTTTATCAATCGGGGTCAGCTGATAGTTTACTCAGAATATGAGAAACAATTTGAATCTTTAGGCAAATATTTTCAGTTTATAATAATTACGTTACAACTGATTGGTAAACCAATCATAAACAGTTCCTTGACACATACCAAAATATTTATTTTCTCTGACCATTTGTGGCCAATTTACAAATTCCCTGACTTTTCCCTGACCTTTGGGGCCACTTTCCAAATTCCCTGACTTTCCCTGACGTTTCGGGCCAATTTACAAATTCCCTGACTTTTCCAGGTTTTCCAGGCCGTTTATGAACCCTGTCGCAATAATTAAGGAATATCTCATAATATAAATACAAGTGTTTAGGTTAATTGTCATCCTCAATTTTGATTAAGCTTCAAAAATATGTATAAATCTGAAAACATTTTACCTTATGAACCTTTTCTTCCGTGTTTTAATCTCGACTACTAAGCCTATATGGAATTTGAACCCGCAAACCCACTTACTATAGAACCTTGTATAAACATCGATAATGCACTGCTCGAGAAAAACACCAGTTTTCCGCCCTGGTGATTTCATTTCTCAGAGTTTACTTTTCTAACTTACACTTTCCACTAATGGTTTAAAGGAATGGTTCAAGGATCATGTATAAAGAAAGGTAAGAAACCAGAGAGCGAGAGAGAGAGAGAATAAGAGGTGTGACGTTTGGTTGGAGTCATGCTCGGTACAGTTGAATTTATTTCATTCTATTCCGTCAAGGACACACCCTGATGCCACAAATTGATCGCATACAATGCCTTTTATTAAATCAATAAATTAACTGCAGCTGGTTCCTACCACCCACCTTTCCCTAAGAAAGAGAGAAGTTTGCAAAATGAGAAAAACAGAAGCCGGTTCTTTACAATCTTTAAACTAATAGAACCTACGATCGCGTTACGATTTCCCAATCGATTTTAAACGAGAAATTCAAATCGATATTTAAAATGCTTTGGGTCCTTTCGACCGAATTCCCATTCGACCGAACCCAATCCCATTCGACCGAAAAACCCGCGCTTTGGCGGTTTTTGAAATTTTTGGGGTATTTCCAAGGTATAACCTAACCTAACCTAACCTAACCTAACCTAACCTTTCAAATAAATATTATTTAAAACTGCATTATTGTACTTTTTTTACTACCGTTTACGTACGAAGAACCTAGCTTAACAAAAGTTCCATTCAACGTATTACATATATAATTATGCGTATGCTTCTATTCGATTGAATTAAATTTTTGAATTTATTAGCCCATTCGGTCGAATGGGAAGAAACCTTTTTCCCAGCCCAATGGGCTAGAAATTGCAGCTATTCGGCCGAAAGGGATTTCGTTCATATGGGAATTCGGTCGAAAGAGCATATACCTTTAAAATCGCTCTGTTACATTTGTTCACGTATCAACTTCATAAACAGATTTATTTTAGTTTCAACTAAAACTTGTTGAATCCGCTTGAAGACTAATAGAACCAGAAGCCGATGAAACCCTCCTTTGAAGTCTACTACTCTAATGTTCGATATAGCGCTCCTCTCTGTATGGGTAAAATTCCCAATTTTACGAGATCGGAGGGGTCCTACTTCATACCCCCCTGACTACGAAAAATTGGAAATTCCCTCGCTCCACCAACGACGACGTTTTTTTGACGAACTCCAAGGTTGCTAGAGATATTCGCTCGACGAACTCCCGCTCTGAAAATATCTGCCGTTAGGGGGCGTACGAATCGCGCTTTTTGAAACTAACCCATACAGAGAGGGGTAGACAAGACCCGGGAGTAATAGACTTCAAAGGAGGGTTTCATCGACTTTTGATAGAACTCATTCTTGGGAATCCTTGGAAATTCGGGAATTTACGTGGGAATCGGTGCTTGAGAGAGTTGAAACCAGACGACGCGCTTTTAAAAGACATCTAAATTGTTTATGTCCAGTTGCTGATTCCTATTGAATGTGGGAATTCTGACATACGTATTCATATTTTGAATCGTTTTCTTAACGATCTTACGGAAAATGCTAGTCAATTTCCATTTCAGAACTGTTCCATTTAGATACTCGATTAGGTAATCAGCAGATTTTTCAAATACCGTTTTGTATCATTGTAAAATTACAACCGTAATTACTTTAAGCTTCAATTATGTTTCGAAAAAGAGAAACAGTAATTTAATTCTTCCCCCTTTCGACACGATGCCAATCGGTTTTCCGTTTCTATCGACACTTGCAAGAAGTCGTGTGGCAAATCAATGACGTCAATTAACCAATGAGGATTACAAAAGACGAGTTGTTTTAGCTCCTCGAATCTTGCGATAAAGATTGCCGACGATAAGAAAGATTCCGACGCAAGTTAAGATCAAAATAAATGAATTTAAAATTTGCTTCAAATCATTGTAGCCAATGTAAACTATATCTTCGGATTCTTCCGCAATTCCATTTGCTCGCTCAAGTTTGAAATTGTAGTGTGCCAAACATTTTTCGTAAAAACCCCCTTCAAAGATTCTTCTAATCCTGAACAAAGTTATTTTCATAAGCTAAGCGAATCTGTTTAAAAATCTCGAAATATTGTAGCAGTTTTAAGATTTCGTAAGTCGCAAAATCTATCCTTTCTTTGGGAATATGAACCACTAACTGTTTCAGGGAACTATCATCTTGATCATGTAACACTTGAAAAAAAGTTTTTTTGTTCATGATGAAAGCGAAATTGGAATGCTTAATAGCCCGGGCTGCTTCCAAAATTGAACTCTTTCTGTTACGCTTCATATTTTTTTCCAATACTTTTCCCAAATAAACCACATCAGCGTTAACGGAATTCTAGTGATTAGAAATAAATCAAACAAAATACTTAACGGTTAAAACACCAGGTCACGATAAAATGTTTATATTAAAGCGAGGTTACTTAAGAGACGCGGAACCGGACAATTGGGCGCCGACATTTGGGCGCCGGACATTTGGACGCCTGGACATTTGGACGCCGAGCCACTTGGGCGTCGGACATTTGGACGCCTGGACATTTGGACGCCGAGCCATTTGGGCGCCGGGACATTTGGACGCCGTGCCATTTGGGCGCCGGGACATTTGGACGCCGTGCCATTTGGGCGCCGGGACATTTGGGCGCCTGGACATTTAGGCGCCGGGACATTTGAGCCACATTTTAGGTTAGGCTAAGCAAAGATTATAACCACTGAGCAGGTTTTTCTTTCGAATGGGATTCGGTCCAATGTCTCCCAATAATGTTTACCTCACCGACTGAACTTTAGTTGAGTCAGTGAGGTTAAGTTTGGTAAGATTACGTTTTCGTCAGGGATTTATTATTTTGGTTTCGAACTTGTTAATAAACTATTTTGCCTGAAACGCAATTGGTTTAAATTAGATTAAACCGGTTCAAACCGCCTTTCTTGTAACCTTTTAGGTAAGGTTAGGTTAGATAATTACACAAACTAGCCCGTTCATCCAACTAGATAATATCTTCGGCTAGCCCGTTCGTCTTGTAATATTTTAGGTTAGATTAGGTTAGGTTAGATAATTACACGAACTAGCCCGTTCATCCAACTAGATAATATCTTCGGCTAGCCCGTTCGTCTTGTAATATTTTAGGTTAGGTTGGCGTAAAGCGCATTAGGCGGCACTCAGCGGAGCCTGACCATGAGTAGGGAGGGCGCCGTTCAGCGCTCGGGTAAGGATACTATACGATCGGGTGCCCAAATGTCGTTCACGTTTTTCCGACTATTGCGCCCAAATGTCTCGGCGCCCAAATGTCTCGGCGCCCAAGTGTCTCGACGTCCAAATGTCTCGGCGCCCGAATGTCACGGCGCCCAAATGTCACGGCGCCCAAATGTCCTTACAAACTTGGCGCCCAAAATGGCCAGCGCCTAATTTGCCAGCGCCTAATTTGCCGGCGCCTGAATGTCGCGCGCCGAATATATGTTAACCCTGGATTTGGTCTCGGTTACAAAACTAGCCCTAGCGTGACCTAACTTGGTTCCAGACACTTGGGAAACGCATTAAAAAATATGAAAAACTCCAAAATTTGCTAATGCAACCACTTCCGCGCCTCGAATCGAGAAATGAGTGTAATCAATGGATTCCTGGGCCGAATTAACTGTGCTAGTTTTTTCGAAGTTATTCGCGATTTAAAAATTAGGCATTGCTTTGGCATAGAACCCATAAAGGAAACCTCGTTACAAAGGAAATCGTCGAAAACTTCGCGCGGCCTAATTCGACATAAACACAGTTAATTCGGCCAAGGAATCCATTGGTGACACTCGTTTCTCGATTCGAGGTGTGAAAGTGGTTCCTTTCGCGAATTTTGGGAATTTTCTACATATTATTTCGCGCTGCACCATGCTGCACCAAGCTAGAGCTCCCGTTTAGGTAATTTCAAATTTACTTTTCGCAATGAATTCTGGGCCAATTTTAGGTTTTGAGACGCGCATTTTGTAACGGAGAAATCAAGCTTTCCGTATAAGTCTTTTACTTAAACGTGTGATATTTCCCGAGTCCGTAAAACATTATTTCTCGCGGCCTAAAAGGTAACTTCCCCTAAAATTTCCATTTAATTGATTATTCAATTTTGAGGGTGGGCTAATTAGCGTCGTATCTTCTCCGGATAATTTCCTAGAGTTTCGGAGTTATTTTTGCCAAATAGGCCGTATGGCGTCTACAAAACGATCCCTTGAACCATGAACTTGAGTCAGTCAAACTAAAGTTACGAATTTTTAAAAAGAGGTTTACAAAGTTAACACTTTCACAAGTTAGGGGCTTCTACCATAGATTTCAGCTTAGGATTTTTTATTAAAATTAGAGTTTTGGTTACCACTTTAATTTTTACTATCTATAAACATAAATATGAAAAATTTACCTGCAAAATCTTCTTTGTTTTGTGTTTTACCTCGACGGCTGTATTGAATTTAAATGCGCAAACACATAAATAAATATTGACTATGCCTATATATATTCTGCTCGAGAAAAACAAATTAAACGTTTTCCGCTCTCCTGATTCTTTTTATTACCATTTCATTTCTCAGGGTTCTGTTATTTTTCTAACAACAGATTCTTTCCACTAATGGAGTTATGGAAAATCAAGGATACTGTATTTGGAAGGAATTGAAACGAGAGAGAAAGGATGATGTGTCGTTTCGCTCGAGTCATGCGCGGTAAAGATGGTATATTTCATGATTCCTTCAAGGACACACCCTGTCCCAGAAAGTGAATTGATCGAATAAAATGTCTTTTATTCAACCAACAAATTAACGGCAGCTGCTTCCCACCACCCGCCTTTCCCTGAGTTCGAGAGAAAAACGGAAGAGGTTTGATTCTCAATCTTTAAACTAATAACTTATAAGTTATCCCAAGAATCCATTCAGGTTCCATAAGAATATGGGAGCATAGCTTTAGCCTCTGGTACCATCCTCCCAAACTTTGTAACAAAAGTTCGTCCGCAATTTTCGCAACATTTGTACGCTTAGATCTTTTTTCGGTCGGCTCCATTTTTATTACCCAATATATTATGTCAAGGTCGTTAGTGGCGCGGGTTAATAATAGATGTCAGGAGCGATTTACTTGAAAATTCGATTCGAAGCGGACGAACTTTTGCTACAAAGTTTAAAAGGATGGTTATTGAATCGCGGCCCTCCCATATTCTTATGGAACCTGAATGAATTCTTGGTTATCCCAATAGATCGCCAGCCTATTCTCTTAAAAATAGGACATTACAAGCACTGTTGAAGACTGAAATAATATGATTGGCCCGATTTTATATTTACTTTTATTCAAACTTTAGAAATTAATTTCAACACCAAAAACTGGTCTAAATATTTCGAAAATAAATTCAATAGGTGTTCCATTTTTAGATCCAAGTTTTCCTTTAAACAATTCGACACGATGGCAACAGGTTTTTTTTTTTTTTTTTTTTTTTTTTTTTTTTTTTCGGCGTGTAACGTAACGTCTTTACGCCCGGACAGCGGCCGCGATTGCGAACCAGGTGTGGCGCCAAGGCGTAAGGCCTTGAGCAACTCAGTTATGGTAAGTAACTACGCAGGGATGAGGACTGGGAATTGCCCACGCGACGGAAGGAGATGGGAATGGGGAAGAGGAAGGACCATTCCGTCGCGGACCATTCGCAACACTCCCTATGGGCAAGGGACCTGCGATTCGAGCAGGACAACACCCAGACCTTGCCACTGAGACGCCAGTTTACAGGAGTGCGCCACCACTCCCGGCATGGCAACAGGTTTCCGGTTCTAAGGATTTGACTCTTGACACGATTAGTGCGCAATTTTGTTCAAACAAAATTGCTTTATGAAAAAAATCGATAAAAGAAACTTGTTTTTAATCTTTCGCAAAGAATCAGCGTAGCCCGGTTTTTAACCGTATTATATTAAATAGGGAAATAACATTTCGTGCCAATTCACAATTATACAATGTTTGAAAGATCGGTAGAATAGGATAGAACACTTGGAAGAATTCGGGCGCAATTTTGTTCAAACAAGGGACATTCGTTTAAAGGTAGAATGCAACCTAATTACAAGTGATTTTTTATCGATTCCTTATCGTTTAAATAGGCCTAATCCATCGATAAAAAGTTTACAATACAAATATTAAACTAGAAATAAATTTAAAACTTACCCTGAAAATAGGCTTAGCGGGATTCATGGAGATCCTAAATTGCGTCCGTGTAAGGTCTAGCGACCAATGAGCAAAGGCCCGTCGTTCACGCGAGATCTCCACGAGACTTACGTCGCGCGCGATTGGTCGCTAGACCTTACACGCGAGGAAAACAGGACCTCCATGAATCCCACTAAGCCTATTTTCAGGGTAAGTTTTAAATTTATTTCTAGTTTAATATTTGTTTGTAAATATTTTCAGTAGTGGATTAGGCCTATTTAAACAATAAGGAATCGATAAAAAAATCACTTGTTGTTAGGTTGCATTCTCCCTTTAAGTACGAATTTACGAAATATTTCAATGTAAAATTGGATACATTTCTGGCGCTAATAACATTTTCCTTGTTCGAAGATCTCATTACAATTAAGCCACAGGTAAATAATCAATAAAAATGCAACTAAAACTATTTATGCTCCGGTATTGTTCGTGTGGCAATTCAGTGTCGTCAATTAACCAACGAGGATTACAAAAGACGAGCTCCTTGAATTTTGCGATAAAGATTGCCGACGATAAGAAAGATTCCGACGCAAGTTAGGATCAAAATAAACGAAATGAAAATTTGTTTCAGATCATTGTAGCCAATGTAAACTATTTCTTCCGATTCTTCCGCAATTGCATTTGCTCGGTCAAGTTTGTAATTTTGGTATGAAAAACATTTTTCTAAAAAACCCCCTTCGATGATTCTTCTAATCCTGAGTAAACGATTTAAGAAATTAATGTCATAAGCTACGTTAATCTGTTTAAAAATCTCTATTGAAATCCCAAAGTTTCAGAAATCGCAATTTTATTCCACCTTTTTTTTTTTATTTTTTTACCTACCCCTGATTAAATATTTCGATAAATTGAAAAGTTCGTCCGTAACCCATTGCCGCGTAGAATGAAGAGATCCTCTCTTTGGGAATATGAACCACCAACTGTTTGAGGGAATTATCTTTTTGATCGTGTAAATATCGAAAAAAAAGTTTTTTGTTGACGATTAGAGCGAAATTGGAACCCTTAACAGCCCGGGCTGCTTCCAAAAATGAACTCTTCCTGTTTCGTTTCTTATTTTTTTCCAATACTTTTCCCAAATAAAGGACATCAGCGTTGTCGCATTTCTATTGATTGGCAATGAATCAAACAAAATTCTTAACGGTTAAAAAAAACCAGGTCACAATAAACTGTTTAATTTAAAACAAGGTTTCTTAATAATGAAGAAAATCTGTGTAATTTTGTATTTTAAGGTCAGGATCGTACCTTCAACAGAGCCTCTACCACATCCCATCCATTAATCAAGCCGATTGAAACGGTTCCACTTCGAACAGCGTGTACTAAATCCTTAATGGTGTTTAAATTGGCCCCCTCGGGTTTGGCGCCGACAGAATAGGAGAGGGTGGAATTGTACAATTTGAATAAGCAGCCGACAATAATGGTCACGGTAGCAATGGTCACGTTTAACCAAGATCTCGAAGGAATGACGCAGCGAGTTTCTAAACGAATCAAAACAATTCTGACATTAATTATTGAATGTTGACGGACCAAGGATGAAATCGCACCTAATCCAATTTGCCTCGAGATTACGTTCCACGAAGAAAACGGATCCATAATGGGTTTCAACTTAGGAAATAACAATTGAATTGATTTGGAAATGACGACATACGAACAGAAGAGCGTGAGGATCAGAAACCAAAGCTAAAGTAGACGTGGAAATATCAGAAGCAGATCACACAGGAAGTTTACATCTGTAATGCTTTCTATAGTAACCATCTTTGACGGAAAGATTTGCGAGAAGGGGTTTAAATTTCCAGCACCCCTTCAAAATTTTCATTTTTCGTTTTTCCTCTCTCGTGAAATTCTAAAGTAGGGGGAATTGCATAGGGGGCATATAAGGCCAGCCCACAAATATATCGGCCACTGACTAGCAGTTTGAGCACGTGACTTGTTTTCCAGTGTAGACTGTAGACTCCGACACCGCCGATTACGCGCAGACCGTAGTTTAACTTTTCAATATGATCCGTAAAACTTAAAAAAGTTGAGCGTGACTCTGCCAACAGTGGTAAGCGGCTGTCGACTGGCCACGAAGTGCAGGTACGGTGAGAGACCGTCCGTGGGAAACCACGAAAGTAAAAGTAAAATTGAATATTCTGCCCAGGCTCGTTCATGGGAGGGCTGAGAGACGCGACATAACGCCGATAAACCCCGCGGTTCATGGCTTACGCCGTCGCCTGGTAAAAAACTCGGCATGCCGCCGCCGAAACTGAAAACATACGGTCACGCCGCTGCGGCTGCGGCCGCGTCGCAGTCTATCTTCAGCTAGTCTCGTTTCCTCTAAGGGGGGGGGGGGTGAAATTTTAGTTATGGTATGATTGGCTTATAGAAATAAGACACGCCTTGATTTAGTTCTCGTTTCTCTCGCTAGCTGGCAACCCTAGAAATCGGTGCCGAAGTTTGCGACATCCCCCGATAGGTGGCGAGTTGTAGCCTAAAAATCTAGATTACCCGTCAAAGACGGGTTTGAAGCGGAGCGGAGATGTAAACTTCCTATGTGATCGGCTTCTGGAAATATGAATGTGTTCTTGAATTAAATATTATCAAAGTAACGCTTATCGGATCGAGATTTCTTCTCAGAAGATGCCAAAAATAACCACGGTTACAAACTTACAGATAAAAGAATAAAAATATGAATTACTCTCGTTTGAAATGGATCGAAGAAAAACGAACAGCTTGCGACGCGATGACTGGCCACCTTCTTCGTTACGAAAATGACTTCATCTTGGTAAAAGATTGGTGAATACGAGATAGCTTCAAGCCGCTGTGGTGACACCAAAAGAACGTAGCCCATAAAATCAGCTTCCTACAATTTTTGCGCAGATTTAATACGTATACTTAAAATAGTTGCCATAAATTTAGAGTTTGAAACTAAACAAAAAATGACTACTTGATATATTCAAAATTCTGGAAAATACTGGCTAACTACAGCAAATAATTTTGCATATTTTGATTATGGGTTCTAACAGAAGCCGATGAAACCCTCCTTTGAAGTCTACTACTGTAATGTTCGATATAGCGCTCCTCTCTGTATGGGTAAAATTCCCAATTTTACGAGATCGGAGGGGGTCCTACTTCATACCCCCCTGTCTACTGAAAATTGGAAATTCTCTCTCCCCACAAACGACGACGTTTTTTTGACGAACTCCAAGGCTGCTAGAGATATTCGCTCGACGAACACCCTCTCCGAAAATATCTACCGTTAGGAGGCGTACAAGACCCGGGAGTAATAGCTTTCAAAGGAGGGTTTCATCGGCTTCTGGTTCTAACCGTAAAATTTGCGGTGATTAAACCCCAAAAATCTTTGAAAGACTAACAATTAAACCGATTGATATTTTAAACGAAATCAACCGTGAAAAAATTTCAAGCCCACAGCTCACGGTAGCTTCGTACCTTCCTTTGTAGCATTCCAATCAATCCATCGAAAGATCCATTTCCTGTTGGTACCCCGAATTTTCCGGTTTTCGGTAATACCAAACGATATCTGTCCAGACAAATATTAACAATTCTCTTAGCGAATTGATTCGAGCTAATCTATGGCAAATACAATACTTGAATCCGAGAAGAAACGCCAATAGCTCTAAAAAACGAAAATAAGGACCAGTACGACCTACGAGGCTGCCATCATTCAGTCGGTCAATTACAAAATTGCTATTCTAGATAATAAACGATAATTTGATACTTGCAAATCATCATCCTTAAGCACACAGCCTAGCTAGCGCAAATAGCCAATCGTGTGTTAAGCGAGAAAGTAATATGGATTTAAAGGGGTTCTTAAAAATCGAAAATTTAGATCTCGGAATTCGTATAATTTTTATTAATTGGATAAAATCTACTAAATTCTGATGTATATTATCTGTTTGATTAAAAATAGACTATTTTTCATCCGAGTTAACGTATTCGAAGATAAAGTAAAAAAACATATCCGTTTTTATCCAAAAATAGCCTTATCTTAGAATATTATAGACGTTATACGTTCGGATAAAAAAATTCAAAATTTATTTTCGTGAAAAATAATGAATAAAAAGATGATTTAAAATCTTAGTTTCGTCGTTTTATTTATATTCTTCAAATTAAAAGTCAATTTGAAATATTTTTCTTATATTTTAGACTAATTCTGGAAACGCGAATTTTATTATCCATCGTTATACGTTTCAATACGAGTAATTTGTTCTTAGATAAAGCGCCAAACGCTTATCTTCGGGTAAACCTTATAAATAGCTTACGTTTACTGTAGTTACATTGAATGTATGATTTACAAGCACCGGCATTCCAAATGGATTCCACAATCTTAGTCCAACTACATTATTACATTGGGTAATTAATATTAAATCTAGATTATGAACCAGTTAATCCCAAAAAAATTCCCATCAAAATCATGAAACATCGAAATATTATACAAGACTTAAAATTTTCTAAATCATGATTTAAATCTTGATATTTGACCGATAAATTTGTTTGAAATTAAAGCCCTAGTTAGAGGCCTCATTATGGTCGTGGACATCGCAATAATTAAGGAATATTTCATAATATAAATACAAGTGTTTAGGTTAATTGCCACTTTTAATTTTGATTAAGCTATAAAAATATGTATAAATTTGAAAACATTTTACCTTAAGAACCTTTTCTTCGGTGTTTTAATCTCGACGACTATATATGGAATTTGAACGCGCAAACACATTTACTGTATTGATTATGCACTGCTCGAAAAAAACAAAAGTTTCACGCTCTTGGTGATTTCATTTCTCAAAGTTTACTTTTCTAACTTATACTTTCCACTAATGGTTTAAAGAAAATTAAAGGGAGAATGCAACCTAATTACAAGTGATTTTTTATCGATTCCTTATCGTTTAAATAGGCCTAATCCATCGATAAAAAGTTTACAAAACAGATATTAAACTAGAAATAAATTTAAAACTTACCCGGAAAATAGGCTTAGCGGGATTCATGGAGATCCTGAATCGGGTTCGTGTAAGGTCTAGCGACCAATGAGCAAAGGCCTGTCGTTCACGCGAGACTTAAGTCGCGCGCGATTGGTCGCTAGACCTTACACGCGAGGAAAACAGGACCTCCATGAATCCCACTAAGCCTATTTTCAGGGTAAGTTTTAAATTTATTTCTAGTTTAATATTTGTTTGCAAATATTTTCAGTAATGTATTAGGCCTATTGAAACAATAAGGAATCGATAAAAAATCACTTGTTGTTAGGTTGCATTCTCCCTTTAAGGAGCATGTATAAAGAAAGGTAAGAAACGTGAGAGCGAGAGAGAGAAAATAGGGAGTGTGACGTTTGTCAAGGTTATCACCCTGCCACAAAAAGTTAATTGATCGCATACAATGTCTTTTATTAAATCGATAAATTAACTGCAGTTGGTTCCAACCACCCGTCTTTCCCTAAGAACGAGAGAAGTTTGCGAAGTGAGAAAAACAGAAGCCGGTTCTTTACAATCTTTAAACTAATAGAACTTACGATCGCGTTACTATTTCCCAATCGATTTTAAACGAGAAATTCAAATCGATATTGAAAATCGCTCTGTTACATTTGTTCACGTATCAACTTCATAAACAGATTTATTTTAGTTTCAACTAAAACTTAGCGAATCGGTATATGCTCTTTCGACCGAATTCCCATATGAACGAAATCCCATTCGGCCGAATAGCTGCAATTTCTAGCCCATTGGGCTGGGAAAAAGGTTTCTTCCCATTCGACCGAATGGGCTAATAAATTCAAAAATTTAATTCAATCGAATAGAAGCATACGCATAATTATATATGTAATACGTTGAATGGAACTTTTGTTAAGCTAGGTTCTTCGTACGTAAACGGTAGTAAAAAAAGTACAATAATGCAGTTTTAAATAATATTTATTTGAAAGGTTAGGTTAGGTTAGGTTAGGTTATACCTTGGAAATACCCCAAAAATTTCAAAAACCGCCAAAGCGCGGGTTTTTCGGTCGAATGGGATTGGGTTCGGTCGAATGGGAATTCGGTCGAAAGGACCCAAAGCGTTGAATCCGCTTGAAGACTAATAGAACCAGAAGCCGATGAAACCCTCCTTTGAAGTCGACTACTCTAATGTTCCGTGTAGCGCTCCTCTCTGTATGGGTAAAATTCCCAATTTTACGAGATCGGAGGGGTCCTACTTCATACCCCCTGACTACGAAAAATTGGAAATTCTCTCGCTCCACCAACGACGACGTTTTTTTTGACGAACTCCAAGGTTGCTAGAGATATTAGCTCGACGAACTCCCGCTCCGAAAATATCTGCCGTTAGGAGGCGTACGAATCGCGCTTTTTGAAACTAACCCATACAGAGAGGGGTAGACAAGACCCGGGAGTAATAGACTTCAAAGGAGGGTTTCATCGATTTTTGATAGAACTCATTCTTGGGAATCCTTGGAAATTCGGGAATTTACGTGGGAATCGGTGCTTGAGAGAGTTGAAACCAGACGACGCTCTTTTAAAAGACATCTAAATTGTTTATGTCCAGTTGCTGATTCCTATTGAATGTGGGAATTCTGACATACGTATTCATATTTTGAATCGTTTTCTTAACGATCTTACGGAAAATGCTAGTCAATTTCCATTTCAGAACTGTTCCATTTAGATACTCGATTAGGTAATCAGCAGATTTTTCAAATACCGTTTTGTATCATTGTAAAATTACAACCGTAATTACTTTAAGCTTCAATTATGTTTCGAAAAAGAGAAACAGTAATTTAATTCTTCCCCCTTTCGACACGATGCCAATCGGTTTTCCGTTTCTATCGACACTTGCAAGAAGTCGTGTGGCAAATCAATGACGTCAATTAACCAATGAGGATTACAAAAGACGAGTTGTTTTAACTCCTCGAATGTTGCGATAAAGATTGCCGACGATAAGAAAGATGCCGACGAAAGTTAGGATCAAAATAAATGAATAGAGAATTTGTTTCAGATCATTGTAGCCAATGAAAACTATTTCTTCGGGTTCTTCCGCAATTGCATTTGCTCGCTCAAGTTTATAGTTTTGGTGTGATAAACATTTTTCGTAAAAACCCCCTTCTTCGATTCTTCTAATCCTGAATAAATGATTTTGGAAATTCTTGTCAAATGCTACGCTAATCTGTTTAAAAATTTCTATTGAAATCCCGAAACCTTGAAGCAGTTTTGAGATTTTTGAAATACGATACGGAATCGTTAGAAAACACTTTTCTGCCCTTTTGCTATTTTAACTTACCCTTGATTAAATATTTCTTTGAATTGAAAACTCCGACCGTAAGCCATTGCCACGTAGATGGAAAATATCCTTTCTTTGGGAATATGAACCACTAACTGTTTCAGGGAACTATCATCTTGATCATGTAACAAACGAAAAAAAGTTTTTTTGTTCATGATGAAAGCGAAATTGGAATGCTCAATAGCCCGGGCTGCTTCCAAAATTGAACTCTTTCTGTTACGCTTCTTATTTTTTTCCAATACTTTTCCCAAATAAACCACATCAGCGTTAACGGAATTCTAGTGATTGGAAATGAATCAAACAAAATACTTAACGGTTAAAACACCAGGTCACGATAGTGTGTTTATATCAAGGAAGATGAAGGGAGAGGAACGGCCACTAGTATAGCACAACCCGTCCGTGAAATGTCTGAAGATGACGTAGTTTTCCTCTCTCGCTTCTGTGTCCAAAGAAGCTAACTGCGCTTTTTTGGTGCGCACTCACGTGACATACCTACATCATCTCGCATCAAATTACAGCAGGCTATATCCTAGGCGCCTTAGCTGCACCTGAATAATTTCGGATTTCCCTGGAAGAGTGGGCTTGGGGAGTGTTTTAGTCCGCTCTCTCACGGATTGTAATGGTACAAGGTCATCCTTTTATTCGCGGGTGCCAAATTTCGTACAACATGAAGTTGGGGACCCTCTTTCAATAACCCTCCTTTCATTTCTAAGTAAACAATTCTTAGAAATAAAGGAAAGAGTAGGTTTATACGCGCTGTCAAATTAAGATGAACCATAGATAGTGAACCAGCTGCGGGCGAATGGTCACCAAACGTGATGATCAGCGCGCGTAAAGCGAGGCGCTCAATATCCCAATAAATAAACTATTCGTAAGGATAACGGATAAGGTAAATATTTACGCGGTGCAAACTGTGGTGGAATCGAAACCTTATTGTAAATTGGCAACCCTGCTGAGAAAATCCATAGCTCGCTCCTTCTCTAGCAAGGAGTCACGAGTGTTACACGTAGCGTGCGCGAAAAAGGATGCGCATTAGAAAATACGTATCAGCAAAGGGGGGAAACAAAGTGGGAATTGAAAACAGAAGCTGACTTTGAACGACGCAAGTTATAACATGAGGTGGGCGTTCCTATCCATTCATCTTCCTTGAGCAGAATCTACCAAGCCAGAAAACAGGTGTAATTTCGTGTTAAATTGTAAGGAGGATCCTACCTTCATCATTGCCTCAAACACACCCATATACCTATGTAATCCCATTGAAAAAGTTCCACTTCGAACAGCATGTGCCAAGTCCTTAATGGTGTTCAAATTGGCCCCCTCGGGTTTGGTGACGACAGAATAGGACAGAGTTGAATTGTACAATTTGAATAGGCAGCCGACAATGATGGTCAAGGTAGCGATGGCCACCTTTAACCACGATCTCGAAGGAATGACGCAGCGAGTTTCTAAACGAATCAAAACATTTCCGACTTTAATTATTGGATGTCGACGGACCAACGACGAAATCGCACCTAATCCAATTTGCCTCGAGATTACGTTCCACGAAGAAAACGGTTCCATAATGGGTTTCAACTTAGGAAATAACAATCGAATCGATTTGGAAATAACGAAAAACGAACAGAACAGAGTGAAGATGAGAAACCAAAGCTAAAAAGACGCGTGAAAAAAAACACGTTTAAGTAACGCGTATCGAATTTAATAATTTAACAAGTTATCTCTTTTTAATTGCGCCACGAAAATATGAAGAGACCATCTTGTTTCGCAAACTGTATTGTAGATCTCCAAAAACGACCACGGTTACACACTTACAGGAGAATTTAACTTATGATTACACGTGAAGAATAGAAATGAATTACTTTCGTTTGAAATGGCTCGAAGAAAAATGAACAGCTTTCGACGCGCTGACTGGCCACCTTCTTCGTTATGAAAATGACTTCATCTTGGTAAAAGATTGGTGAATAAGAGGTAAGTTTAAGTCGCTGTGGTGACACCAAAAGACAGTTCCCCGTAAAATCAGCTTCCTATATTTTTTGTGCGGATTTAAAATATAATTCAATACGTATACTTAAAACAGTTTTGCTATAAAAACCGGAAAAAATAATGTAGAGTTTCAAACAAAACAAGAAACGAATACTTGGAATATAGGTCTTAGAAAATACTGGCTAAACTACTAAAGCCCTTTTCAAAACTCGGCAAAGTAATTCGCGGTGATTACCGCTCTTGATAAACCCGAAAAATCTTTGAAAGATCAATGATTGAAGCGATTGAAGTTTTAAACGAAATCATTTGTGAAAATATTTCGAGTCAAAATTTTCCGCTCACGGTAGCTTCGTACCTTTCTTAGCAGCATTCCTATCATTCCATCGAAGGTTCCATTTCCAGTAGGTAACCCGAAGGTACCCGTTTTCGGTAATACCAAACGATATCTGTCCAGACAAATAGTTACAATTCTCTTAGCGAATTGATTCGAACTAGTCAATGGCAAATACAATACTTGAAGCCGAGAAGAAACGCCAATAGCTCGAAAAAACGAAAGCGGGGACCAGAGCGACCTACGATGCTGCCGTCATTCAGGCGATCAATTATAAAACTGGTGTCCTGGATAATAAACAATAAATGAATACAAATACTATGAGAATTGTTTATAAATAAAGCTTACGTTTAGTATAGTTACTGTGAATGTGTGGTTTACAAGCAACTTCATTACGAGTGGATTCCTTAAACTTAATAATAAGTCACTCGCTAATACGTTAACCCTGTATTGGTAATGAGATTCCAGTAAATCCCAAAATCCCGTAATGCCCAAAAAAACATTCCGATCAAAATTACAGACAAACATTTTCTAAATCTTAATAAATATGTTTGAAATGTCTGCAAGCAGGACCTTCGTCTATCCAAATAACAGCCCAAGTTAGTGGCCCATTATGGTTTAGGACATCGCAAAAATTAAGTGGTCCTTTTATAAATAAAGGCTCTAGCAGAGGTATATAATAACCCCCTTCGGGGGGAAGTATGAAAGGTAGGCAAAATCGACGAACAATAAGTGCCCGGCGTAAATCGCGGCGGATCGACACACCGCTTTACTCCCAAAAAATAGTTACACCATTTTGAACCTCACTATATTTTCCCTACGCACACTTCCGGAACAGTTTGCGAGCTGAAGTCAACCTTCGACTCCATTTTAACAGACAGCCTGATTCCTGAGACAGGAAGTTCTAAACACAAATCGAGCCGTCTTGTTTATACAAAGACCCTTTACTAGAGTAGCGACATTGAGAAGTCCAGCGCGAGCTAGTGGCCTAGATAGTCAGCAGCGGGCTCTTGTTGTTCGTCAGTGGCGGCGGACGGTTCTTATTTGGGGGGGGGGGGGACATTTTTCGTTAAAGAACTTGGAAACAAGTTGCTCAAGACCAATATACCTGAAGGCTATGGTTGTACCAAGAAGGATCAGACAAGGAGAGGAAAAGTGGGGCTGCGTTGAGTTAGAGAGAGAAGAACCAACCTCCCACTCGGTTGGAAAGGTGGATAGGAAATTCTCGAGGTAAACTGTTGTCACGTGGTCGCTAGCGTCGTCGGCTACTACGCGTCTCATAAAGGATCCGTTTTACAAACGTGACAACATTTTACCACGAAACATCTCTACCCCCGTTCTCCCAGAGTGGGAGTTTAGGCGGACGCAGTAAGAACCGCGCCGTTCCCACTTTTCCTCTCCTTGTCTGATCCTTCTTGGTTGTACTATCGCTCTTCTACAGACGGACTCGCGTAGAAATAAATCATATACCTTATTTAAAGACAGTCTCTTTATAATTTTTGTTATTATATTATATTATTTTCTTAAAAACTCCAAACAGGTTGAGATTATAGACTGATTTTTCTTATAATTCATTGAATTCAATTATATTCTGAGATTAATCAGAGTATTGACTGAACAATTTGGGGAGGGACACGTATATTGGTTGTCCCCACCTGGTTTAATTGAGGGGGGACAATGTTCCCCTGTCCCCACCCGTTCCGCCGCCACTGTTGTTCGTGATTTTTAGCATTGGTAGTATAGGGGCTTTCATACTTCCCCCGAAGGGGGTTATTATATACCTCTGGCTCTAGTCACTTTAAGACGATTAAAAAATATTCTAAGAATGATAAGGAATAGACTTCAGTTTAGGATTTAAAGGGAGACTGAAGGAAATATCAAAAACCCTATTTTGATGATTAAATGGCGATGCTGCCTTTGAAATACTTTGATTTTAATTAATTTCACTGAAATTTTCGTTCAAAATTAGCATCCCCCCCTACAAATTTAAAGCGCCCGACATCTTTGTTAATGTACCAAAGAGGAGGCCAGCCAATCAGAATATTTCTTTAGGAAAGTCTTACGCATTATGTTAGATGATGGCGCCACAGTCTCCGAATACTTCTCTCGAATTGATATAGATTTTTATGAGAAATGTGGCGCCACCATTTGGGGACTTTTACTATTGGAATAAAAAGACGAGATTTGATTGGCTCGCCTCCCCTTATCTCCAGAGCGGGATTCAAAATGGTGTTCGACCTGTAAACTCGAAATTTAAAAGTACTTATTTAAATACCTTTTTTTTTCGCAATTTAACTATTTTAGATACTTTTTTTGGTAAGTCTAAATAATGTATTTTATGGTCTAATAAATCTAAAAATTAAGCTATCGCGTATTACACACGATTTCCTTCAGTCTCCCTTTAATATAATTACAAGTGATTTGATTCCCACTTTTAATTTCCAATAAACTATAAAAAATATATAAATCTGAAAACTTTTTACCTTAAGAGTGTTTTAATCTCGAAGGCTGCATCGCATTCAAACGAGCAAACACCTTCACTGTAGAACTCTAACCTTATACAAAAATCGACGAATATTCTGCCCGAGAAAAACAAATTAAACGTTTTCCGCTCTCCTGATTTTTTTTTATTACCACTGCATTTCTCATGGTCCAGTTATTTTTCTAAATACATAATCTTTCCACTAATGGAGTTACAGAAAATTAGCGTTTGTAGTCCTCTTACATACAGAATGCTTGGGAAAAAATTCAATACACCTCTTTCATTTATTTTTACCCCTACCAAAGGGGGTAGGCAACCACAGAATCAGACAAGCAATGGGGGTGAAACATCGCCGTCATTGCGCATGAGCTCATCATCCCCCTTTACAGGTGTGATTCAGTGGGTTGCCTACCCCCTTTAGAGGGGGTAAAAATAAATGAAAGAGGTCTATACCGAACATGATCCCTGTTTTCTAGCGCTTTTCTCATAGCGGATTTGACAAGAACTAAAATAACTAATATCAAGGGTAAATCATGCTTCAAGTTTACAACAAAGCGTATTACGATTGGTATGTGAAAGTTTCGTCGTCAGAGCTTTCACCAGAGGAAAAAATCCAAACTCTAAACGGTCGAGATACGGAATTCGAAATTGCCCTCTAGCGGTTGAGATTGGAACTAAGTAGGCGGTGATAATATCGCACTGAACTTTCTAGACGTTTACGGGGGTGGAAATGTATCGACGGAAAACGACTCTCCCCTCTCTCTCTCGTGAAACGAAGGAGCGTGTCTCGCCAGGC
Source organism: Odiellus spinosus (assembly GCA_963920705.1). Classification (NCBI taxonomy): domain Eukaryota; kingdom Metazoa; phylum Arthropoda; class Arachnida; order Opiliones; family Phalangiidae; genus Odiellus; species Odiellus spinosus. Next base: position 14,398,787 of record OY987232.1, on the reverse strand, counting down.
CGTCGCGATTTCGAGTCTAATTTACTCTAGAAAGAATATACCGGGCCTGGCCACCTTTCCCTACAAATTTCGGAATACTTAGAAACCGTGGACCTGGACAAATCGGACTCACTTCAGCGTCTAATAAACTTGAAGGATTATTATTATTATATACGGATAAAAATCGATAATACGAAATATTTCAAAGTAAAATCAGAAGCCGATGAAACCCTCCTTTGAAGTCTACTACTCCAATGTTCCATATAGCGCTCCTCTCTGTATGGGTAAAATTACCAATTTTACGAGTTAGAAGGGGTCCTACTTCATCCCCCCTGTCTACGGAAAATTGGAAATTCTCTCTCCACAAACGACGACGTTTTTTGGACGAACTCCAAGGCTGCTAGATATATTCGCTGGACGAGCTCCCGCTCCGAAAACATCTACCGTTAGGAGGCGTACGAATCGCGCCTTTTGAGAATAACCCATATAGAGAGGGGTAGACAAGACTCGGGAGTAATAGACTTCAAAGGAGGGTTTCATCGGCTTCTGCTAGCGCCAATAACATTTCTTTGTTCCAAGATCTCTTTACAATTAAGCAACAGATAAATAATCTATTGTTCGTGTGTCAATTCATTGACGTCAATTAACCAATGAGGATTACAAAAGACGAGTTGTTTTAGCTCCTCGAATCTTGCGATAAATATCGCCGAGAATAAGAAGGATGCCGACGCAAGTTAGGATCAAAATAAATGAATTTAAAATTTGCTTAAGGTCATGGTAGCCAATCTAAATTATTCCGTCAGATTCTCTTGAAATTGCGTTTGCTCGGTCAAGTATGAAATTGACCAAGTATGAAAGACCGCTACTAAATAACCCTTTACTACCGCCTTAACCTTTAGAGTTGCCCATCACGGTACAATAGGGCTTAAATTGTTACTCGTCTTGCTTTGAGTTCATTGAAACAAACTCTTCGGTGAAAAATACCACGTAACTTATCATTATGAAGTACAACTGACATATCGTAGCTTTAGTTACGGGGAAATTTCGAAAAACCATAAATTGGAATATGTTCATTGATGACGACACTGTTTTTCCGAACACAAGTATCCCAGTTAACTCTGGCAATGACTTGTTTGATGACTGCAAACGATGAATTCGTATATGAACTTCTTTCGCAAAGATTCGGCTCTCATTTCCAATCTCGGCCAGTGAAAATGAAACCAATAAAGACGATGAAACTCCAACGATCACAGCTATATAGATCAGCTGGTTTGTCCAAGATTCTATGAAATCAAGAATTTATATTGCCTTTACTGTATTTCGACTCATAGCCCCAGAGATACTATCAGGAAAGGTCCAGTTTTATGTCAAAGCCCATCACTTAAAATTGCCAAAAAAGTCATCACCCCTGTCTGGCTCGAGTGGTTTGGACTCCTCCTCGATATTTTGAGTCGGGAGAGAGGGACGGAATTTAGGCGGGCCGCGCTTGGTTATATTGTCTTCCCCCCAACTCCGTAATTTCTCTATAGAGTGGCGCTTTCAATTTCACATTTCATACCGATTACGGCCGCTAGAGTGTCTCGAATCATAATCTGCGGTTACATTTACGTGTCCCTTTGCAGATAGGTACTTACCACCCCCTCCCCCCACATGTCCGTGCGCAGGGTGGGGGTAGTGTTCCATCCTTGTCGTTGTGAGGGGGCCCGAGTTCTAGGATCCGTCCTAGTTCCGCGAATTGGAACACGGCCGTCTCGCCCACACCCGGCCGACTAGCAGGGCCCGTCCTGGGCCCTGGCAGCTCCCTCTGCCTTTGAGTCGGTCTTGTTGGGTCACGGTTACATTACGGGGGCCGTATGGCACTGCTGTGAGGGTTCTGGTCGCCAAGCCATATACCTTTCCTTCTGCTGCCTTAGCCTCCTCACGTGTGTGCGGGTGTACTGGTCTGGGGTTCTTCGGTTCCCGTTGTTTGGCCTTGTTACCCGTTCCGGGCACGGTTTCGCGTGCGGCACTTTAGGGACAAATGATGTAGCCGCACGGATTGGCGGGGGTGTAGTGTACTAGTTTACGGAGCACCCCCTTAACAATCAAACCTGATGATAGGTACTTACCAATTGGGTCGTTTTCTAATAACCATGGTACGTTACAGACAAAACTACAGGTCCAATCCAATAACCAGATCAAATAAGGCAAGCCATAAATACTATTGAATCGATGAACTAATCCCATTAATTCAGTGTAAAAATTGATGATATCTCTTTCGTTACCGCAACCCGGCGTTCTTAGCGAGGAAATCAAATCGGTCATCGCTTCCCTCAGTTCAAAGGCGAATTTAATCGCGATTAACTGCGAAATTAACGACGGAACCAAGCTAACTTGATTAAAAGTCATATCCACTTTCGAAACAATTTCGTACAATCTGTGGTCGTTGATTAATATCGAAGAATTGTAAAGGTAAGCTTTTATGTAGTAAGCTTGCTTCGATTTATCGAGCAAACAAAGCCAACGGTAGTTCCCAAAGACGTTAATTACAAAGGATAAAACCAACAGACCCGAAGTTACGCGATAAAGTCGTCCGTTCGAGTTTCCTGAAGATATTACATTGAAAGCTTCCGATATTTTGACTCCAGTCGTCCATAGTTTGGTCCCGAAGTCCGATATACTTTTAGTGTTACTTAAAAGATGCTGGGCAGAATATGCCGAGGTTATAAGTTTGACTAAATCGGGCAAGTTGAAAAAGATTTGCCAAAAATCGGTTAAAGTCGCGTAATTTATACAGTAACTTATCACGTTCAAAGTATAGCCGTAAATTACCACGAATGCCAAGATATTTCGCCAGTTAGGCATCGGAATGATGAGATATTTTCTTCTTACGTCATTAAGTTTAAAAATACCAACACCCACGGTTAACCGATATAAAAACGAATGTTTGAAGTCTTGGGCCATTTTACTTCATCAAACCCAAGTCCTTTGGGCGTTCTGATTATCGAAAAAAATTCAACACCAATCACAGACCCAATTAAAATATCATTTAAATTAATTATAACATTAAACACAGGCGTTAAAATAGTTACTGTTGGTTTTAAATGGATAGATTTAACTGCCGGAGAGCTGTTAGTTGGTCATACTCTAGCGAAGAATTAAAAATAATGGATACAGAAGTAAAATCTATACTTAAGGCGGATGCACACAAACCAATTGTCTCACGTTTAAGGAAAAAACGTCCATATAAGTCTATGGTCACGTGCAAGAAACGTGCAAAAATCTGCAAGTGTGCATACGTCTTGAATATACATTAATTTATTTAAGATAGCGTGCGAGGTCGCGCACACTCATATTTATTGCATGTAGATGCATTTTCATATCTAAAGCCCCGTTTTCATGGTCGGGTGTACGCTAAAACTAGCGTGGAGAAACTGCTAGCGTATTTTTTTCGCGCGTTATTTTAGTAGCGCTCGAAGCTATGATGTGTGTTTCGTTTAGATATTCGCGTGTATAGCTTACAAGCGACCATGAAAACGGGGCTTAACATTATCATTCAAAACACTAGTTTTTCTTTAGAGGATGCGTGAAAGAAGCAATGGTCCCGTTATGACGTTAAGAAGATAGAAAAGGGTTATTTAGTTCGATGAATAAACACGAGATGGCCCCGATTTTCATAATAGGGGTCTCAGGGTAAGGATTGTTTTTTCTATTACTTCTTTTCCCAGTATCCCACATGGGTGGGCACGCTGTAGGCCAGACGGTGACGGTTCTATAGTATGTCGACATCTTCGAGTTTACGTGTAAAACACCGTTATAATAGGTGTTAAAAGATCAAAGTTATGGCCATTTCAAGATAGCAATATAGGGGTCATTTTCGGATTTTTGCTAGGTTTCCATCAGTGCCGAAATAGTCTTTATCGAGTGGCTCGTGTTAATTTTATTATTTTATATTAATCTAGGAGATACCTTCTTTCTAATGGTGCAATCGGTTTATGCCTAGGTGTTAAAATAAAAAAGTTACGTCCATTTCAAGATAGGGGTCATTTTTGGATTTTTGCAAGGTTTCCATCAGTGGCGAAATAGTCTTTAACGAGTGGCTCGCGTTAATTTTATTATTTTATATTAATCTAGGAGATACCTTCTTTCTAATGGTGCAATCGGTTTATGCGTAGGCGATAAAATAAAAAAGTTACGGCCATTTCAAGATAGGGGTAATTTTTGGATTTATGCAAGGTTTCCATCAGTGGTGAAATAGTCTTTTACGAGTGGCTCATGTTAATTTTATGATTTTATATTAATCTAGGAAATACCTTCTTTCAAATGGTGCAATCGGTTTAAGCCTAGGTATTAAAATAAAAAAGTTACGACCATTTCAAGATAGGGGTCATTTTTGGATTTTTGCTAGATTTCCATCAGTGGCGAAATAGTCTTTAACGAGTGGCTCATGTTAATTTTATTACTTTATATCAATCTAGGAAATACCTTCTTTCAAATGGTGCAATCGGTTTATGCCTAGGTGTTAAAATAAAAAGGTTACGGCCATTTCAAGATAGGGGTAATTTTTGGATTTTTGCAAGGTTTCCATCAGTGGCGAAATAGTCTTTAACGAGTGGCTCGTGTTAATTTTATTATTTTAAATTAATCAATTTAAAACTTATCCAGAAAATGGGCTTAGCTGGATTCATGGAGAACCTGAATTTTTTCGCATTGAAGGGTTTCGTTATAACCAGACGCAGAGCATTACACGTGAAAATCCGCCTTATATTGACACGAAATGATAGAGGTAGCGACTAAGTGATTAAAATCTACATTGTCCCTTACGCGTGTGACACTTCAATGAACATAGAAACTACTGGAAAGAATCAATAAACGTAGAGACCAGTGAGCGAAATCGTAAGTGCTAAGCCTTGGCTAATTTATTGGATGAAAGTGAAGTTAATGGTTTGACCTTAACGTCACTAGAAGCTAATTAATGCCGATGTTCTTAGGACTTCAAATAGTAATACATAATATTAAATTTAAAAGGCATAACGCAACCCGAAATTCATTAAAAAGTTTCAAAAAATATTTTCTTATTGAAATAATTGATCAAATATTGAAGAAATAAATTATATTTATTTTCAAAAAATACTAATTTTTAAGATAACTCATTGGATTTATCGTGTGAATGAAGTAACTTATGTTTATTTAGATTAATTTTATTTCGAGTAGCGTATGAACACTGGTCGCATTTAAATGTCTTATCGGACGAATGGTATAATTTATGGCTATTTAAATCCTGTTTCCTACTTGAAGAGTAGGGACACTGGTCGCATTGATAGGGCTTAGGGGGAGAATGAATGAACTTGTGATTATTAAGATCTTTTTTCCAACGAGATGAGAATGAACACTGGTCGCATTTAAAGGGCATATCCCGCGAATTAATTAAGATGCATTCATTTAGATTAGGTTCCCGACGACCGGATTGGGAAAATTGGTCGCAATTCGAGGCATTATCGGAAGAATGAATACACTCGTGTATAGTAAGACTGTATTTCAAGTGAGTTGCGTAGGAACACTGGTCGCATTTAAAAATCTGATCATACGAATGTTTTATCATGTGTTTAGTAATATCATGTTTCCAACGTGAAGAGTAGGGACACTGGTCGCATTTAAAAGGCTTATCCGAAGAATGAGTAGACTTGTGTTTAATAAGAGTATCTTTCAAACGAGCAGCGTAGGAACACTGATCGCATTTAAATGGCTTATCGGTCGAATGAGTTATTTTGTGTCTATTAAAATTCTTTTTCAAAGGAGTAGCGTAGGAACACTGGTCGCAATTATAAAACTTATCCGAAGAATGAACTCTCTTGTGTCTAATAAGATTCTCTTTCAAACGAGAAGCGTAGGAACACTGGTCGCATTTAAATACTTTATCGGAAGAATGAATACTCTTGTGTTTAATTAGACTATCTTTCAATCGAGCAGCGTAAGAACACTGGTCGCATTTAAATGGTTTATCGGACGAATGGATTAACTTGTGCCTAATTAAACTCTTTTTCAAAGGTGAAGAGTAGGAACACTGGTCGCATTTGTGAATTAACTGTCCTAACTCCCGCGAAGTCTCGTCTTCGTCCATCATTTCTTTTTTAGCCGGCATTGTATCTGGTTCCGAATCTGTTTCAGACTCGTTGGAATCACTGACGAATTCCCTCTTGACATGGATTACAACCGAACTAAAGTTCTCATTGTTCGAATTCTGTTCTTCCGAGGAATTTTCTTCTTCAAGTGAACAAGACGCGGTAATTGTTTCATAATCGTCATTAGATTTCGATTCAGAGGGAAGCAGATACAGATCATCATGTTCTTCGACCTCTTTTTTTATAAGATATTCCGGGTCCATTATGTTTTTTTTAAATTTCCACGCTGCAAAACGAAAACCAAATAAGAGGTTCCAAAAATACTACTTTTGTCGAAGGTAAGCGTACTAACCCATCACTTAAAGTGAGAATGCAACCTAATTACAAGTGATTTTTTATCGATTCCTTATCGTTTAAATAAGCCTAATCCACCGATAAAAAGTTTACAATACAAATATTAAACTAGAAATAAATTTAAAACTTACCCTGAAAATAGGCTTAGCGGGATTCATGGAGATCCTGAATTGCGTCCGTGTAAGGTCTAGCGACCAATGAGCAAAGGCCCGTCGTTCACGCGAGACTTAAGTCGCGTGCGATTGGTCGCTAGACCTTACACGCGAGGAAAACAGGACCTCCATGAATCCCACTAAGCCTATTTTCAGGGTAAGTTTTAAATTTATTTCTAGTTTAATATTTGTTTGTAAATATTTTCAGTAGTGGATTAGGCCTATTTAAACGATAAGGAATGATAAAAAATCACTTGTAATTAGGTTGCATTCTCCCTTTAAGGGTAGTAAAATAAGTCTTTAAGGCATACAGGGCACAGTGCGCCCAAAACAAATGAGTTTAACGTTAATTTAATTGCGAATCGGTATATTATCTTTTATTTAGCTAAGCTTCCAGAACCCTCGATTACCCTGATTTAAAGCAGACGCCACTTAAAAAAAACCGGGAAACAAGGCTACCAGAAAAGGCGAGAACAAAGCCCATCGGCCTTCCAATCCACTTCTATTTATTCTCCTTGGTTTGGTTAAGCCAACCGATGGACTCCAACCATTCCGTTTTATATCAAATAACTTCGCGTATATAATATAATAATAACACACGTACATTGTCCAATTAATTATCATATATCTCTTACCTTTTCTTCAAAAGATTAAGAGTCTAACTAGCAGAGTTTTAATAAAATAAACTCTGTTCTTTCTCACTTCGAGCCACACCCGTATTTTGTAGGCACTACTATCGATCTAGCAGACATCAATTTGGCAGAATGGATGTCGTTAATCTGGCTAACGAAAGTCAGGCTAAATATTTCACAGATTGTACCAGACTCGCGACTTGGAATATAGCTACAACCAGTGTCAGACCTACTTATCAAGATTTCGCTTTTCATGAATTTGACAGAGGTAGTCAATGGGGGCCAAAAAGGTCATTTGCCGTACCCTAACCACAAATGCCATCAGTTCGCGGTTTTCACTTAAATTTGAATTGAAATATACTATAGTTCATGATGTAATTTTGATAATTATAACGCGAGAGATTAGCGAATCTTGTTTAAAACTAACTTATCGAAATTTTATCATTTCCGTACCTATTATCTCACGTTCTAATATCGCTAGATTCTTCAACTTTACTTCCGACGAACCGTAAAGTCAGACGTAGTTCGTGGTATAATTTGACAATTTTAAGTTTAATTTTTCTCTATTTATGATGGAATGTTTGGGTTCTTCATTCTACCTTTGGAGAAGTTGCTGTCGTTGGCGATACTTTCACTAATAGGCCCTCAACTAATTAGGGAATTAAAACTCCTATTCCGGCGTAATTTATAAATATTAAGTTTAATTTTTCTCTAGTTACGATAAGAAATGTATATTATAACGTTGTTTTACGCGTAAACTCGAAAATGTCGCCACAATAGAGCCTATTATCCAGACCCGTCACTGTGTGGCCTACAGCCTGCCCACCTTCCGCGAAAGGCGGGATACTGGGGAAAGAGTTCTGTTGACTGGGAAATAAATCATTTCCAATCAAGCCTTACCCCCAGAAATACGAGACCCCTATTATGAAAATCAGTGCCATCTTCTTACGCATCCCTTAAAGGGAGAATGCAACCTAATTACAAGTGATTTTTTTATCGATTCCTTATCGTTTAAATAGGCCTAATCCAACGATAAAAAGTTTACAAAACAAATATTAAACTAGAAATAAATTTAAAACTTACCCTGAAAATAGGCTTAGCGGGATTCATGGAGATCCTGAATCGCGTCCGTGTAAGGTCTAGCGACCAATGAGCAAAGGCCCGTCGTTCACGCGAGATCTCCACGAGACTTACAGTCGCGTGCGATTGGTCGTTAGACCTGACACGTGAGGAAATCAGGACCTCCATGAATTCCGCTAAGCCTATTTTCAGGGTAAGTATTAAATTTATTTCTAGTTTAATATTTGTTTGTAAATATTTTCAGTAATGGATTAGGCTTATTTAAACAATAAGGAATCGATAAAAAACACTTGTTGTTAGGTTGCATTCTCCCTTTAAATAGGATACGTAATTTATCCCATCCCATATCAATTAAAGTGTTGTATATCTATGTTACTTTTTACCTCCCCGACTGAACTTTAGTTCAGGGGGAGGTGTTACACTGGTCGTGTCTGTGTGTCTGTCTGTGTGTGTAAGCGGATATCCTGTGTAAACGGAAGTCACGTGACCTAGCTCGTGGAGCCAAAAGTCTAGAGACGTAATCATACCAGCTTATCGTTCAATTCCGGGGAATTACCTCCTTTAAGCGTGGCTGCCACATTGAGTTTCAAGTGTCGTGCAAAGACATACAACAGGACGTCTCCCATTGCACATCATCGCATTCCACCATCCACTTTACGGTCGAACCTTGATGCTGAACAGCCGAAGGCGATTATAAGCAATGGGACGTCTCCCACTGTCATAATCACCTCCGACCATCCCCGCACCAAGGTCCAACCTCCAGTTTCCGATCTCAGCGTTCCATACTAGCGAGGCGTCCCCCACTAGTACAGTTCACATCAACCTTCCACTGACTCCAAACATCGCCCCACCAATGGGTAAATTGCGTCGCCAAGCGCCTAGAGATCAAGAATCAGCAAGACATTGAAAGGGGGGGTTTTCCCCCTAACTTCATGGCCATCACGCACGGTTACTTCGATTAATATAGCCCTTCGAAAGGTTTATATAGTATCTTTTTGGAACGAATGCAAATTAGCCTCATGGGGTGATTTTGTTTGATATTGAAACGCAATATTAATTTATATTATAATTAAAAATATTAAAATGGTTCATCTTAATCTAATTAATTAGAAAGTCGAAAAATTAATTTAAAATTCGAGATAGTTTAGAAGTTATTTGAGAATTTATGCAAAAATTTAAAGAAATTTGACCGATTAATGGCAGTTTTAGTTGGCAGCATGCGCCTAAGCTATTTTCCATATATATCATTTACTCGAAAAAGCAAAGGTATAACGGGCAGTATAGGCTTATCTCTGGTGCAAACTTGGGGTGGATTGAAGAACTTAAATAAAGGTGCGTTTACACGGGTATGGAAGATTGAAACAACATAATTTAGATAAGAGATAAGACAATAATAACTTCGATTATACTCGGTGAATTTTTAACCAGTTCAATGGGAATTGGTGTATAAGATTTGAAGCTGAGGCGGATTTATGCATAATGTTAAACCACTTAAGAAAAATGATAGTCGTGAAAACTCTCCTCGAACAGAAGTAGAGTAGGTTTCCAGTGTATTTGTGACACGTGTAAAATCGAGTTCGCCAGCACGCGAGTATGTGTAGACCACTAAATTTGAAGTCGGAAACCTCTTTGCGCATGGAAAATATCAATGTGATTTTTTTTTGATATTCTTGGGAGAATCAGCTTCATGTATGGGGAAATATCGTAATCTTCTGGCAAACTTGCAAACAGTGGCGTATTTGGTTTTAATTACTGGCACGGATTTTCAAATTAATTTTTTTATAATTTTCGCGCGTTTCGCAAATTTATTTCGTGCGAAATTGTGTACATGCGCAGAGCGAACCAGGTTAACGCGGATACACACAGACCTGTTTTTACGCGTTTCACGCTCGTGAACTCATAGAAGTACCATTAGCACGCGCGAGCGAGGTGCAAACCACTCTAGAAAAATTTTGTACACCTGATTCCAGATTCATTTGATTGTCAGTGATTCCGAATCAATTCGCGTGATTCCGAATTGATTCGTGATTCGCGTGATTCCGAATCGATTCGCGTGATTCCGAATCGATTCGCGTGATTCCGTATCGATTCGCGTGATTCCGTATCGATTCGCGTGATTCCGAATCGATTCGCGTGATTCCGAATCGATTCGCGTGATTCCGTATCGATTCTCCTGATTCCGAATCGATTCGCGTGATTCCGAATCGATTCGCGTGATTCCGAATCGATTCGCGTGATTCCGTATCGATTCTCCTGATTCCGAATCGATTCGCGTGATTCCATTTAGTTTGTACACCTGATTCCAAGAGTGGTTTGCCCATTGCCCCTCGCGCGTGACCGTGAAAAGCGTGAAAATAGGTCTGTGTGAATCCGGCTTTAGTCATGCCACAATTAACAATTGACGAACTTTCTTAAACCGGATTGACATTGAAATTTCTCGTGTTTTAATAGTCATGTATGATATGGTTGACCCAAGAGTGAAATGTAGACAGAGTGAGGAAAAGAATCACGTGATTGGATCTCGTGATGACTGCTAGTTTTAGTTTCACACTTTTTCATACATGAATTTAATGTTAATCCCAATTAAGTATAATAGAACCAGGCTTTTAATGCCTACTGTCGTGTATTTCCGGTAACATTTTAGCTAGTGTGGAGTCACGTAAAATGACGTTTGTTTCACAACTTGGTATATTTTTACTCAGGCCTGCCCTGTCAGAAAAAAAAAATATAAAAAATTTATGGTAGGGCCAAAAGAGAAACATCTATTCTTTACTCACAGCATTATCACCAAAAAACGTGTTTTTAGACGTAGGCTTATAAGGTATCTGTAGGTCGTGTAGCACCAAAAAGCGAAATTGTACGTCACAGTTCGTAGTTTAGCGTGTTATGCGGAAAGCTTATTCGTTAATTGTTTATTGAATATGTTTATTTACGGTTATATGACGATACCGAGGTCATAACTTGATTTTGATCAAATATTTTGCCTAATGACGTTACTTGGTCTACAAATACTCTAGTTTTCTTAACGCCGATATGATTTTACTGAGGGACCTTGACCTTGCTTATCTAAATTTTAATTTATTGAACGTAAAATCGTTTCATTTCTTTTGAAATCTTCGACGAAGCTTGTTCTCTAGAGATTTGACTCGTTGAAATTTTAAATTAAGTTTCATTCGTTTGAATACAATTTATTGGTAAGGAAGTAATTTTGAATTTGAATCATTTATTTGATGCGTTTATTATTTGTTTGGACATTTTTGGTATATTTTCATTGACCTGAACTCTAATTTTTATTACTGAGTTGTGACTGAAATATTAGTTTGGAAATCAAAAGGTTTTTTTTTTCTGACTCATTTTTCTCTGTAGTAATTTTTTGTTTTCGTAAAAGAGTTATTAATGCCTACTGTCGTTTATTTTCGGTGATGTTTTAGCTAGTGTGTAGTCACGTAAAATAACGTTTGTTTCACAACTTGTGTTGTATACTGAAGCCATGTATAGGTTCAATTTGATATAACATTTTGCCTTTTCACGTTACTTGGTCTACAAATACTCTACAACCGTCAAAATTCTGATATGGTTTTAAAAGAAGAACCTTGACCTTGTGTATTTAATCTCATATCGAGATTAAATGTTTTTCGCATCTAATTTTAATTGGTTTATCAATATGTTATTTGTATAGATATTTTTTTTAAGATTTTATATTTTTTAGATTAAAATAAATTTATTATTCCAGAAGATTTTGTAGAATCTAGTTCTCAGGATTACCGGTGTTGAAAATTTATTTTGCTAATGTTATCTTGATGTCTGTGTTTTCTGCCCGCTATTTGGTAGTGGTAAGATTAATATTTTTAATTTTAATTAATTGACTTATTTGGCGTTTATTTGATAATTTGCTTTACTTAAATTGTTCGTGTAAGGGCTATTTTACATATTACCAAAGATTGCTAATTTCAGTTGTCTTAATTCTGATTTTTTTGTTTTAATACTGAATTATGGACTGGATTATTTATCTTGAAATCTATGTGGTTATATCTTATTTATTTTCCTTTTTTTCTCTAGTTAGGTTTGGTTTTAAGTAGAGAATTATTTAGGGTTTTGTTGGTATACTGAAGAAATGCATATAGGTTCAATGTGATATAATATTTTGCCTATTGGCGTTACTTGGTCTGCAAATACTCTAGAGCCTTCAAAATTATTATATGGTTTTAAAAGAAGAACCTTGACCTTGCTTATTTTACTCGATACGCATTTATATTAAAATTAATTCATTATTCAGCAAATTTTTTTTCCGACTCTGGTTCTCAAAATTTTATTTTGAATTAAGTTTGATTCTTTTGCATTCAAATTTATCTTGATAAGAAGTATATTTTTGATCTGAATTATTGGTTTAATATATTTGGTGTTTAATTGAGATATTATTTCTTTTTGCTTTCAATCTTCGTCTTCCACAAATGCCATAAATTTTAATATTTTAGGTAAGGTTAGGTTAGTTAACATCACGTGGTTGTCGGGGAGGTAATATTTTGGTTTCCCAACTTTTAGTTATTGCGTAACAAGCTATACAATTTAGGGGCAATAATTACATGATTCTTATTTATAATCGGATTTTTTAAAGATCCTGCTTTTTTCTCCATTAAATATTAAATACGCTGATGAAGGGTCAAGCAAAAGTTTGAAGGCTTTTACGAGTGTTATGTTTCAAAAACATTTGCAACTTAAATAAAAAATAAACGATTGAGGAAGTCTGAGATAAAAAAGGAATAATTAAATGGCCAGCAAATATTTTATATGGCCACGCTAAAGCTCGGAATTCGTATAACCTTTATTAATTGGATAAAATCTACTAAATTCTGATGTATATTATCCGTTTGATTAAAAATATATTTTTCATTCGAGTTAACTTATTCGAAGATAAAGTAAATAACGTAATCCATATCCGTTTTTATCCGAAAATGGCCTTATCTTAGAATATTATCCGCGTTATACGTTCGGATAAAACAATTCAAAATTTATTTTCGTGAAAAATAACGAATAAAAAGATGATTTAAAATCTTAGTTTCGTTGTTTTATTTATATTTTTCAAATTAAAATTAAATTTGAATTATTTTTCTTATATTTTAGACTAATTCTGGAAACGTCCAATTTCCCGAGGTCCAATTTCCCCTAGTTCCAATTTCCCGAGGTCCAATTTCCCGAGGTCCAATTTCCCGAGGTCCAATTTCCCGAGTTCCAATTTCCCGAGTTCCAATTTCCCGAGGTCCAATTTCCCGAGTTCCAATTTCCCGAGTTCCAATTCCCCGAGTTCCAATTTCCCGAGTTCCAATTTCCCGAGTTCCAATTTCCCGAGTTCCAATTTCCCGAGTTCCAATTTCCCGAGTTCCAATTTCCCGAGTTCCAATTTCCCGAGTTCCAATTTCCCGAGTTCCAATTTCCCGAGTTCCAATTTCCCGAGTTCCAATTTCCCGAGGTCCAATTTCCCGAGGTCCAATTTCCCGAGGTCCAATTTCCCGAGGTCCAATTTCCCGAGGTCCAATTTCCCGAGGTCCAATTTCCCGAGGTCCAATTTCCCGAGGTCCAATTTCCCGAGGTCCAATTTCCCGAGGTCTAATTTCCAGAGGTCCAATTTCCCGAGGTCCAATTTCCAGCGGTCCAATTTCCAGCGGTCCAATTTCCCGAGTTCCAATTTCCCGAGGTCCAATTTCCCGAGGTCCAATTTCCCGAGTTCCAATTTCCCGAGGTCCAATTTCCCGAGTTCCAATTTCCCGAGGTCCAATTTCCCGAGTTCCAATTTCCCGAGGTCCAATTTCCCGAGGTCCAATTTCCCGAAGTCCAATTTCCCGAAGTCCAATTTCCAGAGGTCCAATTTCCCGAGTTCCAATTTCCCGAGTTCCAATTTCCCGAGGTCCAATTTCCAGAGGTCCAATTTCCCGAGTTCCAATTTCCCGAGGTCCAATTTCCCGTGGTCCAACTTCCCGAGTTCCAATTTCCCGAGTTCCAATTTACCGAGTTCCAATTTCCCGAGTTCCAATTTCCCGAGTTCCAATTGCCCGAGTTCCAATTTCCCGAGTTCCAATTTCCTGGGCTCTAATTTCCTGGGTCCCAATTCCTTGGGTCCTAATTTCCTGGGTCCCAATTTCCTGGGTCCCAATTCCTTGGGCTCCAATTTCGTTGGGTTCCAATTTCCTTGAGTCCCAATTCCCTGGATCCCAATTTCCTGTGCCTATATTCCAGTACCCCCCCCTTTTTTCTGTGCCACTTTCCCGTCATAAATTTTAAAATAACCGCTTTATTATCACTTTAATTATACAAAGATATTTTTTGGGAAAATCCTAAGGATGATAATACAATCAGCAGCCTAGATGAATTCTAAGAAAAATGAGCCTCCCATTTAAATTTACTATTTAGTGGTAGCAACGTGAGATCCGGCAAGCATTTCTTCAGAGTGCATACAGCTAGAAACATGTTGGTTCTAGTATTGGGGTTTTCCACGCTTTTGGTGATGGGAGCTAGCACCAAAATTGAAAGAGACAACGGCGAAGTTCAATTAACTACTAACCCTACTGTTGGAGATAATACCACTATTGTTGGAGAGAATGCCACAGCTAATATAGCTCGTGCTAATGAAGAAGCCTGCAGCGATGGTTTCGTGGACGCAGCCACAAGAACCCAAGATGGCAGTACTTATCTCTTTAGAGGTAAATTTATTAAATTTAAGTATTTATAAATTAAATTTAGAGGTCGATCACCATTTTGCATCCAGCTCTGGAGATAAAGGGAGGCAAGCCAATCAAATCTCGTCTTTTTATTCCAATATTATATGTATTTAAGCGGCAAGGCCCCAAAAGGCCTTTAAAGGGAGAATGCAACCTAATTACAAGTGATTTTTTATCTATTCCTTATCGTTTAAATAGGCCTAATCCATCGATAAAAAGTTTACAATACAAATATTAAACTAGAAATAAATTTAAAACTTACCCTGAAAATAGGCTTAGCGGGATTCATGGAGATCCTGAATCGCGTCCGTGTAAGGTCTAGCGACCAATGAGCAAAGGCCCGTCGTTCAGGCGAGATCTCCGCGAGACTTACGTCGCGCGCGATTGGTCGCTAGACCTTACACGCGAGGAAAACAGGACCTCCATGAATCCCACTAAGCCTATTTTCAGGGTAAGTTTTAAATTTATTTCTAGTTTAATATTTGTTTAAAATTTTTTTAAATAGTGGATTAGGCCTATTTAAACGATAAGGAATCGATAAAAAATCACTTGTTGTTAGGTTGCATCATCCCTTTAATTTTTTCTTCTTAGAATTGATAATTAAAATTGTAATTCCATTTCAGGCGATTACTATTGGAAAATCGATGGAGGAATTCTCCCTGGATATCCGAGGTTAATAAAGGATGATTGGAAAGGAATAAAGTCAGGTCCAATAGACGCCGCATTCACTTGGAACGATGGCTCGACCTTCATATTCAAGGTACAGTTCAGTACCTTTTATTTGTGAGGTTTAAAGGGAGAATGCAACCTAACAACTATTGATTTTTTTATCGATTCCTTACCGTTTAAATAAAAAGTTTACAAAAGAATATTAAATTAACTCAACCGGAAAATAGGCTTAGCTGGATTCACGGAGATCCTGAATTTCTTCACTTTGATGAGTCAGCAACCAATCGAATGTTACTGGAAGTCTCTTAACGACGGACCTTTGGTCCAATGGTCTCTGACCCCTTCAATGCGAAGAAATTCAGAATCTCCATGAATCCAGCTAAGCCTATTTTTAAATTGATTCCTAGTTGTGGATTAGGCCTATCACTTGCAGTTAGATTGCATTCTCCATTGAAACAATAGTTCAAATCATCTTGGTATTGGTCAAAAGCCCATGCATCTCATAACTTTACCCTAGTCGGAAATCGATAGACATTTAGTTTTTTGTCATTAACAGGGAGATAGTTATTGGAGATATTACAACAAACGTGCTGATGCTGGTTATCCCAGAAAAATCGCCGATGGCTTTCGTGGAATTCCCAACAACGTTGACGCCGCTTTAGTCTGGCAGAACAATGGCTTTACGTACTTTTTCAAAGGTTTTCATTACTGGAGATACGAGCCCAAAGCCGCGGTTCCCACCCATGGCGATTACCCCGCCTCAATAACCGCTTGGCGTGGTGTACCCTTTAACCTTTCCGCGGCAATCCGTTGGCAGGGGGGTGTGACTTATTTCTTCAAAGGAAAGCAATATTACCGATACGAAAATGACGTAAGTACACCATTTCAATTCAAATTAATCATTTGAAACATAACCACAAGGGGAAAACAATTCTGCGTCATGTGGTAGATTTTGTACCCGCAAAAGTATAGATGTAAACTAGATTGTCTTTGTCCCACAATGACCAAATTGATGTAATAAAAATATCTTTAAGTCTACTAATTGTTTTAATCTTTTTCTATCTCAGAGGGACCTAGTTAAAAGTGATTATCCAGTTGCAACTGGGGAGGCGTGGTTTGAATGCACGAAGAATAGGAACCAAAATACTAGCAACTTCGAGAGAGAACGTACACGCTCGTGTCCATTTAAGGATACTGATAATGAAATCGTTGCTAGCATCAATGAACTCAAGACATCGATAGAAAAAAGTTCGACTATTCAAAGTAATATACATTTAAATTATATTTTAAAACATTTCATATCGAGTAGATTTGGATTTCTTCATTCGACTATAAATATTTTGCCTATTATTTCTTCGCCCGTAAGTTTGAGTTCCTTATAGAGCCCTTCGTATTCGGCACTATACAGGAGAGAGATAGAAATTTAAAGCCCTACGCCACCTCGCGGAAAACCTATCCAACCTCATTCCTCTTGATAGGAAACATGATGTCCTAGCATGCATTGGGAGAGTTTCAAGCTACCACCACTAATTGGATTGACCATTGTTTGTACTTACGGGTGAATTAATAGGCTTATGATATCATAAAGAACTCATCAAAGATTTTCAGTTGAAAAATAAGAGGTAGAAATGTCAGCATCGGTGTTAAAGTTTATACTTAAATTCGACGTGATACGTGGTATAATTTTACCCAGACAGAGATACCTCTCATCAGAAGCCGATGAAACCCTCCTTTGAAGTCTACTACTCTAATGTTCCATATAGCGCTCCTCTCTGTATGGGTAAATTCACAATTTTACGAGATCGGAGGGGTCCTACTTCATACCCCCTGTCAGAAGCCGATGAAACCCTCCTGTGAAGTCTACTACTCCCTGGTCTTGTCTACCCCTCTCTGTATGGGTTAGTTTCAAAGAGCGCGATTCGTACGCCTCTTAACGGTAGATATTTTCGGAGCGGGAGTTCGTCGAGCGAATATCTCTAGCAGCCTTGGAGTTCGTCAAAAAAACGTCGTCGTTTGTGGAGAGAGAGAATTCCAATTTTCCGTAGACAGGGGGGTATGAAGTAGGACCAGGGACGGAAATAAGAAATTCTTCTTATTGGACAAATGTCCAGTAACCCCCCTTAAAAATTCAAAAGTTATCGGACATTTAACAAAATTACCGGACAGTGCTACATTTCCTGTATTGAAAAGTACTTTTTTTTAATCGGACATTTGTCCAGTGACCCCCTCTTAAAAATAAAAAGTTATCGGACATTTGGAAAATTTATCGGTCAAATGACCAGTGACTTGTGCTTATTTCCGTCCCTGAGTAGGACCCCTCCGATCTCGTAAAATTGTGAATTTTACCCATACAGAGAAGAGCGCTATATGGAACGTTAGAGTAGTAGACTTCAAAGGAGGGTTTCATCGGCTTCTGCCCCTGTCTACGGAAAATTAGAAATTCTCTCTCTCCACAAACGACGACGTTTTTTTGACGAACTCCGAGGCTGCTAGAGATATTCGGTCGACGAACTCCCGCTCCGAAAATATCTACCGTTAAGAGCCTTACGAATCGCGCTTTTTGAAACTAACCCATACAGAGAGGGGTAAACAAGACCCGGCAGTAATAGACTTCAAAGGAGGGTTTCATCGGCTTCTGCTCTCATAGATAGCATTCTCAGCTGGCTACTTAAAGATAATTATAGGCTTATGATAATAATAAAGGCGTTCTAATGTTTTGTCAAACTCCGAATCTACTCGCAGGCAAATGTTTCATAATTATTTATTTTAAAATGTTTTAATTTTTTTTTTATATTATCAGTGGACATGCAAATGGACATAAAAGTCTTAAAGCGTGAATTGAAATACTTAAACACTCATAAAGAGCTAGTTTAAATCAATATGTTTATATAAAAACATCAACCAATCATTTCGCGTGAGAGGTTAGTCAAAAATATATTCTCTTTTTTATCAAGAATTGATATACTTGTATTTTTCGGTGAAATTAAATAAATATTGATACTTTTTTGGCTATCATAAAATCTGTACAGCTTCTACTCCATTATAAAACTGACTGCTGCCATTTGTAATTCAAAATACGTTGACAGTTAGGTAATCCCTTTTGAAGCTACAAGATTATCTAACGATTATGTAGACATCTAAGCATGGGGTTTCAAGGATAATTTTGTGCTAGAACTAACCGTTGGAACGATCAATTCCTTAGGCAAATCGCGAATCCTTACTATTGTTTTTTCAAATAGCCAATCCTTACAACTGGTTTTTCAAATTGCGAATCCTTACGATTACTTTATCTAATCACAAATCCTTACGATTACTTTATCAAATCACAAATCCTTAATTACTTCATCAGATCGCCAATCCTTACAATTACTTTATCAAATCGCCCATCCTTACAATTACTTTTTCAAATCGCCCATCCTTACAATTACTTTATCAAATCGCCCATCCTTACAATTACTTCATCAAATCGCCCATCCTTACATTTACTTTATCAAATCGCCCATCCTTACAATTACTTTATCAAATCGCCCATCCTTACGATTACTTTATCAAATCGCCCATCCTTACGATTACTTTATCAACTCGCCCATCCTTACAATTACTTTATCAAATCACCAATCCTTACAATTACTTTATCAAGTCGCCCATCCTTACGATTACTTTATCATCCCACTCCCGAATCCTTATGATACAATTATAATTCACTTTCAAAAGTAAGGTATCCAGTCCAGGACCAAGATTTGAGGTCTTCTAAGAAGCTGAAAATCACAAAAATCGCAACGCGAAGTACAGCTAGGGGTCTTTACCTAAAACCAAATCCCACAGGTCCTAGCAGTCCCTAAGTGACTCTTCGCGAGCTCCAACCCAGAAAAGGACGCCAGCAGCGCATCGCAAGTTTTACGGGGTCCTTGATGACCCGGCAGAGTTAATGGCCACGTTTCTCTAAGGGTCAAAGGCCCTGCGACCGGGAGAGATACGCTCGAGTCGGTCACAAGTGCCTAACTTTCCGAATGACCTACGTTCTCTCCCAAACGTAACTAATAACTCCGCGCTCGTAATGTAGGAGGCGCATTAATGAGATTAAATTAAAATAATACCACTGAAAACACTGAAGGGTTGTAGGCAAATAAAAAAATCGGGGTCAAATGAGCGATAACGCGTAAAAAGGTTGTGACTTTCAACCCCGTATCGATTCGTATAGCGCTCGTTTGACCCCGATAATTTGGGTTTGGTAATTAAGAGAGTGTTGGCATAAGGCCATTAACTACGTAGAAATAGGATAGCATAGGCTTAAATTAGGTTAGATTGACGAAATGCTGATGAAAGTTCTTTCGAGGTTACGCGCTCGACGGAATGCTTATGAAAAGTTATTTCGAGGTTACGCGCTCGACGGAATGATTATGAAAAGTTATTTCGAGGTTTGTGCGTTCGACGGAATGCTTATGAAAAGTTCTTTCGAGGTTACCCGTTCGACGGAATGGTTATGAAAAGTTTTTCGAGGTTACGCGATCGACGGAATGGTTATGAAAAGTTCATTCGAGGTTACGCGCTCGACTAAGCGGTTATGAAGTTCTTTCGAGGTTACGCGCTCGACGGAATGCTTATAAAAAGATCTTTCGAGGTTAGGCGTTCGACGGAATGGTTATGAAAAGTTATTTCGAGGTTACGCGTTCGACGGAATGGTTATAAAAAGTTCATTCGAAGTTACGCGATCGACGGAATGGTTATGAAAAGTTCATTCGAGGTTACGCGTTCGACGGAATGGTTATGAAAAGTTCTTTCAAGGTTACGCGCTCGACGAAATGGTTATGAAGATCTTTCGAGGTTACGCGTTCGACGGAATGGTTATGAAAAGATCTTTCGAGGTTACGCGATCGACGGAATGGTTATGAGAAGTTCATTCGAGGTTACGCGATCGACGGAATGGTTATGAAAAGTTCATTCGAGGTTACGCGTTCGACGGAATGGTTCTGAAAAGTTCTTTCGAGGTTCCGCGTTCGACGGAATGGTTATGAAAAGTTCTTTCGAGGTTACGCGTTCGACGGAATGGTTATGAAAAGATCTTTCGAGGTTACGCGTTCGACGGAATGGTTATGGAAATTTCTTTCGAGGTTACGCGTTCGACGGAATGGTTATGAAATATTTTCGAGGTTACGCGTTCGTCCGATTGGATATGGAAAGTTCTTTCACGGTTGCTTTCTATCGTTATGCAATTTCCGCGAGTCGCGACGCGAACATCCAATAACAATACACCGAACACAAAAATAGAAAAAATAGCCATGCTAAAATGGCAAGAAAATTGTCATGGTACTTACACGTTTGTTACGAATAATAGACTCCGAGATATCCGACTTTAAGAAGATGAGACGTAGTTAAAAATAAATCCAATACCCTATAAAATAAATTAAAAAAACAGATTAGTCTATTTTTTTAAATACTATTCATATTCACTTTAAAAATAGGGATTTTCCTTAAAGGGAGAATGAAGTCTGATAACGAGTAACTTTTTTTATCGATTCTTTATTGACTCAAGCTGTTTGTAAACTAAAACGTCACCATAAAGAACTTCATCCGATTTTATGACGTAAATGAACTTTCCAAAAAATATCAGGCACTTATAGATTGTGTCTTTTAAAATAGGGCTAATTTACTGGAGAAAAGATTACAAACAGTTTGAAAAGTTTAAGTTCATTTATTGGCGGAATAATGACAGCGCTATTGTACTCTCCATTGATAAGTGTTAAGCCTAAATTCGATTTCCGAATAAGTTAAAAATTGATTTCTAAGTAAGCATTTGTTTATAGCCCATTAAAAAAATTTAGTCTAACTTCATATTCCCTTTAAGAAAAAATTCTCAAAAATTGATTAGGCTTAGGATATTTATAGGTCCAAAATTATTTATTTATAGGATATTCATAGATATAAAAATAATAAATTTATAAGCCCAAAGTTATGTTATATTAGTTTTACCAGAAGCCGATGAAACCCTCCTTTGAAGTCTACTACTGTAATGTTCCATATAGCGCTCCTCTCTGTATGGGTAAAATTCCCAATTTTACGAGATCGGAGGGGTCCTACTTCATACCCACATGTCTACGGAAAATTGGAAATTCTCTCTCTCCACAAACGACGACGTTTTTTTGACGAACTCCAAGGCTGCTAGAGATATTCGCTGGACGAACTCCCGCTCCGAAAATATCTACCGTTAGGAGGCGTACGAATCGCGCTTTTTGAAACTAACCCATACAGAGAGGGGTAGACAAGACCCGGGAGTAATAGACTTCAAAAGAGGGGTTATCGGCTTCTGGTTTTACCAAAAGTCCATCACTTTATTACATAACGCCCCTAGCTTAATCACTTAAAGGCCTAGGATTACTTCTGCCTGTCAAACTGGAAACAAACTCACCCTCCAGGCTTTCTCTTGCCTTCTTACCCAAGGGGAAGCTCAGAAGGTGAGCCAGCTTCCAGTGAAACAAGCAGGTGATAGGCAGAAGAAATCTTAGGCCTTTAAAACTAACCAAAAAATAATCACCCCTATATGGCTCGAGTGATTTGGACTCTTCCTCGTTATTTTAAGTCGGAAGAGAGGCACGAAATTTAGAAAATCCGTGTTCTACGATCCAAATAACCATAGGCACAAGTTTTCAATCAAATTGGAAAAAGTTGGGTAGAACAGGTGGTAAAGTTGTTGGCCAAATGTAGAAAACCACCTAATATCCCAAAATATTTTTTGATCCATAGAATACCATGTTTCTGGGCTTTGAAATGATATTAATATTCATTTGTTGTATAACCTGACTACGTCACTTTCCAGGGTTCCGAATGTAACACTCACCCCCCAAAAATATTCCCCTTAAGCACTATTAAAATGGAAAGTAATTTTGAGAATAATTTGTGCCACATTAATTTACGTAACAAACCAAATATTTATATAGCTATAATGATTAGATTGAAAGTTACTAAAATTTATGTCATGGTAAATGCCAAAAATCTGGGGTAGTGGTTAAACTGGTGTACAAACGATAGTTTCAAACATAGACGAAAGTGTGTGTGAAATTTCGTAAAAATAGCTTAACCTCCGGGTGACATGCATGGTGAGTTTACATGGAATAATGCATAAACGTAATGCATAAAAATATAAATATACGTAATGCATAAAAATATAAATATAAAATAGGCAGATCCATTTTGATCAAACAGACTCAAACAAAAAAAGGCATATATTTTAAATGAACTTACGGTTTGCTGCGGTGAACTTCATATTATAGGTAGTTGGTGTGCAAAATCCATAAAGAATATCACAAAAATATCCACATTTTGAACGGAGAAACAATTACATTGTTAACTTAAATCCAGTGCAGCGCTTGAAACGATTCTATGACACACGCAACTTGTGATGGCAATGGCGGACACTCCTTCCTCATTTCCATAGGATAATCCAAGACCGTACACAAAACTAATCACGATTGTTAATTATTCTCTTCAATATATCCTGAGCAATATTCTTTGAATTTAAACAATTCCACGTTTCTTGGCGAAAATAATTCTTATCCAAGGCACCGTTTTGGGCGATTTTAAAACTCACACAAGATTACACAAGGCCAGATATTCATTCCACACTTTTGTTGGTTAATTCAGTACACAAATAAAACTTATTACGTAATAGAGAAAGAACGCCATGGATAAATTCATCTATGAAGCTGGCACTGGTTCCAACTTCCTAGATCCTTGGGTACCGTTATAGTATTTCAAAAAAACTTAAAGACGCACAAAAATCCAGTAAATGTAAAACTTATTACCAGTAAATTCAAAACTTATTACCATAATTAATCATAACAATCACGATAAAAAAAGGTAAAACTTTTGGACGGCTAACGGTTAAGTTCATTCAAAACTGAGTTTTAAAGTCGTCTGCTACATACCCGACAGTTCTAGCCTGGGACAGAAATAAGCGTAGAACATTGGACATTGTCCGATAAATTAAATGAATGAATGGTCCTGGCTAAGAAGGCTAAGCAACGCATTTAAGGGTTAATTTAACATTGATATTAAACTGACTATGCCTACATGCCTTTATTTAAAAAGCCCGATTGTTTCTTCCGGATCCAAAAATTGTTAAACGTTAATCCCTTTTAACGACGAACGACGCATCACTTAATGACGCTTTTTTTTTATAGATAATTAGAATTGTTATAAAATAGGTCCCCTGGGTTTGTTTAAGGTCTAATTAATGTGCATACATTAAATTCAACATTAAGTTCGCTGAAATAAATGATCATTGCAGAAGCAACAATTGCTGGATTTCACTATTGCCTATGTCTCTACGCGCAGTACCAACTTGGTACTACCAAGCAACTTCCGGGTTGAGAATCAATTCGAATTTTCTAGCTCCAACGCAAATGATTCTTGATTTTCCTAGCATGTTACCAAAACACGCCGTGTCAATTAAGGATTATAAGAACTCAATCTTTATAAAATTTTGTGCATCGAAATAAAAAACACAACAAACTCAATGTATTTTTTAGTTATTGAGAATTTTTATTAATTTAGTAAATAGCTTGAATGGCTGCCTTAATGCCAGCCCAAGTCTCCCTAGCAGTAGGTAGAATTTGTCCAGCTGGAAGAAGAAATCCGAAGGTGCCAGTGTCCCTGAGTTCAAGAGCAAAAGCGTATTTCGTTTTCAGGGTATCGTAAACCCAATCGACAGTCGAACCACTAGCCTGATCTTGAAATAATATTTAGATTTTTTTCAATTGTTAGATTTCGATAGTGAATTTTTATCGAGAATGAGTACTAGAAATAAACTTAATTACTTACAGATCGTTGTAGCAATAGGACCATATCTGTAGCTCTTTCCATGTACAGCTTTCAAGGCACTTGTACCAATTTGAGAAACTCGCTCCTAAAAGTTGTTGAATACAAATTATAATACATCATAAACGCGTGGGAACGCTAGAGCTCGGGATCCTTCTTATATACATGAATGGCTGGGAATAAACACGCGCATCCTACATGTCTTGAAGCCCCTCCCATAGAAGATAGACAGAGAATTCCGTAGATGGGGTATGAACACGCCCCTTCCGAGCTAATAAAAGAGGGAAAACCCCAACAGAGGAGCGCACTATGCAACATTAGATCAATAGACTTTAAAGAAGGGTTTAATCGGCCCTGGATATTAACTAACTTAGAATTAAAGAGACTACTAATGTGATATAGATAAAGCAAATTTCACAAACTCACCAAATCGGCATAGTTGGGTGGTAGGGATTTAGTATATCCGTAAGGATACATCCACAGTTGCGAGTAACTGTGAATACTGAAGTAGATCTTTAGGCGAGAACCAATGCTGGTGGTGATGTTTCTCAAGGCTTGCGTTTCGGGTTCCGAAAAAGGTCCATCACCGCAATAAGTGTCGGAGCAAGGGTTGCTACTACTTCCAACTCCTGTTAGAATCAAAAATAATTGAAAATAATCAATTTCATGATACCAGAAGCCGATGAAACCCTCCTTTGAAGTCTATTACTCCTTGGTCTTGTCTTCCCCTCTCTGTATGGGTTAGTTTCAAAAAGCGCGATTCGTACGCCTCCTAACGGTAGATATTTTCGGAGCGGGAGTTCGTCGAGCGAATATTCTCTAGCAGCCTTGGAGTTCGTCAAAAAAACGTCGTCGTTTGTGAAGAGAGAGAATTTCCAATTTTCCGTAGACAGGGGGGGTATGAAGTAGGACCCCTCCGATCTCGTAAAATTGGGAATTTTACCCATACAGAGAGGAGCGCTATATGGAACATTAGAGTAGTAGACTTCTAAGGAGGGTTTCATCGGCTTCTGATGATACAAATCATTTTGAAACCAATTTTTAACAATTACCGCAGAAGCTGCTATCCAAGTTTCGGTTTGCGTCGGCGCCGACACAGAGTGGTAGTTTCTTACTTCTGGATCGAGTTTTTCTCCAGTTGCGGTTCTAGAAATCATTGGTGAAGATATGTTGAAAACTTTATAGATTTCAGGGAATAATGAAGTCTTACCGTTTTATGAGTGTAGACGTAACCATCTGGATTTGTACTTGGGAAAATGTACACTTCGTACTTACTTAATAGCTGTCGTACAGCCGTGTCGTTCGAATACCCCGAAGTAAGCTTTACAAATATAGCAATTACATTAAATTTTTCTAAACACTCGTTAATTAAAAATTATAATATTAATTGAAGCTTTTAATCTTTAAGATTTATAAGAATTCCATACTTGTCCAATGATGTATATACCAGTGGCAGGGCTAACCCATTCTCTGGCGTGTATACCACACTCAATAAAGATCGCTGGTCTAGTACCTTTAGCAGCGGTTGAAATCTGAGAATTTATATAAGACCAAAAGTCTATCACTTTATTCAATAAAAGTATACAACTCCCCCGTAGCAAAGGTCACTTAAAAATAGTCAAACAGTCATCACCCCTGTCTAGCTCGAGTGATTTGGACTCTTCCTCGATATTTTGAGTCGGGAGAGAGGGACGGAATTAGGCGGGCCGCGCTGGGTTATATTTTCTTCCCTCCCAACTCCGGAATTTCTCCAAAGAGTGGCGCTTCTAATTTCACTATTTACACCGAGTGTCTCGAATCAGAATCTGCCGGTACAATTACTTCGACCTTTGCTGATAGTATTAAGCTACTTTTAATAAGACTTACTCTGATACCCTTGATATCCCTATTCTCGGTGGTTTTTCCAATAATTACAGTTTCTGCCAATTGGCTAAATTCGCCCGCTACCGTGTCTAAGTATTTATAAATCTGAAACGTAAGATTATTTTACAATAACGTCTCTAAATTCTATTATCTATAACTTACGTCTTCCAAGGTGTAGTATTTAGCATAGTTAAAGCTGGCTACGCTCGCTCTTGCGGCGTACGAAAGGTCTTCGCCAGCTGCTTTGGCGGATACCGCTTCTTCGTCAATTAACCTAACGATTTCTCATTAGATTTATCAAGAAAATATAAACATTACACTGGGAATTGTTAAAAGGAAGAATAAACCTAATAAACAATTGATTTTTTTTTATCGATTCCTTATCGTTTAAATAAGCCTAATCCACCAGTAAAACGAATATTAAACTAGAAATAAATCCGCAAAATAGGCTTAGCTGGATTCATGAAGATCCTGAATTTCTTTGCATTGATGGATCAGCGACCAATCGAATGTTATTGGAAGTCTCATGGAGATCTCACCTTAACCACGGGCCTTTGCTTATTGGTCGCTGACCCATCAATGTTAAGAAATTCAGGATCTCCATGAATCCAGCTAAGCCTATTTTCAGGGTAAGTTTTAAATTTATTTCTAGTTTAATATTTATTTCTAATTGATTTCAGTGCTGGATTAGGCCTATTTAAACGATAATGAATCGATAAAAAAATCACTTGTTGTTAGGTTGCTTTCTCCCTTTGACTAGGAGACTGTTTTCATTAGCTAGCAGCTCGGAAAATGTTCTTTGAATATGGGCATAAAATAATTTCCAGTGTAAAAAAAAATGTACTTTTGCATATCCGGAATAGTGACTTCTGATTTCAAGTTGTTGTCTTCCAAAAGGAATAGAATTAAGTGTTTCAAGGTCGGTGGTACTTGTATTAAAGTGTATCCTCTCTTGACCGAAATTTCATTCCAGAATTTGAGCTACAATTTCAATCATAAAAAAAAATAGTAAAAATTATTTTAATTTAGTTTTAAACATATATATATGTATCTACCAAAAGTTTGCAATCTGTTACCTGAGTGAATTCTTCTTCTAATCCCTTCAAGTAATTTTCATCTTGTACTGATTGAATTTCTACTCTTACAACTGCGTACCTACATTTGAAATTTTTGTTTAATAAAAAATGAGAATTTCCAGTTTCATTACTGTTTCCAAAATAGTGCAATAAAACCATAGCCACAATAGAGCCTATTATCTGAAACCCGTCAGCGTCTGGCCTACACCGTGCCCACCCGCTTCCGCGAGAGGTGGGACTTGAGAAAGAAAGAGGTAAGTGAGAGTTCAGTAGACTGGGAAATAAATCAGTCCCAAACAATCCTGACCCCCAGAAAACGTAAGACCCCTATTATGAAAATCAGTGCCATCGTACAAAATAACCCTTTACTACCACCAGAAGCCTATGAAACCCTCCTTTGAAGTCTACTACTCCAATGTTCCATATAGCACTCCTCTCTGTATGGGTAAAATTCCCAATTTTACGAGTTAGAAGGGGTCCTACTTCATCCCCCCTGTCTACGGAAAATTGGAAATTCTCTCTCTCCACAAACGACGACGTTTTTGGATGAACTCCCGCTCCGAAAACATCTACCGTTAGGAGGCGTACCAATCGCGCCTTTTGAGAATAACCCATACAGAGAGGGGTAGACAAGACCCGGGAGTAATAGACTTCAAAGGAGGGTTTCATCGGCTTCTGCTACCACTTTGAGCAAACGGAAAATATTTGAGTATAATTCATTAGAACTATCTCTACATAACCGCGATTAAAAATTTGTTTAATCTCCATATAATCTATATTAAATATATATAATTTCCATTACATTTAAATTATCATTTAACCGCGATTAAATATATTTTATTTCAATTACATTTGTATAATTTCCTTCATAAATGACCACCACAAGATCGGTTGCTAATAAATTAAAGATTATCCCTATATTAGCGTTGAAGAGAAAATCTTTCCCCTGTTTTTTGCCTAATTTTCTTTCGTGAAAACCTGGCTTTATGCAACTAGAAAATTAGCGTGAGATTCAGCACTTAATAAGCTTGTTCCCAAAAGGCTGTTCGTGAATATTTTAGTCAGTAAATAGTTCATACGAACAGATGGTATCATGCAGTATCCTTTTCTTATCACATTAAACACATCCAGATGGTGAATATCTCAGCCAAAAAGGCGATAAATTCTTAAGAAATTGTTTCCTGGTAAAAAATATCGATAAGAAACCTTGCAAAATATGCATAGTATCAGGAGTATATCAGAACCAGTTATTGAAAGTCATGTAACATCAAATATGAAGGGAGTAGTAAAAGGTTATTTAGTACGATGAAAAAACACGAGATGGCACTGATTTTCATCTCTGGGGGTCAGGATTGTTGGTAAGGTTCCAATTGCGCAGTTTTCATTTGCGCAGTTTCCCCTCTTTATTCTTAATTTTATTCATTTACAGCTTCTTATTTGCGCAGGTTAAATAATATGAATTATAGGGGAAAACATAATCTAGTGATATTAGTACATGAGATAATACGTACGGAAATTATTTATTACTTTACAAATTATACGATAAGTTATTTTTAAACAAGATTCGATAATCTCTCATGTTATAATTATGAAAATTACATCATGAACTCAAGAAGATTTCAATTCAAATTTAAGTGAAAACCGCGAACTGATAGCGTTTGTGGTTCGCTTCATAATCGATACGGATAATGACCCTTTTGGTGAATTACCCATTGACTACCGCCATGAGAAGCACTCGTTTCCGATAACAAGTGATTTTTTTATCGATTCCTTATCGTTTAAATAGGCCTAATCCACCAATAAATAGTTCACAAAACAAATATTAAACTAGAAATAAATTACCAGGAAAATAGGCTTAGCGGGAATCATGGAGATCCTGAATTGCCGCCGAGTAAGATCTAGCGACCAATGAGCAAAGGCCCGTTGTTCACGCGAGATTTCCACGAGACTTACAATCGCGTTTGATTGGTCGCTAGACCTTATACGCGAGTAAATCAGGATCTCCATGAATCCCGCTAAGCCTATTTTTCGGGTAAGTTTTAAATTAATTTCTAGTTTAATATTTGTTCGTAAATATTTTCACTAATGGATTAATGAGGAGTCGATAAAAAAATCAGTTGTTGTTAGGTTGCATTCTCCCTTTAAGTACTTTTAAGAAAAAGACGGCGCGAAAGCAACCTTATCAGGTGCCAAAACGAGCGAGAATAAACTTAAAGCTCTACGACCATATTGATGACGTAGTATTGCGGGGAATTTTTATTTTGAAATTTGGAAAATGACGATTATAAAATATGTACTTTCTGAAGCCGATGAAACCCTCCTTTGAAGTATATTACTCCCGGGTCTTGTCTATCCCTCTCTGTATGGGTTATTCTCAAAAGGCGCGATTCGTACGCCTCCTAACGGTAGATATTTTCGGAGCGGGAGTTCGTCGAGCGAATATCTCTAGCAGCCTTGGAGTTCGTCCAAAAACATGGTCGTTTGTGGAGAGAGAGAATTTCCAATTTTCCGTAGACAGGGGGGGATGAAGTAGGACCCTTTCTAACTCGTAAAATTGGGAATTTTACCCATACAGAGAGGAGCGCTATATCGAACATTGGAGTAGTAGACTTCAAAGGAGGGTTTCATCGGCTTCTGGTACTTTTAATTTTAACCGTAATTCTTTCTACAACATATGTATATATTTTAAATCGTTTTTTAACGATATTTCCCAAAATGCTACTCAATTTTCATTTAAACAAACATGTTTAACAGTTTTTTCAAGATAATTTTTAAACATACGCTTACCCAGTATAATCAACTTTTTCATCGTCCGCGGGCAACGTGGCCGCTGCCACGAACCCCACGAGCAGAAACAGAGCTAATTGCTTCATAGTTGAAAGTGTGTAAATAATCACCAAAACCTCTTTATATGTTCCTTAGTTTATCTTTTAAGCCATATGTCATAGTTCCCAAAGCTATAGGTAATTTAGTCAAACAGAAAACTTTAAGAAGATAGATTAGCTTTATCGTTAATCTCAATAAAAGAGCACTTATTCAATAATAATGAGCTTAACTCGACAAATTATTAACTGAATAAAGTGCTAATGACTCCATTATCGACAAGTTTCCAATTTAATAATATCAACAACTCATTAAAGGCAGAATGAAACCTAACAACGTGATTTTTTTATCCATTCCTTCAAGAAGGATCAGACAAGGAGAGGAAAAGTGGGAACGGCCCGGTTCCTACTGCGTCGGCCTAAACTCCCACTATGGGAGAACGGGGGACAGACGGGGGTAGAGATTCTTCGTGGTAAATTGTTGTCACGCGGGTAAAACGAATCCTTTGTGAGACGCGTAGTAGCCGACGAAGTTAGCGACCACGTGACAACAGTTTACCTCGAGAATCCCCTATCCCCCCTTTCCACCCGAGGGGGAGGTTGGCTCTTCTCTCTAACTCAACGCAGCCCCACTTTTCCTCTCCTTGTCTGATCCTTCTTGATTCCTTATCGCAGTAAAACATTCTCAAATGCTAAGCCTAAGTGGGATTTTGCTAAAGCGCCTATTGGTCGGATACATTTTTGCAAATTCCATCACATTCGTCTGTTATGTAAAAGCATGGACCGTTTTAGTCCCATCTTCAAAACGTTATAGTTGGTATTTTGTTTTAAGATTTTCGATATTTCAGATAAAACAAAAAAAAAAAAAACTAAAAATCAAGAGTGATAGGATACATCAGTTTATTTATCCTTGTTTTACTGTCTGTACTAAATTTATAAATGTAAAACTAATATTTTCTTTGAAGAGTACCTAACCCTTAAAAGTTGTATAAATTGAGATACCGTATGAAACGGATTAATCTTAATCCACCCGGCGCCTCTTTGATGTATAATTCCACCTATAGTTGGTTCTCCTGCTTAAAGTTAAGATGAATACGGTATCAATGACTTGCAAAATTAAAATCCTTACTGCACAATTCACTTAACTTTAAGAAACTACACAAATGAATAATCAGAAAAAATAAATTCCAGAAATAAATTATAAAAAACATTTATTGGTATATAGTATGTATAAAGCGAATACATAATGTCAATAGTAATCTCACCGGTCAAATAAAAATTACATAGTAATAAGTTTAATTAATTTTGCGGACTAGAAAATAGACCGGACGTAAATCTAACAATTTCTTCCACGTTCATGCTGCATTGATCGAAGACCTTACTGCAAGCTTCCGATCCACCCCGGAGACCAACAACGAACGCCCGGTTGAAGATGTAAGTGGCTGGGTATACGAAGCCTTGTCTAGATTCCAACAAGTCGTCTTTGACAGGAACGGGCGTAGCTATTCCTGGCTTGGTTTCATTCGATTTGACGCTCTCAACGCTATCGAGCGTTGGTATGACGTCAGCTCTGGAAGTAGGTGCCTCTTGGATGCAATTCGTTACTTCGCAAGGGACAACCTCTTGGTTCACATCTTTGTCTATCGTATGTTGCTTGACTGTCTTTGTAAATTTGTGTGCTAGTGGAACGACTTCCTTCACGATGTGGTCAGGTTTAACGAATTTATTGATTTCAACCGCTGGCAAGGAAACTTCTTTGACGACCGGTTCTTGTTTGATGTATTTGGTGATTTGGTGAGCAGGTAAGACGACCTCCTTGACGATAGGCTCGGACTTGATATATTTCTTGATTTCCTCAGCTGGTAATAATACTTCCTTGATGACTGGTTCTTGTTTTACGTACTTAGTGATTTCACGAGCGGGTAGAACGACCTCTTTGATGATGGGTTCAGGTTTAATGAATTTCTTGATCTCGGTAGCTGGCATGACAACCTCCTTAATTACTGGTTCAGGTTTGACGTATTTCGTGATGTTGCGAGCAGGTAGGACGACCTCCTTGATGACGGGCTCTGGTTTAATGAATTTCTTAATCTCAACAGGTGGCAAGACCACTTCGTTAATGACAGGTTCCTGTTTAATGTACTTGGTAACTTCAGGAGCAGGAAGGACGACTTCCTTGATGATAGGCTCGGACTTAACGAATTTCTTGATCTCAACAGCTGGCAAGACGACTTCCTTGATGACCGGTTCTGGTTTGATGTATTTGGTGATATGATGAGCAGGTAAGACGATCTCCTTGATGACAGGCTCCGGTTTAATTAACTTCTTGATCACAACGGGTGGCAATACAACCTCCTTGATGATGGGCTCGGACTTGACGAATTTCTTGATTTCCACAGCAGGCAATAATACTTCCTTGATGACTGGTTCTTGTTTTACGTATTTGGTGATTTCACGAGCGGGTAGAACGACCTCCTTGATGATGGGTTCAGGTTTAATGAATTTCTTTATTTCCATAGCTGGTAATGAGACTTCTTTGATCACCGGCTCTTGTTTTACGTATTTAGTGATTTCGCGAGCAGGTAGAAAAACTTTCTTGATGACTGGCTCTGGATAGATGAATTTCTTGATCTCCACAGCTGGCAGAAGTATTTCCTTGACGACCGGCTTTTGCGTCACGTATTTTCTTATCTCTTCGGCTGGCAACAAGACATCCGTAATAACAGGCTTTTGCGTGACATAATTGGTTATCCTGCGAGGAGGTAGGACGACCTCCTTGACAATGGGCTTAGATTTGATAAATACTTTGATTTCCTCCGCTGGCAGTAATACTTCTTTGATAACTGGCTCCGGCGTGATGTATTTAGTAATCTCATGAGCAGGTAGCATGACCTCTTTGAAGATGGGCTCTGGCTTAATGTATTTTTCGATTTCTTCGGCTGGCAATAAGACTTCCTTGACGATTTGCAATTGTTTGATGTATTTCGTTGTCTCATGAGCCGGCAGAATTATCTCATTAACAATCGGTTCAGATTTGACGAACTTGGTAAATTCTACTGGTGGTAGATGGACATCTTTCGTTACTTGCTTTTCGAATAACGTGCCGAATTGTTCTGGTCTAAAATACTTGGTTACTGAAGGAACCAGTTTGTTGAATTCATCCACAAATCTTTCGTATGTACCAGACATTGTATACGAGGGAGATGGTTTCACTTGTGAAGGCTGTACTTTGATCCAAGTGGGCGGTTTCGAGGGTTCAGGATGGTCAGTTTTGATGTAAATCGAGTTATCATGATGCCGAGATTCAACCAGGCTGGAATCACTGAGCAATGCGGTTTGGGCTTCAAGTTGAAGGTTTTTTAGGAGATGCGGATCATCCACCACGCTGAAGTCGAAAGGCTTGTACCAATAACTGTAAAGGTAATGAATAACATTAAAGTAAGCATCCAAGTTCTTAACACCAAAAGGTTATTTAGGTGGCACTACAGGCCTTAAGATTATCAATACTCACCCAAATGAAGAAGCAACTTGATCAACGTATAGTCCATTGGCATAGTCACTAGCATTAGCTCCAACACCGCATATTAATTTCAACAAACACTTCTGACTGTCCCTGACTAGAAGGGATTGCAATGCAGAATCACCAGCGGACACCAACGGAGACCGCTCATCCAACTCGTTAGTTTGATCACCGAATGGGTCAACGACAGAACACAGTGTACCGAAGAGGCTGAACACGATTAATACCGCTACGAAGAACATTTTATCAAAGAAAAATAACCTAGCAAAACTTCTAAAATCCCGAACAATGAAAGAAGAACGTCAGGACGAAACTGATGTATTATTGATTTCTGAACATCCTTTATATACTTATTTTAGACACGATTCGTTTTTTTTTATGTTTCCCTATAGTTGGCTAACCACTACAATAAGCGGTTAATGATAAAAAATACTTTTAAATACCTTAAAGAGTAAAAAAAAACTACTATTTTGACCTATTAAAGCCTACGTATATGGAGGAATGATTAGATATTTTTTATTTAATTTTAGAGGGAATGGTTTATTTTATGTATAATATAAATAACATCAAAATCCTATGACTTTATTCCATAAAATTAAACAACACTCCGTAGCTTAAAGGGAGAATGCAACCTAATTACAAGTGATTTTTTATCGATTCCTTATCGTTTAAATAGGCCTAATCCATCGATAAAAAGTTTACAATACAAATACATTAAACTAGAAATAAATTTAAAACTTACCCGGAAATAGGCTTAGCGGGATTCATGGAGATCCTGAATCGCGTCCGTGTAAGGTCTAGCGACCAATGAGCAAAGGCCCGTCGATCACGCAAGATCTCCACGAGACTTACGTCGCGTGCGATTGGTCGCTAGACCTTACACGCGAGGAAAACAGGACCTCCATGAATCCCGCTAAGCCTATTTTCAGGGTAAGTTTTAAATTTATTTCTAGTTTAATATTTGTTTGTAAATATTTTCAGTAATGGATTAGGCCTATTTAAACAATAAGGAATCGATAAAAAAATCACTTGTTGTTAGGTTGCATTCTCCCTTTAATACTATCAGCAAAAGTCAAGGTAAATCAACTCAGTTTCCAGATTCCATATAATTTAACCACCAACGCCCGAAAAACAATTCGAAAAAGGCGCCTCTAAAAATTAATCTACCTCTGTTAGAGTTCAAAAATAATTTTCCCGTCGTCAGTCCGTCTCAACAATCTACTCAAGTCTCAAGTTGCGATTTACTACTAGCTATAAGGAGTGTGTCACTGTGAGGAAGAAACAGCGTTGATTCGCGTTGAAATTGTGTACGTAGAACCTTATTATTTACAAGAAATCGTAAATAACGCATGATAATGATGTGCGTGTGCTTTTTTTTACATTCTAAGCGAGGTTATATACCGTAAAAGTAAACCAACTACCCAAACATTAAAACAGAAAGACAAATTGGTGGGTTGCTACTACAAGACTAATGACAACAAAAACAGGAATTTGATTATTAGACTCTAGATCGTTTTTGTCTAAAGTTATTTTATAAAACTGTCGTCTGCTTTACTCAAAATTAATTGACATTGGTGATTAGATTAATCACTTTTAACTTCCCCAAGACTTTTACGACAACCCTTAGTTTATACAAGTTGAGTTCCCCTCGTTCTATTATGTAAACACGAGCTTTCAAAGTTCGTCGAAACCAGAAATCAGAGATTAGCCTGATCTTACTCAATACATCTTTCCCCAGTATCCTGAATCTCGCGGCGGGTGGGCACGCTGTAGGCTAGACGGTGACAGGTCTCGGATAATATGCGCTATTGTGGCTACATCTTTGAGTTTACGCGTAAAACACCGTTATTATATACATTTCTTATCTTAACTAGAGAATAATTAAACTTAAAATTGACAAATTATACCACGAACTATGTCTGACTTTTACGGTTCGTCAGAAGTAAAGTTGAAGAATCTAGCGATATTAGAACGTGAGATAATAAGTACGGAAATGATAAAATTTCGATAAGTTATTTTTAAACACAAGATTCGTTAATCTCTCGCCTCCCAAATGTATAATTCTTAGAACCCGGTAGGGTTCTATGTATTGGGCCCATCATCATCTGTAATGCTATTTTGATTTCCTAAAAAATTCAGTCTCTAGCCAATCAAAACGCTCCATTCTCCCATAGAATAACATTAAAATCGACTCTTTCGAGGACAAGTCCAGTGATTGACAGAACTAAAAGAGGAATTATTTGTTACAGATATAATCACTTTTAAATGGTAGAGCAAGGTTCGAATGTTGAACTTTTCAAGTTTCATTTAAAAATATTAAGTCTAAGTATTTTAAAATTAATTCTAAAGTTGACCCTTTTTTTGGTACTTAGCTGGTTTCGCGCATGGCCAAATCGTAATGTTATTCTATGGGATTTGGTTTTTTGAAAGTGGCTTACCTTTCAGATTTATTTTCTAATACTTCCGGATATTTTTCAGACTTGGATTTTCCGTGTGGTATGAATTAAGATTCGAGCTTTATTTTAAGACTAATTTCATAATTTTACACCAATTAGATGGCCCACAATCTATTTATGAAAACGGAGGGAACAACAAGGCGGAGAAATAGATTCGCCAAAAACCTAAGCCTAATTTGACAAATTAGGCTTAGGTTTTATATGGCTTTTTAAAATCACGAGCACGAGCGCGCGCGCTTGATTTGGAGGCTATGGGTATTGAACTCTAATGACTTAATTTCTCCTTCTTCATATTTTTGCCGTTTATAGACTGTGACCAAACTAATCGGTATAAAATTATGAAATTAGTCTTAAAATAAAGCCTGTAAAATATTTGGAAGCATTAGAAAATAAATCTGAAAGGTAAGTCTCTTGCAAAAAATCTAAATCCCATAGAATAACATTAATTTTCAATTTCTCCGCCTTAAAAGTACTCTCCTTTTTGAAAATGAGTGAAATTCCGAACGACTTGCCATTCCGAACGGCAATAAGGAAGGTATTAACATCAAAAATAATGAAAAAATTAATTGGAATTTGGTTTAAAGGGCAATGGGGAAAATATAAAGATTTCGCTGCGGCTGTCGGAGGTATTAACATCAAAATTGCTGAAATAATTAATTTAAATTTGGTTTAAAGGGCAATGGGGAAAATATAAAGATTTCATTGCGGCTGTCGGAGGTAATAACATCAAAATTGCTGAAATAATTAATTTAAATTTGGTTTAAAGGGCAATGGGGAAAATATAAAGATTTCACTGCGGCTGTCGGAGGTATTAACATCAAAATTGATGAAAAATTTAATTTAAATTTGGTTTAAAGGGCAATGGGGAAAATATAATGAATTCGCTGCGGCTGTCGGAGGTATTAACATCAAAATTGATGAAAAAATTAATTTTAATTGGGTTTAAAGGGCAATGGGGAAAATGTAGAGATCTGACTGAATCAAGTGAGGCTGCCCCAGCTATTAACATCAAAAATTATGAAAAAATTAATTTTAATTGGGTTTAAAGGGCAATGGTAAAAATGTAGAAATTTGACTAAATCAAGTGCGGCTGCCCCAGCTATTAACATCAAAAATTATGAAAAAAATAATTTTAATTGGGTTTAAAGGGCAATGGTAAAAATGTAGAAATTTGACTAAATCAAGTGCGGCTGCCGCAGCTATTAACATCAAAAATTATGAAAAAATTTAGTTTAATTAGGTTTAAAGGGCAATGGTAAAAATGTAGAAATTTGACTAAATCAAGTGCGGCTGCCCCAGCTATTAACATCAAAAAAACGTAAAAATTAATTTTAATTGGGATTAAAGGGCAATGGTAAAAATGTAGAGATTTGACTGAATCAAGTGCGGCTGCCCCAGCTATTAACATCAAAAATAAGGAAAAAATTAATTTTAATTGGGATTAAAGGGCAATGGTAAAAATGTAGAGATTTGACTGAATCAAGTGCGCCTGCCCCAGCTATTAACATCAAAAATTATGAAAAAATTAATTTTAATTGGGTTTAAAGGGCAATGGTACAAATGTAGAGATCTGACTGAATCAAGTGCGGCTGCCCCAGCTATTAACATCAAAAATAATGTAAAAATTAATTTTAATTGGGATTAAAGGGCACTGGTAAAAATGTAGAGGTTTGACTGAATCAAGTGAGGCTGCCCCAGCTATTAACATCAAAAATAATGAAAAAATAAATTTTAATTGGGATTAAAGGGCACTGGTAAAAATGTAGAAATTTGACTGAATCAAGTGAGGCTGCCCCAGCTATTAACATCAAAAATTGTGAAATAATTAATTTTAATTGGGTTTAAAGGGCAATGGTAAAAATGTAGAGATCTGACTGAATCAAGTGCGGCTGCCCCAGCTGTTAACATCAAAAATAATGAAAAAATTAATTTTAATTGGGATTAAGAGGCACTGGTAAAAATGTAGAGATTTGACTGAATCAAGTGCGTCTGCCCCAGCTATTAACATCAAAAATAATGTAAAAATTAATTTTAATTGGGATTAAAGGGCAATGGTAAAAATGTAGAGATTTGACTGAATCAAGTGCGGCTCCCCCAGCTATTAACATCAAAAATAATGTAAAATTTTTTTTTAATTGGAATTAAAGGGCAATGGTAAAAATGTAGAGATTTGACTGAATCAAGTGCGGCTCCCCCAGCTATTAACATCAAAAATAATGTAAAAATTAATTTTAATTGGGATTAAAGGGCAATGGTAAAAATGTAGAGATCTGACTGAATCAAGTGAGGCTGCCCCAGCTATTAACATCAAAAATAATGTAAAAATTTTTTTTAATTGGGATTAAAGGGCAATGGTAAAAATGTAGAGATTTGACTGAATCAAGTGCGGCTGCCGCAGCTATTAACATCAAAAATTATGAAAAAATTAATTTTAATTGGGTTTAAAGGGCAATGGTAAAAATGTAGAGATTTGACTGAATCACTTTTTAAAGGGCTAGTCTTTTAATATAGAAGTTAACACTTTCGTGCTAGACTGAAGTGACAGATATTATATCAAAAATGTCTTTGCGAACAAAGACCCAGAAGGACATGTTATGGCCTTGAATGTCTGAAGTGACAGATATTTAATTTTCTTTTAAAACATTAAATTTAAATACAATTAAATTTTCTTTTAAAACATGAAATTTAAATACAATTAGATTTTCTTTTAAAACGAAATTTAAATATAATCACAATCTGGCACGATTTAGAGTTTCAAATTTCAATACAACTGATTTTATTCACTCGGAAATATTTAAGAAAAACATAACAGACGATTTTCTCCCATTGACGCTTAACATTAAATTTCGATAGAAAAATATACTTAATTTAGCTTTGGCTTTAGGCATAGACTCAAAGTTCTATGATCTGATCTCATACCTTAATTGGATAATGTTTTCTATGGATAATGCTTTATTATAACTCTTCGACTTTAGTCGAGGCAATTCGTTCTCGTTCATGTTAGCTTATGAATGCTTATCAAGGAATTTAAAGGGAATAAAAATTCCCCATATTTTAATTTTTAATCTAGGTTGCAAACGAACAAACCTAATCCATGGATAATGTTTTATTACAACTCCTCGACTTTTATAGTCGAGGCAATTCGTTCATGTTAGCTTACGGATGCTTATACAAGGAATTTAAAGGGAATAAAAATTCACCATATTTTAATTTTTAACTTGGGTTGCAAACGAACAAACCTAATTCATGGATGTTTTTTTATAAATCCTAATAACTAATTAGTGGTCCCTTATGGAAATCATCATTTTAATTGTACGGTTTTAATGAAAAGAAAAATGAAAGTATTACAATTTATTTAAAAAGCTTATCCGCTCTAAAATTCGTCGCTTTGAAATTCTCTCCGCTTGCGCGCGCAATATAGCTTTGAAAGTACAAATTGTTATGGTTTGCGTCGTCTGCTAAGCTAGAAAAGAAGGTGACTTTAAACGGGCTTTAAAAAACACATTTCCCTTTATCAGAAATAGATGAACCGAAATTATCAACGAGCTATTCCTCTAACGCCACAGGCAAGTTCTCCGTTTCCCCTCTCTTAGACGACAGTTGTAGCCCCCTCCCCCTCGGAATTTCGCCTAGCCGAGAAACGTTGAATGCCCCACCTGGCTTGGTTTGCAGCCGTCGCTACGTGGGGCGATCAGTTTCCCAAGATCCTCCTCGGTATTTCCTTGAGGCCGAGGAAGCCACTTCCCCCAGTGCTTACCCTCCCCATTCACTCCAAATAAAATGCATTTCCCAATCTAAGGTCTCGTTGATAATTTCGGTTCATCTATTTCTGCCTTTATCATATACCCATTCCAATAAACCGGCGAGTATTTTTAACGATCCGTTCAATTGCGAGTCGTGGAAATTCGGGTTAAACTAAGAAAACATAAAGTGGACTCGCGTTATACTGAAAAATAACAGTTCAATACACGTTTTCCCTGAAAAATAATTAAGCGAAATTTAATGTTAAGCGTCAATGGGAGAAAATCGTCTGTTATGTTTTTCTTAAATATTTCCGAGTGAATAAAATCAGTTGTATTGAAATTTGAAACTCTAAATCGTGCCAGATTGTGATTATATTTAAATTTCGTTTTAAAAGAAAATCTAATTGTATTTAAATTTCATGTTTTAAAAGAAAATTTAATTGTATTTAAATTTAATGTTTTAAAAGAAAATTAAATATCTGTCACTTCAGACATTCAAGGCCATAACATGTCCTTCTGGGTCTTTGTTCGCAAAGACATTTTTGATATATAATAAACTGGTCCAAGCCTGTATTTCGCAGATATTATATCCCTTTAAAGGGAGAATGAAACCTAATTACAAGTGATTTTTTTTATCGATTCCTTATCGTTTAAATAGGCCTAATCTATCGATAAAAAGTTTACA
This sequence comes from Odiellus spinosus, assembly GCA_963920705.1. Taxonomy (NCBI): domain Eukaryota; kingdom Metazoa; phylum Arthropoda; class Arachnida; order Opiliones; family Phalangiidae; genus Odiellus; species Odiellus spinosus. Next base: position 14,358,128 of record OY987232.1, on the reverse strand, counting down.
ATACAAATATTAAACTAGAAATTAATTTAAAACTTACCCTGAAAATAGGCTTAGCGGGATTCATGGAGATCCTGAATCGCGTCCGTGTAAGGTCTAGCGACCAATGAGCCAAGGCCCGTCGTTCACGCGAGATCTGCACGAGACTTACAGTCCCGCGCGATTGGTCGCTAGACCTTACACGCGAGGATATCAGGACCTCCATGAATCCCACTAAGCCTATTTTCAGGGTAAGTTATAAATTTATTTCTAGTTTAATATTTGTTTGTAAATATTTTCAGTAGTGGATTAGGCCTATTTAAACAATATGGAATCGATAAAAAAATCACTTGTTGTTAGGTTGCATTCTCCCTTTAAAGTGCGTTAATAGACGAAAGCTGTTTGTGTGGTTTTTGTATTGAATGATATGTCTCTTTTGCAGCGTTCATATTTGAAAAACAATGATGGATCCAGAGTATCTAATTAAAAAAGAGGTTGAAGAAAACGTCACCCAAGAACGCGATGAACTCAATTATATTATCCCAGAATCGAATGAAAATGTCCAAATTAAAAGGGAAAACGCCTTTGAAAAACCGTATTTGAACAATGAAAATTACAGTTCGATGGTAATCCATGTCAAGAAGGAATGCCTCAATGATTCTAACGAGTCTCAAACAGATGTAGAGCAGGAGGATAGGGTGCTAATTCATTCTTCTGATAAGCTTTTTAAATGCGACCAGTGTCCATACTCAGTCTCTTCTAGTTGGAAACAGTCAATAAATAATCACAAGTTAATTCATTCTTCTGATAAGCCTTTTAAATGCGACCAGTGTCCATACTCTTCTAGTTCGAAACAATCTATAATACATCACAAGTCAATTCATTCTTTCGATAAGCTTTTTAAATGCGACCAGTGTCCATACTATACTGGTTCGAAACAATATCTAAAAAGTCACAAGTTAATTCATTCTTCCGAGAAGCCATTTAAATGCGACCAGTGTCCTTACTCAACCCGTCACAAACCGAGTCTAACTAAACACAAAACACTTCATTCTTACGATAAGCCCTTTAAATGCGACCAGTGTTACTGCTCTTTTACCTTGAAAAATAGTTTTATAAAACACAAGATAAAACATTCTTCCGATAAGCCTTTTAAATGCGACCAGTGTCTTTACTCCTCTCACGAGGAACGGTTACTAAAGAAACACAAGTTGAGTCATTCTTTCGATAAGCCTTTTAAATGCGACCAGTGTCCCTACTCTTCTCGTTGGAAAAATAATCTAACTCAACATAAGTTAAGTCATTCTTCCGATAAGCCATTTAAATGCGATCAATGCTCTTGTAGTACTCGTTTTGTAAGGGATCTAAATAAACACAAGTTAGTTCATTTGCCCAATAAGCCCATAAGTAGTCTTGAGCTTGAAATTTAAGGGTATCGCGAGCGTTATCGAATATTAGGGTCAAATCTGAGCAGGAATCTTTCGGAAAAATACTAATATTGTATTAAATTGAAACATGCGCTAGAATTTTTGTAAAAATCACTTGAATATTTTCCTTTGTATGATAATTTATGATTTTTTTTCGGAATTATAAATTTTTATTTTTATTTCTTAATTTAGACTTTTCGGGGAATTTTTGGTTAGATCCCTTATGCGTTATAAAACGTAACAAGTTAAATTATTTATCCAATAAGGCCTTTAAATGCGATCAATGTTCCTACTCGGTTCGCCATCAAAAGATTCTAAATATTCACAAGTTAATTCATTCGCCTGATAAGCCCATTAACGTTGAAACTTAGATCAAATGTTGTAAATGTAACTTTGTAATAAAATTATTGCCCCTCTACAAGACTTAATTTAATTTGGAGACCCCTTTAAAACCTCCAGTAGGCATTTGAGTACTCCCGACTATGTCCTCCTAAAGGGTGCTTATATATGGTACTCTTTACATTTAGCAACAAGTATTGATACACTACACCTTTAAAATACAAAATAACAGTAGCAATTAAAAGTTCACTTACTGTGACATCAGAGACGAAGGTGATGATAATCGTGAAGAAGTTAGACAAGGGTCGAAACTCCGAATTCACAAAATTGGTTTGTTACACGACTTCAAATCCACTTACGGTCGTAGTTTTAATTTTTTAAGTTAGTTGGCAATATAAAATCTTTCTAGAAGTACATCCGGTGTAGTTGCTTCACGTTTTTCATTCGCGTAATAAGTTTTACTTGTTTCATTTCACACTATGCCTACTCTTAATTTCGATACGCGCACACGTGTTAACTCTTAACAAAAAGTTGAAAGTTCTAACTTAGAAGTTAAACTCCGATTCCTTTTCGTTTCGACTAGGCCTAAATTTCACCCACTTTAGCGGCCATGGTTCCGGGTGAGGGTGAGGGAAGTTAGGGAACTTGGATTCGAGTAACGTAAATTATAGCGCGATTTCATACGTTAGAAAATAGCTAATTCCAAATTGGAATTCGGTAGTTTGTTTTGAAAACGATAAAAGAAAAATTTACGAACTTTGTATAAGTAAAATTACAATCCTTCACTTCCAAAAAGGAGTAAAAGCCGGATTACGTTGATTAGTTGCGTTTTGTTGACAGTGAAGTTGTAGTCTGCTAAAAAAAATCCAAGGTAGAGAACAAGACTGGAAATAAAAGTTCGAAAGAATGTTTCTAGCAAGTTGTCCAAATACGATTTTGTAGCCTGTCGACTAATGAGAGATCAGGGCAACTTAAAGAAAGCTTTAATTTATAAAAGCGGCCACTAGCGACGATCTTAGGTAGTACTACCTACATAAATTTCATGAAATAATTTTCCTGATGTCAGTACGCCTGTACAATCTACTCAAGTCGCGAATATGCGTATTCGGGGTGTATCACTATTAACTAGGTGAGGAAGAAACGACGTTTATTCGCTATGAAACTGTGCACGTAGAACCTTAATCTTTTGGAGAAAACGTAAGTAATGCATGATAATGAATGTGTTTTAATTTCATTTATATATGCGAGGTTATATGTCATAAATTTAAACAAGCCCACTTTCATTAAAACGCTATTAACGGAATGGTTGGAATGGTACAACAGAACTAACGACGAGGAAAAAGGGAAATTAATTTTTAGACTTAGTATCCGTTTTCTGTCAAGCGTTAAGGCTCTGTCGTCTGCTTATTGGTGAATTTTAAATCATATATATTCTAATTATAAAATATTGGAACTAGTACGTCATCCCTTACATACTTCATTCGCATCGCTACTAGTTGAAATTCAAACGATAGTAATCGAACCAGAGGTATTTGAGTAACAATGGCCAAAGGTAATTACGTTTGAATGTAAGTGAAGTATAAATTCGGGCCACTTATATTATTTGAACCATTAACAGCGCTATCATGATCATGACTATTACATTATATTCAAAGTTATATGCCATACTAGTTAACAAATCCCCAAACATTGAAATTAAAGTAGGAGATCGGTGGATTTATACTAAAAGACTATTGACGACGAATATAAGAATTTGGTTTTTAGACTAGATTGGATTTTGGTTCACAAGGATGCACTGCAATTTGGTAATAAGAAGGATATAAAAGAAAGTACACTAGTAATACCAGAGGTATATAATAACCCCTTTCGGGGGGAAGTATGAAAGGTAGGCAAAATCGACGAACAACAAGTGCCCGGCGTAAATCGCGGCGGATCGACACACCGCTTTACTCCCAAAAAATAGTTACACCATTTTTAATCTCACAAAATTTTCCCTACGCACACTTCCGGAACTCGCGAGCTGAAGTCAACCTTCGACTCCATTTTAACAGACAGCCTGACTCCTGAGACAGGAAGTTCTAAACACAAATCGAGGCGTCTTGTTTATACAAAGACCATTTACTAGAGTAGCGACATTGAGAAGTCCAGCGCGAGCTAGTGGCCTAGATAGTCAGCAGCGGGCTCTTGTTGTTCGTGATTTTTAGCATTGGTAGTATAGGGGCTTTCATACTTCCCTCCGAAGGGGGTTATTATATACCTCTGGTAATACCAAAGGACGTTTTAGCGACTGGACGAAGGCAGGCCCAACTCTTTCCCCTGAGTTGTACACTAGGCTTCAAATGACTTCAAGATGTGAAGTTGTATCTATTTCTGCCTGGGAACTGGGCTCATTTTGTAGTCATCATAAATAGATACCGAGTTTAGTTAATCAAAGCCTATAAGAGTTTTTCCGCATATTTTAACCGTACAAATAGATTATATTAAATCACTTTAAAGCCGAAACAGAAATAGAAGTGTTAAGCTCAGTATTCGACAAAGTTGTATATTTGGGAACCTGTTTTTCTAGTTTTTCTTTTGAATGAACTGTTTCATTTTTGCAGCGTTGAGATTTGAAAAACAATGATGGACCCCGAGTATATTATTAAAAAAGAGGTTGAAGAAAATGACACCCAAGACCACGATGAACTCAGTTATATTCTCCCTGAATTAAATGGCCCAATTGAAAATGAAAACTCATCGGGAAAACCGTATTTTACCCATGAAAACTTCAGTTCGGTGTCAATCCGTGTCAAGACAGAATGCCTCGATGATTCTTACGAGTCTCAAACCGATTCAGACCAACAGAACAAACTGCCGACTCAAAATGAGGCACTAACTGACACTAGTGAGACTAAGCGGGAGCCACGAATGTTTTCTTACGTTACCAATTTTAACGGGAAAGTAAAAACTCACAAATTAATTCGTTCGACCGAAAAGCCATTTAAATGCGACCAATGTCCCTTCACTTCTAATACAGAAGAGGCCCTAACATTTCACAAGGTAATGCATTTCCCTGTCTACGAAAAGACCTTTAAATGCGACCAGTGTTCTTACACTTCTCGTTGGGAGCCGTTTCTGCTTAATCATAAGTTAAAACATTCGTCTGAGAAGGTTTTTAAATGCGACCAGTGTTCCTATTCTTCTCGTCGGAAACAGGATCTAAATAAACACCAGTTAAATCACTTGTCTGATAAGGCCTTTAAATGCGACCAGTGTTCCTATTCGTCTCGTTGGGCACAGGATTTATATAGCCACAAGTTAAATCACTTGTCTGACAAGGTCTTTAAATGCGACAAGTGTTATTACTTTTCTCGTTCGGAACAGGACCTTAATAGCCACAAGTTAAAACATTTGTCTGATAAGGCCTTTAAATGCGACCAGTGTTCCTACTCTTCTCGTTCGGAACAGGACCTTAATAGCCACAAGTTAAATCACTTGTCTGATAAGGCCTTTGAATGCGACCAGTGTTCCTACTCTTCTCGTTCGGAACAGGACCTTAATAGCCACAAGTTAAATCACTTGTCTGATAAGGCCTTTAAATGCGACCAGTGTTCCTACTCTTCTCGTTCGGAACAGGATCTAAATAGACACAAGTTAAATCACTTGTCTGATAAGGCCTTTAAATGCGACCAGTGTTCCTATTCGTCTCGTTGGGCAAAGGATCTATGTAGCCACAAGTTAAATCACTTGTCTGATAAGGTCTTTAAATGCGACCAGTGTTATTACTTTTCTCGTTCGGAACAGGACCTTAATAGCCACAAGTTAAAACACTTGTCTAATAAGGCCTTTAAATGCGACCAGTGTTCCTACTCTTCTCGTTCGGAACAGGATCTAAATAGCCACAAGTTAAAACACTTGTCTGATAAGGCCTTTAAATGCGACCAGTGTTCCTACTCTTCTCGTTCGGAACAGGACCTTAATAGCCACAAGTTAAATCACTTGTCTGATAAGGCCTTGAAATGCGACCAATGTTCCTACTCGACTCGTTCGGAACAGAATCTTAATAGCCACAAGTTAAATCACTTGTCTGATAATGCCTTTAAATGCGACCAGTGCTCCTACTCGACTCGTTTGGAACAGGATCTAAATAGCCACAAATTAAATAATTCGTGTCATTCCGAAGAGCCCTTTAAATGCAACCGGTGTTCTTACTCTTCTCTTTCAAAACAGTCTCTATATATCCATAAGTTAAATCATTTATCTGATAAGCCCTTGAAATGCGACAAGTGTTCGTTCAGTACTCATTCGAAAAGGGATCTAAATAATCACAAGGCAACTCATTCTTCCGATAAGTCCTTGAAATGCGACAAGTGTTCGTACGGTACTCATTCGAAAAGGGAACTAACTAATCACAAGGCAACACATTCCTCCGATAAGCCCTTGAAATGCGACAAGTGTTCGTACGGTACTCATTCGAAAAGGGAACTAACTAATCACAAGGCAACACATTCTTCCGATAAGTCCTTGAAATGCGACAAGTGTTCGTACAGTACTCATTCGAAAAGGGACCTAAATAATCACAAGTCAAATCATTTGTTTTATAAGCCTTTTAAATGCAACCAGTGTTCTTACTCTACTCGTCGTACAGCGGATCTAAGTAGACACAAGTCTGTTCATTCGCCCGATAAGCCCATTAAATGCAACCAGTGTTCTTACTCTACTCGTCGTACAGCGGATCTAAGTAGACACAAGTCTGTTCATTCGCCCGATAAGCCCATTAAATGCAATAAGGAATCTAAACTTGCAATTTAGACCAAGTTAAAGTGCAAGAAAACCCTATCTTCTTCTGATATTAGTAAGCTTGTTCAATAGGGATATCTTCTTCACATAAGCTATTGGGACGATATAATTGTACATAAGCTATTGGGTCGAAATAATTGTACATGAGCTTAAGGGACGAAATAATTGTACATAAGCTATTGGGACGAAATAATTGTACAAAAGCTATTGGGGCGAAATAATTGTACATAAGCTATTGGGACGAAATAATTGTACATAAGCTTAAGGGACGAAATAATTGTACAAAAGCTATTGGGATGAAATAATTGTACAAAAGCTATTGGGGCGAAATAATTGTACATAAGCTATTGGGACGAAATAATTGTACAAAAGCTATTGCGACGATATAATTGTACATAAGCTATGGTGTCAAAATAATTGTACATAAGTTATTGGGAAGAAATAATTGTACATAAGCTTTGACTGCCGATAGATCGATAGTTTCAAATTAAAATTCTCCTTCGCGACTGAGTTCTTCTCAGGGGCGTCGGAAGTTATTACTAAGTGGGTGGGCTGAACAAGTTGGCTAAGGTCAAATTATATGGGGCTCAGTTACCCCAGATCCGACGGTCGAGGGGGCTTGAGCCCACCCTGCCCCCCCCCCCGCTTCCGACGCCCCTGGTTCTTCTAACGCCTTGATAATATATAGGATTTCTTGGTTCTTCACTTATACTCATATCAAAACAATTGGGTTAAGGGGTACGGAAAAAAATTCTGTTTTTTAAAAAAAAATACTATGCCTATATGACATTGAAACTCTTTCCAACATTTCCCCATTACCCTGCCTCTCGCGGCGGGTGGGCACGCTGTAGGCCAAACTGTGACGGAAATAGGCTCTATTAAGGCGTAAAACTCCGTTATAATACACATTTCTTATCGTAACTAGAGAAATTTTAACTTAAAATTGTTAAATTATACCACGAACTACGTCTGACTTTTATGGTTCGTTCGAAGTAAAGTTTTACACTTTCAATTTTGTTTATTTAAAAAAAATTACCCCTACCCAAAGAGGCAATAATTAAAAAAATACGTTTTAATATACAAAAGGGTGACACGAACAATTCAAACAAATTTGAAAAGATATTTAAAATAGAATTTCACTTCGAGATGAATAATATTTAATAGATACTATTGGGAAAATGGTCGGTAACTGTTTGCCACCATAGTTAGAGCCAATACCTTAACACCGTTAAATACGACAGCCCGACATGTTGGGCACTGATTGTTACTGTTTCTCCACTTGGTGATGCATGGACCGCAAAAAGTGTGGGAACAGTTAAGAGTGAACGGGTCGCGAAATAAATCCTTACATATGACGCAAGTTAATTCGGCTTCGATGTCTTTGATGAACTTCCGGTGATTTAAATATTGTTCGAAGGATTCCTTTGATATAATCACTCCGGACTTGCAGGGGTGAATTTTTAATTCCGTCTTGCAGAATATGTAATTATGTTCCGAAGGTGGGTCAGCCACGAAACTACAAAAATCAATATTTTAATAAAACTTATTATTTATACCACACATGGTGACGATATGTTATTGGGCGAAAAACTTTAATTTTAGGGTTGTCAGGAAATAATTCATTGTGGAACTGACTTACATATTTCGCTTCAAAACAAAGTTGAAGCTTAAATTAACCCTCGTTAAGTCTTCAATTGACAGAGAAGCCAATATCTAAATGCATTTAATACAAATTTCTCTTGGAAAACCGAAAGCTATAGCTGCAAAATGTTAATTGAAAAGGGGGACTTGACACTAACGATCGACTAATGAAAGGTCTACATATGTGCCCCCGAAATTTCACAATTCAACCTTTCAAAAAGGTTTTTAAAGTCTATAGTGTAATAAAGTTCCGGTTATGACGTCCTTCCTTCGACGAGTTCCTTATTCACCGTTATCTCAAATACATCTCTTGCGCGTTAGAATAAGGGGTATCAGAAGCCGATGAAACCCTCCGTTGAAGTCTACTACTCTACTGTTCCATATAGCGCTCCTCTCTGTATGGGTAAAATTCCCAATTTTACGAGATCGGAGGGGTCCTACTTCATACCCCCTGTCTACGGAAAATTGGAAATTCTCTCTCTCCATAGTTTTTTTTTTCACGAACTTCAAGGCTGCTAGAAATATTCGCTCGACGAACTCCCGTTCCGAAAATATCTACCGTTAGGAGGCGTACGAATCGCGCTTTTTGAAACTAACCCATACAGAGAGGGGTAGACAAGACCCTGGAGTAATAGACTTCAAAGGAGGGTTTCATCGGCTTCTGGGGGTATGCAAACCAATGTATCACACGAAAAGTCGCCGTCACAGCCCATGAACTTATGAGTTAACTAAAAATAACCAACGATGTTTCTGAATATGCTACTCAATTTCAATTTGGTGTTCAAGAAAATTCCGTAACAGTCTCACTTTAATTAAAATAATTAAGTTTAAAACGAAATAAGATCTCACCGAAATATAAGATTATCATTATCCATTAACGTTACTCGTCCGGAGGCTTCCAAACGTATGTTATTAACGAAACATTCCAAATTAGTTGAGTAGTTTGGTAACGCGTACATAGTCCAACCAAAATGTGAATAAGAAAACATCAAGTGCGAATAATTCTCATTGTAAGGACGTACCTTGATGCCATTTTTACTGTGACCATTTAAATAATACAAGGAACTAGAATTTTCGTTTAAAATAACGATTTCTTCGTCCGCGGAAGGTCTTAAACAAAACGTCATGCTAAAGCTGTTGCTCTGACGCCTTTAGGCAAGAATAGAAATATGTTCGTTTGATTAAAAAAGTCTTCGAGTGCATGCCAAAGTGACGCAAAGCTCTTTGAGCTCAGAATTCCTTATCAGCGAGTACAAAACCCTCCTAAATAATATTTTTGATTTTGTTTAAAGGGAGAATGCAACCTAACAACAAGTGATTTTTTTTTATCGATTTCTTATCGTTTAAATAGGCCTAATCCACCAATGAAAAGTTTACAAAACAAATATTAAACTAGAAATAAATTTAAAACTTACCCAAAAAATAGGCTTAGCTGGATTCATGGAGACTGATTTCCTCGCGTATAGACGAATTCGAAATATCCATACTAATAAACCAACTGATCCAGGGGCTACGACCATTGGGTACAAATATAATGATGAATAATCACTATAGATGACGCGCATGCGCCATACTATTTCTCGCTCTCGTACCTATCCCGTTGCTATGGGAAACGCGTTGAGTCTCGAAGCGCTAGGGAAGGGATTACTGCCTAGTTTGTCTCTCTCGTTATAGCTTAGCCAATCGGAATATGATCAGAATGGGAACTACGATAGCGACATCTCTTAACAGATTGGCCCGTAAAGAGTGTACCCCAATGGGGGCTGCCCCTGGAAGTTCCTCTTCAATTTCGAATTTATCTATAAGGGCTAACGACCAATGAGCAAAGGTCCGTCCTTAAGGCGAGATCTCCGCGAGACTTCTAATAACATTCGATTGGTACCTAGCCCTTATACGCGAGCAATTCAGAATCTCCATGAATCCAGCTAAGCCTATTTTCGTGGTAAGTTTTATGTTTATTACAAGTTTAATATTTGTTTGAAATTTTTATTACTGATGGATTAGGTGTATTTAAACGATAATGAATCGATTAAAAAACACTTCTTGTTGGGTTTCATTCTCCCTTTAAAGAGAATGAGCTTTTAGTTCCGTTTTTCACAAGGAATGATTGTACTAAAAAATTTAACGTTTGATAATTGTTTTCAAATGTACGTTTAATAAACCTTACGTAGTATTTTTCACGCAGTAGCGATTGCTCTTGAAACGTTAAATTATGCTTGGTTTTATATTTCTGCGTCATCGTATGATAGGGTGTTTTTTTAACGCGCAGAAACAGGTTTAGTTTTCAGTGTGTAAGATAGTAACCAAACGATTGTAATTGAGATGGCCTTGTCACCGTTTTATCGTCGAAACAAAAAAGTGAATTTCGAGTAGCATTTTTTTCTAAGATATTTAAAGTGATTTTGTTACTGATTTTAGTAGCATTTTCGCAAAGATCGTTAGGCCTAAAAGACGATTTAAATTTTAAATACATAATGGATTTAGGCTTAGCGAATCTAGTTCGCGATTTTCATAATAGGGTACTCAGTTTTTCTGGGGATTAGGATTGTTTAGATTTATTTCCCAGTCTACTGAACTCTCTCTTACATCTTTCCCCAATATCCCGCCTCTCCCGGAAGCGGGTGGGCACGCTGTTGGCCAGACGGTGACGGATCTCGGTCCTCGTATAATAGGCTCTATTGTGGCGATATCTTCGAGTTTACGCGTAAAACACCGTTATAATATACATTTCTTATCGTAACTACAGAAAAATTAAACTTAAAATTGTCAAATTATACCTCGAACTACGTCTAACTTTTACGGTTCGTCGGAAGTAAAGTTCTAGCAGAAGCCGATGAAACCCTCCTTTGAAGTCTACTACTCTAATGTTCCATATAGCGCGCCTCTCTGTATGGGTAAAATTCACGATTTTACGAGATCGAAGGGGTCCTACTTCATACCCCCTGTCTACGGAAAATTAGAAATTCTCTCTCTCCACAAACGACGGCGTTTTTTTGACGAACTCCAAGGCTGCTAGAGATATTCGCTCGACGAACTCCTGCTCCGAAAATATTTACCGTTAGGAGGCGTACGAATCGCGCTTTTTGAAACTAACCCATACAGAGAGGAGTAGACAAGACCCGGGAGTAATAGACTTCAAAGGAGGGTTTCATCGGCTTCTGGTTCTAGCGATATTAGATCGCGAGGTAATAGGTAGGGATTCGCTAATCTCTCGCGTTATAATTATCAAAATTTCATTATGAACTAAAGAAGATTTAAATTTAAGTGAAATCCGCGAACTGATAATGAAAAAGTCAAAAATAAAATCCATAAATGTTTACAGAGTCACTTTATAAGAGAGCATAACTTTCCTCCCATTGAAAACTAACAACGATTCTTTAAATAAAATATTACGAAATAACCCAGAAAATATAAACAATTTTATTTCCAAGATACGAAAGAACGAAATCTAACTGATTTAACTTAATGCTCATAAATAATTTGTGCTTGTGATGTGATACGGATCAACTTACTACAACGAGCATAGACCGATTAAGGAAGAGAATCACGTGATATGACGTCACCATTAAATAGAGTATGCAACCTAACAACAAGTGATTTTTTTTATCGATTCCTTATCGTTTAAATAGGCCTAATCCAACAGTAAAAAAATTTACAAACGAATATTAAACTAGAAATAAATTTAGCTGCATTCACGGAGATATCCTAAACTCCACGACCAATGACATTGATCATGGAGATCCTGTATTCCCCATATAAGAGCCATCGATCGATGTCATTGGTCGGTAGTCCTTATATGGGAAGTTCTGGTGATCTCCATGAATACAGCTAAGCCTATTTTCCGGGTAAGTTTTAAATTTATTTAGGCCTATTTAAACGATAAGGAATCGATAAAAAAATCGCTTTGTTTTAGGTTGCATTCTCCCTTTAAATGATATTAGACCTTGAGCGGATTATAACTTTCATTTCGTAGCGTTTATATATCTTTTTTACCTTTTTCAAATAACATTTTCGGGTAGAATTTTCTATAACACAATGTTTAGTCCGATTGATTCTCGTAAGCGAAGAGGAGGCGAATTTATTTTGACCAAGACTTCCGTGTTTAGTCAAAGCGAGAAAAAGCGTATAATTGTTTTAAAGGTGCGTTCACATGATAGGGTTCTATATCAGTATATTTTTTTTATAGGCATAGTAGTCGATGTGATTTGTTACGTCACCATTTATTACAATTACATAGGAAAAAATAAGTAATTTAAGTCTCAAAAAACACCCAAGAAAATAGTTTTAATTTATCTTTTAATATATAGCACAACTATTTTGAATTTTTCAACTTGTCCAAAATTTTCTCAGCTTGTTTAAGTTTTTCATCCAATTGCAAAATATCGGCATCATCAGTCTTTTTCTTATTTAACAAATATGCTTTTTCACTGTCAAGTCTTTCGTTTTCTTGTTTTAATTCCACTAAAGCAATCTCAGAATCAGCCAACTTCAACTTTAATTGCGAAACTTCCGAGTCTCTAGCGCGTCCAACTTCAATTTGATTTTTGACCAAGGCATATTTTTCTTCTTCTAATTGTTCGACTTTGTTTTGTAGAGCAGTTATCTCTTTTTCAGCGTTGATTAATTTGTTGTTCAACGTTTCAATTTGATCCTTGTAATTAGAAATCTTTGATTCTAAAATAATATTTGAGGTCCTAGAACTGTTCCAAGTAGAAGTCGAACTTTTGGATTCGGAAAAAGAACAATCCTTGCAATCGCTACATTTGCTGTCATCCTCCTTGTCTTTCTGGAGTTGTAATGATTTGATTTCGTCTTCAAAGCTTTTTAAACGTTTTCTCATATCCGTTAAGCTATCCGTTTCTCGTCTGCGCTTTCCCGTTCTAGAAATATCTTCTTTGTTTTCCTCTTCGCGGCAATTACTGCTTTGCCGTTCATCGTCAATTTTACAGAAAACGTATTCGAAATCGCCGAACGCTATTGTATTTCCCGCTTTCAGGGAGTAACGTTGATGTTTCTTGATTCTGACGCCGTCTACGCAGACTCCGCTCGGATCTTGTAAGCCGCTAAAACTTTTCACGTACCATTCTGACGAACGTATGAACTTCTCCAACACGGCGTGCCTCTTCAGTATTTTGTCGCTCTTTAATTCTAGGTCCGAAGTCGGGTCGTTTCCGACTGTGAAAACGTCTTTTTCAAATCGAATGGTGTCTGATTTCGGACCGTTTTTAGGTTGAAGGCCATAACCCGCCTCTTTTCCACTCTCTGCCATAATTTTGAGGACTATTTCGAAAGCGCGCGGTCGATAAAGCTGCTGAAACTGTGAGAGAGATCGTTCTATGATATTTTGCTGACGCACAACACCGTTACGATATGAGAGCGTAGAGGTGTTTTAGTTTCAAAGGGAGGATGAATATGAAAATGATGTGATGTTTTTAATTGATTCCACTTCTAAAAATAAAACATAGCGTGGTAAAACATTCGGGAAGTGTCTCTGATTTGTACAAAAAACGCAAACCTGAAAGTTTGATTAGTTGGATGATCTTTATTGAAAGTTAGTGTAGGATTCAATCTAAATTAATTTTATTATCAGCCCTGTCTCAGAACTCTAGAGCGGAGTAGCGGACGACGTAATATAGATCAAAACAGGGACGGAAATAAGAAATTTTTCTTATTGGACAAATGTCCAGTAACCCCCCTAAAAAATTCAAAAGTTATCGGACATTTAACAAAATTACCGGACAATGCTACATTACTTGTATTGAAAAGTACTTTTTTTTATCGGACATTTGTCCAGTTACCCCCTCTTAAAAATAAAAAGTTATCGGACATTTGGAAAATTTATCGGACAAAGACCAGTGACTTGTGCCTATTTCCGTCCCTGGATCGAAAGGGATGATGTAAATGAATAAGGATCGGGGAGAATGATTATAATGTTTTTAATATTGATTATTAAATATTGTTTAATGTCTAATCACTTGGTTACAATCAATCAATAAAACTCAACTTTTTTAAAAAATTCAGAGTCATTTCCGTAATGTTTTAATACGCGAACAAGTCTTAATTGTAATAATGGAATCGATAAAATATAACTTCATTTTCCTCCTCAGCCTCCTTTTAAAGGGAAACTGAAACAATGTTTCCACGAAGTTTGGGTGATGATAAATTTATTTCTTCATAGATCTAAAATGATATGCTCCTTGACTTGTTCGTTATATATACGGTGAGGCTAGCCAGTCGTTTGGTAACTGGCCCATTTTGGAAGGTCTAGCATGACATTCCTGCCTCTATGTCCACTAAAAGTTACGTTAGAAATCGACATCAGCAGACAATTTTTCGATCTGATTTATATGATCTTTAAAAGGTCGTAATTTGCCTATTTAAGGAGATGTCATCACTTTAAATTTTTATTATTTGAAAAATTAATAAGTTTTACTTCATTTTCCCTTTAAATAAAGTTTCAAGCTTTGCATTGAATACACAAATTTTGCGCTTCCCATGATTAATTTATATCTTTATTTTTTTCATTTCTTTACATTAAGGCGTGTGGAACTTTGTTAAAAGTGTCTATCTTATGATCAGCGGGATTCGCAGCAGATTCGTACGAGCAAATTGTAACTTCATGCCGTATGGCTTCGGAAAATTCTCCTTTCAAACCAATGTAATAAATCTTAGTCGAGTCTGTCCCAAAGTTCTTAGGAAAATGTAAAGATAAGTGATAGACTCCGGTAAACTTAACGACTTTGATTGGATATTCCAACGAGCCAGAGTGATCAGGGTAGAGCTCAAACTCTTGGTCTGGCTCAGCCCCCGCATCATCGAATGACATCTTTGGACGGTTTTTAAAAAGTCTAAGTTTGGAAGGGTGTGATTCGCCTTCACCACCGATGATTATGATTCCTTTAAGTTTGACATTCCCGACGAATGGGATATTAAATAGTAATTCTTCATCCACGTCACTCTCAACAAACTTTTCCGTGTCTAATCTCGCATCCCAAGATTTGAAAACGTCTTTACCCGAGCCATCGGTAGTTTCATTAAGGCATTCCAAGTTAGCGACGTCAATTTTTTGATAGAGACTGTACTGGATCCCCATTTCAGGCGAGTCGTCATGGTCGTGGTCCTCGCAGGAATGATGATGTCCACCAGCCATTATGGGGACTGAGGGTTAGCTTAGGGGGGAATATATGGTGAATTGGTATGAGTATCTTGCCAAAACATTAAAGCGATCTCGTTGGAAATATGCCTAATAAAGCAAACTTACAGCAGCCAGCTATATATTACTTCAACAAAAGAATGCCGGATTACAGAAGGTGTCACTGTGACCAACCAAACAACTGGAGTTGATTAGAAACCTTTTATAGGAATACTAGTAGACATTCGAGCAGACGAATATCTATTAATCTCCAACAGCGTGGAAATTTGGAAATATGGCAGTGGTACAGATCAAAATCAAATAACCACCTGGACCAGTTTAAAAATGAAATTGTATGGGGGGTTAGTGGTCCAGTGGACCACTAATAAAATTCAAGGATTTCAAAACGTTATGCAACGGACCCCGAGAAAAAGGACCTTGAAATAGTTAATAAAGACTTGTGCTTATTTCCGTCCCTGATGATGCCAGGCCGCCGAGATGTTGTTGTTACCATTTACTTCAACCGTTTTTAATTTAAAAAGTGCGGGAAATTGTACCGCAGATGTGTAAGGAAATGATTTAAGGATAAGGAAACGCTTTAGTTTTAAACTTTTAATTCTTCGTTAAAATAATTTTATGGATTACTGCGCAAGTTTTAGGTGTATCGAGTATATAAATTAAGCTCTTGAACTTTTAAATTTAGAATATTGGTTGAGGCTCCCAAAATTCAAAATGTCATCAAATAACTCCATCAAACATCCAAATATTAAAACCGCGGTTCTTAATGTATTCAATGCCGTCGATGTATTCAGAACGAATATTTGTGAAAAAAGGGATGTGGAGTTTAAAGAGGTTAAGGCAAACCTCGCTAATTACTTTTCTGAGTCGATTAAAGCCATCATGAACTCCGATAGTGCTAATACAGAGTAAGTGTTACATACTTGTATAATCCACGCTAGTAAATCACTAAACCTTATTATTATTTTCTTCAGAAACGTATCTATTCCTAAAACCCCTGCTAAAAAGAGAAGGCGATCCCAAGTTGTTCTTTCTAGCGTTAATAGACTTTCATTGACGTAAGATCTAGGAAAAATGAGCCCATGTTAGTTAGAGTTCATTGAATAATAATATTTTTTTTCTTCTCTATTAGAAATCGTAACCGTGTAGCCAAATCTAAAGGGAGCAATAAAATTGTTAGAAATCTACACCTTGAGAGAGCAGATTTCAATGAAACTAATTGCGTATCAGGCTCAGAGGGGAGTGCTAAACTTCGATTATCTTCCGAATCGGAAGAAGATGAACCAGAACCAAAATCATCTGCACCAAATGAAAAGCAACTTACACCTACATCCGCTAATGATGATGAGAAAGCATCGAGCGAGAGATCCATTAGAAGATCAAAAAGAAGCAACGTTGTTGATTTAAACCAGTCCTCTCGTAGACTTTCCTTCAAGGTTCCTCCGACTCGGAAAACTCAAACCAAAACCAATAGGCTCTCACGGAAGAGGAATACCAGTTCAAAGACTTTATCAACTGCTAGTACCTTGGAATCAATTTCCAGTGATGGAGAAAATACAAAAGCTACGGAACTTTCCATTGCCGATTCAACCCTGACCAAAACTGCTAAACGATCTAAGGCTAAAAATTCTTCAATTTCCGTGTCTGATCAGAATAACGTTAGTACATCCATCATAGTTCCACCTCCATCAAATCGAGCGTCGCGGTCTAGAAGTAGAAGACAAAATACGAATGAAGACCTTGAGACTAATGAAATAAACAATTCAAAAAAATATAGTTTGAGAAACCTGCCATTGGTTGAAGAAAAAGTTGAGCCTAAAATGGCGAAAACTGCAACATCCGATGAAGTAGAAGCTCCGGAATCACTGACAGTTGAGACAAAGATAGCTAAGAAGAGCAGTTTGAGACTGAGCAAGATGGAAACTCTTGCGGAAAGAAAAGAACAAGAATCTTCAACTTTGAAGGAAGTTCCGGCTGAAAAATCAATTAGAAGTAACGAAATTAAAGGTAACGCTACAAAAAAATTGACTGAATCTAAAGAATCTGGCCAAGTGGTAGAAGAATCAGCACTTTCTGAGAATTTGTCGCAGACTTCCAAGAAATCAAATTCCGCAATCACTGCATCTAAAGCAGAATCTGCCCAACTGGAAGAAGAATCCGCAGATTCTGTGGATTTGTCCCATACTTCCAAGGGAACAAACTCAGCAGTCGCTAAATCTAAAGTGGAATCTAGCCAACTTGCTGAAAAATCTGCGGTTTCAAAGAATTTGCCTCCTACTTCTAAGAGAACAAACTCAACAGCCGCTAAGTCTAAAGCTATATCTGGCCAACTCGTTGAAAAACCTGCGGTTTCAGAGAATTTGCCCCATACTTCAGCAACATCTAAAGCGGAATCTGCCCAACTTGTTGAAAAATCCCCGGTTTTAATTTTGTCAGAAATAGAACCTAGCATTACGTCCGAAGAACACCAAACAGAACCGAGTGTTAGATCTAAAGAGAAAAAAACTGTTCCTTCAGAAACAACCGAGGCAAATGAAGTTCCAACTCCTGGTTTTGGTAAAATTTCAACAAGTCCGTACCTACCGCGTAATAGTTTGCGACCGAGAGTAATGTTGATGAAAATGGTCTCTCCTAAATCTCCTCGTCAACTCTTCTCACCGTACGATAATAAAACGGTAAAGAATAAAGCTGCCATCTACGAGAGTCTCCAACAAACACCAGCCAATTCCCAAATTAAGAAACCAATACCAGAAACAATTATAATCAAACCAAGGAACGCTTCACTGATTATCGACCAAAATACTTCAATTTCCCGGAAAAGCGGTCGTAAATCTATCATCACGCCTTCAGGGATTACTCAGAATTTATTTCTGGCCAAATACGATCGTATGACGATATCGCAGAAACGAAGATCTAGCGTTCGATTGAGTTTGGCTGCCATTAAGAACCAAATCTGTAAAGAAGCTAAGGAGATAAGAAAATCTCAAGGTGCTAAAGTGGAAGATGCAAATGACGCTGATGCTGAGTCTGAATACGAATCTGCCTCTTCAGGTGAAGAAAATGAATCTATCCCACAAAAAAAGCCTTCGGCCAAGCGTAGCAAAGGACCATCATTAGTGCCAGTGAAGAAAATGAAGACAAACGCTAATAGAAAGAAAGATTCCCTCCATAGGGTATCGAATTCGAAGCCGACCTATCCTGGATCAGAAAACAGACAGGTAATGTTTTTCACTATGAACAGGGAATATCAGGATAATATTAAGGAACTTCTTATAAAAATGAACTAATCAGGGAAATTCCTAAAAATTCGACATTTGGAAAATATCAGGGAAAGAAATTTGACATAAATCCATAGATATCAAATATATAACTGGCTAGTTACCGTATTCAAGGTACTTTAAATTTCGAACTTAAAGATCGACCAGATAGAAGGGGATACGAACCAATCAAATCTCGTCTTCCTTTAGGCACCCTTTAATCATCAAAATTTGTAGTTTTATTAGTTTTTCGAAACCTTTACTGTAGCTGTAAATATCAGGGAAAATTCTCTGGTAAAAACCTTAAAAAATCCGGGAAATAGGTTTTCAAAATGTTGTTTGAACCCTGTTGAAGTAACTCAACTAAATCGTTTTATTTTCAGACTGGATTTAGTCGAATTCCATCCTCATTTCAATCAAGATCTTCAAATGGTTTTAATAGCGCTTCTAAAACCATGTCAGCTGGTAGAATTGGATCCGTTCAAAAGATCGCTTCCACCTTTGGCAGAGTCGTCACTCCAACAATCGCGCCAAATGTAAAAAAACAAGATCGTTGGCTCGAAGAAGAATTACATAAGATGAAAGAGAGAGAAAAGCTTGTTCTTCAAAATAAAGAAAAGATAATGAAAGAAAAAATGGAAATGCACAAAAAGTAAGTTGGAACTTTTGTTTTTCGGCTTCTTTTGGGGTTTTTTTTAAAGGGGACCAGGAAATTTGGGTTCATTTATTTCGCACTGTTTCCTCAATTTTAGGCCTAAATTCACCTATTTGGTGTCCAAAAGTGATTTCCAAATAAAGATCTGTTTTGTCATTTTGAAAAGCAATTCAATAACCAATCACGTAACAGGATTAATGACGTGAGCTTAATGATTATCAAAAAGCCACTTTGACCTGCTGATTTCTAGATAGTTAATTTTAACTAAACAATAACAATAATAAAATAACTTATCAAAGCAAAAACGTTATTATTCTAGCTTTTTACCAGTAGAATGAATATTTTTTAGCTTGGAAAAGGTCTTTGAAGATAAGTTTACGCTAAGCCTAATTCAGGACTAATTCCGTTTGAAAGTAAAGAAAATTGTAGGCGCGAAATTTGCTACAGTTACACTGATGTAGTGGGTGCCTCAAGTGCACGAGAATCTTTAAACGGCTTCAAACACCGTTTTAAATTTGATTGGCTTTTGATTGCTTTGAAATTTGCATAGTTTTCAAATTTTGAGGTATAAATCTTTCTATTTCAAACTACCATATATTTATAGATTTGTTTCGAATGATCTGAAGAATTAGATGTTTTGGAAACAGCTTGGTTTATGTTCCCATTAATTTATATCTTTAATTTAGGAAAAATGAAGAAAAGCAAATGCGTGTTCTACAAAAACGTCAGCAAATGTTTAAAGTCAAGGAAGAACGTAAGAGAACGATTGAACTTAAACAAGAACAACACGCTCAAAGAAAGCAGGAAATTGAACAAAAACGAAAAGAAGATCTCGAACGGCGACGAAAGGAAGAAATGGCCATGAAACAAAAATTGTTAGTGGCATTTTGATTCTCTACCAAATTTGTAAATGTAGCTTTTTTAATATTTTCACCCCTTTTGTTTTTTTTTTTTTTTTTTCAGGCAAGCCATTAAAAATGCTCAACTTGAAGAAGAACGTAAACGTGAACATGAACGAATAATGGAAGAATCGTGCAAGCCCATTGCAATTGCAGGGACTAGCAAATCTATTAACAAAGTTATATCGGCTGAAAAACCAATGCCAAAATCCGTTACTGGAAATAAAGCAGTGGCCAATGAAACTTTCAATGCTGATGTATCTGAAGTGTAAGTATAATGGTTATTGATCATAAAAACCCAACAGTTTAGGACCAAACATTGATAAACACTCACTATATAAGCCTTAACATTGACAGGGCTCCCAGACCACCTATATTGCCTATAATAAGTCCTAAATTGAAATTTTTGGACCTACAAATAACCTAGATTTTGGCTTTTAAAACCTATAATACTATTTTTTTGGGCTATTCACTGGGAGCCCTGGAACATTGTTCTGGATAGACGGATTTATGGATAACTTTTAACACGCGTACTGTAAATAGTGAGGAATGACGTCATATGATTAGTTTTAACCAGAAGTAGTTACATCAAAAATTAGGAATCTTCAATTATTAGGATATTTCTCATTGAAACCTATGTAAAGAAGATTCGATGCATGCCATTACAATTTTGGACAGAACATAGTTCTGGATAGACTGATTTATGGATAACTTTTAACACGCGTACTGTAAATAGTGAGGAATGACGTCATATGATTAATTTTAACCAGAAGTAGTTACATCAAAAATTAGGAATCTTCAATTATTAGGATATTTCTCATTGAAACCCATGTAAAGAAGATTCGATGCATGCCTTCCCAATTTTGGACAGAACATTGTTCTGGATAGACTGATTTATGGATAACTTTTAACATGCGTACTGTAAATTGTGAGGAATGACGTCATATGATTAGTTTTAACCAGAAGTAATTACATCAAAAATTAGGAATCTTCAATTATTAGGATATTTCTCATTGAAACCCATGTAAAGAAGATTCGATGCATGCCTTCACAATTTTGGACAGAACATTGTTCTGGATAGACTGATTTATGAATAACTTTTAACATGCGTACTGTAAATTGTGAATTAGGCGAAAATATTGATAGACTCTGGGCATAAATTTAGGCCTAATCCTTGATATACCCTGGATATAATTTAGGCCTAATCCGTAATAGACCCTGCACCTAATTTAGCTCCAAACATTGACAGGATTCGTAAATGACCTGAAATAGTCAAGAACTTTGAATATATGGGCCTAAAAAGTCTCGGAATTTATTTAGAAATGAGCCAAAGGGTCGGAAATATAACATTTCATTACATGTCAAGGAAATGCTTCTAATAGGTTGAACCTTTTAATTGTAATAATAATTATTATACGCTAAAAATATTCAAATTCTAAGCAAACTATCAACCATGATTGATAAGACTGTGTCAAATCACGTATTGAGAAAGTGTAGAGCGAGGGAAATTATTTAAAAATGGTCAGGAAAAAGCGGAAAAGTTGGGGAATCTTCTTTCAAAAATTGTGTATGAACCCTGATTGAGAGGCCCTGAATATAGAGCTAATTTAGCCCAAATCAATGAAAAGACGCCAGCCTGTTTCATTTTTCTAATGTTACTTTATTAAAATGACAGTGGCGTTTACGATATCACTCCGCATCACAGCGAACTTCCTCCTCAGAAATTAGCGGACCCTGAAGATTACGATATCAATGATTTAAAATCTGAAGACGATACGGATGACGAGTCTGCGCCGCGCAAACAAATTCCATCGTGGGCAAATGGTAATTTTAAACGATGCTAAATATAATTATAATCATCATTTTAATTTGTCATTTTTCAGGCATTAAATTACATTTACTCCTCCGACGCCAACATCGTTCGAATCTTAATCCGGACGAAATATTTCCTTCATTGGATATTTGTCAAGATTTTGATCTGGCCGCTGTATTCCCTATTCACCGCAGGCGGTTTTTTAACCGTACGAGTTCGGCTGTTTGGCACGTTCCTCCTCATTTAGATGGTCAAAAGCATTAAAACTGATTGACTTAGATTTTAATAAAGACTAGGGTTTTTATTGTTGTATATTTGGCTTTTTTTTCTGCCTTAGTTTAGTTTGGTGTTGTATTTTAATATATATTTGCCTTTTATGATTATTATAAGTAAATAAAATATTTCCATAAAAATGGCTTGTAAGTATTTAGCCATAATAGTATCGGGAGTCCCTTACCGAAAAAAGTTAGTCTGATCATAAAGAGGTCCTCAAGAACACTACAAAGGTGCAAAAGACTTCATTACCTAATGAAAGACTTCCCCAAAACCTCTTATAACTAACTTTTTTCAGTAAGGGTTTCGTCTTCCGACTAGGGTTGCCACAAACAACGAGACCTATATTTTATGAAAGCCAGTGCACGCTCGTGACAATAGGGGGATTGTTATTTTTTCTTCATAGGTGGTGTGATCATCCAAAGATTTTGCGGAAGCGTATCTCGCGCCAGTGTTGCAATATATAACATGTTACTACATCTGTAGCAAAATCTCTAGATGATCCCGCCACCTATAGTGAAAAAATGGCGAATGAAATACTACTTGTCAAAATCAATCCTGCACTTTTATATGTCAAAATCTTTATTATTTGCATGTTTACAAAAAAAATTCACTTAACTACATTTGTTGGGCGGGTTTTTGAAAGAGTGATATATACAAGAAGTGTTAGCGTAAGGTTTGATAAAAAAAAGAAGCTATCTAGGCAAATTGTCAACTACAGAATATTATGAAAAATTTGAGCATTGTACATATTTCATAACAGTAAAGGAGCAAAATGTAATCATTTTATAGCGACACTACACACAGTTCATGATGATTTTCAATGGGAAAACTGATCAATAGAAATATTAATGTTTGTTAACTGATCCTTGATAGGTAAATTATCATTAAACTTATTACTTTGTCCACGAATTGCATTAAATTAATTCCAATAAAATGCAGGATTTACCGGATCTTTGTATTCAATCTACTACCTCTTCAAGCGATCCAGGCACTAAACCCTGATTAATCTCAACTAGAATTGTAATACCACTTCAATACTAGGTTCGTCTTTAAGTTGTATTGCCATTTCAATATTGCTGAAATTGTCCATTGTTGTCTTTGATGACAACAAAATATTTTGGATGTTTAATGAAGATTTACCATAAAATGGTATAATATGGTTAACCCACATTTGGTGTGAACTCTCACCAACAGGAAAAGAATGCCACGATAAGACCTTATTTTTCATTAAACCGTTTTTACAATGTAGAACGATGCAATAATGACCTTCTTGGCTTCTCCTCCTGATGCCTTTTTAGCAGACAGTAAAACAAAAGGGTCAACAGGGGTCAGATGCTCCTTAAAAAAATTCTTAACTAACTGACAGGATCGGAAATAAGCAATGGTTATAAGACATTGTTCGATATATTTTCCAAATGTCCGTATCTTAATTTTTCGAACGGGTGTAATAGGCCAATGTAGGACCATGTAGGACCATTTGTATTTTCTACTACGGTCTTAATGGTGATGTATATCGAAGGCTTTACAACTAGGCTATAAACTCAGGTAAGCCCTCATTTTCTTATAATGAATTGTATAACACGCACCGGGTAATTAAGAAGATAAGAACAAAAGCGTAATTAACCTAAGATTAAAAGATGAGAATGTTATAAAGCCTCGAAATTAATGAGCAAATAACCTTCAGTTGGATGTGGATTAAAATGTATTTATCGCCCCCATCAAAAATATACAAAATCAAGGGCTAATCTCAAAAATTCCAAAAGACGAGAACTTTGACGAAAAAACCCCAAGTTTGTGAATTAAAATTAATATATTTCTAGAAATTAGAAAGCCTAAACGGCTGGCGGAGACCAGTGTCCCTCAGTTTTTGAATTAAAAAACTGTTCCAAGCAATTAACTGGTTTTAGACTTGTAGTCTTATTTCCAGGCCTGCTAAAAGTAAACCCTAAAGCGGTGAAAAGCGCGGAAACCTGGACTCTTGGTAATGTTCTATGATCATTTTCACCCGCTTTAAAACGGATAAAAGTCACAAAATCTTTAAGTTTTCGTTGCTTCTTAGTATTTAAAATTAAATTTAAACGTTTTTTCAGTTTAATTTTACAATCAGATGGTTTTTAAATCCATTATTTTAACTCGAAACGAGATAATTAATCGTAAGTGCGTGGACTGAGGTTTCCTGGCGAGTGGCGAGTTTACTATGTGAATTCTATTTCAAATTGTGGATTCAATTTTAGGGTTTAAAACCGTTCTTCGTTGCATATAATTATGCAATAAGAATAACTACGAGTGGATTTTGTGAAAACATTGAAGAATGGATAGTGAGCCTAATTAACTATCATGATTTCCATCCACTTCTGATATGATTAAACACAAATCTAAGGTAAGAAATCTAAAACCTTTCATTCACTAAAGGGCTTGTTTTTCATGAAGAGCTAAATAATACCTTAAGCTACAATCAACTCACTAGATAACGATGAATAACAAAACGTGGCTTCAATAAGGGTCCTCTAACTGCAAACAGTGGCAGAAATAGTAATTAACAAAACTTCTGCTTGGCTGTTGGCTCCAACTTTTGCCACCATATAGCAGTTATGACTTTTATGAACGCCAGGTTTTGTTATTCATTTTTGTCTATAGGTCTCCATTAATTGTTAGTAATCCTAGGTTAGTGACTACTTTAGCCACTGTTTGCCTTTAGACGAAGCTTGGTGTTTCTCTGGATATTAGCAGAGGTATATAATAACCCCCTTCGGGGGGAATTATGAAAGGTAGGCAAAATCGACGAACAACAAGTGCCCGGCGTAAATCGCGGCGGATCGACACACCGCTTTACTCCCAAAAAATAGTTACACCATTTTGAACCTCACTAAATTTTCCCTACGCACTTTTCCGGAACTCGCGAGCTGAAGTCAACCTTCGACTCCATTTTAACAGACAGCCTGACTCCTGAGACAGGAAGCTCTAAACACAAATCGAGCCGTCTTGTTTATACAAAGACCATTTACTAGAGTAGCGACACTGAGAAGTCCAGCGCGAGCTAGTGGCCTAGATAGTCAGCAGCGGGCTCTTGTTGTTCGTGATTTTTAGCATTGGTAGTATAGCGGCTTTCATACTTCCCCCCGAAGGGGGTTATTATATACCTCTGATATTAGTGATGTCCATCTGTTAATCGCCCTAGTAGGAATAGGTTATTTTATGTATTCTAATTCTACCTGGGATTACGCGGTTATTTCGGCTCCCGCTTAGCTTTTAAGCTTCATATTATATTACTGTAATCCCTACTTAGTTGGATTTTGGCAAGTGTATAGAGATCTTACGTCGTCTTTCCTTCTTCGTTGTCTGAAACAGTTTGGGTATACAATAAGCTAGCTTAGCATTGAAACCAAATCACAAATAGAAGGGAACTTGAAAGACTAGCCGCTCTGTAAGCCAACGGTCTGACAATATTAACTGTTTCAAACTTAAGCCGTTACCACTGAAAGAAATGGAGAAAAGTATTATCAGGAAAAAGTCACAAAACTCTCTAAGCCAGACCATAGACCAAGAAGAAATTTAAAGGGATACGATAGACTCTGGAAATAGAATATTTTTATTCTATTTAGACTGTTAAAATGTGCTTAAAATCATGTTAAAATCAATTAAAATCCCCTTCTTTCATAGCTTAGCAGACGACGTTGACCATAGCAAATTGTACAGTCAAAGGCAAAGCTAGGCTGTGTGCATAAGGGAGTAGCATTTTAAAGGGGCAAATTTCAGAGCGAATAAAGGAAAAGTAGCCTAATACGTTTTGTTTTACGAAAATACTAGATGGCGCTGAACCTCGTCTCTTAATTTTTTTTTTTTTTATTCGCTAAACAAATAGAAATTCATCGCTCACATTCTAAAGGATTGTCTAGCCCTGGCCAGAGAACGATAACACACTACGGTACTCCTACTAGCGAAAATCCTTGAAGCAAAAAGGACTTAAAATGGTGGAGAATGAATTGAACTGAACTTTCCATAACTAGCCAGAAATGCTTCTGCTGCCTTATTTCTAGCCCTGATTTCTCGAGAGGCAATCTTAATTGGACAACAATCAAGAAAAACTCGTTCCACCGATTATTTCCAAACCCGTTCGACAAACTAATGTGTAGCAGACTACAGAATCAGAGAATCGCAAATTGTCAACGAGGTGAATGTTTCTCCTCTGTTTTAAGTCAGGCTAGTGATTTTACGATACAAAGTTTTGAAAAAACATCAAAATAAACTACGGATCGTCTTCAAGTTGGAATTATCAATTTAAATGGGTAATTATATAATTTTCAACCCGTTTTACTCGTGTCAAGTTATCCCAACCTCACCCGGAACTGTGGTAGCTAAAGGTCGGTGTAATATAGTCGAAACGAAAAGGAATCGGAGTTTATTTGGAATTAGAACTTTCAACTTCATATTAAGACGAGTCGTGCGCGTATGGTAAAGGCCAATGGCCATGGCTAAAAGTAAACGAGTAGAAATTATTACACAAATGAGGAAGTTCGGTCAGCCACACCGGATGTACTTCCCGAAAGATTTTTGGTTCACCTACTCAAGAAAGTAAAACTACGACCGTGAGAAGCCAGCCGTAAGTGGATTTTATATCGTGGATCAACGGATTTTATGTCGTGGATCAACGGATTTTGTGAATTCGGATTTTTCGATTTATTACGTTCGTGGCGCTAAGCCTCGGCGGTCTGCAAGTGTAGCATCGGACCTTCATCACCTCCGCCCCTGATATCACAGTAAGTGAACTTTTAATTGGTATTGTTATATTGTATTTTGAGGGTTATTGTATGATTTTTAACTCATTGAGCTCCCTTCGAGAGGGAATAGGCGGGGGTACGCAAATACCTACTCTAGGTTTTGAAGGGATTTCCAAATTTAATGGAGTCTCGTAAAGGTTAAAAAAGAGTGGAAGATTTCATTTAGAAATTGGTAGAAGCGATTTCAAATCTAGCTCATAATAGGTTTTGACCGTGCTAAGTTTCCTTGGCTATATTTGGATAAATATTGTAGAATGGAAAAATACTTTTAAAATGCAATCAAAATTGTTAGAAAATATTTGGAATGAATAATATCAGAAGCCGATGAAACCCTCCTTTGAAGTCTACTACTCTAATGTTCCATATAGCACTCCTCTCTGTATGGGTAAAATTCCCAATTTTACGAGATCGGAGGGGTCCTACTTCATACCCCCCTGTCTACGGAAAATTGGAAATTCTCTCTCTCCACAAACGACGACGTTTTTTTGACGAACTCCAAGGCTGCTAGAGATATTCGCTGGACGAACTCCCGCTCCGAAAATATCTAACGTTAGGAGGCGTACGAATCGCGCTTTTTGAGGCTAACCCATACAGAGAGGGGTAGACAAGACCCGGGAGTAATAGACTTCAAAGGAGGGTTTAATCGGCTTCTGATAATAGTAAAAAATTTACTGTCATAAAAACCGTGAGAAAATGTGAATATATATATTATAATAGTAGGGAAAATAAGGAAACATGAGGAGAAGTAGGAAGGTTTATTATGCTGCTCCTGTAAGCAGTATTTAATGAAAAATTAGTTTTAATACATCTGCAACCCAGACTGTAATAGGTCTCGGATAATATTTTGACGAGTTTACGCTTAAAACACCGTTATAATATGCATTTCTTATCATAACTAGAGAAACATTAGACTTAAAATTGTCAAATTATACCACGAACTACGTCTGACTTTTACTGTTTGTCGGAAGTAAACTTGAAGAATCTATCGATATTAGAACGTGAGATAATAGATACGGAAATTATCTTATAATAATCAAAATTACATCATGAACTAAAGAAGATTTCAATTCAGATTTAAGTGAAAACCACTGATAGCATCTGTGGTAATTAGCTTGATAATAGGTACGGCAAATGACCCTTTTTTGTGAGTTTCCCATTGACTACCGCCTTAAAAGCCTAGGATTTCTTCTGCCTGTTTCACTGGAAGTGGGCTCACCTTCTGAGCTTCATATTGGGTAGCAGGGCGAGAGAAAGCCTGGAGGGCGAGTTTGTTTCCAGGGTGACTAGACCTTTAAAGGGATAATGCAACCTAACAAAATATGCGTCAATGTCACCATTTTTTATCCAATGCCTATGGAATAATTTTCCTCCGTTTAAAGGGAGAATGCAGCCTAATAACAAGTGATTTTTTATCGATTCCATGTTGTTTAAATAGGTCTAATTAATCAATAAAAAGATTACAAAACAAATATTAAACTATAAATAAATTTAAAATTTACCCAAAAAATAGGCTTAGCGGGATTCATGGAGATTCTGAATTACCTCCGGGTTTAAGGTCTAGCGACCAATGAACAAAGGCCCGTCGTTCACGCGAAATCTCCACGAGACTTACAATCGCGTTCGATTGGTCGCAGGAGCTTATACGCGAGTGAATCAGGATCTCCATGAATCCCGCTAAGCCTATTTTCCGGGTAAGTTTTAAATTTATTTCTAGTTTAATATTGGTTCGTAATTTTTTCACTAGTGGATTAGGCCTATTTAAACAATAAGGACTCGATAAAAAATCACTTGTTGTTAGGTTGCATTCTCCCTTTAACCTCAAAGCCTCTATTTTTGCTCGATAGAGGGCGTACCTGTGTCCTAGAGTGACGTGGTAATACACCTCCCATTTTCGTATCACTTCACCAGTTCACCCCTTTACATCAACGCGAATTCATTGAAATTTCATCACCCACGACTGCCCAACCCTACATGGCCCACAAATCTGCCCACTTTTTTTATTCTCACCTTCTTTGGAAACCCGAAAATATTCCGATTTTAAAACCCTCTTCTATCATTTTTTTCTTTCACTGTTTTTTTTTTGTTTTATTTGAACCCTTTTTATTATTCTTTATTTGAACGTCGAGAGATTTATTTAATAAAATGGGAAACAAATTGGAAATGTTGAAGGGAAACTTGGAGCTAAAAATAGAACAGCTTTTTAATTTATTTTCGGAATCACCATGCCAAAAAACGTATTCCTGAATTTTTAAACAATTTTTAGAGACGTTTTTGGTGTTTAAATTAATTTCTAACGTTTGCTAAAAATGTTCTATAAAAGTAGATATAAATTTGGACCAATCATATTATTTCAGCCTTCAACAGCGCTTTTAATGTCCTAATATTAATAGAATAGGTCAGTGTTTGATGCCTTAAAGGGAGAATGCAACCTAATTACAAGTGATTTTTTTATCGATTCCTTATCGTTTAAATAGGCCTAATCCACCGATAAAAAGTTTACAATACAAATATTAAACTAGAAATAAATTTAAAACTTACCCTGAAAATAGGCTTAGCGGCATTCATTGATATCCTGAATCGCGTCCGTGTAAGGTCTAGCGACCAATGAGGAAAGGCCCGTCGTTCACGCGAGATCTCCACGAGACTTACGTCGCGCGCGATTGGTCGCTAGACTTTACACGGAGGTAATTCAGGATCTCCATGAATCTCGCAAAGCCTATTTTCCGGGTAAGTTTTAAATTTATTTCTAGTTTAATATTTGTTTGTAAATATTTTCAGTAGTGGATTAGGCCTATTTAAACAATAAGGAATCGATAAAAAATCACTTGTTGTTAGGTTGCATCCTCCCTTTAAGATCTTGGGTATCAAACACAGGCCTGTTCTTTTAATGTAAGGACTTTACAAGCACTGTTTAAGGCTGTAATAATATGATTGGCCCGAATTTATATTTACCTTTAGAAATTAATTTAAACAACAAAATTGGGTCTAAAATTATGAAAAAAATTCAAATACGTTTTTTGGCATGTTGATTAAATTTTTAGCTCAGAGTTTCTCTTTAACCAGAAGCCGATGAAACCCTCCTTTGGAGTCTATTACTCCCGGGTCTTGTATGAACCCTGTCCATGAATTCGGTTAATGGCTTAGAATTTCTTGTGCCTGTCACCCTTTAAATAAACTCACCTTCAAGGCTTCCCTTGAATTCAAGCTTTAATCAAAACAAGTTTTTGGCGAAGGTCAAGCTACGAAAACATGTTTTGAAGAAAGCTTAAATTCTATGTCTTTAAGCCTATTTTCCTGGAAAGTTTTAAATTTATTTCTATAGTTTAATATTTGTTCGTAAATCTTTTCACTGGTGTATTAGGTCTACTTAAACGATAATGAATCGTACGGTCAGAAGCCGATGAAACCCTCCTTTGAAGTCTATTACTCCCTGGTCTTGTCTACCACTCTCTGTATGGGTTAGTTTCAAAAAGCGCGATTCGTACGCCTCCTAACGGTAGATATTTTCGGAGCGGGATTTCGTCCAGCGAATATCTCTAGCAGCCTTGGAGTTCGTCAAAAAAACGTCGTCGTTTGTGGAGAGAGAGAATTTCCAATTTTCCGTAGACAGGGGGGTATGAAGTAGGACCCCTCCGATCTCGTAAAATTGTGAATTTTACCCATACAGAGAGGAGCGCTATATGGAACATTAGAGAAGTAGACTTCAAAGGAGAGTTTCATCGGCTTCTGGTACGGTTTAGGCTAGAGATGACCATGCCACTTGGCTGAAATTCTGAAAAATAATTTCTTTGACACGCGGCTCGAGGGATGAGAACAGTTTCTTCTTTGGTTTTTTCTCTATTCTTTTAATATTTTTTTTTTTTTTTCTCGCTCGGGTTAGTCCTAGTCCAGAAGAAAAAATAAAAAAGTACCATATGCCCTGTCAGCGTAAATTTTATTTTAGAAGAAGTTTGGGATGAAATCTTTTCCATTTTAAATTCAATTGCGGAGGTGTCGAGATAAACTTCTTTGAAACGTTAGGGTTAGAAAAAAAAGGGCCTTTATGCGTGTTAACTAGAGTCTATGAAACCTAACTTAAGAGTATAAACCTTTTACAATTCTAGTTGCGTTTTTATACAGCCACGGCTTCAAAAGGCTCACTAAACTCAGTTACTCACCCGAACCGGGTAGGATAGCGAATTAAGGTGGTAGCAGAGGTATATAATAACCCCCTTCGGGGGGGAAGTATGAAAGCCCCTATAGTACCAATGCTAAAAATCACGAACAACAAGAGCCCGCTGCTGACTATCTAGGCCACTAGCTCGCGCTGGACTTCTCAATGTCGCTACTCTAGTAAATGGTCTTTGTATAAATAAGACGGCTCGATTTGTGTTTAGAACTTCCTGTCTCAGGAGTCAGGCTGTCTGTTAAAATGGAGCCGAAGGTTGACTTCAGCTCGCGAGTTCCGGAAGTGTGCGTAGGGAAAATTTAGTGAGGTTCAAAATGGTGTAACTATTTTTTGGGAGTAAAGCGGTGTGTCGATCCGCCGCGATTTACGCCGGGCACTTGTTGTTCGTCGATTTTGCCTACCTTTCATACTTACCCCCGAAGGCGGTTATTATATACCTCTGGTGGTAGTAAAGGGCAAGAAGGATCAGACAAGGAGAGGAAAAGTAGGGCTGCGTTGAGTTAGAGAGAGAAGAGCCAACCTCCCACTCGGGTGGAAAGGGGGGATAGGAAATTCTCGAGGTTAACTGTTGTCACGTGGTCGCTAGCGTCGTCGGTTACTATGCGTCTCACAAAGGATCCGTTTTACCCACGTGACAACAATTTACCACGAACCATCTATACCCCGTCTGTCCCCCGTTCTCCCAGAGTGGGAGTTTAGGCCGACGCAGTGGGAACCGCGCCGTTCGCACTTTTCCTCTCCTTGTCTGATCCTTCTTGGTAAAGGGTTAGTACGATGAAAAACACGAGATGGCGCTGATTTTCATAATTGGGGTCTCAGTTGTTCTGGGGGTATGGATTGTTTAGATTTATTTCCCAGTCTACTGAACTCTCTCTTACCTCATTCTCCAGTATCCCGCCTCTCGCGGAAGCGGGTGGGCATGCTGTAGGCAAGACGGTGACGGGTCTCGGAAAATTGACAAATTATAGGGAGTCGGCAAGGAAGATATTGAAACGTCATAGGCATCTATCTCTCACCTCAGTGTCAACCCCCTTAGTGAAGGAGTTACAGTATTCTTACCTACAAACGCTCCCTCGGTAAGGGGGTTACATGACGTCATGCTTCCTTTCCCCCTTGGCTGTATGCCATCTCCCTATACCACGAACCATGTCTGACTTTTATGGTTCGTCGGAAGTAAATTTGAAGAATCTAGCGATATTAGAACGCGAGATGATAGACAATAATTTATTTTTAAACAAGATTGGCTAATCTCTCGCGTTATAATTATCAAAATTACATCATGAACTAAAGAGCTCTATTCCTAACGTATCTAATTTAAATTGCGTATCAGCTCAATACTCTTAGGGCGAGTTTAATTGACTCTTAGCTTTAGATCCTGGAGATAAAGTTATCACATTTTGTGTTTCCGAGAAAAATACTACTTTAATCAATTTATAGATTTCGTTAAAATCACAGCAGTTTTCAAGAACATAACATCATTCTTCGCTAAGTCAATTTTCTAGACTAGGCGACGTTTCTTAAATAAAATGCTTTATTTTGTTAAAAGAGCACCATTTTGTAGAAATAAAGTCGCAAATGCTCCTTAGTAATATTTTAGATTTAAACCTTGAAAGGAGAATGCAAGCTAACAACAAGTAAAGCCAAGAATCCATTCAGGTTCCATAAGAATATGGAAGCCTAGCTTTAGCCTCTGGTACCATCCTCCCAAACTTTGGAACAAAAGTTCGTCCGCAATTTTCCCAACATTTGTACGCTTAGATCTTTTTTCGGTCGGCTCCATTTTTATTGCCCAAAATATTATGTCAAGGTCGTTAGTGGCGCGGGTTAATGATATAATTGCAGGAGCGATTTACTTGAAAAATCGATTCGAAGCGGACGAACTTTTGCTACAAAGTTTGGGAGGATGGTTATTGAATCGCGGCCCTCCCATATTCTTATGGAACTGAATAGAAACAAATATTAAACTAGAAATATATTTAAAACTTACCTGGAAAATAGGCTTAGCTTGTGTGGTTAAATTAGGGTTCGGCCATTGGATTAAATTTTACCGTTTGATAAGGAGGCACAAAAATTAAAAAACAACATCATTATGAGTTAATAATCGTACCTAAATTACGATATTTTGAAATTGAAGTCTTCAATATAACTGTTATCACGAAAAAAATCAGATAAATTTATCAACAAGGAATATATTTGTAATAATATAACCACATCTATCCATTTAAAGTTTGTTTATAAAGAATTTTAGTCCAAATTAATCGATTATAATCGATTAACCGCTCATTCCGGTTTAATTACCAAACTCGTAAGCGAGTTTTCGATTAAATTAAACAACTTTTTGAAATATTTTAATGGAGCGATTAAAATAAAAATACGATAAATATTATTTCTAACGCGTATTTGCGGAATACTTTCCAAGAATTTTGAAGATATTCCTGAAAGTAATATTTATTTCACCTTTAGTCCGAATAATCGATGACCGCCATCGTATTGTTCAAAATAATTCGAAGCGAAATTTCCCGAAAAAATATTATTCATTCTATCTTTAAGCCTTTGTCCAATGGATAAATGGTTAAGCGAAAAATTACCATATTTTTGAACGTTTAGATAATGAATCAATGGTTATTTGTTAATGACAAGCCAACATCAAAAGTTGTTATACTATTTTTATTGGGCCGGTGAGTTATTTTTCAAACATCTCTCCAGCGTCCATACTAATGCTGCTAATAGAAAAAGTCCACTAAAAAAGTAGCACAGCTTATCGAATCTATTTTGCTTTTCGGTCAGCACATCTAAATGAATAAATATATATTTTTTAATACTTTTCATTAAAAGGAGAATGCAAATTAACATCAAGTGATATTTTTATCGATTGCTTATTGTTTAAATAGGCCTAATCAACCAAGAAAAAAATTTACGAACAAATATTAAACTAGAAATAAATTTAAAACTTACCAGAAAAATAGGCTTAGCGGGATTCATGGAGATCCTGATTTCCTCACGTATAAAGTCTAGCAACCAATCGAACGCGATTTGTAAGTCTCGAGGAGATCTCGCGCGAACGACGGGCCTTTGCTCATTGGTCGCTAGACTTTACACGGAGGCAATTCAGCTGATCTCCATGAATCCCTCTAAGCCTATTTTCCGGGTAAGTTTTAAATTTATTTGTAGTTTAATATTTGTTTGTAATTTTGTTTACTGGTGGATTAGGCCTATTTAAACGATAAGGAATCGATAAGTAATCACTTCTTGTAAGGTTGCATTCTCCCTTTAATAGACTTATGATGTTATGTACAAATACTGGCGTATAAAGCGTAGAACAAAACGCGAGCTTACCCGTTATTGTCGGTAATAGCAAGTAGAGAAAGCCTGAAATGATTCGAGTATTTCCGAGAGCGAATGATATGAATTTGACGCCGAATCTTTTACCAATGATGACGGTTCTGACTGACATAAATCCGCCGAAGGATAATCCGAACGCGAAAGCGGATACTAGGATAATCCATAATCTCGTAGACCAAGCGAAAACCGTCAGCGAAGCGCTCATCCCGATAAATATCATTGTAAACATGTTCTCGGCGGATATGATTTTTTTGTCTACGAGGGTGCCAATCAAGAACCTCGATATTATTTCCCCTGCGCTATAAGCGGTAATTCCAAGATTGGCGTCCTTTTCTGGGACGCCCTTCGCGACTGAAGTTGATACCGATATGGCCAGAAAACTGTAGAAAGTTATTTCGCCCATCGAAGAAGCGAAGCTCAACAAACCGAATAGTTTGTTTTTCATCAAAAACCTCATTTCAGCGGGAAATACAATTCGGAGGCAGTTCGAGGATATCTTGTCTTGTTTGGAAATTTCATTGTTGTCGGGCTAAAAGTAGAAACCAGGAGATTATCAATAAAGTTTCCACCCGATGCCGCGTTGAATCAGAGGTATATAATAACCCCCTTCGGAGGGAAGTATGAAAGCCCCTATACTACCAATGCTAAAAATCACGAACAACAAGAGCCCGCTGCTGACTATCTAGGCCACTAGCTCGCGCTGGACTTCTCAATGTCGCTACTCTAGTAAATGGTCTTTGTATAAACAAGACGGCTCGATTTGTGTTTAGAACTTCCTGTCTCGGGAGTCAGGCTGTCTGTTAAAATGGAGTCGAAGGTTGTCTTCAGCTCGCGAGTTCCGGAAGTGTGCGTAGGGAAAATTTAGTGAGGTTCAAAATGGTGTAACTATTTTTTGGGAGTAAAGCGGTGTGTCGATCCGCCGCGATTTACGCCGGGCACTTGTTGTTCGTCGATTTTGCCTACCTTTCATACTTTCCCCCGAAGGGGGTTATTATATACCTCTGGTTGAATAAACCTCCATCTTGGCCACGGCAGAACTCGTTTTACAAAACCAGAGCTTAGACAGTGCTTAGACCCACAAATATTTCGCATCTCTCGGCGTTTGGATTTCTATTATTTACGATTAAGCCTAATTCTTTTTTAATTGATGTCAGAGTGATCAATATAACCTTGAGATGGAATTCTGAGTCTTTCCACCGATTATCCCCAAGCAAACAACGTTTAAAAGTTCAGTCGGATATTAAAATATATAGACCTTTTATCTAAGATGGTAACAGAAGCCGATGAAACCCTCCTTTGAAGTCTACTACTCTAATGTTTCAAATAGCGCTCCTCTCTGTATGGGTAAAATTCACAATTTTACGAGATCGGAGGGGTCCTACTTCATACCCCCCTGTCTACGGAAAATTGGAAATTCTCTCTCTCCACAAACGACGACGTTTTTTGACGAACTCCGAGGCTGCTAGAGATATTCGCTCGACGAACTCCCGCTCCGAAAATATCTACCGTTAGGAGGCGTACGAATCGCGCTTTTTGAAACTAACCCATACAGAGAAGGGTAGACAAGACCCGGGAGTAATAGACTTCAAAGGAGGGTTTCATCGGCTTCTGATGGTAATAAATACATTCACTCCCACTGACCTGCGCGATTGATTGGTGCTCCGCCATAACTGATTGTGTTTCGGGCTTTTCCTTCAAGGAAAGGAAATGTTTGGAGTCCCTTGGTCTCGTAATAACGGCGGAAATAAATACGTGGGATGACAAGGCGCCAAGGAATAAAAACACCCCTCTTATATCGTATTCGTCGGTTATTGGTGACAAAATTAACGGCGGGCCTATCAGTCCAAATACTGAAGTTCCACTAAATGCCAAACCTACCGCGAGTGTCCGGTACTTAATAAAATATTCACTCGCTGTTACGTGAATCGAAATTGCTGTTAACCCATGGCCGATTCCTGCGAAAGATACATGAAATGTTAAAAAAAAAAAAAAAAACCCAGAATATATGGCCAGTCCTCCTAAATCCGAACGCTTCTATTTCTGAACACTTTCGTTTAAAAATGGTAAACTTAACTTTGGTTGCGTCTATTTAAAGGTGGAAGGACTCATTTTGTAGATTAAGAATTTGGCTATTCGTGGAACCAGAAGCCGATGAAACCCTCCTTTGAAGTCTACTACTCTAATGTTCCATATATCGCTCCTCTCTGTATGGGTAAAACTCCCAATTTTACGAGGTCGGAGGGGTCCTACTTCATACCCCCCTGTCTACGGAAAATTGGAAATTCTCTCTCTCCACAAACGACGACGTTTTTTGGACGAACTCCAAGGCTGTTAGAGATATTCGCTCGACGAACTCCCGCTCCGAAAATATCTACCGTTAGGAGGCGTACTAATCGCGATTTTTGAAACTAACCCATACAGAGAGGGGTAGACAAGACCAGGGAGTAATAGACTTCAAAGGAGGGTTTCATCGGCTTCTGGTGGAACGAAATTTCGACACTCGTAGGAGAAGACCCGGAGAAGATACGACCCTAATTAGCCAACCGCGATAATTAGCTTAAATGTTTCCCTTTACGGTCCGGGAAACAAGGTTTTATGAAATTTACAAAGTACGAAAAGACACGTTAAACTTTAGACAGAAGACCACTGACCCCAGGAAATAGGAATAGTGTAGGAAGGGTTTATAAACAAGGCTTAAAACTGATTTGCGGTGCAGTGAAATATCATTTTAATTTAGGATTTTACTAGGGCTGGGCGAGTAGTACTTTTAGGGTACCGAGTCGAGTATCGAGTACCAAAAAATTTCTTTGTCGAGTACCGAGTCGAGTATTAAATGTTGTGTCGAGTATCGAGTAGTTGGGCCTTGGTTAATTTTCATGCACTCGAGTACTCGTGAGTATTAACTAATTAAGGAGTGAGATTAGGTTTAACCATTCCACATTAACAATAACAATATAAAGAAAATAATATTTTAAACTTTTACAACTGTTAACGCTTTTTGTGTTATATCACATTACATGAAGTAGAGATCAGTCAGAACAAAAGTTAGAAAATTTCACTGTTTTGATTCAGGAACTTTTAGATTTTCATGTAGAAATAATCAGTGCTTGCAAAGAAAGTTCCAGTTTCCCACCTTACGACCCAAAAGTAAAAAATCCAAAAGAATATAAGCTCAATTGCCTGCAGGATTTGTATTAAAACTTCAGAAGACAGAAATCCAAACTAAAACTAAAACGCTTGCAGGGTCCAGGCAGGTCCTATCCCGCCAAGAAATTCCATTTCACCGCCTGGAGAGGTAAGAAAGTCTAGAGAGGGGTTGTCAGGTGGCAGTTATAATTTTTAGTAAAAATTGATGGAGCAGACGACGCGATAGAGGCGCTATTTTCAATTTTCAAATAGCCTCTATCGCGTCGTCCGCACCATTAATTTTCCCAAAAAATATAACTGTGCTACATGACAACCCCTCTCTAGACTTTTTTTCTCTGCAGGAGGCGGCGAAGAGCCAGCCTGA
The DNA here is from genome assembly GCA_963920705.1 of Odiellus spinosus. Taxonomy (NCBI): domain Eukaryota; kingdom Metazoa; phylum Arthropoda; class Arachnida; order Opiliones; family Phalangiidae; genus Odiellus; species Odiellus spinosus. The sequence goes on along the minus strand of OY987232.1, from coordinate 14,320,117 downwards.
GCGTTTTTATGTCCACATTATTACCATTATTTTTTTTCTTAACTTTCGATATTAATTCCTATTTACTAGCCTTGGCGAGTTTCTAATGGGTTCCGCGAATTCTTATCGCGAATGCTTATCGAGTAGTTTGTCGAGTAGTAAAACCAATACTCGATACTCGTCACGAGTAGTAAAATGAGGTCGATCGAGTACCGAGTCGAGTACTCGACTCGGTACTCGATCGAGTTACTCGAATCAAGTACTCGACTCGGTACTCGATCGAGTTACTCGAATCAATCGAGTACTCGCCCAGCCCTAGATTTTACATACCATATATTACACCGATTGATAATGTAATCCACATAATATCCAGGGGCATAATAAAAATGAGACAGCATGACAAAAGATTAAGAACTCCCGCAGCCAGAAGGATTTGACGACCGCTGAAACGAAGCTCCAAGTAGCCAGTAACAATGCCTGAAAGTAAATGAACTCCAAACGTTTGAAATTGTACAAATTTTGTCCATCCACCCTAACGTTCATAATTTTCTTTGAAGACCAATGGCAAGAAAAACAAACAGAAAATTGGCTGTTATTATCCTCACCTCCCCCTAGGGGTGGTGTAGGCTATTATATTTTGTTTGAGGTGTTGCCGTGGGTGTCGGCTTCTTTGTCAATTAAGGAAACGAAAATAGCCATCAAGATTATATAATATAAATGACTCAAAGAAAAAAAGTTAAAACAAGTAGTCGTAGTCGCGTATGCGAATTTATGACTAATACATTATTTCTAGAAAACAGCCATAATGTTTAATTGATTAGTCAAATCTAAGGGTTGGTTTAATTAGCGTCGTATCTTCTCTAGATAATTTTCTAACGTGTCAATGTTTTATCCCCGAATAGACCGATATCCAGTCTTCAAAACGAGCCCTAGAAACCTTAATTCGAGTCAATCAAACTAAAGTTAAGATTTTTTAAAGAAAGGTTAGAACTTTCCCAAGTTAGGTGTGTCTACCATATTCCATATTGATTAATTTCGAGGGGCTAACCACTAGGTAAAATTTGTACACCAGACTTCAGACTTCACCGAGATTCTCGTGACGTCGCACGAGATTCTCGTGACGTCGCACGGGGCTCTCGTGACGTCGCACGGGGCTCTCGTGACGTCGCACGGGGCTCTCGTGACGTCGCACGGGGCTCTCGTGACGTCGCACGGGGTTCTCGTGACGTCGCACGGGGTTCTCGTGACGTCGCACGGGGTTCTCGTGACGTCGCACGGGGTTCTCGTGACGTCGCACGGGGTTCTCGTGTCGTCGCACGGGGTTCTCGTGACGTCGCACGGGGTTCTCGTGACGTCGCACGGGGTTCTCGTGACGTCGCACGGGGTTCTCGTGACGTCGCACGGGGTTCTCGTGACGTCGCACGGGGTTCTCGTGACGTCGCACGGGGTTCTCGTGACGTCGCACGGGGTTCTCGTGACGTCGCACGGGGTTCTCGTGACGTCGCACGGGGTTCTCGTGACGTCGCACGGGGTTCTCGTGTCGTCGCACGGGGTTCTCGTGACGTCGCGCTAGATTACAGATGATATTTTTGCGAACTCTACTGGGGCCTTCAGAACTTTTGTGCACCAGATTTCGCAAGTGGTTCCCCCTCGATTAATTTATCTGCTTTTTTCGTGATAACAGTTATATTGACGACTTTAAATTTCAAACAATAGAAAATTGATATTTTTTATCGTAATTGGGGTATGTTGTTTTTTAATTTTTGCACAACTTTATCAACCGGTAATATTTTATCCAAACGCCGAGCCCTATCCACACTAGGGGTGGTGTAAGCTATTAAATTGTTTGAGATGTTGTCGTGGGTGTCGGCTTCTTCGTAACTCAAGAAAACGAAAACCGACATCAACACGAAAACATATATTATAAAACATTCAAAGATAGAAACAAGTACTCGTAATCGCGTGTGCAAATTTATGATTGATAAATTATTTCTAGAAAAGGGCCAAAAATTGCGAGTGTCTATCGATTGGTGAATCCGTTGAGTACGTGTAACTTGTTCCAAATAGATTTTGTGCAATGCGCCACAAGCAAATAGACTTTACAGGAAGGGCCATATGATTTTAAGCAATCTTTGAGCTATAGGCATAATTAGATTTCAGCCGGATTAAGGTTTTTTTGGAGGGATTTTACACCAATAAGCAAAAGGGACAGGAATTAAAAAAGGCTTAGCGGGATTCATAGAGATCCTGATTTCCTCGAGTATAATGTCTAGCGACCAATCGAACGCGATTGTAAGCCTCGTGGAGATCTCGCGTGAACGACGAGCCTTCGCTTATTGGTCACTAGACCTTACATGGAGGCAATTCAGAATCTCCATGAATCCCGCTAAGCCTATTTTCCTGATAAGTTTTAAATTTATTTCAAGTTCAATATTTGTTTTGTAAACTTTTTATTGGTGGATTAGGCTTATTTAATAACCACATTACGGGTTGGCTTAGTTCCCATTCGATATTTCAAATATGAACCAGCCCGTGTGGGATTTGAACCCACAACTTTGGACGTGATCTTATAACTTATCTTTATGAAAAAAGCATCTTACTTGAGAAAGAAGAAACAGTATTGCACAGACTGAAAGGCCATGTGGCTTGTCCGGGAGTGGTGTTCATGCTCATCATGATAGAATGAAATAAAACACCAGAACCACGCAATGGCATGTAGAAAAAGAAGCATATTAACCACAAGGCTGCTGAAACTACGAAGCTGTATCCCTTATCGGGACCAGCGTCTTCCCAAACCCTCCTAATGTAACTATTTGCCATCGCGAATGATCTCGAGTTGGGAGACGTCGTCGATATTCTTGAATATTATCTAAAAATTATCTAAAAACAGTTTTGGCACAAACCATGCAATGATATTAATATATTCAACTTTTAAAACGGCCCCAGTAACTGTCATTATTGTCTCAGAAGATACAATTTATCAATTTTATTGTCGGCTGATAAATAACTAGACAACCCAACTTTATCAAAGTAGTTTATTTATAAAGAGAGACTCAAACCCTTTTCTAATGAGGCGTAACTAGCTGGTTTAATCAAATTTAACAGTAGTTTAATCACAATTAACCGAGGTTTATTGAACTGAGAATTCTATGTAAACCTCGGTTATATAGAGCTCGGAATTCGTATAACTTTTGTTAATTGAATAAGACCATCGTTGATGTTAATCATATGTTGTCCGTTCGCAACAAAATATCTATTTCTTATTGTTATAGGAAATTGTTACGTTATACGAGTTATTCATTTGCCGATAAGAAACATTTAAACTCGAGTTTCTTCGCGGATTTTAACCCAAATTGAGATCTCGAAGCTAGAATGTATTAATTTAGTCGTGGTTCCTTTCAATTTAGATTAAAATCTAATTATTATATTCCATTCTACACGGATTTCGAGAAACGTCGTATTTTTATCTTCGCATTATCCGTTTGAATAAACGCGTAATTTGTTTATTAATCGAGCTTCAAATTTTATCTCCGGGTCTAATTCGTATCAGAAGCCGATTTGAAGTCTATTACTCCCGGGTCTTGTCTACCCCTCTCTGTATGGGTTAGTTTCAAAAAGCGCGATTCGTACGCCTCCTAACGGTAGATGTTTTCGGAGCGGGAGTTCGTCGAGCGAATATCTCTAGCAGCCTTGGAGTTCGTCAAAAAAACGTCGTCGTTTGTGGAGAGAGAGAATTTCCAATTTTCCGTAGACAGGGGGTATGAAGTAGGACCCCTCCGATCTCGTAAAATTGGGAGTTTTACCCATACAGAGAGGAGCGCTATATCGAACATTAGAGTAGTAGACTTCAAAGGAGGGTTTCATCGGCTTCTGACAGAAATGATAAAATTTAATTTTAAACAAGATTCGCTAATCAGTCGTGTTATAATTATCAAAATAACATCATGAACTAAAGAAGATTTCAAATTTAAGTAGGACGCGTAGGAGATGGCGTTAGACTTAGTATGTAGACGTAGGGAAGAGATTAGTTCTGTATATGACGAATTAGAGGGCCTCAGATCGAAGTGGCGGGAATTTAGACACCGTCGCTGACTCGCTGTGGGTTCCTCTACAGTATACTTGGCCCACGCTTTAGCGTCCATGTTAATACCTTAATTACAATTGAAAGTGCACCTGAAAAGTAGCGCAGGCGGTCCAATCTGTTAATGTTTCTGGTTAACACGTATGTAAATGAATCGACGCTTATTTGTGAATGACAAGCCAACATGAATTGTCTTTATACTATTTTTATTGGGCCGGTGAGTTCTTCTCCAAACATTTTTCCAGCGTCCATACTATTGCTGCTAATACGCACAGTCCACTAAAAAAGTAGCACAGCTTATCGAATCTCTGTTGTTTTTCGGTCAACACATCTAAGTGAATTTTAATAATTTACATTAATTATTAAAGTACAAATACTTGTAACTGTCGTATAAAAGGTTGAACAGAACGCGAGCTTACCCGTTATTGTCGGTAATAGCAAGTAAAGAAAACCAGAAAGGATTCGAATATTTCCGAGAGCGAATGATATGAATTTGACGCCGAATCTTTTACCAATGATGACGGTTCTGACTGGCACAAATCCGCCAAAGGATAATCCGAACGTAAAAGCGGATACTAGGATAATCCATAATCTCGTAGACCAAGCGAAAACCGTCAGCGAAGCGCTCATCCCGATAAATATCATTGTAAACATGTTCTCGGCGGATATGATTTTTTTGTCTACGAGGGTGCCAATCAAGAACCTGGATATTATTTCCCCGGCGCTATAAGCGGTAATTCCAAGATTGGCGTCCTTTTCTGGGACGCCCTTCGCGACTGAAGTTGATACCGATATGGCCAGAAAACTGTAGAAAGTTATTTCGCCCATCGAAGAAGCGAAGCTCAACAAACCGAATAGTTTGTTTTTCATCAAAAACCTCATTTCAGCGGGAAATACAACTCGGAGGCAGTTCGAGGATATCTTGTCTTGTTTGGAAATTTCATTGTTGTCAGGCTAAAAAGTAGAAACAAATATAAATCCTTAACCAGGAGAGGATCACCAGGAGTTTCCACCCGATGCCGCGTTGAATTGACCTCCATCTAGGCTATGGCAAAACTCCCATCAATACCGAAATATTATCTAACTCCTCTGTGACAGTGCCTAGACCCAGCGATATTTCGCCCTCTCTGAGTCGGGCCAGGAGGGGATCACCCGTCTTCCTCACTCACCCAGAATTAAATAACTAGTACAGCTGGGTTTCGCAAGGAGCGTGACTTAATTATGTTATGTAGCTTCTTAGACAAGAACCGAAATCCAGCGCTTTCCTGAGGTTAAAATTTATAAAATCAGGAAAGTTGGCGTATTTCGTGGTGTGTTCGGAATGCAGCTGATGTGAAATTTTGGGTCTTTCCCTTGATTATCCCCAAGCAAACGTTTAAAAGTTCAATCAGATATTAAAATATAGACCTTTTATCTAAGATGGTAACAGAAGCCGATGAAACCCTCCTTTGAAGTCTACTACTCTAATGTTTCATATAGCGCTCCTCTCTGTATGGGTAAAATTCCCAATTTTACGAGATCGGAGGGGTCCTACTTCATCCCCCCTGTCTACGGAAAATTGGAAATTCTCTCTCTCCACAAACGACGACGTTTTTTTGACGAACTCCAAGGCTGCTAGAGATATTCGCTGGACGAACTCCCGCTCCGAAAATATCTACCGTTAGGAGGCGTACGAATCGCGATTTTTGAAACTAACCCATACAGAGAGGGGTAGACAAGACCCGGGAGTAATAGACTTCAAAGGAGGGTTTCATCGGCTTCTGATGGTAATAAATACATTCACTCCCACTGACCTGCGCGATTGATTGGTGCTCCGCCATAACTGATTGTGTTTCGGGCAAGATGAGTTTTTCCTTCAAGGAAAGGAAATATTTGGAGTCCCTTGGTCTCGTAATAACGGCGGAAATAAATACGTGGGATGACAAGGCGCCCAGGAATAAAAACACGCCTCTTATATCGTACTAGCTGAAAGCCCGCCCTACGGGCGGGTTTCATCCAGTTGCTTCGGGCCTAATGAAATTGTATTAAAATCTGAGTTTCCACGCGCCTGCCATATGAAAAGAGGTGAAAAGGATTGAACAGTGTTATAATTAGTAACAGCATGTAACGATACCAAATCGAAGATTTAATTTTTCACTTAATTCTAATTTTAAGAAGATTTAATTTTTCACTTAGTTCTAATTTTAAGAAGATTTAATTTTTCACTTAATTCTAATTTTTATTTTCATCTTTTTAAGGGCGGTCCTCTTCCTTTCCACCTTATTTTCGGCGGCCATCTTGCTTTTCATGCGGCCAACTTACTTTTCATCTTTTTTTTCATGCGGCCATCTTACTTTTCATCTTTTTTCATGCGGCCATCTTACTTTTCATCTTTTTTCATGCGGCCATCTTACTTTTCATCTTTTTTCATGCGGCCATCTTACTTTTCATCTTTTTTCATGCGGCCATCTTACTTTTCATCTTTTTTAAGGCGGCCATCTTGCTTTTCATCTTTTTTCATGCTTCCATCTTAATTTTCATCTTTTTTTTCAGGCGGCCATCTTGCTTTTCATCTTTTTTTTCATGCGGCCATCTTACTTTTCATCTTTTTTCATGCGGCCATCTTACTTTTCATCTTTTTTCATGCGGCCATCTTACTTTTCATCTTTTTTCATGCGGCCATCTTACTTTTCATCTTTTTTAAGGCGGCCATCTTGCTTTTCATCTTTTTTCATGCTTCCATCTTAATTTTCATCTTTTTTTTCAGGCGGCCATCTTGCTTCATCTTTTTTCATGCGGCCATCTTACTTTTCATCTTTTTTCATGCGGCCATCTTACTTTTCTTTTTTAAGGCGGCCATCTTGCTTTTCATCTTTTTTCATGCTTCCATCTTAATTTTCATCTTTTTTTTCAGGCGGCCATCTTGCTTTTCATCTTTTTTTTCATGCGGCCATCTTACTTTTCATCTTTTTTCATGCGGCCATCTTACTTTTCATCTTTTTTCATGCGGCCATCTTACTTTTCATCTTTTTTCATGCGGCCATCTTACTTTTCATCTTTTTTCATGCGGCCATCTTACTTTTCATCTCTTTAAGGCGGCCATCTTGCTTTTCATCTTTTTTTCATGCTTCCATCTTAATTTTCATCTTTTTTTTCAGGCGGCCATCTTGCTTCATCTTTTTTCATGCGGCCATCTTACTTTTCATCTTTTTTCATGCGGCCATCTTACTTTTCATCTTTTTTAAGGCGGCCATCTTACTCTTCATCTTTTTTCATGCTTCCATCTTAATTTTCATTTTTTTTTTCAGGCGGCCATCTTGCTTTTCATCTTTTTTTTTCATGCGGCCATCTTACTTTTCATCTTTTTTCATGCGGCCATCTTACTTTTCATCTTTTTTCATGCGGCCATCTTACTTTTCATCTTTTTTCATGCGGCCATCTTACTTTTCATCTTTTTTAAGGCGGCCATCTTGCTTTTCATCTTTTTTCATGCTTCCATCTTAATTTTCATCTTTTTTTTCAGGCGGCCATCTTGCTTTTCATCTTTTTTCAGGCGTCCATCTAACTCTCATCTTTTTGCAGGCGGCCATCTTGATGTTCAACTTTTTCCGTTAGTTTAAAAGGTTCCGTTTAAAATTTATTACCACTCCATTTTTAAATGCTCCCTGTAATGCTAAGCGGGGTTTTAATATATAAGACTACTACTCCGCGTCTAACAATCCTCCGTGGGGAAAAAAAAAAAAAAAAGACCCTACACTATACAAATCATTATCAACCAATGGGAGGCCGGCGTTAAGGCGAGGCATCCCGCAACGGGATCCTCCTGAAACGACAGATTATCGTGTTAACGAACGGAAGCCTTTATCGAACTGGAATTTTTAACTTTAATTTTAATTTAAAAAGAGTAAAAAGCGGTACGAACCCCGATTAAATTTTATAATTTAAACTGAGCGGAGGCCTAACAGGAAGAAAATTAACGAAACACTGAAACGTTTGTAACGATACCAAATCGAAGATTTAATTTTTCAATTAATTCTAATTTTAATTTAAAACGAACTACGAACCCAGATTAAATTTTGTTCCGTAGACGGCGTGTTTCTCCAAGAGCAATAAAATTAGCGAACTCGTGGGGGGCCGGAACGGCTCGGAATAAATTCCCCCGCGAAAAAACGAACCAACGAACGACGAACGAACGAACGAACGTCGTGGTTTTTATATATAAGATTCGTCGGTTATTGGTGACAAAATTAACGACGGGCCTATCAGTCCAAATATTCCAATTCCACTAAACGCCAAACCTAACACAAGTGCCCGGTACTTTAAAAAATATTCACTCGCTATTACATGAATAAGAATTATTGACCATCCATGGGCGATTCCTGCGAAAGAAAATTAATTTTACGATTATTTATTATTAACCGTAACATTTCGATTACTTTTACTGTTTTATCATTTTGTAATTAGTATTTAATTACAATTATCTGACAAAATTACATCGTTTTAATCAACTTTTAACTGTTACAAAGAGGGTCTGCCTTTGTTTAACCATTTATCCATTGGACAAAGGCTCGAAGATTGAATGAAAAATAAATTTAGGGAAATTTCGCTGCGAATTATTTTGAAATATTAGAGCTCGGAATCGGATCGATCCATTATCTTCTGTTATTCGTATATTTTCAGATATTTAATTTCCGGATAAAATTGTTCGTAACTAAAAAATGAAATTTGTATATTCGTATAATTGTTAAAAGGTTTACCCGAAGATAAGCCTTTGGCGCTTTATCTACGAACAAATTACTCGTTTTCAAACGTATAACGATGGATAAGAAAATTCACGTTTCCAGAATTAGTCTAAAATATAAGGAAAATATTTCAAATTGAATTTTAATTCGAAGAATATAAATAAAACGACGAAACTAAGATTTTAAATCATCTTTTTATTTATTATTTTTCACGAAAATAAATTTTGAATTTTTTTATCCGAACGTCTAGCGCGGATAATATTCTAAGATAAGGCCATTTTCGGATAAAAACGGATATGGATTATGTTTTGTTACTTTATCTTCGAATAAGTTAACTCGAATGAAAAACAGTCTATTTTTAATGAAACAGATAATATACATCAGAATTTAGTAGATTTTAGCCAATTAATAATCGATGACCGCCATCGTATTGTTCAAAAAATTTCCCTCTCGCCTTTGTCCAATGGATAAACGGTTAAACATAAACTTACAATAATTTTTAACGATTAACCGTTAGTGAAAACGGAGTAATATTTTTTGATAATTGTTTTTAAAGAGAAACGCCAAATTTAGCAAATAATTTTATCCAAACGCTGACCCCTATATACGTACCATATATTACACCAATTGATAATGTAATCCACAAAATATCCAAGGGCATAATAAAAATGAGAGAGCATGACAAAAGATTAAGAATTCCCGCAGCCAGAAGGATTTGGCGACTGCTGAAACGAAGTTTCAAGTAGCCAATAAAAATACCTGAAAGTAAATGAACTCCAAACGTTTGAAATTGTACAAATTTTGTCCATCCACCCTAACATTCATAATTTTACTTTTGAAGATCAATGGCAAGAAAAACAACTTGTAAGACAAACTCCTTAAAGGGAGAATGCAACCTAACAACAAGTGATTTTTTTATCGATTCCTTATTGTTTAAATAGGCCTAATCCATTACTGAAAATATTTACAAACAAATATTAAACTAGAAATAAATTTAAAACTTACCCTGAAAATAGGCTTAGCGGGATTCATGGAGGTCCTGTTTTCCTCGCGTGTAAGGTCTAGCGACCAATCGCGCGCGACGTAAGTCTCGTGGAGATCTCGCGTGAACGACGGGCCTTTGCTCATTGGTCGCTAGACCTTACACGGAGGCAAGTCAGGATCTCCATGAATCCCGCTAAGCCTATTTTCAGGGTAAGTTTTAAATTTATTTCTAGTTTAATATTTGTATTGTAAACTTTTTATCGGTGGATTAGGCCTATTTAAACGATAAGGAATCGATAAAAAATCACTTGTAATTAGGTTGCATTCTCCCTTTAAGTGGTTTTTAATAACCACATTACGTGTTGGCTATAGTTCCCATTCGATGTGGGATGTGATCGTGTAACTAACTATCCCTTTACGAAAAAAAGTCTTACTTGAGAAAGAAGAAACAGTTATGCAAAGACTGAAAGGCCATGTGGCTTGTCCGGGAGTGGTGTTCATGCTCATCATGATAGAATGAAATAAAACACCAGAACCACGCAGTGGCATGTAGAAAGAGAAACATATTATCCACAGGGCTGCTAAAACTACGAAACTGTAACCTTTATCGGGACCAGCGTCTTCCCAAACCCTCCTAACGTAACTATAAGCCATCGCTAATGAATTTAATAGGAGTATGTGTCTTCGAAATAACTGAATCTCGTTTAAAAACAATTTTAAGAAAAACCATGCAAATAGTTATAATTTATTAAATATTTAAAAAGGCCCCAGCAACTGTCTTATGTTTTTATCTCTGCAACTTCTACTGTTTATGATGATTATTATCGGCTGATAAATAGCTACGCAACTTAATAGAGAAACTTTCTGTTTTCATAAGAATTTGGTTCATTTTATGTGAAAAAAATATTTATTTATCATTTACTGCGGTTAAAGGATTATCTGAACCAGAAGCCGATGAAACCCTCCTTTGAAGTCTACTACTCTAATGTTATACATAGCGCTCCTCTCTGTATGGGTAAAATTCACAATTTTACGAGATCGGAGGGATCCTACTTCATCCCCCCCTGTCTACGAAAAATTGGAAATTCTCTCTCCACAAACGACGACGTTTGGTTGACGAACTCCAAGGTTGCTAGAGATATTCGCTGGACGAACTCCCGCTCCGAAAATATCTACCGTTAGGAGGCGTACGAATCGCGATTTTTGAAACTAACCCATACAGAGAGGGGTAGACAAGACCTTGGAGTAATAGACTTCAAAGGAGGGTTTCATCGGCTTCTGTCTGAACCAATTCTTTTTTTTAGAGCCCGTTTTATCCATAACACTATGAGATAGAGATGGTAGCCTGTTTCAATGCCATTTATTGAATGTCTTACTCCTCACCCATCGAGTTGAAATTTAGCGCACATACTCTTTAGTATTCAATTAAATGTTTAGAATGTTTTGGTGGTCACGTAAAAGGGTCATTAAATTAACTCCACCTTGAGGTAGCAATTAAGGGTTATTTCCTACGATGAAAAAACACGAGATTTGTTTATGATTCTACGTTGAATAATTTCTAATTAGAATTTCGTTTTATTTTTTTATTTGAAACAGGTTGTCTGATTATAAGTCCAAAAATCAGCCTTGATTAATTTTATTTCGATTCAATAATCATCATGTTTCCACGTCATGGCTAATTGTAAGATGATCTTATATTTTCCGTACAACGAGATCTTCCAGACCATCGTGGGTAAACTAGAGTTTAGACCTAAAGGTCAAATTTGTTTGTGGGTGACTCTTTAGCTTAAAATTAACGTCGATAGCGACGAAATATATCCTACTTTTGAGGCTCGATCGTAGATTTTAACTTAACAGTAAATTAACGTAACTTAAATTTAAAATTAATACGAGCCTCTTGGGATTAGTGATAAGGTGCTTGTTGAGTCACATTTTTCTGTTTTTAGTTTTAAGTAGGGCTTCCCTCTAATTATTTTATCAGTGGCAGTCTCGAGGATAATTTTAAAGGTTCATTCTCGCCCTTTCTCATTTTCAACCGTCGCTGGATTCTTCCGTGGTGTTTTTTGCCGGATTGGTTAATTCCTTTTCGGTTATGTGTAGAACTGTTTAATTGTGGTTTGGGGGTTCGTCCACTAATGGCGGGCGAAGAGTCCGCCGTTTTTGGGCGAAGCGCGGTGGAGGCTAGCGTCTTTGTTAGGGTCAAACTGTAATGTTTTTTGGTTCTCAAGGTGACTGCTTCGGGGGATCCAAGAGAAAGGGCGCAACGCTTGAGTTCAATCAATTGCGTGGGAGATCGTAAACGAGACTGCCCAAATTAGGCCCGCTAACTATAGGATACCGAGCGCGATGGTTTCGTGACCAAACTAGGGTCGCGACGCGTTGGTCACGAAGAACTTGAGCGAGCGGTATCATTTTATTTTCCCAGTGTTTTACAGTTCACCGTGGGATTAAAAATAACCCCCAAATTGGTCGGGTTTTTTTACTTCCGAGGTCGAGTAGCGACCCTAACGTGGACGTTGCTCGTAGCCTTAGTTCTAACAATCGTGGTCAAATTTGACGTTATGTTTAGGGAACTCGGAAGGTTTTTTTGGCTACAATATTTACTAACCACACCCTAGAATTAAGCTTACCAGGCGGCACTACCCAGGTCGCGGTCAGCCCCTTTCGCCTGCATACTATTAGGGTTAATGTGTAAGGTTTACTAACCCTTGACCTCGTAGTCATTTATTTATGACATCGAGGTCAAGTAATTTAACGGAATTATTTATTTTCGTAGTTAAACGCGTAGATTCGCGCTTAAAACAATCGGCTTTCAAGATACCAAGAAAATGTTTAAAAGGTTGGTATCACATTATTTTAAAATTTAATCATCACTTGCTCATACCATTTTCGTTCATTTTCAGTTTTTATTACGTTTTAGTTTTCTTGGCCTGATTATGGAAGTCATTTAATATCATCTTCAGTCAAATTAGTTGAAAATTTCAAAACTTAGAAAGGTATAAGCTCACCACGATTATTTTCAGCATTCCTGGTAGTTTAAAGGGAGTCTTTGATTTTTAAATCCCCTTAAAGGGAGAATGAAAGGCCAAAACAACCTATTTTTAATCGATTAAGAATGTTAAAATAATGAGAAAAACAAAAATATAACTCACCAAAAATATTTCGTTATTTTATAATCAATTTCCAAAGTTCCGAAACTTGCAGATGCTAAGCCTTGGCTGCCTATCTCGGCGAACTAGGCGAGCACGAGCCATATTTTTTTTAATATTCCCGTCTGATCTAGTCGCCAATCACGAGCGAGTACGCGTATTTTTAAAATACGCGTACTCGCTCGTGATTGGCGACTAGAACAGCCGCGAATATTAAAAAAAAATACAGGTCGTGCTAGCCTAGTTCACCGAGCTAGGCAGCCAAGGCTTAACATCGGAACTTTGGAAATTGATTATAAAATAACGAAATATTTTTGGTGAGTTATATTATTATTTTTCTCATTATTTTAGCATTCTTAATCGATTAAAAATAGGTTGTTTCGGCCTTTCATTCTCCCTTTAAAGTCGCCTTCTTGTCTATCTTAGCAGACTACGTTGACCATATCAAATTGTGCAGTAAAAGTTAGGGCTTTGTGCATAAGGGAAGAGCACTTTAAAGGGGCAAACTCAATAGTTGTAATTGCAAAACATTCGCTTGTCAATCTGTCATTGCGCACCAGATTCTTCGGTAAATGTCTCGCTGTAATGACTGTCCGTGCACAACACTGCTTAACTCTAACATCAGATCTCAGACTTATACCTCGTTGCCACGGTTGCTTGGCAGAATACGGTTAATATTTTATTCTTGGGGTTTATCTGTCTATAGGTAGTCTTTCGATTGCGCTGTTTTTCAATAAGAGCGCATCTCGAAAAGACCACTTTCTCTAAAAGAGCGCTTTCCGAGCTCTAGTATTCCATCAAGTATTCAATACATACTTCATTTCCATCGCTATTAATAATTAAAAATTCAAACGATAGAAATCGGACCAACCAGTTTTGTTTGAGTACTAACGACAAAAAGAGTCTTAATTAAGTTTAACCATTAGTATTTTAAATTTACGTTTATAGTTTCGGTTAAACCAATAATTCATTACATATTTCAATTATTCTTGTTTTAAATAGTGAAACCCATTTATTCCCTTAAAAAGTTCACAAAAAAAAACGGATATGGATTATGTTTTTAAAGGGAAAATGAAAAGCCAAACAACCTATTTTTAATCGATTAAGAATGCTAAAATAATGAGAAAAACAATAATATAACTCACCAAAAATATTTCGTTATTTTATAATCAATTTCCAAAGTTCCGAAACTTGCGGGTGCTAAGCCTTGGCTTCCCAGCTCGGCGAACTAGGCGAGCACGAGCCGTATTTTTTTAATATTCCCGTCTGATCTAGTCGCCAATCACGAGCGAGTAGGCGTATTTTTAAAATACGCGTACTCGCTCGTGATTGGCGACAAGAACAGCCGCGAATATTAAAAAAAAGATACAGGTCGTGCTAGCCTAGATCATCGAGCTAGGCAGCCTAGGCTTAGCATCTGCAAGATTCTGAACTTTTAATTGCCTCCGTGTAAGGTCACGAGATCTCCACGAGACGCGTTCGATTGGTCGCTAGACCTTATACGGGAGGAAATCAGGATCTCCATGAATCCCGCTAAGCCTATTTTCCGGGTAAACTTTAAATTTAGTTTAATATTTGTTTTGTAGACTTTTTATCGGTGGATTAGTCCTATTTAAACAATAAGGAATCGATAAGAAATCATTTGTTGTTTCTTGCATTCTCCCTTTAACTGACAATTGAACTTATAACTTTTAAAACCTGCCAGATTATGATTCAAATTAACCGTTTTTAATATATTTTTATATTTTAAACAAAAACTAATTTGATATCTGTCCATTCAACCACGTGAAATTATAGGAATTACTCCTTAGATGTCTTCAAATGATCTTTGAGACATTTTTTAATTAATATCTGTCACTTCAATCAATTGAATACGTAACATCTCCTTCTGCGTCTTTGATTTTATATAGGCATAATATTCTAGAGAAATATAATTGCCTCGAAAATGAAATAATTATTTTAGAAGAATGAAACTGAAAAGTTTTTGTTGGAAGCTATAGCTCGGAATCGGATAATGAATAACTTCGGATATCCATTGATAACTAGGCTTATTTCAGATATTTTAATCTCGGATTAATTGTTTGTTAATATAAACACCACTAATTATATAAACACGCGTATGAAATGGATACGAATTAGTCCCGGAGATTAAATTTTAAGCTTGATTAATAAACAAATTAGGCGTTTATTCAAACGGATAATGCGAAGATAAAAATATGGCGTTTCTCGAAATCCGTGTGGAATGAATTATAATAATTAGATTTTAATCTCAATTGAAAGGAACAGCGACTAATTAATACATTCTAGCTTCGAGATCTCAATTTGGGTTTAAATCCGCGAAGAAACTTGAGTTTCAAATGTTTCTTATCTCCTATAACAATGAGTATGAATTGTAAGTTTGCCGTTACATTCAGGTATACGTCAACACGAATAAGAAATGGATATATTTTTCGCAAACGGATGATCTTATCAGGTCTTAGTCAATTAACAAAAGTTATGCGAATTCCAAACTCAATTGGAAGCTGAACCAATAATAAAACAATTATTTTTTTCTTCAACCTCCCTTTAAATCGATAACTGTTTCGCCTTTGACCAGTAGACGGCGCACTTCTGTTGAGAGAAACTGTGCCTCTGAGTGTTGGAACCTCATCGGCCGATCTAGAGTTAGTAGAGTGTATAGATCGAGTAGGGCGGTGAGAATCTTGGACCGTCCAAAATGAGTGAAAGCTTGCTTGTTGGTAGTGCGTGCTGGAGTAACCGGTGTATGCGTGGTCAGAGGAAAAGAGTTCGTGTGTGAGAACACAGAGACGTGTAAGCGTCAGAATTTCGCCAAAGTGTTGCGCTAGAGTCCACGGGACACGATAGAAACTCTTCAAGTATCAAACAAGAAAAAAAAAAAAAAAAAAAAACGGGTGTACATATAGTCATCATCCTTAAAAAACTACTTCCAAGCTTGCTTTCTTTTGAAGTAAATTGTCACATCAAGAGTCGAGAAAACTTATTTTTCAACAAAACAGAGTGTTTGCTCACGAGACAGACGGGAAGAAATGTCCACCGTTAAGCTCTTTAAACATTAATAATAATTAAAAATAACTTACTGCACGGGTGTTTCTAATTACTAACCGTTAATGATGAGAAAGATTTTACTAATTGGAAGGTAAGGTCGTAAAAAAAAAAAAAATAAAAAATGGCCTGGATTTGTTGTACGACCACAACTTCGTCGTTAATGGGATCTTTTTTTACGCGCTTTCGCGTTTAAGGAATATTAATGCCTACATTACGTCCATGCCAGCGAGTACCGGAGGGCTAATCAGTCACGTAGAATCAATCTGAGCCGAGTTCATTAAGGAGTACTTGATTTATTCAGGCTTTTTTTTTATTCTGTTACGAACATGAGAATCTTTTATCTCGGGACATTTACGACTGTCTTACGATACGTCACCTGTTTAACGACTGTATTGGCTCAAAAAGACCAAATTTCCGTTCGACTTCGGTTTCCTCAGGATAAATCGGACACCGAATATCCCTTGTCACCGTCTTTAGCTTCTTACGAAATAAATCCTTCGGATATCGGGCCGGTTAATAGTTCGGATTACTTAGGTCAACCAGTAAAAGCAATTCGAACGAGGTTATCCAACCGAGGAAATAATCTAGCGCGATATTACGATTCCTTCAATAACTTCAAACATGCGGTGGTTAAACCGAAACGTTACCATAATTCGAGACGCGAAGTGTTGCCAAAAAGAAGTAGGATTAACAAAACCAGTCGTGGATTAACCAGGAGACATGGATCAGACGATAAACCGGCGAGGTTAAGAACGTGGTTAAACTTTAATTACAATTCTTCGGAGGAAGAAACCGTCGTTTCACCCTATCCAGCTGGTACCATGTCTTTAAGGGAACCCAGTCTCGCCAATTTTAGCGAATATGAAGAAAAATTGAACAATGTGAGCGTCGTTTTAAGTTCAGAGTCGGTAGTGACTGATTACGATTACGGATACTTCGTTAATAAAGGTTTTCGTTGGAACACCGTGGCTGAAGCCCCCACGAATAATACCAGTGATCCTTACCCTATTGGACAGGACGTTATAAGTCACGTGACTGAGGATTACCGTTGGGGTTTTTTGTCACTATTCTTGCTGGTAATGATGGGTGGACTTGGTAATATCTTGGTGTGTCTCTCGATCTGTTTGGAAAGACGTTTGCAAAACGTCACCAATTACTTTCTTCTGTCCTTGGCGGTGGCTGATCTCTTGGTTTGCGTTGCAGTCATGCCTTTCAGCATTGGGGATGCATTCTATGGTGAGATTTATTCTCAAACTAAAGATATGTTCCCACAAAAGTCTGTCATTCATTCCATAAAAATAAACATAGCAACGTAGCTTAATATTATCAGGAAAAGTCCAGGTAAATGTCCTGGTAGATTCTGATTCGAGACACTCTAGCGGCCAAGTCGCCTTGTAAATAGTGAAATAGAAAGCGCCACTCTGCGGAGAAATTCCAGAGTTGGAAGGGAAGACAATATAGGCATGCGCGGCCCGCCTAAGTTCCAATACTCTCTCCTGACTCAAAATACCGAGGAAGAGTCCAAATTACACGAACCAGACAGGGGTGATGACTTTTTTTTAGCTATTTTTAAGTGAAACTGGACCTTTGCTGATAATATTAAGCTACAGGGTGTTTTTTACTTTTATGGAATTAAGTTATAGACTTATGGTTATCGTTTTACCTGGGGGATTTTTTCTGTTGCCGCTAAAATATAGTTCCCACTCATTTTAACCAATAGTCATGGTTACAACGAATTATTATATGGATTAAAATTGTGAAATATCATGTTCTAAAAAGTATATAACAATTTTTTTTATTAAAAGTTTAATTTTTAATTATCATCAAATATGTTAAACGGATGTATTGAAACGTATAACGATGGATAAGAAAATTCGCGTTTCCAGAATTAGTCTAAAATATAAGAAACAATATTTCAAATTGACTTTTAATTCGAAGAATATAAATAAAACGACGAAACTAAGATTTTAAATCATCTTTTTATTCGTTATTTTTCACGAAAATAAATTTTGAATTTTTTTATCCGAACGTATAACGCGGATAATATTCTAAGATAAGGCCATTTTAGGATAAAAACGGATATGGATTAAGTTTTTTACTTTATCTTCGAATAAGTTAACTCGAATGAAAAATAGTCTATTTTTAATCAAGCAGATAATATACATCAGAATTTAGTAGATTTTATCCAATTAATAAAAATTATACAAATTCCGAGCTCTAAATTTCCTTTAAATGAGGTTTCATATTCCTTCAAAATTATCTATAGTTTATTTTGTTTAAAAATAATTTGAATTTTTTTTACAGTGTTTGTTCGTAATAATTAGCATCGTTATTAGTTTAAGTAGAAATGGCGATTGGGGTCGATTTGATCGAATCCCAAATGATCGAACGCTGTTTCAAATGATCGAAGGTCATATGATCGAAATTATTTGGTTTTAAAGGTAGTCTCAATTGATCGAATATCATTTGATCGAAGTGTCATTTGTACGAATGCTTCCTGATCGAAATCAATTTTAGGAGGAAACTTCTAAGACTTGAAGCCCTGCCCGTTTACGCTTCCCTTCCATTGGACCTAACCTAACCTAACCTAACCTAACCTAACCCAACCAAACATAGCCAAGCTTAGGCTTAAGTATTTTTTTGTACAAAAAAAAACTACTTAATTAGTTCGATCATTTTAGGTTCGATCTAATGAGAATAATCCCTAAAGGATTTAGTTCTACTACAATAGTATTTTAAATACTACTACTTCGATCAATTGTAATTCGATCCAATGGACATCGATCAAATGCCACAAAAGTTAAAACGAGAATAAAATAAATTTGATCGAATTCGATTCGATCATTTGAAACAAAATTTGATCGAATTCGATCAGACATTTTTCGATCTAATGGAAATAAACCGAAATGGCAATCTAATTAGTAGTCTCATTTTTGAAAATTTCACTACCCAAAACATAGTTTATAGCCAAAAGGAAAAGCTAGCAACGACCAAGGAGGATCAGAGAAGGAGAGGAAATGTGGGGACGGCGCGGTTCCTACTGCGTCGGCCTAAACTCCCACTCTGGGAGAACGGGGGTAGAGACGTTTCGTGGTAAAATGTTGTCGCGTGGGTAAAACGAATCCTTTATGAGACGCGCTAGCTAGCGACCACGTGACAACAGTTTACCTCGAGAATTTCCTATCCCCCCTTTCCACCCGAGTGGGAGGTTGGCTCTTCTCTCTCTAACTCAACGCAGCCCTACATTTCCTCTCCTTCTCTGATCCTCCTTGCAACGACCCAAACTGGAATCGAATTATTTTTTAAGTTTATTTAAATGTGTATGTATATTTTGCTCGAGAACGAAGCGTGGGATTTTAATGTAATTTCGTTTTATTTATTCGTGGTATAAAAAAAAGGTAGCAGTGGAAAAAAATGGCTTCTTCTACTTGGAAGACACCCACAAGTGGGGTTGCGATTCCATTTGAATAATTACGACTTTAGCAAGGAGGATCAGAGAAGGAGAGGAAATGTGGGGATGGCGCGGTTCCTACTGCGTCGGCCTAAACTCCCACTCTGGGAGAACGGGGGTAGAGACGTTTCGTGGTAAAATGTTGTCGCGTGGGTAAAACGAATCCTTTATGAGACGCGCTAGCTCGCGACCACGTGACAACAGTTTACCTCGAGAATTTCCTATCCCCCCTTTCCACCCGAGTGGGAGGTTGGCTCTTCTCTCTAACTCAACGCAGCCCCACATTTCCTCTCCTTCTCTGATCCTCCTTGACTTTAGTAAGGTTTCGAGTTTTTAAATCGAAATTTAGATTTTTTTTTCTTGCCATTGTTTGTAGATTCATTTTTTATTAATTGGATAAAATCTACTAATTCTTTTGTACATTATCTGTTTGATTAAAGATAGAGTATTTTTCATTCGAGTTAACTTATTCGAAGATAAAGTAAAAAACATAATCCATATCCGTTTTTATCCGAAAATGGTCTTGTCTTAGAATATTATCCGCGTTATTCGTTCGGAGTTAACGGAAACCCGAATGTAAGGCAAACTTTTTATTTGTACTCATTGTTATTGGAAATTGATACGAGTTATTCATTCGCCGATAAGAAACATTTGAAAACTTTCGAGTTTCTTCGTGGATTTTAACCCAAATTGAGATCTCGAAGCTAGAATGTATTAATTTCGTCGCTGTTCCTTTCAATTTAGATTAAAATATAATTATTATATTTCATTCTACACGGATTTCGAGAAACGTCATATTTTTATCTTCGCATTATCCGTTCGAATAAACGCATGATTTGTTTATTAATCGAGCTTAAAATTTAATCTCCGGGTCTAATTCGTATCCATTTGATACGCGTCTGTTTATATAATTTGTGGTTTAATATTAACGAACAATTTATCCGAGATTGAAATATCTGGAAAAAGCCTAGTTATCAATGGATATCCTAAGTTATTCATTATCTGATTCCCAGCGTTAATAGAGATAATGGATAACTGTTTGAACGCGCTGTATTTGGCTACTTAGGTTTTAATTTTCTTATGTTAGCATTGGGAAAGGCTGGAAGAGTTGAATATTCAAACCCCCTGGCTACGTACTTGGGTAAATTTCTGAGCGTGTCTTTTATTAACTACAGGCAGAAGCCGATGAAACCCTCCTTTGAAGTCTACTTCTCTAATGTTCCATATAGCGCTCCTCTCTGTATGGGTAAAATTCCCAATTTTACGAGATCGGAAGGGTCCTACTTCATACCCCTCTGTCTACGGAAAATTGGAAATTCTCTCTCTCCACAAACGACGACGTTTTTTTTTTGACGAACTCCGAGGCTGCTAGAGATATTCGCTCGACGAACTTCCGCTCGGAAAATATCTACCGTTAGGAGGCGTACGAATCGCGCGTTTTGAAACTAGCCCATACAGAGAGGGGTAGACAAGACCCGGGAGTAATAGACTTCAAAGGAGGGTTTCTTCGGCTTCTGCTACAGGGCAAAGGGAGTTAGTTGCCTTTTGGCTATTTCTAAACTTTAAAAGGGATTAAACCTCATGTTTCAATATATTTACTCAAGTTACACGTTTTATAAGAGATTTCAAAGGGAAAATGCAACCTAACGATTATTTATCGTTTTCTTATCGTTTAAATAGGCCTAATCCACCAGTAAACTAAATTTACAAATAAATATTGAACTAGAAATTAATTTAAAACTTATCCGGAAAATAGGCTTAGCTGGATTCATGGACATTATGAATTTCTTCACATTGATGTGTCAGCGATCAATCGAATCTTATTGGACGTTTCATGACGTCTTAAATAGAGAATGAAAGGCCGAAACAACCTATTTTTAATCGATTAAGAATGTTAAAATAATGAGAAAAACAATAATATAACTCACCAAAAATATTTCGTTATTTTATAATAAATTTCCAAAGTTCCGATGCTAAGCCTTGGCTGCCTAGCTCGGCGAACTAGGCTAGCACGACCTGTATTTTTTTTTTAATATTCGCGGCTGTTCTTGTCGCCAATCACGAGCGAGTACGCGTATTTTAAAAATACGCGTACTCGCTCGTGATTGGCGACTAGATCAGACGGGAATATTAAAATAATTACGGCTCGTGTTCGCCTAGTTCGCCGAGCTAGGCAGCCAAGGCTTAGCATCTGCAAGTTTCGAAACTTTGGAAATTGATTATAAAATAACGAAATATTTTTGTTGAGTTATATTATTGTTTTTCTCATTATTTTACCATTCTTAATCGATTAAAAATAGGTTGTTTTGGCCTTTCATTCTCCCTTTAACGATATGTCTTTACTGATTGGTCGCTGACTCATCAACACTAAGAACTTCATGATCTCCATGAGTCCAGCTAAGCCTATTTTTATGGTAAGTTTAAAATTTATTTCTATTTTAATAATTGTTCGTATTTATTTTTTAAACGAAGAAGAATGGATTAAAAAAAAATTAGTTGTTTGGTTGCATTTTCCCTTTAAAATCAGTTTTCCAAAATTAATTTTCTAAGAGTCCGCTCTTAAATTTAATCACTTCTCTACCTTGTTTCAAATTGCCTAGAAATATAAGGTTAATATTACGTTTTAATGACGATCTCAACAGGTCAAAGTTGTAACCCCTATACTTAACTCTATATATCCAAACTTACCTTTAAATAAAACGTATCAATTAGAAGTATGAAACTCAGATTATAGTTCAGATATTAGACTAGGTTTATTTTAGGAACGTAAAATTAATTATAATTTTCATACGAAATGTAATTGACAAAAGCCGCGTTCATACTAGGCCATGAAATCGATTTAAACCAACGTTTCGCTGGAGTCATGTGAACGGAGAGAGCGTCTATTCTCGAATAGATTTTATTCGATTTTATCGAAACTGCTTCGGGAACCAGTTCGTACCGATTCGGTTTCAAACACCGATAAGCTGCGTTCATACTAGGCCTTGGAATCGATTTACACCATTTCAAAACGATTCGCTGAAGTCGTGTGAACGGGCAACAGTTTTTTCTGAAATCGCTTTGATTCGATTTCTTGAAACTGCTTCGGGAACCAGTTTCAATAGATGAAGCTAGACATAATGCGTGAACGCGTGACGCTTAAAACGATTCCTGGCGATTTGATTGGACAACTAAAATTTGAAGCATGTTTCATGCAGATTACCGTGGACCACTTGAAAAGGTCTCACGGACCACCGGTTGGGAACTATTGAGATACAGGGTCCATGAAAAAACAGTGAAAAGAGTGAGAGATAAAGAACTTATATCATCACTTCTCCAACTTGATTCGCTATTGCTTTAAACAAACAAGGGTATTCTATTATACTTTGTAAAATTTTTGGAATAATTTGGAGCTTCGGTGCATGCTACTATGAGGATGGTTTCTATAGACACAATTGTTCTCAGTCAACGAAGCACACTGCATAAATTCATATTATATTAGATTTGAAATATTACTATATTTTCTAAAGAATAGACAGAATAGACAAATTTTATCATTTCTAGAGACCTTTTGGGACTAAATTTTGACCATTATATTTCTACCAGAAGCCGATGAAACCCTCCTTTGAAGTCTATTACTCCAATGTTCCATATAGCGCTCCTCTCTGTATGGGTAAAATTCCCAATTTTACGAGTTAGAAGGGGTCCTACTTCATCCCCCCTGTCTACGGAAAATTGGAAATTCTCTCTCTCCACAAACGACGACGTTTTTTTGACGAACTCCAAGGCTGCTAGAGATATTCGCTCGACGAGCTCCCGCTCCGAAAACATCTACCGTTAGGAGGCGTACGGATCGCGCCTTTTGAGAATAACCCATACAGAGAGGGGTAGACAAGACCCGGGAGTAATAGACTTCAAAGGAGGGTTTCATCGGCTTCTGTTTCTACCTAATACAATTTGTATAACGAGCTTATTTGGCTAGTGTTATCTTGTAAGAATAGACCTCATTCGCCTATGTGGAGGTGTAAATCTTTAAAAAATTGGATTTTCATTTTTTGATGGAACTATAGCTACGTTCACACTATCATTTCTTAATCAATTTGAAATGATATTAAAATTGCCAGAAATATCGTTTTAAGCGTCATCTGTTGACGCGTTATCTTTATAAATCGATTTATTGTAGCTTCATCTATCGTTTGTTGAAATCGAATCGGTATGAAACTGGTTCCCGAAGCAGTTTCGAGAAATCGAATCAAATCGATTCGAGAAAAGACGGTTTTCTGTTCACACGACTCAAGCGAAATGTTTTGAACGGTTTAAATCGATTCCAAGGCCTAGTATGAACGCAGCTAATGTAGCTTCATCTATCTGTTGTTGAAATCGAATCGGTATGAAACTGGTTCCCGAAGCAGTTTCGAGAAATCGAATCGAATCAATTCGAGAACAGTCTGTTCACATGACTTCAGCGAAACGTTTTGAACGGTTTAAATCGATTCCATGGCGTAGTATGAACGCAGCTTATGTAGTTTCGAGACCTAAATCACTGAAAATATTACAAAAGGAATAGAAGTTTCAGAATTGCTTGTACCAAATTTTGGGGACGGGTCTGGTCAAGTTCAAACTGGGGTATCTCTACTTCCGGTAGCTCTCCTATTGGCGCAAGTGACCAAGTAGTCGTAGAAAATCCGTCAAAAATCGCCCAAATTAAGTGGAAACTGTTCAACAACAAAGGAAAATAGGCTTAGCTGGATTCATAGAGATCCGTAATTGCTTCTCATTTATGTGTCAGCGACCAATCGAATGTTATTAGAAGTCTCATGGAGATCTCGCCTTTATGACGGGCCTTATGCTCATTGGTCGCTGACCTTTCAATGCGAAGAAATTCAAGATCTCCGTGAATCCAGCTAAGCCTATTTTCAGTTTTAAATTTATTTCTAGTTTCATATATGTTTGTAATTTTTTTATTAGGTATTACCAAGAATCCATTCAGGTTCCATAAGAATATGGGAGCATAGCTTTAGCCTCTGGTACCATCCTCCCAAACTTTGTAACAAAAGTTCGCCCGCGATTTTCGCAACATTTGTACGCTTAGATCTTTTTTCGGTCGGCGCCATTTTTATTACCCAAAATATTATGTCAAGGTGGTTAGTGGCGCGGGTTAATAATATAATGTGAGGAGCGATTTACTTGAAAAATCGATTCGAAGCGGACGAACTTTTGCTACAAAGTTTGGGAGGATGGTTATTGAATCGCGGCCCTCCCATATTCTTATGGAACCTGAATGAATTCTTGGTATTAGGCCTGTTTAAACGATAAGGAATCGATAAAAAATCACTTGTTATTAGGTTGCATTCTCCCTTTAAGTAGGTTAGCGAAACGTGTGAAAAAATTCTTTGTTTAAATCTTGAAAGTCCTAAGGTGGTCATCTTCGTGCATTTGCTTTGGCCTATTTTTGCACTTTGGAATTTAATTAAAATAGAAGACAGTACTTCGCTATAACACAATTTCAAAACTATTTAAAGTAAAGGAACTTTATTTGAAAGGGTAATTCCTAGGGAAATTCGTGATAAATTTCGAGAATTAGATTACACGGAGAGAAAGAGAACTGAATTAAATCTTGACTCGAAATATTTTGCCAAAAAAGAACTTTAAAGTCAACCTGTGATCAGTTTCTTTTGAGAATTTTAAAATCAGACGCAGGATGTCCTTATTTTCTATAAAATTGTCAAATTATACCACGAACTACGTCTGACTTTTACGGTTCGTCGGAAGTAAAGTTGAAGAATCTAACGATATTAGAACGTGAGATAATAGGTGTCCTCCCAATGGACAGACAATTCCAGACTCGAATACCGCCAAACAGATAAAAGAAACTAGCCCGAAGGCGCTTTTCCCAATGGACCGAAAACCGCCAAACCAGAAGCCGATGAAACCCTCCTTTGAAGTCTATTACTGTCGGGTCTTGTCTACCCCTCTCTGTATGGGTTATTCTCAAAAGGCGCGATTCGTACGCCTCCTAACGGTAGATGTTTTCGGAGCGGGAGCTCGTCGAGCTAATATCTCTAGCAGCCTTGGAGTTCGTCCAAAAAACGTCGTCGTTTGTGGAGAGATAGAATTTCCAATTTTCCGTAGACGGGGGGGGGGATGAAGTAGGACCCCTTCTAACTCGTAAAATTGGGAATTTTACCCATACAGAGAGGAGCGCTATATGAAACATTGGAGTAGTAGACTTTAAAGGAGGGTTTCATCGGCTTCTGGCCAAACGGATAAAAGAAACTAGCCCGAAGGAGCTTTTCCCAATGGACCGAAAACGGCTTAAACGAAAAAGGGAACTGGCAGATTGGCGGCTTGCCGTTTTTCCGGATAAATATTATGTTGTGAATAAAGCCTAACGGTTTTCTCTAGCATTGCTGTCTTATTCCCCATGTATTGTTGGGTTAGGTTAGGTTAGGTTAGGTTAGGTTAGGTTAGGTTAGGTCTATTCATATGAGGGAGCTTTCGACAATAATTTGGTCTACTCGGGCTATCGACATATAGGAATACATTTTTTGAACGGTAGCAGTAAATTTGTGTAACAAGCATTAAATGCGGGTTTTTGTCGGTCCATTGGGACGGTCGGTCAATTGGGACTGTCGGTCCAATGGACCTACAGCAGTTTCCAGTCCCAATCGACCGACCGTCCCAATGGACCGACAGAAAATTTATGTAACAAGCGTTAAGTGCGGGTTTTTGTCGGTCCATTGGGACGGTCGGTCGATTGGGACTGTCGGTCCAATCAAGAAGGATCAGACAAGGAGAGGAAAAGTGGGGACGGCGCGGTTCCTACTGCGTCGGCCTAAACTCCCACTCTGGGAGAACGGGGGTAGAGACGTTTCGTGGTAAATTTTTGTCACGTGGGTAAAACGGATCCTTTATCAGCTTCGTAGTAGTCGACGACGCTAGTGACCTCGTGACAACAGTTTACCTCGAGAATTTCCTATCCCCCCTTTCCACCCGAGTGGGAGGTTGGCTCTTCTCTCTCTAACTCAACGCAGCCCCACTTTTCCTCTCCTTGTCTGATCATCCTTGGTCCAATGGACCTACAGCAGTTTCCAGTCCCAATCGACCGACCGTCCCAATGGACCGACAAAAACCCGCACTTGGTGCGGGTTTTTGTCGGTCCATTGGGACGGTCGGTCGATTGGGAATGTCGGTCCAATGGACCTACAGCGTGATAATAGGTACGGAAATGATAAAGTTATTTTTAAACAAGATTCGCTAATCTCTAGCGTTATAATTATGAAAATAACATCATGAACTAAAGAAGATTTCAATTCAAATTTAAATGAAACCCGAAAACTGATAGCATTTATGTTTCGCTTGATAATAGGTACACCAAATGACCCTTTTTGGTGAGTTACCCATTGACTACCGCCTTGAAAGCACGACATGTAATGAAAATGGTGACAGGTTGTCTTTAAAGAACAAAGAACAAAAACGTTTCAGTATTAAAACTCTTCAAAGGTCAAGGAATCTTTTTTTATCAGAGCTGTAGTGTAAGTACAAAGGCAGAATTATTTCTTTAAGCCATTTGTAGAGCTCTGGGTGGTACTTAGCTCCACCAACTAAATTATCTTCGGGTATTTCAGAAAATTATTATTTAACAAAAAAAAATTGTTCAAACAAAAGTTCTTATTTTTTTTTATTAAATATTTCATGTACTTAGAACTCGGAATTCGTATAATTTTTATTAATTGGATACAATCTATTAAATTCTGTTATATATTATCTGTTTGATTAAAAATAGACTATATTTTATTCGAGTTAACTTTTTCGAAGACTCGGTTAAAGGGAGAATGAAAGGCCGAAACAACCTATTTTTAATCGATTAAGAATGCTAAAATAATGAGAAAAACAATAATATAACTCACCAAAAATATTTCCTTATTTTATAATCAATTTCCAAAGTTCCGATGCTAAGCCTAGGCTGTCTAGCTCGGTGAACTAGGCTAGCACCAAGAAGGATCAGATAAGGAGAGGAAAAGTGGGGCTGCGTTGAGTTAGAGAGAGAAGAGCCAACCTCCCACTCGGTTGGAAAGGGGGGGATAGGAAATTCTCGAGGTAAACTGTTGTCACGTGGTCGCTAGCTAGCGCGTCTCATAAAGGATTCGTTTTACCCACGTGACAACAATTTACCACGAAGCATCTCTACCCCCGTCTGCCCCCCGTTCTCCCAGAGTGGGAGTTTAGGCCGACGCAGTAGGAGCCGCGCCGTTCCCACTTTTCCTCTCCTTATCTGATCCTTCTTGCTAGCACGACCTGTATTTCTTTTAAATATTCGCGGCTTTTCTTGTCGCCAATCACGAGCGAGTACGCGTATTTTAAAAATACGCGTACTCGCTCGTGATTGGCGACTAGATCAGACGGGAATATTAAAATAATTTCGGCTCGTGCTCGCCGAGCTAGGCAGCCAAGGCTTAGCATCCGCAAGTTTCGGAACTTTGGAAATTGATTATAAAATAACGAAACATTTTTGGTGAGTTATATTATTGTTTTTCTCATTATTTTAGCATTCTTAATCGATTAAAATAGGTTGTTTGGCTTTTCATTTTCCCTTTAAAAACATAATCCATATCCGTTTTTTTTTTGTGAACTTTTTAAGGTAATAAATGGATGTCACTATTTCAAACAAGAATAATTGAAATATGTAATGAATTATTGGTTTAACCGAAATTATAAACGTAAATTTAAAATACTAATGGTTAAACTTAATTAAGACTCTTTTTGACGTTAGTACTCAAACAAAACTGGTTGGTCCGATTTCTATCGTTTGAATTTTTAATTATTAATAACGATGGAAATGAAGTATGAATTGAATACTTGATGGAATATTATATAATAATATTATATAATATTATACGCGTTATACGTTAATTTATTTTTATGAAAAATAATGAACAAAAAAATGATTTAAAATCTTAGTTTCGTCGTTTTATTTATATTCTTCAAAGTTTTAAATTTGTTTTGTAAACTTTTTATCGGTGGATTATTCCTATTTAAACGATAAGGAATCGATAAAAAAATCACTTATTATTAGGTTGCATTCTCCCCCTTTAATAAAAGTTTTAAAAATTAATTATTCTTTTCCAAATAATATTCTGAAAACTATCGAAATTTATATCGCTTCTTAAAGAAGGTTTAACGGCTGCCTTTACGATTTTCTTTAATGACAGTTGCGTAAGCACTTTAAAAGACAAAAACCTGACGTGTCACTAAAATTTAGATAAAAATCTAGTCTTTAAAACAACGAAGATTTTAATATATATGTTTTATCACAAGTAAATCATCATTTAAGTTTATAAGACGACATACTGAGGGTGACGATGAAGTGAGTCCGATTTTCTCAGTCCATGGTTTCACCCTAAATATTCCGAAATTTTTACAGAAAGGCAACCAGGCCCAGTATATTCTTTCTAGATTAAATCAAACTCGAAATCGCGACGGCCGGGCGAGACGCGCTCCTTCGTTTCGCGAGAGAGCGGTTAGAGTTGTTTTCCGTCTATATATTTTCACCCCCGAAAACGTCTAGAAAGTTCATCGCGATATTAGCACCGCCTACTTAGTTCCAATCTCAACCGCTAGAGAGGGTAATTTTCAGAGCCACATATCAGCAGAAGCCGATGAAACCCTCCTTTGAAGTATATTACTCCCTGGTCTTGTCTACCCCTCTCTGTATGGGTTAGTTTCAAAAAGCGCGATTCGTACGCCTCCTAACGGTAGATATTTTCGGAGCGGGAGTTCGTCGAGCGAATATCTCTAGCAACCTTGGAGTTCGTCAACCAAATGTCGTCGTATGTGAAGAGAGAGAATTTCCAATTTTCCGTAGACAGGGGGGGTATGAAGTAGGACCCCTCCGATCTCGTAAAATTGGGAATTTTACCCATACAGAGAGGAGCGCTATATCGAACATTGGAGTAGTAGACTTCAAAGAAGGGTTTCATCGGCTTCTGATAATACCAAAGGCTAAAGATTTATTATTATTTTAGCTTTTCTTAAAATTGAAAACTTATATTAATAATTTTATTAACTAAATCTTTTTTAATAAAATTTATAAAACTATCATAATAAAATGCCTTAGCTGTAATATAAATGGTAAATAACTCGCATATTCTTAGAAACCGTAAAAACACAAGCTGGAGCTCGGAATCGGATAATGAATAACTTCGGATATCCATTGATAACTAGGCTTTTTTCAGATATTTTAATCTCGGATTAATTGTTCGTTAATATAAAACCCCAAATTATATAAACAGACGCGTATCAAATGGATACGAATTAGACCCGGAGATAAAATTTTAAGCTTGATTAATAAACAAATTAGGCGTTTATTCAAACGGATAATGCGAAGATAAAAATATGAAGTTTCTCAAAATTCGTGTAGAATGAAATATAATAATTATATTTTAATCTAAATTGAAAGGAACAGCGACTAATTCCTTCATTCTAGCTTCGAGATCTCAATTTGGGTTAAAATCCGCGAAGAAACTCGAGTTTCAAATGTTTCTTATCGGCGAATGAATATCTCTTATTAATTTCCTATAACAATGAGTACGAATAAAAAGTTTGCCTTACATTCAGATACGTTAACTCGAATAAAAAATAAATATTTTTTCAGATAAGTTATACGAATTTAAAATATTAAATTAAGAGTTTTTTCATTATTTTGAATTTAATGTAAAATCAATAATATAATTTAGATAGGAGGATATTACAGTAACTAGGGCCATAGCTTTTTAATTTTCATTGTCGGTCTTAACCGTCCATAGAAAAATCTTTTTCACAAGAAAAAATCCAGACACGACGATTTTTTTTCAGAACCGTTTATTAGATTACGTAAATTGCTTCGCCCAAAATTTGACGACTTTTTAACTTAATTAAAAACAAAATGGAATATCTTGTTTAATTTTATTAATGATAATAGTTTTTATGACGCATAAATTGAATTAGGAGAAAATTAGACGCAGTTAATTTTAGAAAACCTGATTTTTTTTCCTAATTTTCTTTACCGATAATAGAAAAACAAATAGGCCTTATTTAGGCTTATTGAAGTAATTTTCAATTTTTTTTTAATTATTTCTTTATCGAATAGAAAATGAAATAAAATTATTTTTAAGGCTGTAAAGGATTATTTAAAATAGTACGATGAAAAAACACGAGATGGCACTGATTTTCATAATTGGGGTCTCAGTTTTTCTGGGGGTAAGGATTGATTGGGAATGATTTATTTCCCAGTCTACTGAACTCTCTCTTTCCCCGGTATCCCGCCTCTCACGGAAGCGGGTGGGCACGCTGTAGGCCAAACGATGATGGTCTCGGATAATAGGCTCTATTGTGGCGACATCTTCGAGTTTACGCGTAAAACACCGTTATAATATTCATTTCTTATCGTAACTATAGAGAAAAGCCTTGAGTGGTGGCGCACTCCTGTAAAATGGCGTCTCAGTGGCAAGGTCTGGGTGGTGTCGCAGGTCCCTTGCCCATATGGTGTGTCGCGAATGGTCCGCGACGGAATGGTCCTTCATCTTCCCCATTCCCATCTCCTTCCGTCGTGTGGGCAATTCCCAGTCCTCATCCCTGCGTAGCTACTTACCATAACTTAGCTCAAGGGCCCACTAGGGCGCCGCTGTAGCTGAAACAAAAAAAAAAAAAAAAACTATAGAGAAAAATTAAACTTAAAATTGTCAAATTGTACCATGAACCCTGACCTTTATGGTTCGTTATAAGTAAAGTTCAACACGTTTTGATTAATTAAATGCAATGAATTCTTCAAACGTCTAAAGTTTTTAATGGTAACCCTATTACCGTGAAATATAAAATTGGGTATTCACAAGAAGTTTGTAAATTAGATCTGACTGCATTCGAGTCCTACCCATCTTTTAATATTGACAAAAGTCTATTACTTTAATCCATAAAAGTAAACAACACCCCGTAGCTGAATACAATCAGCAAAGGTTCGGGTAAATGTACCTGCAGATTCGAGACACTCTAGCGGCCGCAGTCGCCATGTGGAAGCGCCACTCTTTCAAGAAATTCCGGAGTTGGGGTGGGGAAGAAAATGTAGCCAAGCGCGGTACGACTCAAAATATCGTGGAAGAGTCCAAACCACTAGAGCCAGACAGGGGTGATGACTTTTTGTCTATTTTTAAGTGATGGGCTATGACCAGAAGCCGATGAAACCCTCCTTTGAAGTCTATTACTCCCCGGTCTTGTCTACCCATCTCTGTATGGGTTAGTTTCAAAAAGCGCGATTCGTACGCCTCCTAACGGTAGATATTTTCGGAGCGGGAGTTCGTCCAACGAATATCTCTAGCAGCCTTGGAGTTCGTCAAAAAAACGTCGTCGTTTGTGGAGAGAGAGAATTTCCAATTTTCCGTAGACAGGGGGGTATGAAGTAGGACCCCTCCAATCTCCTAAAATTGTGAATTTTACCCATACAGAGAGGAGCGCTATATGGAACATTGGAGTAGTAGACTTCAAAGGAGGGTTTCATCGGCTTCTGCTATGACGTAAAACGGGGGCCTTTGCTGATAGTTTTAAGCTACGGGGCGTTGTTTACTTTTATTTTTAATATAGTAATAAACTTTTGATATTGATTTTATAAGTAATTGAAGGCAATTCCTGTAACTTCTCGAAGTATATATTTAATTATAATATAAACATTGATTGCGCAAGAGAAACGTGGCTCTCGGGCAAACAATGTACATATACTTTTGATATATTCTTAAATTCTCCTAATGATAGTCCAAGAAAACGGATTTCCTAGAGCTACGTTCCTCTTACATTTTGTTTGCTAATGATTTAATTAAAGCGAAAGATTTCTAGCGAAATTAAAGGGATACTTCATTTATTTGAACGCGAACCTAAGACGGCTGTGGTCAATGGGTAACTCGCCATAAAGGATCATTTGCCGTACCTATTATCAAGCGAACCACAAACATTTCGCGGTTTTCACTTAAACTTGAATTGAAATCTTCTTTAGTTCATGATGTAATTTTGATAATTATAACACCAGAGATTAGCGAATCGCGTTTAAAAATAACTTATCGAAATTTTATCATTTCCTTACCTATTATCTCGCGTTCTAATATCGCTAGAACTTTACTTCCGACGAACCGTAGAAGTCAGACGTAGTTCGTGGTATAATTTGTCAATTTTAAGTTAAATTTAGTTACGATAAGAAACGTATATTATAACGGTGTTTTACGCGTAAACTCGAAGATGTCGCCACAGCCTATTATCCGAGACCAGTCACGTCTGGCCTACAGCGTGCCCACCCGCTTCCGCGAGAGGCGGGATACTGGGGAAAGAGGTAAGAGAGATTTCAGTAGACTGTGAAATAAATCTAAGCAATCCTTACCCCCAGAAAAACTGAAACCCCTATTATGAAAATCAGTGCCATCTCGTGTTTTTTATCGTACTACCGCCTTAAGTTTTACAGTCTGATATTAGTTCGCTATGAAGTTAGCTAAGTTTAGCCGAGTTTGATAAACTTTGATAATTTACTTTTCATAATGTTTTTACCATTTAACGATCCAATCGATTAAAAATTAACTCGTTATCATAGTAAGAATCCCTTTAAAACTGTAGGCATCTAGAATTACAAGCTTGTATATTTGAAAACTAATGTTTTCCGAACCTTGAAGGGAGTAAAAATCTTTCACCGGAATAGGAGTTTTAATTCCCTAATTAGTTGAGGGCCTATTAGTGAAAGTATCGCCAACGACAGCAACTTCTCCAAAGGTAGCATGAAGAACCCAAACATTCCATCATTAAACTTAAAATTGACAAATTATACCTCGAACTACGTCTGACGTTTATGGTTCGTTGAAGAATCTAGCGATATTAGAACGCGAGATAATAGGTACGGAAATGAAAAAATGGCGATAAATTGTTTATATAAAGAGATATAACAAAACCTGGCATTCATAAGCGCCCTCAAACGGCAAACAGAGGCTAAAGTAAGAACTAGCTGCTATGACTTGACGAATTCGAAATTTCCATACTAATAAACCAACTAATCCAGGGCTTACGGCCATTGGGGTACAAATATAATGATGAATTATCACAATAGATGGCGCCTATCTCTCGCTCTCGTACCTATCCACGTATTACACCCGTTGCTATGGGAAACGCGTCGAGTCTCGAAGCGCGAGGGGAGGGATTATCGCCTAGTTTATCTCTCTTGTCATAGCTTAGCCAATCAGAATAGGATCAGAATGGGAACTACGTTAGCGACATCTCTTAACAGATTGGCGCTTAAAGAGTGTTCCCCAATGGCACGCTTTCGTATTCCTCTATTGTTGTTTAAAATTAGTTGTTTATAACATTCTGTTATTTGTACAGTTTGATATAAAAAATGTATTTGTATTTTTCTTTGTATCTCTAAATATTATCAAGAATTCATTCAGGTTCCATAAGAATCAGGCTGGGAAATAAGGCGGTTTTACTGGACAAAAGTCCAGTTTAAAAATTAGCTGGGCCAGTTTAAAAATTAAATGCTTGGGGGTCTACTGGCCACAAGGCCAGTTTAAAAATTATCCTTATTTCCCAGCCTGATAAGAATATGGGAGGGTCGCGATTCAATAACCATCCTCCCAAACTTAGTAGCAAAAGTTCGTCTGCTTCGAATCGATTTTTCGAGTAAATCGCTCCTGGCAATATATTATTAACCCGCGCCACTAACGACCTTGACATAATATTTTGGGTAATAAAAATGGAGCCGACCGAAAAAAGATCTAAGCGTACAAATGTTGCGAAAATTGCGGACGAACTTTTGTTACAAAGTTTGGGAGGATGGTACCAGAGGCTAAAGCTATGCTCCCATATTCTTATGGAACCTGAATGGATTCTTGATATTATTGATTATGGCTCCCATTAAAAATTGTTTTAAAGGTAAAATTTTGAAGCGGAGATGATTTTTATATTCTGTGTTTCAAAACCACTTGATTCTCCCTGTAAAACCTAAGAAAATTAATGACAGAATTTAAGTCTGGTTTTCCATCGTTTTCTTAATAATAAATTTACTTTTTGGATCCTTGGGAGTCGTGCCATTAAAGGCCTTCCCGAGCTTGCCCTAGAAGGTCTATGTTTTCATCATATACGAAACAAGTCTTCCTCCATCTTTAAGACACAAATTCGAAGCGATGATAAACTTAGCTTCTTACTTATTGCAAATAAATCATGATCTTGTTCAAATATAGCTGCTTATGGTACTATTTTAAACCCTATGAACGGTTAATATTGTGTAACAATACGCTTGAGTTTTCGCCAATCGTGCAAACATATTTTGAAACTAAGATGATGAAGGTTATCATTTTATTGATTGATTCCTCCAAAAGATCCGGAGGGAAAATTGAACTTTCAAAAATAAGATTTCAGGTGATTCTTCAACCTTCTTTGATAGTCACACTAAGATTAAGTTTACATTACGTACCATGCCAGGCTCTGAAACTTATGCTCTATGATAGCATTCGTAGCGTTGAACGGGCTGAAGACTCAAAATGATGTGCACTATATTTCTATAAACAGAAGCTCATTTGTTACTTTAAGTACAAACAAGAATACATTCAGGTTCCATAAGAATATGGGAGCATAGCTTTAGCCCCTGGTACCATCCTCCCAAACTTTGTAACAAAAGTTCGTCTGCAATTTTCGCAACATTTGTACTCTTAGATCTTTTTTTCTGTCGGCTCCATTTTTATTACCCAAAATATTATGTCAAGGTCGTTAGTGGCGCGGGTTAATAATAGATGGCAGGAGCGATTTACTTGAAAAATCGATTCGAAGCAGACGAACATTTGCTACAAAGTTTGGGAGGATGGTTATTGAATCGCGGCCCTCCCATATTCTTATGGAACCTGAATGAATTCTTGGTACCAATGGTAATGCTCATTGTTTAGCCTCAATTGGGAGAGCGAAGCAACAATATAAGCGTTGTCTAGCGGTGAATGGTGACTTACAAAATCACGTTAGTGTCTGCTTATTCTTAGAAAGTGACTATAAGTAAACACCCTTCACTTTCGACCTTTACAACAGTAAGAGGTGTGACTTTTATAGGGCGGTTTACTTGCAGGTGGTGGTGGTGGTTTACTTGCAGCTGGGATGGCGTAATTGCTGCTGGGGCGGTTTACTTGCAGAATGGGGCGGTTTACTTGCAGAATTGGGCGGTTTACTTGCAGAATGGGGCGGTTTACTTGCAGAATGGGGTGGTTTACTTGCAGATAGGGCGGTTTACTTGCCAGTGGGAGATGTTTCCTTGCAGGTGACAGGTGGCAGGTGGGAGATGTTTCCTTGCAGGTGACAGGTGGCAGGTGGGAGATGTTTCCTTGCAGGTGACAGGTGGCAGGTGGCAGGTGGGAGATGTTTACCTACAGGTGGCAGGTGGGAGATGTTTACTTGCAGGTGGCAGGTGGATGATGTTTACTTGCATCTGGGCAAATCATATATTTTCCGCCAATTCAAAAGGTATTCCATTTTTAGCCCCAAGTTTCCATTTAATGGTGGAGAGTTCTCTGGAAATTAGGGGAGGAATGAAAAAAAAAAAAAAAAAAAAAAAAAAATCTCAGTAGAAATAAAGCCGCGTTCATACTATACCTTGGTAACGAATTTAAACCTTATCAAAACGTTTCGCTTGAGAGGAAACCGTCTTTTCTCGAATCGCTTGGATTCGATATCTCGAAACTGCTTCGGGAACCAGTTTCATATCGATTCGGTTTCAAGTACAACCGATAGATGACGCTACGATAAATCGATTTATAATCGATAATGCGTGAACAAATGACGATTAAAACGATTCCTGTTGATTTGAATATCTGTTTAAACTTACCCTTTTGAAATCGATTAAGAAATGCTAGTGTGACCATGGATTAATCAACCTCACAGGGATAATTCACTCTGGTACGATTTGCTATACTAGTAGTTGAAGATGTTTGTTTCAAACATGGCTGCCAGACATTTTATCCGGCCCCTCAATTTTACCCCCTTACTGCTACAAATCCGGAAGTAATCAATGAGAGCATCGTCTGCTTTAGAATTTTTTTCCCCTTCAATATTTCACCCCGTGTATCGGTAGCTTGAAACTTCCGGTGTAGACAATTTTTGTCACCTGGGTGTGATTCGACACATCAATTTACCAGAGTGAATTATCCATGTCAGGTTGATTAATCCATGGTGTGACCGTAGCTTTAATAAATTTAGCGAAACCAGTCTCGTTCTAAACATCTTGCCTTTTTTTTTTTTTTTTTTTTTCGATCCGAGTCGTAACTGACATTCTCCTTCAAAGTTTAGTATTTCAAAATTGAATCTTATTACTTTTCGAAAAAGGTACGGTTTGATGATCGTGAAAGATGCATTTTTCTAAATTTATCCCCGAACATTTTACTAATATATTCAAAAGTAAAATGAGATTATTTTGAAGCCAATTTTTAATGATTCTGAACTGGAACCTCTCCTGAATATATATGTTGCGTTGGTTTTCAAGGGAGAATGCAACCTTAAAGATTCCTTATCGTTTAAATAGGCCTAATCCACCTTTAAGTAAATTTACAGACTAATATCAGAAGCCGATGAAACCCTCCTTTGAAGTCTATTACTTCCGGGTCTTGTCTACCCCTCTCTGTATGGGTTAGTTTCAAAAAGCGAGATTCGTACGCCTCCTAACGGTAGATATTTTCGGAGCGGGAGTTCGTCCAGCGAATATCTCTAGCAGCCTTGGAGTTCGTCAAAAAAACGTCGTCGTTTGTGGAGAGAGAGAATTTCCAATTTTCCGTAGACAGGGGGGATGAAGTAGGACCCCTCCGATCTCGTAAAATTGGGAATTTTACCCATACAGAGAGGAGCACTATATCGAACATTAGAGTAGTAGACTTCAAAGGAGGGTTTCATCTGCTTCGGATGTAAATAAAAGAACAATGCCTTAAGGTACCACGATCTAGTTAAAAAGGTCCGAAATATTTTTATCGTTGAGGGTAAGAAAATATATGGTTGTAAATTAGCAATTTTCCCTAGAAATCCAACGACAATTTTATGACGTCACGAAACTGACGATGTCAAAACTGAAGCTTAGTGCTTTCAAATCAATCTCTGGATTGATTTGAATAGTACATTTAAGCAAGGAGGATCAGAGAAGGAGAGGAAATGTGGGTACGGCGCGGTTCCTACTGCGTCGGCCTAAACTCCCACTCTGGGAGAACGGGGGTAGAGACGTTTCGTGGTAAAATGTTGTCGCGTGGGTAAAACGAATCCTTTATGAGACGCGCTAGCTAGCGACCACGTGACAACAGTTTACCTCGAGAATTTCCTATCCCCCTTTCCACCCGAGTGGGAGGTTGGCTCTTCTCTCTCTAACTCAACGCAGCCCCACATTTCCTCTCCTTCTCTGATCCTCCTTGATTTAAGGCGGTAGTAAAGGGCTATTTAGTACGATGAAAAAACACGAGATGGCGCTGATTTTCATAATAGGGGTCTCAGTTTTTCTGGGGGTGAGCTTCGTTTGGGAATGAACTCTCTCTTACCTCTTTCCGCCTCTCGCGGAAGCGGGTGGGCACGCTGTAGGCCAAATATACTTTATGCCGAGTATGAGAAGATAGGCCAGTCTTAGTTTTAAAAAAACAAGATTGAGAGAAATAAAAATTAAAATAAGTTAATCTCTTTTTGTTCCTTTTCTAACTAGACAGAAATAATTGAACTTTAAAAAATAAAAAAAATGAAATATTTTTGAAACAAGAGAAGTCATTATGATCTTATAAATAATGACTTCAGACTTAAAGGGAAACTTGGAGCTAAAAATCCAACCGCTTCTAATTTATTTTCGGAATCACCATGCCAAATATAAGTATCCCTTTAATGTCGTAACATTAAAGTGTTTTAGAGCTCGGAACTCGTATAATTTTTATTATTTGGATAAAATCTACTAAATTCTGATGTATATTATCTGTTTGATTAAAAATAGACTAGTTTTCATTAGAGTTAACTTATTCGAAGATAAAGTAAAAAAAAACATAATCCACATCCGTATTTATCCAAAAATGGCCTTATCTTAGAATATGATCCGCGTTATACGTTCGAATAAAAAAATTCAAAATTTATTTTCGTGAAAAATAATGAATAAAAAGATGATTTAAAATCTTAGTTTCGTCGTTTTATTTATATTCTTCGAATTAAAAGTCAATTTGAAATATTTTTCTTATATTTTAGACTAATTCTAGAAACGTGAATTTTCTTATCCATCGTTATACGTTTGAATACGAGTAATTTATAGATAGATAAAGCGGTGAAGGCTTATCTTCGGGTAAACCTTTTAACAATTATACGAATATACAAATTTCATTTTTTAGTTACAAACAATTTATCCGAAATTAAAATATCTGAAAATATACGAATAACGGAAGATATTGAATATCCGATTCCGAGCTCTACTCTTGACATGGTGATACCGAAAAAAATTCTAAAGCTGTTAGATTTTTAGCTCCAAGTTTCCCTTTAAATTAAAACCAAATTTTTTACTGTTTTCTTATCAAAATCATTAAAAATATTATTGAAATTTATCACAATTCTGACAAAAGCAGATCGGTAGATTTTTATTTGAAAAAATAAAATGATAAAAGGAATTGAAAAATGAAAATATCTTTACTTTGATTCCAGTCTAATTGGGACAGACTATTTTCAGCTCTATGAGATTTAACCTTTTGTATAAATCCGCCCAGGGTTAAAACCTTAAGGCAATTTCATAGGAATATTGCATTTGTCAGATGTGATGGACGACCTACGAAAATATCACGCATATCCTGGACAAGTATTTGGACAAGTAAAGAGTGAAATGCTAGTACAGGATATTGCTTCAAACCAAGAATCCATTCAGGTTCCATAAGAATATGGGAGGGCCGCGATTCAATAACCATCCTCCCAAACTTTGTAGCAAAAGTTCGTCCGCTTCGAATCAATTTTTCAAGTAAATCGCTCCTGACATCTATTATTAACCCGCGCCACTAACGACCTTGACATAATATTTTGGGTAAAAAAAATGGAGCCGACCGAAAAAAGATCTAAGCGTACAAATGTTGCGAAAATTGCGGACGAACTTTTGTTACAAAGTTTGGGAGGATGGTACCAGAGGCTAAAGCTATGCTCCCATATTCTTATGGAACCTGAATGGATTCTTGTTCAACCTTATAGGGTTGAACAGTAAAAGAAATATGGTATAAAAATCTCCAGGCAGGAAATTTTGGACTTGATATTGAATAGGAATCTTATGTAAATTTATTTTTAGCTACATATAAGTTAAACTGTCCTTCAACCTAGTTATGCAACCTAACAACACGTGATTTTTTTTATGCATTTATTGATGCTTAAATAGGCCTAATCCACCAGTAAATAAAAATTACAAACGAATATTAAATAAATTTAAAACTTACCCCGAAAATAGGCTTAGCTGGATTCATGGAGATCATGAATTTCTTTGCATTGAAGGGCTAGCAACCAATGGAAGTCTCAATGAGATCTTGCCTTAACATTGAGCCTTTGCTCATTGGTTGATGACTCTTCGGTTTGCGTCCGCTTGAGCAGTTTCCTACTTGCGCATTTTCATTTGCGCGGTTCCCATTTGCGCAGTATCCATTTGCGCGGTTCTCATTTGCGCAGTTTGCCATTCGAGCTGTCCACAAGAGGGACAGGCTAGTTCGAGTGATTAACTAACCTAACCTAACTTATAATAAAATAAGAAATGAAAAACTGCGCAAAAGGAAATGCGCTAGTGGGAACTGCGCAATTGGAACCTTACCGACTCTTCATTGCTCGAAATTCGAATATTTTTTGTTAATTGAATGTCTATCATATTTTATTGCGAAAAAATATCCATTTCTTATTCGAATGTATCTGAATGTAACGGCAAACTTTGTATTCGTACTCATTGTTATAGAAAATTGATACGTTATTATTCATTCGCCGATTAGAAACATTTGAAACTCGAGTTTTTTCGTAGATTTTAACCCAAATTGAGATCTCGAAGCTAGAATGTATTAATTTAGTCGC
This sequence comes from Odiellus spinosus, assembly GCA_963920705.1. NCBI lineage: Eukaryota > Metazoa > Arthropoda > Arachnida > Opiliones > Phalangiidae > Odiellus > Odiellus spinosus. The sequence continues at coordinate 14,279,641 of OY987232.1, read as the reverse complement.
TGTTCCTTTCAATTTAGATTAAAATACAATTATCATATTTCATTCTACACGGATTTCGAGAAACGTCGTATTTTTATCTTCGCGTTATTCGTTTGAATAAACGCGTAATTTTTTTATAAGTCTAATTTCTTCAGAGCCCTTTGGAAGATTTATCCATATATTAGACGTTTCCTTTAATTTTTTAACACGCGAGTAGACGTACCTATAATAATTTGCAACCTAGATTCACCAACAAAGAATCTTTATACAATGGAGAAAGATTTTTCAAAAGTCCGACTTTTTTTTTTTTTTTTTTTTTTTTTTTTTTTTTTTTATGTTGGATCGAAGACGGCGAAATACATCACAGGTAAATCACGCTTCAAGTTTACAACAAGGCATATATGATTGGTATATCCGGTTCTGAAAGTTTTGTCGTCAGAGCTTTCGCCCGAGGAGAAAGGAAAAAAAATCTAAAAACTCGGTCGAGATACGGAATTTGAAATTGCCCTCTCTAGCGGTTGAGATTGGAACTAAGTAGGCGGTGCTAATATCGCCCTGAACTATCTAGATGTTTATGGGGGCAAGAAGGATCAGATAAGGAGAGGAAAAGTGTGGCTGCGTTGAGTTAGAGAGAGAAGAGCCAACCTCCCACTCGAGTGGAAAGGGGGGATAGGAAATTCTCGAGGTAAACTGTTGTCACGTGGTCGCTAGCTAGCGCGTCTCATAAAGGATTCGTTTTACACACGTGACAACAATTTACCATGAAGCATCTCTACCCCCGTCTGTCCCCCGTTCTCCCAGAGTGGGAGTTTAGGCCGACGCAGTAGGAGCCGCGCCGTTCCCACTTTTCCTCTCCTTATCTGATCCTTCTTGATGGGGGTGACGGAATACAAATCTCTGGCGAAACGAAGGACCGTGTCTCGCCCGGCCGTCGCGATTTCGAGTCTTATTTACTCTAGAAATAATATACTGGGCCTGGCTCCCTTTCTGTACAAATTTCGGAATATTTAGGGGTGAAACCATGGACTGAGAAAATCGGACACACTTCATCGTCACCCGCAGTATGTCGTCTTATAAACTTGAAGGATGATTTACTTGTGATACGTAATTAATATGTTTGCTACATTTTTGGACGCTTTGGGCTTCGTGCTGAGCTCATCGATTAACGAATCATTAAATTTTAGCGTCTTAACATACGAAATATTAAGAATTGCAAACGCGGCGGGAAGAACAAGCCAATAATTCTCGGGAGGTTTTAAAAGGGAATTAACGGAAAACGGGCGTTGAAACCAGATAAAGGTTGAAAACTACTAATTAGTTCGCAATATTTCAAATGGAAATGATAAGAGGATCAATGTTGGTTGTGGATGGTGTCACACGCCTCCAGACCATTCTGTATCTAAACGTAAAGGGAGAATGCTACCTAATAACAAGTAATTTATCGTTTAAATAATCCTAATCCACCCGTAGAAGTAGATGAAGCCCTCCTTTGAAGTCTACTACTCTAATGTTCGATGTAGCGCTCCTCTCTGTATGGGTAAAATTTCCTATTTTACGAGATCGGAGGGGTCCTACTTCATACCCCCCTGTCTACGGAAAATTGGAAATTCTCTCTCTCCAGAAACGACAACGTTTTTTTGACGAACTCCGAGGCTGCTAGAGATATTCGCTAGACGAACTCCCGCTCCGAAAATATCTACCGTTAGGTGGCGTACGAATCGCGCTTTTTGAAACTAACCCATACAGAGAGGGGTAGACAAGACCAGGGAGTAATAGACTTCAAAGGAGGGTTTCATCGGCTTCTGCCACCAGTAATAAAAATTACAAACAAATATTAAACTAGAAATAAATTTATAACTTACTCTGAAAATAGGCTTAGCTGGATTCATGGAGATCCTGATTTCCTTCCTTATAAGGTCTCGTGGAGATCTCGCGTGAACGACGGGCCTTTGCTCATTGATCACTAGACCTTACGCGAAGGCCATTCAGGTGATCTCCATGTATCCCGCTAAGCCTATTTTCCGGGTAAGTTTAAATTTTATTTCTAGTTTAATATTTGTTTTGTAAACTTTCTATTGGTGGATTAGGCCTATTTAAACCATAAATCACTCGTTATTGGGTTGCATTCTCTCTTCAAATTTCTTATAAAATGATTTAATTTAATCTATTTTGGAAAGTCTGAAGTGTGTTTTGCTTTTTATTCCACTATATATAGATTTGTTTATTGTCCTTATCGGAAAAATTTGACTAAGTCTCGCCAGTTTTTATTGCCAACGGCACTTGAACGGCACGGGCCAGACTCCCTTAGGTATAATAAACTCCCATATGAGTTAAGCAATCTAAATGGTGTGACGATATTTTGGGGGTTAAACCTTATTTTAAGACCCATCTTCTAATAATACTTTTAATATAGAATAGAGTTATGTAATAGAGGACTTGAGGCGTGTGCTTTATTTTAGGAGAAAATACTCCCGAGGGAGAAAATCGTTTTAAAGGAGAATCATCTTAAACAGAAGTTAATGAAAGATCTTTTGAAGTTTACAAGTTTGCGACTAAGGCGGTAGTTAAAGGGTTATCTAGTACGATGAAAAAACACAAGATGGGACTGATTTTTATTAAAGGGGTCTCAGTTTTTCTGGGGGTAAGGATTAATTTCCCAGTCTATTGAAGTTACCTCTTTCCCTTATGGGACAGGGTTCGTACACGACCTGGAAAACCTGGAAAAGTCATGGAATTTGGAAATTGGCCCAAAAAGTCAGGGAATTTGGAAAGTGGCCCAAAAAGTCAGGGAAAAGTCAGGGAATTTGGAAAGTGGCCCAAAAAGTCAGGGAAAAGTCAGGGAATTTGGAAATTGGCCCAAAAAGTCAGGGAAAAGTCAGGGAATTTGGAAAGTGGCCCAAAAAGTCAGGGAAAAGTCAGGGAATTTGGAAAGTGGCCCAAAACGTCAGGGAAAAGTCAGAGAATTTGGAAAGTGGCCCCAAAGGTCAGGAAATTTGAAAATAGCCCAAATGGTCAGAGAAAATAAATATTTTGGTATGTGTCAAGGAACTGTTTATGATTGGTTTACCAATCAGTTGTAACTTAATTATTATAAACTGAAAATATTTGCCTAAAGATTCAAATTGTTTCTCATATTCTGAGTAAACTATCCTGACCCCGATGTCAAATAAAATGTGGGAATTACCAGCAGCTCGCTCGTAAGAATTTATTCACGAAAAAAATATTAAAATTGGTCAGGGAAATTATTTATAAATGGTCAGGGAACACCTGGAAAAGTCAGGGAAATTAACTTCCAAAATTTTGTACGAACCCTATTGTGGGAAACGCGTCGAGTCTCGAAGCGGGAGGGGAGGGGTTACCGCCTAGTTTGTCTCTCTCGTCATAGCTTAGCCAATCAGAATAGGATCAGAATGAGAACTACGATAGCGACATCCCTTAAAAGATCGGCGCGTAAAGAGTGTATCCTAATGGCGCGCTGCCCTTGCAAGTTCCTATTCAATTTCGAATTGATCTATAAGCTGGCCTGATTTTTTATTTTCTTTAGTTCTATAAGGAGTCAGCAAGAGAGACATTGATACGTCAGAGGTTTCTATCTCTCACCTCTTTGTCATCCCCCTTAGTGAGGGAATTACAGTATTCGCCCTTACAAGCGCTCCCCCAGTAAGGGGGTTCCGTGACGTCAGGATTTCTTTCCCCCTTGGCTCTTTGCTGTCTCCTTTGAAAGTAGTTTTATCGACAGTTTAAAATGCCAACACGTACTTTCGTAGTTTTTTCCCCCTCGTATCAAATCTAGCAGCGAAAAAATCAATCATTCGATAAAGTGATTTATTTAGACTCCATTGTGTACTAGCGCCTCGTATAAATGGATATTATATAAAAAGGCGAATATCTTGTCAAATAAGTCCCAAAGTGGAGGAAGCTATCAACAAGGCCTATCTCTATTATATTGGGTAGTGTTATGTAATGGCTGTACGTGTACTTGTACTTGACGAGTCCCTTTGGTACCTTTAGGGCAAGGCACGCGAACAAAAATGAGCCGTTAAAGATCTTTCGCGAACGAGGGGAAAATATTCTTTCAACGGATTATTTGTCTCGTTATTGATTGTACTTAAAAGGGATAGTGACACCTACGAGCCCCGTTCACACATAGAGCTCTTCTATTATTCGTATATTTTCAGATATTTTATTTTCGGATAAATTGTAACTTAAAAATGAAATTTGTATATTCGTATTATTGTTAAAAGGTTTATCCGAAGATAAGCCTTCACCGCTTTATCTATCTATAAATTACTCGTATTGAAACGTATAACGATGGATAAGAAACATTCACGTTTCCAGAATTAGTCTAAAATATAAGAAAAATATTTCAAATTGACTTTTAATTTGAAGAATATAAATAAAACGACGAAACTAAGATTTTAAATCATCTTTTTATTCATTATTTTTCACGAAAATAAATTTAGAATTTTTTTATCCGAACGTATAACGCGGATAATATTCTAAGATAAGGCCATTTTCGGATAAAAACGGATATGGATTATGATTTTTACTTTATCTTCGAATAACTTAACTCGAATGAAATATAGTCTATTTTTAATCAAACGGATAATATACATCAGAATTTAGTAGATTTTATCCAATTATTAAAAATTATACAAATTCTTACTTACGTTCTTCAATTTTTATTTCGTTTTTCTCTCCATATTGTGATTAAGTTATGTGTTAGTCGTCATAGGTCACAGAGTTATTTTAACGTATAGCCAATGTTTGCGTCCTGTGTCAATTCAAAGGGGAATTGATTATATTTATCATCTGTTATTGTTAAATATACAGCGTTTCGTAGCACTGAACTCTAATATCTATAGTTAATGCAAAAGGTAGTTTATGGGCGTAACTTCAAAGGATAATACCACATCATTTTGAGCTCTATATTAGTTTATTTGAACTTAGAGAAGGGAGTGTAATGAGCTTCCATTGAGTCTCTTTCCCCAATCATAGTAAGCCTTTCAAAATCCCTAATGTAATAAGTATCTACAGAAGCCGATGAAACCCTTCTTTGAAGTCTATTACTCCCGGGTCTTGTCTACCCCTCTCTGTATGGGTTAGTTTCAAAAAGCGCGATTCGTACGCCTCCTAACGGTAGATATTTTCGGAGCGGGAGTTCATCCAGCGAATATCTCTAGCAGCCTTGGAGTTCGTCAAAAAAAACGTCGTCGTTTGTGGAGAGAGAGAATTTCCAATTTTCCGTAGACAGGGGGTATGAAGTAGGACCCCTCCGATCTCGTAAAATTGTGAATTTGACCCATACAGAGAAGACCGCTATATGGAACATTAGAGTAGTAGACTTCAAAGGAGGGTTTCATCGGCTTCTGGTATCTATTGAATAACGCGTTGCCACTAATTAAGGCGGTATAGTGAAGGGTTACTTCATACGATGAAAAAAAAAAAAAAAAAAAACAGATGGCACTGATTTTCATAATAGGGGTTTCAGTTGTTCGGGGGGTAAGGATTGTTTAGATTTATTTCACAGTCTACTGATCTGTATCTTACCTCTTTCCCCAGTATCCCGCCTCTCGCGGAAGCGGGTGGGCATGCTGTACGCCAGTTGAAGAATCTAGCGATATTAGAATGTGAAATAATTGGTACGGAAATGATAAAATTTCGATCAGTTATTTTTAAACAAGATTCGCTAATCTCTCGCGTTATAATTATCAAAATTACATCATGGACAAAAGAAGATTTCAATTCAAATTTAAGTGATAGCATTTGTGGCTCGCTTCATACGGCAAAGTTTTGTTTAATCATTCAAATTATTATTTGTCGTCAAGAGCTAAATAGGAGTAGTAGTAGTAGTAGACAGTAATCCAGTTAATCTTGACCCATACCGTAACGAAAGAACCCCTGGGAAATGTTTGTTGTCTTTCATAGCCCATCCTAATTTCAACTCCACGACATTAACGGAATACTTCACGGATAAACAAAATTACCTCTTGTTTTGGCCAATATCATTTTCATATTTGGCAAATTTTACCCCATATGTTTTGTCGCACCCCAAAAATAACAGAATGGGAGGTATTCGTTATGTTTATTCTTATCTAGAGCTTGATTTGAAAGTTTGGAGGCGCTGACAAGCTCGCGTGAGCTATCATGGAAAAGATAGTAAAAGCATAAATCTATTATTATCTCTAAGTATTGCCAGCTGACAATGCTAGAGCTCTTAATCGGTAAATACATATCTTTTTTTAGATAATTTAATCTCGGATAAATTGTTTGTTAATATAAACTCCACAAAATATATAAACAGACGCGTATCAAATGCTGGATACGAATTAGACCCGGAGATAAAATTTTAATCTTGATTAATAAACAAATTACGCGTTTATTCAAACGGATAATGCGAAGATAAAAATACGACGTTTCTCGAAATCCGTGTAGAATGAAATATAATAATTATATTTTAATCTAAATTGAAAGGAACAGCGACTAAATAATTCTAGCTTCGAGATCTCAATTTGGGTTAAAATCCGCGAAGAAACTCGAAAGTTTTCAAATGTTTCTTATCGGCGAATGAATAACTCGTATAATTTCATATAACAATGAGTACGAATAAAAAAATTTGCCTTACATACAGATTCGTTAAAAAATTTAAATGTATTCGTGAACGGATAATATCTGAATGACATTCACGATGGGCCCTGAAGATATGTATCATAGATGCCCAATCGAGAGGGCTTTTTTTTTTCTTTTTTTTTTTTTAACGGTGCGTAACATGGATGTTTTTGCACCCGTACGGGGGGGCTAAGTTCATAGCCACGAGTGATGGGGGGTCAGATGAGTTTGGAAACTACGCAGGTATGAGGACTGGGAATTGCCCACGCAACGGATGGAGAAGGGAAAGGGGAAGGACCATACCGTTGCGGACCATTCGCAACACACTCTATAGACAAGGGACCTGCGATTCGATCAGGACAATACCAAGACCTTGCCACTGAGACGCCAGTTTACAGGAGTGCGCCACCACTCCCGGCAATCGAGAGGGCTTAATTGGCTACTTAGAGATAACAAGAGACTTATGGTAAAAGGAATAGAAACTTCCAATATTCAACAACAATAGGGCGTGTTATATTTTTCGTTCATCGAAGTCTATTATTTAGTCTTTATAATTTTTATCTACTGCTCAGTACCTGGTTGGTCACTCGGCGTCAATAGGAAAGCTACCGGATACCCCAGCTTAAGCTCTACTAAATTTTAAGCACATATTAGCTTTCACTCTATTTTTTAGTTAGTTTGACGTAATTCGTGGTATAATTTGATAATTTTAAGATTATTATTTAGTTACGATAACAAATGTATATTATAATGGTGTTATACGTTTGAACTCGAAGATGTCGCCATAATAGACATCGTCTGGCCTACAACGTGCCCACTCGCTGCCGCGAGAGGCGGGATACTGGGGAAAGAGGTAAGAGACTGGGAAATAAATCATTCCCAAACAATATGCTTACCTTCATAAAAACTGAGACCCCAATTATGAAAATCAGTGCCATCTTGTGTTTTTTCACTGTACTAAATAATTCTTTACTACCAGGGACGGAAATAAGAAAATTTTCTTATTGGACAAATGTCCAGTAACCCCCCTTAAAAATTCAAAAGTTATCGGACATTTAACAAAATTACCGGACAATGCTACATTTCCTGTATTAAAAAGTACTTTTTTTTATCGGACATTTGTCCAGTGACCCCCTCTTAAAGATAAAAAGTTATCGGACATTTAACAAAATTACCGGACAATGCTACATTTCCTGTATTAAAAAGTACTTTTTTTTATCGGACATTTGTCCAGTGACCCTCTCTTAAAAATAAAAAGTTATCGGACATTTTGAAAAATTTATCGGACAATGACCAGTGACTTGTGCTTATTTCCGTTCCTGTTTACTACAGCCTTAAAATCGTTGTACAGCCTCTTTAAAAGAAATATAAAAATAAAACTACGTTTGAAGTTTAATAGCTATGCCTACGTATCAAGATATATATTCTAGGAACGATGAGAGGCTCCAAGACAATAGCGTGCCAGCTTTATGGGTTTCCGAAAAGGAATGGAGGAGGATTGGCGGGAAAGGGGTCTTTAAATGAACAACCTCATTATATGTTCTCAATCTGGCATTTATCTTAACTCTCAATATAGAAGGAGTTTCCTGTTAACAATTGAACTTGATTGAATCCCTATCAAAAACGTTTACTTCCCATTTAAACTATTATTAAAGGAAAAGACTTGTAAAAATTCTTTTTGGTTTATTTTAGGATAGATATTGAACTGAGAGTAATTCAGGTTGTAGTAAATGGTTATTTAGTTCGATGAAAAAACAAGAGATGGCGCTGATTTTCATAATAGGGGTCTCAGTTTTCTGGGGAAAAGGATTTCTCTTTCGCCAATATCCGGCCTCTCGCGACGGTTGAACATGCTGTAGGCCAGACGGTGACGGGTCTGGGATAATATTCTCTATTGTGGCGACATCTTCAAGTTTACGCGTAAAATCCTGTTATAATATACGTTTCTTATCGTAACTAGAGAAAAATTAAACTTAAAATTGTCAATTTATACCACGAACTACGTCCGACTTTTATGGTTCGTCCGAAGTAAAGTTGAAGAATCTAGCGATATTAGAACGTTAGATAATAGGTACGGAAATGATAAAATTTCGATTAGTTATTTTTAAACAAGATTCGCTAATCTCTCGCGTTATAATTATCAAAATTACATCATGAACTAAAGATTTCAATTCAAATTTGAGTGAAAACCGCGAACTGATAGCATTTGTGGTTCGCTTGATAATAGGTACGGCCAGAAGCCGATGAAACCCTCCTTTGAAGTCTACTACTCCAATGTTCCATATAGCTCTCCTCTCTGTATGGGTAAAATTCCCAATTTTACGAGATCGGAGGGGTCCTACTTCATCCCCCCTGTCTACGGAAAATTGGAAATTCTCTCTCTCCACAAACGGCGACGTTTTTTGACGAACCCCAAGGCTGCTAGAGATATTCGCTCGACGAACTCCCGCTCCGAAAACATCTACCGTTAGGAGGCGTACGAATCGAGCCTTTTGAGAATAACCCATACAGAGAGGGGTAGACAAGACCCGGGAGTAATAGACTTCAAAGGAGGGTTTCATCGGCAAATGAACCTTTTTAGTGAGTTACCCATTGACTACCGCCCTAAATGCTACCTAGAGTTTTAAGAAGGGCGAATTAGTAAGAACATGGCAGGGTAACGGAAAAATTGGGTAAGATCACTTTTTAACAGAAGCCAAATGTCAAAGAACCTTTGTAAAACTGATATCTATGCAATTTGAAACTTTATGCACCTTACATAATAAATATTGTTCTATGAACCTCCCTAATTTTAGCTTAAAAAATATTTTTTCCTAGATTCACGCGTGAACCTATAATAAAAACTAGTAACTTATTAATTAATGAATATTGGAAAAGGGCGTTAGTATAAATCTCAATGTATACTGGGTATAAATGTTCGTTTACCATGGAAGATTGATAAGACAGATGGAATAAGGCGTGTTTTACATTAATAATATTGATCAATGACCAGAAATATTAGTATCACAACTTAGGACAACCCTATCTACATAATTCCCCAAATAAATTGGAAAACCCGCTAGGAATTTTCAGTACTCCCAGTATCAGAAGCCGATGAAACCCTCCTTTGAAGTCTATTACTCCCTGGTCTTGTTTACCCCTCTCTGTATGAGTTAGTTTCAAAAAGCGCGATTCGTACGCCACCTAACGGTAGATATTTTCCGAGCGGGAGTTCGTCGAGCGAATATCTCTAGCAGCCTTGGAGTTCGTCAAAAAAACGTCGTCGTTTGTGGAGAGAGAGAATTTCCAATTTTCCGTAGACAGGGGGTATGAAGTAGGACCCCTCCGATCTCGTAAAATTGGGAATTTTACCCATACAGAGAGGAGCGCTATATGGAAAATTAGAGTAGTAGACTTCAAAGGAGGGTTTCATCGGCTTCTGTAGAAATCTATTGCACTGATAGAAAATGGTGTCTTTTCCGTTAGCATAGTTGTATTGTAAGAAAAACGTTTCAACAGGCGTTTTCAATGTTTAGTTTTCGTAATGTATTTTCTATGAGCCCCTGTAGAAGTGTTCTACTTACAATGCAATTATGTTGACGGAAAAGCCAACATTTCTATCAGTGCAGTAGATTTCTTCCCATATAGTTGCAGGAAAATTAAACAAGATGAGCGCGACATCGTTTACTTCTCATAATTGTCTCTACAAGAGGGAGTTAATCGTTAAATTGCAAGCCACTGACACCCATTTTTAAAAATAACGTTCGAAAAAAAACAGTTTTTGGTAAAACAATTCCGTTTAAATTCGTTTAACTTCAAATAATTTTTTTTAGGCTCATAAAATTTTAAATTGAGGTCAAACACACCTTTTGAAACGTATTGACCCAAGAAACTCGTAATAGTTCCACCCCCTGGTGCCAGTTTTGGAAACACAATACATTTTTCAACAAAACTTCAAGACATTTAATAAGTTTCTAGACCAAAAACATTCTCATGACGGTGAACGTGTTTTTCACTTGTTTCTAAATTTATCCTGAAGCCCGTTCACTGATTGGACCTATACACTGCGGTTAAAAGCTTCACTTACGAGAAAACATATTTTGTTCTTCAGAAATATGATATTGCTTCGGGACTTTACGTGCTTAAATTGGTTTGAAAAATAAAAATGTATGATACCCTTTTTGCCAGACATTATCAGAGACTAGCTACTCCTGGACTGCAGAAGCTAAATGGTTTCTAGACTTGCCCTGTACAAAATGGCAATTCTTTGGCAAATCGAGCGCTAGCAGAGTTTTGATTCAAACCCAACTTTAATAAATTGGGTTCATTTCGAACCGCTTCCAGGCGAAGTGGCAAAATTGCTGAAATATCTTAAAATTATGAGATAGAATAATTTCTGCCAATTATAAGTTGTTATCATATCTACCCATTTATGAGTTGCAATCCTAACTCTCCTTTATTGGTCGTAATCATCTCTATCTCAGTTTTGAGCTATAATCATATCTGACCTTTATGATCGATATTTAGTCATATCTGATCTTTATGATCGATATTTAATCATATATCAACCATTTATGATCGAGGTTTAATTATATCTGACCTTAATGATCGAGAATCAATCATATCTGTCCTTTATGATCGAGATTTAATCATATCTTTCCTTTATGATCGATATTTAATCATATCTTTCCTTTAACATCGAGATTTAATCATATCTTTCCTTTATGATCGAGAATTAATCATATCTGTCCTTTATGATCGATATTTAATCATATCTGTCTATTACTAGTTGTAACAATATCTAAATTGCAAAAAGATCTCTCTGCTCATTATGAGTTGTAAACAGATCTGTCCATTATGAGTTGCAAACAGATCTACTCATTATGAGTTGCAAACAGATCTACCCATTATGAGTTGCAAACAGATCTACCCATTATGAGTTGCAAACAGATCTACCCATTATGAGTTGCAAACAGATCTGTCCATTATGAGTTGCAAACAGATCTACCCATTATGAGTTGCAAACAGATCTACCCATTATGAGTTGCAAACAGATCTACCCATTATGAGTTGCAAACAGATCAACCCATTATGAGTTGCAAACAGATCTGCCCATTATGAGTTGCAAACAGATCTACCCATTATGAGTTGCAAACAGATCTACCCATTATGAGTTGCAAACAGATCTGCCCATTTTGAGTTGTAAACAGATCTGCCTAGTATATGAGTATAAAAGTGGTATAGAAATAAATTAATGATTTCATGAGAAACTTAGATTAATTCCGGCAAAAGCTGGACTTTACCAAATAAGTCATTTACAAAAATAATATACTTGGAAAATTATTCAAGACTTATTCAAGATATAAGAAATGGAACATTTTGTAGCTCTTCAGAAGATAACCAGAGTCTAGCCTAACGTTTTTCAGTCGGACTAGTAAGAAATAACCCCTTCCAAAAGCTCAGGCATCGTAGCAAAAATACGACACCCCAAGGGGCCATGGGCCTTTTCACCGTAGATCTTAGATGGTTACGCTCTTAGAAATATGCCTCTGCGTATGTTTGAGAATATTTTTACTCGATTGGAACGCCTATTCGTGGTAGAAGAAGGTACGGCTGACAAAATGATGAAAAGCTTTGTAAATCTCGTATTCGCGTGCTTCTACCAACGTTAAACCAATCTCAGTGTAGTTTTTAAGAGATACTATCACCGATATTTCGTGAAAAACAAATGGAATTTGTGTAGCTTTTTCCTAAAGATGAATTATTTTTTTTTATTAAATAGGTGATTCTTCATGATGTAATTATCATAATTATAACCCGAATCTTGTTTAAAAATAACTGATAGAGATTGAATCATTTCCGTACCTACAGAAGTCGATGAAACCCTCCTTTGAAGTCTATTACTCCCGGGTCTTGTCTACCCCTCTCTCTATGGGTTAGTTTCAAAAAGCGCGATTCGTACGCCTCCTAACGGTAGATATTTTCGGAGCGGGAGTTCGTCGAGCGAATATCTCTAGCAGCCTTGGAGTTCGTCAAAAAAACGTCGTCGTTTGTGGAGAGAGAAAATTTCCAATTTTCCGTAGACAGGGGGGTATGAAGTAGGACCCCTCCGATCTCGTAAAATTGGGAATTTTACCTATACAGAGAGGAGCGCTATATGGATCATTAGAGTAGTAGACTTCAAAGGAGGGTTTCATCGGCTTCTGGTACCTATTATCTCACGTTCTAATATCGCTAAATTCTTCAACTTTACTTCAGACGAACTGTAAAAGTCAGACATAGTTCGTGGTATAATTTGACAATTTTAAGTTGAATTTCTCTCTAGTTACGACAAGAAATGTATATTATAACGGTGTTTTTCTCCACGATAGAGCCTATTATCCAAGACCCGTCACCGTCTGGCCTACAGCGTGCCCACTTGGGGCGCTATAGCGGCATAGGGCGAACTTTCACTTGGTGAAAATGGCAGGGAAAAAAACCTTCATGGGGTAATACGCCGGGTACTACGCGCGCCTCACCAAGTGAACGTTTTTTTTTTCGCCACTAGTAAGCGCTTCGAGTGCGGGCATGCGCACAGTGGAAGAGCAAAGTGGTGTATTATTCTAGACCTTTGAGATGATTAAAATCACTTGAAAACTTTTCACTGCAGTCGTGTGAACATGAAATTAGACTTTGTTGAACTTAATGTTCCCTTTGATCGGATATATTTACACTTCGATGATCACGTTAAGCCTTAGGTACTTTCTTTTTTATTCGACTCTTTTTATCCCCTTCCTCTAAACTCCACCCTTCTTTACCGCAAGCTTTAAAAGCGCTCATTGTTCTGGTTGATCTCGGACGGCTGAAATTTTTATTTAAGATTGCCATATAGCAGAGCCTGCCTTTGAGAAAAGATGCGCTTCAAGAAGCAGCTTAATGAAATACTGAAAAAAGCGTTATAAAAAGGGGACAGGGCCGGGTGCTGTATATGGATACTAAAGTAAGACCATGGACGAATTATCCTGAACTTAGATCCTTCGAATATGAATGTGATAAATGAAGAAAAAACAAAAGACGGGTGGTAAAGCGTTATTTAGTACCATCAGAGGTATATAATAACCCCCTTTGGGGGGGGGGAAGTATGAAAGCCCCTATACTACCAATGCTAAAAATCACGAACAACAAGAGCCCGCTGCTGACTATCTAGGCCACTAGCTCGCGCTGGACTTCTCAATGTCGCTACTCTAGTAAACGGTCTTTGTATAAACAAGACGGCTCGATTTGTGTTTAGAACTTCCTGTCTCGGGAGTCAGGCTGTCTGTTACAATGGAGTCGAAGGTTGACTTCAGCTCGCGAGTTCCGGAAGTGTGCGTAGGGAAAATGTAGTGAGGTTCAAAATGGTGTAACTATTTTTTGGGAGTAAAGCGGTGTGTCGATCCGCCGCGATTTACGCCGGGCACTTGTTGTTCGTCGATTTTGCCTACCTTTCATACTTCCCCCCGAAGGGGGTTATTATATACCTCTGGTACCATGAATAAAACACGAGATGGCACTGCATTTCATAGTAAGGGTAAGGATTGTTTGGGAGTGATTTATTTTCAAGTCTCTTACCTCTTTCCCCAGTATCCCGGGTAGGCACGCTGTAGGTCAGACAGTTTCGGGTCTCACTAGTCAGATAATAGGTGTTTACGAGTGAAACACCGTTATAATATACGTTTCTTATCGTACTTAGAGAATAATTAAACATAAAATTGTTAAATTATACCACGAACTGCGTCCGACTTTTACGGTTCGTCAGAAGTAAAGTTCTAGTGATATTAGAACGCGAGATAATTGGTACGGAAATGATAAAATTACTATAAGTAATTTTTAAACCAGATTCGCTAATCTCTCGCGTTATAATTATTAAAATTACATCATGAACTAAAGAAGATTTCAATTCAAATTTAAGTGAAAACAGCGAACTGATAGCGTTTGTTTTTCGCATGATAATAGGTACGGCAAATGACCCTTTTTCGTGAGTTACCCATTGACTATTGAGATTAGTTTTCTTGCGTTAATCGCTGTATTTTTTCTCCACCTAATTCGTCCATGCTGAAGAAAAAACAGCATCCCGCTCTCCTAAATTAAAGGCTTAATTAAAGCAAGAGCGTGAATTAATTCTAAAGTAGGATGGTTCCTTTTTTTTTAATTCTTGGTTAATTAGATTGAATTTTAAGTGCTCATATTAAGTTAGAAAATAAGTTCTTCAGGCTTTTATTTAATTTTAAGGGTTGAGAAGAAGAAATGTAAGGCACTTAGACAAGAACGTGATGCTGGTTTATATTTTTAATTTAAAGGGAAACCATGTTTTAGCTTTTTAAACAACTTTGACGACCCAAAAAAAAAATTTTACTTCGATCTTATAGCCTATCTCTTGTACATGATATTATGTTTCACAATTAAGCCAATAATTAAGCCAAATTTAATGTTAAGGGTCAATGGGAGAAAATCGTCTGTTATGTTTTTTCTTAAATATTAGACTCTAAATCCTGTCAGATTGCGATTATAATTAAATTTTACGTTTTAAAGAAAATTTAACATATCTGTCACTTCAGACATCCGAAATCATAACGGGTCTTTCTGGGTCTTTGTTCACAAGGACATTTTTGATATTTTTATTAGGGCATGATATAAAACCAAGAATCCATTCAGGTTCCATAAGAATATGGGAGGGCCGCGATTCAATAACCATCCTCTCAAACTTTGTAGCAAAAGTTCGTCCGCTTCGAATCGATTTTTCAAGTAAATCGCTCCTGACATCTATTATTAACCCGCGCCACTAACGACCCTGACATAATATTTTGGGTAATAAAAATGGAGCCGACCGAAAAAAGATCTAAGCGTACAAATGTTGCGAAAATTGCGGACGAACTTTTGTTACAAAGTTTGGGAGGATGGTACCAGAGGCTAAAGCTATGCTCCCATATTCTTATGGAACCTGAAAGGATTCTTGATAAAACTGATATCAAGCAAACGTTCTCGAGCTACAAATCGGTTCTTGGTATATTGTCATTATCCACCATCTAAGGTTTATACAACAATCGTAGAACTTTAAAAAAAAATGTATCGGAAAAGAAAGAGACCCCGAGATAACAGGGCAAGTATTCGACCGACCTATAACAAAAAGGAGAAAAAAACTAAAGTATAGGAAAGATTTTATATCTGAGCTGGAATCTCCGAGAAATAGAAGTTCCCATCGTTCATCTACTGATTTATAACTAATAGAGTTATATTTCTAAACTAAGATCAAAGGGTTTCACGTATAATGAAGTTATCGCTTGTACCTCGTTGCTTTTAATTCATTCGACAGACAAGTGTATACTTTATTTTTTCCGTTCATCCCCACTGCTCTTGAGCTTCTTATTTTTACGTGGCGAAGATAAGGGCAACACATAGGTGAAGATTGACAGGGGAATGTTTCGTAGATGGATGTTTCGAGCGTCTTCGTACAACGTTCTTGGAGATTTCCTGTGTTCGTTCACACTGCAAAAAACATTTTGTTATATATTCATAAACGGTGTCCATTTATTCGGGTAACGACAGGAGGGATTTAGAAAGAATCTGCGCCTCGCACTTCAGCAGTAAATCATTACTGTTCTAGCTTATTCCTACAACAAATTAAGGCGGTAGTAAAGGGTTATTTAGTAAGATGAAAAAAACACGTGATGGCACTAATATTCAGATCTGGGGGTAAGGATTGTTTGGGAATGATTTATTTTTCAGTCTACTGTACTCTCTCTTCCCTCTTTCTCCAGTATCCCGCCTTTCGTAGAAGCGGGTGGGCACGCTATAGGCCAGACGGTAACGGGTCTCAGCAGAAGCCGATGAAACCCTCCTTTGAAGTCTATTACTCCCTGGTCTACCCCTCTCTGTATGGGTTAGTTTCATAAAGCGCGATTCGTACGCCTCCTAACGGTAGATATTTTCGGAGCGGGAGTTCGTCGAGCGAATATCTCTAGCAGCCTTGGAGTTCGTCAAAAAAACGTCGTCGTTTGTGGAGAGAGAAAATTTCCAATTTTCCGTAGACAGGGGGGTATGAAGTAGGACCCCTCCGATCTCGTAAAATTGGGAATTTTACCCATACAGAGAGGAGCCCTATATGGATCATTAGAGTAGTAGACTTCAAAGGAGGGTTTCATCTACTTCTGGTCTCAGATAATAGGCTCGGTTGTGGCGACATCTTCGAGTAAAACACCGTTATAATATATGTTTCTAATCATAACTATAGAAAAATGTAACTATCTAGCAAGAAGTAACAATTACTGCGATATCCATGGTATTCGCCTGTAACGCCAGCGTCCGGGGAAGGCATAAAAAATCCTAAATGTATAAAAAAAGTCAAAACATAAATACTTACCGACACCTATGAGATGCTCAGTGAACTCTCAGGTTAATTGTTTAACCCCGGTATTGTTATTTACACAAGTTGGCATCATCATCGATCCCAATCACCAAGTGAAACTTCAGTCCGTCGGGCAAATGGTATCATATAGATGTACTAACACCGAAACCATCTTGGGTGTTTCGGGTCATCAAGAAGATTATCGGGAATCTTATGCCTAGCGGGCCTATTTAAGAAATAGCTCTTAGTTAAAGGACAGTCGAAAAGAGTGTTAAGATCCCCACAATTACACAAAAGTCCTCCATTTTCCCAAACCAGGATAGATACATTTTGCGTAATACCAGAAGCCGATGAAACCCTCCTTTGAAGTCTACTTCTCTAATGTTCGATATAGCGCGCCTCTCTGTATGGGTAAAATTCCCAATTTTACGAGATCGGAGGGGTCCTACTTCATACCCCCCTGTCTATGGAAAATTGGAAATTCTCTCTCTCCACAAACGACGACGTTTTTTTGACGAACTCCAAGGCTGCTAGAGATATTCGCTGGACGAACTCCGGCTCCGAAAATATCTACCGTTAGGAGGCGTACGAATCGCGCTTTTTGAGACTAACCCATACAGAGAGGGGTAGACAAGACCCGGGAGTAATAGACTTCAAAGGAGGGTTTCATCGGCTTCTGGTAATACTTTTCGGAACTCTATTTAGGTAAAACAGAAAAGGCTTAGCTAGAGTACTTTCTGATGAGCGTATTTTGTCGATTTTTTTTAGTCGACAGTTTTAAAATATTCTTTTATCGTTTTCTTGAAATTTTCCACCAAGTTTTATTTGTTATGTTCTGAAGCTCAGACGTCCAAACTGCAGTTTAAACGCATTTCATTATTAAAAATATTGATTTTCAGTCTATTGGAGGCCCGTATTACACGGCATGTCCTTAATATCTTCAATCCAATTTGCGCAAATCCGATTAAATTGTTTTCCCATTTCTCATAAACTTAATCTCTCAAGCTTATTTTGCTGAAAATTTCGATTATCCTCATATTATAAGGTTTTCTTTTAAAGTGATACTGTCATCGATTTATTAAGAAAACCAAATGATAGCTAGTTTATAATTTTATTTCACTACTCCAAAGATTTTCATTTGATTAAAATATTTTCCAAATTTCGGTAAAACCAGAAGCCGATGAAACCCTCCTTTGAAGTCTATTACTCCCGGGTCTTGTCTACCCCTCTCTGTATGGTTTATTCTCAAAAGGCGCGATTCGTACGCCTCCTAACGGTAGATGTTTTCGGAGCGGGAGTTCGTCGGGCGAATATCTCTAGCAGCCTTGGAGTTCGTCCAAAAAACGTCGTCGTTTGTGGAGAGAGAGAATTTCCAATTTTCCGTAGACAGGGGGGATGAAGTAGGACCCTTCTAACTTGTAAAATTGGGAATTTTACCCATACAGAGAGGAGCGCTATATGGAACATTAGAGTAGTAGACTTCAAAGGAGGGTTTCATCGGCTTCTGGTAAAACAAATAATTAATAACATACTTTAAAGGGAAGTGGAGTGGTCAAAATAAACGCAAGAGGTCTATTAACCGAGGTTTATTGAACCTCAGTTAAATCTAATTAAACCCGCTAATTAAGCATCGTCTGAAGAGGGTATAAACGTCGCTTCTTAAGGGCGGACCCCTAGGTGAAAAGATAAAACATCGTCTCGTCGTGGGTTTGAACCACAGACCTCCTGCAGGGTCGCCACAGGTCAGGGAAAACAGGGAAAAGTCAGGGAATTTGAAAATGAACCAAAAAAATCAGGGAAAAGTCGGGGAATTTTAAGATATTTTAAAAAGTCAGGGAATTTAAAGATATTTCAAGAAATCAGGAAAAAGATTCTCAGCTGACCGTGTCAGTTGTATAGATTAGAACCAAGATACGCGTGCAAAAAGTTTGGCGAACGCAATTATATAAAAAATGAAAGGTTAAAAATTGGGTAGTATTAGCTGAAACGGTCAGGGAAAATCGTTGGAAAAGGTCAGGGAAAAACCTGGAAAAGTCGGGGAATTTGAATATGAAAAAACTGTGGCAACCCTGTCCTAGACATCGTCCCATGCTCTAACCAACTGAGCTTTAGGTATTTTGATATGGTTAAAACCCTTTTGCAAAGTATTTACCTTTTTAAGGGTTTGTTTGGAAGGCAATACCGTCATCATTCACCCCAGTAACCCAGTAAATAGGTTTGACACAGAGGTAAAAGATGTTTCAAACGAACAAGTTCAGAAGTCTGAACTCGTCCAAATTCTCTGCCGCTGTCTTTCAGTTGGGTTGTAAAGAAAGCAAACCTTCAATGAGAGTGAGAGACGTAGAATGAAGAGGTATTATTTTTATGTTGCAAAGAAATTGCCTCTTCAATACAACAGATCGAAAATTGGGTGGTCATAATACTAGTGGTAAAGGATGTAAGGTGCCTACACTATTCTACATTATATTCGATATATCCAACATTTGAAGCCTTATAACTAATACGAAATCAAAGGTGGAGATAGAAAGATTTGCCTGATGATTTCACTGCCAGATTTTCTTTTCTTCTATAAGTTTTCTTCTATCGCGTCCTTATCAATGAATACCCTGTTCTTCAACCTTCTTTTTTATAAAAAGCATGCATTCATCCACTTGATCAGAAACAAGACGTCACTTATAAAGTACACATGTCTTACTTGATTCGTTTATCTTGGAATTAAAATCACGGAACATAAAATGCAATATTTTGAAGTCAACTTTATTCGCTAATTCAGAATTTTCTAAAATTATCCCAAATTTTCCAGAACTTCCCAGGATGTTCTAGAATTCTCTAGAATGTTCAAGACTTTTCCAGAACTTTCCAGACCTTTCTAGAGCTTCCCAGACCTTTCTAGAACTTCCCAGACCTTTCTAGAACTTCCCAGACCTTTCTAGAACTTCCCAGACCTTTCTAGAACTTCCCAGACCTTTCTAGAACTTCCCAGACCTTTCTAGAACTTCCCAGACCTTTCTAGAACTTCCCAGACCTTTCTAGAACTTCCCAGACCTTTCTAGAACTTCCCAGACCTTTCTAGAACTTCCCAGACCTTTCTAGAACTTCCCAGACCTTTCTAGAACTTCCCAGACCTTTCTAGAACTTCCCAGACCTTTCTAGAACTTCCCAGACCTTTCTAGAACTTCCCAGACCTTTCTAGAACTTCCCAGACCTTTCTAGAACTTCCCAGACCTTTCTAGAACTTCCCAGACCTTTCTAGAACTTCCCAGACCTTTCTAGAACTTCCCAGACCTTTCTAGAACTTCCCAGACCTTTCTAGAACTTCCCAGACCTTTCTAGAACTTCCCAGACCTTTCTAGAACTTCCCAGACCTTTTTAGAACTTCCCAGACCTTTTTAGAACTTCCCAGACCTTTCTAGAACTTCCCAGACCTTTCTAGAACTTCCCAGACCTTTCTAAAACTTCCCAGACCTTTCTAAAACTTCCCAGACCTTTCTAAAACTTCCCAGACCTTTCTAGAACTTCCCAGACCTTTCTAGAACTTCCCAGACCTTTCTAGAACTTCCCAGACCTTTCTAGAACTTCCCAGACCTTTCTAGAACTTCCCAGTTGGGTGGGCACGATGTAAGCCAGACGGTGATGGGTGTCGGAAAATAGGCTCTACTGTGGCGAATTCTTCGAGTTTACGCGTAAAACACCGTTAAAATATACATTTCTTATCGTAACTAGAGACGAATTAAACTCGTCAAATTATATCACGAACTAAGTCTGACTTTTACGGTTCGTCGGAAGTAAAGTTGAAGAATCTAGCGATATTAGAACGTGAGATAATAGGTACGGAAATGATAAAATTTCGATTAGTTATTTTTAAACCAGATTCGCTAATCTATCGCGTTATAACAGAAGCCGATGAAACCCTCCTTTGAAGTCTATTACTCCCTGGTCTTGTCTACCCCTCTCTGTATGGGTTAGTTTCAAAAAGCGCGATTTGTACGCCTCCTAACGGTAGATATTTTCGGAGCGAGAGTTCGTCGAGCGAATATCTCTAGCAACCTTGGAGTTCGTCAAAAAAACGTTGTCGTTTGTGGAGAGAGAGAATTTCCAATTTTGCGTAGACAGGGGGGTATGAAGTAGGACCCCTCCGATCTCGTAAAATTGGGAATTTTACCCATACAGAGAGGCGCGCTATATGGAACATTAGAGTAGTAGACTTCAAAGGAGGGTTCATCGGCATCTGGTTATAATTATCAAATTTACATCATGAACTAATGAAGATTTGAATTGAAATTTAAATGAAAACCGCGAACTGATAGTGTTTGTGGTTCGCTTGATAATATGTAAGGAAAATGACCATTTTTGGTGAGGTACCCTTTGACCACCCCCTATTCAAAAGGAAAACCTTTTTTTTTCAGGATTTTTTCTGTAATAATTCTAAGAAAACAATGTTTTCTGAATTTACCGGTAACACTCCCCTAAATGCCGTACACGTAGGCACTTGTGGGAAATAATTTGCCGAAAGCGAAGCGTTGTTTTAAAAGAATAGCTTTAAGAGGATTTCCAGAGGGTTTTAAAAGTTCTAAAGCGGCGTTGTTATCGATAGTATATATTTGTTTTTATCTCTAGAGGACCACAAGATAAAAGCTTTTAAACGAGTTTAAATACACTTAACGTATACTTGCTGTGGTGCATCAAAGGGAAAATTCAACCTAGTGCTTTTTTTATCAATTCCTTGTCGTTTAAATAAGCATAATCCACCAGGAAAAAATTTACATACAAATATTAAACTAAAAAATAAATTGAAAACTTACCGGGAAAATAGGCTTAGCCAGAAGCCGATGAAACCGTCCTTTGAAGTCTATTACTCCCGGATCTTGTCTACCCCTCTCTGTATGGGTTAGTCTCAAAAAGCGCGATTCGTACGCCTCCTAACGGTAGATATTTTCGGAGCGGGAGTTCGTCGAGCGAATATCTCTAGCAGCCTTGGAGTTCGTCAAAAAAACGTCGTCGTTTGTGGAGAGAGAGAATTTCCAATTTTCCGTAGACAGGGGGTATGAAGTAGGACCCCTCCGATCTCGTAAAATTGGGAATTTTACCCATACAGAGAGGAGCGCTATATGGATCATTAGAGTAGTAGACTTCAAAGGAGGGTTTTATCGGCTTCTGGCTTAGCTGGATTCGTGGAGAACAGCTGAATTTCTTCTAGGAGGATATAGGGGAGTGGGAGTCTTTGACTGCCTTAGATTCCAAGTTTGGGCCAGTGCTGGTTAAGACAATCACGCGCATCTAGTTGCCTTGGCTACGCGCATCACGTGACCCACGGACCGTTTAAATACAAACTATCATTCTCATGGCATCGGGTCATTAAAACACGAGAAAAATAGGATACAAGGTCGTTTTCCCCCTTCGTCAAAGTGATATACCACGTGATTAGCGTAATTTCTGAGTATTTTCGGAGATTTTCTCAGCAGGGGGTGGCAATTTACAATTTCGATTCTAGGTCTTTCCAACACAGTTTGCTGCGCGTACAAACTTACCCCATCCGTTATCTTTACGAATTGTTAATTTATAGGGATATTGAGGGCCTCGCTTTACGCGCGCTGACAATCACGTTTGGTAACCCTGGTACACTCTCTGTAGTTCACCTTAATTTGGTAGCGTGTATAAACCTACTCTTCCCTTTATCTCTAAGAATTGTTAACGTAGAAATATAGGGAGCGTTACTATAAACATTCGGCAAACACTAAAATGTGAATAGAGTAACGAGACAGCCTTAAGCCTTTGCCAAAAATAGTGAAAAATTCTCACGAATTCACAACTCTTACCTATGACGACGAGTTGACGACATGCGCCAAACTAGTGGCGCGTGAATGTACCACTAGAACGAAGGGGAAACCGGGGGGGGGGGAAGCTAGTAGTTAGAGGCCAGAAAGCGGTAAACGCTTTTCAATGGGAAAACAGGCAGTCCAAGACCCCTTCTCGCCTATATCAAGAATTCATTCAGGTTCCATAAGAATATGGGAGGGCCGCGATTCAATAACCATCCTCCCAAACTTTGTAGCAAAAGTTCGTCTGCTTCGAATCGATTTTTCAAGTAAATCGCTCCTGACATCAATTATTAACCCGCGCCACTAACGACCTTGACATAATATTTTGGGCAATAAAAATGGAGCCGACCGAAAAAAGATCTAAGCGTACAAATGTTGCGAAATTGCAGACGAACTTTTGTTACAAAGTTTGGGAGGATGGTACCAGAGGCTAAAGCTATGCTCCCATATTCTCATGGAACCTGAATGGGTTCTGGCCTATATCCTCCTAGGTTAAAAGTAAAAAAATATTTCTCATTTTAAATTCTCACATACTTTATTAAATACGACCTCGGTAACTTTGTTTTTTTTTTCACTGATCATAGATGGTACTAGCCCCTGTGTTTAGCATAATTCAGAATAATAAAATGCTAATGACAAACATCAGACAGACAATAGCAATATCTGTATTGAGCGCTCCCAAAAATCGAAGGGTCCAATAAAAAAACCAAATTCGTTTGGCCGAAGAATTCTTTGGAGGGGAAAAAAGAAGTAAAAGCGGGAAATCGCATGTAAACTCAAGATTAGGAGACCCCGACCACCAGTTTCTGGCTCAATCAGAAAAGGGTTGCAAAAACTGCGTTCAGCTATGCAAAACATTCAATCCGAATCTAAGCCGTTTTCTTGTTCCAGTTGAAAGGACATTAGCATTAACGGTAAATTCTTTCCACCATAAAATAGCGGAAGAAATATTCTCACACCCTTGCTTAGCCTCGCTTTTTTAGCCACACCCCCAAGGGGTGTAGGCTATTATATTGTACTTGGTTGTAGTAGTAGTATGTAGTTGACGAAGCGAAAATGACGATAGATTTTTCATTTCCTCTGGATGTAACCAAGAATCCATTCAGGTTCCATAAGAATATGGGAGCATAGCTTTAGCCTCTGGTATCATCCTCCCAAACTTTGTAACAAAAGTTCGTCCGCAATTTTCGCAACATTTGTACGCTTAGATCTTTTTTCGGTCGGCTCCATTTTTATTACCCAAAATATTATGTCAAGGTCGTTAGTGGCGCGGGTTAATAATATAATGTCAGGAGCGATTTACTTGAAAAATCGATTCGAAGCAGACGAACTTTTGCTACAAAGTTTGGGAGGATGGTTATTGAATTGCGGCCCTTCCATATTCTTATGGAACCTGAAAGGATTCTTGATGTAACTACATACTGTAGTAGCCACAATTGGCTCTCGAGGTATGGCTTTATGGACTTACCCATCTTGTTTCTTTTGAACCCACGCACAGATTTGTCTATATCTGCAAGGCCTTTGCTGTAAGTTTTATTTCAATATTAAAGGCAACAGAAATTCTTACTTGATTTTGCTTTGCAAAATAATACAACAATTAGGGCTTGGAATTTGTATAAATTTAACTGAATTAAGGCGAAAGTCAATAGTTAACTCACCAAAAAGGGTCATTAAGCGAATCCCAAATGC
The DNA here is from genome assembly GCA_963920705.1 of Odiellus spinosus. Lineage (NCBI taxonomy): Eukaryota > Metazoa > Arthropoda > Arachnida > Opiliones > Phalangiidae > Odiellus > Odiellus spinosus. The sequence continues at coordinate 14,255,203 of OY987232.1, read as the reverse complement.
TATCAGCTCGCGGTTTTAATTTTAATTTGAATTGAAATCTTATTTAGTTCAACTTTACTTCTGACGAACCATAAACGTCAGACGTATAGTTTGTGGTATAATTTGACAATTTTAAGTTTAATTTTTATCTAGTTATGTTAAGAAATGCATATTATAACGGTGTTTTACGCGTAAACTCGAAGATGTCGCCACAGTAGAGCCTATTTTCCGACACCCATCACCGTCTGGCTTACATCGTGCCCACCCAAAGTGTAAGGCGAGATACTGGGGACAGAGGTAAGAGAGAGTTCAGTAGACTGGGAAATAAATTTAAACAATCCTTACCCCCAGAAACACAGAGACCCCTATTATGAAAATCAGTGCCATCTCGTGTTTTTTCATTGTACTAAATAACCCTTTATTACCGCCTTAATCTCACTTTTCACCTTTAGCCTTAATTGCCTTTAAGATGAATCAAAAATGCGTGAATCTTCCGGAAACTCTTTAGAGAAATTACTAAGCTAATTTTTTCGTTGGCTGCCGAATTAATTCAAGCCTGACGCGGCGGTTTTTTTGCCTAAAGGGATAGTTTCACGATCTGAAATAGGACAAAAACACTTTGGCCATCATCGTTTAAATTAAATCGATATTTATATCACTCGGAATCAGTTTAGGCGCCAACTGTTCAAGTATCATCTTCATAAACCGTAGATTGTTGAAGCCAAATCTGATTGAAACTGGTTCCCGAAGCAAGTTTCGAGAAAGATTCAAATCGATTTAAGAAAAAAGGATTTTCCGGTTCACATGACGGTTAATTAACAAATAAATAATTAACAAACCCATTGGGAAAATTAAATCAATGTTGATGGATGAAGTTTTAGTTTTTCAAACTAATTTTATTATTTCAAACGAATTTTATAATTTTTCAAACGAATTTTATAATTTTTCAAACGAATTTTATAATTTTTCAAACGAATTTTATAATTTTTCAAACGAATTTTATAATTTTTCAAACGAATTTTATAATTTTTCAAACGAATTTTATAATTTTTCAAACGAATTTTATTATTTCAAACGAATTTTATAATTTTTCAAACTAAATTTTATAATTTTTCAAACGAATAGAATTTTTCAAACGAATTTTATCATTTTTCAAACGAATTTTATAATTTTTCAAACGAATAGAATTTTTCAAACGAATTTTATAATTTTTCAAACGAATTTTATTATTTCAAACGAATTTTATAATTTTTCAAACGAATTTCATAATTTTTCAAACGAATTTCATAATTTTTCAAACGAATTTCATAATTTTTCAAACGAATTTTATAATTTTTCAAACGAATTTTATAATTTTTCAAACGAATTTTATAATCTTTCTAGGAATTTTATAATCTTTCAAGGTATTTTATAATAGTTCAAGGAATTTTATAATCTTTCAAGGTATTTGATAAACTTTAAATGTATTTTAATATATTCTAAGGGATCTATGAGGAATTATACAAAATTTTTCCGCCAATATCGAGGAAATTCCATTTTCTTCATCTTGAAAATGTTTTCAACACGTTTAAAATTAAGAGTACCTTTCCCTAAAACCACGTGGTACTACCCGTTTTAATTTAAACCTTCCTTTTTCCACGGAAGCATTTTACTAGCAACGTTCCTGTCTCCGTCGCGTAACTCTTTTAATTTATTATTTAGCTTCGAGTCTAATTCGACTCCACCCGTCTTGACCTTTTAGGCTTAACGCGACTTCCGGAGTTTGTCTTCTTTTTCTTACATAATAATTTAATTTCAAAGCGGCACGAGACCCAAACATTAATCATGTTTTTAACAATAACAGCCTTTACAGAATTTTTAAAGTCTAGAGAAATAAGGCTTTTGCTTTTGTAATAAAGATTAAAAAAAATCATATTCAATTTTTGCACTTTTCGACAAATTAACCAACGCGTTTCTACGAAACTTGAAGGTCGAATGAAACTAGATAAGTGAGCTAGCTAACAACCAGTAGAGCTCTGAATCGGATATCCATTGATAACTAGGCTTTTTTCAGATATTTTAATCACGGATAAATTGTTCGTTAATATAAAACCATAAATTATATAAACAGACGCGTATGAAATGGATACGAATTAGACCCGGAGATAAAATTAAAAAAACAAATTAAGCGTTTATTCAAACGGATAATCCGAAGATAAAAATACGACGTTTCTCGAAATCCGTGTAGAATAAAATATAATAATTAGATTTTAATCTAAATTCAAAGGAACAGCGACTAATTAATACGTTCTAGCTTTGAGATCTAAATTTGAGTTAAAATCCGCGAAGAAACTCGAGTTTCAAATGTTTCTTATCGGCGAATGAATAACTCCAGAAGCCGATGAAACCCTCCTTTGAAGTCTACTACTCTAATGTTCCATATAGCGCTCCTCTCTGTATGGGTAAAATTCCCAATTTTACGAGATCGGAGGGGTCCTACTTCATACCCCCCTGTCTACGGAAAATTGGGAATTCTCTCTCCACAAACGACGACGTTTTTTTGACGAACTCCAAGGCTGCTAGAGATATTCGCTGGACGAACTCCCGCTCCGAAAATATCTACCGTTAGGAGGCGTACGAATCGCGCTTTTTGAAACTAACCCATACAGAGAGGGGTAGACAAGACCCGGGAGTAATAGACTTCAAAGGAGGGTTTCATCGGCTTCTGATAACTCGTATATCGTATCAATTTCCTATAACAATGAGTACGAATTGTAAGTTTGCCGTTACATTCGGGTATACGTTAACTCGAATAAGAAATGGATATGTTTTCGCGAACGGATAATATCTGATTGACATTCACGATGGTCTTATTCAATTAACAAAAGTTATTCGAATTCCGAGCTCTTACAACAAGTGATGGTGACAGCCTCACTTTAAAATTAATCCACGGAGAGTTTGATATCTTGTAGTTAACGGTATCACCAACGAATCACGTGTGAGGCGCAATTAACCGCATCAATTAATGCTTTTCGACTGGTTGACGATTTTCGTCTTCTGGGACAGAAGACCGTGCCTTCACGACTACACCTATCCCTCTATAAGGCTTCAGCGTTGCGAGATGGAAAATCCTAAATTATCCTAACGAGGGTGGAAACGTGCGTAAACTATCGGTACATATGGGAAATTATATCAAAAGACAAATGAATTTCAATAATTATCGTACACGTATACCAAGAATCCATTCAGGTTCCATAAGAATATGGGAGGGCCGCGATTCAATAACCATCCTCCCAAACTTTGTAGCAAAAGTTCGTCCGCTTCGAATCGATTTTTCAAGTAAATCGCTCCTGACATTATATTATTAACCCGCGCCACTAACGACCTTGACATAATATTTTGGGTAATAAAAATGGAGCCGACCGAAAAAAGATCTAAGCGTACAAATGTTGGGAAAATTGCGGACGAACTTTTGTTACAAAGTTTGGGAGGCCAGACGGTGAGGGTCTCGGATAATAGGCTCTATTGTGGCGACATCTTTAAGTTTACGCGTAAAACACCGATATAATATACATATCTTATCGTAACTAAATTAATTAGTAATAGGTATGACAAACGACCCTTTTTGGTAAATTACTTATTGACCACCGCCTTAAATAGGGAATTAATCTGATTGGTCCGTGTTACGTTGTATCACTGTTATTTAAATGAAATTCGTTAATTGTTTCCTTTTAAATTAAAGTCGAAATTTAATCAATATTTGTGATTGCCTGATTATGAACCAATCTCTGCGAATGACGGTTAAATTAAATCGGTGATTTTGACGTTCTAGATGTGATAAAGGAGGTGCTATCAAAACTAGCTGTATATGCTTTTGATATAAATTGGTTTTCGAGATTAACTTCTTATTTCCAAGGAGAAAAATAAATTAATCTGTAAATTTGTGAGGGTGAAGAGGAAAGATTTTGGTTATTGATTCATCTACTACGAATATTTTGTTCGCTGGAAGGCAGGGCGTTACGCGATTGGTTGGAGGTACTCAATTTTAAAGAACAGTGAATATGGATCTATTTTTGATTTTTAAAATTATTGTGATATGTTTCCTGAACTGGTAGAGCTCGGAATCAGACATAAATTATCTTCTGTTATTCGTATATTTTCAGATATTTTATTTTCGGATAAATTGTTTGTAACTAAAAAATGAAATTTGTATATTCGTATAATTGTTAAAAGGTTTACCCGAAGATAAGCCTTCACCGCTTTATCTGCGAACAAATTACTCGTTTTCAAACGTATAACGATGGATAAGAAAATTCGCGCTTCCAGAATTAGTCTAAAATATAAGATAAATATTTCAAATTGACTTTTAATTCGAAGAATATAAATAAAACGACGAAACTAAGATTTTAAATCATCTTTTTATTCATTATTTTTCATGAAAATAAATTTAGAATTTATTTATCCGTCCGTATAACGCGGATAATATTCTAAGATAAGGCCATTTTCTGATAAAAACGGATATGGATTATGTTTTTTACTTTATCTTCGTATAAGTTAACTCGAATGAAAAATAGTATATTTTTAATCAAAGAGGGTCTTAGGCATCTTTTAATGTTAGGACATTACAAGCGCTGTATAAAATTCTCGAATACTTTGCCATAGTGATGCCGTAAATAAATTATGAAAGCTGTTCCTTTATTAGCTCCTAGTTTCCCTTTAAATATAAAAGTTATAAGCACTAACCCCCAGAAAGTTTAAGCTTGTGGTCCAATTGTAACTATAGTCTCTGGTCTAACGGTCTCTCTCTTGAATCCCTGCTTGAATAAAGGAGTTTGTGCCGCTAGTCTCTAAAAGAGCTTATCTCAGTAGACTTGACTAGTTGATGAAGACGCCGAGTTCTGAAAGTTCCAGCCTGCTTTTCAAATATTTAAAGAAGTCAAGTAATGGGGCGAACCACTCTTCGTCGCCTAATAATTTCTTGGGAGATTTAAATTTACAATGACTAGCGCGCTAATGAGATGAATGTGGCGGAACTTCGCTCAAAATGACTATATAGGATAATATTTTTTAATCTTTATTTTACAATTAAAAACTATAGTGCTCGGAGTTAGAAACTCTTTTAATATTTGATATTATTACTAGACATTAGCTACGATCACACTGGTATTTCTTAATCGATTTGAAGCGGTAAAATTAAACCGATATTCGAATCGCCAGGAATCGTTTTAACCGTCACGTGTTCACGCATTATCTTTATAAATCGATTTATCGTAGCTTCATCTATCGGTTGTTGAAACTGAATCGGTACGAAACTGGTTCCCGAAGCAGTTTCGAGAAATCGACTCAAATCGATTGGTGAAAAGACGGTTTGCAGTTCACACGACTCTAGCGAAACGTTTTGAAACGGTTTAAATCGATTTCAAGGAATAGTATGACCGAAGCTTATCGGTTGTTGAAACTGGTTCCCGAAGCAGTTTCGAGAAATCGACTCAAATCGATTCGAGAAAAGGCGGTTTCCCGTTCACATGACTCTAGCGAAACGTTTTGAAACGGTTTAAATCGATTTCAAGGAATAGTATGACCGAAGCTTATCGGTTGTTGAAACTGAATCGGTACGAAACTGGTTCCCGAAGCAGTTTCGAGAAATCGACTCAAATCGATTGGTGAAAAGACAGTTTGCAGTTCACACGACTCTAACGAAACGGTTTAAATCGATTTCAAGGAATAGTATGACCGAAGCTTATCGGTTGTTGAAACTGAATCGGTACGAAACTGGTTCCCGAAGCAGTTTGGAGAAATCGACTCAAATCGATTGGTGAAAAGACGGTTTGCAATTCACACGACTCTAGCGAAACGTTTTGAAACGGTTTAAATCGATTTCAAGGAATAGTATGACCGAAGCTTATCGGTTGTTGAATCCGAATCGGTACGAAACTGGTTCCCGAAGCAGTTTCGAGAAATCGACTCAAATCGATTGGTGAAAAGACGGTTTCCCGTTCACACGAGTCTAGCGAAACGTTTTGAAACGGTTTAAATCGATTTCAAGGAATAGTATGACCGAAGCTTATCGGTTGTTGAAACTGAATCGGTACGAAACTGGTTCCCGAAGCAGTTTCGAGAAATCGACGGTTTCCCGTTCACACGACTCTAGCGAAACGTTTTGAAACGGTTTAAATATATTCCAAGGCCTAATATGAACGCAGCCTTAGAGAAAAAAGTGTAATGAGATTCTATTGAGTCTCTTTCCCCAATCATAGTAAGCCTTTCAAAATCTTTAATGTAATAAGTATCTTTTGAATATCGCGTTGCCACTAATTAAGGCGGTAGTGAAGGGTTATTTCGTACGATGGAAAAACACCAGATGGCACTGATTTTCATAATAGGGGTCTCAGTTTTTCTGGGGGTAAAGATTGTTTGGGAAGGATTAATTTCCAGTCTACTGAACTCTCTCTTACCTCTTTCCCCAGTATCCACCTCTCACCGAAGCGGGTGTGCACGCTGTAGGCCAGACGGTGACGTGTCTCGGATAATAGGCTCTATTGTGGTGACATCTTCGAGTTTACGCGGAAAACACCATTATTATAAACATTTCTTATCTAGAGAAAAATTCTATTTAAAATTGTCAAATTATACCACGAGCTACGTTCGACTTATACGGTTCGTCGGAAGTAAAGTTCTAGCGATATTAGAACGTGAGATAATAGGTAGGGAAATGATAAAATTTCGATAAGTTATTTTTAAACGCGATTCGCTAATATCTCGCGTTATAATTATCAAAATTACATCATGAACTAAAGAAGATTTCAATTCAAATTTAAGTGAAAAAATGACTTCTTCCTTTCAACCTCCCTTGAATGTCAATTTTGCCCTAGTCATAACTTTCTCCTTGAAGGTATAATAGAACTAGAACCGCTTTCACCTTCGCTTTATGCGAGATTTGAAGTTTTGGCGATATGATATCAGGCGTAAAAATTTCCTAGCCAGCTCTTTTGATTCGAGAAAGGCGCCCGGGGCCGAACGAATCTTCACAAGTAAGCGTTAAGTTCCATCATTACGCTTTGGTGATTTCAATAAAATATGTTTCGAACTTTGGAATATGAATGAAACGCTTTAACTTGGGTGTTATAAAGGATGTCGTTTAAATTCGGGTTTTGGTTACCAAAAATAAATTCATATAGAAATCTTGAATGAATGAAATGATATCATGAACTCGCAATAGCTACGGTCACACTAGCATTTCATAATCGATTTGAAACGGTAAAATCAATCTGATATTCAAATCGCCAGAAATCGTTTTAAGCGGCATGTGTTCACGTGTTATCTTTATAAATCGATTTATCGTAGCTTCATCTATCGGTTGTTGAAACCGAATCGGTATGAAACTGGTTCCCGAAGCAGTTTCGAGAAATCGATTAAATTTGCTTTGTGTATGTGTAAATAATATTTTGGGGTAATGAGTGTTTTAGAGTGTTTGAGTTTGTTTCTTGCCATGGAAATTACTGCATTTTTATTGACTCCATGCACCTACAACCCATGCCTTAGACAGACATAAATTAACGTGGCAATCTCATAAGCTAAGCCTATTTGGAATTTATTTCTAGTTCCATATTTGTTTGTAAATCTTTTTTCTAGTGGATTAGGAAACGCTGGCCTATTCTTTTAATGTTTTAGTACATTACAAGCGCTGATTCATTTTAAAGGCCATAAAAGCTCTGTAATTAGCCCCCTTTAAATGCTCTTCCCTTACGCACACAGCCTATCTTTAAATGTAGTACTGTACAAGTTCTTATGGTCAACGTCGTCTGCTAAGCTAGAAAATAAGGCGAGTGTAATGAGGATCTAAAACGCAGTCCTTTTAAAACGTTCATTGTGCTAAAGCCAAGAATCCATTCAGGTTCCATAAGAATATGGGAGCATAGCTTTAGCCTCTGGTACCATCCTCCCAAACTTTGTAACAAAAGTTCGTCCGCAATTTTCGCAACATTTGTACGCTTAGATCTTTTTTCTGTCGGCTCCATTTTTATTACTCAAAATATTATGTCAAGGTCGTTAGTGGCGCGGGTTAATAATAGATTTCAGGAGCGATTTACTTGAAAAATCGATTCGAAGCGGACGAACTTTTGCTACAAAGTTTGGGAGGATGGTTACTGAATCGCGGCCCTCCCATATTCTTATGGAACCTGAATGAATTCTTGCTTAAGCAGAATATCTTCTTTTAATACATTTTTGGTTGTTTGTTCGTTCCAGGACATTGGCCGTTCGGATGGCACTTGTGTAGTTTCTGGGTGAGCTGCGACGTTCTGAGTTGCTCTTCCTCCATCTTGCACATGTGCGTCGTGTCGGTGGGTCGTTATATGGGTATACGCAACCCTCTGAAAACTCGATCAAAAGCATCGGGCAAAAGAACAGCTCTAGTAAAGATTGCCTTGGTTTGGATGGCGTCTTGCGCAATCGCGAGCCCTATCGCTGTTCTAGCACTCTTGGATCCCACCAACATTCAACCCAGGGACGATCTATGCGCCATAAATAACAGGTTAGTCCACCATTTCTTTCACGAGCGAGTAAGAACATACTTACTCAGTACCAAGAATCCATTCAGGTTCCATAAGAATATAGGAGGACCTCGATTCAACAACCATCCTCCCAAACTTTGTAGCAAAAGTTCGTCCGCTTCGAATCGATTTTTCGAGTAAATCGCTCCTGACATCTATTATTAACCCGCGCCACTAACGACCTTGACATAATATTTTGGGTAATAAAAATGGAGTCGACCGAAAAAAGATCTAAGCGTACAAATGTTGCGAAAATTGCGGACGAACTTTTGTTACAAAGTTTGGGAGGATGGTACCAGAGGCTAAAGCTATGCTCCCATATTCTTATGGAACCTGAATGGATTCTTGGTACCTTTAGATACGGGGCGTTGTTTACTTTTATGTAATAACGTGATAGACGTTTGCTATAAATGTTGTTAAAGGACAGTGATTAGAACTATACTTAGAGTCTGCTTTGGTCGTCCTACCTTAAATTATATTTTGTTGCTTGTGAGGAGGGAACCCTACCAAATATCGCCTGAAACTTAAAAAGTACTTATTCTCACTGAAATTAATCTAAAACATATTCTTGGTACATTTCTAATGGTAAGCCTAAAGTATATAATGTTTTTTATCTTTCCCCTCAGATTTTTCTTTGTTTTTGGTTCACTTTTCGCCTTTTACGCGCCTATGGTGGTAATGGTGACTAGCTACGCGCTGACGGTGCACTTGCTAAGAAAAAAGGCTCAGTTCTGTCAAATGGAAAACGTTTGCAGCGCCACGACTATCGTCGGCGGAGGAACAACGGGGAAAGTGAATCTGACGTCCTACGAAGTCGATACGTGCCTGAGGTGTGGCGAAAAGACCAACGTTTCGCGAGGAACAGCCGCGGGTGAGTTTTTATCGTACTCTTCCAACTCCATCGCCATCTCCATCAACATGTTACCCTAAGTAACATAGTAACAATAAGAAAGTCTAGTGAGGAATTATTTTAATTTAAAATCAGGGTTTTCGGTAATTTAATAAGTAATAGATTCTAGTAGAGCGTGATAATAGTTTCTAAATGAATTGAATCCATAAAACGTTGAAGGCGGTAGTAAAGGGTTATTTAGTACGATGAAAAACACGAGATGACACTGATTTTCATAATAGAGTCTTAGTTGTTTGGGGGTGAGGATTGTTTAGATCAGAAGCCGATGAAACCCTCCTTTGAAGTCTATTACTCCCGGGTCTTGTCCACCCCTCTCTGTATGGGTTAGTTTCAAAAAGCGCGATTCGTACGCCTCCTAACGGTAGATATTTTCGGAGCGGGAGTTCGTCCACCGAATATCTCTAGCAGCCCTGGAGTTCGTCAAAAAACGTCGTCGTTTGTGGAGAGAGAGAATTTCCAATTTTCCGTAGACAGGGGGTATGAAGTAGGACCCCTCCGATCTCGTAAAATTGGGAATTTTACCAATACAGAGAGGAGCGATATATCGAACATTAGAGTAGTAGACTTCAAAGGAGGGTTTCATCTACTTCTGTTTAGATTTATTTCCCAGTCTACTAAACTCTACCTTACCTCTTTCCCCAGTATCCCGCGTTTCGCGGAAGGTGGGCAGGCTGTAGGCCAGACAGTGACGGGTCTTGGATAATAGGCTCTTTTGTGGCGACATCTTCGAGTTTACGCGTCATTACAAACACCGTTATATTTCTTATCGTAACTAGAGAAAAATTGAACTTAAAATTGTCAAATTATACCACGAACTACGTCTGACTTTTATGGTTCGTCGGAAGTAAAGTTGAAGAATCTAGCGATATTAGAACGCGAGATAAAAGGTACGGAAATGATAAAATTTCGATAAGTTCTTTTTAAACAAGATTCGCTAATCTCTCGCGTTATAATTATCAAAATTACATCATAAACTAAGGAAGATTTCAATTTAAATTTAAGTGGTATCTAGCTTGATAATAGGTGAGTTATCCATTGACTACCAGCGTAAACAAGTGTGTCTTAAGGAAATTTAACATTGAAACAAGTGGTATACTTCTGTTTTTTACATTACTTATGCCCGCATTCATTGCCTGCAACGAGTCGAATTACATACGCTCTATCGGACACTCAATAAGCTCGCATAAGACCGATTTTGTGCCTAGTAACGCCAAAAAAATCCCCTGTATCAGCCTGAACGCCTTTACCACCAGAATTAAGTTGTCGTTAGGCTACTTTTTGATTGAATTACTTATCCGCGACCGAAAACCTGATCATTCTGATGAGTGCGACAGAAAATGTATGATATATCCCACGTTGGATAGGCTAGTTCCTCAACCCAAATGGCATCTTACAATTATATATAACTTCCATGCCATAGACTAAGAAAGGATTTCACCCTGGACACGCGACGTACAGCTATCTCCGCCTTCCACCGTAGTTAGGGATCCTTTTGGGGCAGTTCGCTGGCGCCTCTAGCGGACATCGAGCCAATTATCGTAGCTGCGCAGGCGCTTAAGCGGTAGAGATGGTGTTAAGAAAGAGCGCACCACCGAAACGTACTAGTGCCGCCTCTATCGGCAATAGCTGTTACTAATGACGTAAGGAGCACGTCGCGTGTCCAGGGTGAAACCCTTTCTTAGTCTATTCTTCCACCATCGCCTTCCTACAATTTTCACAGTGTCTTCCTTAAAAGGAAGCATGCAAAGATCGACTACAACTGTTGCTTCATCGATTTTAGCTTAATTCAATAAAGGCCTAGCTGTGGATAGAATTTTTTTGATTCTGGAGGTATTACCTTTCTGTAAGGGGGCATTAAGAGGCAAAACCAAATTTAATTTAAGGGGGCAGGCTTTATTTTTTAGCTGACATTGTTTGCTGGTACCAATGCCTTGGAGTCGATTTAAACCGTTTCAAATTTGAACGGGAAACAGTCTTTTCTTGAATCGATTTGATTCGATTTCTCGAAACTGCTTCGGGAACCAGTTTCAAACCGATTCGGTTTCAACAACCGATAGATGAAGCTACGGTAAATCGATTTATAAAGATAATGAGTGAACACGTGACGATTAAAACGATTCCTGGCGATTCGAATATCGGTTTGATTTTAATGTTTCAAATCGATTAAGAAATGCTAGTGTGACCCTAGTAATTATTTGTCGATACCTTCTCGTTTAAATAGGCCTAATCCCTCTGGAAAAAACAAACTAGAAATTTAAAACTTACACGGAAATAGGCTTAGTTGGATTCATGGAGATCTTGAATTTCTTCGCATTGATGGGTCATCGACCAATGAGCAAAGGCCCGTCGTTAAGACGAGATCTCCACTAGACTTCCAATAACATTCATTGGTCATTGGGAATAAATTCAGGATCTCCTTGAATCAAGCTAAGCCTATTTTTCGGATAAGTTTTAAATTTAAATAAAAGTACGTCATCAAACAAATATTTCTCAAATTGCATTTGAATTTAACAAGATATTAAAATGTTATGGAAATTTATTCTCCCTTTCAAGGGCAAACAAAATAAAAAATAAAATCCTTACATAGGCTTTATTGCTTCAAAAAGAGCCGGTTGAATTTTAAAAACATCAATTCCACGCTAATAGCCCACCCTTTTTCGTGTTTCATGTCGTAATATCAGAAGCCGATGAAACCCTTCTTTGAAGTCTATTACTCTCGGGTCTTGTCTACCCCTCTCTGTATGGGTTAGTTTCAAAAAGCGCGATTCGTACGCCTCCTAACGGTAGATATTTTCGGAGCGGGAGTTCGTCGAGCGATTATCTCTAGCAGCCTTGGAGTTCGTCAAAAAAAGTCGTCGTATGTGGAGAGAGAGAATTTCCAATTTTCCGTAGACAGGGGGGTATGAAGTAGGACCCCCTCCGATCTCGTAAAATTGAGAATTTTACCCATACAGAGAGGAGCGCTATATGGAACATTAGAGTAGTAGACTTCAAAGGAGGGTTTCATCGGCTTCTGCTTTAAGTAACAAATAACTTTTGTCTTGAATTGTAATGAAAAAATACTATTTATTCTATCTGAAATAGCAGTAAATCAACTCTTGGTAGAAACAATTGTTTCTACTAAGCTTAGCAAGGTACTATCATCATTTGGTTATTTTTCATCTTGATGAGAAAGTACAAGTGACATTGAAGGGTTAAAGGTTACTTCCCTAAAAGGATCGAAATATCTGAAAAATAATAAATCAAACAAAGAAAAAAAAAGGCAAATCTAGGGATGAAATATATATTGGAAAAAGCTTTTGACGACGACTAAATTCACAATGGTAATAATTTGAATCGTGATAGAACTAGGCGACAGGCCGACATTGGAAACGATAATGCTCCACTTTAAGGGGTCCAATAGCCAAAGACAATTGCAGGCTAGAGAAGTTAGATTTGGCATCGATTTTCATTCCTGCTTAGAAAGGGAAGATGACTTGTTTGTTAAAATATATTTTTATTTGATTTATATTTATGAATTTTCTACCTAAATTAACTTTCGTTAATTGAATGCGTTCGCGAAAACATATCCATTTCTTATTCGAGTTAACGTATACCCGAATGTAACGGCAAACTTACAATTCGTACTCGTTGTTATAGGAAATTGATACGAGTTATTCATTCGCCGATAAGAAACATTTGAAACTCTAGTTTCTTCGCGGATTTTAACCCAAATTGAGATCTCGAAGCTGAAATGTAGTAATTTAATCGGCCCGTACAAGACGTCATGGAACATTTTCGTTTTAAAATGTCCCATAGAACCCACTGTAGCTTGGTCCTACCACCATTTTCGAAACACCCTGTATATATGATTGGTTTTCGTGTAGAACGCGCTCACGCGATTCGCGATAAAGTGAAATTTTGGGCGACGTCATTAAATTTAAATGAGACTTGTCCTTTACCCAAGATGGCAAGCTACATTTGGAACATAATTATCATAATTAAATCATCGATCGTGAGAATGTTCCTCGCTCTATCCCCGCCTATTCAATAGTCAACAATAGACTCACCTATATGAACTTGAAACGCCTTGTTATTTCCCTATTAATACTAGCGTATACAAAGGATACCTTATGTTTAGCGTCAACGGTTTAAGCAGGAAGGCCCTTATTGTGGCGCCTCTAGTGGATGTTTCGGGAAGTTAAGGCGATTCAAAAAACACTGTTGCAGTCGAAGTTATTACTCATAGAGATTAAGAATATATTCGGACCCCCTTGCCGAAAAATAAAAGTCGAAAAATTGCCAATTAATTTCTTCCTCAAAATCATTAAAAAAATGGTGAAACGCCAGCCTATCAGATGAACAACCATCGGCAAACCATGGATCGGTAGCTAGAAGCTTCCGGTGTAGACAATTTTTGTCCGGGTTCGTGCACAACCTGGAATACCTGGAAAAGTCAGGGAAATAGAAAATGGGTCCAAAAGGTCAGGGAAATATATTTTTCTGATGAAAATCAGGGAAAAACCTAGAAAAGTCAGGGAAATTCAATTCGAAAATTTTGTACGAACCCTGCTTGTCACCAGGGTGCGATTCCAACAATTATTTTACCTAAGAGAATTATCCCTGTAAGGTTGATTAATCCATGGTCTAACGGCTGGGTTACTATAAGTTGAGTCAGAAGCCGATGAAACCCTCCTTTGAAGTCTACTACTCTAATGTTCCATATAGCGCTCCTCTCTGTATGGGTAAAATTCCCAATTTTACGAGATCGGAGGGGTCCTACTTCATACCCCCCTGTCTACGGAAAATTGGAAATTCTCTCTCTCCACAAACGACGACGTTTTTTGGACGAACTCCAAGGCTGCTAGAGATATTCGCTCGACGAACTCCCGCTCCGAAAATATCTACCGTTAGGAGGCGTACGAATCGCGCTTTTTGAGACTAACCTATACAGAGAGGGGTAGACAAGACCCGGGAGTAATAGACTTCAAAGGAGGGTTTCATTGGTTTCTGATAATAGGCACAAGTCATTTTAAAATAAAAACTGTTTGTGTTCAAGACTTTCTTAAAAGAATTTTAAAAGTTTTAAATCAAATTTAAATCTGTAAATATATGTCTGTCTAATTCATTCCCCCTTGAAATAGATTTGTTCTCGCCTCTGGAGATTTCCAAATTAATGACCGATCGGGCCACTAGCTTTTCCATTAGAATCTTACTCGTTTTTCATATATGTAAGATAGCCTGAAACGCGCCTTAAGGCATAAACGTTTTACCTCACTTTTACCAAGTACTTCCGAAATTGTAAACGATTTCAACAAGAATTCTTTTTTACTGTTAAAACATGTCACGCCCCCGGGCGGGTGGTTACGCTGTAGGCCAGACGGTGATGGGTCTCGGATAATAGGCTGTATTGTGGCGACATCTTCGAGTTAACGCGTAAAACACCGTTATAATATACATTTCTTATCGTAACTAGAGAAAAATTAAACTTAAAATTGTCAAATTATACTACGAACTTCGTCTGACCTTTTATGGTTCGTCTGAAGTAAAGTTGAAGAATCTAGCGATATTAGAACGTGAAATAATAGGTACGGGAATGATAAAATTTCGATAAGTTATTTTTAAACAAGATTCGCAAATCTCTCGCGTTATAATTTACAAAATTACCGTGATAATTCATCATTACATTTGTACCCCAATGGCCGTAGCCCCTGAATCAGTTGGTTTATGAGTATGGCCATTTTCGAATTGGTCAATTGTAGTTACGATACTTTTGCTTGTAGTTATATTATTAGAATATCGGATTTCATCCGAGACCCGAGACAATCCTTCGCTTACACCCTTTGCATTCACACTTGAAGGTGGAAAATCAAACGACGAGTGCCGAGGAGCGTATAATCGACGTTGTTCAACCGTTTAAAATAGTTTCCGTGTGGCCTTTAAAAATGCATGAAATAATCTCGATAAAAGGCTTAACGACTAGAAGCTTCTCATACCCGGGACCCGGGTAATAATTAAATTATCTCCTTAATAAAGGTGCCCTTACACAAACTAGTCTGAAAGGATCAAAAGCTGAAACTGAGGCGAAAGAGATTGGGAATGAACTTGGGATAAAATTATCCGCTAATTTTACGATTATTTATGATTAATCCTAAATGTCTTAAAAAACCACACCGTTTTCACTTTAATTTAATCGAAAACTCGCTTACGAGTTTGGTAATTAACCACGGATAAACCGGAATGAGCGGTTAATAGCGAATAATCAATTAATTTGGATTAAAATTCTTTATAAACAAACTTTAAATGTCTAGATGCGATTATATCAAGAATCCATTCAGGTTCCATAAGAATATGGGAGGGCCGCGATCCAATAACCATCCTCCCAAACTTTGTAGCAAAAGTTCGTCCGCTTCGAATCGATTTTTCAAGTAAATCGCTCCTGACATCTATTATTAACCCGCGCCACTAACGACCTTGACATAATATTTTGGGTAATAAAAATGGAGCCGACCGAAAAAAGATCTAAGCGTACAAATGTTTCGAAAATTGCAGACGAACTTTTGTTACAAAGTTTGGGAGGATGGTACCAGAGGCTAAAGCTATGCTCCCATATTCTTATGGAACCTGAATGGATTCTTGGTTATATTAATAGAAATTTAATACAAATTGTTAAATTTATCTGATTTTTTCGTGATAACAGTTATTGACGACTTTTATTTCAAAAGAATTTTTAATAGACGAGTTTCAACGCTATCTAGTATTTTTTTCAGAAAACAGAAAAACTTTTACTTCCTTAACTTTCACTTTATATGCATCAGAAAGCGAAGTCCCCTCTAGGGAGTTAAAACGACATTGGACTGTTTTCCCCTTTGGAAATTAGAATATCTCAAACCTCAATACCCAAAATTGGCTAAAGTTCGAAACCCCATCTTGCGGCTATACGTATATAAGTAACTACTTGTAAATTCGTAACGCGATTTCTTATTCAACAAATTTATATATTGAGTCACATCACGTAATATTAAATCGCGGAGGAGAGAGGACCACGATCTCCCCGCGAATTCAAATTTGTAAACAAGACTTGAATAATTGTCAACCTCAGATCCGCTGCAATGCAGTTGGCTTGTGTCGAAATGTATATTTAATGTGTTAAGTAAATAGAGGTCGCTAAATCTATAAGGTTTCTTATTAATAAATTAATACGGTTATTAAAGGGAGAGTATCATGATCTGGTTAAAATTTGAAGGATATACAGTAAAGCCAAGAATCCATTCAGGTTCCAAAAGAATATGGGAGCATAGCTTTAGCCTCTGGTACCATCCTCCCAAACTTTGTAACAAAAGTTCGTCCGCAATTTTCGCAACATTTGTACGCTTAGATCTTTTTTCGGTCGGCTCCATTTTTATTACCCAAAATATTATGTCAAGGTCGTTAGTGGCGCGGGTTAATATTAGATGTCAGAAGCGATTTACTTGAAAAATCGATTCGAAGCGGACGAACTTTTGCTAAAAAGTTTGGGAGGATGGTTATTGAATCGCGGCCCTCCAATATTCTTATGGAACCTGAATGAATTCTTGGTAAAACGGTTTGTATTTTGTGTAAAAAATAGTAGATGGCGCTGAAACTCATCTCTTAAGGCGGTAGAAACTAATGTTATTTATACATTGAAAAAACACGACGGGTGACTCAGTTTTTCTGGGGGTAAAGATATATTTCCTAGTCTGCTGAACTCACGGTATCACTCTCTCGTGGCGGGTTGGCACGCTGTAGGCCAGACGGTGACGGGTCTCCATAATAGGCTCTGTTGTGGCGACATCTTCGAGTTTACGAGTGAAACACCTTTATAATAAACATTTCTTATCGTAACTAAAGAAAAACTAAACTTAAAATTGACAAATTATACTACGAACTACGTCTGACTTTTACGGTTCGTTAGAAGTAAAGTTCTAGCGATATTAGAACGCGAGATAATAGGATAAAATTTCGATAAGTTATTTTTAAACAAGATTCGCTAATCTCTCGCGTTATAATTATCAAAATTACATCATGAACTAAATAAGATTTCAATCGAAATTTAAGCGAAAACAATGAACAGATAGTATTTATGGTTCGTTTGATAATAGGTAATGCAAATGACCCTTTTTGGTGAGTTACCCATTGACTACCTCCTCAACCCTAGGCATTAAAACTAATTTAAAATGAAATTTATATCCACTGTTGCATTCAAAATACAAAAGAACTAAATTTCAATAAATTAAAACTTTTAATTCGTTATAGGTCAATCGAAAAGGTCAACTTGGAAGACGCTGATGCTTCCAAAGAGGAAAAATATGAACGGTAATAAAATCTCCAAAGGCAATCGAGCGAGAGAAAATATTGAACGAGATTCCGAATCAATGTTCGGAGGCCCAATAAAAGATCCGACCACCAAAATCGAAACGGAAACGGAAGAAACGCCGCGAACGGTGGGGGATTTTGTCGGCCTACAAATGGAGGAAGTGACCGCTTGTCAGTATTGTGGCTCTACCAGAATATCCCGAAGCGGATCATCCAACTCGAAAGAAAGGCAACGATTTCCTTCCAGCTTTCTCCGAAGCCGGAAACGTAGTTCCCAAAGATCTTCCAGTGCCAGTTACGACTCTGCCATCGCCAGTACCTCGGGCTCAAATTCCGTTCTACATAAAATATCCACCACCTCCAAACACGAAAATGGGAAAACCGTTTGCAGGTATAGTAATCATTTAATATATGTAGAGCCAGAAGTAGATGAAACCCTCCTTTGAAGTCTACTACTCTAATGTTCCATATAGCGCTCCTCTCTGTATGGGTAAAATTCCCAATTTTACGAGATCGGAGGGGTCCTACTTCATACCCCCCTGTCTACGGAAAATTGGAAATTCTCTCTCTCCACAAACGGACGTACGGACATTGTAAATTAATAGTGTTTATGATGATTCGTAATTAACAAGTTTATTTGTATTTTCTTAATTATTACTTCATCAGGAAAGAAAGTGTTCGTACAAAAGGAGGTCCAACCATGTTTCGTGTTTTAGGCAGCACTACTCGGGCCCAAGTTCACAACGAGCAGAAAGCAACCAAAGTATTAGGTCTTGTATTCTTCGCTTTCGTCGTCTGTTGGAGTCCCTTTTTCGTGCTCAACATCATATTCGCCGTTTCCGGTCCAGATTCACTTCCGGAGTACTTAGCCACAACATTCCTGTGGTTAGGGTACGTTTCATCCACCATTAATCCATTAATCTACACCGCATTTAATCGCACTTTTCGTCGAGCTTTTTGGAAACTTTTAACGTGCGGAAAATGCGGTGGTACCGGATTTAGTTCCGCTTACGCCGGAAGTAGGATGGAACGTGGTTTCCGCGCTACTTCCTCTTCATCTTCCGCCAAAGTTAACCACCGAATAGAATGGGGTAGCGAACGGGTTAAAAAGGCGGCGGCAAATGACGATGTCAGAGAAAGAATTAAATTCGGAATCGAGAAAGGAAACGCTTCGACGTGCTTCCTCGAAAAAGGAAGTAAAATTGCGAAAGATACGGAAATAAATACGGAAAATTCGCGTTACCTTCATCGTGGAAGCGGTAGCGAGAATTCTAAACGAAACAGAAGAAAAGGTAAGGCTAATTCGAAATCAACCAAGTGTCTGGTTACTTCCGAACTTACTTCCACACGATCTTGCGAATGTGGTTTGTGCGAGTTACAATCGGATGACGTCAGTGAATGTCGTAGCGAACCAAATTCCAGCGTTAATCGCGGTCGCGGGATTGTAACCAAACAAATTTTGGTCAAGTCCTTGTCGACGAGTTGTACCGAAGAAATTCAACGGGCCACGGAAGAAGACAGGTTTAGACAAGATAACAGAGTACGACGACTTCAAAGAACGGATACTGAAACGCGAATTGCGATTTCCGCGGAAGATTTTGGAAGTTTTAAGAGTCGCAAACAAACAACTGGTAGAAGGAGGCAACAGTTAAGGCTTACTAGTCAAAAAGAAAAGAAAGCAGATCGAAATCAAACGTTCTGCTAAGATTTTGTATTCATCATCGAAGAGTGAGAGTGCTTCATAGATTGTTAACTCGCGGACGAGACAGGGTACTAATGGTTTCATGTTTTAGGTGAGCATGATTGGATCGACTCTAAAATACACTGATATCGTATACAATAATATAGCCGCGATTTCTTCTGAGGGAGAAAATTATTTTGTCTTCTGTTAAAGGTAGGATCAAGAGGAAATTAATGAAGTGTTTGCGTAGAACTATATTTCTGAATTGTACAGAAAACGGAAACCTTTTGATTTTTACCAGAGATCTTACAAGGCTGATTTTGACGCCCGTTTCCCGGAGCATGCGTGCTCCTCCCCAAAAATTAATATCTCTTCTGGTGGAACGTCTGCATTGGCTAAACACTGTTTCCATGGAAACGAGCGTAATTTTTAATTTTAATTATTTGTTTCTCTCGGAATCTAATGCCAAAAACCGCCGCAGCGTGTCGCATACATTATTTTTTTAAGGACATGGAAGAAATCGCTGGCTACATTATTTGAATACGACTTTTAAACTTATAGGGAACTAGTAATTAATTTAATTATGATACTATTTAGTAAAACATTGTAAAAAGTTAGTTTCGAAACACTGCTTTCTCAAAATTTATGGGTCAGATGTCCTTAAACGATCTGTTTACATTTTTAAATAGGGGGAGGGAAAAACAATACCACTGTCAAGGGAAATATATGGTTGTTACCCCAAAGGAGGGTCTGTAAAACAGTCGAACACGAGATTTCCAAAGTCGATCGCGAATGGTATTAGATTTTATGGAAAAAATTAATCTTTAAAATTATTTTCGGTGCTGAAATGCATGGCCAGGATTTTGTCTAAGTTCGTCCCAAGTAAATGAACTTCGTCTTTCAAGTGACAAGTTAAGCAGACTCTGCCAAGCCACGTGACTGTTTTGAATCCAAGCTTTATTTCTAGAGTGAGGCCATTTTTAGTTCTACTGCCGGAGAAGTAACTGCCATCTATTGAGTTGTCAATAAAACTTAAAATGGCCGCACCCTTTTAATTCAAGCCAGGATTCCAAACAGTCACGTGACTTGAATGTCTCTTTACTAGCCTTGCATCGAGTAACAATGCTACGACGTCATCAAATGGTTAAAATTTTGAAATTCGAAACCCAAATTTTGGCGACAGCCGGCAACTTTATGGTGTAACCATACATTTTATGATTAATATGTCTCTGAAAAAAAGGAAACAAAATCATCTGGTATTATACCTTTTAATTAAAACTAAGATTTTATTTCGTTCATAATTGGAATGAACCTGCTTCTTGGTTTCATGTTTGACCACATGTGTATATGCAACTCTTACAGTACCTTTTGTTCGTGGCAGCGCCAAGTGTTTAACCAACGTGTAAATTTCAAGGGGCCCCAAATCACACAAAATGATGTTTTGGCCTAAATATTTGCCTCTAAAAGATGTCAGCCGAGCCGACGTGGGAAAAATATGGTGGCTCTACAACTGAAATGATCAGGGTATTTGTCATTTTAAGTTTTCGATCACATTCGAATAAACGTCGACCCAATCTTTAAACCACCTGGCAATGTTATAAGGCGAGGCATATCGTGTGATATATTGCAATGTTTTTCACCAGTGTAGGGTTTTCTAGACAGAAATATTGATTTTGTAGCTAAAAAGGTTAAACTTCTCATTTAATTAACGAAACGGTTAATTACGTGTTATCGGGAGTATAAAGAACCCTTTGCGGGAAGAATAAAGGCGCCCGTACCATATTACTAACGTTAAAACTCGCCAACAACAAGCCGCTGAATGTTAATCAATAACCTGGAAATATACTCGTTTTGCAATTCTCCAATATTCTCTGGCTTTTGGTATTAATTTCGAATTAGAAGTTAAAAAGGCCAAACTCTCACGCTCCCATATGGCGCTTTCCTAATTGAAATAGTCTCTAAGTTTCTCAAAACGCAATATTTATTTCTAGCCCTATTCTGTTACCATTCGAAATTTTATTTTCGATCGAATAATGCAGATTCCCTTGAATATATATTGGCGAGCTATAAGAGGAAATTTTCGATCGAAAACAAGAATTATTATGATAATGATTACAGAAAAGGCACCTTGTTTTCTCGGGAAGTTGCTAGATAAAAATATTATTTGAATAACTTGTCAGAAAAAAATTCACCGAATGTATATTTCCAGTCCTGTTCTCTATCGAGGTTGTCTTTCAAAGATATTTGTAGCAGACTACAAGAATATGCGAACGGGAGTGACGGTTGAGTTTTTGTTAAGCGTAGATTAGTGATACGATACAGAATTCGATAATTCTTTCTTAACTCGTTATCAAAAACATCAAAATAAGCTACGGAACGTCTCCAAGGTATTGTTAATCGGCTTCCCTCCGAAGCTAACGTACGTAAGCGCGTTAAATTTTACTCGAGTCAAGTTTTCCCCTATACTAAAGCCCACCATGAACCAAGGTAGCTAAATAACGGTGTAATATAAGTCGAAACAAAGGAATCGAAACGAGTTGTGCGCGTATCGAAAATTAGAATGGATCTAGGCTAAAAATAACTCTAGGATGAGAAACCTTAATCATGCCGGATTTATTTCTCGTAGGAATTTGTTTAACGGACTTTTGAAATTAAAAATACGACCCGTGTGTGTTGCCGTAAGTGGATTTGAATATGTAAATTCGGATTTTCAGCCGTCGAGATTTATTACGCGCTAAGCCTTGGCTTCTTCGCCAGTACTCTTTTTAGAATCGGACCTATCACCCTCTTCACAGTAAGTGAACTTTTAATTGCTACTGCTATTTTGTATTTTGTGGGCTACTGTATTATTCTAATTGTTATAGTTAACTCGTTTCGTAATGCCAGGAGTAAAGTAATAAACTTTCTTGCGGGAGGAAATGTTTCAGTAGTTGGCGAATGCCTATTCGAGGTTTTGCAGGGAATTTTGTGGAGGGCAATTATGAATTTGGTAGACGCGATTAAAATAATGGCCCTTCATAACACAAATTTACATAAGAATGAGTTTTAACGTACTAATTTAAGTTTCCTTTGCTGTACATATTTTGATTTTGAGTCTTATAGAGGGGAAAAAATATTGTTAAGATTCAATCATGAAGAGTAATTGCTTAAAAATCAGTGCGAACGTAAACCAACCATTTGCTATTTGCCAATAACTGCTCCACTATTTTATACATTCGTGTACGATTGAAGTTAGGTATCAATTAGATAAAAACACCTAATTGAGCTAATATTGAGGAGTCATGTATACAAATTTCCTGTTCTCCAATCCGTTTCCCCTAATAATTTTCCAGGTATATCAAAATTATGTTGATTTTGAAAAATAAGCAGCTTTTACTATTTAAAACCACAATAATAGAAGTGCGTATAGGTTAGCGTTTTGAAAAAATTTTGCAGTTTGATAAACTGATGCAAAAATTGAAAAACAACATCATTAAGAGATGATTATCGTACCCCAATTACGATAAAAAATAACCATTTTCGATATAACTGTTATCAAGAATCCATTCAGGTTCCATAAGAATATGGGAGCATAGCTTTAGCCTCTGGTACCATCCTCCCAAACTTTGTAACAAAAGTTCGTCCGCAATTTTCGCAACATTTGTACGCTTAGATCTTTTTTCGGTCGGCTCCATTTTTATTACCAAAAATATTATGTCAAGGTCGTTAGTGGCGCGGGTTAATAATAGATGTCAGGAGCGATTTACTCGAAAAATCGATTCGAAGCGGACGAACTTTTGCTACAAAGTTTGGGAGGATGGTTATTGAATCGCGGCCCTCCCATATTCTTATGGAACCTGAATGGATTCTTGTTGTTATCACAAAAAAATCAGATATATTTATCAATAAGGAATATATCTGTATTAATATAACCGCATCTAGACATTTAAAGTTTGTTTATAAAGAATTTTAGTCCAAATTAATCGATTATCCGCGATTAACCGCTTATTACGGTTTATCCGTGATTAAGACGAAACTATGATTTTTCATTGAAAATTAAGAGTTAGTAACTTCATCTTGTTTTATAAACTTCTGGAGGTAAAGAAAAAATATTTTTGGTTTTCTTTCTATCTCTCCTTTTCTATAATATTATCCTGGCATGATTACACAGTACGCGCCGGGCGATTAATGAGTTGAGATTCATCCCTTGAATATTCTTTAAGAGAAAAATGTAAAGAAAGTCAAAAGCGTAGAAATATAGGCCGCCGTAGGGGAAAAGGCCTTTTAAAACAAATGATTTTTCACTTTTTGGAGGATGGTGGGCTCTCTAATGGAGCCATCCACTCAATTTTACATCTAAAATGAGTATTAATGACTCCTGGCACCGATGGTACTCAGGCTAGGCATTATAATTTTCAAGAGATACTAGCGCAGGATCATTTTTGTTTATTGAATAAGACCATCGTGAATGTCAATCAGATATTATCCATTCGCGAAAAACATATCCATTTCTTATTTCAATTAGCGTATACCCGAATTTAACGGGAAACTTACAATTCGTACTCATTGTTATAGGAAATTGATAACAGAGTTATTCATTCGCCGATAAGAACAATTTGAAACTAGAGTTTCTTCGCGGATTTTAACCCAAATTGAGATCATGAAGCTAGAACGTAGTAATTTAGTCGCTGTTCCTTTCAATTTAGATTAAAATCTAATTATTATATTTCATTCCACACGGATTTCGCTAAAACGTCGTATTTTTATCTACGCATTATCCGTTTGAATAAACGCGTAGTTTGTTTATTAATTAAGCTTCAAATTTGGGGGCCCGCCTAATTCTCGTCCCTCTCTCCCGAATTAAAATATCGAGGAAGAGTCCAAACCACTCGAGCCAGACGGGGGTGATGACTTTTTAGTCTATTTTTAAGCGATGGGCTTAAATGTTTAAGCTACGGTTCGGTGTTTACTTTTATGGAATTAATTGGTTATCTATATTTGTAAGCCATAAGATTTATTTTTGACAAGTGCATGACGTCATGATATTGTCGTAAATATCTCATGATGTTATCGGTGGTAATATCCCTTTAAAATCCTTTCCTCTCTCGGCAAATTTTTGGGATAGATTATAGGTGACCGAAAGAGAAATGAAAATTGGTAAAAAAAAAAATTAGGTCATTAATTTGCGTTTTAAAACCTCCCATACAATATCTCAAACTGTTCTCTTTGGAGGAATACCTCCCCCTCACACCCAATAAGACACTTAACGATTCCCTAGAAACTATCCCCTCATTTTTCTAGTTAAAAAAAATAAATAAAAGCTATGGCACCTGTGAAATATTTCCATTTCAGAAACATTAAAGCTTAATTATGAATCTATATGAAATAAGATTTTCATATTAGGGGTCTCACTTTTTCTGGGGTTAAGGATTGTTTGGAAATGATTTATTTTCCAGTCTACTGAACTCTTTCTAACCCATTTCCTCGCGGAAGCGGGTGGGCACGCTGTAGGCCAGACGATGACTGGATATTATGCGATATTGTGGCGACATCTTCGAGTTTACGCGTAAAACACCGTTATAATATCCATTTCTTATCGCGTGGCGCTCTCTCGATCTGCGGCGCGCATGGTGACTAGGCTTACACGCCACCTTCACCACCCCCACACACATTTAAAAAAAAAAAAAAAAAAAAAAAAAAAATCTTATCGTAACTAAATTAAACTTAAAATTTTCAAATTATACCACGAACTACGTCCGACTTTTACGGTTCGCCGGAAGTAAAGCTCTAGCGATATTAGAACGCGAGATAATAGGTACGGAAATGATCAAATTTCAATAAGTTATTTTTAAACGCGATTCGCAAATTTTTCGCGTTATAATTATCAAAATTACATCATGAACTAAAGATTTCAGTTCAAATTTAAGTGAAAACCGCGAACTTATAGCGTTTGTGGTTCGCTTGGTAATAGGTATTGCCAAGAATCCATTCAGGTTCCATAAGAATATGGGAGGGCCGCGA
The DNA here is from genome assembly GCA_963920705.1 of Odiellus spinosus. NCBI lineage: Eukaryota > Metazoa > Arthropoda > Arachnida > Opiliones > Phalangiidae > Odiellus > Odiellus spinosus. Next base: position 14,229,786 of record OY987232.1, on the reverse strand, counting down.
TTCAATAACCATCCTCCCAAACTTTGTAGCAAAAGTTCGTCCGCTTCGAATCGATTTTTCAAGTAAATCACTCCTGACAATATATTATTAACCCGCGCCACTAACGACCTTGACATAATATTTTGGGTAATAAAAATGGAGCCGACCGAAAAAAGATCTAAGCGTACAAATGTTGCGAAAATTGCGGACGAACTTTTGTTACAAAGTTTGGGAGGATGGTACCAGAGGCTAAAGCTATGCTCCCATATTCTTATGGAACCTGAATGGATTCTTGCTACTGCCTTAAGATATAAGAAATATAATGAAAAACTATAATTAAGAAATAAAATGAAGACATGAAAATATTTGTTAAAGCAAAAGCTATACATTTTTATTCAAAGATTGTTTTCTCTCGAAGGCTTTACATTGGATACCAATATGTCTCAGCTTTTCTCCATTCTGACAATTCCTCTTGAACAGAAAACTTCTAAGAAAATATTCAGAATAAAATAGAACCAAAAATTCGATTATCTTTAAGTTATCATTAGATTTTTTATTTTACCGATTTTTTTTACTAATCTTATTATTATTTTTTTGGGGCTCTGGGCCCTGAATCTTATGAAACAGCCGTTGTACCGAATTTAACTGAGGTAAAAAAAAATCAATCGTAAAGGAAAAAAAAATGAAATAAAAGTATGCTTAGGAATAAAACTTCATTGGGCCTAGAATAACAATAGAGAGAAAAAAAATCATGGATTAATTAATAGGTACCCTAAGGATTGACCCAACCTATATTTGAAAATGAAGTTCTAAGCGTCAGCCACCGTAAAAACCACACCCTTTAAAGGGAGAATGCAACCTAACAACAAGTGATTTTTTTTATCGATTCCTTATCGTTTAAATTGGCCTAATCTACAAGTAAAAAAATTTATAAACAAATATTAAACTAGAAATAAATTTAAAACTTACCCTGAAAATAGGCTTAGCTGGATTCATCCAAGGACTATCGATCAGTGTCATTGGTGATGTAATTATAACAAGAATCCATTCAGGTTCCATAAGAATATGGGAGCATAGCTTTAGCCTCTGGTATCATCCTCCCAAACTTTGTAACAAAAGTTCGTCCGCAATTTTCGCTACATTTGTACGCTTAGATCTTTTTTCGGTCGGCTCCATTTTTATTACCCAAAATATTATGTCAAGGTCGTTAGTGGCGCGGGTTAATAATAGATGTCAGGAGCGATTTACTTGAAAAATCGATTCGAAGCGGACGAACTTTTGCTACAAAGTTTGGGAGGATGGTTATTGAATCGCGGCCCTCCCATATTCTTATGGAACCTGAATGGATTCTTGATTATAATAATTACAACTAGAGAGATTAGCGAATCTTGTTTAAACATAACTTCTTACCAGTCATCTCACGTTTTAATATCGCTAGATTCTTCAACTTCTGACGAACCGTAATTCGAGGTATAATTTGACATTTTTAAATTAAATTTTTCTCTAGTTACGATAAGAAATGTATATTATAACGGTGTTTTACGCGTAAACTCGAAGATGTCACCACAATAGAGCCTATTATCCGAGACCCGTCACCGTCTGACCTACAGCATGCCCACCCGCTCCCGCGAGAGGCGGGATACTGGGGAAAGGAGAGAGTTGAGTAGACTGGGAAATAAATCATTCTCAAATAATCCTTACCCCAAGGAAAATTAGGATCCCTATTATGAAAATCCGTGTCATCTTGTGTTTTTTCAACGTATTACTAAATAACCCTAAATGTAAGTGAAGGTCCACTGTTCTTAAGGACCAGTTAAGATGGTGATACCGAAAATATTGTGGAGATATATTTTCAATTCCAATAGTTGATATTCTAAAAGAACTTCTGGGTTTGACATCTTGTTCGAATTTTGCTAACTACGTCACGAAATCACGTGGCGTCAAGGTTATTTCCGTTTTCGTAAAACGCTAGGGGTCAGATGGCTCAGAAGTCACTCGGGAGAGACCCGACCTTGAGAGTTGACACGGATATAGAAAAAATAAGCTTAAGAAATGCTCGGTGCTCACGAGCGCTATGAGTTTTACAAGATAAGACGTCGACGGCAACGTAAGCTCCTCCTCTTATATGATAGCAACTATTTGCACTTCAAGGTCGGATGAAAGGAAACCCCCCCATGGAATAGGTCCGTTTCTTCCGGCATCAGGAAAGTTTTTAACCCAATTGAAATGTGGTACTATGTCTTTAACAATTAGCTAACAAGCTGGAAAAATCGAGCGAGCTCTTCTTCGCTACACTCGAACTCTTTTGAACAGCGGTAGGTGGCAGATGTCCGATATTAAAACGAAGATCAATTCCCTCATCAATAATGAAAAATAACTTGTCGACATCTGTCCCGAACCTTCCTCTTTAGATCTTTAGTATACACGTACTTACGCGAGAGCTTTCGGAAAAAGTTGAGAAAATTGATTCACCAAAACGCTTTGAAAACTCTTAAATAACGAGCCGTGTACTTTCCCACCACTTCTATGCATTATCAATGTTATTCCAACTATGCCTATAAGAGGAACTTACAAATTCGTTAGAACAGTTTCTTTGTTTTTTGTTTTGCCCCACTTTAACCAAACTATAAGATCCTAACGTGGAAAATACTTGTACATCATACAATTAGCCCAATACTTTTAAGGGCTCTATCAGAAGCCGATGAAACCCTCCTTTGAAGTCTACTACTCCAATGTTCCATATAGCGCTCTACTCTGTATGGGTAAAATTCCCTATTTTACGAGTTAGAAGGGGTCCTACTTCATCCCCCCTGTCTACGGAAAATTGGAAATTCTCTCTCTCCACAAACGACGACGTTTTTTTGACGAACTCCAAGGCTGCTAGAGATATTCGCTCGACGAACTCCCCCTCCGAAAACATCTACCGTTAGGAGGCGTACGAATCGCGCCTTTTGAGAATAACCCATACAGAGAGGGGTAGACAAGACCCGGGAGTAATAGACTTCAAAGGAGGTTTTCATCGGCTTCTGCTTGTATTCCGACATTATGATTTTTAGTTTTAAAGGGAACCCTTTTTGGTGAATTACCCATTGACTAACTGCTTAAATTTCACAGAAATCGGGTGTCCGCGTGAAATTAACAGGGAGCGATTTTAAAGCTTCTTAAAGCAGAGTTATATATTTAGTTTCTGTATTTCTAACACCAAGAATCCATTCAGGTTCCATAATAATATGGGAGGGCCGCGATTCAATAACCATCCTCCCAAACTTTGTAGCAAAAGTTCGTCCGCTTCGAATCAATTTTTCAAGTAAATCGCTCCTGATATCTATTATTAACCCGCGCCACTAACGACCTAGACATAATATTTTGGGTAATAAAAATGGAGCCGACCGAAAAAAGATCTAAGCGTACAAATGTTGCGAAAATTGCGGGCGAACTTTTGTTACAAAGTTTGGGAGGATGGTACCAGAGGCTAAAGCTATGCTCCCATATTCTTATGGAACCTGAATGGATTCTTGCAAACACTATTTTTGGTTTTAAATACACTCAGCTAGGGAAATTTAGCAAAATAATAGAAAACCTAGAAAATATATCAGAAAAAAATCATTTTCGAAATCTTGAACGAGTCTTATGTTCAGACTAAAATAGATTTTCAACAGCGGTAGGAAATAAATTTCGCTGCAAAAATGGCCCCGTGAAATAAGCCACATTATACGCTGGAGGGCAATAGATTTAAAGAGGAAAGGATTCGGCCAGGCAAAATGATGGATGAGCCGCCACGGATTTTGTGTCAACGATTCGAGTAGAAAAGGTCTTCTTATACTTCGGTTCAAAAACAGTTTGCATTGTAGTTAAAGCCTAGGTCGATTAATACATTATGTTAATGCTTATTGAACAAAACAAATAGTTTAGAAAACCATTCTTATTCGGAAGTATCTGTACAGTAAGAGATGAGATGCTGCCCGTTTTTTAAACTTCTTAAAGGGCTACTATATCTGTAAACAAGATATTCTACTTAAATAGTTTGCGTAAAACATCAAAACTTGCCTGTAGCTGTAATATACAGGGTGTTATGAAGGAGCCCAGAAGCCGATGAAACCCTCCTTTGAAGTCTACTACTCTAATGTTCCATATAGCGCTCCTCTCTGTATGGGTAAAATTCCCAATTTTACGAGATCGGAGGGGTCCTACTTCATCCCCCCTGTCTACGGAAAATTGGAAATTCTCTCTCTCCACAAACGACGACGTTTTTTTGACAAACTCCAAGGCTGCTAGAGATATTCGCTCGACGAACTCCCGCTCCGAAAATATCTACCGTTAGGAGGCGTACGAATCGCGATTTTTGAAACTAACCCATACAGAGAGGGGTAGACAAGACCAGGGAGTAATAGACTTCAAAGGAGGGTTTCATCGGCTTCTGCCGAGCCACAGTGGGTTCTACGGGTCGTACGGGCCGTTTAAGGGTTACGAAATGAATCATGCTCGGATGACCCCAAATGGTACATTAATAAACGTATACTCAATGATAAAATACGATATTTGAACAATCGAAATTGATTAAAAATAAGTTGTTTTGAAAGTATATAGTATCACTTTAAGTTGAAAAAGACGCTTGTCTGGGACTGAGCGCAGTCCACGTCCGCCTCCAATCTTTTCGACACTCCCATGTAGGTTTTTTTCCAATCAGGAAAAGCAAACGCTTCCTTATAAAAAATAAAACCGCTTTAAAACAAGGAAACAAGTACTCCTTAATCGTGTTTCTCAATATAAACAATGAACACCAATCTTAATAGATTAAGAATTTAAATTAAAATGATGAACAAAACCTGGCCTTCATAAGCGTCTTTTAATGTCAAACTGTTACAAAAGCAGTAAATAACAACCGTACGTTTGCTACGGCCATTGGGGTACGAATATAATGATGAATTATCACAATAGATGGCGCGCCTGCGCCTCACTCTATCTCTCGCTTTCGTACCTATCCACGTATTACACCCGTTGCTACGGGAAACGCGTCTAGTCTCGAAGCGCGAGGGGCGGGGTTATCTCCGAGTTTGTCTCTCTCGTCATAGCTTAGCCAATCAGAATAGGATCGGAATGGGAACCAGGATAGCGACATCTCTTAACAGATCGGCGCGTAAAGAGTGTACTCGGATGGCGCGCTGCACCTGCAAGTTCCTTAATTTCGAATTCGTCTATTTGTCTCATTTATCTCTCCGACTTAGATTTCATGATTACGTAAGTTTCAGCACCGAAATATTTTGGTGTGGACCTAAAACTGGACATAGTCACGCAACGTAGAAGTTGAAGTAAGACTGCCAACGATTCTCCGCCGCCGGTCAACAATGACGCAAGCGACTGGAAAAAAAAAGTCATGGGAAAAAGGGGTAGTAACAGAAGCCGATGAAACCCTCCTTTGAAGTCTATTACTCCCGGGTCTTGTCTATCCCTCTCTATATGGGTTAGTCTCAAAAATCGCGATTCGTACGCCTCATAACGGTAGATATTTTCGGAGCGGGAGTTCGTTGAGCGAATATCTCTAGCAACCTTGGAGTTAGTCAACCAAACGTCGTCGTATGTGGAGAGAGAGAATTTCCAATTTTCCGTAGACAGGGGGTATGAAGTAGGACCCCTCCGAGCTCGTAAAATTTGGGAATTTTACCCATACCAGAAGCCGATGAAACCCTCCTTTGAAGTCTACTACTCTAATGTTCCATATAGCGCTCCTCTATGTATGGGTAAAATTCCCAATTTTACGAGATCGGAGGGGTCCTATTTCATACCCCTGTCTACGGAAAATTGGAAATTCTCTCTCTCCACAATTGACGACGTTTTTTTGACGAACTCCAAGGCTGCTAGAGATATTCGCTCGACGAACTCCCGCTCCGAAAATATCTACCGTTAGGAGGCGTACGAATCGCGCTTTTTTAAACTAACCCATACAGAGAGGGGTAGACAAGACCCGGGAGTAATAGACTTCAAAGGAGGGGTTCATCGGCTTCTGGTTATTCTCAAAAGGCGCGATTCGTACGCCTCCTAACGGTAGATGTTTTCGGAGCCGGAGTTCCTCCAGCGAATATCTCTAGCAAACTTGGACTTCGTCAACCAAACGTCGTCGTATGTGGAGAGAGAGATTTTCCAATTTTCCGTAGACCGGGGGTATGAAGTAGGACCCCTCCGATCTCGTAAAATTGGAAATTTTACCCATACAGAGAGGAGCGCTATATGGAACATTAGAGTAGTAGACTTCAAAGAAGGGTTTCATCGGCTTCTGGTAGTATGGATGATAAGAAGGATGATACTTTTAAGTTTATCGAATTTATAGTCCACGTTGCTTTGGATTTTATTTGAAAAGAGATTTTCCACCACGGTATGTTTACTAAAATTCGATTGGACCAAGGATTTAATATGGATTTTGTGGGATAGTTGAAAAAGGCTTAAGGGCTATTGATATCGGTGCCTTCTCGACCGGGTGCTTCTCAGTAATTTATTTTATTATTTTTTTTTTTTTGAGTGGATTTGTCTGGTTTTACGAATGGTAAAAACGAATTAGAGATAGAGAAATAAACTTTGAAAGCTGCCAAACTAGATAAAGTATGATTATGGGTTGCTGGGTTCTTCGCGGTCACAATTGACGAATTCGAAATTGAAGAGGAACTTGCAGAGGTAGGGCGCCATTGGGGTACACTTTTTACGCGTGATCTGTTAAGAGATGTCGCTATCGTAGTTCCTATTCTGATTGGCTAAGCTATGAGGAGAGAGACAAACTAGGCGGTAACTCCTCCCCTCGCGCTTCGAAACTTATTTCAAGGTCGATGATATATTTAATTTTATTCAAATTTTACCAAACTTTAGAAATTAATTTAAACAACAAAAACGCGTCTGGAATACTTTTTTTATTCACGGTAGTAAATAAAAAATGAGAGTTGACTATCACGGGGTGGCAGTTTTGATCATGGGTTCTATGGGGTGGTAATGTTAATTTTCCTTCGACGGACATTTCCCCGGATATTCTCCCGGCAATTGAAAGGCGGTATAGCCGCAGACCTATGCCAGCGACACCCCGCAAAGGGGTGTGATAAGACTCCGCTGTTTCGGAAGCTCACAGCGGCAGATAAGAAATCGTGAATATCGGGGTGGCAGTTTTGGTCTTGGGTGCTATGGAGTGGCAATGCTAATTTGGCTTCGACGGGTAAGAGCGTCGATTTAACGTCGGGTAGAGAAGAACGTTCACCCCGTGGAGAGCTGCCCTTGGTTCTACGTATAGAGGGTGTGATAAGACGCCGTAGTTTCGGAAGCTTACAACGGCAGATAAGAAATCTGGAATATCACTAGTTCCAAATGCTTATCAGCGTTCGAGTTCGGTGTTTATCTTTTGAAATAGAGCTAATAGGGAAAGAAGGCTGCTATGATTAAACGAATTATTTATTCTTAAAGTCTTAAAACAGAGGAGAGGGCGAAAGGGTGTCATCCCGCGACGTGTGGGTAATTAACCGCGCGCGTTTTAAATTAGAATCGGTAGACTGACGGGAAAACCGAAATATTTCACGTCGGAAATTCTTGTAGGCTTAACCGGTATTATATTTTAGGCTTATATATAAATGAAAAGTGATTGGTGATAAGTGTTTTCAAGAGGTAATGTAAACAAGCGCTAGTATAAAAGGTCTCGACGATGAGTCTGGGTGAACATATTCGCTACGTAAGTAACCGTTTTCACACGGAGAATTAACCGTATTCCGAAAGGCTGTTAATTCTGATGGCGAAGACATGTATTCTCGAAGCTAGCTTCCTGCGGGCTAATGGCGAGTACATAATAAAGGAATTGGCGTACTACATCGTGGAAACGGGAGAGAATGGAGTCTTCTCCTTTAAACCGCCATTTCGGTACAACGAGCTCAGCTACAAAGACAGGCGTTTGAACGGATGGATTACCCGTAATATAGGAGGGATGTTTTGGTGCGACGGAGAATATAATTACAAGGACTTCGAAGATATTTTAAGGGGTCTTTTACAAAAAGCAAACGTGTTTTGGACGAAGGGACTCGATAAGTCAATTTTCCTGTCGAGATATCTCGGTCATGACGTAGGAAATGCTGAGTCACTTGGCTGCCCTAAATTTACGAGAGAACCGATATTTGATTATTGTAAATACCACAAAAATAACGCCCAGTGTTGCTCTTTTAAAGCTTATAAATTAAATTTGTGGTTTAAAAAACAAAGTTAAGTGTTTGTATATAAATAAATAAAATTCGATTCGCACTCTTACTGATTTCTCAATTTAGTATAAAATACAAACGAACTTACTTTAAGTGTTTACCAATGATATACTTAGAAAAACTACCCATATATTAGAGTACTTCAGTTATCGTTCGCGAACGATTTTATTTGGTATAAAAAGGAACGGTATAGATTGGAAATATTATTCTCTCGTTGGTCCCTTCTCATAGTAACTATGGATGCTAAGAACCCCCTCCCAACCATCTGCAGTTTGTTGTATACCGCCACCCTAGGATTAATATCACAGAACCTTGAATTAACATTCAAGGTTTTTATGATAATAATCCAAAAATATCATAAGCGCTGGCATAACGGGATCTACCCCAACGAAGCTACAGGACAAATCAGGGTGGATCTCCCATATAACGCGAATCTGGAGAACGTGCGGACTAACGGCCTAAAAGGAAGTCAAAAATTTATATCCGTAAGATTATTTTTTAAAAATTACTATGCTAGTTGGGTACTTTAAATTATTATTAAGTTTATTCATTAATATGTCTTTATCAGGTAAAAAAAATCGATATCCCGGTCGAAGGTGAAGCAGAGGTGGCTGACATCCTGAGTTCTCTAGGGATCGAGGTTAATATCTCCAAGCAGGGTGTTCCGATTCCCGCCTCCACCCAGTTGTCAATCCCTGCGGCGATACCCATCCCACAACAAGAACCCATTCCGACAACGTCACAGGCTCTGGACCTCGTACAACTGTTGAAAGACAACAACGGTGTTCAAACGTCTTCCACGATCACCCCGCAGGTGATATCTCAAATCAGGGAACCAGATGTCCCCAGTCTCGAGAATTTGATCGTTCCAGACTCTGCTCAGCCTCGCACTGGGGTTTTAGCGTCATCGGGGACCTCAAAAATCCTCGAATCTAATCCTCGGAAAAGATCTAAATCCGCGGATAAGGTTTTGATTAAAAAGAGAGCCCGGAAATCTAAGCCTGTTATCGAGACGGATGATTTACAGCATTTAATCAGCCTGGAACAGATCTGCCAATCGATCTTGGATGACCCCGAGGGTGATTAAAAAAAAAATAATAATAAAAATAAAAAAAATAAAAAAAATAAAAAATAAAAAAATAAAAAAAAATATATATATATATGTATATTAAAATATTTTCAGTAAAGAATAAACAAAATGAATAAAGTTTTCCTTTAATATCTATCTCTTCTCTCGAGTATATTCGAGAATTTCAAGTTTACTGATAAACGAGGGCTGATATATAAACCCACCCAGAATTTTTTGTTTCATTATGGACTACAACATCGTAAAACTAGTAAGTACTTTATAAAAATATGTTTCCCTGTGGGGTTTGCGGCTGTGAATTTAGGAGAAAAGATGTGTTAACGAGACATGTTCGCGAACAACATGAGGGGGTCAAATACACTTGTGATACATGTGGAAAACTTTTCGCGCGTAAAACACATTTAACGCGACATTCCCGGATACATAGAAATTCTCCTGTTACCCAACCTGTAAACGACGCTTCGTCAACCGAAAACCTATCTACGTTGCCCGAGAATGGTTCCATGCCGTCCGAGGATGAACCCACACCTCTTGAAAAGGATGCAATTCGCCCTGAGGAGATTCTCGTCCCTGTCGAGAATGATTTTGCCTCCGGTGCGGAGGAAATGTTAGCCTTAGGGGATGCGATTCTAAGTGCTAGATTCACCCCACCTGATTGTCAGACGGACCTTGAACAATTTATGACCCCGCTCATCCCTAGTTTAATCAGATATTTGGAGCAACAGCTTATTAAAAGAAAGGGAATTAAATGGAATATTATAATAAGAGTCCGCTATATTAAAGTACTACCCAACGGTGATGAGATGGAGCACATCCCGTACCTACGAAGTAGAACTCAGACTACACTCTTAGCGGATGAACTCGAAAATCAGATCAACGGGTGCGTTCAAACCATTTCTAATCAGATGCAAGAATTCCAGGAGCTAGGGAGCAATTGGGTGGTAGATAGAATTCTATACCTCCAAGTGGATGTTATCAAGTATCTACCCCTTGTCGCAGGCTCCTACATAAACACCCCCGAGGGGGTTATAGAAACAAAAAGCGTTCTCAACATAAAATCGAACGATGGGATGTGTTTTAAATGGGCCTGCTTAGCCCATCTTCATCCTGTTGAATTGAACGCCAATCGTGTCTCCGGATATAAACAATATGAGAACGAATTAGACTGTTCGGAAATAAGCTTCCCCTTTTTACTCCACAATATGAAATTAAAAAAATTTGAAGTTAAAAACAATCTCTCGATTAACGTGTTTGCTTGGGAGGGAGGAGTCTTCCCCCGCTACGTCAGTGAACAGATAGTAAGCGAGGAAAGGGAGATTGATCTCCTGCTTCTGACTGAAAAAGATAAAAAACATTACTGCCTTATACGAAGCCTAAGTCGACTTCTGTCGCATTTTACCAACCACAACGGAAAAATATATATATGTAGAAGATGCCTACATAGGTATTCCGGGGCAAACGCCAAAAAAAATCACGCCGAACATAAAAAACATTGCTCCATCCACGCACCCCAACGAATTGAGATGCCCCTCAAAAAGCCTGTTCTATATTTTGAAAAATTCGAGTGGATGCAGAAGGTAAATTATTTTCTAAATTCTAGTCGGTTTCCCTATCTTACACGCTATTCGTTTAGTGTCCGTTCGTTATTTACGCCGACTTTGAGAGCATTTTAAACCGTTATCAAACTTGTTCAAATAACTCGACTCTTTCCTCCACCACAAAACTCGCCGAGCATGTCGCCTGTGGGTTCAGCTACGTAGTAATCGGACAAGATGGTAAGTCTCTGGCTTCTTGACGTCGACCTAGTTTCTAACCAATTTCACCAGGTAAGCCCCGGCTACCTGTCACGTATCGTGGGATAGACGCTGTCGAGGTGTTTCTTGAGAGTTTACTAATGGAGGAGGAAAATATATTGGAGATTCTACAAAAGAACATTCCAATGGACTTAACCCCGAATGAATTAGAAGCCAGTAGAAAATCAACACACTGCTATATATGTACTGGAATTTTGACGACAGAGGATTACGGGGTGAACGACCATTGCCATCTAACAGATGAGTTTTAAAATTATTTAGCTTATTAGTTCTGTATTTCATTATCCTTCATTTTAAGTAGTTTTCGGGGTCGCGCTCATAACAGCTGTAACCTCAAGATGCGGATGGACAAAAAAATACCTGTTGTTCTTCACAATATGTCCAAGTAAATATCTCCAATCCCATTATAAGTACTGATTATTTTTATAATCTTCACCCTCTCTTTAAAGCTACGATTCGCATCTGATCCTACAGAAGATGGGTATTTTCAAGGAGCAGAATATAGAGGTCATCCCAAATAACTCCGAACGATATATCTGCATCGGATTTAGCTGTCTACAATTTATAGATTCAATGAGATTTATGCCAGCCTCGCTCGACACCCTGGTTCAAAATTTGGCTCAGGACGGGATCAACAAATTTAGCATCCTCGCTGCATCGTATAACCCTGAGCAAGTATGTTTAGCTCTCAAGAAGCTGTCATACCCCTATGACTATATGGACTCGATGGCACGGTTTGAGGAGACTCAATTACCACCTAAAGAAGCTTTTTATAATATTCTAACTGACGAGCATATATCCGATGAAAATTACCAACACACTCGGGATGTTTGGGAGAAATTTGAAATAAAAAATCTAGGAGATCTTCACGACACATACGTTCAAATTGATACGCTACAGTTGGCGTGTGTTTTCGAGGAATTTAGAACCATGTGTTTGGATTATTATCGCTTAGACCCTGCACATTCATACACAGGACCAGGATTAGCCTGGGAAGCCGCCCTCCTGAAGACAGGTGTAAAATTAGATTTGCTGTTGGATCCGGATATACATCTCTTTATCGGTAGTTTCATTTATATTTATTTTTAATACTTGACATTAATGTTTTCCTGTATTGTAGAACGTGGGATTAGAGGTGGTGTATCTCTGATAAGCAATCGATACGCCGAAGCTAATAACAAATATCTCCCCGATCACGACGAATCCAAACCTAGCAACTATATCGTATATTTAGACATAAACAATTTATATGGTAAATATAATAATTGGAAATCTTCAATAATTTCATGCTCATTTTTTTTTTTTTTTTTTTTTTTTTTTTTTTTTATAATAAGGCAAAGTTATGAAGGACTACCTCCCGATGAACAACTTCGGGTGGATCGACCCCGATAGTGATCTTCTGGCCTACACACTGAAGTATATTTTGGATCTGCCAGACGATTCACCATATGGATTCATCCTAGAGGTTGATTTGGACTACCCGGAGGAGCTACACAACACACATAATTGTTTCCCTCTCGCACCGGAAACGAGGAAAATAACGATCGACATGTTTTCCCCGACCTACAAATTGCTAATGACGAAGAACGGCCTTCCCTTAAAAGACACACTACCTAAACTCCTACCGACCTTAAATAACAAGTCGAACTACGTTACACATTATAGGAATCTTAAATATTATATCTCTCAGGGTTTGAAATTAAAAAAAGTACATAGAGTACTATCGTTCGGTCAAGGACCTTGGCTTAGTCCATACATTGATTTCAACACGGAAAAGAGGAAGATCGCCACTACAGAATTTCAACGGGATTTTTTTAAGCTGATGAACAACAGGTATAAAGCGCACGGAATTAATTCAATTATTTTTATTAATCTCTGTAATACATTAGCGTTTTCGGTAAAACGATGGAGAATTTGCGAAATAGAATTGATTTCACCCTCGTGCAGACAGCTGAAAAAGCAATCAAAAAAGCATCGTCGCCCGCCTTTCAAAAGTTCATTGTGTACCATAATGAATTGGTCGGGATTCAACGAGCTAAATCATTTCTTTATCTAAATAGACCCATATTCACGGGCTTCTCGATTTTAGATCTCGCCAAGTTATTTCTGTATAAATTCCACTATGACTTTATCAAGGAGAAATACGGCGGTAACGCGGTACTACAGTTTACTGATACGGGTATTAGTTTATCTTTCACACTATTTGCCGCATACTAACTTTTTCATTCATAGATAGCTTAATGTACGATATAAAAACCGAGGACGTGTACGCCGACTTCAAAAAGCATGGCGATCGGTTTGATTTCTCGGGCTACCCAAAATCGCACAACCTTTTCAGCGACACCAATAAGAAGGTTCTGGGTAAAATGAAAGACGAGATGAATGGTGGGATTATAAAAGGTGATTTTTGTGGATAAGTTTCTGTATTAAATATGTGCTAATGTATTTTTCTATCTCTATTAGAATTCGTCGGACTTCGACCGAAACTTTATTCCATTTTATCTGAGGTGGGGGAGAAGAAGACTGCAAAGGGGATCTGTCGCCGTGTTGTGAAACGTTCTATCCACCACTCAGATTACCGTGAATGCTTATTCGGTGAGGCTGAGACATCCTGCGTTATGAAAAGGATTGTCAGCGACAAGCACAACCTATACACAGTTAGCCAAAGAAAGAAGGCGCTATCCGCCTGCGATAACAAGAAATACATTCTTCCTGGGGGGATACGAACCCTATCATACGGTCATCGTTTAATAAAAAAATTTAACGACCGAGTTAGGGAAATTAAATAAATAAAAATAATAAAGTTGGAATAAAAAATAAGTATTGAAGATTGTTGATATGAAATTAAATAAATTATAATTTTATTGAATATCTTTTGTACATAAATTCTTTTATCATATTGTCGTTAGAAATTGTGTTCTTAGAAAACCTGGATATAATGTTGTACATTTTAACACCGCGACATCTATTGAGACTGAAATATATCGAATACCCCCCACAGGTCCAACTCTTATTCCCTTGTAACTGCAAAGAATTATACGAAATCATTCGACTATTTTTCTCCGCGAATTCATTAAATTTAAACACGTCGGGAGGGTTTCCATAACTTTCAAAAAACTCTAAGTTTTTCGAGCTAGTAAAATACATAAGACACCAATGTTCTCCGTCCTCGCTAGATGATGCGGTATTTACGATAAAAAGCGATGGGAATGATTGCACGGTTTTTGGTAGAGTATTTGCCGCGAACACACCACGAAAAATATCCCTGGTGTATTTATCGTTCTCCAATATGTTCTTTATTTGCGTAGTGTCCATTCTAATCAACGACGATAACGGTTCTGTTCTTATCAATTTCAATGAGCGACTGAAATTCAGCGTAAACAATTACAGCCACAGTCTCCGTAAGAGGGGCGGCGAATTTTAATTCAAGTCTTAAATTCCCGTTTTTAACCAAATGGAAATGGGAAGCGTTTGAAGTCAAATCCACTGTGAGATCGAAGCAATAAAGGCAGTTACCGCCGGCAAAATCATCCCGACTTATTTGATTACCCTCGTCAAGTTGGAACTGCCCGGTCATTAGAGTTAGATTATTATACGCCTGGATAAAACTATTCTGACCGAAATTTGGAGTAAGTGGTTTGTGGGGGACGCTACTCCCGTCGATAGACAGCCCAATATGATTTAAATTAAAATTTTGAAAGTTAAACGGACATAACTTTAGTTCCCCTAAGTAGGCGCTTTGCGAGACTAGGCCGATAACAATTTTCTTGGGGGTTGAGCCTGTGAAAAGGTGATCTTGAACTACGCTCATATTTCCCGTAGGTATAGAGAAAGACGTACACTCTGTTCTATTAATTGGATATTTCGCTCTAGCTACCTGCATCACTTTGGCGTGTGCGAGACCGATTTCGGGGATAAGCTTCATTTTTCTGATATACAGCGCGGCGGACTTAATTTCAACGCGACCCGTTACATCACCGTGTAGACAGAAATCGAAGTTCGGCTTCCCGAAAACGAATTTCAAATCTACTAGATTTAGTAGATATCGCGGTTGTTGACATAAATCCAGATGCAAACCACCGATCATATCAATTACACCACTCTGGGCAAATTTAGCTCTTTTTTGAAACCCTTCGTTAGCGTTAAAATTATCGAAAAATTCCGCTGTATCCCGATAATATAGAGAGCTCGTCAGATGGCTATTTTTAGCCGGATCCCCGTATGTTAACAGCGTTTGAATCATACTTTTATATGGATAATTTTGAGCCGAGGGTGTAACGGACTTCTCGTTTAAATACAGGTGAACCTCGGGGAACATACTATGTAGAAATAAATTGGTTGGAGCCAGATTATCCATCAGGGTCGCTACAGTACCGTCAGCGGCAAAAACCGTAGCTAGCGGGTGGGAGCCGCTGCTTTTCTTAATTTCCACTTGAACGTGCAGCAGAGTTTTTGATAGATCGACGTAAGTCTCGGAGTTCCCGTTGATGTGGAATGTTAAAGATGAATTATTCGAAATACTTGATATTGGATTATGCTCAACCCATTCTCCTGATATGACACTCGTCTGGGTCATAGGTACTTCGAATAGGTTGAGTTCGGAATTTACGCAGCTATTCGAGTGGGGGTGTAGCAAAGCCATTTCTATCTTGAAAAAATATCCGAAGGAGAGGGGAATCGTCGAGGTGCTCTCTTCTTCCTAGCCTTCCTTAATGTGGTCGGGGATTTTTTGGCACGCTTCTTTTTAAGTCCCGAACCTATCATATCTTGGATGGCTTCGGAGGCGGCGGAAATAGTTTCTTTCCCTGCCATTTTCGAGCGGGATCTTAACGACGCTTTCACAGGTATACCACTCGCGACATCACCCACGACCTTCCCTCCTGTATTTAATAATTTCTTCCCCAAGTACGATAAACCCTTTTTAAGTAACGGCATAGCGCTGCGAAAGGCGGACGCTAAAATGTTACCCAAACCATAACCCCTTTGTACGCTTATGCCCTGATATACAGGAATCGAACCGTATCCGGCCTGATTTAAAAATAAATTTTCATATTCCTCCACGGTATGGTATACCGGCGTCCTCATGATGTTGACAGTACGTTTATCTCTATACGAGTGACCGCTGATAGAGGGGTGTCTTACTATTATAGCCGAAACCAGGATCTCAGAGGTCTGAAATGCAGAGTCGCGTGAATCTTACCACGCTCGAATTGAACAGGGTTTCCGAGGTCATCCATAATATTTATTTCGATTGTCTGTATTTGGTGTGACGCCACGGGAATATAGTGCGGTCGTGTAAATATAGCGTCTATCGTCTCGCCGTCCTGTCCCCTAACACTAATTAATCTAAGAAGTGGAACGTTACGATCCCCCACGATTGTTTTCTCAGCGACGTCTGAGTATACGAACAGGGAATGTAAGGACGCGTTCATGTCAATCGCATACGGTGCCCTTGCAGAAGATTCTATCCTTATAACCTCCCCCGTATCTTCGCGGGTGAAGCCCAACATATTAGCAATGTGGGTGGGTATGTCCAATTTAACCCCATCTTTTAGCTCGACGGAAACACGTTTACTGAGCACCTCGTAACTGAACGTCACCCCGTTCCCACTACTAAGTTCAATCATCTCCAGAAGTTCGTGAACCGTGTTATAATTTCCAGGTGGAATCTGAATTAACCGCTGAAATTTGAATCCTGGGTCCCCGGGTTTACCTTCAGTCCAACTACGTATGAAGTACTCTTGCTTTACGTTGTTCCAACTATGGGGGTAGGATAACTCTGAAAGGCCTACTTCGTAGGGTCCCGAAAATTTCACTATTTCCGGGAGATAGGTTCGGAATTTGCTGACGGTATTATTGGGGAAGTAATTCATCGATGAATCTGAGGGGAGCGTGATATAGAAACTGCTCATTGTAGATCAACTTCTCTAACCCAATCGTTAAAACGAGAATTATAGCCCAGGAACTTTACAAAAAGGTCAACCGTGTTGTCGGGATTTCTTCTTCTCTTTATTACTTTTTCGATCTTAAACGCGAATGTGGCTAGGTCTTTGTAAACCTTTAGAACCTGCTCGGAGTAAAAAGTTCCTAAAACTGGCTCAGACTTTAAATCCTCGAGCATATATACCGGCGGTTTCCGCGGTAGTCTTTTAACCACCCTGAACAGCTCCTCCGAAAAGTTTGGTTGGTACCCCTTTTCGAAAAGCCGCTTACTCCTACTTATTCGAACAATATCCCCCAACTCCAGCGTGTAGGGAATTGGCATAGTCGGTCTTTGATCTCCGTATAGTATTTCCCAAACTCTTTTGGTGTTTTGTGACGTCACTTCTACCGGTTTGCATTTGATAGCGGAATGGTATGAATTGTTGTAGCTAGAAACCAAATCTTGAAGGACGTCTGTGTATTTTAATGTACCCTTACCCGTAAAATATCGATACATTTTTGTTTGTATTGTACGATTCCATCTCTCGATCACGGCACACTTAATTTCCGAGTGATGGGTATAGAATTTTATTCCCCGTTGTTTCAACTCTTTTTGCACTGCTTGGGCTATAAACTCGGATCCATGATCTGTATTCAAAGAGGCGGGGCTTCTCCCCCGATCGAATATTTGGACCAGCGCCTTGGCGATCGTCTCACCCCTCTTGTTATTGACGGCTTCGATGAACCCCATTTTACTAAAAACGTCAATACAGGATAAAAGATAGCGTTTCCCCTCGTTATGTTTGGAAATACGTTGCACGTCGATTAAATCGGCCTGCCAGAGGGCGTCTACACCACTAGATATAGTTTTATTCCGTTGAAACCGTATTCTTGCGGGCTTATGTAAACCGTATGCATCTTGGTGGGCCAGATATTCTCTGACGTTTTTTATCGTAACATCAAGCCCCCTTTCTCGGGCCGAGCGATATAGCCCTAAAACACTGGCGTACCCTCCAGGATCTGCGACATTATAATAAATACCGTCTAATTTATCCATTTAAAGTGAAATTGTTATTACCGGTCTCGCGAGGGTGTGAGAAGTACTCAAATAAAAAGTCGGATACTTGTATTATAATTATTACTAATAATATTAATAGAGCTGTAAGAGCTTTTGGGGATTTTCTAAAAAAGTTGAGAAGTTGTGTTAACGTAGAAGCGGTCAAAACTTCCGCGCAACCTTCCATGTTAGTGTCTACAATTGAAATAAATGATATCGGTGGAGGGTAAAATGTTTTATTTGCTAAAAATATTATACATAAACCCAAGTCTTCGATCTTGATGGTGGAGTGTTTAAAATAATCGAATTAATAAACGATTTTCTCGCCGGGTTTTTTATGATCTTTTTTGGGACATTATATTTATTTAACATCTTGTAAAACATCTCGAAACCTTCAGGGTTCGTTACACCGCTGCTTTTCCTAACTCCATCGTAAATTAAATCAACTACATTCGTTCCAGTTACAGGATGCCCGGAAATTTCCAGTTCACCCAGTTTGGACCATGTTAAATCCTTTTGCCTCTCGATCCAGTTGTATAGCGTTATCCCGTCATTAACCAGGCTACTGGGTAATCCAGTAGCAATCTCAGCAATCCAGGATGTCTTTTTCTCTGACGGCTTTTCCGTCGCTGTCTTCTCCACGGTTTTTCGATTGGAATTTAGATGTCTTTGGAGAGTTTGGTTATATAGCGCTAATTTGTCTGACCCTGAAATTGTGTTATTCTCTAGGATATTTTTCATATCCCTATCAAGACTAGGTGCTTCGAGCTCCTCCCTTTTTTCTTCCGAAGAGTTTTTTAACCGCTTAAGAACATCCTCCGAAACCAATAACATTTTTCTAGCCATTACTGTGTTTTAATTATATTTATATATTTCGCTAGATGGCCCTGCTTATAGCCGCACCTGTTACAGATCCTAATACCGAGAGCAGGGGTGCCAATAACAGAGGTAAAAAACCACCTTTTTGTACTAGAATTTTTTTCTTTTTAGAAACTGGAATATTTTCTGAAATACTTCGAATAAATTCGCGATGTTTAGCTAGCCGTTTCTTCTCTGCGACTGATAATTTGACATTCCCGCTTAGTATATTTAAACAACATTCCGTCAAAGCTAGAATCTCATCCCTTTTGGCTAGCTGTATTATGGCTCGACGCTGTTTGGTGTTACATACGCATAAAAACTTTAAAAACTCGATATTGTGCTTCAATTTTTCTGATTTATTCATGTCTCATTTAGGTAGAAACACAGCCGCTTCCTCTCCTGGTATGATACCGGTCCGCAGTCTATGTTCATCTGAGGTATTTGGTTTCAGATCGATGAATAAATACCCATATTTTTTAGCTACAGCCTGTTGGAAGGCGTCTATAACGTATTTAGTATTTGTCGGCGATATTTGCTTGGCTAGGGTATAAATACTCGATTTGTCTCTAGGTGTTGCAAAGAGACATATATAGTGGGAGTTTAAATTCAGGGTTCTTATTTCTTTCCCCGGGTAGTATAAGTTTTGCATTAAAATTAAAACACTCGTATTTCGATGATGTGAGCCACGTATGAATAAATTTGTAATGCTTTTATTATTGGCTACTTCACAAAGCAGATCGTCGATAATAACTAAATTTCTAGTCCCAGAGTTCAAATCATTATCATCGAGCAAACCCTCGTGAAATTCTACCGAAGGAACCTTTTCATGGATCCAATTAAATAACTTAGGTTGAAATTCTGTATAGCAATAAATTATTCTTTGTGGACAGGGATTTATAGTTACTTCCTTATGCGCTATAAGATTCGCTACGAAATAGCTTTTCCCGCTCTGAGTACCTGAAATTAGATAAATTGTACGTTTCTATGCGGTTGGTTGTAAATTTATTTGTCCATACTTCCTGCGATCAGACCGGTGAATGGGTGACTCAGACTTAGGTCCATGATTGTAATGAGACCATCTCCGTAGGTACGATAGGTTTTATATTAAAATTAAAAATTAGAGACTCGGTTCGAAAATGAAGGATTGATTTTATTAGGGTGTAACATCTTCAGTTTTCAATAGTAATTTTTTGGAGATACAGGCAATATTACAAAGTATATATTCGCAGAATTGTTCACCCAGAAATGTATTCGATACGAATTCATCCGTGATCTCGGAGTAGCTCATCTTACCCATGGCCGTTGCGTAGTTCATTTCCACCCGGGTATTCCAGTCGTACATCACGCAGTCGTGTTTTGTTTGGGATGGGTGGTCGGTTTCACACCCGTAGCACATTGCGGTGATTGTTTCCGATAACTGCCCGAGTACGCTTTTTTTAATTTTATCATAGACCCGTTTGACTTCTTCCAGGAAGGTTATAACCTCGTCGAATTTCTCCAAGAAAGATCGCCATAGGAGTTTTGAAATGGCAAACCCAACTCTTGTGGGGTATAGTTCGCCGTAATTTGCCCCGCTACCAGGTCGCATCTCTCGTATGTTGAGAATTCTGATGTCTCGAAATTCGGTTAACTCAACTCGCTTCGTTTCAGACCCCTCGAAGAACCAAGCAGGCGGGGCAATTTTCTGATCCTCTAGGAATGACGTGATATCCGCTCGAGCTCGGTATAGCTCCAGGAATTCTGCCTCGGTCAACGTTATTAGGGAACTTCCATTCAGACATCCTAGTTGAATTTCGCAGTTCGGCGTTACCCCAATTCCTTTGAGGGGTGAGATTGGAAATATTTTGGCGGTGAGCCTAAATAGAAAATACCGTTATTCCAAGTCCGGCTATCGTCTAATAAGCTACTTTATATACATACATTTTCAATCCTTTCGCAGTCGATGAGAGAATAAGTAAAAATTTAATTGTATATTTCTTTTATACTACCGGTTGTTTACTTTTCAATTTAAAAAGCCCCTCCTACACGTAACTGCTTGTTTACATTACCTCTTGAAAACACTTATCACTCACTTTTCATTTATATATAAGCCTAAAATATAATACCGGTTAAGCCTACAAGAATTTCCGACGTGAAATATTTCGGTTTTCCCGTCAGTCTACCGATTCTAATTTAAAACGCGCGCGGTTAATTACCCACACGTCGCGGGATGACACCCTTTCGCCCTCTCCTCTGTTTTAAGACTTTAAGAATAAATAATTCGTTTAATCATAGCAGCCTTCTTTCCCTATTAGCTCTATTTCAAAAGATAAACACCGAACTCGAACGCTGATAAGCATTTGGAACTAGTGATATTCCAGATTTCTTATCTGCCGTTGTAAGCTTCCGAAACTACGGCGTCTTATCACACCCTCTATACGTAGAACCAAGGGTAGCTCTCCACGGGGTGAACGTTCTTCTCTACCCGACGTTAAATCGACGCTCTTACCCGTCGAAGCCAAATTAGCATTGCCACTCCATAGCACCCAAGACCAAAACTGCCACCCCGATATTCACGATTTCTTATCTGCCGCTGTGAGCTTCCGAAACAGCGGAGTCTTATCACACCCCTTTGCGGGGTGTCGCTGGCATAGGTCTGCGGCTATACCGCCTTTCAATTGCCGGGAGAATATCCGGGGAAATGTCCGTCGAAGGAAAATTAACATTACCACCCCATAGAACCCATGATCAAAACTGCCACCCCGTGATAGTCAACTCTCATTTTTTATTTACTCACGGTGGTTCCAAAAATAAATTCAAACGCTGTTCCATTTTTAGCTTCAAGTCGAGGCGTCAGACACTCTTGAATTAACTGTACACCCGAGTTCAGCTTTGATAGAGCTCGGAATTCGTATAATTTTTTATTAATTGGATAAAATCTAAATTCTGATGTATATTTTCTGTTTGATTAAAAATAGACTATTTTTCATTCGAGTTAACTTAATCGAAGATAAAGTAAAAAACATATTCCGTTTTTATCAGAAAATGGCCTTATCTTAGAATATTATCCGCGTTATACGTTCGGATAAAAAAAATCCAATTTTCGTGAAAAACAATTAACCAAAAGTTGACTTAAAATCTTAGTTTCGTCGTTTTATTTATATTCTTCGAATTAAAAGTCAATTTGAAATATTTTTCTTATATTTTAGACTAATTCTGGAAACGCGAATGTTTCTTATCCATCGTTATACGTTTGAATACGAGTAATTTGTTCGTAGATAAAGCGCCAAAGGCTTATCTTCGGGTAAACCTTTTAACAATTATACGAATATACAAATTTCAATTTTTAGTTACGAACAATTTTATCCGAAAATAAAATATCTGCAAATATACGAATAACAGAAGATAATGGATATCCGATTCCGAGCTCTAAGCTTTGATAGTGCGCCTGAGTTTGCGAGTGTCTGCCCCCTCGCTCCAAGTTTCCCTTTAATTCAAAAGTAATTTTTAAATTGACCTTAAATGATTTACAGATATATATTTCTCTCGTACGAAACTGACTTTGATTTAGATTGAAATTTTGAGAGATAAAATATAGATATTTCAAGCAAGAGAACAATAATGCATGCCAAGTAACTTAATAATAATAAATAAAAATACAATGAAAATGTTTTTAAATCCAGATTGAAATCTTCCTTCGTTGGTTTTTGCCAGGTCAGAAATTCGAAGGTGGCTTTGCTCTTAATATTCAAATATTCAAAGGGTTGTGATTCAAAAAGAAGCATTATCCTGTGGGGTGACAAACAAGATAGTTTAGGAATAAACTTTTCGCCTAAATTTAAGTCTATAATTTTTAATTGCCAAGTTTCAGGGTTCTGTACTCTAGAATGAAAACCTATCTAGCTGTCGTACGATTATTTTTGCTGAAATTTGCCTTTCAAATTTCTTTGAGATAATTATAATCTTATATTATCCTGTAAAACCTAATATTGTGGCTTGTATGATCCTATATTTTGGATAGAGCTCGGAATTCGTATAATTTTTATTAATTGGATAAAATCTACTAAATTCTGTTGTATCTGTTTGATTAAAAATAGAATATTTTTCATTCGAGTTAATTTATTCGAAGATAAAGTAAGAAACATAATCCATATCCGTTTTTATCCGAAAATGGCAACTTATCTTAGAATATTATCCGCGTTATACGTTCGGATAAAAAAATTCAAAATTTATTTTCGTGAAAAATAACGAATCAAAAGATGATTTTAAAATTTTACTTTCGTCGTTTTATTTATATTCTTCAAATTAAAAGTCAATTTGAAATATTTTTCTTATATTTTAGACTAATTCTGGAAACGTTAATTTTCTTATCCATCGTTATACGTTTGAATACGAGTAATTTATAGATAGATAAAGCGGTGAAGGCTTATCTTCGGGTAAACCTTTTAACAATTATACGAATATCCAAATTTCATTTTTTAATTACAAACAATTTAACCGAAAATAAAATATCTGAAAATATACGAATAACAGAAGATAATGAATCGATCCGATTCCGAGCTCTAGTTTTGGAAAAAATAATCCTATAGTTTGTATTGTTTGAGAAAATTGGTATAAACATGTACTCACGAAAGGTCGTAATTTTCAAGAAACATTTTGCGTGTATTTTGAAACGTTTTGTTAGCGATATAAGCTTTAAATTCGCCACCTAGGCTTGGCGAGAAGTACAAACCACCGCACTGTTCCTTCAGCAACATCTTTGCTTCCACGTCATCTACCAAAATAACCTCGACTAACCATTGAGAGACGTCTCTGTAAAATATCATCGCTTTGTGATTGTTGCACATTTCCAGATAAATGTCGATTGAACCGAAGTCTTCAGTGGCACCGTAATAAGATTCGTCCAGCTTCGAGTACCAACTCGATATTTTACCATCTAACAGTGACTGTAATAGATTCAGAATACAACAAAAAATTAGGGCTAGCAAAAATATACCACGTAGCATAGTACTATTAGCAAGGGTACTGATAAATGTACCGACAGATTCTGATTTGGTGTATTACAGGGTTCGTACACGACCTGGAAAACCTGTAAAAGTCAGGGAATTTAAAAATTGGCCCCAAAGGTCAGGGAAAAGTCAGGGAATTTGGAAAGTGGCCCCAAAGGTCAGTGAAAAGTCAGGGAATTTGGAAAGTGGCCCCAAAGGTCAGGGAAAGTCAGGGAATTTGGAAAGTGGCCCCAAAGGTCAGGGAAAAGTCAGGGAATTTGGAAAGTGGCCTCAAAGGTCAGGGAAAAGTCAGGGAATTTGGAAAGTGGCCCCAAAGGTCAGGGAAAGTCAGGGAATTTGGAAAGTGGCCCCAAAGGTCAGGGAAAGTCAGGGAATTTGGAAAGTGGCCCCAAAGGTCAGGGAAAAGTCAGGGAATTTGGAAAGTGGCCCCAAAGGTCAGGGAAAAGTCAGGGAATTTGGAAAGTGGCCCCAAAGGTCAGGGAAAAGTCAGGGAATTTGGAAAGTGGCCCCAAAGGTCAGGGAAAAGTCAGGGAATTTGGAAAGTGGCCCCAAAGGTCAGGGAAAAGTCAGGGAATTTGGAAAGTGGCCCCAAAGGTCAGGGAAAAGTCAGGGAATTTGGAAAGTGGCCCCAAAGGTCAGGGAAAAGTCGGGGAATTTGGAAAGTGGCCCCAAAGGTCAGGGAAAAGTCAGGGAATTTGGAAAGTGGCCCCAAAGGTCAGGGAAAAGTCAGGGAATTTGGAAAGTGGCCCCAAAGGTCAGGGAAAAGTCAGGGAATTTGGAAAGTGGCCCCAAAGGTCAGGGAAAAGTCAGGGAATTTGGAAAGTGGCCCCAAAGGTCAGGGAAAAGTCAGGGAATTTGGAAAGTGGCCCCAAAGGTCAGAGAAAATAAATATTTTGATGTGTCAAGGAACTGTTTATGATTGGTTTAACAATCAGTTGTAACGTAAATATTTGCCTAAAGATTCAAATTGTTTCTCATATTCTGAGTAAACTATATGGGTTATACCAGAAATCAATGAAACCCTCCTTTGAAGTCTATTACTCCCGGGTCTTGTATGGGTTAGTCTCAAAAATCGCGTAGATATTTTCGGAGCTGGAGTTTGTCCAGTGAATATCTCTAGCAACCTTGGGGTTCGTCAACCAAATGTGGAGAGAGAGAATTTCCAATTTTCCGTAGACAGGGGGGTATGAAGTAGGACCCCTCCGATCTCGTAAAATCGTGAATTTTACCCATACAGAGAGTGGTAGACTTCAAAGGAGGGTTTCATCGGCTTCTGGTTATACCTTTTTTCTGAAGTAGTCATTGGCAAGAGAGTGTTCTATCATCTTAGCACGCAGTGTTTTGTCATCGATTAAATCATAAATGTTATCGATGTAAACGTAGTTCTCACTTAATAGCTCAGAACGCATGAATGATGTCAGAAAAGTGATTATGATCAGCGAACACAGCAACCAAGTCAGGCATATTATCCTTTCAGGCAAACGTCTTTTTATATTAGGGTAAGCTGTAATAAAAATATGAAATTTATTTTATAACAAAATTAAAACACGAAAAACAATTAATTTTGAAACTTACGTTCGGCGAAGAAAACTGACATTGTATCCCATAGATGAATGGTGTAACGATAAATTAAATCTCGGACGCATCGGAACTTGAAGGAAACTTTATATTCGCCATAAACAATCCGACTCAAACACACAATCAAAGCGATTATCAATAACGCCAGTAATATCATATATTTCACCTACACAATTATTATTTATAAAATAAGACCTTTGCCAAACTAAAATATTAAGTTACTTAATCACCGACCTAACCTTATTCTGGGTTAATGGGAGAATGAAAGGCCGAAACAACCTATTTTTAATCGATTAAGAATGCTAAAATAATGAGAAAAATAATAATATAACTCACCAAAAATATTTCCTTATTTTATAATCAATTTCCAAAGTTTCGATGCTAAGCCTTGGCTGCCTAGCCTTGTGAACTAGGCTAGCACGACCTGTATTTTGTTTAATATTCGCGGCTGTTTTTGTCGCCAATCACGAGCGAGTACGCGTATTTTAAAAATACGCGTACTCGCTCGTGATTGGCGACTAGATCAGACGGGAATATTAAAAAAAAACGACTCGTGCTCGCCTAGTTCGCCGAGATAGGCAGCCAAGGCTTAGCATCTGCAAGTTTCGGAACTTTGGAAATTGATTATAAAATAACGAAATATTTTTGGTGAGTTATAATTGTTTTTCTCATTATTTCAGCATTCTTAATCGATTAAAAATAGGTTTGTTTTGGCCTTTCATTCTCCCTTTAAGACGGTAATCAATGGGTAACTTACCATGAACTTTAGTAATTATCTTGTTGGAGGCAAGGCTCAAAATTAAAGGGGTTGGGGCGTAAAAATTACAGTTTGTTGAACGTTAACTCACTGTTGAATCCATCTGAAAAGTGTCAAGATTGGTTGTGACGTATTTTCTAGGTGCTCTAGTTATAATAACGATGTCTGTTACTCCAACCAATGTAGTTGGAGTCCAAAATGATTCGTTGTGGAAAAGACTCAATTCCCAAGGTACAAGTACGAAATGCAAATGCTAAAATTATAGTGTATAGTTCACCATGAGCGTCCAGTACTCCAAGGACAATTACCCAGTAGCCCTCTTCACATGTTATCTGTCCACTGACCCCCTCTTGTAAATGAAAAGTACTTGAACTATTTCAAAATTTATCGGACAATGTCTAGCGTCCTGGTCTTATTTCCGTCCCTGTTGTGGTTTACTTTCCATTTGACGGACTAAATCGATTCAAAATCTTACCGTGTAATCGTTCGGGTTAGTTCGAAGATTTGATAGAGACTCGAGACCGATGTAATTCAAAATATATCTATGAAATAATTTTACACTTTATTTATTACTATCGGCAGGTTTGGCTCTAACGAATGGTCTAAAATCCGACGCGATCTTGCCCCCAAAATCCGACGCGATAATGCCCCGAAATCCGACGCGAAAATGCCTCGTAATCCGACGCGGAAATGCCTCGTAATCCGACGCGGAAATGCCTCGTAATCCGACGCGAAAATGCCTCGTAATCCGACGCGAAAATGCCTCGTAATCCGACGCGATAATGCCTCGTAATCCGACGCGATAATGCCTCGTAATCCGACGCGATAATGCCTCGTAATCCGACGCGATAATGCCTCGTAATCCGACGCGATAATGCCTCGTAATCCGACGCGATAATGCCTCGTAATCCGACGCGATAATGCCTCGTAATCCGACGCGAAAATGCCTCGTAATCCGACGCGATAATGCCTCGTAATCCGACGCGATTTTGCCCTGTGATTTAATTTAACGGTCTTAAATAATAAAAGAAAATAATTGGCTGTTTAACAAACAAAAAGTAAGATTCCCCTTCGACCTTTCTCGAATAATAAATGGGTTTCTGATATGGCCTACCTAATATTATGAAGTTTTTCTAAGAATTTAAACATGGTCGTCATCTGTTCCATTGCACTTTTCAAGAGAACGGTTTCCTATATGAAAAATATATAATATTTAAAAAACTCGTGAAATCTAGGTGTACTAAAAATACACAACACCTCAAAACCTCTATTGCATTTATTATTTTAAAAACTTTTGCATATTCAATGTTATAATATCATTAATGTGAAAAGCAAATTTGATTGTTTTAAGCGCTTTTCAAATGGAGTATGTATCCTTATAACAAGTGATTATGATTTGAATTATTCAAGACATTCTAAAATGCAAGTAAATGAATGAGGTATATGTTGATGGGTTTTTACCATCCAAATTTCATATTCACTTACAGTAATTACACCTATATTTATCTCCGTAACATTGGCAAATCTAGAGAATTTTTGGTAAATGATAATTAATATTAAAATATGCGTAAACATCATAAAAACTATTTTTTTTACGTAACTAAAATATTTAAGATTAATTTTTCTGATAGGTGTTACAAACAAATTATTAAATCATGAAGAAGTTTAAGCAAAAGTCTATCACCTCATTTCATAAAAGTAAACAACGCCCGTATCGAGGAAGAGTCCAAATTACTCGAAGCCAGATAGGGGTGATGACTTTTTTGTCTATTTTTAAGTGATGGGCTATGACGTAAAACTGGACCTTTGCTGATAGTATTAAGCTATGGGAAGTTGTTTACTATTATGGAATGAAGTGATAGACCTTTGATTTAAATCTAACCCGAAAATAGGCTTAGCTGAATTCATAGAGATCCTGAATTTCTTCGCATTGATGAGTCAGCGACTAATGAGCAATTAAAGACCCGTCTTTAAGGCGAGATCTCCGTGAAACTTCCAATATTCGATTGGTCGTTGACCCTTCAATGCGAAGAAATTCAAGATCTCCATTAATCCAGCTAAGCCTATTTACCGGGTAAGATCAGAAGTAGATGAAACCCTCCTTTGAAGTCTACTACTCTAATGTTCGATATAGCGCTCCTCTCTGTATGGGTAAAATCCCCAATTTTACGAGATCGGAGGGGTCCTACTTCATACCCCCCTGTCTACGGAAAATTGGAAATTCTCTCCACAAACGACGACGTTTTTTTGATGAACTCCAAGGCTGCTAGAGATATTCGCTCGACGAACTCCCGCTCCGAAAATATCTACCGTTAGGAGGCGTACGAATCGCGCTTTTTGAAACTAACCCATACAGAGAGGGGTAAACAAGACCAGGGAGTAATAGACTTCAAAGGAGGGTTTCATCTACTTCTGGTAAGATTTATATTTTAATAAGGGCGGTAACGAATTGATTTTAAGATGGTCTTTAGGTTTGAAGTTTATTCACTAGAGGGCCAAATATATATATTTTTTTTTCTAAATTACCTATATTTAATGTAGTGGTCTTCGGACACCCTCACGTATGGGGCGTAATTTGTCTCCATTTGTGGGCTGAATAATAAACAAAATTAATTAAACAATTTTAATGATAACTGATTTTCTTAGTTTCGCCAGTTTCAAGAAATTCCAATAGGAAGTTAGTATTATTTTCAGAAAGATCGTTGGAAAACCAATAAAAACATACATATTAATTAAAAAAGAGGTAATGTGGCACCACTATAGAATGTACTTTGTATTATTTGGGTCAAACACGTAAAGGAACAGAAATTAAAAATTAGAGAACAAGCTATTAATATTTAAATCCAAGTCGATTTGGTTTTTCGGTCTTCGCGCTCATAAGGTTTAGCGGAATTTGAGTAATTTCAAATTGATTTTAAGTCTTTAAGCAATTTCAAAATAATATCCAGACACCATTTGATTTTCCAATGATTTACAAACCCCTGTTAATTTCCTAATGATTTCCAGACACCTGATTAATTTCCCAATGATTTCCAGACAATTGATTAATTTCCCAATTATTTCCAAACACTTGATTAACTTCCCAATGATTTCCAGACACCCGATTAATTTCCCAATGATTTCCAGACACCTGATTAATTTCCCAATGATTTAAAGACACCTGTTTAATTTCCCAATGATTTAAAGACACCTGATTAATTTCCCAATGATTTCCAGACACCTGATTAATTTCCCAATGATTTAAAGACACCTGTTTAATTTCCCAATGATTTAAAGACACCCGTTTAATTTCCCAATAATTTCCAGACACCTGATATATTTCCCAATAATTTTCCGACATCTGATTAATTTTCCAATGATTTCCAGACACCTGATTAATTTCCCAATTATTTCCCGACACCTGACTAATTTCTCAATGATTTCCAGCCACTCGATTAAATTCCCAATGATTTCCAGACACCTGATTAATTTCCCAATGATTTCCAGACAATTGATTAATTTCCCAATTATTTCCAAACACTTGATTAATTTCCCAATGATTTCCAGACACCCGATTAATTTCCCAATGATTTCCAGACACCCGATTAATTTCCCAATGATTTCCAGACACCCGATTAATTTCCCAATGATTTCCAGACACCCGATTAATTTCCCAATGATTTCCAGACACCCGTTTAATTTCCCAATGATTTCCAGACACCTGATTAATTTCCCAATGATTTAAAGACACCCGTTTTATTTCCCAATGATTTCCAGACACCCGATTAATTTCCCAATGATTTAAAGACACCCGTTTAATTTCCCAATAATTTCCAGACACCTGATTAATTTCCCAATAATTTACCGACATCTGATTAATTTCCCAATGATTTCCATACACCTGATTAATTTCCCAATGATTTCCATACACCTGATTAATTTCCCAATGATTTCCAGGCATCAAATGATATCACAATGACAGTATTGAAATTTTTAAATGAAATCAGGAAGTCTGCGCACTTGATTTCTCTAGTAGTTATCCCTTAACCAGAATTGAAATAAACGTTTTTTTTTTCTTTTCAAATCTTACTTTTCTTTGAAGGACCTTAAGCAGCAATTAACTCAAGTTTTTGAATAATCGCGCTGATTAACAGACATGAAATTAATATCGCGTTGCAACCTTTTTGAAGTGGCCGTAAGCCCTGCAAAGAGCGTTCTAAATCCAAATCATATAAAGTTACGACATTGATCGCGCATCTATTTTTTATCACGTAAAATAGTACTCTGTGCTACCCACGAATAAAAATAATATTATAATATTGAAAATATAATTACTGATTTTTTTTTTTACGTTTGGGAAAATGCGTGTTACTGCAGACATACGATAATTCCTACGACTTATTCTACGGTCAATATCATTCTAAAATATAACGACAATCAAGTAACATAACGTTTGCCAATACAAATATCAAAAACAAGTTGGGGAACCCAGAGTAGAGCTCGAATGAAAACTAGTCTATTTTAAATTAAACAGATAATATACATTAGGATTTGAATTTCGCTTGATAATAGGTACGGGCAGAGGTATATAATAACCCCCTTCGGGGGGAAGTATGAAAGGTAGGCAAAATCGACGAACAACAAGTGCCCGGCGTAAATCGCGGCGGATCGACACACCGCTTTACTCCCAAAAAATAGTTACACCATTTTGAACCTCACTAAATTTTCCCTACGCACACTTCCGGAACTCGCGAGCTGAAGTCAACCTTCGACTCCATTTTAACAGACAGTCTGACTCCTGAGACAGGAAGTGCTAAACACAAATCGAGCCGTCTTGTTTATACAAAGACCATTTACTAGAGTAGCGACATTGAGAAGTCCAGCGCGAGCTAGTGGCCTAGATAGTCAGCAGCGGGCTCTTGTTGTTCGTGATTTTTAGCATTGGTAGTATAGGGGCTTTCATACTTCCTCCCGAAGGGGGTTATTATATACCTCTGGTACGGGGAAATGACCCTTAAACCGCAAAGATCTTGAAAGAAGATATTTGGTGTAACAACCCCTTGACGTTAAATAAATATTACGTGCACCAAATCATATTGTACTCTATAATATGGTAATCCAGATAATGACTTTATATTTTTCGAAACGTTTCTCTTGTTTATGCACTTTATGTCATGAGATAGCATGGGACTGGATCAGGTGTAGACTTAAGGCTAGGAAACTAAGTAGGTGCGCAGTTGAACTTAAGCGATTTTAAGCTCAATAAAAGACTTAATCCTCTTTCACACTATAGACAGACCTTGGAATCGATTTAGAGCTCGGAATCGGTTAATGAATAACTTAAGAAATCCATTGATAACTCGGCTTTTTTTCAGATATTTTAATCTCGGATAAATTATTTCTTATTATAAACACCAGAAGCCGATGAAACCCTCCTTTGAAGTCTATTACTCCCGGGTCTTGTCTACCCCTCTCTGTATGGGTTAGTTTCAAAAAGAGCGATTCGTACGCCTCCTAACGGTAGATATTTTCGGAGCGGGAGTTCGTCGAGCGAATATCTCTAGCAGCCTTGGAGTTCGTCAAAAAAACGTCGTCATTTGTGGAGAGAGAGAATTTCAAATTTTCCGTAGACAGGGGGTAGAAGTAGGACCCCTCCGATCTCGTAAAATTGGGAATTTTACCCATACAGAGAGGAGCGCTATATCGAACATTAGAGTAGTAGACTTCAAAGGAGGGTTTCATCTACTTCTGGCGCTTATTCAGGTTTATCCGTGATTAATTACCAAACTCGTAGGCGAGTTTTCGATTAAATTAAATGAAAAATACGATAAATATTGTTACAAACGCGTATTTACGTAATACTTTCCAAGAATGGTTGAAGATATTCGTGAAATAATATTTATTTCACCTTTAGTCCGAATAATCGATGACCGCCATCGTATTGTTCAAAATAATTCGAAGCGAAATTTCCCGAAAAATATTATTCATTCTATCTTCGAGCCTTTGTCCAATGGATAAATGGTTAACCATAAACTAACCATATTTTTTAACGTTTAACCGTTAGCGAAAACTGAGTTGATCGATAATAATCGCAAAATCAGATCATTTTATTCAAACGCAGAGCCCTAATCTTACCTTCGTTTCCTAGTAAAACTAGGATCTGTTATCTGATCCGAGGAGGTCGGTATAGCTTGACATTCCTGCCAAGACTTCTAACAATTGTCCTCTCAAATCAGCCCAAGTTAAGACGTGGCACACGTTAGCAGACGATTTTAAATTGCCTTTAAAACATACAAAATTTAACAAAGACTACGTAAATGTTGGATAATCTGGTTCTCAAATTAAAAAAAAATTGATTTAAACGATAAGAATACTAGACGAACTTCATCTCGCCATATCTAAAGCATAAATAGAATATTATGACATTGCATGAGCACGATAAATTATTTTTTACCGTAAATAAAAGCCCCATACAATATTCATAAATTATACAACAAAAGGTTTGCTTTGCACCCTTAAAAATGTCCTTTATCTGATTCGAATAAAACCCCCGCCGTAAAAAAAAAAGAAATTAAGTAAGTTAGAGAAAGACTATAGTTAATGTATATTCTTATAATTCATAAATGTATAAGGTTTACCCGAAGATAAGCGTTTGGCGCTTTATCTATCTATAAATTACTCGTTTTCAAACGTATAACGATGGATAAGAAAATTCACGTTTCCAGAATTAGTCTAAAATATAAGAAAAATATTTCAAATTGACTTTTAATTTGAAGAATATAAATAAAACGACGAAACTAAGATTTTAAATCATCTTTTTTATCATTATT
Organism: Odiellus spinosus; assembly: GCA_963920705.1. Taxonomy (NCBI): domain Eukaryota; kingdom Metazoa; phylum Arthropoda; class Arachnida; order Opiliones; family Phalangiidae; genus Odiellus; species Odiellus spinosus. The sequence continues at coordinate 14,196,718 of OY987232.1, read as the reverse complement.
TTTCACGAAAAGAATTTTTGAATTTTTATCCGAACGTATAACGCGGATAATATTCTAAGATAAGGCCATTTTTGTATAAAAACGGATATGGATTATGTTTTTTATCTTCGAATAAGTTAACTCGAATGAAAAATAGTCTATTTTTAATCAAACAGATAATATATATCAGAATTTCGTAGATTTTAACCAATTAATAAAAAATTATTCGAATTCCGAGCTCTATATCAATTTCCAACTTTCTTGACTTAACTTCGCACCATAATCATTGATAATTGCAACGCGATGGAAGGTATGTCTTATCCCTATAAAACGTGGGTTATGACGTCATCTATCCATGTAAAAATAGGTCAAAACCTAGAAACTGGTATTAAAATTCTAGTCTGTCAGATTTTTCCACCGATTTTCGGTCCTTTTAGATTAGATTGTAAGACTCTGCGCAGATAAACTCGGAAAGTCAAAACCTTTTGCGTTTGGGGAGAGATTATGGGATTTTATGTATGGCTGTTTTTTCTAAGAATCTTCGAGTCCTAGAATAGAAAAATGCGACAAACGAAGCGGAAAATAAACTCGAGAAAATGATGTTTTTCGAGGACGACGAAATTACACCTTGCAGGCGCGGATGCAATTCGGAATGGCTAGAATTCCCTACGGCTAGAAATTTACAAAATCGGTTTCTCCTGAAGATTCTACGGCTTAGGTCCTTAAAGGGGTAATACCAAGAATTCATTCAGGTTCCATAAGAATATGGGAGTGCCGCGATTCAATAACCACAAGAATCCATTCAGGTTCCATAAGAATATGGGAGGGCCGCGATTCAATAACCATCCTCCCAAACTTTGTAGCAAAAGTTCGTCCGCTTCGAATCGATTTTTCAAGTAAATCGCTCCTGACATCTATTATTAACCCGCGCCACTAACGACCTTGACATAATATTTTGGGTAATAAAAATGGAGCCGACCGAAAAAAGATCTAAGCGTACAAATGTTGCGAAAATTGCGGACGAACTTTTGTTACAAAGTTTGGGAGGATGGTACCAGAGGCTAAAGCTATGCTCCCATATTCTTATGGAACCTGAATGGATTCTTGGTAATACCGCTATCTGGCCCGATTTTAAATTGGACGAAAACACTTTAAGGTGGTAGTAAAGGGTTATTTAGTACCATAAAAAGCACGAGATGGCGCACCTATTTTTATAATAGGGGTCTTAGTTGTTCTGGGGGTGAGGATTGTTTTTGTATGATTTATTTCCCAGTCTACTGAACTCACTCTTACCTCTTTCCCCAGTATCTCGCCTCTCGCAGTGGGTGGGCATTCTGTAGGCCAGACGGTGACGGGTCTCGGATAATAGGCTCTATTGTGGGGACTCTTCGAGTTATAATATACATCTCTTATCGTAACTAGAGAAATATCAAACCTAAAATTGTCAAATTATACCACAAACTACGTCTGACATTTATGGTTCGTCGGAAGTAAAGTTCTAGCGATATTAGAACGTGAGATAATAGGTACGGAAAGGATAAAATTTCGATAAGTTATTTTTAAACAAGATTCGCTAATCTCTCGCGTTATAATTATCAAAATTACATCATAAACTAAAGATTTCAATTCAAATTAAAGTTAAAATAGCTTAATAATGACCTTTTTTTGGTGAGTTACCCATTGAATACCGCCTTAATTGCGCAGCATATCACAAAATGCAACGTTTCAAGGGCACAGGTCAAATGTGGCAAAAAACTACACCTCTTTGCATCCTCCCATTCAAAAAAAAAAAACTTTCGTCCGTTGATATTTAGTCTGGCCACTGACTTAAAGACAATAAAGTAAAAACCAAGTAGAAAGATGGACGAGTAACAAACTCGTTGCTTGTGTTTCTTACTTGTAGATTGATATTCTGTTGCTTCTAAGCAACGGACACAACTATATAGTATACTGCACGGTAGAGTAACAATTATTTTTATCTGAAAAACCAGAAGAGACTATAGTGAAGTGCTTTTGTTTCGGGTTACCCTCGTGGCAATCTTTACCCAGAGGCAGAAGTACTTCTTATTGAAGTCACTATAGTAGGGAAGCTAATGATCCATATTGGAACGCTCGGACCAACGAACCTCCTGACAACCTCGATGCTCTTGTCTTGATGATATTTTTGCCTTCCAGTCTTTGTATTTTTATAACCAGGCTGATCGAGGCTCGCTCTTTATAGGTCCACGGCCATTTCTAAATCATCTGGGAAGCATATAGCTCGTATATCAGAGTCGAGGTAAAAGTAGAAACAAAAACTTGAAGTGAGGCTGTAACTTTTTTTTTTTCTTTTTTGAAGGCGTCTAAAAACTAATTTAATTCGATCAAATGCCTCTAAAAACTGATTTAATTCGATCAAATGCCTCTAAAAACTAATTTAATTCGATCAAATGCCTCTAAAAACTAATTTAATTCGATCAAATGCCTCTAAAAACTAATTTAGTTCGATCAAATGACTATAAAAACTAATTTAATTCGATCAAATGCCTCTAAAAACTAAATTAATTCGACCAAATGCCTCTAAAAACTAATTTAATTCGATCAAATGCCTATAAAAACTAATTTAATTCGATCAAATGCCTCTAAAAACTAATTTAATTCGATCAAATGCCTCTAAAAACTAATTTAATTCGATCAAATGCCTCTAAAAACTAATTTAATTCGATCAAATGCCTCTAAAAACTAATATTTGATCAAATGTCTCAAATAAATTATGGGACATAATTGAATATTTATAATAAGTTAAATAAAACCAGAAGCCGATGAAACTCTCCTTTGAAGTCTATTACTCCCGGGTCTTGTCTACCCCTCTCTGTATGAGTTATTCTCAAAAGGCGCGATTCGTACGCCTCCTAACGGTAGATGTTTTCGGAGCGGAAGCTCGTCGAGCGAATATCTCTAGCAGCCTTGGAGTTCGTCCAAAAAACGTCGTCGTTTGTGGAGAGAGAGAATTTCCAATTTTCCGTAGACAGGGGGGATGAAGTAGGACCCCTTCTAACTCGTAAAATTGGGAATTTTACCCATACAGAGAGGAGCGCTATATGGAACATTGGAGTAGTAGACTTCAAAGGAGGGTTTCATCGGCTTCTGATAAAACCCAAATGCAATATTCACAAATTATTATAGGAAAAAATATTTTCGTCTTAACAGTAACACAACTAAAAATATACATTTTTTCCTGCGTTTGGCGTGTTATGAATAGCTAGACCGGCAATTACATCTTTTTCGGTCATTACGAATAAGAGCCACAAATAACATTAGAACTGTTTCTACGTGAGAATTCGACATAATCTTTCTTAATTCTAGCTATAGCCCCCAGATGGTATCGACCGTAAAATACGATATTTAAATATGTTCAGTCCTCCTAAATCTGAACGCTTCTAATTCTGAACACTTTCATTTAAAAATATATAACTTAACTTTGGTTGAGTCTATTTATAGATGGAAGCGCTCATTTTGTAGATTAAGAATGGGGCTATTCGTGGAACGCGACTTCAACACTCTAGGAAAAGACCAGGAGAAGATACGACCCTAATTAGCCAACCGCGATAATTAGCCTAATTAGACCGTTTTTTACGGGAATGTTTCCCTTTACGGTCCAGGGAATAAGGTTTTACCAGAAGCCGATGAAACCCTCCTTTGAAGTCTACTACTCCAATGTTCCATATAGCGCTCCTCTCTGTATGGGTAAAATTCACAATTTTACGAGTTAGAAGGGGTCCTACTTCATCCCCCCCTGTCTACGGAAAATTGGAAATTCTCTCTCTCCACAAACGACGACGTTTTTGGACGAACTCCAAGGCTGCTAGAGATATTCGCTCGACGAACTCCCGCTCCGAAAACATCTGCCGTTAGGAGGGGTACGAATCGCGCCTTTTGAGAATAACCCATACAGAGAGGGGTAGACAAGACCCGGGAGTAATAGACTTCAAAGGAGGGTTTCATCGGCTTCTGGTTTTACGAGTTCAGGAAAAATCACGGGCTTACGCGCCCTAGTTCGTCGTAAAGTTTGAGTGGTTCCTTTTGCAAATTTGTGATTTTTTTTTGATAGTTCAGATTTATGGGCAGGGGGTGTTAAAAATTGGAATCGGGTCATTCAAAATTAGAATCGTTCGCTCTGAATTAGAAGCCGCTACTGTAGTCTTCAAAACCTCGTCCGCGTCAAAAGTACGCGTCATGGAATAATGAAAACTAGCGCAACGGGTCCGCGACTATTCCATAGCAATCGAGATCTCGGATTTCTTAAAAAGCGTTCAGAGTTAGGCGACCCTACCCTATAAATTAACCTGCAAAAGTTCTTAACGTCAAAAATAGTTGGGTACAATTATTTTTTCCATATTATAAGCGAAAACCTCGTGTCTATATAGCTGTGTATAATTAGACCCGATCAATGGCGTAACTGTATGATTAGGATTAAAGACACTGTTTGCAGGGCCTTACGAGCACTTGGCAAAGATGCAACCCGCAGTAGTGTCTTTTAAACGAAGTGATCTCTCAAAAGCTTGATATAAACGGATCTTATTAAGAAGACTCCTAAGAAGGTTGTAAACCATAATATGCCTTGCTATTTGTTTAGCACACATAAGAATGTATGTGTACATACAAGAATTCATTCAGGTTCCATAAGAATATGGGAGGGCCGCGATTCAATAACCATCCTCCCAAACTTTGTAGCAAAAGTTCGTCCGCTTCGAATCGATTTTTCAAGTAAATCGCTCCTGACATTACATTATTAACCCGCGCCACTAACGACCTTGACATAATATTTTGGGTAATAAAAATGGAGCCGACCGAAAAAAGATCTAAGCGTACAAATGTTGCGAAAATTGCGGACGAACTTTTGTTACAAAGTTTGGGAGGATGGTACCAGAGGCTAAAGCTATGCTCCCATATTCTTATGGAAGCTGAATGGATTCTTGGTACATAGAAATGTATTTTTCTTCGAAGATAATTTTATCTTATCGTCAGTAATGTCTGTTCCCACGACTGTAGTATCAACTGTTTAACCTAGTCACAATATCCTCCCACTGTCTATTCAATTGTAAATTATAGTACAAATTAAAATGGCCTTGCTCTGGAAATCAAGCCTGTTTTAAGCAGTCACGTGGCTTGGTAGAGGTTTGCTTACTAACCTTGCTGTGATGTAGGTGTTGACTTTGAACGAGGCCTGCTCCGAGAGACTCTAGTGGTCCAAGGTCGCCAACATTGGCAAGAAAAATATTCTCACACGCACGGGCTTTGTTTTTAAATTTCAAATTTTAGGCAACGGGCCGGCAGTAAAACAGGGCTCCTGTGTTACCAAACAGTTTCCTTTTAACAGGGCCTTTGATATAGCAACACTAGCCTTTCAATGTTAACTTAAATTAAATACATTAATCGATGAAAGTTCACGACTACTCCCATGTGAAAGATTGAATTATCGTGTAACTTGAGCCATCAGAATCGGGTTTACTCTGAATAATTCATAACACAACCTCCTTATTTACCTCCTTCTCCTTACATTTTTTCTACTATTTGACAATCCCAAGTCAACAACATTGTGACAATAGCTTTATTTTTCAAAGGTTTTTCTTAAAGCGATAGTAGTATACAATTTCTTTACGAAATATTGGAAATTTCTTTGCGAAATATAATGGAAATTTCTTTGCGAAATAATGGAAATTTCTTTGCGAAATAATGGAAATTTCTTTGCGAAATGAAGGAAATTTCTTTGCGAAATGTAGGAAATTTCTTTGCGAAATGTAGGAAATTTCTTTGCGAAATGTAGGAAATTTCTTTGCGAAATAATGGAAATTTCTTTGCGAAATAATGGAAATTTCTTTGCGAAATAATGGAAATTTCTTTGCGAAATAATGGAAATTTCTTTGCGAAATGTAGGAAATTTCTTTGCGAAATGTAGGAAATTTCTTTGCGAAATGTAGGAAATTTCTTTGCGAAATGTAGGAAATTTCTTTGCGAAATGTAGGAAATTTCTTTGCGAAATGAAGGAAATTGCTTTGCGAAATGTAGGAAATTTCTTTGCGAAATGTAGGAAATTTCAGTGCGGAATATGGGAAATTTCTTTGCAAAATGTTTATTCTTACCCTATGGCCAAGGACCTTTCTGATTCCCTGAAGTTACGCCAACTAGACACGAGTGACGAAAAATTCCCATATCCACAGTGTCCATATTCCGCAAATAATTTTCCCGCTTTCTGGTTCGTTAGCCTTCAATTGCGTCAATAATGCCCCTTTGCTTTCTAATTGGTTGTAATGTATTTGCCCCTAAGGGCTGTGATAGGTCAGAAATAGTTTGACATGGGTTCCCCGTCAAAGGCCTTCATATATTTTCGAAAATGATTGGGAATGACCTCCTATTTCTGACCTATCACAGCCTTTATATACGTCACGAATAATGGAAAGGAAGGAGGTCAAAGGAAAAAGAAATTGCAGAATGCAGTCTGCCTTCCATTTTGCCCTGTTCTAGATTTAATATTTTTTTGTGATACTGTTTCTTTAAGAACATAATTTAATCTTTTAAGTAACTATATCGACTTGAGTCCAACGCATAATGTATAATAAACCTCTAGCCAGAAATTTTCGCAATCCCAAATGAAAGGGGTAAGCTTTGAATTTGGGTTTTTTCCCATTTTTATTTCCCAATTTTTTGTATTGGAGGTCTATGGGAATTCTAAATAAGCGTTTGAATTTTATTTTACTGTAATGTTTTACTAGAATATCGGAGTAACTGTATATTTTCAGTTTCCTGTTTTGATTATTTCAAAATTAGGCTTAGCCGTAAAACGAAATTATAAACTTTTGTTGAATTATGGCGTCCTGAAAATAAGGACCCATTTCTTCGCCTAAAAATAATTGTTGAAAAGGAATTAGACATTTTAACTCAATAATCTTAATTCCAGACTTTTTAAATTTCGTCTAATTAATATTTTCATAAACCACAGATGGAGAACACTTTCAATCCATACGTGAAGATTTCAGATGACCGGTTCATTAAATATAAGTAATTTCACTTGTCAAAGGGGGGGGCAAGTTTGGTAACTCACCAAAAAAGGGTCATTTGCTGTACCTATTATCAAGCGAAACCATAAAAGCTATCAGTTCGCGGTTTTCACTTAAATTTGAATTGAAATCTTCTTTAGTTCATGATGTAATTTTGATAATTATAACGCGAGAGACTAGCGAATCTGGTTTAAAAATAACTCATCGAAATTTTATTATTTCCGTACAGACGTAGTTCATGGTATAATTTGACAATTTTAAGTTTAATATTCCTCTAGTTATAATAAGAAATGTATATTTTAAGATTTATTGGTTATGTGAGGTAAGCTTTAGGTTAGTTAACGGAGTTTTAAGAATGTTTAGGAAATTTCAACGAATTTTCAATGAAATTGTTTTGGGTTCGGCTTGTTTTGTATCGGCTAGGCTAAGTTAAGTAAGTACTATAAAATGAAATCTGGTTTAAGTTCTTCAATGCTGAGTTGTTAGAACTGAGAATTGATTTGGAAGAAATGGGAATTAGGAGAAAAAATTTTAGTTTTAGAAGAAATAGGATTGGGAGAAATTCTCTTGGGAGAAATTCTCTTGGGAGAAATTCTCTTGGGAGACATTCTCTTGGGAGAAATTCTCTTGGGAGACATTCTCTTGGGAGAAATTCTCTTGGGAGAAATTCTCTTGGGAGAAATTCTCTTGAGAGAAATTATTTTGAGAGAAATTCTCTTGGAAGAAATTCTCTTGGGAGAAATTCTTTTGGAGGAAATTCTCTTGGGAGAAATTCTCTTGGGAGAAATTCTTTTTGGAGGACGTTCTCTTTAAAGAAATTCTTTTTGGAGTAAATTCTCTCGGGAGGAAATTATCTCGGGATTAAATTCTTTTGAGAGAAATTCTCTTGGGAGAAATTCTCTTGGGAGACATTCTCTTGGGAGAAATTCTCTTGGGAGAAATTCTTTTGAGAGAAATTCTTTTGAAAGAAATTCTCTTGGGAGAAATTCTTTTTGGAGGAAATTCTTTTGAAAGAAATTCTCTTGGGAGAAATTCTCTTGGGAGAAATTCTTTTTGGAGGAAATTCTCTTTGGAGAAATTCTTTTTGGAGTAAATTCTCTCTGGAGGAAATTATCTCGGGATTAAATTCTTTTGAGAGAAATTCTCTTGGGAGAAATTCTGTTGAGAGAAGTTATATAATAGAACTTTTGTTTTTGAATAACTATATTTTGAACGGAAAATTTTCTTTCTTTTTCCTATTATTTAGATTTTCCAACGAAACCGAGTTAAATTTAGGTGTAATTATGGTTAGTAGGTTCAAAGAGTACTTCGACAATTCAAAAATATTTATATACTTTTCATATAGGAAAGTACTCTCCTAGAGAATACGATGGAAGAAATATCAGGCATCATTTATTACCTAAACAAAATGCATAACATCAAGTATATATACGTTTTCTATATTGGGTTTAACCAAACCATAGTTTCCGACTATTTCACAACCAATATGACTCTCTGGGTTTTAATTGTGATTGGCCAATGACCATTTAACAGCTTTGAAATTTAAAGGGTTTTGAAACAGTTTTTTGTTGATTTTTGAAATATATTTTGGGACTTGCTCATGACCTAAACATCAAGGAGAATAGTTGGTATTTAAAATATCCTTGGAACCAACAAAAAGGACCATTAAAAAGCACCTGTTTCTATTGAAGATGTTGCCTGTTTTCAAGGTTGGGTCAAAGTATAGGATTATCTATACTTATTCCAACCTTGAAACCAACAATAAGAGCCGTTAAATAGAACCTGTTTCTATGGAAGATGTTGCCTTTTTTCAAGGTTGAGACGAAGCCTAATCCTAATAGACGGCAATGACAATGACAAATATTCTCAATTTATTGTGATGATTTTTTAGATTCATTTGGGATTTGATTAACCTCGATTCTTTTAATATGTTGCGTACTAATCCTCAGGATTACACCGTGAGTACTAAGTTTAGTCAAAACACTACATTATCTAATAATTGGCCACGAAATGAAACTTTTTTTTTGACAATTTGCAATTTGTCTGAGATAGATGTCACTTTCCTGGGGAATCTATATGTGGATTACTTAATGAATAACCAATCGCGAGTTTCGGGTCGCCAAGAGCCAATTAGATAAGGCTCTATCGAAGTAAGATTGTAGAACCCTTAGCGACATCAAAAATAAATCCCAAATAATTATTAATTTGCACAAAGTGTATTCTCGATTATTAACCTAAAATTGATATATATTTTTTGAATTTCCCGCCTTTTTATCCCCAAGAAAGCGACATCTAACGTAATTTTTGAAATCGGTACCACCACCCCCTTTTTTTTCCCACGGAAACAAAAGTTATAAAACGATTAGCGAAAACATAGTTATACTGACGTCACACAGCACTACTATAAGTGTCTGCCGGGTAAAAACCCGGTAAAAACCTAAATTAGTTCAGACTACAAACACTATTGTTAAGTGTATTACATTATTGTACTTGTAATTTTAGCACCTTCATTTCGTGGCTGTACCTTGGGAGTTGAGTCTTTTCAACAAAGAATTATTTTGGGCTCCAACTGGGCTGGTTGGAACTACCGAAATCGTTATTGTAACTGGAGCACCCAAAAAATTCCTTACGAGTGACATCCAAATTTTTCAAATGGATTCGATAGTGAGTAAACGCTAGAGATAAGAGTTGTTGATAAATGGGACGAAGGTACTAAAGGGCTAGAGACACTGTTTCCGTAAAAATTCCGGTTATATACAAGAGTTTCCTGTTGCTTCCCCTCCTCCTGCAAACGTTTCTGCGGACGCCATTTATGATTACACTATGCTCGTATTAGCATATTAAACTCATTTTCCCTTTACGAATGCTTTGCCCAAATGATATAACTATCTGCAGATTGGTAGTGTGAATTAAGCCTCGTTCACACTTGAAGGCAAAATCGGTTCCAAAACCAGTTCGAAGCGTTTTCCGTTTTCCCTGGTTCACACGCTGACAAGACGGTTCGCGGCCATTCGCCCCGGTTCGACCTAAGCCAAGGCTTAGCGTCGTTTTAAAAAATGCCCAGAATTTAAAATTTTTAAATAGTTATCTCAAACTAATTAGTAAATCGTGTGTGTAACTCGTTGGTTAATAATTTTTGACAGAAAGTAAAATTTTAATCGCGTTATTTTAAGATTTATCAGCAAATTTGTCTCCCCGCCTCGTTATTTTCAAAGCGGATTGAACCGAAGCGACTTGGCCAAGCTGCTTCCCAAACCAACACGAACTGATTTCTCACGTTGGTTTGATAACCAGTTATAGAAATCGAACCGCAACTTAGCGCATATAGGCCTATGTATGAACGAGGCTTTAGAAGCCTAAGATCATAGTTCAGACGTCCTTCGTAGGAATTATCGATAGTTGTGCAAAGAGTTCTTTCTGCCTATCGATAATAGATGGCGCTTTTAATTTGCCTAAATGTCAGTTTAGAACAAAATCAGTGTGAAATCGACATGTCATATTTTAGCAAATTAGATCAACGGTAAAATCAAACCGATGTTCAAATCGCTACTAATCGATTTAAGCGTCATTTATCGTAGCTTCATCTAACCGAATCGGTACGAAACTGGTTCCCGAAGCAGTTTCGAGAAATCGAATCAAATCGATTCGAGAAAAGACTGTTTCCCGTTCACACGACTCCCGCGAAACTTTTTAAATCGATTCCAATGCCTAGTATGAACGCGGCTTAGGTCTTTCGTTAATGATTCGTCGTGTAAAGGTGAAATATATCATATTACTGGCGTTACTGGTTATTTCCATGATTGTGATTTTGAGTCGCATTGTCTATGGAGAATATAAAGTTTCCTCCAATTTCCGATGCATCCGGCGTTTATTTTATCATTACACCATTCATCTTTGGGATACTGTCTCGATTTTCTTAGCCGAACGTAAGTCGGAACTTAATTGGTTTCCTACTATTAGATTTCTTATACGATTTCTTTTGGTTTCGAATATTCAGCATATCCAAGTATAAGACGACGTTTACCCGAAAGGATAATATGCTTAACGTGGCTGCTTTGCTCTCTGATTATAGTAATATTCTTAACTTCATTTATGCAATCTGAATTAACGCAAGAAAACTACATTTACATCAATAACATTTACGATTTAATCGATGACGGCAAATTGAAGGCGAAGATGTTAGAAAACTCTCTAGCGAACGACTACTTCAAAAAAAAGGTATGTTCCGTCACATTTTTATCTTAAGGCGGTAGTAAAGGGTTATTCAGTAGTACGATGTCACTACTTGTCTGGGGGTAAATATCGTTTTGGGAATGATTTACTTCCCGGTGTCCCGCTGCCTCTCGCGGCGGGTGGGCACGCGTAGGCTAGTCGGTGACGCCCCGTTTCTATACCCCCAATAAATATTGCTTGCCTGGGGGCGTGGATTTCCAGCTAGTTTTATTTATTTTAGGATATAGGCTCTATTGAGGCGACATCTTCGAGTTTACGCGTAAAACACCGTTATAATACACATTTCTTATCATAACTAGAGAGAAATTATACAAAAAAGAGGTTGCTTCGCACCCTTAAAAAAACTCTTTATCTAACTCGAATCAAACCCGTGAAGGGACAGAAATTATTTGTTAGAGAAAGAGCAATTTCATATCTTTAAAATTATAGTTAGTAGATTTAGTCTACTACTTCAAAGATTTTATTACTATTATATATTTTCCAAAAAACGGATAAAGACGACCTAGGACTAATGATAAATATATATACATTAAAGGAACTCCATCTTTAGCTAATTTTATTAGTGATACTGATAGAATTTAAAATAAACATCAATGGGAGAGGATGGTTAACTAGGTCGTCTTTATCCGTTTTTTGGAAAATATATAATAGTAATAAAATCTTTGAAGTAGTAGACTAAATCTACTAACTATAATTTTAAAGATATGAAATTGCTCTTTCTCTAACAAATAATTTCTGTCCCTTCACGGGTTTGATTCGAGTTAGATAAAGAGTTTTTTTAAGGGTGCGAAGCAACCTCTTTTTTGTATAATTTCTGTCCTTTTTTCTCCAAAAATATACACCTTTTCCACATTTCACTATTTTGCTTTATAGGTTTATTGAACTTTAATTCTTACTAATGCTGAATAAAAATTAAAGCGTTTAATTGAGGCTTCAATCTATTCGTAATTGAGACCCTGGTACAAATCTCGAAAGGCAGAGATTAACTAACCTAACCTTACCTAAGTTGTAAAACAGGGATGGGCTAGTTCAATTGATTAACTAACCTAAACTAATCTTACCTAAAATACTACAAGAGGAACGGGTTAGCCGGAGTTATAGGGATTACCTAGTTGGAGGGATGGGCTATTTCCAGGGTTTAATTAACCTAATTTAACCTTATAGATTACTTGATGGAATGGGTAACCCGAGGGATTAACTAGTTGGAACGATGGGCTAATTCGAGGAATTAACTAACCTAACCTAGCCTTACCTAAAATATTACAAATAGCCCGAGCTAAGGATTAACTAGTTGGAGGGATTGGCTAATTAGAGGGATTAACTAACCTAACCTCACCTTAAAGATTACCAGATGGACGGGGGAGGTCGAGGGATTAACTAACCTAGCCTTACCTAAAATATTACAAGAGGGACGGGCTAGACCGAGCTAGAGATTAAATTTATAATATTGAATCGCATCGACAAAAAATGAGCATGGAAAGCGAAACAATTCTTTAAAGCAGCATGAGAACATAATTCTGGAGACCAGAAGTATGTGGCCGTTTATTTAACTCGCCGACATCAATTTCCGTTTCGTATATAATATTTAAAATTCTAAATCTTTATTTTTTATTATAATTGAGTTAGACGTGATTTAGATACAGACTTCAATAATTGGTCAACTACTTAATAGCAACGTTATTATGTAGTTGTAATGACGAAGCTATTGGATCTAAAGCACATCCTAGTCGCAAAACTCAAGTATTTTAAAAAATAAAGTAGAGATTGAAAACGTTAAACTATAAATTTCATGTGTAATCGAGCACTTGGCAGGATATGAAGTCCAACTCGAGTGATATTTAATCCCTAGAACTCTCATTGTGAAATGTTTTTACAGTGACTTACTATATTATATTGGCCACATTTCTAGGTAAGGCGATTTACATTCAATCGCCTCGGTTTATTCGAGTACTCTACCCAAAAGATCGTGAGAAATGAGTCTCTTATCACCGAAACATAGGTGAGAAACGATTGCCTAAACAATCGAAGACGTCACCATTGCACAAACGAGAGGGCTCGCCACAATTTTAAAAGCTAACGTAAACCACGCATTGGTACAGTGCATCTGTGAGTACTGAATATGCAAATCTCGTTTATATAGGCCGAGAAGAGATATATTTTTAAAGTTAAAAAATCAAATGATAAGAAAATCATTCCAACTTTTTAATTACGGTGAATTAGGGTGAATATAATGGGATACTCATGATATGACATAATAGTCAAAATTAGACGGCTGAAGAGGGCTACCCTAGTAAAAGAACCCAATAAATGCAATTTTCCGTTAACGATAAAAAATGCCATTAAAAAAAACTTATCAACTGTTTAATAAAATCAATTTTTGTTTATCAATTTAAAGCCAATTAATAAAGCTCGGCTAGTTATATGTTTTACCCTTTTCGTCACCCATACAGGCATCTGTCTCTCTATTAACTCGAATTCGATGGATATTCATTATCATTCTACTGTTTAAGAAATAAAATTTTGTTTACCATTTTGAAGCAATTAATAAAGCTCGGCTAAGCTTATGATTTCACCCTTTTGTAACCCATTCAGGCACCTTACTTTCTATTAACTCGAATTCGATGGATATTCCTTATCATTCTACTGTTTAAGAAATAAAATTTTTGTTTATTCATTTTGAAGCAATTAGTAAAGCTCGGCTAAGCTTAAGATTTCACCCTTTTGTAACCCATTCAGGTACCTTACTTTCTATTACTTCATATACTTAATCACCATTTCATTATTGAAATCTGTGTTTAACTAGAGATACTCTTGTACCTGATCGAAGTTTTATCAAATTTTTTCAAAAGTACCTTTGTCTGTATTAATTCGAATTCAGTGGACGGTGGGAAGAGGGAAACGACGACGACGACGACGACGACGCTTTCAGTTATCAAGCGCCGCGGGTCCATTGGAAAAGACATTACGGTTTCTGATGAAATTCGAGTTTAGATAAAGGGATATAAACACGAACGTGTTTATCCTAATTAAACTTAAAGTTGTCAAATTATACCACGAACTACGTCTGACTTTTCTGGTTCGTCAGAAGTAAAGTTGAAGATTCTAGCGTTATTAGAACGTGAGATAATAGGTACGGAAATGATAATAATAATAATAATGGTTTATTTCGTGCAAACAAACAGTACAAAGTGGTTTGACCTACAAGTGTGTGCACGCAAGTGTCAGTACAGTTTTAAATTAAAAAAAAAAAGGGGAGTATGTACAGGGATAAAAAGCTGTTTAAAAATATTATTTACATAAATTTATATGTCTTTAGACATATAGTTTTATTTTGAAATATATCTATGTTATGTCCATATTTATTAAATTTTTTCATTATACGACTGATAGGGAGCATTGTATTTAATTGCGGTTTAAAAGGTTTAAAATTATTATTTCTTGTTTTAATGTTTGGAATGCTAAAATTGACTTCTTTTAACAATTCTTTACAGTCAATAGTGTTGTTGATTATTTTATGTAAAAACATTATATCAATTTTGGTAATAGAATCTTTTATGGAGTCTATCTGGAGTATATTTAGAAATTTTTCGTACTTATAGCTAGTGTCTGAGTGAAAGTAGGTATGGTAAAATTTAGCGAACTTTTTCTGAATACGTTCGAGCCTGGATATTTGGTGTTTGCTGCAACCACTAAAAACTACCGCGCCAAATAGCAGCTTTGGCTTTACTAGGGTTATGTATAATTTTTTAAAGCATTTAGGTGAATTGATATTTCTCGCAATCTTGAGAGCTAGGCATAGGGTACTGAAACAACATCTTGTAATGTTGTCTACATGATCAATAAAGTGTAGCTTTTCATCAAATATTATACCTAAATCTCGGACCCTTTTTTCTCGTTTTAGAGGCTTCCCACTTAATTGGTAGGGATAAATGATTTTCTCTTTTTTTCGCGTATACGACACTACGTAAGTTTTTTCTTCATTTATAGGGATGTTGTTTGAAATACACCAATTTTGAAGATTAATTAGGTCAGCGTTAAGTTCTTTACAATGATCTTCGTTATAAATGGCGTTGCCTAACTTATTATCATCAGCGAATAAATATATCTTCGACATTTGAATTTGCAATGGTATGTCAGAAGTATATATGTTGAATAACAATGGGCCCAGGGAGGAACCCTGGGGAACACCGCAGGTTACTTTATAGCCAGTGTTCGATAATTCTCCATTGATTTTTAATAAATTATTCCTATCTGTTAGATAGCTACTAACCCACTTTAGTAGATTTCCATTTAAGCCATAGTAATTCAATTTTTGAAGTAGTATACGATGGGATACTCTGTCGAAGGCTTTTGACAAGTCGATGTATATAATGTCTACTTGCCCCCTGTTTTCAACCCTGGACGCCATAAATTGTAAAGTAC
Organism: Odiellus spinosus; assembly: GCA_963920705.1. NCBI lineage: Eukaryota > Metazoa > Arthropoda > Arachnida > Opiliones > Phalangiidae > Odiellus > Odiellus spinosus. The sequence goes on along the minus strand of OY987232.1, from coordinate 14,181,047 downwards.
TTAGTAGGTTTGTTTCAACTGAGCGACCCTTTATAAAGCCATGTTGATTATCAGGGAGATTGATTTTAAACCAATTGTAGAGTTTAGTGCTCATTAACATGTCAAATATCATAGATAGACAATTCAACAGTGAGATAGGTCTGTAGTTTGACGGATCTGAGCTTAGACCTTTTTTGAAGATTGGAGAGACTAATGCTTCTTTCCAAGCATTGGGAAAATATCCAAGCTTTAACGATAAATTAAAAATATGACCATTGACTACCGCCTTAAGGTCGATATGAAACCTGTGGATGGTTCCTGGTCTATTTAAGACGATTCTAATCTTTATAATATTTTTCGGAATAACAATATTACAGTCACTGACCGACGATAAAATATTGAAATGGTACTCAAAGCTAGACGAATCAAATTACGGCGACATTTTTGAGTTTATCGATATCGAAACTTATCTGGAGATGTGCCATGATAGCAAAGCGACGATATTTAACAAGCGCCTGTTTTATTGGACCTTCGGGAAGGTAGCCGGGGAATTTGAATCGAAAACACAACTGAAGCAACAGTGCGGTGGTTTGTACTTTTCTCCAAGTCTGGGTGGCGAATTTGAAGCCTTTTTAGTTAACAAGACGTTTCACGATGATCACAAAATGTTTCTCGAATACTACGGTCTCTCGTAAGTAATGCTTAAATGTTTTCAAAAACTAAACTTTTTGAAATCGCTCGAACATTTTAAAATGGAGAAAAAAATGGGAAAAAGGAGCTTAAAAGTTGGGAAAAAGCCCCAATTTTCCTAAATTAACAATTAGCCTGACCTTTTGGAAGCGAGAGATAGATATGTTTTTGAAGATAACTGTAAATCCCTAGCTTTTTCATGGTGCTTAAGTTATCGACATCTTTTCAAAGCTCTTCTTAATCTGTTCTAGTCGGGTTAAAGTCACCCTGCCCTTACGTTGCTTTCTTTGACGTATCAAATAGGTTAATGGCTATTTATGAAACACAACCCTTCGAGTACTTGTACATTCAAAGCAAAGCGGGCTTCGAATTTTTGAATTGGCAAAAACCGACGAAAGAAGATTTCACTCTCCGCATGAATATTTTAGCTTTGTATTTTTATTATTTATCCATGTGTCATTTAGCTAGCGTCGTAATCTTCGTGCTTGAAAATGCACTCATCTATTATTTCAAGCTTTAGCTAAAATATAAATTTTACTAGCAAAAACCCGCGAAAAACTAAATTTTCAAGTTGAATTTTCCGGAATTTTTCTAGAACTTTCAATCACTTTCTAGTCTAGAACATTCTGATAAAAGTTAGGGACATTGTAAATGATTACCAAGTTTTTCAGCAAAGCCTTATACTACATCTGAATTTTTCGAATGATTTTTTATAAGATTTAAAGATCTGAACATCGATATGCACTTTTATTGAGAAAAGTAAATAACCCTTTTTTGTTCTGTTTTATGACAAATGTAGAGTAACCACAATTTTTATATTTTTCCTATATTTTGGGAAATTGGGTCAAATGTTACTGCTTCATTTAATTTTTTCAGTAATTATCCTATATTTTTCCCATATTTCTAAAAACATAATTCTATAATTTCCTATAAACCGTCGGAAAATTTATAATTTTCTTACAATATTTTGGGTTTTTGTTGTGGCTCTATTAGTTTTCCAGCATTTAATATAAAAGCTTCTGTTTTATCCAGGACTGCACGCAAGTTTTGTATTAGAAAGTAAAATTGGGAGCTCACGAAAAAGCAAAACTGTGAGCGCGCGAAAAACCAAAATTTTTGACACGCGTGAAAGTTGTTATTATCAGCAGGGACGGAAATAAACACATTACTGGAGATTGTCCAATAAATATTCCAAATGTCCCATAAGTTTTCATTTTCTATAAGGGGTCACTGGACAATTGTCCGATAAGGAAAAGTATTTTCTGGTACAGAAAATCTGGCAATGTCTGTTATTTTTTAAAATGTCCGATAACTATGAATTTGTGAAGGGGGTGTTACAGGACAGTTGTCCAATAAAAATTCACTTTAATATTTTCTTCCCTGGTTATTGTGCCTCTGGGTTCAGAGACACAATACCGGGGAAATATCCGGACTCCGGAAGTCAGATTAAAAAAAAAAAACGTTCAAAGCCGCAAACCCTCTTTGATATATGCAGACGACAGAAAAGAGAAGCTCACCAGTGGCCAGTCTAGGTCCTATATACTCCTAGGCTCAGTGAGCCTCGGTTTCCAATGAGCAATGAGCTCGGCTACCGGAAATAATTAAAAAAACTTTCCGACACCCTTTTTGTGCAGCCTTCTGCTCCTCTACTCTTAATTTTCATTCATTTTAATAATGAGGTAACTCCATATAAAATAATATATTTTACTCCATGCTGTATCATGATGTTTTGCCCCAATTACTAAGCCTTGATTACGTGAACCATGTATGAACTACTGAACCCCTTGTGGAAAGTCAGATGAATGTTTAAACTGTATTTACCGTATTTTAAAGTTTTACATGCTTCGATTTATTACCCATTGTTTTCTGTAAGTAAAAAATAACCAGCATAGTATTGGAATAACGTCTTCCAAGTGTAAACTGCTTTGGAAGTCTGGATAAATGGCAGAACGAAGATTCACGAGGGGATTAAACAAATTGGGATCGGCTGCTCAAGTCAGGGAAACTGTCTCCCAAGCAGTTCGAGAAAGTACCATTTTGGTGAGTTGATACTCAAATAAAATTTAAACCCAAAGTTGTAAGCAATCCTCCCTGGGTTGGTCTCCCCTTTCCCTTCGGCGAACTTTCATGGATCTTATGTGTCTCTTCAAAATCCTTCAGCAACCAGACCAGACTTTTTTTACATTAGCTCGTTCCACCTATTCAACCCGGGGTCATTCGCGCAAGCTATTCCAGCGCCACTCCCTTAAGAACACCATGAAGCACTCTTTTTTTAGAAGAACTATTCCCATTTGGAATTCTCTCCCATCTGACCTGGCATCTATAAGATCCACCACTCTATTTAGGTCTCACCTACGTAAATATCTCCACATTTAAGTTAGTGGACTCACTACTAGAAATTTTTTTTTTTTTTTTTTTTTTTTTTTTTTTTTTTTATTACTTTATTCAAGTGTATCAGCTCTTGTCGCGATTTTATACCATTGTAATTTTACCATTGTCGGAATTTTTTACCATTGTCGCGAATTTTCTTCCATTCTCACGGTGTATATTTGTATTAATTTGTATTATTATGGAGCTGTTATGGTCGTCAGGCCCTAGCTCGTCAACAAACGGAGCAAAAAAAAAAATCCATTTGCTGCTAAGGTGGTTAACAGAAGCCATTTTAATGGCCCTCGTACTGATTTAGTTATTTCTCATTGATGTTAAACCAATGCAGCGCTGTTAGTTGCTCAAGCCCTTGATTCGAAACTTCGGTGGTAGGGGAACAGTATTACATAAAATGTGGTTATTTAAAGGATCTCTGTTGATGCTGCCATCATATCGTGGGACTGAATATGGGAGGGAATCGAGAGTTAAGCAAAAGGTTTTTATTGAGAGCAGTTTATTTAAATTTGGGGGCAGAATTTAACATCGGTGAAATGGTATTGATATTGTAGTACATTTGTAATGTAGCAAATGGTATAGAACAGTTGGATCCAAAAGGAATTTTTGGTTTTCTATACATAGTTTTCACTAAAGGGGTAAATGCCATTTCCCCCCAGTGTTGTCAACCACTTGTGAGCGTAAACTGAAGTAGAGAGAAAGGCTAGCAGTTCAGTTTTGGAATTGCGCTCGTAAGCTCTTGGCAACTCTGCAATGTAAGGAAAGCAATACTACGTCATCACTATGATGGCGTGGTTATTGAAAAGACTACAGCTTATTCTCACATGTTCTTGTATGTGATAAGGTCTTTTTCGCACGGTATTTCTCATAAAAGTACTCAATCCAGAAAGTCCTTCCTTTTGTATGCAAGTTATCGTTGATTATGTTCCAAAAATAAATGAAGTCCTCCCTTACCAAAAAAGGTTAGTCTTAAGAGGTCTTGGGGAAGTCTTTCGGGTGTGTTACGTAGTCTTAAGAGGTCTTGCGGAAGTCTTTCATTATGCCAAGAAGTCTTGGAGGCGTAAAGACTTCCCCAAGACTTTTGTAGTGTTCTTAAGAACCTCTTCAGGTCAGACTGTTTTTGGTTAGAGATATTGGAAAAAAATTTCCTTTATGTTTTGACAATTCAGTTTTTAGTTACTTAAGAACGTATAAATCCAGTTTAATAGTTTAATAGTTTGATAAAACTAAAAATATACACCATAGGCATAGGAAAAAAAGGTGAAGCCTTACTTTTAATTGATAATGTACTTTGAAAACAAGTAAAATGAATTTGGTCATAAAATATGCGTAAGATTAACATTGTCAAAACTCTCCAAAGGTATTGCAATTTCTCATAGTTTGAAAGAAATTTGATGCTGAAAATTCTTGAAAAGTTCAGAATACTGATGCCAATGTCTTAGAAATTGCATTAAAACCTATATCTAAGGAACGTGGTATTTATAAAAACCCCTATTTTTGTTCACGTACCATTTCAAAGATTGGTATCAGCATTTCTGGACTTGAAATGTATTTTAGTCAGAAATGTCTTCAAGAACTTTCGCAACTGCTCTAGCAATTAAATATGAATTACTTCGAAAACTTTGTTGAGTTTTAATGATGCCATTCCGTCATTTGAACCCCCAACTTTTTCAGGGTCAAGTATCCCTTATAAAAGAAAAAACCCCTTGAAACGTGTTTCCTGACCTGTTTTGGTTTGTTTTCAGCCAAAACACCACCTTGTGGAACCAATTGACTATGAAACATTCATTACTAAAAACCGAACATTACTGCAAAATGATCCTCAAAGAGAATTGCTCTTTTTTCCATTTGACGATGCTTCGGTAAGTTCATTTTGAATTGTAAATGAAAAGTAAAATTCCATAGTTGTGCACTACTGCACAGTCCTAAGAAGCTCCCTAGTACATTAAATCTTGCGCCGAAACAGATTGAATTTAAACTGCCTTTAAAGAGAGGATGAAACCAGAGCAAGCCATGTTCTATTAGCATAATTCGCAAGAAAATAAATTTCCAGACGTTTACTACTAATCAAAGTAAACTTAAGATTGAACCATTTGAAATTTTAAATGGGGCGTATTCTGTGCCTCCGAGCCTTTCGTCCCAAAATCAGTTAAATAAATTTTGAGGTGTGAGAAAAACGTGTTATAGAGGACTGCAAAGGCTTTGGGAGAACACCAATCCCAGTGTTGGGTGACTTTGGGAATATTGCTTCTGAAATGAACGGGAGTCAGTGCAATTATTATATTTAATTCTGGAGTTTTCCTGGGATTGGATTATTGCTGGATTTAGTTGGAGTTTTGTTGGCGTTGGCATTTATATTTTCCAAATGGAGGTAGTGGCATTGGAAGCAAGCTTATATGGCCTCTTAGTGTATCTAGATAAAAAAAACCATAGCTTCAATCCACGCATTTGTAAACTTAAACTAAAACATAACTTTCGAAGCTCCATCCCCCTTGCCTATACACCGAAGGAAAAATGTAGTAGTATCTTTAGCTGCTTCAAAAATAGTATGGGTTCGGTGAGAGTTTTTCACTTCTCTGCCAACTCTAATACTGCGACTCTCCCGAGGAAAGAAAACTATTATCCAAATACATTTTTATTTTCTGCTTGTATTACGTATATTTAAGGTGTTTTCTACGGGCTGAGGCTGGACAACAAGTGTAGTTCTAGATTTTTTTTTTCTTCTAGAACTCTCTTTAATACGAAACTTCTGTCTACGAACTTCCAGACGTAATTTGCTCAAAAGTTGGCTTCACTTAGTATTGGGGGATTCTTTGTTTACAAAAATTTCGAAGATGAGGGACTAAAAATTATTTATTTTTACTATAGACCTCTTTCATTTATTTTTACCCCCTCTAAAGGGGGTAGGCAACCCACTGAATCACACCTGTAAAGGGGGATGATGAGCTCATGCGCCGTGACGGCGATGTTTCACCCCCTTTGCTTGTCTGATTCTGTGGTTGCCTACCCCCTTTGGAAGGGGTAAAAATAAATGAAAGAGGTGTATTGCTATTGTAGTGAATTTTTCTAAGCATATATGTTTTGAAGCTTTTTTTAGCAATCTTTCCAAAAATACTATTCATGAAAAAAGTTTGACTGCCTCGCCTAAAGTATTTGTGACGTTTTTTTAATTATTTAGCAATCAACTATCCCGAGACGATACAGAACTACAGTGGCTTCCTTTCCATCTGAGAGTGAAATAGTTCTGTCAAATCTTTTTGTACGACAGTGTTTAAAGACTTACACTTCTGACTGGAAAATTATCTCCTACAAATATCTCCCTTATTCTGGAAGCTACTTGCAGTTGCCAAAGTATGTTCTGCAGTTTAAAATGTTTTGTTCATACCCTTAGAAAAAAAAAAATTGTCTTAAGAGGTCTTGGGGAAGTCTTTCGGGCGTCTTATGTTATCTTAAGAGGTCTTGGGGAAGTCTTTCGGGTGTATTATGTTGTCTAAAGAGGTCTTGGGGAAGTCTTTCGGGTGTCTTATGTAGTCTTAAGAGATCTTGGAGAAGTCTTTCAGGTGTCTTATGTAGTCTTAAGAGGATTTGGGGAAGTCTTTAATTACGTCTGGAAGTCTTGGGAAGTCTTTAATTACGTCTAGAATTCTTGGGAAGTCTTTCATTATGTCTAGAAGTCTTGGGAAGTCTTTCATTATGTCTAGAAGTCTTGGGAAGTCTTTCATTATGTCTAGAAGTCTGGGGGAAGTCTTTCATTATGTCTAGAAGTCTGGGGGAAGTCTTTCATTATGTCTAAAAGTCTTGGGGAAGTCTTTCATTATGTCTAAAAGTCTTGGGGAAGTCTTTCATTATGTCTAGAAGTATTGGGGAAGTCTTTCATTATGTCTAGAAGTATTGGGGAAGTCTTTCATTATGTCTAGAAGTCTTGGAGAAGTCTTTCATTATGTCTAGAAGTCTTGGGGAAGTCTTAAAGACTTCCCCAAGGCTTTTGAAGTGTTCGAGGACTTCTTCAGATCAGACTAACTTTTTTTGGTAAGGGTAGGTTTATGAAAATTGAATTTAGTGTTTATTTTGCAACGTTCTGCCTTATTTCCAATTTCAGGTTAGTGAAACCAAATGAATTGCAAGAACAGTTATACGAAGTTGATACGGAGGTACATGCGAGAGATGAGGTACGTTTGTCAACCATCTAATACTTTTTCAATATGAGACCCATTTATTTCATTTAATGTGATTCTGTTTCCATTTTTGTCGAAACTGGTGTATGGATTCTATATTTTTGGATTCTATTGTAACTGCTATAGTTACGAATCGAGTAGATTAACAAATTAACTAAGCGTTTCTCAAACTTTTGTAAATAAAAATTTGCCAAGGCCTAGGCTGTTTGGAGGTTTATGCCAACAGTATTTGCAGGGTAATTTACACGCTTAGGGTATGAAATTTTGATTAGAAATTATTTATGGGAAGCTTGTTTTGTTTTGGCGAAGTGTTAAGAGGCTTTTGCTTTATAACTGAAAATATGAAAATATGGTTGTAATAGTAAGAATAACATCAAATTCTGTAAATCCATGCTAATTAACAAATCCAATATGCTCGAATATTCACTTGAGTGCTGGAATAGGGGTGGATATTTCATTGAAATAGTTTGAAATAAAGCTTGTAAATGAGTCTCGCGATAATATACAAAGAACTTCATGGGTACCTACGCTACGGCCAACTAAAGTCAGGACTAGCAATCTAAAATCCAAAAATTTCTGGTGATACCTTTCCATGTAATTGTATTCTCTCAGCTCTCGTCGGAACCAGCCCTTTCATTTGGTTCGTTACTTGTATATAGATGCTTTTCTTTATTTTTATTAGGATACAATATCACAAGGAGGAACCAATTCGAATGGAGTTGGTGTTCTTAAAGAAGGCTATGTTTTGAAAGGACCAGAATCGGGTACAGACAGTTTCATAAGTGTAGCTACTAAAGTAAGTCACTATTGGTATGTTTATCAGTTAGATTTAGTCAATTTGGAGTTTAAAAATGTGTAAAAACTAAAAAGATATTTTACGATCATCTTTGATGAGCTGTGGATATTTTGTTTTTTTTATCTGTATGAAAATGAAGCTAGAACCAAAACATAAGCAGGCATATTTGGTTTCAACGGAGAATTTAAGCTTTGATCTATCTCAGATATTTGAATTTTCAAGCCAGGGGTTTCGTTTCTAACTTCTTGTAACGCAATACTCAAATTATACTCAACTCTCATTTTGTGACGTCACAATTTAAAATGTATACAAAGCGGGTCTAGCTCTCACAAGCTGAGTTTGATTGTGGCATCGGAATTCCCGTTTTTCTTGATATTGAGCATTTATGCTTATCTATTATCTTTTATATTCATGCTGAACGTTTATGCTTCATCCTTATTTATATTGAATGTTAATCCTAAAATATGTTACTCTTAGTCCTTCAAAAGGCGATATATGATCTTGCGACCTCAGGTAGACGGAACGCACATCATTGAATTTCATAAAGATGAAAAAAAAGTTGAATCAAAAGGGACCATCTGTTTGGATTTTTGCCACAACGTTGTTAGGGTCAGTAAACTTATGATAATTGAATTTCTGGGGTAAAATTTAATCAGTCCTACTATTAAACTGCAGAATTCTAAACGTGGTAAGTTTAGTTTCGAACTGCAGCTGTCTGATGGCCACAAACCGTGCCTACTTGTGACTGAAAATGAGTCTGAGCTTGACGAATGGATGACAGCGTTGAAGGACGCAATCACCAGCGCTAAAAGCAATTCCTCAACGTCATCTTCTCGAAAGAGTGCCTTAATCAGTAGTAATTTATCATTCGGTGAGTAATTCAAAAATTTCTTACGATAATGCTAATCAATCTTGAGCCAAGGATGAAACCATTAACATAAAAATATTCAAATTTAATTTAATCAACTAATTATAGCTGTCCATTCTAAGTTGTAATTACAACTGTGAAACTATAGTAGTACTTAGTATACAAATACCTTCGTTCTAGTTAGAAAGTTATGGACAATCTTCATATATTTTCCTCGTTACAACTTTATTCACTCCGTAATAAGGAAATAATTTTTTTTGGTGTAGATTCACCGTCAAATTTACCACCTAATCACGACACGAAGAAGAGTGGGTATGGAACCTTAAGGGGTCTGGAACATAGCAAAAACCCAGAGTTGGTTAGGTACTCTAGAGAAACAGACTTTTCCATTACTCAAGCGAGAAAAGAAAACCGACAAAATCTGTTCTCAATATATCCGGAAATGCAAGTATGTTTAACCATTCCTAAAATAGGAATCCAAGAAAGATACTCACGATCTATTTTCAGAGAAACCTGGGTTTACTTTCTCTGAATAGTCCAGAGGAAGACGAAACCGAGTACGAATGGAATCCCATATCCAGTAGTTTAAGCCTCCCTACACCTAGCTTAGCGACGAATAACAGTAGCAGTAGCTCGACAAATTCAGTTTCCACTACTAAAAGTCAAAATGATCCCGTTGTTGAACCTTTTCAAGAGGATTTGGGGATTAGAATTCTGCTCTCGTGCGAAGAAGTAAAATTCAAACTTCAGGTGCCACTTGAGAGTGAAATGAGCCAGCTTTGTCAGGTTGGTAGATAGTTTTGTTACGGTTTTTGTCGTTTTCCTACTCTAATGGGGTCCAAAATAGATGAAATAGCTAAAGTTTCCTATCGTAATTAAAGCAACTGGCGTCTCTAGAGTTTCTCCTAAATTCCCGCTTTACTGCTACACAATTAATTTACCTTACCAAAGGCAGGAGGGAGGGATTTATAAGTGTATGTGGGTCCCATTGGCTCCTGCCTTTGGTAAGGCATATTTGGCGTGCATCTGGGAATAGACTTTCACAGGGGCTCCCCCAGAGCCGCCAGTTGCTTTAAGTTAAATGTCCATTCCTATATAGGCCTAAATTTTGGGCTAATATAGTAATGATTATTTCTGCCGAATAAACCACTAGGTTTTTATGCATATTCCATATTGTTACATTCCTAAGGTTGAACCTTACATGGCAACTCTGGCAATTTTTGACATAAAAAGTGGACGCAAAGTGTCTGAAGAATTCCGGTTTGACGTCAACCATCCTCATGTTAGAATCTGGCTTCCGAAACCCACGTACATCTCGTCAAAAAGGAAATCTTTTAACAGTAACAGCAATGGAAATGTTGGCGAACACTTTCAAAGCACAGCGACACCCGTATCATCGCCCGTTAAGGAACCAAAGAAGAGAGACAGCATCGACCCTCTATATCATTTATCCAGTCTCGCTCAAGATGGCTGGCTCTCTACCCCCAAACAAGCCATTCTTAACTTGGCCAAGGAAGATCCAGACTTGTATTTAGTCGTCAGAATAGAGAAAGTTCTTCGAGGAGGAATTGTGCAGGTAGGATATTCCTTGTATCGCATTTTAAAAGCTTAATACAACGTGTGAAAATTGTCTAGGCTGCTAGCACTAGCCGTAAACATACACCCCTAGTTTAAATATTATAAGACATCATTGCTTCACTTCTTTTAAGTTGCACTTATTCATAACTTTAATGACAAAATACTTCTTAAGCAGCTTCTATACATATGTAGATAATCAAAAATCATAGGAACATTTATTTGACATTCCAAAAATATCACACCAGCGTGGTCACAGGGGTCAAGATTGTAAAAAATTTATTTGAGCAACTCTCAAGCCTGTGGGCTCTAATCATTCTTGAATCCTAAATTATTCCTAGCTTTGGGAAAATATAAAACAAATTAAACAGACAGGTGGTTTTAGTTTGAAATTTTCTCCTTTCTAGGCGACAGAAGCGTATCTTAGACCAAACGCTTACGCTGGAGATGTAAGGCTTTGCGCTAAGATTCAGAAGCATGTCAAACAGTGCTGTCAGAGACTGGGCCATTATAGAATGCCGTTTGCTTGGGCAGCCCGACCTCTTTTCAAAAGATTCTCGGGAGAGCTCGACGCTACACCTGTGTTTAGTAGAATATATCGCCAAGAGCACAATAAACTCTCTGATGAAGACCTGGCTAGATATTTATCGGAACATCGACGGTATGATTTTTTTAAAACTTTTAAAAGTAACAAAGTTATGCGGGAAATTCACTCTTTTAAACTTGCATTTTTATTTACAAGGCCTGAGAAGTTGAAAAATTTAGTAGTGATACCAGGATCTTTAAAAATATCACTTAAAATTCTGGATCCTTCTATCGCAGTGCCTAGTAAGTATTAACAAAAGTCAATATATGCGGGAGAAGTCAATGACTCTTTACTCTAGTAGGAATCGTGAATTAGTTGGTCTCGTAATTGACCAACGTATCTGTAAATTACGCAGGGCTACTGTGGGTCAGGGAAAATCTGAAAAAGGCATAATTTAAAAATTGCTCCAAAATTTTTGTAGTCTTAAAAGGTTTTTGTGAAGTCTTTTGGGTGTCTTATGTAGTCGTAAGATGTTTTGGGGAAGTCCTTCTGGTGTCTTATGTAGTCATAAGAGGTCTTGGGGAAGTCTTTAAGATACCTTTAGCACCTTTATAGTGTTCTTGAGAACCTCTTCAGATCAGACTAACTTTTTTTGGTAAGGGTTGGGAGTAATGAGACTACAGTATATCAAGAAGGATCAGATAAGGAGAGGAAAAGTGGGGCTGCGTTGAGTTAGAGAGAGAAGAGCCAACCTCCCACTCGGGTGGAAAGGGGGATAGGAAATTCTCGAGGTAAACTGTTGTCACGTGGTCGCTAGCTAGGGCGTCTCATAAAGGATTCGTTTTACCCACGTGACAACAATTTACCACGAAGCATCTCTACCCCCGTCTGTCCCCCGTTCTCCCAGAGTGGGAGTTTAGGCCGACGCAGTAGGAGCCGCGCCGTTCCCACTTTTCCTCTCCTTATCTGATTCTTCTTGAGTATATGAATGCCTCGACAAGACAGCCTTCAGAATATTTCTGAAATCTTTTAAAAACTCCCCAATAACATTTTTATAAACATTCTGTATTAATAATTATTGTTATGTATGATTTAATTCACTTTTTGTTTTTTAGATGCTTTAACCGCTTCTCTGATTCCATTGGCTCCTTTCCCGATGCCACCGACCCACGAAGCGACCAGAGAAATCGCGCGTTTCTCTCCTCCTAAGGATTGCCCGACTCAAAGTTACCCGTTTACCTGTTACACAAATTTATTATACGTTTTCCCCAAGAGCCTGAAGTACGACACTCAAAAAACATTTGCCAAAGTAAGTCATTTTTCATTTAGGTTAGGCCCAAAATTTGGGACTAAATGTCCACTTCGTAGGTAGATTGCCTACAAATAAATTAATGGGAAATCCCAACAATTTAAATGCTCAAATTAAAAACTGTGCAAGTGGAAAATTGCTCATGTGAACCCAAATATCTGCGACGAACTGTTACTCTTTGGTTACTTTTGCATATTTACTCTCAATTTTAGATAAAGCTTAATTATGTCATCCTCTTTTTCACTCTGTTCTAGGCTCGAAATATCGCTTGCATTATAGAGCTGCGTAATCGTGATGATGAACACTCAAAACCATTGCAGAGAATCTTTGCTCGACCTGGTGCTGATGTCGATGAACCTTTGACTTTCCAAGCAATAACAGCAGTTACGCATCACAATTCTGCTCCAGATTTTTACGAAGAGGTTGGTGATTAAAATTTTATAAAAAATTGGAATGTGTATTAAATCCTATTCGATGAAATAATCTCTTAATCTCGAGGGTTTAATCTTTTTAATCTGTGACATAATCTCTAACGTCTATGATTTAATTAATCTAAAATTAAATTTATTCATTAAGATTTGATATATTCACTGAAACCTAATATCTCTTGATTTAATCCTTAAATCCATATAATAATTTAAATGAATTAAAATCTATTTTAAATTTAATCATGGGAGAGACGTGCCCCTGTGTAAATTATGTTAATTCTAATTGAATCCGTAACACTTCGTAAATAAATTTAGGTGAAGATATTGTTGCCGTGTCACGTGACGGAACAACATCACTTGCTTTTTTCATTTTACCACATAAGTTGCGAGCCACCTAAGGGACCAAAAAAGAAAGCGGAACTTCCAGTGGAAAATCCTATTGGGTACGCTTGGATGCCGTTGCTTATACACAAAGTGGGAAGGTAAAACTGTTTAATTTTAAATAAGCTGATACTCAAATTTAATTGCATTATGAAGTATTTAAAACGATGTGTGTATAGACTTTTTGCCGCGCCTTATGAAGTGGGCTGCCATTTTTCCCGTTCCCCTTAGTTTCTACCCCCAATCCGCCATTTTGGTCACCCAGAAACGAGGTGGTAGTGGCTCTGCCTACTCGTTTCTGGGTTACCAAAATGGCGGATTGGGGGGGCGAACTAAGGGGAACGGGCAATTATGGCAGCCCCCTTCATAAGGCGCGGCAAAAAGTCTAATTTCTAGTTTCCTTAAAGAGTCCCCTGCCTAATTTTGACCAGATTATGCTACTATTGGTGTAACTGTTCTTAAAATTTTATTTCCAGACTTCAAATAGAAGAAAAGTGCCTTCCAGTTGCAGCCCATCTTCCATCTGGATATCTTTCCCATCAACCATTAGGGCTGAACAAAGGGGTGAGATTTTTTTTTATTATTTTACTAGGCTTTTTAAAGTGACCCAGTCATAATTTTCGGAAAATTAAATATTATGTATATTACAAATTGACACCTTTGGTGCTTTTAAGAAACTTTAAAATCTCAAAATTTAAATTTTATCAAAAAGTAGGGAAATTCTTAAAAAATTTGCATAAATCAGAGAAATGAGGAAAATTTATGGAAGCACGAGTACTTGATCATAAACTTTAACGATACTAAGTTGGTACAGTCATAATCAGCTTATGTCATAGATTTTATTAAGGTATTCAAATCATTTTGTGCACCTGGAAATATTGGTGAAAAATTCACAGATAAAACCTGGAAAAATCATGGAAATTGGTTTAACAAATGAACCCTGTATAAAGATGGTAAAACATGATTGGATGACAAGTTTAAAAAATGAAGGACTTTCTAGATTAAATTCTTTTACTGTAGAGTATGCACGAAAGAAACTCAAAAGTCAGATGTTTTCATTACAAAAACTTAAATGTTATAATTGTTCGTCTACATATTTAGAATACTTTCCCGTAGTAATGGAAACCTTTTGTCAAGTCATAGAATTCCGACCTATAGGCAAAAACTACTACTAGGGGGCCGGAAGTTTGTACCTAGTAGGCTAGAGGGGAAATAAGCTCGCATTACCCCATCAGGCTTTCTTTCTAGCCAAGCTCACTAACGGAAAGATTTCATAATGGTCACTATAGTGCCCCAATCTTTATTCTAAATGGTGTATTGTTAGCAACGAATTCAAGATTCTAACATCCTTACAGTCCTCAAGTTTCCATTGAATGTGTTTTCAGGCCCTCTAAGTCAACTAATTTTTAGGCAGTTAGCGGTTTCTAATCTAGCTTGTTGTTTCCCATAGAATAGGGAACCTAATATTAAAATACCGGTTTCCTAACAATAAAATTCAACACCTAACAATAGAAACACATTAAGAAATATTAATAATCCTGAAAGTTGGTAAAATATTTGAAATACAAAAATAATTATAAAAATTCGAAAAAATTTTTTATTTATTATTACCTCGTAATTTACCAATTTCCAAAATTTTGATGATTTTAGAACTGAAGTACCATAAATATTTATGATTGCTTCTTAACAAATATACAATTCTAATTCCATTGATTTTTATGTAAAATTCGGCAGCAGGGTTATTCTATTAATTATATTTACTCAACAGTTTTCAGGCCCCGAAGTTAGATGGGTTGATGGCGGGAAAGAAGTCTTCAAAGTTGGATTTGAATTGGTTTCTACCGTTTATACGGCTGATCCTCATCTACACAATTTTTTCAATCACTGCCAGAAAGTGTTCGAAACGAAACAAATTTTCCCCTTACTTTTAAATTCCACGACGGACCAAGAAGCCCAAGCTCCTCGTAAAAGCCTTCCTTCCTCCGCGAGTGGAGAAAGTGCAAACTCTTCCAATGACCAACCCATATCCTCAGCGCCCATAAATAATTCTTCCAACTCTTTTAGAGACAATGAAACCAGCACTCTTTTAAAAGTAAGTTATAAAGTTATTTAAGTAATTAAGACTTTCCTATAAACAACAAATGTTTTTTATCGTTTTCCTTATCGTTTAAATAGGCCTATTCAATAACAGTAGTTAAATTTTTTACAAACAAATATTAAACTATCCCTTACCAAAAAAAAGTTAGTTTTAAGAGGTCTTGGGAAAGTCTTTCGGGTGTCTTATGTTCTCTTAAGAGGTCTTGCAGAAGTCTTTCAATGCGTCAAGAAGTCTTGGGGAAGACTTAAAGACTTTCCGAAGACTTTTATTGTGTTCTTGAGGACCTCTTCAGATCAGACTAACCTTTTTCGGTAAGGCTACCCAGAAAATAGGCTGGATTCATGGAGATTCTGAATTCTTCACATATAAGGGTCAGCGACCAATGAGCAAAAGCCCGTTGATAATGTGATATCTCCATGAGACTTTCAATAACATTAGTTTGATCGCTGACCCGTAAATGTGAATAAATTAAGAATCTCCATGAATCCAGCTAAGCCTATTTTCTGGGTAAGTTTTAAATTTCTAGTTTAGTATTTATTTGTTAAAAACTTCACAAGTAGATTAGGCCTATTTAATCAAAAAGGAATCGTTAAAAAAATCACATGTCAGGCTTCAGTCTCCCTTTAAAGGGATAGTAACAAGTTCAGGTCTTACCGAGGGTCGTAGGCAGGCTTGGAAATAAGGCACTAGTCACGGCATTTGACTACTAAAATAAATGCCCTGACTACTAAAATTAATAAAAATCAGGGGGGTAACTAGTCAATTTGACTAGTGAAACATTTACTTCAATTCTAATATTCATCAAACCCAAAAAGGGAAAAAACGAGATTATACACAAAGGAGAAAAGCTTAAATTCAGTCCTCGCGAATGCGACTTACGAGATGGGTAAAACATTATATGAATACGGTCTTTCCTTCTTGTTTCATACCCCTATTTTTACCCCCAGTAGTCAGTGACTACTAAAATAAATAAGGCGAGGGGGCTCACTAGTCAGTCTGACTACTAAATAAAATATCCTTATTTCCAAGCCTGGTTGTAGGACAATTTGTGGCTTAAAATCAACCAACGCTGTCCGTTTTCTTAACAATATTCCCTTTGTAAGTTAATTATAAGTTAATTATAAGTTCCCAGACCTGATTTTTGATGAGCGGTAATGCTATGACATCATCATATAAACAAAATTAAGAAATTAGAAAATTTTATGAACCAATAATTTAGTGGCATAGCCGTATATAGATGATCAAAGTGTTCCCTACGAATTAATATAGTGTGTCAAATAGTTTAGTACTGTTCCTAAGGCACAGCTCATCGACAGTTAATTGATTTTGACCCTTATAGTACTGTTCTTCTGATTTTCAGGCCCTCCATGCGGTAGACGCTAGCACTTTGATTACTTTTTTACCAACTATTTTGAACGTTTTATTTCGCCTTCTAACGAATGAACAATCTGAAGATGTTGCCTTAAATACAGTTAGAGTCCTTGTCCACATATTGCATACTGTTAATGATGTTGGTAAATCAAATCTGCTTTATTCTTACATTCAGGTTTGTTGCATTTTTCATTTTTAATCTAGGGTGGTGAAGAAAAAGGAGTTATTTTTTATTGATTCCCCTTACCAAAGAAGTTAGTCTTAAGACGTCTTGGGGAAGTCTTCCATTATGTCAAGAAGTCTTAGTGAAGTCTTAAAGACTTCCCCAAGACTTTTGTAGTGTTCTTGAGGAGCTCTTTAGATCAGACTACCTTTTCCGTAAAGGTCTGCTTCTAAAAATACAACCTGCTTGCATATTAAAAGAGTAATGAAATGTCTCTAAATTATAAGAGAAACTGGAGTCCTGCTATTAAGTTATTTTCAGTAGATAGATCATAGATGGCGACACTTTAGAATCTTCCTTACTTACATTTCCTCTTCACCCTCCTTTTAAAGGGGTAACGAAGTCAAGTAACGTTTTCTTTTGAAGTCTGATAATAATGTCGATATCTCCAGTGATTTAAAGAGTGTCTTAAAGGTGTGTGGGTGTGCAATAATTTAAGATGCTCCTCGATTGACTAGATATTTTAATCTGTTTTCATCTAGGCTTAGGGAGCTTAAATTTTAAACATTGGTAGTTAACTGTAACTTATAATGAGAAACTTCCCTTGCCGAAAAAAGTTAGTCTGATTGGAAGATGTCCTTAAGAAAACTTCAAAAGTCTTCAGGAAGTCTTTAGGACATCCCCAAGACTTCTTGACAAAATGAAAGATTTCCCAAAGACCTCTTAAGACTACATAAGACATCCGAAAGACTTCCCCAAGACCTTTTTTTGCTAAGGGTTTTGAGTTAATTCTTTGCGTATTTTAATGTTCATATAAAAATGAAAACTATTCCTCGTCTTCATTATAACATTAAGTTTTAATTTAAAACCAAACTTTGTAAATCAAAATATTTCTTTTTATCTTATTTATCCGTTATTAGTACGTCTTTTGTCCAGAAGATCAAAGTGATATTTCTACTAGCAAATATCCTCATATTTCATCCATGAACGGTAGTTCCTCCGGTAACACTGTCCACGAAGCTTTGACAAAAGCTCTTACCTCTACCTTGCGTCCAGCTACCACTGATTTTCTAGTGGTAACCAAATTACTTCAACATTCGTGGTTCTTTTTCCAAATTATCGTCAAGGCAATGGCTCTTCATTTAATCTCTACCGATCGAATTAAAATGCATCGACACGAAAGATTTCCACCTGATTTCCAATTTAGAGTTGAAAATTTACTTCAAGCCTTTGCGCCTCACATCATTCAAAAACACAGGGAACTTCCTACTGAGACCAGAAAAGCCAACAACAGCCTAGCGCACTTTTTGAAGGTAAACGTCTTTCTATTAATATATATAACCATTTGTAAGATGCTATAGAAGCCCTTTTTGATCCTAAATTTGTTTTTAAGTAGCATTAGGTTAAATATAGGACACAGCTCCTCTATATTCACATTTTAAGTTACCACAATGTTGAAGTAGAACTTTCTAAAGGTGAATGCACACTAAAGTCACTTGAGAAATCGCGTACGCTTGATATTTTGTATGTTTCAAGCAAAATCAGTCGCCACCAAGAGTGGTAAGTCCCGCTAAATGCTATATATGTGGTTGGTACACAACCTGGAAAAGTCAGGAATTTTAAAAATAATTCCCTTTAAGGTCAGGGAAGTCGCTTAAATTGCTAGTTTTACAATATACAGGGCTCGTACAGGACCTGAAAAACCTGGAAAAGTCTGGGAATTTGAAATTGAGTCAATGAGTCAAGGAATTTAAAAAACGAGCCCAAAAGTCATGGAAGTAAAACATTTCATTACAGGTCAAGGAAATATTTACTATATGGTAGCCTTTAAATTATAATATATAATTACTTTAAGCTGAAAATATTCGCCTAAAAGTCGTTTTTTTCTGATATATTCATGGCAAACTATCAACCCTGATTGATAGACTATGTCAGATCACGTATAGAAAAATGGGCATTGCCATTAGCTCGCGAATATGAGTAGATTCATGTAAAATATTAAATATCAGTCCGGGAACTCAGCTGAAGGGAAAATCAGACTCCCAGAGGTCGAATTATTGCTGTGTCTTGGCACAGGCTTTGGTGAACCTGGAAATATGGGAAAATCAGGGAAATTGGTTTTTCAAATGTTGTATGAACCCTTTTAATCCTATCAAACAATATTCACATAAACAAGGTTTCAATTCTATATCACTATATTAACTTAACGACCTCGGATATTTAAGTTGTCTGCGCACTCCTTCTTTAGCCTCACTGGCTAAACAGCCCCTTGAGACGAAACTTCTCTCCACCTTCCTCTTTCAGTACTCAAATCTCATCCCAAAAAGTTAGATAATTAGCATCAGTCTCTCTCTTTATAAAGTCTCTCTACTACGCGAGTGGCAATTTTCATTTTTTATAAGAGGGGTTGCATCATGAATAGTCTATATTGACCATCTTATTCGTTTTTCCAATTTTGACCCACTTTGATAAAAAAAGCTGTTTTATCTTCATAAATCCCTTTAAAACTTCTCTTCCTTAGAGATGTCTGACCTTTATGGATAGAGGTTTTGTCTTTCGTCTTATTACCTTTTATCTGGAGAAATTTGGACCAGGAGACTCTCGTCACTTACAAGAATATAAATTTGAGTTTATAGAGATTCTGTGTTCTCACGAGCATTTCATCGCTCTCAATTTACCTTTCGTTAAGGGAACAGTTACTAGGGGTTTAACCAGAAGTCACAAAGGTTCGTCTGTTTTCTTATATAATAATAAAATTTTCATAAATGACCACGTCACTGACTTCTCAAGAAAAGTTATTTTGAAGTTTGAGTTACCCTGTAAAAAGTGTACACCCTTACGAAAAAAAGTTAGTCTGATCTGAAGAGGTCTTCAAAAACACTACAAAAGTCTTGGGGAAGTCTTTAAGACTTCCCCAAGACTTCTTGACATAATGAAAGACTTCCCCAAGACCTCTTAAGACTACGAAAGACAACCAAAAGATTTCCCCAAGACCTCTTAAGACTTTTTTGGTAAGGGCATCAGAGGCAAATGCAAACGTTTTCGTCAGTGATTATTGAAGCAGTTTGTAATTGTTTTTCGGAGATTCATAAAAACGGGTACGCCTACTTGCAAATATACCAAGAATTGAATAATATAGCCAGGATCCTGTATTGAAATATAAACATATACCAAATAACTTCATTATTGTTGTCACGGAAGATTTACTAACTAAATAGTATATGAAGAAAGACTTGTGTTAATTTAAGAACTACTTTAACTGTGGTTTGTTATTCAATCTCTTTCATATACCATATAACAAGATAAAAATATATCTCTGTTAGAAAGATCATTTATTGATGTCCATAATGACAGTACTATCAATATACATTACCATTCCCGTAAAAGATCAGGCAGCTTGCCAGTAACTTCCTGTCACTGGCAATAAGTTTGGTTAACGTTTTTACGTCATGAACGCCAGATGTCGTTGTAGACGTTCGCACTCAAAAATATTGTATTAGCTTAGCTACGTTTTCAATCATGATGTCTCGCCAATGCACGTTTCATACATCGCTCAAACTTTCTATTAGAAACAGGAGTAAAATTTTCAATTTGACAAAAATAGCAAGAGTATCCATTTAAATTAATATCATCATCATTATTATTTTAGATTTTGAGCAGGAGTATTTCCTCTCGGAAGAATTTTGTAGTCACCATTTTTTGGTTGGAATTTTGCTGCAAGAAGTCAAGAATGCCATTAGCGAGTGCACTCATAATATCAGGACCATCGCTGTCAAAGTGCTTCGAAACATTCTTGCCAAACATTCTTTCGATGACAGATATAAAGGAAAGGTAAGACGAAATTTTTAAAGGGATACTAGATGCTGAAAAAAGCAATTTTTATCGATTTCAACTCTTAAATTATGTTTAAAAACAGTTGTCACTTAAGGTATAACTGATAATGCCTGTAAAAACTATCAAAGAAATAGTTATATAGCTCCAATTAAGAAAATTTCTTGAAGCGCATTTAAAATGAAAACCCCTTTGAAGTTGTGAAGAATTCCTCAATAATTTGAATCCAT
The DNA here is from genome assembly GCA_963920705.1 of Odiellus spinosus. Classification (NCBI taxonomy): domain Eukaryota; kingdom Metazoa; phylum Arthropoda; class Arachnida; order Opiliones; family Phalangiidae; genus Odiellus; species Odiellus spinosus. The sequence goes on along the minus strand of OY987232.1, from coordinate 14,160,245 downwards.
GATGCCGATCGCTTAGACCCTCTTCAGACGAGGCGTAACTAGCCAGGTTAATCAGATTTAACCCAGGTTTAATCACAATAAACCGAGGTTTATTGAACTGAGAAGGCTACGTAAACCTCGGTTAAATCTGATTAAACCACAGCTAATTACGCCTCGTCTGAAAAGGGTATTATGAGGGATATGCAGGTTAAAGTTTAATTTAAAAACAACGTTATTTCACTTGAATAAGTCGTTTATTTTGAGGCATTTTTGGTGAGAGCACTGTTAATGTTTTTATGCGTATTTTAACGTTTCAAATAGCTTAAAAATAACTTACTTATACAATTTTTGCTATGCGACGCATTTACTCTTATTGTTTTGTCAGTCCCAACAGTCTCGTTTATCTACTCTATACTTGCCCTTCATTTCAATCCTCTTGGAGAATATTCAGAGGTTACAACAATCGACTTACTCTGATTCTACCGCTTATTCGGTTATTGGCTTAGAAGGAAGCGATGATTCTTCACCTTTAGACGACTTGGGTCTCGAAATGGTTGCGGGATGTAAGTTAAATTTCTTTTAAGATTTATCTAGTTGTAAAAACTTGATAATAATTCATCCCTAATTATAGTTAATTACATTTTATTGGTGGTGGTGATGGCTTAGTATGGCACATGCGCAGCTTCGCTTCTAGCAGTAGCTTTCAAGTACATAGTACACGATCTATCATTTTTTTCCCAATGAGACTTATAATGCTAGAGAAAATTGAGGAATTGGTTGAAAATGTAGTACAGTGCTTACATGTGATCACCGCAATTGGCAGATCACTTTTATTTTGGGTGAAATTGGATTTTTGATCACGTGTTGTAACAGTTTTGGGGGAAATCCAGAAAAAGGGTGCCCCTAAATAAGAATTTTTACCAAAATGCAAAAAAAAAAATAGAAAATGACAGTTAACACAGCCAGATGGCAGAGATCATTCCAAGTTTAAGATTTTACAATCATAATGGATGATAAATTAAGGCAAATGAGGTGATAGGTTGAAAATGTGTACATCTTAATTCAGCCGAGATGGAGAGTCGTGGTATAACTGCATTAACAGTTACAGTGTAGCAGTTTCGGTGGGATTCCAGATTGTTAAACTGAATATCAAACAATTAAAGTATCTTAAATATAAGCTATCCTCAACTGTCCACAAAGAAAATAAATAAGAATTGTCAATTAAGACAACAAGGACAGAGTCGTTATCAGTAAGATTTAAGAATCATAGTAGAAAAATTTTAACAAGACCTCGCAAAGTAGTAATTTTACTTAATAGGAATGTGGACCATGGTTACAAGTAATTTGCTCTTCTGCGAGGTAAGTCTTCTTCCATCGTAGCAGAAGACACAATTCATTTGAATAGAAAAGTTGGAAGTCGGAACAGACATTGTTGGTTAAGTTACAAGCCTAGGTCGTCACACATTTTAATCTTTCGACCAGATTTTTAAATCTTTTGATCACTATTTATCTTAATTTTAGTTTGCTTTAAGTACAAACATGATTTTGATTTGTCTAGGCGTGTAAAATTAAAGTAACAACTCACCCCCCTCCTTGTGCTGATCATAATATTGTTACATGATCAAAGATTGCACTGTAAGACATTCCCGTTCTTTCTACAATTTTTAAGCCAAACTGGGGATAAATTATCTTTCTGAGTTACCACTTGGTAGAAGTCAGTTAAACTTATGACATTGGTAAAGTCTCAGTGTGAAAATCTCAACCTTTTCTATACAGAGTGGTAAAGATCTTGAAATACAAAAAATTCTGAATTGATAATTAACAGGGTAATTCGATTCATAGGCTTTTAATTATTTAATGATCACAATTTTTAAACCTCGAGAATCCACCTCTGTAAAGTTTTCTTCCTTTTCTTATTCAATATCGTCTGCTTAAATGATACAGTCTTCTCGTTATTCTCTTGATAAAACCATGACTATGTCTAGGTTTCTGGTATTGAGCCATAAAGATTAATAGAAAGTAAGATAAAATAGGCAACGTTGAAGTATCCCTACTTTGAAATGACCTTTTGGTTAGTCAAGGCTAATGATCAACTTAAACGGAGAATTTTCTTTAATTTCTTATGGTTCCTGGATCAGAACAATGATTTTAGTTCAATTAGCAGGATTATGCAGTGAATATTTAAGGACACAAACGAATCATTTTCTATTGAATCACCCCCAAAGACATTTAAGACCAAAACTACCATTTAATTTTATTAAAATTTTCCGATCTACAAAGATTTGCAAAACAGATTTCAAAATTTAAGCAGACAGTTATTTTCAACGTCTTTAAGTTTGTGAAACCAATCTCCCATTGAGTTATTACGATGTGGTATTTCCATTAGTTCCTTGATGAACAAATAGCAAGTGGTCACACGAACCTTGGTATCAAGACCAATGGAAGGTCAGATAAAATAAGCAGGTAGTTTGGAAGAAAACTTTCAAGTTAGGGCTTTTTTCGTTAGCGTCAAAATATAAAGAACCGTTTAAAGGATCTTCTCCACCCTGTAAGCGGTGTATCTAATTCACATACGTGTTTGAGAACATGGGCAGTGTTTCCAATGACAAATATTAAATCCCAAGTGTACCAACTGTTACCATGTATTTATCTTGCTACATGATTATATATCTGTATAATTAGAGCCTTTCTACCGCGTGCTTCAAGGATGGGTGGTGCTTTCTAGATAAATATCGCCAGAGCCAATTAAAACAGTAAACAACAGTGGCATCTCTAGGTCTTTAGGGAGGGACTGAAGCCTCTCAAAATCAAAATTAATTTCTGGGGATATAGATTGAATAAATTTAATTAATATGGAATTAAAGTTGAGGTTAACCGGATAATTAAATTGGATATTTAAATTTTTAATTAAAAAATTGTTATCTTATAGATAAATGTATAAACAATTTCATTTCTTATTAATAACCTTGTAAATGTTTGCTCAGTTTAGCCCCTTAAATTGTGAAAACATAGCGATGTCACTTTAGTTGAAAAATATTGTTTGAAGTACAGTTATCATTTAAATATACCTAATCCACTAATAAATAAATTAAACCCAAATGCTAAGCTTGAAATCAATATTTAACTGATCTGGAAAGTATGTTTAATAATAATCCAGGGGGAGATTTTGATATCGAGCAAAAGTGCGCCACTCTTTTAAACATTTACTGCTGGAATAAAGTGCACCTCTCATTTGATTCTCTGCCCTTACCAAAAAAAGTTAGTCTGAAGTCTTGGTGAAGTCTTTTGGGTGTCTTATATAGTCTTAAGAGGTCTTGGGGAAGTCTTCCATTATTTCAAGACGTCTTGAGGAAGTCCAAAAGCCTTCCCCAAGACTTTTGTTGTGTTCTTGAGGACCTAGATCAGATTAACGTTTTTCGGTAAGGGTGGTAACCCATTAACTACCAGTATAAAACTCTTTATGGATAAGCTACTTTCTTGGTTAGTTAAAAATTGATTTTTAGCTTATAACATTAGTTTTTAATTATTTAGTGGATTAGGCCAATTTTAACGATAAGGAACTGATAAACAATCACTTATCGCTAGGTTGCATTTTCACTTTAAATGATGATAGTTGTCCCAGTTATCTAGGTTAGCGTGTCATAAGACTGTCTCAAACTGTGAAAAAGGAATTCTATCTAGTACGAGCAACGTTTTATCTAATTTAAACAATAGGCGAAGTTGTTAATCTTGGCTTTTACAAGAAAGTGAAATAAAAACTACATTCCAAGTGCGAAGCCCCTCCCATCCTTGAATATGTAGTTAGACTACTTAATGCAGTGATATGCTTGTGAATAAATTCATGCCTTGACTTTAAGTCAAATAGTTTGTTTTGTTCAATTTTTATGAATCCGAGGAACGTTCTCATTGAATGGTAATTGTAATATTTAAATCTGATCTGGGCATGTGTGTATTATAGGTTCAATATGCGATCAGTTGGTGTTTGTGGTTTGTACAGTTTTCAAAGTGAATATTACAATTTAGTTTTATTGTTTAATAAACATATGTAATGGACTAATTATACGCTTTTAGTAATTGCCCAATTAATTTCCCAATCAACCTGGGAAGTTTTAGAATGATATTTCCTGGAATATTTTGTTCAATCCAGTTCTGCCGAATGATGGCTCAATAAACTATAATCTATAGGGAGGAGCGTTATACAAAGGAAAAAAACTTCTGATCTCGGGTCAACAATGTGTTTTTTATAAAACCTATATTTAGTGTAGAAGTTATGAGAATTGTAATTAATCAAAATTCTATTGAATGATTTGATACGTGGTACTTAAAATTTTGCGGCATTCCAATTACGCTAGAAACAATCAAAACATTTAAGCTGCTGGCATGTTTGTTGTTTTTGTGACTACACTAGCTTTTGCTGTTGCTTTAAAAGAAAAAGAAAATTTACTTTTATATAGAAAGCTACGTCCAAGAACTTTCGAGTCTGATCTTCAATCAAATTTACCAGGATATTTCATTATTTAAATTTTAAATCTTTTAAAGAGATAATGGACTCTAAAAGCATTTAATTCTGACCAATTTGAACTGTTAGAATATGTCTAAAAAGAAGAAAGGTTTCGTGATAAATCTGTCTTTGGTGGTCTCAAAGACTTCCCCAAGTGTTCTTGAGAACCTCTTTAGATCAGACTACCTTTTTTGTGATGTTTATTCATTTAAATAGTCCAAATTGGTTAAAACTTGGACTATATTTTAACTGCTAGACACCTGTAGCGAAACCTAGCGATCATACGCGCACTCTAATGACAACAAAATCTACATTCTTAAGCTCCCTCTAACAGCAAACGGTGACAAAAGTAGGAACTTACAAAACCATGTGCACATCTACCTATTCTTTATCCGTAGCAGCCACACACAAAGTTTTGATAGTTCCTGCTTTTGCCACTAGAGGGAGCTTATGAACGCAGATTTTGTTATTATTATGATAGGTGTCCAGTAGTTAAAAATCCTAGGTTAAAGATAACAGGTTTTTTAGAGTCTCTACGCTTCAAAGGAACTCGAGCTAAGAGAGTGGGCCCAATTTCAAAAAGTTACTTAATAATGAATGAAAGTAACTTCAACCCATTTATGACATTATTGTGACATTTTTCCAAAAAATCCACTGCCTTCTCTTGAGTTTCCTTCATATTTTAAACCTCAAAATTCTTATTTTAAAACAAATACCTATTCTGGTACAGTTTTGTAGATCACTCTTTTAAAGAAAGTAAATTTTAGTTTAATTCTTTTAACCGCACTCGCATTGCTTGCTTGATTTTGCCTGGAATTATTTTCACATCTTTAATCTTAAAATGGATCCATCCACACTCGCTCCCGAGCTTCAATCAGGGTTCCGTCGCTTCTTTATCACATTCATGCCTCTGTCAATTTTATTTTTAGCCGGTTCAGTCGCGTCTACGCCTTGTAAAAGCGTATCTTCTCAAAAGACTCCAGATACGAAAAGAAGCGCGGCTTCTTTTACTTCATACATTGAAACTGACAGTAAAATTTCCATATTATCCATGACACCCGCTGGTGGAGGCGGCTCATTGCCTGGTTCCATAAGATATAGCACGAGAGACTCTACCTACTTGGCTCTCATTGCTGGCAAGCAAGGTATGGCCTATAAACATCAAAGGGCATCCTCTCTAGTAACCGCAGCCGTAGATCGGTTAATTGGTAATTTTAAGCTCGACATTTCATTTGTATATTTCTCGTTATATTTGTAACTTGAAATCGTATTTGCATTATTTGAATAGTAAATTACCTATCTCGTATTTCTTCATAGCAAAGCCATCACCTGCCAATTTTAGTTGATATGTAAGATTGTTTTGATTTTTAGTAGTGTGTATAAAACTATATTGGCTTTTCCTTACCATATCTTATTGTAGTATTTTCCTTAGTATTTCGTTTTCTCTTTTCACCCAAGGGATGAATTTGTACAAATTATCCCCTATGATAGTTTCAATGAAATCTCTCGAGAAGTAGGCAAACACATAATCAAAACATAGGAGTTATTGTCCTAGTTTATATCCAAACCCAACCCAATCTTACCTGAATTTCTCTGTTGGTTATACAGTATTTTTTTTAGCATCCTGATAGCCTCTTCAGTCGAAGCATAATTAGCTGGTTTAATCAGATTAACCAAAGTTTATTGAACTGTAAAACGTGGTTAAATCTTATTAACCCTGCTAATTGCTCCGCATCTGAAGAGGGTATTACCTAATTATCCTCGTATTTATCATTGGGAGGTGGCTGTTTGAAGGTAGTTTCAAACACCTTAAGTACACAGGCTTCATTGATATATTTTTGAGGTTATTTAATAGAAAGCTCCCCAAACTATGCAATAATATAATTATCTTAACTTTCCCACATCACAAAAGAGAGTACAGGGCCTCTATGCCTTTTTAAGTTCGCAAGATATCGTACCGTAGTACCTTTTGTGTTAGAATTAAGTTTCCTTTCAGAAACTCTCCAACATATCCGCCTTTGACCCCTATAAGTAAGCAAGATGTGGGACCATAGTATATTTTTAGGCATAAGGTTTCAAATTTTATCAGATTCGATATTTTTACCCTACTGCATTCTATCTTCATTGTAGATTAGTAGCTTTGTGTATTTGTATAAGTATCGTTACTAGGTTATAATATAATCGTAATTTTTGACTAAATAGAAAATGGATCAAACAATTCTTTATTACGTACGTCACTTAATTTATTTCTATGATTGTAGGTAGAGGAGTCGAAAATGACAAAATGAGCCACAGTTCTTCCCAGGATCATATCCTTAAATCTAGTAAAGAAGATATTGCGGATGTAAATGAGGAAGATGCCTCTTCTTCGTCTTCAGCATCTCCGTCAAGACTATCAAGTCACGTTAGGTAAGCAAGCTTGCTTACCTAACGTAATCAATTCACAATATTTTAACTTCTTTTCAGATCTCATTCCTTGCCTTTCAGTAAAGGCTCCGTTGTTAGGTTTGATAAACTGACCAAAGATGAAGTTAAAGACCTTCTTGTCTGTTTTTTGTACATAGTGAAGAATCTTAGTGAAGGTAAGAGCTAATTTTTATTTACATCTTTCAAATGATAAAAATATTGAAGGAAAATTAATAGTTTTTAAGTAGCTAGTGTAGTGAACAGATTGATTTGAGACACTCTGTAGCCTCCTGGGAGCGTGGTAGCGCCTTTTCGAGTGAAAAGGTAGTTGTGTTTTGGGTACCAGTTGATAAAGATATCTGCCTTGTACATGAGGTTTTAGGAATCAATGTTGTTAGAACCAGAAATTGATATATAAATATACTGAATGCGCTTCATAGTTCCATGATCCCCTTCTATGGGAGGATCGAGGTAGGAAGAGGTGGCTCTTATTTTATTAGGGCGTTTTGCTAACTACAAGACTAGTGGAGAAAGAACTTTGGCACCATAGCGGCTGGACCATTACTAATTCTCGCGGTGTTCTTCATTCCAGCAGCTCACCAATGTTTACTCTCGCCACTCAACGGCTTAAAAAGCTCAATAAATTGCCTAAAGTTAACATTGCGATTTGAATATATGTATTTTGGCTCAAAATGAAGCTTGAAGCTTCCTTGAAGGCTACGAATCTTCCCATTATCATCTCGGCAGTCACAAAACGTTGGCAGTTAAATATTTCAAAGTTTTTATCGGCGTGGGTCGAATACAGTAAAGATCATATGTCGAACATTTTTTCTATATTTATGTGTGAATTGTTCACCAAACAAAGACCCTACGCTGCGAGATATTTTCGAAATTATCCTTTTTTCAGAGTAAGCCAAAGAGGAATTATACTTTGGGGAAGGGTATTCTGGGCTCTCTATACTTCTAATCTACTATCAAGGTTAGGTGTATATATTACCGAACCGGAAGTTTAAGACCCATATAGACTATTCAAATTTGACAAGTTGTAGGTTTTAATATACTTATGATTATATTATTTTCCTAATTTTAAACATTCAGGATTATATCCCCTTTTTAATAAAATAATTTTAATTTATTTCAGAGGTTTTAATTGGATGGTGGCTTCGTTGCAGTGAAACGGATACTTTGAATTTTTTTAATATATTAGAGTGAGTTATTTTGTCTTAAGTTCTAAGCTACAAATGAAATTGCATTTATAAATTTTTATATTGTTTATTTTTCAGAATATGTCTTCACCAATTCCAATATCTGGGGAAGAAACAAATAGGTTTAGGGTCAGGGCTGGACAGGGACCAGTTTAGGTTTGTTATTAATTACCTTCTAAAATGTTCAAATTCTTCCAACGAAAATACTACATCGTTTCAGAACGAGAACACTTTGCGGAAGTGGTAATGTCGAATCAAGTGGCACTATTCCCAACGCAACTGCCAGTTCAAATAAAGCCATGACACTGCCCGCTAGAACAGCGCCACCTTCATTCAATCAGAGGTGCAATAGCACTTACAGTGAAACACCTACAAAAAGTAAGCAAATTGCATGGTCACATGTTTCGTTAGTTATAATGTCACTGATTTCTGTTATTTAATTACACACATGACGTTTGTAATTAATAAAAGTTTTATTTACATATAAGTTTACGTCATTCACAGGCTAGTTAGAATAATCCCGTCTAAACCTCTAGCTTTTATAGTTATGATTATAAGTGTATGCATCACCTTACTTGGCTGAACATAAACGACCTTTACCGAAAAAAGTTAGTCTGATCTTGAAGAGGTCCTCAAGAACACTGCAAAGGCCTTGGGGAAGTCTTTAAGACTTCCACAAGACTTCTTTACATAATGAAAGACTTCCCCAAGACCTCTTATGACTAACTTTTTTGATAAGGGCAAGAATTAAATCCTGAAACCAAGGCGGGGAAAAAACCATATCTCTGGCCATTCGTAACCTTAACTTTGTAGTTTATGCTAGACGTAACCCTTCTTGGTTCTATCCTCCTATAATTCTGAGTATCCGAATCAGGCTTAAGTGTACATTACTCAAGGTTTTATAATTTACTAATTATATCCTGCTATAATATAATTTACCATTTTTTTCTTAATTTTATTTAGCACCGTCTACATCTCAGGCGGATATGTTATTTAGAGCTTTACTAGAAGCAAATATGGCGACTGAAGTTGGCCTCATTACGTTGGATATACTCGGACTTTATGGAACTCGATTCAAGCCCCAACTATTGCATAATGACGGCGAAAACCAAACAATGAAGAAATTATTTGATATTTATTTGTCATTTCTACGGGTTGGGCAGTCAGAAACTCTAGTAAAGCATCTCTTCGCTTCATTAAGGACTATGCTCAATCATTATCCAGTCGCTTTGTTTCAAGGAAATGCCAATCTTTGTGGAAAGCTTTGTTTTCAAGTAAGACTTATTTTTATTGCTTGGGTCGATTAAGTCGGTAAAGCATGAATATTTTTAACGTCAACTAGATCTAGCTGAATTCCAATTTAATGCTTTTCGCGTGGTGATTTTATATTAGTTACTCAAATGCTGCGACTCTAAACTTTCAACAATGAGAAATGAAGCCTGCGCTCTTCTTTATTTACTGATGCGAAGTAATTTTGAATTCACCTCGAGAAGGAATCTGACAAGGGTGCATTTACAGGTAAAAACATGTTTGTACATGCGTAATTTATTTTCCAAAAAAAGTTATAACGTATAAGAACTGAAGATTATAAATTATAAAATATTAGAACCGCAGATCAATTATAACAATTAGAACTGTAGGAGAACTGACTGAGCAATGAACTATGAAATCAACTAACTTAGGCACTGTTCGCAGACAAGATCTGAAAAACGTTCATATACAACTACCCTAGCTGGATTTCGTTGCAGCTATATAATACTTATTCAAAGCCTAGCTTTGACTGCACAATTTGTTACCCTTATGGAAAAAGTTAGTCTGATCTGAAGAGGTCTTCAAGACTTCTTGACGTAATGGAAGACTTCCACAAGACCTCTAAAGACTAACTTTTTTTCGTAAGGGTATGGTCTGTTTAGCAGGAAGAAGGGGACTTTAAAGGGTCTCTATAAATCGCAGATAGTCCCATTGAAGAGTGAGAATTTTAACATGACAAGCAGGCTACATTGGCCATCCAACAGCACTAGTGACATCTAGTGAGAGAAAACTACTTTCAGGGTTGAAATCGTGAGCTGTGGGTTCCTTTAAAATAAGGAATTTTAATGAAATAGATTTTCCTGAACCAAAAATACTGTAGATGAAGATTTCTTAGCTGAGCCAAATTAGAAAATTAATAAAAGCCCTTATTCAATTATGTCGTTCTTTATATAATTGTATAATTATAGTTTGCTGTTTTTTTTTTTCGTCAACAGTTAATTGTCTCTGTCTCGAGACTACTAGGAGAAGTAATTAGTTTAAACAACTCGAGGTTTCAAGAAAGTCTCTCGATCATTTGCAAGTACGCTGACAGTGACAAAGCAATGCAGCATACGGGTAATAATTTTTACATTCAACTTTTCATTATTTGGGTTTAGAGGTTCTGTATACCATTTATAATACATTTCAAGAATCTGTGGGCTAGTTTAGTTAGTTTAGAGCGTTTGGCAGATGAAAAAAATTAAAATTTAGTGTCACATACTTAATTTATATGTCTAAAACATATTTATGTTTTGTATCTTTAAGGGGGGTTTGCAAGCTCGCAAGAAATCGAAAAAATAGAAGCTAAAAGCTTGTGGTTGCATGATTTTTAAAAGAAATTCTTGCAAGCTCACAAGGATATCACTTTATACACACTTTTTTTCCTTTAGATTTGATGATTCTCGTGTGTGAAATGATTTTCTCGCGCGTTAGAATTGGTTTTAGATTTCATGACCTTATTTGAGAAGCGCTGCTCTAAGTAGCAAATGTTAAATTAAGTAGTAACTTTAAATTAATAAAATAGCATGTAAAATAGCTGACAGCTTTACTACCACTAGTGAGCCACCGTTACCATTCTTTAAAAAAAAATGGTTTATTATTATGATTATTTGGGCTGTGGATGATCGAGACAAATTAAAATTTTATTCTGGCATATAGTACAAATGCAACCTGACTCGATTTGGTCCTTGTCATATTGATCTCGTGCCACGCTTGCAAAATTAATCTTTAAAAATTGAAAAAATCCACGAGGCTGTTTTTACATCAGGAGGTCATTTTACTCTTCGTTTCAATATGCTACCATCTAATAATGAAAGAAATGTGCTTACTTACCCAATGAGGAAAATATTTTCTCAATTAAAGATGCTCCAAATTGGAATATTTCTTCCGTATACGTCAAAATGAAAAAACCAATTAAAAGGAGACGAACTTTGTTAAATTACGTTTTTATTTTATTTTGTCTAATTGGTTGAATTTTCCATTTTGGACCTGCATTTTTGACCATAAAAGATTCTTCGTCACTGAGTAAGTCGATTGCTTTCGATATTCTACGTAAAGTAAAACCGATGCCACACTACGTAAAACAGCCTCCCTAATTTTTTCAATTTTTAAAGACTAAATTTGCAAGCTTAGCACGAGATTTGTTTGACAAGGACCTAATAGAGTCGGGTTACGTGCCTACTTAAATATATATATCATATTTAATCACACATTGACTGAAAAAATTTGGCGTTAACGAAACGATGGGAAGTACCTTATGGGTAATCTCAATTATTTTAAACCCAGGTTTCCCTGGAGAAGTGAAGGATTTGACAAAAAGGATAAGAACGGTTCTCATGGCCACTTCTCAACTGAAAGAACACGAAAATGATGCTGAAATGCTTGTTGAGTTACAGCACTCTTTAGCCAATAGCTACGCAGCCACTCCAGCCTTAAGGGAAACATGGTTGCAAAGCATGGCTAGAATACACTTGAAAAGAGGAGATTTTTCTGAGGTAAATTAGGATCAAGAAAAAATACACACTGTGAGCTGACCGTATTCATGGATACTTGCTTTTCAGGCTGCGCATTGTTGGCTGCACATGGCAGCGTTGGAAGCCGAGTATCTAAAACATTGGGGAATATTTCTCGGAGGCTGCGAAGTTTTTCGACCATTTGCGCCTAATATTCCTGAGGATGAAGGTCAACTGAAGGAAGATTATTCAGCACCTGGTGCTGCTGGAATTTCAGGAATTAATGACTTGAACTATACGGAAGTAAGTAAATGATGACCTAGCTGCTTATTTCTCACACTTTTGAAGGATTTGAGAAACTGCATTTGTGCTAAATACTAGTTTGAAACCCTGTTTGAATTTGAGATATGATAATAATCAGTTGTGATATAAATATTGAATGATAAAGCACGAAAAAATAGTTAATTTGCTGCTAATTAGTTATAATTGAAAACAAGAGTGATGGGTGTGTACCTTATGATAGAAGGAAAGTAGGCCTAAGACGTCAAGCTAAAAAGGGGTCAAACATATTGAAACTGTTACAAAATGAATGTAATAAATACAATTCCAAGGCAAAGATACAAATGGAGCAAAAAATTTGAACACTGCCTTTTTCTGGAAAAACATAAAAAAACAAGGGGAAAATGCAAATTTCGTATGCTCTTTGCTAGAAAATTGTTCAATTTTGAGCGAAATTTTTAATTTTAGACACTTTTTAGACCATTTCAATAGGTTTGTACAGAGTTTATTTTGCTACGTGTCTCCCTTTAATTCTTTAACCTTGCTATGAATCTCTTTAGAATAAAATTGTCTTATTATTTAAATAAAGGAAACTCTCTTGGATAAACTGAAGCAATGTGCCGAGTTATTGCAGCAAGCCGAGCGGTACGAAGTCATGGCGTCACTTTACAAATTAATTATCCCCATATTTGAAAGAAGAAGAAATTTTGAAGCACTATCGAACTGTCACAAGACCCTACACGCTGCCTATTCAAGAATACTAGAAGTGACAAGATCAGGGAGACGACTTCTTGGAAGATACTATAGGGTTGTCTGTTTTGGAGAGGTATTGTTCAAGTGAAATCTTTCTTAATATTAATCACGATTGTATGAATGAAATCAGGCAGACATTAGATACTTTTTCCAATTTCTTTCACAATTTCCCCAGCATTTTTTTTTTTTTTTTTTTCACCCGAATTATTTTAGACAATGTATGATCTTTTAAAGGAACACTCTCTAAGGAATGCTTCGTAAACCCCCACTGCAAAATCACAAAACCCAGATTGAAGTTACTTGGTGTCTTGTTAAGGGATGTTGCCTGCTGCCCTAGGCCTGCACACTTTTAACTTCTTTTATGCGCAGTAATACCAAGAATAGATCTAAACCACACAAGAATAATGAACAGCTATAGCTTTGTAGTTGCAGTTGGGCAGTGCCTATGGGGGGCCTTAAGCCCCGTTTACTGTCATGTGCAATGGAAGCGGTTTTCTACAATAAGCATGGCTTACAAGAGTCAGCAGGCAGAGAGGAAATCTCGGACTACTGGGGAATTCTCATTCCTGTGATAGGGTGTAAATCATAACGTATATTACTTCAATGCTAACAAGCTCCTCCCATTTGTGACTAGCGTTATACTGGAGCTGTAGCGTACAGTTCATTATGCCGGTGTGGATATAGATCTATTCTTGGTAATACTAGAAAGTTATTTTTCTGCTAGACTAATGTTAAATGGAATTCTCTCCCAAATAACATAGTTTTATCACCTTTATTTTAAGTATTTGGGTGTCGATCTGAATGCTCCAATCGCAATTGCACTTATTTAATTACTTTTACATTATTTATTTTTATATCCTGACCCCTTTTTTGGGACTCGAGGCATTCTGAAATATATTCAATTGTTATGTTTTTTGTTATTAAAGGCTTATTTTGAGGGTGAAAGTGCTAAAGAATTTATCTACAAAGAACCAAAAGTGACTTCCCTTGCTGAAATATCTCAAAGACTTTTAAGACTCTACTCAGAAAAATATGGAAAAGAGTGCGTTAAACTAATAATGGATTCTGTACAAGTAAGTTGCGTAGCCTTATATTTAGTTTTAAGATTACATGAGTAACTTCATATAATCTTTAGTATTACAATTTATCAAAAATTAATCGGTGCTTTTTTCTTTTGTACTAAAATTTTGGATTATCTGTAGGGCTAGGCTTATGACTTAACATTAATTTATAATCACTTTTAGTGTCTAATTGTTTGGCTAGGAATCCCAAAACACAAACCTATACACAAAGAAAATCGATTAAGACAAAGAAAGATGTTAGTATAGGAGAACAGCATGAAATTTTAGTTGTCATTTGTAGAAAAATTATTTGAAACTTACTAAAGAAGGAACTGGATCAAATGCCACCAAGAAAGTAAGCCTACTATTTTAATTTTTAAGGATTATAATTATGGGATCTCTTGGAATAAGGTTCTTTCTATCCCAAGAGATGATATTTAAAGATTGCCCAAACAAAAATTTAAATAGAATTTAAATTAGGATATATTGTGGTCAGGGTTTGGGCCTAAATACACCATTTTAGCTCTTACTTGAGGTGCCATAGCGGGCATTGTGGCAACTTGCCTTTAATACGCTTGGCTGGAAAGAAAGCCAGATGGGGTAATGCATGCAACCATTTTCCCTCTAGCCTACAAGCTGCAAACTTTCGAGAAATTTTAGCCTCTAGGTTGGCAATGGCACTTCAAATTCATGCATTAGCGCATTGGAATATATACATATTTTCAAAGCAAAGAAATGATTGAATTTAATTAAGTAGAAATATAACCCTTACAATTGGTTATTTTAGTTACAATGTCAATACGCGCTCTCATTGGATAGGCTTTTGGCGTGAAATGAATAAATAAAACAAGTTGCAAAGATCCCTTCAAAATATCGGTAATTTATAAGCTGATACCGATATATCGGTAACACCCCAACACAAATTTTAACAATGAGAAGTGTCATACTTATGAATATTAGGTTACTTATGACTACAAGAGGATTTAGGATTATAGATATATTGCATAAATAAATCTGATTTGTGAAATTTTAGGTTGATGAGAGAGATTTAGATCCAAGATTCGCTCACGTTCAAGTGACGCACGTTATTCCTTACTTTGATGAGACTGAGTTCTTGGAAAGACCGACTGAGTTTGAAAGACAGAATAATATCACGCGATTTATTTATGAAACTCCTTTTACTCGTGATGGTTCGGGTAAAGCCCGTTCTGATGATATAACCAGACAGTGGAAAAGACAAACAATACTAACTAGTGAGAATACAGAAAACCAGAACCCATTGATAACCCAAGAATGGGGATATTATGTTTCTAAATTCAAGTCAGGTTAAAATTTCTAACAAACAAATTTTAAAGAGGGACTGTGAAATCTCAGTCTCCGACGTCATGGACCAATCATATATTAATGGCAAAAAATCTGTTGATTTGCCAGATTTGTGCGATGAGATTTAACATAGTTAAAAATTGTTTTCTAGCTTAAAGATTTTTTTGTTAGTGGCTAAGGCAAAACTGAAAGACTAGGCAGGTGTCGCTATAAGAAACTAAGAGAGAAAAGGGAATCTATCTTCATACGTTCTTGGGTCATCAATAGGTTCTTCTCCAAACTATTTCCACGTGGCTGGAAACATAAATCTTTTAACTTTGCAAAATTTCAGCGACTAAAGCGTTTCCATACGTGAAAAAACGAATTAGCGTACGATCGAAAGTTATTAAAGACCTGAGTCCTATCGAAGTTGCCATTCAAGAAATGAACACCAGAGTTGGAGAATTGCGCGAGATATTGGAATCATCCTTACCGATGGATGTGAAAAGGCTACAGCTCAAATTACAAGGAAGTATCTGCGTTCAAGTCAATGCGGGTCCATTGGCTTACGCCAAAGCTTTCCTTCAACCTTCGCCGAGTATCAAAAACCTGGATGAAACGGATAAAATGTCCCAAAATCCTACTTCAGTGACTTTAACGAAAACTAAATCCAATGCTCAACAAAAACCAACTTCGGAACAAATTTTCAGACTGAAAGAAGTTTATAGGTATATAGCTTTTTGCATAGTCCTCAAAAATATATTGTACTATTGCTTTACCAGATGGTACAAGAACTTTATTTTTTCCAGTCAATTTGTTGAAGTATGCGGGGAAGCCTTAGACCTCAATGAACGTCTAATTAATTCTGATCAATTTGACTACCAAGCTGCACTACGGTCAACCTACCAAGAGATGGTTCAAGAATTACAGCCATTGTTGCTTTTTGATTATAAGGTACAATATAGTTTTAAAGTTATTGAGTTGAAAAAGAGATGCAAGTTCAAGAACAGCTAATAATATCCTTGACTCGTTTCGGGCTTTGTCAAATTAGTTGTTTTTTAGGGTTTTTTTGCTAAAAAGCATTTTTATATATTTACAGTACCAAGTCTTATAAGACTTTTAGGCCATGCACTTTAGCCTTGTTTTAACAAACGCAAAGTTCAAATATATATTGGGATATTTAGAGATAAATCTACCATTTAGGGTATTGTTTTCAACGTTAATAATTATTTATATTGATGCATGTTAGCGGAGTTTTGAGCCTTTGAGGCATGGATAAATTGTTCCATTTAATTCCAGAGTAGAAAATAGAATTAATATCCTGGTCATTGTAAGCATTAAGGTTTCTCAGGTCTTTATGGTATATTTTTAACATTGGCGGACTTAAATAAATCAGTTTTCATTACAGTGATAGATTTATGTATAAAAATTTCACTAGAAAATTAGTAAAGTTGATAGACATTGAGGAGATTTTGAAAGTCTAGTGCATGCTCCTGAAGCAGGAGGGGACTTCAGTTTGTGTAGGATTGTCATTTTTTCTCGATAGGTGGTGGGATCATTCAGCGTTTTTGTGGACGCGTCTATCCCGTTACCGTGGCAACCTGATGTAGATGTCACGGCGTCGGGTTGCCACGGTAATGGGAAGACGCCTCTGCAAAATCATTGGTTAATCGCGCCTCTAGTTGAAAATTGGCAAACAAAATTTCCACCTTTGGAATTATTTTTTTTCCGCGTGCACAGGCTTTGATAAAATATAGGAGGCGTTGAATAGAAGATAATCTTTTGTACAGGCATTTCTAGAATGGCACGGGCACCCCTCTTGTTTCACCCCCATTTAAAGGATCTTTTCTTTTCCGGTTGTCTCTCATTGTATGATTCCACTGCTTGCCTCTGGTTGACGTCATAACCGTCCTCATTTGTTATTCTGTGGGTTCGCATTAAAATGAAAAGTTGAACCGATGTCACGCGTGTGAAAAAACAGTCTTACGGAATAAAAATTCTAAAGATTAAATTCGTTAGCATGTCGAAAGATCAGTTTGACAAGGCCCTAATGGAGTCTGGTTGCGGTTCTAAATTGAGACCATTTTAACAGCCCCAATTTTTTTTTTCTAGGATCTTAACTGCAGGGACGAACTACATTCGCAATTGTTAAAGAGAACGTCGATAGAAGTTTTCAATTTCATCAGCGGTTCACCAGGGTCTAGTACGGTATAAGTTCAAATTTTATGGGGAAATCTAATTCAAAAGTAACTTCTTAACCCTCGGAGGTAAGTTATTGACTATTTAAAAAGGATAGACTGCATCTTCGAAAGATTGGTTTATGAACAGCTGGCTAATTGTGATAGTTTACCGTAATGTTCCGCAGCGAAGATGCAAACTGTATAATATCGATAATTTCATATTTATTATTAGTATAAAATGAAAATGGAGCAAAAATGTGAAAACCAATATAGAATAAGCGTATAATTGATTTTAATTTTTAGTATTTGTTTTAAAAAGATTTATTAATAAATTTTACCATCAAGGATTTAGTTTTTCTTTTAGAGGATTAAAGAGGTCTAATAGAGGAGGAGATACAGATGGCGTGTTTATAACAAAATTTTATTCCTACTTGAACGTTGTTGCATGAAATCTGAGCCTTACAAACCTGTGGCAGGAGCCTATACATCTTGGGGCATAGAATCAGGGTTAGATCACACTCGTTCATTGTTGGGCACCTTTATTTCGTGGTCCCAGAACGATCACCTACCTCCTGCATTCTAGATTCATGGGTGCAAACTTTTGGTAAAGTAAAAGTTGATAAAAAAAATTCATGTAATAACGAATTTATTATAAAAGAAAATGATACATTAGTTATGCAGTATGCAAGTATGTTTTGAATAACAAATGAAATATTACAAATGATTTTTAATTGAAATTATCCTTGTGCTGATTCATCAATTCCTCCAGAAGAGACATAGCTTCGTGTCCGGATGTATCTACGCTCATTTCACTCTCGGATTGCTGCTCTTTTACATCAGTTTGCGCCATCTCAGATTTATCGTTCATGGGCATATCGAGAACTTCTCCTTGAGTCGTTTCTACCACCGTGGTTTCAACAGACATTAATTCACCAACATCTGAAGAGCCAATTACTTCTTCGCTAACAAGGAGATCGGAATGTTGTTGCTCTATAGTTACGCATTCACCAACAACAAAGTGTTGATTCGGTTCAGTAGGTACAAATTCTTGAGAAGCAATTTCTTCGGTTAAAACCTATAGGAAAGGTAAGCAGTTAATTACAATTTTTTACAAATATAATAACGACCATCTATCTAAAAATATCTGCCTAATCCCAACTGGGACTTTTCCCAAAACCGTAATTTTATAACGGTAGCGACAACTCTGACCTTTCCTCGTATAGATTAAACAACTAATTCATTACATACTTCAATTATTCTAGTTTTAAACAGTGAAACTGTTTATTTTAGGCTTTAGTTTTTCCGTAACAAGGTATGAGGGTTGAGTTATCGTTATAGTAACTTCAGAGCATCTTTTGATTCAAAATTGACATATTACCATTACCCGTTGTTGGTCCAATTCACTGTGCGCACTCATATCATCTCCTTGTACTATTTGCATTGAACTCAACTGATCTACTTGGGTGACGTCCATCAGTGACATATTTTCAGATGAATCAAAAACATCAACGATAGATGATCCTACAATTAAAACATGCAACATTTAAATTCAAGTTTTCATTACCCAGATTATTTCAATGGAATTCACAGAGAGCAACCAAATTATACCGAATAGGGACCAATTGAGATCTTTATTAACGCATCATTTCTCCCACTTAATGAAATACACGCAAATATTTTTTAAAATAGTGCGTCATAATTCATAAAACATTAATTCATGCAGAATACTTCCTTTCAAGGGAAGAATAATGTGTTTTAACCGTCCGCTAAAGTGGAAATATTCAGATTATTGCAATATAATTGAAATTAGGGAATTTTAGGCATTTTAGGGACATAGTGGGAGCTTTGCTTATTCCATATAAAAATGGAAAAATTGCACGTGTGACAATTACGATATATTAACCAAGGAAGAGTGGTTTTTGGAAGATGGTATTTATTGGCTAATTTTGACATAATTGGTGTTTTTTCTTCAAGCTCTCACAAACAAATAGACATTCTAACTAGGCATTTCTATATAGGGAGACAGCGTAGAGCCGAGGGGGAAAGAAAGCCTGACGCCATGGAACCCCTTACGGGGGCAGCGCTTGTAAGGGCGAATACTGTAACTCCCTCACTAAGGGGGATGACACCGAGGTGAGAGATAGAAACCTCTGATGTATCAATGTCTCCCATTGTTAGCTTTTACTTACCAGACTGTTCAACTGGCTTATCCTGGTTTTCTTGCTGCTCAACTAACTGGATATTTAACTCCTCGGAAGTAACTGTTGAAGTGGTCACAGGTGTTGTTATAATGGTGGTAGTAGTTATGTCATCGGTATTAGAAGTACCGGCTGGTTCTTCTATTTCTTCTTCAGTGATTGTTGTTTCGAGCGTAAGTGGAGTATCTCCGTCAAATTTTACTCCAAGTTTTTGGAAAAGACTTAATACTTCCTTAGTCAGTTGACCAGATGCTAACATTTTGATTACGTCTTCTGACGCCTCTGAAAAAAAGATTTAGAACCAAGTCAATTTTGGTATAATTTTCGTTAAAATAAAGAAAAGACCCTTTCTACATTTAATTATCAGTTAGCCAGGCCTTCCCAAATACAATGTTATAACGAAGTATCGCTTAATTAGAACATAAGTGACAAATTTCACGAGCCACTTTGATGCTTGCAATCATGGAAAACTTAAGGTTGAGACAGTTCACGCATCAGCTAGTAATACAAAAATACCCGCCCTAAGTTTGGAAAATGTCCCTAGAATGGGGTCTTTGGGCTAGCACAGAGTAGCTCCAATCCAATCGAGATTGAAACTATTTCGTTTTGTTATCTAGGTGAATGATTCTAACAAAAAAGTTAATCAACGTGAATTGAAAAGATTAATTTCTTGTTTTGAAATGAGTTCTTTCAGGAAAGTAATTAAATTTCAAGGTTCATAAAACTCTTGGAAAACCAATTTCCTTGAAAGTTCCAGGTTTACAATATAGTAAGACCGTAATTAAATCTATGGATTTAGCTCGAGCCAACTGGGGGTCGATGAAGTAATTGCATAAGTTACCCTGATTTACGAGAAAGTTTTAAAGTGTTTCCCAGATATTTTGTCAAACATTAATATTCCCTGTCATTTCCAAGTTTTGAACCCTGATTTATTGTTGAAAAAAAATTGTATATTTACGTATTTCAAACACCTGACCCTCTTCAACTTGATGTTCAATAGGGTTCCCAGACTCATCCACGATAGTAGTGGTACATGTAGTAGGATCTAAGACCATAGTCTCCTCCACAACTGCGGGCGTAATGGATGTTACAGAATCTGCTTCTATTTTAGTATTTTCAACTTCAGGCGTTGGCGTAACGGTTACTGTATCCACATCCGCTGTAATAATTTCGGTGGTAAATATATCCTGTTGTAGACTAAGACCGCTATTATCAGCCATTGATGTCTCTGGAGTAATATCAGCGGTAAAAACGTCAGAATGATAAGTTGTGACGAGAGATGATGCTGACGCTGCAGTGGTTTCAGTTACAAGCGCAATAGATTCAGATCTGTTTGACATGGTAGTTTCCAACTTAACTTCTGGTAATGATTCAGATATGATGCTCTGTGTAATTAAATCTTCGTTTTTTAAAGAAACCATTTCTGGATTATCTTGGGATGTTGTGGCGGTTGTTGTTTTTTCTGGTATGGTTATGTCAGAAACCTTAACGGATTCTACTTTAACTTTGGGCACCGTTGTTTGTTGTATATGCGATGAAATTTCGTCAATATCTGTATCCATTTGTTGCGATATGGTAATGGAAGGTGGATATTTCGGTATAGTTTGAGTAATAACTTTCTTCGGGGGTGATATATTTTGCTTCGTAGACTTTGGCGGAGCTCTCATTTGAGGTCCTTTTCTAGTTGGAAATGAAACTGGTAATCCGGTTGGTGTAACGGCAGATTGTATACCAGCGCCAGTAAGACCGGCAATTTTACGCAAACTCGATGAAGCGATATTACTGGGGAGCGTTTTAAAAGCTGAAGCTGAAACTGGCATAGTAGCGGTTGTACCTTCTGGTAATACGATTCCAGCGGCTTGAATCAAATCCGCTAAAAGAGTGTTCTTAGGATCCAACTATATAAAAAAAAATATTTTACCTTTTAATAGGCATACTATGTTAAACCTATTTAGACGGTGCGTAAAAACATTCAAACTCACTAAAGGTTTTAAGGGAATGCAAAAATCTTATTGAAATCTCGATGCCATGATGTCGCTGCCTTACAAATGTTACGTGAATCAATAGACCTGTTAGATTGGTTTATGTATCATTTTAAAGACCGTCTCTTATTGACGCCAGCATTTATGTACTTGTTGCTATAAGTTCCTATAATTTTGACTATTTTCCTATATTATCCTTTTTCAAATTTGCACTCTTCTACTGCATATTTTTAATATAGATGGCACTCCACAACTAAATTAAATCTTGGGAAATTGGGTCGTGTCATCTGCTATGTGTTTAGTTTTGGAATGGCAAATATGGGGGTTACTTCGATGTTAGTTAAACCATCGAAAAGCATTTGTTCATATTTGAAACCAATATTTTCCTATAAGTTCAGTTAAAACTCTCCTACGTTTCTAAAAATAGGAAATAACATTTTTTTTGTGGTCACCTTTCTATTTTTTTCTAAAGAGTGTTTGGCTTGGTGAGGCCAACTATGATAACTAACAGAATTGCAGAGAAACCTTTGGTGAGTTTGTATAAAGTTTTTATACATATTTTATTTCCAAATTGATAAAAAAACCTATCTCTGAAGAGTCTATCCCTTTAAAATAAATTCAATAACTCTTACATTTGAGGGATCTAATTGAGTGGCATCAAAAGATTCAGGGGATTGTTGGGAACCAAGTTGTTGGCTTGACGACAGCGCTTGAACAATTGGTGAAGATGTTGTACGTTTTACTCCTTCAACGGTGGAGTGCATACTGCTCAACATTTTAGAAACTGTGGTTGCTGGTGACATCTTAGGAAGTCTTATACCCTGTATATTAAAGGTATCATTTTGAGCGCGTTATAATTTTGATTACTTGAGAAGCTATAGTCCAATACATTACACACTACTTAACGGGGAAGTAAAAGGTTTCTGAGAAAAAATTACTAGATGGCGTTGAGACTCGTCTAACATTTTTATTCGATAAACAAATTAAGTGAAAGATATGGATTAAAAAACAAGGAATAATTTCAGTTATCCTACATAGGGCTTTTTCTTTTTTACTGTTTGGGATGTAGAACGTACCAAAACCGTGATTTTGTTTTTCTAATGGTAGCGACATCTCGGGCCTTTCTTGTGAACTACCGCCAATGCGCTTTATTCTAATTATAAAATAGTTAAACTAGTATGTGATCTTTTATGCTACGTTCATTACATCATTCCCATAGCTAATAATTATAATTCAAACAATAGTAATCGCACCAATCAGGAGTATTCGTGTATCAATGACAAAGAATTAGGTTTAACCATTAGTAACTAAACAACTATTTGAGTTATAAATAGTGAAAACCGTTTATTTTTGGGAGCTTTAGTTTTTCCGTAACAAGTTTCCAAGAATCACCAATCACTTCCCTCCTAATTTTATGCGACATGCAATAACAAGCTAACTAACCTTAGTCATAGTTGCTTTCCCAAGAATTTGTGGATGAGTTTGTTGTTGCGTCACTTGATGCCAAGCGGGAGAAGCTTTATGTACCACAATAACGTTTGGCTTAGCTCCCGAGCCTGAAGATAAAGTGGTTGTAGTTGACGGAAAACTACCAACTGTCATGATGTTCGAAGTTGATGATTTGGCTATTTTCGAAAATTTTGTTCCTCCAGAATAAGTATTGGCTGGAGGTATAATTCTGTTTGGAGCAGGAGTGACTGACATCACGTTGACAATACGTGGTGTTGATGATTGAACTAAGGTCCCGCCTTTAGTCATTGAGGCTGGAAGGTTAGTGCTACCCATCACTACGAGCGGAGAAGCCAAAGTGGTTTGGGATATGTTTGAGAAGTTTCCGAGGGCAGCGGCTACGGAAGCGTGAGACATTGTGGGTTTTGGAAGAATTCTCGTTGATGTGGTATTGGGGCTTGATAGCATCATCATTTGAGGGCCAATCTTCATGCCTACATTTTTAACAAATCCTAGAGTCAATTATAAAATCTTAATATTACCTTGTAGATTATTCAGATCACAAGTGAAGGAAACTTGAATGTTGCATTTGAATCTACCATATCATTTTAAACTATATCACTTCTATCTACTAAATGGGTCAAAGGTACATTAAATTTAAAGAGGTTGAGGGAAATATTTCCATACATGACATCGCTACGTTCAGTAACTTCACTGGTAAGAATCCTAAAAAACTAGTTTACATTGTCTGAAGTTGTGTCTATTACGCAATGATTTAGAACAGATCATCTCTATTCACATATAGAGTTTCTCGATATAGAGCTTTCGGAGATACAGTTAGTGCATTAACCAGCCTTTTCTATCAACTTTTATGCTAAGCCTAGTTTGGAAATTGAAAGTCAAGGAATCAAGCAAAATACAAAGTAAAAACTGTCTGTTAATGCAGTCGCTGATTAGAAGAAAAGCTTTGTACGTAGTTAGACTCTTTAATATACAATTGTCAATAAATTTGTGGTATCCAGAATTCTCAAGTTGAAGAGTTAAGACAAATGCAACATTACTGTGTCTGAAATATCTACAAGGTAACACCGAGTATATAGTTCACATAGTATATGCGTATCTGATTCATTTATCGTGCAACGTAATGAGTTATATGCCAATTAAATTTTTAAACTAATATTCATAATTGGTTGTGAAAAAAGTGCCAAATAAAAAAATTGGGTTTTAAAAGACACCTAAATTTTCTTCTCCCCTGAGCAGCTTCAGTTTTTTCAATTCATCGGTCCAACAAATTTTTCCTAGGTTTTTATATAGCGCAAAAGTGAAAAATATTTTCCCAAATATTTTATCATATAAAATGTTACGAATATTTTGGTTTCCTTAGAGGGATAGTACCACATGATTTGCGCGTGTTATTTATTTATTTTAAAGTGTAGGGGACATTTTGACGATCAAGAAAAGGTTTGGTTGTCCCACAAAGTTTAGCGAAAATTAACTTTATATAATTTCTGAATTTTCTTTCAGATAAATTTATAATATGGGAGGAGTTTAGTGAAAAATCACCTCGAATCGTCACAAGTGACTTCAAGTAAACAGGCGCTTGTGCTCCATTATTAATTGGCGCCAATGAGAGGCGGTAAATAGGAATTTGAACTAACTTTATTCGAACAGTTTTCAGTTCATTATAAGCCTACCTTGACGGTTTTCTTAAGAATTTTTAAATTAACGCAAAAACCAAGGCTAGGAACTACCCTATCCCTTACCAAAAATATTTAGTCTTAAGAGGTTCTGGGGAATCCGTTTGGGTGTCTTATGTAGTCTTAAGAGGTCTTGGGGAAGTCTTTCATTACGTCAAGAAGTCTATGGAAAGTCTTAAAGACTTCCCCAAGACTTTTGTAGTGTTCTTGAGGACCTCTTCAGATCAGACTAACCTTTTTTTGGTAAGGGATAGCGCCACTACAATCTGAAAGCAAAGCTTTTTATGTAGAGCAGCTATTTATATGGAACGTGACGTTATCATCACTTGCCTCGAGACAATTTCAACATAAAGCACTAGAGCTGAAAATTTAAGTTTTGACTGACAAGCTCGTTGTTGTAATTAATTTAAGACTTTGGAGATTGATTTCTATATAGGAATATAGGAAAAAATATTTTCTTTTTGGGTAACAACCATATATTTTCGTCCTTTAATTGTCCCCCATACCAAGAACTCATTTATGTACCTAAGAACATTTGCGAAAGTTCTAAATCCAAAATCATAAAACTAATTATGCCCGTTTTCGTTGCGGCAGCTCCCGTGCCATATAAAATTTCATGTAAAAATCTGAGGAATCACTCAGTTTCCATAGTTTCACTGAAATCCTGCTAGAGGCATTGTCAATGAACCATTTTTCAGACTTAATTAGTTCCATGCCAGAATAGGGCAGTAAAATCGTGAAACTACATGGCCTAGAAGAAAAATTAGCCCCAGAGTGTGCTTCTAGTTTTTAGAGGTAGGAGAGAAAGCAAACGAATTTTGGCTACGAAATATACGAAGATTGTACCGTGGGCTTTACACTGTATACCATTTGTAAGTAATCCTTGTACTTTAACATAGAACATAGTTTAAAAGGCTAAGAATCAAAGATCAAAGCTGAAGGATCACGTGCCAATCTTTTAACTCCTCTCTATCCTTTAATATGTGTTAGGACTCGGTTATGAATAGCAGCTGTTAGTTATGTTACGCACATACACTTAAGTTTAATCTTTACCAGTAATAATTACTTGAATACAATTTCATAAAGATACCCAAGTTTGTATACTAGCGTATTTGTCACCAGAATATAGATCTACCTTACACCATTGTTTTTAAGCGCATTAATGAGTTCTTGCTCGTGCAATTAAAGTGTTTGTCCCAATTAGTATTTGACCAGATCATGCAGGGTACTATCCCTTCGAGGAATAATCGTCACATACCTCTGCCCGCGCCAGAATGCTTTCCCCGACTTCCCCGTC
The DNA here is from genome assembly GCA_963920705.1 of Odiellus spinosus. Taxonomy (NCBI): domain Eukaryota; kingdom Metazoa; phylum Arthropoda; class Arachnida; order Opiliones; family Phalangiidae; genus Odiellus; species Odiellus spinosus. Next base: position 14,134,213 of record OY987232.1, on the reverse strand, counting down.
CAGTTGCTTTCATTAACTGTCCGGATTGTTGAGAAGAAACGAGACCCGACAGTCCAATGAGAGCGGAAGAAGCGTGCATTCCCGATGCGGCGGCAGCTTGTTGTTGAATGGGAACCACTAGACTAGGTCTAGGTCTTACTACAGCTTGTCGGATTCCGGTAGCTCCTCGACCACCACCTCTTCCTCTGTTGGTAGTTGTGTAGACGACCATATTATTATTGCTACCAATTTGAGATACCATGGCTGTTGATGATCCTGTAACTAAAATAAGATTTTTATATTGTATCTCATTCATGGTGGTTTTCTGAGACCATTTAACAGCGGTATTTGTTATATTCAATGAGTAGTCAAAATATATAATTCTTTATGAAATAACCTCTATCAGACACTAAAGTAAAAGTTTAAGTACGATCTTAACAAAATTAGAGAATGTTTAACCGGGGTAGAAAATATGAGACTGACGGAGGACGTGACTTTAATTACTGTATTATTTTAGATTTTTTCTTCAGGCTACCTTTAAGGCAAGTGAAAAGTATAAAGTGTTTTTACTTGAAACTGGAATTAATGTTTGCGACGCAGCGGAAGTAATCTTAGTTACAGGTCCAGTAGAGGCACTGACTGTTATTGCGGGTGAATTTATATTTTTAACAACTGGGACGCTTAAACAACGTTGTAATATGCTTGGTGGGATATTGGCACTTGATCCGGAAAGTAATATAACTTGCTATAATAAACAAATATAAAGAAAAAAGACAAGGGTTAGAATCTGTGAAGATTTCAAGTGACCTAGTCACCATTTATGTCAAAGGTTCATCGTTTACTAAATAAACTATTAGCATGTGGCAACTTACCTTAGAGCCGTGTCCAATATTCTGATGAGTGGTAGCTTGCATAGCGGGTGCAATCGGTCGCTGAATCATAGTGTTTACGCCTCTATTAGTCCCTCTCGCAATACCGCTGATTGGAGTACTTGTCAGAGCTACAGTAGCCGTTGGCATGGTGGATGTAATAGTTATCGGCAAAATGGATGTTTGCACCGATGTTGAATGAATGGGTAATGACGAAATTGGAGTCAAGGGACTTCCCATAATCAAACTTCCACCACTAGATGAAGTTGGGGTTTGAAGCGGAGTTATTGGCGAGACCCGAGAGGTTACCGATGAAATGGGAGTGGCTTGTGTCGGTGTTAATGGCGACATTGGCAAAATCATTTGCTGTTGAGGCATTATGGGAGAGAGTTGTACTATCTCCGACATTGTTGGTACGTTCGATGTTGGTGAAGGGCTCATAGCTGGTACTTTAATAGGAACACCTGAAGGATCCCCACTTATAGAGTTCTTTCGTTTTAGTAAATTTTCTGGTAGTTCCTCCGCATGGATTATTTCTAAATAATTTTTAAGATTTTTTACCCGAGCTCAATTTTATCCCATACTGATATCGAGTCTTAACAAACCAAGTTTCAAGTTTCTTCCAGTAGAACTAGGTATAGGCATTGCGGCATTTTTAGAGGCTTGTAAATCAGCTAGATTGTTCGCGAGAGCCGTAAAAGCCGTTTGCGGTACCAAACGAGGCATTAATGGAATTAACCTGCGTCCTTCGACCGCCCATTCCATGCTGGTATTTGGACCAGCCATTCTCTCCGCCACAGTGCCAAGTTTTTCATCATTGACCGCTCTTCTGATTTCGGCTCTATGACGTTCCACAGATATACTGATAAAAACATCTGGGTTTAGACCATATTACAACTCCGGAATAAAACTTGGGATACGACTTAATAATAGAAGTCTATTAATAAACCGTTTAGGGAGAAGTTTCTAATTCATTGGGATTGAAGGAAACATTGGTGCTCAAAAGCAATATAATTATTAACCTGAGTGATGAACATAGATCTTGAAGTAATTTTTTCTTCTCCTTACTAAGTTCACCTTGAGCCCGAAATGCAGATACTATTGAGGCATAAGCTTCCAATTCTAAAAGTAATATATTATTTAAAATAATCGGATATATCGTAATAATCCATTTCTGATGACCCAAGAACGTACAAAGGTATCTGTTTCCCACTTTTTGATTGTAACACAGCCCACTTGTTTTTTAATGGGAGAATGCCCAATCCGAGAAAAGGTAATTGATTATTTAAACTACTAATAAACCAATATTAAATCAGAAATCAGTTTTTTAACTTATTTGGCAAGTCGGCTTAACAGGAATCAGTGCTGTAGATTGGCTTAAGAAGTGCGCACTTTTGTTCATGGAACAACGACTCGTTAACAATCTGTGGATCCTTGTTAAGCCTACTTTCAGAGTAGTTTAGTGTTGTTAAATTCGGTAATCTAATTCTGTGAAATTGAAACCTCACGAAGTAGCTAAAAAGGTCATCTCTACAGAGGAGCCAACGGAGAAGGGTATCAAACTGATATCTCAGTCTAATTTTTCCTTTGTACATTCTCAGGCTATTGAATGGGAATTGCTTACACATTACTGTCAATATTGGTTTTAACAGGCTAGGTTAAATGGATATTAGACTCTGATAAGTTATTTTTAATCTACTTGGACTCAAAACTTCGTGGAGTCTATTTGAAATAGATCCCTTAAAGCTTTTGATTTGAAATATTTTTGTTTTGGCATTTTGTTTTTTTTGTCGAGTGTCACCATAAAAGGCTGCGGCACATTTAAATAGTCTAAATCGATTTAAAATAACCATTTTATAGAGTCTATTATTCCTTGAAAGTGGCTAGATACCTTGAACACAAAGATGCCCACTTTCGTAGTCGAGGAAAACCTCAAACCATCAAAAATAATGTGCAACTTCGCTCAGGATTTTGTGTTCAAGGCTACTATATTAATCTATCAATTACCTAATTTCCTCAAAATTCTTTTGCATTCGTCTCTTGTGTAATCCAACAATATTGGCCAAGTCATTTGATCTACAAACAAAATTTTTTGAACTAGCCACGTAAAGGAAGCTCTCAAAAGTTATCGGTAGTAAACTTAATGTATGACATAAGCGTAATGAAAATCGACTCATGATGTGTTATAGCTTATTACTTCTCATAAGTTTAAGTTCGTCGTAGCCACAGTACAAACGCCTTTAAAGGCCTTATCTACTCTAGAACGTGCCCCTTGAGTTAGCTTTGGAGTTTGGACTTTGGACAGTGCAATTTGAAATGTAATTCACTGCTAAGTAAAAAAGGGCAACTTAAAAGGAAATCTAGAAATCAAATGTAATCTCTTTAAAATTCCTTGCCTTATTTTCTTGCTTATCAGACATAAGAGAAGATGCCTTTAAAGTTTGAATGATGATGAACAAGTCGCAAATTTGAGACATGCATTTATGTTACTGACATTGCAAGAAAACCGTGAAATGTTCCCCATTTTTTTTTTTGATGACTATTTGCTATACTCATTACTTGCATGCTAATGTTATCAGAAGCACCATGATACCATCTCAACATCTTAATTGTCTAAACATTCCATGGTTTGCATATACTGTAAATCATGCAATTCCCTTGTTTCTGACGCTTTCACTGTGGCGACGTATTTACTTTGCAATCTGTTAAATCATAGATTAACTAACTCACCATTAACTAGCAATAAAGCGCTTATGAGTGCATGGCGATAATGATATCGATATTATGATACTAAACATTGAATTTAACTTGTTGGTACAAAATAGCCAAGTTGTTTACTTACCAGTATATTTAGGCCTAGCATTCAAATCTCCAGGAGGAACTATGTATAATATTCAAACACCCAAAGAAACAACTAAGATTTTTATTGGAACATGTTACAAACCATGGATATATGAAATCATGGATTAATTAGTTATTAATCCATGAAGAAATATACATAAATTTAGATACCTTTCGCTGAATTATGCCCGATGAAAAACACAGGAATCACAATTCACAGGCTCAAAGCTAGCAGACTATACATATTATGAAATTTGAAACACGCCGTCTATTGGTTGAAATGTAGAATCATAAATGCACGATCATCAGGGACGGAAATAAGAAATTTTTATTATTGGACAAATGTCCAGTAACCCCCCTTAAAAATTCAAAAGTTATCGGACATTTAACAAAATTACCGGACAATGCTACATTTCTTGTATTGAAACGTACTTTTTTTTATCGGACATTTGTCCAGTGATCCCCTCTTAAAAATAAAAAGTTATCGGACATTTGGAAAATTTATCGGACAATGACCAGTGACTTGTGCTTATTTCCGTCCCTGACGATCATAAATCAAAAACACGTTTTTTCCAATAATTACGTGATTTAAAAATCTAAAACAGAGGATTGTGCTCCGAAAGCAGTATGAGAATTCCAATGAAAAACGCCGTAAATCAAACACTTTGATAAATTAAAGCCAGGGCTTTAACTTAACTTAAGTATTGGCTTCTCTACAGATTTTTAATTAAAAAAATGGGCCAAGTGTTGACTGCGTTCAGTAGCGCTCAACACCACGGTCTTAGAGATGAGACGTTTTCAGCATAAATTTGATTTTGGCGCCTCATGGAGTCATAGCATTGATAGCCTTTCGGCGCCTTTCAAAAAATTTAGAAGGGTACTCCTTCTCATGTACAACTCCCCTCCCCCCATTCCAAGCTGGAAGGCGAGCAACGGTCGATTTACAGGAAGAAGGCTTTAATTCGGTTAATTGTCGTCATCTCTTGTGCGTAATTACTCTTTAATCTCTCACATACTATTTCTTTAACAAATACAGTTTTAAATTAAAACATTTTTTAAACGTGGAATAAACCAAATAAGTCAATTTAGGTAGATTATAAACAGTGAGTATAGAGATAATGAGTGTATAATAGCCCGCCATTTTCCTCTTCCCCCCCCCCCCCCGGCACCCCATCGTCCGCGACTCCGCGGCCTCTTTATCAATCAGTTTTATTGAAGTTTGCCGATTACAATGGTTCGTGAATTTTTGGTCATTTTTAATTCGCTGTGAAATTTTGTTGAAATGTATTGAAAGCGTGAAATTTGTGTTCCAAAGAAAGCTCGTATTGCGGACTGTAATCATTTCGAGATGAAATAAGTATTGGAAGTTTAATTTTTTGAAAATTAACAAGCTGATGAAACGAGGTAGCTAACCCTAACCACGTTGAGTAATGGATTTAAAATGGCCTTGTCGCGACCTGCGATGTATCATCAGTTTACGACTACGGTGATTTGTGATTGTTCATTACTTTTCAAACGGCCAAGAAACTGTATCCAAATGGACAAAAAGCGTGAAATCTGTCTTGAATGTGTTCTGAAGGAAGCCCCATATTGTGGACTGAAGTACTGGATTCATCACGAGGCAACATTTTTAATGTAAGTTGATATTTGAATGGTGTATTAATGGATTGGAATCATTGGATGTAGAAAATTAGCAGGAGATTTATTGGTTTGATAAGAGAACCCTAGAAATTATAGAATTATTCTAATGATATCGCCGTCTCTGTTGAATTATTCTAATGATATCACCGTCTCTGTTGAATTATTCTAATGATATCACCGTCTCTGTTGAATTATTCTAATGATATCACCGTCTCTGTTGAATTATTCTAATGATATCACCGTCTCTGTTGAATTATTCTAATGATATCACCGTCTCTGTTGAATTATTCTAATGATATCACCGTCTCTGTTGAATTATTCTAATGATATCACCGTCTCTGTTGAATTATTCTAATGATATCACCGCCTCTGTTGAATTATTCTAATGATATCACCGTCTCTGTTGAATTATTCTAATGATATCACCGTCTCTGTTGAATTATTCTAATGATATCACCGTCTCTGTTGAATTATTCTAATGATATCACCGTCTCTGTTGAATTATTCTAATGATATCACCGTCTCTGTTGAATTATTCTAATGATATCACCGTCTCTGTTGAATTATTCTAATGATATCACCGTCTCTGTTGAATTATTCTAATGATATCACCGTCTCTGTTGAATTATTCTAATGATATCACCGTCTCTGTTGAATTATTCTAATGATATCACCGTCTCTGTTGAATTATTCTAATGATATCACCGTCTCTGTTGAATTATTCTAATGATATCACCGTCTCTGTTGAATTATTCTAATGATATCACCGTCTCTGTTGAATTATTCTAATGATATCACCGTCTCTGTTGAATTATTCTAATGATATCACCGTCTCTGTTGAATTATTCTAATGATATCACCGTCTCTGTTGAATTATTCTAATGATATCACCGTCTCTGTTGAATTATTCTAATGATATCACCGTCTCTGTTGAATTATTCTAATGATATCACCGTCTCTGTTGAATTATTCTAATGATATCACCGCCTCTGTTGAATTATTCTAATGATATCACCGTCTCTGTTGAATTATTCTAATGATATCACCGTCTCTGTTGAATTATTCTAATGATATCACCGTCTCTGTTGAATTATTCTAATGATATCACCGTCTCTGTTGAATTATTCTAATGATATCACCGTCTCTGTTGAATTATTCTAATGATATCACCGTCTCTGTTGAATTATTCTAATGATATCACCGTCTCTGTTGAATTATTCTAATGATATCACCGTCTCTGTTGAATTATTCTAAGGATATCACCGTCTCTGTTGAATTATTCTAAGGATATCACCGTCTCTGTTGAATTATTCTAAGGATATCACCGTCTCTGTTGAATTATTCTAAGGATATCCATGGCCTCTGTTGAATTGTTCTAAGGATACCATGGCCTCTGTTGAATTGTTCTAAGGATACCATGGCCTCTGTTGAATTGTTCTAAGGATACCATGGCCTCTATTGAATTGTTCTAAGGATACCATGGCCTCTATTGAATTGTTCTAAGGATACCATGGCCTCTATTGAATTGTTCTAAGGATACCATGGCCTCTATTGAATTGTTCTAAGGATACCATGGCCTCTATTGAATTGTTCTAAGGATACCATGGCCTCTATTGAATTGTTCTAAGGATACCATGGCCTCTATTGAATTGTTCTAAGGATACCATGGCCTCTATTGAATTATTCTAAGGATACCATGGCCTCTATTGAATTGTTCTAAGGATACCATGGCCTCTATTGAATTATTCTAAGGATACCATGGCCTCTATTGGATTATTCTAAGGATACCACCGCCTCTATTGAATTATTCTAAGGATACCATGACCTCTATTGAATTATTCTAAGTATACCATCGCCTCTATTGAATTATTCTAAGGATACCATGACCTCTATTGAATTATTCTAAGGATACCACCGCCTCTATTGAATTATTCTAATGATACCACCGCCTCTATTGAATTATTCTAATGATACCACCGCCTCTATTGAATTATTCTAATGATACCACCGCCTCTATTGAATTATTCTAATGATATCACCGTCTCTGTTGAATTATTCTAATGATATCACCGTCTCTGTTGAATTATTCTAAGGATATCACCGTCTCTGTTGAATTATTCTAAGGATATCACCGTCTCTGTTGAATTATTCTAAGGATATCACCGTCTCTGTTGAATTATTCTAAGGATATCCATGGCCTCTGTTGAATTGTTCTAAGGATACCATGGCCTCTGTTGAATTGTTCTAAGGATACCATGGCCTCTGTTGAATTGTTCTAAGGATACCATGGCCTCTATTGAATTGTTCTAAGGATACCATGGCCTCTATTGAATTGTTCTAAGGATACCATGGCCTCTATTGAATTGTTCTAAGGATACCATGGCCTCTATTGAATTGTTCTAAGGATACCATGGCCTCTATTGAATTGTTCTAAGGATACCATGGCCTCTATTGAATTGTTCTAAGGATACCATGGCCTCTATTGAATTGTTCTAAGGATACCATGGCCTCTATTGAATTATTCTAAGGATACCATGGCCTCTATTGAATTGTTCTAAGGATACCATGGCCTCTATTGAATTATTCTAAGGATACCATGGCCTCTATTGGATTATTCTAAGGATACCACCGCCTCTATTGAATTATTCTAAGGATACCATGACCTCTATTGAATTATTCTAAGTATACCATCGCCTCTATTGAATTATTCTAAGGATACCATGACCTCTATTGAATTATTCTAAGGATACCACCGCCTCTATTGAATTATTCTAATGATACCACCGCCTCTATTGAATTATTCTAATGATACCACCGCCTCTATTGAATTATTCTAATGATACCACCGCCTCTATTGAATTATTCTAATGATACCACCGCCTCTATTGAATTATTCTAATGATACCACCGCCTCTATTGAATTATTCTAATGATACCACCGCCTCTATTGAATTATTCTAAGGTACCACTCAGCTTGATTATATAAATAATCGATAATCACTTATCAGACTTCATTCACCCCTTTAAGGAAAATCCAAGTGAAGATGAATAGGATTTATCCTTAAAATATACTAATTTTATTTCATTATGTATTTAATAGGACATTGGATTTATCGAATCAACAGACACGTGGATATCTGGAATCGTCTCATCTTCTCAAAATTGGATATCTCGGAGTAAATTATTCATAAGGAACGTGTAAGTACCATGACAATTTTCTTGCCATTTTAGCATGGCTATTTTTTCTTTTGGTGTTTTCTATTGTATGTTCGCGTCGGGCAAAAATATTTTCGGGAAATAACGCGCGGTATCTGGCGAGAACTTTTCGTAACTATTCCGTCGAGCGCGTTAACTCGAAAGAACTTTTTACAACCATTCCGTCGAACGCGTAACCTCTAAAAACGCGTTACCTAGCAAGATATTTTCATAGCCATTCCGTCGAAAGTGAAACCTGACAAAAAGCTTTCATTACCATTCCGTTGAACGCGTTACCTGACCTAAACTTTTTCTAACCATTCCGTCGAACGCGTTACCGCGAAAGAACTTTTCCTTTAACCATTCTGTCGAACGTGAAACTTGACCAAAACTTTAATAACCATTCCGTCGAACGCGTTACCTGACAATTTCTCATTACGCAATCCATCGAACGCGTTATCTTTAAAGAACTTTTCCAAACCATTCCGTCGAACGCGTAACCTCGAAAGAACTTTTAGTAACCATTCCGTTGAACGCGTAACCGCGCAAGAACTTTTAGTAACCATTCCGTTGAACGCGTAACCGCGAAAGAACTTTTAGTAACCATTCCGTTGAACGCGTAACCGCGAAAGAACTTTTCGTAACCATTCCGTTGAACGCGTAACCGCGAAAGAACTTTTCGTAACCATTCCGTTGAACGCGTAACCGCGAAAGAACTTTTCGTAACCATTCCGTTGAACGCGAATCTGGCAAAACCTTATAGCCGTGCCGTCGAGGGCGCAAACTGGCCAGAACCTCCTAATCATTCCTACGAAAATGCAATCAAGAAAGCGTACAAGATGTACAATCGCGATTCGGTCAACAAATATTAACCTAATCAAAGCCTATATTTTCCTACTCATATTTTACACGTAGTTAATGGCCTTATGCCAACACTCTCTTAATTACCAAACCCAACTAATCGGGGTCAAACGAGTGCCACAAATCGATAATTCACAACCTTTTTACGCGTTATCGCTCATTTGACCTCGGTTATTTTATTTTGCCTACAACCCTTCATTGTTTTCAGTGGTATTAATTTAATCTAATCTCGTTAATGCGCAGGCCTACATTACGAGCGCGGAGTTTTTAGTTACGTTTGGGAGAGAACGTAGGTCATTCGGAAAGTTAGGCACTTGTGACCGACTCGAGCGTATCTCTCCCGGTCGCAGGACCTTTGACCCTTAGAGAAACGTGGCCATTAACTCTGCCGGGTCATCAAGGACCCCGTAAAAATTGCGATGCGCTGCTGGCGTCCATTTCTGGGTTGGAGCTCGCGAAGAGTCACTTAGGGACTGTTAGGACCTGTGGGATTTGGATTTTAGGTTAAGAACCCTCGCTGTACTTCGCGTTGCGATTTTTTTGTGATTTTTCAGCTGCTTGGAAGACCTGAAATCTTGATCCTGGAAAGAACTTACTTTTAAATTTTTTTTTTTTTTTTTTCTTTGTTGGAGATTTGATAAAGTAACCGTAAGGATTGATGATTTGGTAAAGTAATTCAGGGTTGCCACAGGTGAGGGAATACAGGGAATTTGAAAATGAACCAAAAAAGTCAGGGAATTTAAAAATCTTTCAAGAAGCCAGGAAATTACAGTAATTATCTGCGGAAAAGATTTTAAGCTGGCTGTGACATTGTATAGATTAGAACAAAGATATGCATGCCGAAAGTTCGGCGAACGCAATTGCAAAATTTGTAGCGCTTTTTATGAAAAATATATCGGCCGAGGAAAGTACAGACAAATTAGTATTAGCTGAAACGGTCAGGGAAAGTCGTTGGAAAAGTTCAGGGAAACACCTGGAAATGTCAGGGAATTTGAATCTGAAAAAACTGTGGCAACCCTGTAATCGTAAGGATTGATGATTTGATAAAGTAATCGTAAGGATTGATGATTTGATAAAGTAATCGTAAGGATTGATGATTTGATAAAGTAATCGTATAAGGATTGATGATTTGATAAAGTAATCGTAAGGATGAGCGATTTGATAAAGTAATCGTAAGGATGAGCGATTTGATAAAGTAATCGTAAGGATTGATGATTTGATAAAGTAATCGTAAGGATTGATGATTTGATAAAGTAATCGTAAGGATTGATGATTTGATAAAGTAATCGTAAGGATTGATGATTTGATAAAGTAATCGTAAGGATTGATGATTTGATAAAGTAATCGTAAGGATTGATGATTTGATAAAGTAATCGTAAGGATTGATGATTTGATAAAGTAATCGTAAGGATTGATGATTTGATAAAGTAATCGTAAGGATTGATGATTTGATAAAGTAATCGTAAGGATGGGCGACTTGAAAAAGTAATCATAAGGATGGGCCACTTGAAAAAGTAATCGTAAGGATGGGCGACTTGAAAAAGTAATCGTAAGGAAGGGCGATTTGATAAAGTAATCGTAAGGAAGGGCGATTTGATAAAGTAATCGTAAGGAAGGGCGATTTGATAAAGTAATCGTAAGGAAGGGCGACTTGAAAAAGTAATCGTAAGGATGGGCGACTTGAAAAAGTAATCGTAAGGATGGGCGACTTGAAAAAGTAATCGTAAGGATGGGCGACTTGAAAAAGTAATCGTAAGGATGGGCGACTTGAAAAAGTAATCGTAAGGATGGGCGACTTGAAAAAGTAATCGTAAGGATGGGCGACTTGAAAAAGTAATCGTAAGGATGGGCGACTTGAAAAAGTAATCGTAAGGATGGGCGACTTGAAAAAGTAATCGTAAGGATGGGCGACTTGAAAAAGTAATCGTAAGGATGGGCGACTTGAAAAAGTAATCGTAAGGATGGGCGACTTGAAAAAGTAATCGTAAGGATGGGCGACTTGAAAAAGTAATCGTAAGGATGGGCGACTTGATAAAGTAATTTAGTTGTAAAGATTCGTGATTTTTAAGAGGTTATCTAAGCACTTTTCGGTGACATCTTCGTGTTTACGCGTAAAACACCGTTACAATATAGATTCTTATCGTAACTAGAGAAAAATTAAACTTAAAATTGACATTTATGGCTCGTCAGAAGTAAAGTTGAATAAACTAGCGACATTAGAACGTGAGATAATAGGTACGGAAATGATAAGTTAATTTTAAACAAGATTCGCTAATCTCTCGCGTTATAATTATCAAAATTACATCATGAACTAAAGAAGATTTCAATTGAAATTTAAGTGAAAACCGCGAACTGATAGCATTTGTGGGTATAACTTATGATAGGTACAGCAAATGACCCTTTTTGGTGAGTTACCCAATTTTCCGTTCCTATATGGATATCTTTCGATAGGTAAATTTCTTATTTTGTAAATGATTCGTGACAACTGGGTGATATACGACTTGAATCTAACGCAATAAACATATCAATACCACGATAAATGATGTAAGAATATTTCGAATATAATACTTAATTTCTCAAGAAATACGTCATCAATAATAATAATAACCATATATGAAAGGAGACAAATGTATTTATAACAGAAAAACATTGGTTGTTGAATCTGAATTTTCTACACGTAGCCTAGTTCTATTAAAATGATTAATGTAGACATCTCTATTAAAGCATATAAATTGAAACGTATCGAACCCAAATTATGTAGTATTATCCACATCTTTGTCAAGCTCTGAGGTTTTTAAACTATTCCGTATGATCCTTAGTTGGTACTCGCACGTAGGGCTCGGCGTTTGGATGAAATTTTACCCTTTGATAAGGTGCGGGTGCAAAAATTAAAAACAACATCATTAAGAGATAATAATCGTACCACAATTACGATTAATAATAACCATTTTCGATTATTTTGAAATGGAAGACCTCAATATAATTGTTTTCACGAAAAAATTCATTTAAAGTTTGTTTATAAATAATTTTAAATCCAAATTAATTGATTATCCGCGATTAACCGGTTATTCCGGTTTATCCGTGATTAATTACCAAACTCGTAAGCGAGTTTTCGATTAAATTAATTAACTTTTTGAAATATTTTAATGGCGCGATTAACAAAAAATTCGATAAATATTGTTTCAAACGCGTATTTGCGTAATACTTTCCAAGAATTTTGAAGATATTTGTGAAAGTAATATTTATTTCACCTTTAGTCCGATTAATCGATGACCACCATCGTATTGTTCGAAATAATTCGGAGCGAAATTTCACGATAAATATTATTCATTCTAACTTCGAGCCTTTGTCCAATGGATAAACCGTTAACCGTTAGTGAAAACGGAGTGATTTTTTTTTAAATAATTGTTTTTGAAGATAATTAAAGTATCAAATTAACAAAACATTTAGGGTAATTCTTAATCGAAAAAATTAGCTGATAATTTTATACAAACGCCGACCCCTAGTCACAGGAGATTGCTTAATTATAAACTATAACCTTTTACAGACTAAACTAACGTGTTGGTAAGTTATTATTACTAAAAATGAGTTTTATTTGATTTTCAATTTATTTGTAGACTGTTTCCATTCAAAATGGTTTTGGGAATAGCTGTTAGAAGAGTAAGAACTTGATAATTTCTCTGTTTTCAAACATTATTACTTAAATTTATGTGATAGCAAGTATTATTTTGGGAGAATGTAAATGAATGCAAGATGAGCAAGTATTGAAAATTTCGATTACAAATTTAATTTCGACAAACTAAGCGAATGTATGGAAGTTGAAAAAAGTTTTAAATTATAATATTTTTTGAGGATGGATTATAGCAGATGCTGATGAAACCCTCCTTTGAAGTCTATTACTCCCTGGTCTTGTCTACCCCTCTCTGTATGGGTTATTCTCAAAAGGCGCGATTCGTACGCCTCCTAACGGTATATATTTTCGGAGCGGGAGTTCGTCGAGCGAATATCTCTAGCAGCCTTGGAATTCGTTCAAAAACGTCGTCGTTTGTGGAGAGAGAGAATTTCCAATTTTCCGTAGACAGGGGGGTATGAAGTAGGACCCCTCTGATCTCGTAAAATTGTGAATTTTACCCATACAGAGAGGAGCGCTATATGGAACATTGGAGTAGTAGACTTCAAAGGAGGGTTTCATCGGCTTCTGATTATAGTTATGCAAAGTTTACATATTTTCTTGGAAAAATTAATTTATGGGGATATTATAGCTACGGTCATAATCGATTTGAAACGTTTAAGTCAAACCGATATTCGAATCGCCAGTAATTATTTTAAGCTTCACATGTTCACGCATTATCTTTATAAATCGATTTATGGTAGCTTCATCTATCGGTTGTTGAAACCAGCCGAATCGGTATGAAACTGGTTCCCGAAGCAGTTTCGAGAAATAGAATCAAATCCATTCGCGAAAAGACGGTTTCCCGTTCACACGACTCTTATATAAATTAAAGTATACAAATTATACAGGGTGTTTCAAAAATGGTGTTAGGACCGAGCTACAGTGGGTCATTTCAAGACGAAAATGTTCTATGACGTTTTGTCGTACGGGGCGCCGTTTAAGAGTTAAGAAATGAATCATGTACGGATGACCCCTTAATAAGGTTCATTAATAAACGTATACTCAATGATAAAATACGTTTAATTATTTATCTGGTTATTTAAAAGCATGGGCTTGATAAAAATTTGATTTTAGCATTGAGTATACGTTTATTAATATACGTTAAGGGGTCGTCCACACATGATTCATTTCGTAACTTTTAAATGGCGACCCGTACGACAAAACCTCATAGAACCTTTTCGTCTAAAAATGACCCATAGAACCCACTGTACCACCATTTTCGAAACACCCTGTATATAGATGTGTAGTTAGTAATTTTTTTCACATTCGGAATATTACTGACATAATTTTCAGGGTGAACTGGCTTGTTTTATTAACAACACTTGCGAATCGATAATATCTGAAGATTTGAAACTTTTGTTTAATTTTGTCATTGCATCTCTCAAAATTAAGTAAATATTTTCAAAGATAGAGCTCGGAATCGGATAATAAATAATTTAGAATATCCATTGATAACTAGGCTTTTTTAATATATTTTAATCTCGGATAAATTGTTTGTTAATATAAACACCATTAATTATATCAAATGGATACGAATTAGACCCGGAGATAAAATTTAAGATTAATAAACAAATTACGCGTTTATTCAAACGGATAATGGGAAGATAAAAATATGACGTTTCACGAAATCCGTGTGGAATGAAATATAATAATTATATTTTAATTTAAATTGAAAGGAACAGAGACTAAATTAATACATTCTAGCTTCGAGATCTTAATTTGAGTTAAAATCCGCGAAGAAACTCGAAAGTTTTCAAATTGTTCTTATCGGCGAATGAATAACTTGTCTAATGGATCAATTTCCTATAATTGTAAGTTTGCCGTTACATTCGGGTATACGTTAACTCGAATAAGAAATGGATATGTTGTTCGCGAACGGATAATATCTGACTGACATTCACGATGGTCTTATTCAATTAACAAAAGTTATACGAATTCCGAGCTCTAAAGATAAGAGAAGGATATTTTTCAAAATTTATTATTTTTTAGTTACACTTTTCATAGTGCCCCTGAAATGACCAAAAGAAATCGGACAGAATGGGAACTTCTTTCAATGATGCTTTTGCGTAATGTAGGTGATATTATAACATACAACAGGGTGACCACTTTTCCTATATTTCCTATATTTTCACCTCCTTCCTATTTTCTCCTATAATTTAATGGCAATTCCTATAATCTCCTATATTTGTACTCAAAATCTCTTGTTAAGGGTAAAGTTATAAATCATACTGTCAGCTGTGGCTGTATAAGATTATTTTAGCTTAACTGTACATTTTCCAGTTAAAATAGTCTGTAAAATTCCATACTATTTAAGCAATTGGATCATATTAATACCGTGTTTAAACCGGTGGCGAGAGTTGTGATGCAATAATAAACATGGTTCCTACTTTTAATTATTTTCCTATTTTATCATATATTTTACATAAAATTCTTCCTATATTTTCCTATATTTTACATAAAATTCTTCCTATATTTTCCTATATTTTACATAAAATTCTTCCTATATTTTCCTATATTTTACATAAAATTCTTCCTATATTCTCCTATATTTTCCTATATTTTACATAAAATTCTTCCTAAATTTTCCTATATTTTACATAAAATTCTTCCTATATTTTCCTATATTTTACATAAAATTCTTCCTATATTTTCCTATATTTTACATAAAATTCTTCCTATATTTTCCTATATTTCGCAAAGATATTTCCTATATAGGATTTTCAAATATTCAGTGGTCACCCTGCATATAATTTTAACATAATTACAAGGATTACTATATTTTCCAGCAAACAAACATATTATTTACACCAACAGTTACTGACGGAGTTTTCCCTTATATGATATCGTGTACTAGCGCCATTGGCGTCACCCAAACATTAATAATATCGAAAAGTTGTCAGATTCAAGAAGTTTCCATGGGATTCTTATTAACAATCTTATCGAGAGAGGTATTGATGTTAAAATATACCATTTCTTTGTTTAACATATTTGGAATAATCATATCTGTCGTGCTAGTGAATTCCCTAGTGAATGTTAATCTGATTTGAAGAGGTCTTCAAGAACACTACAGAAGTCTCGGGAAAGTCTTTAAGACTTCGCCAAGACTTATTGACATAATGGAAGACTTCCCCAAGACCTCTTAAGACTAATGGTTTCTTGCCAATCAGCTCTCTATTAAACTAGAAATTAATTTAAAACTTGCCAGACATTTAACACATGCGCCATAAATTTATATGATGATTATAATCAAATGAGTGCCGAGAGCGAGTTAGATCTCAGCGCCTAGAATGTCGCCCTTTGTTTAAGGAGAGTGCAATTTAAAAACAAGAGGTGTATCTATTCTATTTCGTTTAAATAGACCTAATTTATCCGAAAAATAGGCTTAGCTGGATTTTTGGAGATAACCTGAACTCCCCATATAAGAACTAACGACCAATCGATGGCCTGAATGCAGCATCTCCATGATCATTGGTTGATAGTCCTTACACTGGAAGTTCTGGTTATCTTCATGAATCTCTTTGTTTTAAATTTATTTCTAGTTAAATATTCGTTTGTAATTTTAGTTTAGTGTTGGACTAGGTCCATTTAAACGATAAGGAATCGATAATTCATTCGTTGTTAGGTTGCATTCTCCCTTGAAATGTTTTTTTCAATTTGAAGATTGACGACATTTCTCTAATTAGGTTTGGATGTCCATATGTCTTTGTTTGTTTACCGTATCACTCCTTTCGTATCTCGAAGAAATTGTCAGACGCGGACTGGAACACCAAAGATTTATGGATCACTTTTGGTTTAATATTTGCAGTCTTTTGCAAAAACGTAATATCATAAATCATTAAATTAACGTGAAATATTTTCGGGGGGAAAATGTGAAGAAATACTAGTCTGAAAATTTAATTTCGCGGCTCAATCGATTTATCGTAGTTTCCATCTGTCGGTTGTTGAAGCCGACTCGGGTTGAGACAGATTTTCAAAGCAGTTCCGAGAAATTGATTCAAATAAAACCAAAAGTTCATTACTTATTCCATGAAAGTATTTATCGTTAAATCGCGTACCGCTACAGGCAAAGTTCTGAACCTGCGTAAGAGAGCTGATTGATTCGAGACACTCTAGCGGCCGCAGTCGGTATTAATAGTGAAATCGGAAGCGCCATTCTTCGGAGAAATTCCGGAGTTGGGAGGGAAGATATTATAGCCAGCGTCAATTCCGTCCCCCTCTCCCGACTCGAAATATCAGCTTGGAAGAGTTCAAATCACTTAAGCCATGCAGGGGTGGTGACTTTTTTTTCGCTATTTTTTAGTGATGGGCTATGACGTCGCGCTTTCTGTTTTCTTCAGTCGTAACGACTGGAAGTTAATTACTTTTCTGGAATAAGTGATTCCAGAAATAGATGAACCGAAATTATCAACGAGCTATTCCTCTAACGCCACAGGCAAGTTCTCCGTTTCCCCTCTCTTAGACGACAGTTGTAGCCCCCTCCCCCGCGGAATTTCGCCTAGCCGAGAAACGTTGAATACGCCACCTGGCTTGGTTTGCAGCCGTCGCTACGTGGGGCGATCAGTTTCCCAAGATCCTCCTCGGTATTTCATTGAGGCCGAGGAAGCCCATTCCCCCAGTGCTTACCCTCCCCATTCACTCCAAATAAAATGCATTTCCCAATCTAAGCTCTCGTTGATAATTTCGGTTCATCTATTTCTGGTGATTCTCTTTTGATAAAATGGTTTCCCCGTTCACACCAAAACGGAACGTTTGGAATTGTTTTGAATCGACATGGATTAGTTCGACTGAAGATATAATTGGGCTGTTTTGCCGTGAGCTCCGGTTTTTCGCTCTTTTGTCCTAGCTCCTACCTATAAGGGATACGCTTGAAGCGACCCCTATTGAGTCTTTCCAATTCGCGGATAGAATTTTAGTGCAGAAATTAAAGATTGGGCTGTTTGTGAGCCTTTATATCAAAAACAAATTTTCGCTTGTTATTTTAATTCTTATTTCAGCGTATAAAAAAATACCCAACACCATAACCAGTCGAATTTTGAATCTAAATTGGGTATTGGCGCTACTAATTTTGTTTTCGGCTTACTCTGGAAACATGAAAACAAGCTACATCGTCAATAAAGATTGTAACGTTAACAGTTTCGAAGACATTGTTGAAAGACCGCATTTAGTTCCAATCATGAGCACATCATCACCGTCTTATTACTTGACGCAGGTAGACCTTTGTGTTCATTTTTACCATAATATGAGACCAGTCAAAAGGGGGTTTTGATGCTTGTGAGACTCTTTCGAAAAACAAAGGGAGATGGGGAAAGAAAGGGGAGAACCCTATTAATACAGATAGCAAAACAAAGCGTCCATAAGATTCCTCTAAAGGCAAACAGGGGTAAAAGTAGTATCATAGTTTTCCAGTTATTGCTGTATTAGTACTGGACGGATCTGATTGCTAGTAATAGAGTAATGCTTACTTTTAAAAGTAATCGCCAAGATCCGTTAAAGGGAGAATGCAACCTAATTACAAGTGATTTTTTTTTATCGATTCCTTATTGTTTAAATAGGCCTAATCCACTACTGAAAATATTTACAAACAAATATTAAACTAGAAATAAATTTAAAACTTACCCTGAAAATAGGCTTAGTGGGATTCATGGAGGTCCTGTTTTCCTCGCGTGTAAGGTCTAGCGACCAATCGCACGCGACGTAAGTCTCGCGGAGATCTCGCGCGAACGACGCGCCTTTGCTCATTGGTCGCTAGACCTTACACGGACGCGATTCAGGATCTCCATGAATCCCGCTAAGCCTATTTTCAGGGTAAGTTTTCAATTTATTTCTAGTTTAATATTTGTATTGTAAATTTTTTATCGATGGATTAGGCATATTTAAACGATAAGGAATCGATAAAAATTCACTTGTAATTAGGTTGCATTCTCCCTTTAATCGGTTCCTAAGAGTCCATCGACACTTTTCCTTCTTTGTCTGCCGCGTTAAACTTGAAAGTAATCGTGTAATTGATTATTTTACCAGTAATTGGTAGTTGAAATTTTCGAAGCACGCTGTTTTCTAAAGTTACGTATTGCACTGCACCGTAATTACTATTCAGAATTTGACAAAGCAGTCTAATGAATTGCCACAGAATTTAATTTTCTGATAAAATGCGTTGTAGAAAAGTCACTTGGACGTAACGACTGCATTGTTCAACCAATTAAATCGAACAAATGGTACCTTACGAGGCGAATATTACCAACCAACGGATATTCTTCATAAAGTTATTAATAAGAAGGGAGTGTTTATCGAAAACACACAAACTGTGGCTATGGTCTTGCCCTTCCTCGCAATGATGTCGCAATCTCAAAATGATTATCTAATTCACGTTGGAAACACCAAATACTTTACCATACCCGTTATATTGGACGTTAACAAATTTGGAATGGATACAAATACATTTGAACGGATAAATTCTAGGTAACCTTTTTTAAATAACAGATCTCAATTAAAATTTGGTTTTTTTTTTGGGTTAACAAAGAATTGAAATAAGCCTAGAGCTGAATGAGAGATTTAAGAAATACTTCAAAATAATCTTCCAGAAACTACGCCACCTCTATTTCATTAATAATACATTGTCCAAAGACGCGACCAATTTTTGGGGAAGCATAGAGGTTGAAGCTATATACTGTATGCAGCTCAGACAACTCCCCTGTCTTATGCTTTTCCTACTAGCACAAACCGCAAAAGCCGATGAAACCCTCCTTTGAAGTCTATTACTCCCTGGTCTTGTCTACCCCTCTCTGTATGGGTTGGTCTCAAAAATCGCGATTCGTACGCCTCCTAACGATAGATATTTTCGGAGCGGAAGTTCGTCCAGAAAATATCTCTAGCAACCTTGGAGTTCGTCAACCAAACGTCGTCGTATGTGGAGAGAGAGAATTTACAATTTTCCGTAGACAGGGGGTATGAAGAGGACCCCTCCGATCTCGTAAAATTGTGAATTTTACCCATACAGAGAGGAGCGTTATTCGGAACATTAGAGTTGTAGACTTCAAAGGGCAGGGTTTCATCGGCTTCTGCGCAAACCTATTCCTACACCAAGTTGAGTTCTCCATATTATTAGCCTTCCCAGAACATACGTTAGATAGGACTTACCTTGTACACTTAAATTTGATTGTCAATGAGCATTTGTGGATGAAACCAAATCTATTGGTTTCAGGATCGCTCGGTATATTGAAACTGGACATAAACAAAAAAGGTTGGACCAAGAACGTCAAAGCATCGCCAAATATATCGATAATAACCAGGAGGTTCCTAAAATAGGATATGATATCGTGAAACTAAGAGGTCTCATACCTGTATTCCATATATTACTTCTTGGAATTGAAGTGTCAGCTATTTTTTGTTGTCTCAATTTCGTTTTGAAATGGATTCGTTTTTACTACAAACGTCGAAGATATAATACAAGAAAATAACTCTATTATCCCAAATTATGTGTAATAGCCCAACTTTCATTTCGTTAGAGTACAGATAGAATGTAGTCTGTAGATAGCCTAGGTTTTTAATGGAAATCAGTTCCTTCACGTCTTCAAATGGTTTTGGGAAAACCATTTTTATATATTTTATTAAGGGACTATCTGCGATTTTTAAAGCCCTTTGAAAGTCTAATAATTAGTCATCTTCTTTTCTTGCTTAGCAGACGACGTTGACCATAACAAATTGTACAGCCAATGCATAGACTAAGAAAGGGTTTCTCCCTGGACACGCGACGTGCATCTATCTCATCCTTCGCCCTTCCACCGTTGTTCGCCTGTTTTTTTTAAATAGTTAGGGATTTTGTTGGGGCAGTTCGCTGGCGCCTCTAGTGGTCATCGAGCCAATTATTGTAGTTGCGCAGGCGCGTTAGCTGTAGAGATGGTGGGAAGAGCGCACAACCGAAACGTACTAGTACCGAGAGTTATCGGCAATAACAGTTATTATTGACGTAGGGAGCACGTCGCGTGTCCAGGGTGAAACCCTTTCTTAGTCTATGACCAAAGCGAGGCTGTGTGCCTAAGGGATTTCGATTTCATGAAATAAAATGATAGAAAAAGTGGTAATTTTCTTGATAATGTCTTGGAGGAAGTAGGTTAGATGGAGTTTCCGACTGCCTATAAACTTCGTTACTCGTAGCGGTCTCTCCTACTACGACGCGCATACCGTTACCAAGGCAACACGCATATTTAAGGGGGCGTCACGACTCACGTGGCTCGGGAAATGCTTTCTACCAAATTTCAAACTAAACGGCGGGTACTACGACGGTCTACGGACGGGTTTTTTTTGGGAAGAAGGCGGCCGCTTACGCGTGCTTGCTAAGCGCACTATTTATTATTAACAAATTTTAAAAATGGTTTACCATAAAAAATGTTGTTTGTACTGTTTGTACGTCACAAAACAAAACAAATCTTTAAGCCTTTGTAAAAAAAAACCCGAACTATCGCCGCCGACTCCTCCAAATTCAGACGACTTTATTCGATGACGTACGGCGCGAAGGTAGAAGCGCGCGAGCGCCGGAGCTAAGGGGTCACAAAAGGGGGAAAACACGGCGCTCTAGGCCCGGCAATCCTAACCATCGTTTCAATAGAAAAACGAACAGTCGGCAACTCCATATCACCTACTTCCTCCAAGATCATGTCACAAGAAAACTATAATAGTTAGAGCATTGCGGTTTGTTTTAAAATTTAATTGAATGTCTAGTGTTGTAAATAATATAGTATTGACGTTTTTAGTAAATATTACTGTTAGTAAAATTTTGTTAAAAATTAACCATTTTTCTAAAAATTTGAATTTGAATCAAGTTCTATTGACCCGAATTTTTAAAACTTCAAACGATTAGCTTAGTGGCTTAATTTCTGTCCCTTTGCGGGTTTGACCCCTATAATGTAATTGTCCTTTTATTAAGACAATAATAAGATATTACACTAACCATCTCGTATACGATTTTGATAGTTGCGTAAAACTGGGTATGTTACGTATCCGGTGGCTCACTATTGACTCTAAAGTCCTTTGACTCAAGGTTAGTAAAGAGACAGGTTAGGCAGATTCTGACGTCAGCCGGAAGTTACCTAGCGCGCAGCCATCTTCCAAATTCCTTTGACAATTGCTAGATGGCGGTTTATATTGTAATTACGGCGGGAATTTCAAGTTAATATCTAATATGTTGTTTCCAATGAACGTTGCCAGGTGGCACTTAGTAAGTCGATTGTCATATAGCGTAGGTAACGCTTTAACATACGTTTCACTATAATCAAGCATAAATTTCACTATATTATAATTTTTAAGCAGACGCCGGTCGTTCAATTTAGTTCAGTTCAGTTCGTATTCCACTCAGTCGCTTGAGTCGGCTTGACCTTAATGCCACCTGGCAACGTTCATTGGAAACAACATATTGGATATTAGTTTGAAATTCCCGCCGTAATTTTACAATATAAACCGCCATCTAGCAATTGTCAAAGGAATTTGGAAGATGGCTGCGCGCTAGGTAACTTCCGGCTGACTTCAGAATCTGCCTAACCTGTCTCTTTACTAACCTTGCTTTGACTTCATTTAATGGGCAGAGTTGATATCTGCAAATTCTGAATTAAAATTAATTGTATCTGTCCATTCCAAGATGCTACTTAATATCTGCCCATTCTTAGTTTTAAAATCTGCCTCAAATAGCTTTCTTTTCTAGTTGGGAGCCCAACTTGATTTTAATTAATATATTCATTATCATAGGCGACGTAATAGTAAGGTTAGGGACTGATAATTACGGTGAATTTCTTATAGTGCAAGTTAATAATTGCTCGATATTATATTTAAATTGCTTCGTATATTTAAAAGGCGATTAATAACATTTTAAATAATACGCTTCCGTTTATTTCTCAATTTCCCAGATTTGTTAAATATTAGAATATCACATCGTATTGTTTTTCCCTCGCTTTATGATTATTAATAATGATACAATATAAGTTTTCCTTATTTGTGATTTAATATTATAATAAAATGAGTAGTATTATAATGCAATATTAGCTTTCTCTTTATTTGGGTTACAATCAAAAGTGGCTTTAGTTAACCGACAGCGTCTACATTAATAATTTGCCTTAAAGTTTAAGTCGAAAGGAGAAACTAGGAGGAAAACTCCTTTAACAAGTTATCTCATAATATTATATTTAATTTCGTAAAAGGTGCGAAATAAAGGTGTGGAATCATCGTGGCGTCTGCAGTAAATATATCTTGTCCCAATGTGCAAGGTTGATGATTCCACGGGGCTGAAGCCCGTTTTCTATAACCCTGAAAAAAAGACAGATTTTTATTCGTAACTCCACTTAAAGGTTTTCATTTTTGTCGTAATGCAAAGATCATTCAAAAGTGAATTATTTCTCTAACGAAAACAATCAATAATATCAACAGTATATGAAGCCCTTTTAAGAGTATCGCTCACAACCATTCGCCTGAACCCCGCGTCCGTGAGCAATTGTTTGGGTGAAAAAAATCGTAGCGATCCAGAAGCAAAACAATTTTTAATTGTTTTGGGCAAGCATCGGGGCCCCTCTTTGGTTAAAACGGAAACGAAAGAACGTTAGCCAAGCTTGATTTTTAGCCCCCTCGCGAGATATTTTTCTCCCCTCCGGCCCTACTCCACGCTTATATTGCTCACGGATGCGGGTCCGTATACCTAGCATTACAGATCGATACCACTATTGTCGAAGTTTTCATATACTCTTGTAAATACTCAGTCCTCTGGGTTAGATAAATAATGGAAGCTTATAAATTCGACTCTAAATATCTTGGGAATTGAAACGTCGCTTACATAAGCAGACGATTTTTCATTTTGGCTTATTCTCCCTTTAAGCCAAGTTTAAAATGTTTCTCTGTCGGAATAAAGGGCGAGGATCTCGCGTGATTGGCCCTAGGTTTCAAACACACTAAGCCTATTTTCCAAGTTATAGTAGTTTTCTAACTTAAAGAAACGATCAGGAATCGAAAGAAATCACTCGTTATTGAGTTGCATTCTCCCTTTAATATGTAGAGAATGCGTTTCTAGTATTAGCAGTAAATAAATTAATCTTAACGGCTGCAGAACTCATTGGTTACATAATTATGAGAAGGTATTGATTAGTCTAATTTTAATATTTGAATATTACTAGCTAATTATTAATTATATTCACGAACTGCAGAATCCATTGATTACACAATTATGAGAATTGTATTGATTAGTGCATACTTAAAATTTGAATACTAATAGCTAATAAATAATTGTACCCACCAACTGCAGAATCCATTGGTTACATAATTACAAAAATGCAGAATCCATTTGTTATGCAATTTTAAAAATGTACTCATTAGTTAATTTTTTAAATTTGAATATTTAATAGCCTAATTAATAAATATACTCACGACCCCCTGAATCCATTTGTTGCGCAATCATGCAAATGTATTGATTAGTGAATTTTTAAAATTTGAATATGTTAAGTTAAGAATTATACTTACCAGCTGCATGGTTACACAATTATAAAAAGGTAAAAATTAATTCACGTTTAAAACTACGTTATTATTAACCAGTAAATGAATTATGCTTACCACCTGCGGAATCCATTGATTACACAATTATGAGAATTGTATTGATTAGTGCATACTTAAAATTTGAATACTAATAGCTAATAAATAATTGTACCCACCAACTGCAGAATCCATTGGTTACATAATTACAAAAATGCAGAATCCATTTGTTATGCAATTTTAAAAATGTACTCATTAGTTAATTTTTAAAATTTTAATATTTAATAGCCTAATTAATAAATATACTCACGACCCTCTGAATCCATTTGTTGCACAATCATGCAAATGTATTGATTAGTGAATTTTTAAAATTAGAATATGTTAAGTTAAGAATTTTACTTACCAACTGCATGGTTACACAATTATAAAAAGGTAATAATTAATTCACGTTTAAAACTAGGTTATTATTAACCAGTAAATGAATTATGCTTACCACCTGCGGAATCCATTGATTACACAATTATGAGAATTGTATTGATTAGTGCATACTTAAAATTTGAATACTAATAGCTAATAAATAATTGTACCCACCAACTGCAGAATCCATTGGTTACATAATTACAAAAATGCAGAATCCATTTGTTATGCAATTTTAAAAATGTACTCATTAGTTAATTTTTAAAATTTTAATATTTAATAGCCTAATTAATAAATATACTCACGACCCTCTGAATCCATTTGTTGCACAATCATGCAAATGTATTGATTAGTGAATTTTTAAAATTAGAATATGTTAAGTTAAGAATTTTACTTACCAACTGCATGGTTACACAATTATAAAAAGGTAATAATTAATTCACGTTTAAAACTAGGTTATTATTAACCAGTAAATGAATTATGCTTACCACCTGCGGAATCCATTGATTACACAATTATGAGAATTGTATTGATTAGTGCATACTTAAAATTTGAATACTAATAGCTAATAAATAATTGTACCCACCAACTGCAGAATCCATTGGTTACATAATTACAAAAATGCAGAATCCATTTGTTATGCAATTTTAAAAATGTACTCATTAGTTAATTTTTTAAATTTGAATATTTAATAGCCTAATTAATAAATATACTCACGACCCCCTGAATCCATTTGTTGCACAATCATGCAAATGTATTGATTAGTGAATTTTTAAAATTAGAATATGTTAAGTTAAGAATTATACTTACCAACTGCATGGTTACACAATTATAAAAAGGTAATAATTAATTCACGTTTAAAACTAGGTTATTATTAACCAGTAAATGAATTATACTTACGTGCTGCAGAATCCATTTGTTATGCAATTTTAAAAATGTACTCATTAGTTAATTTTTTAAATTTGAATATTTAATAGCCTAATTAATAAATATACCCACTTTCTGCAGCATCCATTTGTTACACAATTATGAAAATGTATTGATAAATGATTATTTAAGTTGGAATATTATTAGCTAATTAATAATTATACCCACCATCTACAAAACCTATTAGTTTCACAGTTATGAAAAGGTAATCATTAGTTCACATTTAAAATTAGATTAATATAAATCAATAAATTATTTAAACTTACTAGCTGCAGAATCCATTGGTTGTATAATTTTGAAATTGTGTTGATTAGTGCGTTTTTAAAATTTGAATATTATTAGCTAGCAAATAAATTGCAAAAAACCACTGCAGAAACCGTAATTTACAAAATATACTTACTTTCTCCAGCTGCAGAATCAGTAGACGATACAATAAGGAAACGGATTAGAAATATGTTGTTAAATAACGAGACAATGGTAATATTCGAGTTAAATTATTCTTACCATCTGCGGAATTAATTGATAATAATGTTAGAAAAATGTAGAAAAAACTTTACTCGTAATAGAATTCAGCAATTGAGTCTGTTTCCAAGGGAGTATTCAAGATTGGGGAGACGTTGATCAAATAAAATAATCCTAGATACTCCCTCTCATTATAATGTTAATTAAACTTACGTAGGGCTGCGAGTTGTTAATGCGATGCGTTTACGATGAGCCAAAAGGAACAAAGAAAGTTAAATGAATTTATGCTCCAAATATTGATACTATCAAGAGTGTATTAAAACCCTGCGTAAAGCCCCGTTTTCAATTAATTTTTACCAAGAGAATCTTATAAAATTATTTAGACTCTTCTCTGTCACTTGAATGCAGAATGCTGGATGTTAACACGGGTTAAACGTAAAGCTTGATTTAAACGGAAACTAGGAGCTTTTGAATTTGTTTTCAGAATCATCGTGCCAAAAAAAAAGACGTATTCGAAAATTTGAAAAAAGTAAATATAAATTCGAGCCAATTATATTATTTCAGCCTAAAACAGTGCTTGTAATGTCCTAACATTAAAAGAATAGGGCGACGTTTGACCACCAAAGTCTTGGGCATCAATCGCCGTTGAAGGCTGAAATATAAAATTACTTTTTCTTAAAATTTTACCAAACTTCAGAAAATAATTTAAACACAAAAAAGTGTCTAAAAATTCGGAAAAAATAGGTTTTTTTGGTATTTTGACTCCGAAAATAAGTTCAAAAAACTCTTCCATTTTTAACTCTCAAGTTTCCCTTTAATCTTTCATCTTTGTTTTGACGAAAATGCTCGTCAGAATGCTTGGGCAGAATATCTCTATTGAAAACGGAGTAGTGATCTCAAAAATTTCCTTGAACCCGCGTCCTTCGTGGCGAAACAATTTTTATACTTTTTGTGCACGTATTGGCGCCCCCCTCGGTTGAAATCGGAAACTAAACCAAGCCTCGTATTAGCCCGCACTTGCCGTGGGCCCTTAATGTCTTATTCTCCCCCTTGAATTGGAGAAGAAAGAAAATTTACATATCAGCGAACATCTTCTCTCCTCCGGCCCCATTCTGACATTCTCCGCTTTGATTGCTCACGGATGCGGGTCGGCATACGAAGCGTGTTACATTATCGATACTCTTAGGGAGGGTTTTCATATACTCTTGATGCTATCAATAGAAGTTACTCTGGGAATTCTTGACGTAGGATTATATATCTGATACTATTGTGTAACTAGCATAGCTTTCGCTTATTAAACCGTCTACCGCTCCACCGTTAAAGGGAGAATGCAGCCTAATAACAAGTGATTTTTTTTTTCATCGATTCCTTATCGTTAGGCATAATCCAACAATAAAAAAAAAAATTACAACTAAATATAAACTAGAAATAAATTTAAAACTTACCCGGAAAATAGGCTTAGCTGGATTTATTGAAATCCTGAATTAATTCGCATTGAGTGGTCCGCGACCAATCGAATGTTATTGAAAGTCTTAATTTTTACGACGGGCCTTTGCTTATTGGTCCCTGACCCATCAATGCGAAGAAATTCAGCATCTCCATGAATCCAGTTTATAAACCCATTTTCCGGGTAAGTTTTAATTTGATTTCTAATTTTATATTTTGTATTTATTTGTTTTACTGATGGATTAGGCCTATTTTAACCACAGGGAATTACTAAAATATCTTGTACCATTCTCCATTTAACTATTTTTCGTGATTGGCTGCTAGAATCTAAGACGATCGACTCCGTGGGGGGGGGAGCTTACATAGACCTGGATTAGCTGTTCCTTTCTTGATCTTACAAAATTATTTGTAAAATATTTCGCTTACCTTGACGTGAATCGCTTTTTTCTGATAAAACTATTCGAAAACGGACAAAAATAAAAAAATCTCAAAAAGGACTGTTTGGTCGTTTATAATTACCCAGGGAATAAGCCGAGTTTGCCAGCATAAGGGCCATGAGTATGAACACGACGAAGAGTAAAGTAAAACGGTGGACCATTTTGTTGGATAGCATCTTTCAAATTTTAACACCTGATTTAGAAAAAACACGCGATTATTAGGAAAATAATCTAGTTTAAGTAAAATCCTCTAGTATTTTAATCGATTGGTATATTTTATTATCAGAAAAGCCAATGAGGAAGATCTCGTATGACTCTAAGTATATTTTTGCTGAAATTTACCCGATCAAGAAGGATCAGACATGGAGAGGAAAAGTGGGGACGGCGCGGTTCCTACTGCGTCGGCCTAAACTCCCACTCTGGGAGAACGGGGATAGAGACGTTTCGTGGTAAATTGTTGTCACGTGGGTAAAACGGATCCATTATCAGCTTAGTAGTAGTCGACGACGCTAGTGACCACGTGACAACAGTTTACCTCGAGAATTTCCTATCCCCCTTTCCACCCGAGTGGGAGGTTGGCTCTTCTCTCTCTAACTAAACGCAGCCCCATTTTTCTTCTCCTTGTCTGATCCTTCTTGACCCGATGAAATTATTTATTTGATATAATTTTAATATTCCCATATAAAAGCTAATTTGTGTCCTGTAAAATCCTAAATTTTGGAAAAATAATCCTATTCTATAAGGAATTGAAATTTTTGGCTGGGTATTTCAAGAGTAGACAGTAAAGCTCTTATTCAACTTACTTTTCGACGGAGTGAGTGGTGATCTGTTGAGAAATACGAGTAAACTAGTAGTGTTCGGTTAGTGAAAAAGCCTACAATTTATACTAACGCGATTTTCGTTGAATACCATGACATAAAAAAGTGTCACGTATTGCCCTTATTTTCGACGTTGCAATTTATACGAACACGATTTTTTGATTATTATCGCATCAAAAACATCACGTATTGGCCTTTTTTCGAGTAAGTCACATGTGTTTATTGTGGATTATTGGGGCATCGAAAGTTTTTATATACTTCAACTAAGCTACGGTCACACTAGCATTTTTGTAATCGATTTCAAACGGTGAAATTAAACCGATAAGCTGCGTTCATACTTGACACTTTGGAATCGTTTCAAACCGTTTCGAATGTTCCAATCGACTTTTTAGGATATTAATTTTGTTTCTTAATAAAAGCCTACACTTGTGACCTCAAAAATTTTATAATTTGACCTAAAAACCGTTTCAAAGTCTAGTGTGAACGGAGCTTATAGCTACGTTCACACTACAGACTTTGAAACCGTTGAAATCGGCAGGAATCGTTTTAGTGGTCACGTGTTCACGCATTATCTTTAAAAATCGATTTATTGTAGCCTCTGTATAAAAAACTGGTATGTATGTATTGTATAAAACTGGTTCCCGAAGCAGTTTCGAGAAATCGAATCAAATTGGTTCGAGAAAACATCGTTTTCCGTTCACACGACTCCAGAAAATCGTTTTGAAACGGTTTAAATCGATTCCAAGGCCTAATATGAGCGCGGCTCTATTGTTATTTGTATTTTATTCGTAAAGTAATTTTCTTCGTAGTAAACATGCAAAAAAACCTTATGCTCGTGTTGAAGAAGAGTTGACGCTAAAGCTTGGCGTTTGGATAAAATATTACCGTTTGAGAAGGTTTATTCGTTGGGGCTTACTACTTTCGTATCTACTTTATTTAACATATTGTATATCAATCCACCTCAGATTTTCCCATTACGCCAACTGCTCTGGAACAGAAGAATAGTTCAGGGTAGCGCGGTACTCTATATGTAAAAGCAAAAGCGGTTGAACCCTCCTTTGAAGACTATCCCGTCCTGGTCTTGTTTCCCATTATATTTGTTCATCGATTCATTCGATTCCGTTAAAAGTGAATACAATGCCTTTCTAATTAATTTTTTCGTGGGTAAAAAAACGACATGTGGTTCTCACGGTCTCACCAGCCGCGCGTTTCTAAGTTCAAGATATGTTTACAAAAAATGAAAACTTGAGGCCGATGGAAAAATTGTTTATAACGATGCAAATTCCGCGTGTGTCGTACGAGTGGGAAGGCTAGAGCTCGGGACGCCTCTTACATGCAGGATTGTCTGGGAATAAATCACGGGAATCTTACGTGTTTTGAAGCCCCTCTCCCAAAAAAGGGAATTTCCAATTTTCCGTTGAAATATAAAATAGGTCATCTCCAAGATAGTTAAAGAGGAAATTTTACCCCATATAGAGGTGCGCTATACGAAACATTAGAGAAATAGACTTCAAAGAAGATTGCGGGATATAATTTTTTTAGGCATTTGTGAAGTTTAAGAACTATTCCTCAAATCGGATAAGAGTGTCGCCAATTGATTTCTAGACTTAACGTTGGAATTATTTGCAAAGTTATGGTTCAAATGGTTTTGTTTTATTTATGTCAGGTATATAACGAATATTTGACTATTATTTTAACATGCCAATTCTACCGCGCCAAGTAGATGTTTTGAGTTCAATAACTCTTGTTTAATAAACTAGTTCACGAGTGTGCTAGAGCCGAATTGAAAATGAATTTCCTCTCGTTCCCAAACGCGTACATGGCATCATTTTTCGAATACAGTAGTTTATCGATTGATTGGTAAAATGAACTAAATAAAACGTTTGGTTTTGGGAAATGGAGAAAAATAAATACTTATTACGCTTCGCCAATGTCATTTATTGACATCAGCGGGCATTTTTCTAAGGGAGTTCATTGGTTATATAGACAATGTCGAGTTTAACCTCAATCTTAAGTTAAAGTTCGAAGTTGAGCTTAAGGAAAGCTAATTTAAAAAAAGTGCCTCATCTCAGGCTACGGAATGTCATCGTACTTTTCAAATGGTTTTGATTATTTTATTTATGTCGGGTATCTAACAATTATTTTAATAATCCAATTCTACCGCGCCAAGTAGATGTTAGGAGTTCAATAACTCTTGTTTAATAAACTAGTTCACGAGTGAGCTAGATTCGGTTTAAAAAATGAATTTCCCCTCGTTCCAAAACGCGTACATGGCATCATTTTTCGAATACAGTAGTTTGTCGATTGATTGTTAAAATGAACTAAATAAAACGTAGGTTTTGGGAAATGGAGAAATATAAACACTTATTACCAGAAGCCGATGAAACCCTCCTTTGAAGTCTATTACTCCCGGGTCTTGTCTACCCCTCTCTGTATGGGTTAGTTTCAAAAAGCGCGATTCGTACGCCTCCTAACGGTAGATATTTTCGGAGCGGGAGTTCGTCCACCGAATATCTCTAGCAACCTTGGAATTCGTCAAAAAAACGTCGTCGTATGTGGAAAGAGAAAATTTCCAATTTTCCGTAGACAAGGGGTATGAAGTAGGACCCTTCCGATCTCGTAAAATTGGGAATTTTACCCAGAGGAGCGCTATATGGAACTTTAGACTTCAAGGGAGGGTTTCATCGGCTTCTGATATTTATTACCGTAGGCGACGTAATAATAAGGTTAGGCACAAAAAGTAAGTTTCTTTACAGCGTAAGTTAATAATTGCTTGTTATTATATTTAATTGCTCTGAATATTTCAAAGACAATTAACAAAATTCGTAACAATTCGCTTTCGTTGATTTCTTAATTTCCCGGGTGTGTTTTATATCACTTCGTATAGTTTTCTATTGGTTTCAACGTAAGCTTTATAGTCTCAATTCCCTTGATAAGAAATAAAAAATTACAATTAATAGATGTTTTCCATATTTCTGGTTTAATAATGTAATAAAATGAATAGTAGAATAATACAATATTAGCTTTTTTCTTAATTTGGGAAATAATTAAACGTGGCTCTATTTAACTGACAGCGACTTCATTAATAATTGCCCTCGGAGCTAAACTCCTTTA
Organism: Odiellus spinosus; assembly: GCA_963920705.1. NCBI lineage: Eukaryota > Metazoa > Arthropoda > Arachnida > Opiliones > Phalangiidae > Odiellus > Odiellus spinosus. The sequence continues at coordinate 14,102,034 of OY987232.1, read as the reverse complement.
ACAAAGTTATCTAAAAGTGTTATATAATCGAGCGTTCAAACTATTAAAAGGTGCGAAATAAAGGTGTGAAATCATCGTGGTGTCTGCAGTAAATATATCTTGTCCCAATGTGCAAGGTTGATGATTCCACCGTGGCTTAAGTCCGTTTACTATTTCCCTGAAAATTACAGATTTTTAGTCGTAACTCCACTTGAAGGTTTTCCGTTTTCTCATAATGTAAAGATCATTCAAATTGAATCATTTCTCTAACGAAAACAATCATTAATATCAAGAGTATATGTAAACCCTCCTTAAGAGTATTGATCTCAGTCATTCGCCTGAACCCACGTCCATGAGCAACTGTTTCAGCTAGGAAGATGAAGGGTAAGGAACGGCCACTAGTATAGCACAACCCGTCCGTGAAATGTCTGAAGATGACGTAGTTTTCCTCTCTCGCTTCTGTGTCCAAAGAAGCTAACTGCGCTTTTTTGGTGCGCACTCACGTGACATACCTACATCATCTCGCATAAAATTACAGCAGGCTATATCCTAGGCGCCTTAGCTGCACCTGAATAATTTCGGATTTCCCTGGAAGAGTGGGCTTGGGGAGTGTTTTAGTCCGCTCTCTCACGGATATTGGTACAAGGTCATCCTTTTATTCACGGGTGACAAATTTCGTACAACGTGAAGTACCCTCCTTACATTTCTAAATAAACAATTCTTAGAAATAAAGGAAAGAGTAGGTTTATACGCGCTGTCAAATTAAGGTGAACCACAGATAGTGAACCAGCTGCGGGCGAATGGTCACCAAACGTGATGATCAGCGCGCGTAAAGCGAGGCGCTCAATATCCCAATAAACTATTCGTAAGGATAACGGATAAGGTAAATATTTACGCACTGCAAACTGTGGTGGAATCGAAACCTTATTGTAAATTGGCACCCCTGCTGAGAAAATCCATAGCTCGCTCCTTCTCTAGCAAGGAGTCACGAGTGTTACACGTAGCGTGCGCGAAAAAGGATGCGCATTAGAAAATACGTATCAGCAAAGGGGGGAATCAAAGGGGGAATTGAAAGCAGAAGCTGACTTTGAACGACGCAAGTTATAACATGAGGTGGGCGTCCTTACCCTTCATCTTCCTAGGTTTCAGTAAGCCAAACTTGATATTAGCCCCCTCGCTCGCGAGGGGGCACTCATTCTCATTCCTCCCTTCGGAGAGGGTAAGACGGAATATTCCCTTTCCCTCTATATTTTTCTCCCCTCCGGCCCTACTCGCCCCCTAGATTGCTCACGGATGCGGGACCGCATACCTAGGATTAGGGCTCTTGTAAATATTCAGTTTTCTGGGTTAGATTAATAATAAAAGCCTTCTCCTCTTAAAGGGAGTATAAATCTCTGGCCCATGGAGGACAGACCTTATAGACCTCTTTAAACGATCGGAAATCGTTATCGGGTTGCATTCCCCCCTTAATTAGTAGAGAATTCGTTTCTAGTATTAACCAAAAAAATAATTATGCTAATTACTATCTACAGATCCTATTTGTTATTCAATTTTTAAAAAGGTATTGATTAATGAATATTTAAAATTTAATTAAAATTAGCTAATTAATAAATATACCCGCCAACTGCAGAATCCATTGATTACACAGTTATAAAAAGGTAACCTTTAGTTCACATTTAAAATTAGATTAATATTAATCAAGAAATAAATTATACTTACGAGCTGCGCAATGCATTGGTTACGCAATTATGATAAAGGTATTCATTACTTATATTTTAAAGTTAGATTATTATTAAGCAATAAATAATTTAAACTTACGAACTACAGAATCCATTGGTTGTACAATTTTCAAAATGTGTTGATGAGTTAATTTTTAAATTTTGAATATTATTAGCTAGTAAATAAATTATACAAACCCACTGTTGAAACCGTAATTTACAAATTATACTTACGTCGGGCTCCAGAATTAGGTGACAATACAATTATTAAACGGTTAAGACATGTAATATTAAATACCAAAGATTCACTTTTAAAATTAGATTTATTAACAAATAAATATTTTATACTTACCAACTGAGAATTCATTGGTTGTGCGATTTTGAAGATGTGTTGATTAGCGCATTTTAAAATTTTGAATATTATTAACCAGTAAATAAATTATACAATCCCACTGCAGAAACCCTAATTTACAAAATATACTTACGTGCAGCTGCAGAATTAGTAGACGATACAGTTAGGAAATACCAAAAATTCACTTTTAAAATTAGATTTATTAACCAATAAATAAATTATACTTACAAACTGAGAATTGATTGGTTGTACGATTTTGAAAATTTATTGATTAGCGCATTTTTAAAATATGAATATTATTAGCTAATATATAAAATACGCAAAACCACTGCAGAAACCTTAATTAAAAAAATGCAAGTACGTACTAACTGTAGACGATGCAATTGGGTAGTACGGTTTATAAAAACGTCATTAAGTACGAAGATATTGTTAATTAGACATTGAAGAAACCGTAATTTACCAAATATACTTACTGGCAGCTGCAGAATTAGTAGACGATACAATTAAGGTTGTTAAATATCAAGAAAATGTTAATATCCAACTGCAGAAACCGTAATGTACAAAATATACTTACACGAAACTGCAGAATTAGTGGAAAAGGTTTAGAAATACGTTGTTAAACATTAAGAAAATGTTAATAAACAACTGCAGAAACCGTAATTTACAAAATATACTTACGTTCAGCTGCAGAATTAGTAGACGATACAATTAAGAAACGGATTAGAAATACGTTGTTAAATAACGAGAGGATGTTAATAACCCACTGCAGAAACCGTAATTTGCAAAATATACTTACGTTCAGCTGCAGAATTAGTAGACGATAAAGTTAGGAAACGGTTTAGAAATACGTTGTTAAACATTAAGAAATTGTTAATAACCAACTGCAGAAACCGTAATTTGCAAAATATACTTACGTTCAGCTGCAGAATTAGTAGACGATACAATTAAGAAACGGTTTAGAAATACGTTGTTAAACATTAATTGTTAATAACCAACTGCAGAAACCGTAATTTATAAAATATACTTACGTTCAGCTACAGAATTAGTAGACGATGCAATTAAGAAACGGTTTAGAAATACGTTGTTAAATTACGAGAGGATGTTAATAACCCACTGCAGAAACCGTAATTTGCAAAATATACTTACGTTCAGCTGCAGAATTAGTAGAAGATGAAGTTAGGAAACGGTTTAGAAATACGTTGTTAAGCATTAAGAAAATGTTAATAACCAACTGCAGAAACCATAATTTATAAAATATACTTACGTTCAGCTGCAGAATTAGTAGACGATACAATTAAGAAATGGGTTAGAAATACGTTGTTAAATAAATTTATGCTCCAAATATTCATCCTATCAAGAGTATATTAATACTCTTTTTCAATAAATAATCTTATATCAAATTCAATTAGACGTTCTCTGTCACTCGGATGATGGATGTTAACATGGGTTAAACGTATTTTCTCTCCGCTTCGATTGTTCACGGATGCGGTCGGCATAAGAAGCGTGTTAGATTATGGATACTCTTAGGGAGAGTTTTCATATACTCTTGATAATATCAAGAAAGGATCAAAGTTACACTGGGAATCCTTGACGTTGGGTGATATTTCAGGTTGGCCCGGGTACTTTTGTATTACTAGCATAGCTGTCGTGTTTTAAACTATCTACCGCTTTTCATCGGTTCCTTATCGTTTAAATATGCCTAATACAAACAAATATTAAATTAGAGATGAATTTAAAACTTGCCCGGAAAATAGGCTTCGCTGCACTGAATTTATTCGCAATGAAAGGTCAGTGACCAATAGAATGTTATTGGAAGTCTTACGCAGATTAACGACAGGCATTTGCTTATTGGTTACTGACACGTTGGTCGCTAAGAAATCCAGTTTATTATCCCATTTTCCGGGTAAGTTTTAATTTTATTTCTAGTTGGTTTTACTGGTGGATTTAATCGATATGGATTAATGATTTTCGAGGCTTAATCCGCTAAATCGATTAGCATCGAAAAGGGGCGGGGGAGAGCTCAAGCCCACCGTCGAACCTGGGGTGTAACTTCTGTCCTTTCTTTATATTATTAAATCATCTCACTTACCTTGACGAGAACCAGTTTTTTCTGGTAAAACTAAAATCATAAATGGGAAAAATAAAAAAGGGCACTAAAAATATGATTTGACTTGACAGTTTGGTCTTTTTAATTACCCAGGGAATAAGCCAAGTTTGCCAGCATAAGGGCCATGAGTATGAACACGACGAAGAGTAAAGTAAAACGGTGGACCATTTTGTTGGATAGCATCTTTCAGATTTTAACACCTGATTCAGAAAAACACGCGATAATTAGATCCTCTTATTTCTAGATTAACTAATCATCTTTTTAATCGATTGGCCTATTTTATAATCAAACTAATTTTTTAAAGGGAAAATGGAACCTAACAAGTGATTTTTTTTTTTTATCGATTCCTTATTGTTTAAATAGATCTAATCCACTAGTGAAAACATTTACGAACAAATATTAAACTAGAAATAAATTTAAAACTTACCCGGAAAATAGGCTTAGCGGGATTCATAGAGATCCTGATTTCCTCGCGTTTAAGTTCTAGCGACCAATCGAATTCGATTGTAAGTCTCGTGGCGATCTCGCGTGAACGACGGGCCTTCGCTCATTGGTCGCTAGACCTTACACGGAGGCAATTCAGGATCTCCATGAATCCCGCTAAGCCTATTTTCCAGGTAAGTTTTAAATTTATTTCTAGTTTAATATATATTTAGTAAACTTATTATTGGTGGATTAGGCCTATTTAAACGATAAGGAATCGATGAAAAAATCATCCTATTAGCTAGAGACTAATTTTGATTACGCAAAGTAATTCAAATTTACTTAAAATTCAAAGAATAAAACCAAACTTTTACGTTTAAATTTTATTTATTATTTTTGAAGAAAATCGATTATTAAATTTCTTATCCGAATTATACAACTCGTAAATATTCTAGGATAAGTTGCCATTTTAGGATAATTTATTTGCATTTCGTTCAGCGTTTCCAGAGTAGACAGTAAAACTCTTATTCAACTTACTTTTCAGCGGAAAGAGTGAAGGTCTGTTGAGAAATACGTTAAAACCAATAGTACTCGGTTAGTTCATCTACGCTGCAATTTATACTAACGCGACTTTTGTTTTTGAATATTATGATATCAAAAAGAGACACGTATTGCCCTTATCTTCGAGTAACCCACATGTGTACTCGTTTTCTTATTTTCAGGTAAAAGCCTTTCGTACTCGTTTTCGGTTTATCGTTTCGGGGTCGAATGTTTTCGATACCAAGTGGTTTTCCATGTAGTTCTTGGTTGTAGGCGTAAACATTAGAAAAACATGTAATTCGTGTTGAAGGATAGTTTGAACTTACCTCTATGGCTATGACTCAGCGTTTTTATGAAATATTAATGTTTGATAAGGTGGCGCAAAAATATTATTAAATTAAAGCAGACTTACGCTATCAGACACAATTCGGGTCTCCTCCAATTGACCTAGCGTGAAACTCATGGATTTCATTTTCAAGAAATGAAAACATTACCGAGACTATATTTTTACATACACCTGACATCGTAGTTGCTTTTCATCGTACTCGTTACTTTCCCTAGAAATCTACATCAATATTATAAAAAGAGAAGTAATAGACTTCAAATGAGGGTTTAATCCACTTCTGATCCTACGAAATTAAGCCGGGTTCATACTTGAAACCTTGAAACCATTTTTATTAAATTTTGGAAAGGTCAAATCCCAAAATTGGGGTCAACTGAAGAGATTCTTAGCCAAAACATTGAAATTATTATTATTACATATTGCAATTATTTTATATTGAAAATATGTTTTAAACTTTTAAATTGGTGCAAAAATGGTATCAGTCTCTAACATAAACGTAGTTTTAAAGCAAGGGCATGAAGACTAATCTTTATTTTCTTTTTGATTCGTAAGGCAACCAAAAACTGGCGAAGAAAGCGTTTGCTTTCCTCCAACAGATATTTGTTAAGTTTAAAGGTAAAGGCAACGCAACTTTAAAAGTACTTCCATTGGAAAGAGCATGCTTAAAAACCTACAAATCAAAACACATTATAGTGATTTAAGTCTTGGTTAATTTATAAATATCATTTTAAAACCGAAATTTACGTTCCTAGAAGAACGCCATATTTGCTTCCCGGCATTTCGAGTTTTAAAAATAAGGATCCGCTTCTATGATTGGCCTTTAAGTGACCCAATAAAGATTCGCGAAACGAAGGCCATTCGAGTCGGCTGCAGTCGGATCGTCTGTTCGTAACTTCGTAAGAAGACCCGTAATTTTGTGATTTCTAACTTTCTACGAAAACTTGCCAAATTGCGTAATTAATGAATGCAGTTTAGTTCTTACCTTCTAATTCTTCAAATCAACTTAAGATTCGGTTAATACCTAGTACTGACTACTACTAGCTCAGCTGCCCGACCGAGCTTCGGGTTAGTGTTCGCGCGCGGGATCCTTCGGAAGTAGCCTATGTTTCGGCCCGGCATATCTTATTTGACTCTAAAGAAATAGAGCGCGCTTATACCCGCATCTATTTTCAGCTAGAGTCAAGTGACTTTAGGTGAGAAATAAACCAATCGGCGAAGCCGATCCTCAGCAGGCATCGAAAGGGTATGAAAAAACTAAAATGGCGTTCACTAGAGATCACTTTTTGCTTATAATAAACGCAAATATCTTAATATCTACTAACTATTAAATTTTTTGCGATATGATATTAGTCGTTTTAATATACGCTCTATAATTTAAGACACACTTCTTTTTATCCCGGTCTGTACCTTTAAGAACTATTCCTCAAATCGGATAAGAGTGTCATCAATTGATTTCTAGACTTAACGTTGGAATTATTTGCAAAGTTATGGTTCAAATGGTTTTATTTTATTTATGTCAGGTATATAACGAATATTTGACTATTATTTTAACATGCCAATTCTACCGCGCCAAGTAGATGTTTTGAGTTCAATAACTCTTGTTTAATAAACTAGTTCACGAGTGTGCTAGAGCCGAATTGAAAATGAATTTCCTCTCATTCTCAAACGCGTACATGGCATCATTTTTCGAATACAGTAGTTTATCGATTGATTGGTAAAATGAACTAAATAAAACGTTTGGTTTTGGGAAATGGAGAAAAATAAATACTTATTACGCATCGCCAATGTCAGTTATTGACATCAGCGGGCAAGCTCAGGTCTTTATCCAAAAGAATTTGATATCTTCAAATTTTCAGTTTAAATTAATTGTATCTGCCCATTCCAAGATGCTACTTAATATCTGCCACAAATAGCTTTTTCTTCTAGATGGGAAGCCCAACTGGGTTTTTAATTAATATATTTTTTTTTATCATAGGCGACGTAATAATAAGGTTAGGGACTGATAGTTACGGTGAATTTCTTATAGTGTAAGTTAATAATTGCTCGATATTATATTTAAATTGCTTCGAATATTTAAAAGGCGATTAATAACATTCGAAGTAATACGCTTCCGTTAATTTCTCAATTTCCCCGATTTTTTTAAATATTTAAATATCTCATCGTACAGTTTTTCCCTCGCTTTATAATAATTAATAATGATACAATATATGTTTTTCTTATTTGTGATTTAACATTATAATAAAATGAGTAGTATTATAATGCAAAATTAGCTTTCTCTTTATTTGGGTTACAATCAAAAGTGGCTTTAGTTAACCGACAGCGTCTACATTAATAATTTGCCTTAAAGTTTTAGTCGAAAGGAGAAACTAGGAGGAAAATTCCTTTAACAAGTTATCTCTTAATATTATATTTAATTTCATAAAAGGTGCGAAATAAAGATGTGGAATCATCGTGGCGTCTGCAGTAAATATATCTTGTCCCAATGTGCAAGGTTGATGATTCCACGCGGCTGAAGCCCGTTTACTTCTTTCCTGAAAAATTACAGATATTTTTAGTCTTAACTCCACTTAAGGTTTTCAGTTTTCTCATAATACAAAGATCATTCAAAATTGAATAATTTCTCTAACAAAAACAATCATTAATATCAAGAGTATATGAAGAGTGATTCGCCATAAACTGGTTAACGACGAGGTTTCAAACTCACTGTAGATTCCAGCCTACTTTCCAAGCTAGAATAGTTTTCTACGCTATAGGCATATTTAATCGATTAGGAGGAATTGATAGGAAAACTTGCATTTTCCATTTAATTAGTAGAGAATGCGTTTCTAGTATTAACAAAAAAAAAATGATACTTAATCCATGAATAAATTATACTTACCAGCTGCAGAATCCATTGGTTACGCAATTATGAAAAGGTATTCATTAGTTCACATTTAAAATTATATTGTTATTAATCCATAAATAAATTATACTTACCAGCTGCAGAATCCATTGGTTACGCAATTATGAAAAGGTATTCATTAGTTCACATTTAAAATTATATTGTTATTAATCCATAAATAAATTATACTTACCACCTGCAGAATCCATTGGTTACGCAATTATGAAAAGTTATTCATTAGTTCACGTTTAAAATAATATTATTATTAATCCAAAAATAAATTATACTTACCAGCTGCAGAATCCATTGGTTACGCAATTATGAAAAGTCATTCATTAGTTCACGTTTAAAATAATATTATTATTAATCCATAAATAAATTATACTTACGACCTGCAGATTCCATTGGTTATACAATTATGAAAAGGTATTCATTAGTTTACGTTAAAATTATATTATTATTAATCCACAAATATATTATACTTACAAGCTGCAGAATCCATTGGTTACACAATTATGAAAAGTCATTCATTAGTTACGTTTAAAATAATATTATGATTAATCCATAAATAAATTATACTTACGACCTGCAGATTCCATTGGTTATACAATTATGAAAAGGTATTCATTAGTTTACGTTTAAAATTATATTATTATTAATCCATAAATAAATTATGCTTACAAGCTGCAGAATCCATTGGTTACGCAATTATGAAAAGTCATTCATTAGTTCACGTTTAAAATAATATTATTATTAATCCATAAATAAATTATACTTACGAACTGCAGATTCCATTGGTTATACAATTATGAAAAGGTATTCATTAGTTTACGTTTAAAATTATATTATTATTAATCCATAAATAAATTATACCATAAGCTTATTAATTCACCCGTAAGTTAGAAACGAGAGTCGTTTTAACGTTAAGCTTATGACTGGCCAATCTCGCGACTCAAATCCATCTAGTGGTGGTAGCTCGAAACTCTCTCAATGCACGCTGGGACATCCCGTTTCCTCTCAAGAGGAATGACGCGGGGTAGGGGGTGGGGAGAATTAACTAGGTTTTTCCGCGAGGTGGCGTAGAGCTTCAAATTTCTATCTCTTTTTAGTGCCGAATACGAAGGGGTCTATGGAAAACTCAAACTTACGGGTGAAGAATTAATAGACTTATGATTATACTTACGACCTGAAGAATCCATTGGTTACATAATGATGAAAAGGTATTCATTAGTTCACGTTTAAAATTATATTATTATTAAACCATAAATAAATTATACTTACGAGCTGCAGAATCCATTGGTTACACAATTATAAAACGGTGTTCGTTAGTTCACGTTTAAAATTATATTATTATTAATCCATAAATAAATTATACTTACAAACTGCAGAATCCATTTTTTACATAATGATGAAAAGGTATTCATTAGTTCCCGTTTTAAATTATATTTTTATAAATCCATAAATAAATTATACTTACGAACTGCAGAATTCATTGGTTGCACAATTATGAAAAGGTTTTCATTAGTTCACGTTTAAAATCATATTATTAATAATCTATAAATAAATTATACTTACTATCTGCAGAATCCATGTGTTTACAATTTTTAAAATTTCAATATTATTAGCTAAATAATTAACTATGCCAAACCACTGCAGAAACTAGTGCTCGGAATCGAATAAAAATTAACTTACGTTACTCCTATTTTTAGCTAGACCTCCACCCCCTAGTGGCGTCGGCGTCGTGTAAGAAGACGAAAAACATCATCGTCTCTTAGCCCCCAGACATCCGAGCCAAGTTTGAAATATAAACTCGAATTTAATATATATAACATCTGCCCCAAAGCCACTGACCGCTTCCGATGCTGCTAACATACGATCGGGTACCGGACACTCTGACGTATAATCCATTCTCTTCGAATAATAGAAGAGAAAAACCTATAATCTTCAGAGCCATAGAATTCAGCAAACAAGTTGTAGCGAACGCGTGAATAATAGAGCTCATGATTGTATTTAGTCCAAGATGATCAGTTATGGAACTCGAAAACAACAAACTATTCGTCGCGTGTTGAGTTCTAGACTGTCAGTAATTAAAAACACGATTTGAAAAGCACCAATTAATACGTATGAGCATAAGCAGGGTGACCACTTTTCCTTTAAAGATAAGAGAAGGAAATTTTTCAAAGCCTATTGTTTTTTAGTTACACTTTTCATAGTGCCCCTGAAATGACCAAAAGAAATCGGACAGAATGGGAACTTCTTTCAATGATGCTTTTGCGTAATGTAGGTGATATTATGACATACAACAGGGTGACCACTTTTCCTAAATTTCCTATATTTTCACCTCCTTCCTATTTTCTCCTATAATTTAATGGCAATTCCTATAATCTCCTATGTTTCTACTCAAAATCTCTAGTTAAGGGTAAAGTTATAAATCATACTGTCAGCTGTGGCTGTATAAGATTATTTTAGCTTAACTGTCCATTTTCCAGTTAAAATAGTCTGTAAAATTCCATACTATTTAAGCAATTTGGATCATATTAATACCACGTTTAAACAGGTGGCGAGAGTTGTGACGCAATAATAAACATGGTTCCTATTTTTAATTAATTATTTTCCTATTTCATCCTATATTTTACATAAAATTCTGCCTATATTTTCCTATATTTCGCAAAGAAATTTTTTATATTTCCTCTATAGGATTTTCAAATTTTCAGTGGTCACCCTGCATAAGCGATTATGCCAAAGTTCATGTGACACAAAGTGAATGACTCGCGTTTTTCAACTCTAAGGGGTCTAGCTATCATATGGACTTGCCCATCTTGTTTCGTTTAGATTGTCCATGACTTAAAAAGACCATTCCCATAAATTCAGATAAAAGTTAAATTGATGCTGGGTTCATCTATCAACAAGTTACTCGAATTGGGTAAGGTCACCTACCTCTGAACGCTTTTTAAGAAATCTGAGATCTCGATTGCGACGAAGTTAAGTATCTGATATCATGTTTGAATAGTCGCGGAGACGTTGCGCTAGTTTTCATCATTCCATGACGCCTACTTTTGACGTGGACGCGGGTTGAAAGACGGCAGTGGCGGCTTCTAATTCTGAACGAACGATTCTAATTCTGAACGCCCCGATTCCAATTATTCTGAACACCGCCCTGCTTCTAAATCTGAACTATCTTATAACATATAAAAAAAATCCCAAATTTGCAAAAGGAAAAACTCGCGCACCTCCAATCGAGAAATGAGTGTCACCACCAAAGGTGGAATTAGCGCGATCGTGCCAGTATTTGCGAAGTTACGGAATATTTAAAAAATTTGTTTTGCTTTGGCATAGTACAGATAAAAGAATCTTAATTTGGAAGGAAATCATAAATAACTTCGCAAATACTGGCTTGATGACGCTAACTTCGCCTGCCCCCTGTTAAATTCGGCCAAGGAATCCATTGGTGACACTCGTTTCTCGATTCGTCGAGGCGCGGAAGTGGTTCCTTTAGCAAATTTTGGAGTTTTTCATATATTTTTGCGCGCCGTTCAGAATTAGAAATTCGTAGACATATTTTGAAATTACGTTTCCGCGAAGAGTTTGTGGCCGAATTCTGGGTTTGAGAAGTTTATTTTGTAGCGGGAAACTCAAACTTTACGACGAAATCGAGCGCGTAAGACTGGCATTTTTCCGAAGCTCGTAAAACCTTATTTCCCGGACCGTAAAGAGAAACATCCCCTTAAAACGGTCTAATTAATTCGGCTAATTATCGCGGTTGGCTAATTAGGATCGTATCTTCTCCAGGTATTTTCCTAGAGTGTTGAAGTCGCGTTCCACAAATAGCCCCATTTTTGATCTACAAAATGAGCCCTTCCATCGTTAAGTAGACCCAACCAAAATTAAGTTATACATTTTTAAACGAAAGTGTTCAGAATTAGAAGCGTTCAGATTTAGGGACTGACCATATAACGTATAAAATCTGAATTTAATTCTGTAAATCTATCCAATTAATAAACGTTATACAAATTCCGAGCACTAGCGGAAATCGTAATTCACAAAATGTACTTACCGGAAGCTAAAGAAAAGTAGGCGATACAATTATGAAACGGTTTAGAACTTGTTTGTTCACTTTTGAAATTAGATTATTATTATCCAATAAATAATTTAAACTTACTTTCTGTAGAATTCATTTGTTACGCAATTATAAAAAGGAATTCATTAGTTTTAAATTAGGTTATTATTAATCCATAAATAAATTATACTAGCGGCAGAATGCATTGGTTACACATTTATTATAAATTTATTTATTACTTAGCTTTTATAGTTCGGTTTTTTTACAAAGAAATAAATTATACTTACCCCCTGCAGATTCCATTGGTTATACAATTATGAAAAGGTATTCATTAGTTTACGTTAAAATTATATTATTAATCCATAAATAAATTATACTTACGACCTGCAGATTCCATTGGTTATACAATTATGAAAAGGTATTCATTAGTTTACGTTTAAAATTATATTATTATTAATCCATAAATAAATTATACTTACTAGCTGCAGAATCCATTGGTTACACAATTATCAAAAGGTAATTATTATTCACGTTTAAAATTATATTATTATTAATCCATAAATAAATTATACCATAAGCTTATTAATTCACCCGTAAGTTAGAAACGAGAGTCGTTTTAACGTTAAGCTTATGACTGGCCAATCTCGCGACTCAAATCCATCTAGTGGTGGTAGCTCGAAACTCTCCCAATGCACGCTGGGACATCCCGTTTCCTCTCAAGAGGAATGACGCGGGGTAGGGGGTGGGGAGAATTAACTAGGTTTTTCCGCGAGGTGGCGTAGAGCTTCAAATTTCTATCTCTGTTTAGTGCCGAATACGAAGGGGTCTATGGAAAACTCAAACTTACGGGTGAAGAATTAATAGGCTTATGATTATACTTACGATCTGAAGAATCCATTGGTTACATAATGATGAAAAGGTATTCATTAGTTCACGTTTAAAATTATATTATTATTAAACCATAAATACATTATACTTACCAGCTGCAGAATCCATTGGTTACACAATTATAAAACGGTGGTCGTGTATCACGTTTAAAATTATATTATTATTAATCCATAAAAAAATTATACTTACAAACTGCAGAATCCATTGGTTACATAATGTAGAAAAGGTATTCATTAGTTAACGTTTAAAATTATATTATTATTAATCCATAAATAAATTATACTTACAAACTGCAGAATCCATTGGTTACATAATGATGAAAATGTATTCATTAGTTCACGTTTAAAATTATATTATTATTAAACCATAAATAAATTATACTTACGAGCTGCAGAATCCATTGGTTACACAATTATAAAACGGTGTTCGTTAGTTCACGTTTAAAATTATATTATTATTAATCCATAAATAAATTATTCTTACAAACTGCAGAATCCATTGGTTACATAATGTAGTAAAGGTATTCATTAGTTCACGTTTAAAATTATATTATTATTAATCCATAAATAAATTATACTTACAAACTGCAGAATCCATTGGTTACATAATGATGAAAAGGTATTCATTAGTTCACGTTTAAAATTATATTATTATTAATCCATAAATAAATTATACTTACGACCTGCAGATTCCATTGGTTATACAATTATGAAAAGGTATTCATTAGTTTACTTTAAAATTATATTATTATTAATCCACAAATAAATTATACTTACAAGCTGCAGAATCCATTGGTTACACAATTATGAAAAGTCATTCATTAGTTCACGTTTAAAATAATATTATTATTAATCCATAAATAAATTATACTTACGACCTGCAGATTCCATTGGTTATACAATTATGAAAAGGTATTCATTAGTTTACGTTTAAAATTATATTATTATTAATCCATAAATAAATTATACTTACAAGCTGCAGAATCCATTGGTTACACAATTATAAAAAGGTATTCATTAGTTCACGTTTAAAATAATATTATTATTAATCCATAAATAAATTATACTTACGACCTGCAGATTCCATTGGTTATACAATTATGAAAAGGTATTCATTAGTTTACGTTTATAATTATATTATTATTAATCCATAAATAAATTATACCATAAGCTTATTAATTCACCCGTAAGTTAGAAACGAGAGTCGTTTTAACGTTAAGCATATGACTGGCCAATCTCGCGACTCAAATCCATCTAGTGGTGGTAGCTCGAAACTCTCCCAAGGCACGCTGGGACATCCCGTTTCCTCTCAAGAGGAATGACGCGGGGTAGGGGGTGGGGAGAATTAACTAGGTTTTTCCGCGAGGTGGCGTAGAGCTTCAAATTTCTATCTCTTTTTAGTGCCGAATACGAAGGGGTCTATGGAAAACTCAAACTTACGGGTGAAGAATTAATAGGCTTATGATTATACTTACGATCTGAAGAATCCATTGGTTACATAATGATGAAAAGGTATTCATTAGTTCACGTTTAAAATTATATTATTATTAAACCATAAATAAATTATACTTACGAGCTGCAGAATCCATTGGTTACACAATTATAAAACGGTGTTCGTTAGTTCACGTTTAAAATTATATTATTATTAATCCATAAATAAATTATACTTACAAACTGCAGAATCCATTGGTTACATAATGATGAAAAGGTAATCATTTAGTTATTTGATTATTATTAACCTGTAAATGAATTATACTTACAGACTGCAGAATTCATTTGTTATGCAGTTTTAATAATTATTTATTAGTGCATTTGGAAATTTGAATATTATTAGCTAATATACAGGGTGTTTTAGAAAGGTCTGGAAAAAATGAAGGGGGTTCTTCGTGGGGTCAGACTGAGTGAAAAAGGTTTATGAACCTTTAGTCTCACGCGCTGCGTTGCGTAGTTATGAGCCCTTGAAAATAGTCCTGAAAAATACGAAAAACGACCGAAAGGTGTAGGTAAGATTGTGCTTTGACCATTATTGTTTTTCTATTTAATTGTGCATAAGCTAATTATCGAGAGATAAGTGAAACAAGGTGTTTATTAACTAAAAAAAGCGTATCAACATGTTTAGGAGTGGGCAATCATTAACTTTGGTCAGAAGAACTTGAACTCAAACTGTGGCTTCGGGTGTTGAAAAGGGAATTTTACAAGACACCATTATTAATTACCATAATTATCAATTGTTAAATAATCGGAATCAGAAGTATTTACAAAAATTGTTCGAAATGCATTCCGTCAGCGTTGATACACACTTGAGCCCGTCTAATAAATGATTATCTAACTCGTGCGTTGCGTATGGTTTCACAGGCATCAATAATCCTTTGACGTAGATCTTCCACGTCACGCACTTCACTAACATAAACAAAAGTCCTTAAGGTGGCCTCAAAGAAAGAAATAACAAGGGTTTAGGTCCGGAGATATGGCTGGTCACGCAACCGTTCCGCCACGACCAATCCAACTCAAAGGGAATGTTTCATTTAGGAAGGCCCTAACTAGGAGAGAAAAATGAGGTGGTGTACCGTCGTGCATAAGCCACATGTCTCGTCTCAAGGCCAATGGTACGTCTTCAAGAAGCTCGAACAGATTGTCTTGAAGAAACGGGAGATATGCCTCACCTTTTAAGCCTTGGCTGCAAAAAGAATGGTCCAATTAAATGGTCATCAACAATTCCGCACCAGACGTTTAAGCTGAATTGAACTTGGTGAGCCCTAACACTTGTAGCGTGGGGTTTTGTTGCGCCCACTGATGCCTGTAGTGCATGTTCAATATGCCATCACGGGAAAAATTGGCCTGATCCGTAACTAAAAGGTTTTGGGGTAAGTTGATGTCTTGATGTTGAGCGATAAACCACTGACAAAAGTCCAGTCTGCTCGGGTAATCCGTTTCGTTAAGGGCTTGGACATTCTGTAGATGGTAAGGGTGAAACTGATGTCCTCGGAGTATTCACCAGATAAGAACGTGACTTACTCCCAATTGGCGTCCAACTCGCCTAGTGCTTGTTCCTGGATCTTCGTCGAAAATGGTGAGTACTTGTTCCTCCACCTCTTCAGGAACGTCTGGAGCTACAGCACCGCGTCGCGCCGGTTGGATATGTCCACCTTCCCTCAAACGTCTGTCGACAGTTTGGATAGTTTGTTGATTACGGAGAAGACTGGACTTTTGTCAGTGGTTTATCGCTCAACATCAAGACATCAACTTACCCCAAAATCTTTTAGTTACGGATGAGGCCATTTTTCCCGTGATGGCATATTGAACATGCACAACATGCACAACAGGCATCAGTGGGCGCAACAAAACCCCACGCTACAAGTGTTAGGGCTCACCAAGTTCAATTCAGCTTAAACGTCTGGTGCGGAATTGTTGATGACCATTTAATTGGACCATTCTTTTTTTCTCGTGACTGCATATTGAACCTGCACAACAGGCATCAATGGGCGAAACAAAACCCCCACGCTACAAGTGTTAGGGCTCACCAAGTTCAATTCAGCTTAAACGTCTGGTGCGGAATTGTTGGTGACCATTTAATTGGATTATTCTTTTTGCAGCCAAGGCTTAATGGTGAGGCATACCTCCCGTTTCTTCAAGACAATCTGTTAGAGCTTCTTGAAGACGTACCATTGGCCTTGAGACGAGACATGTGTTTTATGCACGACGGTGCACCACCTTATGTTTCTCTCCTAGTCAGGGCCTTCCTTAATGAAACATTCAATTTGAGGTGGATTGGTTGAGGCGGAAAGGTTGAGTGGCCAGCCAGATCTCCGAACCTAAACCCTTGTGATTTCTTTCTTTGGGGCCACCTTAAGGACTTTGTGCGTGACGTGGAAGATCTACGTCAAAGGATTATTAATGCCTGCGAAACCATACGCAACACACAAGGGATCTTCGAACGAGTTAGATAATCATTTATTAGACGGGCTCAAGTGTGTATCAACGCTGACGGAATGCATTTCGAACAATTTTTACCTCCCCGACTGAACTTTAGTTCAGGGGGAGGTGTTACACTGGTCGTTTCTGTCTGTGTGTCTGTCTGTGTAAGCGGATATCCTGTGTAAACGGAAGTCACGTGACCTAGCTCGTGGAGCCAAAAGTCTAGAGACGTAATCATACCAGCTTATCGTTCAATTCCGGGGAATTACCTCCTTTAAGCGTGGCTGCCACATTGAGTTTCAAGTGTCGTGCAAAGACATACAACAGGACGTCTCCCATTGCACATCATCGCATTCCACCATCCACTTTACGGTCGAACCTTGATGCTGAACAGCCGAAGGCGATTATAAGCAATGGGACGTCTCCCACTGTCATAATCACCTCCGACCATCCCCGCATCAAGGTCCAACCTCCAGTTTCCGATCTCAGCGTTCCATACTAGCGAGGCGTCCCCACTAGTACAGTTCACATCAACCTTCCACTGACTCCAAACATCGCCCCACCAATGGGTAAATTGCGTCGCCAAGCGCCTAGAGATCAAGAATCAGCAAGACATTGAAAGGGGGGGGGGGGTTTCCCCCTAACTTCATGGCCATCACGCACGGTTACTTCGATTAATATAGCCCTTCGAAAGGTTTATATAGTATCTTTTTGGAACGTATGCAAATTAGCCTCATGGGGTGATTTTGTTTGATATTGTTTAGGGAAATGAAACGCAATATTAATTTATATTATAATTAAAAATATTAAAATGGTTCATCTTAAGCTAATTAATTAGAAAGTCGAAAAATTAATTTAAAATTCGAGATAGTTTAGAAGTTATTTGAGAATTTATGCAAAAATTTAAAGAAATTTGACCGATTAATGGCAGTTTTAGTTGGCAGCATGCGCCTAAGCTATTTTCCATATATATCATTTACTCGAAAAAGCAAAGGTATAACGGGCAGTATAGGCTTATCTCTGGTGCAAACTTGGGGTGGATTGAAGAACTTAAATAAAGGTGCGTTTACACGGGTATGGAAGATTGAAACAACATAATTTAGATAAGAGATAAGACAATAATAACTTCGATTATACTCGGTGAATTTTTAACCAGTTCAAGGGGAATTGGTGTATAAGATTTGAAGCTGAGGCGGATTTATGCATAATGTTAAACCACTTAAGAAAAATGATAGTCGTGAAAACTCTCCTCGAACAGAAGTAGAGTAGGTTTCCAGTGTATTTGTGACACGTGTAAAATCGAGTTCGCCAGCACGCGAGTATGTGTAGAGCACTAAATTTGAAGTCGGAAACCTCTTTACGCATGGAAAATATCAATGTGATTTTTTTTGATATTCTTGGGAGAATCAGCTTCATGTATGGGGAAATATCGTAATCTTCTGGCAAACTTGCAAACAGTGGCGTATTTGGTTTTAATTACTGGCACGGATTTTCAAATTAATTTTTTTATAATTTTCGCGCGTTTCGCAAATGTATTTCGTGCGAAATTGTGTACATGCGCAGAGCGAACCAGGTTAACGCGGATACACACAGACCTGTTTTTACGCGTTTCACGCTCGTGAACTCATAGAAGTACCATTAGCACGCGCGAGCGAGTTGCAAACCACTCTAGAAAAATTTTGTACACCTGATTCCAGATTCATTTGATCGTCAGTGATTCCGAATCAATTCGCGTGATTCCGAATTGATTCGTGATTCGCGTGATTCCGAATCGATTCTCGTGATTCCGAATCGATTCTCGTGATTCCGAATCGATTCGCGTGATTCCGAATCGATTCGCGTGATTCCGAATCGATTCGCGTGATTCCGTATCGATTCGCGTGATTCCGTATCGATTCTCGTGATTCCGAATCGATTCGCGTGATTCCGAATCGATTCGCGTGATTCCGTATCGATTCTCCTGATTCCGAATCGATTCGCGTGATTCCGAATCGATTCGCGTGATTCCGTATCGATTCTCCTGATTCCGAATCGATTCGCGTGATTCCATTTAGTTTGTACACCTGATTCCAAGAGTGGTTTGCCCATTGCCCCTCGCGCGTGACCGTGAAAAGCGTGAAAATAGGTCTGTGTGAATCCGGCTTTAGTCATGCCACAATTAACAATTGACGAACTTTCTTAAACCGGATTGACATTGAAATTTCTCGTGTTTTAATAGTCATGTATGATATGGTTGACCCAAGAGTGAAATGTAGACAGAGTGAGGAAAAGAATCACGTGATTGGATCTCGTGATGACTGCTAGTTTTAGTTTCACACTTTTTCATACATGAATTTAATGTTAATCCCAATTAAGTATAATAGAACCAGGCTTTTAATGCCTACTGTCGTGTATTTCCGGTAACATTTTAGCTAGTGTGGAGTCACGTAAAATGACGTTTGTTTCACAACTTGGTATATTTTTACTCAGGCCTGCCCTGTCAGAAAAAAAAATATAAAAAATTTATGGTAGGGCCAAAAGAGAAACATCTATTCTTTACTCACAGCATTATCACCAAAAAACGTGTTTTTAGACGTAGGCTTATAAGGTATCTGTAGGTCGTGTAGCACCAAAAAGCGAAATTGTACGTCACAGTTCGTAGTTTAGCGTGTTATGCGGAAAGCTTATTCGTTAATTGTTTATTGAATATGTTTATTTACGGTTATATGACGATACCGAGGTCATAACTTGATTTGATCAAATATTTTGCCTAATGACGTTACTTGGTCTACAAATACTCTAGTTTTCTTAACGCCGATATGATTTTACTGAGGGACCTTGACCTTGCTTATCTAAATTTTAATTTATTGAACGTAAAATCGTTTCATTTCTTTTGAAATCTTCGACGAAGTTTGTTCTCTAGAGATTTGACTCGTTGAAATTTTAAATTAAGTTTCATTCGTTTGAATACAATTTATTGGTAAGGAAGTAATTTTGAATTTGAATCATTTATTTGATGCGTTTATTATTTGTTTGGACATTTTTGGTATATTTTCATTGACCTGAACTCTAATTTTTATTACTGAGTTGTGACTGAAATATTAGTTTGGAAATCAAAAGGTTTTTTTTTTCTGACTCATTTTTCTCTGTAGTAATTTTTTGTTTTCGTAAAAGAGTTATTAATGCCTACTGTCGTTTATTTTCGGTGATGTTTTAGCTAGTGTGTAGTCACGTAAAATAACGTTTGTTTCACAACTTGTGTTGTATACTGAAGCCATGTATAGGTTCAATTTGATATAACATTTTGCCTTTTCACGTTACTTGGTCTACAAATACTCTACAACCGTCAAAATTCTGATATGGTTTTAAAAGAAGAACCTTGACCTTGTGTATTTAATCTCATATCGAGATTAAATGTTTTTCGCATCTAATTTTAATTGGTTTATCAATATGTTATTTGTATAGATATTTTTTTTAAGATTTTATATTTTTTAGATTAAAATAAATTTATTATTCCAGAAGATTTTGTAGAATCTAGTTCTCAGGATTACCGGTGTTGAAAATTTATTTTGCTAATGTTATCTTGATGTCTGTGTTTTCTGCCCGCTATTTGGTAGTGGTAAGATTAATATTTTTAATTTTAATTAATTGACTTATTTGGCGTTTATTTGATAATTTGCTTTACTTAAATTGTTCGTGTAAGGGCTATTTTACATATTACCAAAGATTGCTAATTTCAGTTGTCTTAATTCTGATTTTTTTGTTTTAATACTGAATTATGGACTGGATTATTTATCTTGAAATCTATGTGGTTATATCTTATTTATTTTCCTTTTTTTCTCTAGTTAGGTTTGGTTTTAAGTAGAGAATTATTTAGGGTTGTGTTGGTATACTGAAGAAATGCATATAGGTTCAATGTGATATAATATTTTGCCTATTTCGCTGTTTCTTCTACTCATCCAATACTCTACATTTCTTTTCATCTTTTATTTTAGGTAGGGTTAGGTTAGGTTAGATTACCTTAACGTCGGGGTCGGGGAGGTTATATTTTGGTTTCCCAACTTGTTGTAAATACTTATGATTCCGATTATTAAACAATTGATAATTATGGTAATTAATGGTGTCTTGTAAAATTCCCTTTTCAACACCCGCAACACACGTAATATTCCACACTTTGAGTTCAAGTACTTCTGACCAAAGTTAATGATTGCACACTCCTAAACATGTTAATACGCTTTTTTTAGTAAATAAACACCTTGTTTAACTTATCTCTCGATAATTAGCTTATGCACAATTAAATTGAAAAACAATAATGGTCAAAGGCTCAATCTTACCTACACCTTTCGGTCTTTTTTCGTTTTTTGAGGACTATTTTCAAGGGCTCATAACTACGCAACACAGCGCGTGAGACTAAAGGTTCATAAATCTTTTTCACTCAGTCTGACCCCACAAAGAACCCCCTTCATTTTTTCCAAACCTTTCTAAAACACCCTGTATAATTGCTGAATCCATTTTTTTACGCAATCATGAAAAGATATTTATTTGTTCACTTTTAAAATTTGATTACCACCTTAATTAGTAAGTTGATCTTAGTTTCCTTTTTATTACGTCTTAAGCTCACGTGACTAATGCTGTTCTTTGATTGGCTATTTAATTATTTCCAAAACAACTAAACTACCATTATTTGGAAACACTTTTGGACACAAAAGGAGATCGTTTTTTATTTTACCCTAAAAACAATTTAAAGGGAGACTGAAGGATATACGAAAAGCTTTATTTTGATAATAAAATGGTGATTCATCTAAAGAACTCTTTGCTGCCTTTGAAATACTTTTATTTTACTTAATTTCATTGAAATTAACGTTTAAAATGAGCATTTTACCCCCTGACATATTTAAACTGTCCGCCATCTTTGTTAATGTGCCAAACGGGAGGCCAGCCAATCAGAAGTTTTCTTTGGGAAAGTCTTACGTATTTTGTTAGATGGCGCCACAGTCTCCGAATACTTTTCTCGAATTGATATCGATTTTTGTGGGAAATGTGGCGCCATCTTTTGGGGACTTTCCCTTATACTATAGGAATAAGAAGACGAGATTGATTGGTTCGCCTCCCCATAACTCCAGAGCGTGATTCAAAATGGTAGTCAACCTTTTTTTTGCTACTAAATAATATATTTTATGGTCTAAGAAATCCAAAAATTAAGTGAACGCTTTTTACACAGGATTTTCTTCAGTCTCCCTTTAATTCTAAATTCTCGAACCCAGACTTCCTAGTTTCTTTAAACGCCTTTTCACGAGAGAAACATTATACGTATTATTGGTTTTCCCTAAGCCTTAGCCACTTTGAGGCCCTAAAATTAGAGACTACGACCTGTCAGGGACGCGGGGAATAATATTAAAAAAGTGCGCAAAAAATATGATTTGACTTGATTGGTTTTTTCATTTTAATTACTCTGGGAATAAGCTGCGTTTGCCAGAAGAAGGGCCATGGCTACGAACACGACGAATCGTAAAGTAAAACGGTGGATCATTTGGTTGGATAGCATCTTTCAGATTTTAACACCTGATTTGGAAAAAACAGTCGATAATTAAATTTATCTTTTTAATCGATGGTTATATTTTATAATCAAAAGCGGATGAGATGAATTACACTGCATTGATTATTCAACGCGATAATCTTTTTCGGGAGAGTAACCAATTATTAAACGTCGATAATCCCCTTCCTCGGTATAAGATGATAGAGAATTTCAAATTTGCTAAAGGGCGTTATGAAATAGATCTCAAAACAGTGAATAAAGGAGAAACAAGATGGCCCAGCTCATAATATAATCCACACCCCGAGAGCCCATTGTGACGCTATTTTGTTCGGAATCGGATATCCATTATCTTCTGTTATTCGTATATTTTCTGATATTTTATTTTCGGATAATTGTTAAATGTATAAGGTTTACCCGAAGATAAGCGTTTGGCGCTTTTTCTACGAACAAATTACTCGTTTTCAAACGTATAACGATGGATAAGAAAATTCACGTTTCCAGAATTA
This sequence comes from Odiellus spinosus, assembly GCA_963920705.1. Taxonomy (NCBI): domain Eukaryota; kingdom Metazoa; phylum Arthropoda; class Arachnida; order Opiliones; family Phalangiidae; genus Odiellus; species Odiellus spinosus. The sequence goes on along the minus strand of OY987232.1, from coordinate 14,078,811 downwards.
GTCTAAAATATAAGAAAAATATTTCAAATTGACATAATTTGAAGGATTTAAATAAAACAACGAAACTAAGATTTTAAATCATCTTTTTTTTCAATATTTTTCACGAAAATAAATTTTGAATTTTTTTATCCGAACGTATAACGCGGATAATATTCTAAGATAAGGCCATTTTTGGATAAAAACGGATATGAATTGTTTTTTACTAAGTTAATTCGAATGAAAAATAGTCTATTTTTAATCATACAGATAATATACATCAGAATTTAGTACATTTTATCCAATTATTAAAAAGTATACGAGCTCTACTACTATTACTACCACCAGAAGGCCATTGTAACCCTTCTTTGAAGTCTATTACTCCCTGGTCTTGTCTACCCCTCTCTGTATGGGTTAGTTTCAAAAATCGCGATTCGTACGCCTCCTAACGGTAGATATTTTCGAAGCGGGAGTTCGTCGAGCGAATATCTCTAGCAGCCTTGGAGTTCGTCAAAAAAACGTCGTCGTTTGTGGAGAGAGAGAGAATTCCCAATTTTCCGTAGAAGGGGGTATGAAGTAGGACCCCTACGATCTCTTAAAAATTGAAAATTTTACCCATACTGAGAGGAGCGCTATATCGATCATTAGAGTAGTAGACTTCAAAGGAGGGTTTCATCTACTTCTCCTACAACTACCGTAACCTACACCCCCTGTTATGGGCCGACGATCAAGTGTAATATTAAATTGCTCTTTCTCCTTCAATTAATTTCTGTTTCCTTCACGGGTTTGACCCGAATCGGATAAAGATCTCTTCCTACAAAATGGTGTTTTAGGTAGGAGAAGACGGCTCTTCCAATTTTCAATTGCGATTCTTCCTATGTTTAATTTTAAGGAAACAACATCGCTAGTTATACGCGGAGTTTAAAAGCCATTGTTTTCCTAATCTAAAATAATTGTTGATGAATTATCTATACGAGGGTACTGCGGGCCTATTCCATAGCAGTCTAATAAAATTCATTCGTATTTAAATTCATTTTAACTGAAATTTTGGGATAACGGATAATTCGTAATCAAAATGGATAACTATATTTTTCGAAAATAAGAAAAATAATTTAAAAACTCACGGTTTTGATATTCAAACTTCTATACGACGCGAAACGAAAGCTACAGATGTTTTAACTCGATTTGAGAAGCCGCTTTTTATGTAGTACATTTGCAATTATAATTAATTGTCAAAGCTAGGAGAATTAAAAAGCATTGACGTATACTCTGCGTATGAAAGCAATTATAATCGCGTTACTTCGCTTATTCGTACAACGATAACAAAACTAAATTGCTTTTTCTGAATATGACAACGAATAAAAAGATGATTTATAATCTTAATTTCGTTGTTTTATTTTATATATCAGAAGCCGATGAAACCCTCCTTTGAAGTCTATTACTCCCTGGTCTTGTCTACCCCTCTCGGTATGGGTTAGTTTCAAAAAGCGCGATTCGTACGCCTCCTAACGGTAAATATTTTCGGAGTGGGAGTTCGTCGAGCGAATATCTCTAGCAGCCTTGGAGTTCGTCAAAAAACGTCGTCGTTTTTGGAGAGAGAGAATTTCCAATTTTCCGTAGACAGGGGGCAAGAAGTAGGACCCCTCCGATCTCGTAAAATTGTGAATTTTACCCATACAGAGAGGAGCGCTATATCGAACATTTGAGTAGTATACTTCAAAGGAAGATTTCATCGGCTTCTGATAACTGTGGCTAATGTACCCTCAGATTCTGTTTCGAGACACTCTAGCGGCCGCAGACGGCGTAAACAGTGAAATCGGAAGCGCCCCTTTTGGGGAGTTGGAGGGAAGACAATATAGCCAAGCGTGGCCCGCCTATATTCCGTCCCTCTCCCGAATCAAAATATCGAAGAAGAGTCCAAATCACTTGATAGCATTAAGCTATGGGGCGTTGTTTACTTTTATAGAATAATATTTATTGCTAATATATATTTTTGACATTTTCATTTTAAACTTTCTTAACTAGGGTAGAATGCAACTTAATTTCAATTAAAGTGATTTGTTTTATCAAGAATCCATTCAGGTTCCATAAGAATATGGGAGCATAGCTTTAGCCTCTGGCACCATCCTCCCAAACTTTGTAACAAATGTTCGTCCGCAATTTTCGCAACATTTGTACGCTTAGATCTTTTTTCGGTCGGCTCCATTTTTATTACCCAAAATATTATGTCAAGGTCGTTAGTGGCGCGGGTTAATAATAGATTTCAGGAGTAATTTACTTGAAAAATCGACTCGAAGCGGACGAACTCTTGCTACCAAGTTTGGGAGGATGGTTATTGATTCGCGGCTCTCCCATATTCTTATGGAACCTGGATGGATTCTTGGTTTTATCGATTCCATATTGTTTAAATCGGCATAATCCACTAATGAAAAAAATTACAATCAAATATTAAACTAGAAATTAATTCGAATGAGCCGCGTTTTTTATAACTTTAAATATGTGGTATAAAATCATTTATTTGAAATAATTTTAATATTCTCAAATAAAATCTAATTTGTATCCTGCATAATCCAAAATTTTGGATAATAAAATCCTGTAAATACATTTATGGCTGGGTATTTCCAGTGTAGACAGTAAAGCCAGGGCTCCCAGACCACCTATAATACCTATAATTATCTATAATTCTGAAGGCTCCATCCGCTTGAGACTTGCGCGCGGACAAAGGTATAGCTCTTCCATATTCTTGTGATAAATCTATTATTCATGTTACTTAATATCTGCCACAAATAGCTTTTTCTTCTAGATGGGAAGCCCAACTGGGTTTTTAATTAATATATTTTTTACCATAGGCGACGTAATATTAAGGTTAGGCACTAATAGTTACGGTGAATTTCTTATAGTGTAAATTAATAATTGCTCGATATTATATTTAAATTGCATCGAATATTTAAAAGGCGATTAATAACATTCGAAGTAATACGCTTCCGTTAATTTCTCAATTTCCCCGATTTTTTTAAATATTTAAATATCTCATCGTACAGTTTTTCCCTCGCTTTATAATAATTAATAATGATACAATATATGTTTTACTTATTTGTGATTTAATATTATAATAAAATGAGTAGTATTATAATGCAATATTAGCTTTCTCTTTATTTGGGTTACAATCAAAAGTGGCTTTAGTTAACCGACAGCGTCTACATTAATAATTTGCCTTAAAGTTTTAGTCGAAAGGAGAAACTAGGAGGAAAATTCCTTTAACAAGTTATCTCTTAATATTATATTTAATTTCATAAAAGGTGCGAAATAAAGATGTGGAATCATCGTGGCGTCTGCAGTAAATATATCTTGTCCCATGTGCAAGGTTGATGATTCCACGCGACTGAAGCCCGTTTACTTCTTTCCTGAAAAATTACAGATATTTTTAGTCTTAACTCCACTTAAGGTTTTCAGTTTTCTCATAATACAAAGATTATTCAAAATTGAATCATTTCTCTAACAAAAACAATCATTAATATCAAGAGTATATGAAGAGTGATTCGCCATAAACTGGTTAACGACGAGGTTTCAAACTCACTGTAGATTCCAGCCTACTTTCCAAGCTAGAATAGTTTTCTACGCTATAGGCCTATTTAATCGATTAGGAGGAATTGATAGGAGAACTTGCATTTTCCATTTAATTAGTAGAGAATGCGTTTCTAGTATTAACAAAAAAAAATGATACTTAATCCATGAATAAATTATACTTACCAGCTGCAGAATCCATTGGTTACGCAATTATGAAAAGGTATTCATTAGTTCACATTTAAAATTATATTGTTATTAATCCATAAATAAATTATACTTACCACCTGCAGAATCCATTGGTTACGCAATTATGAAAAGTTATTCATTAGTTCACGTTTAAAATAATATTATTATTAATCCAAAAATAAATTATACTTACCAGCTGCAGATCCATTGGTTACACAATTATGAAAAGTATTCATTAGTTCACATTTAAAATTATATTATTATTAATCCATAAATAAATTATACTTACAACCTGCAGAATCCATTGGTTGCGCAATTATGAAAAGTCATTCATTAGTTCACGTTTAAAATAATATTATTATTAATCCATAAATAAATTATACTTACTAGCTGCAGAATCCATTGGTTACGCAATTATGAAAAGTCATTCATTAGTTCACGTTTAAAATAATATTATTATTAATCCATAAATAAATTATACTTACGATCTGCAGATCCATTGGTTACACAATTATGAAAAGTATTCATTAGTTCACATTTAAAATTATATTATTATTAATCCATAAATAATTTATACTTACAAGCTGCAGAATCCATTGGTTACACAATTATAAAAAGGTATTCATTATTCACGCTTAAAATTATATTATTATTAATCCATAAAAAAATTTTACTTACGACCTGCAGATTCCATTGGTTATACAATTATGAAAAGGTATTCATTAGTTTACGTTTAAAATTATATTATTATTAATCCATAAATAAATTATACCATAAGCTTATTAATTCACCCGTAAGTTAGAAACGAGAGTCGTTTTAACGTTAAGCTTATGACTGGCCAATCTCGCGACTCAAATCCATCTAGTGGTGGTAGCTCGAAACTCTCCCAATGCACGCTGGGACATCCCGTTTCCTCTCAAGAGGAATGACGCGGGGTAGGGGGTGGGGAGAATTAACTAGGTTTTTCCGCGAGGTGGCGTAGAGCTTCAAATTTCTATCTCTGTTTAGTGCCGAATACGAAGGGGTCTATGGAAAACTCAAACTTACGGGTGAAGAATTAATAGACTTATGATTATACTTACGAACTGTAGAATTCATTGCTTATACAATTATGAAAAGGTATTCATTAGTTCACGTTTAAAATTATATTGTTATTAATCCATAAATAAATTATACTTACGACCTGCAGATTCCATTGGTTATACAATTATGAAAAGGTATTCATTATTTTACGTTAAAATTATATTATTATTAATCCACAAATAAATTATACTTACAAGCTGCAGAATCCATTGGTTACACAATTATGAAAAGTCATTCATTAGTTCACGTTTAAAATAATATTATTATTAATCCATAAATAAATTATACTTACGACCTGCAGATTCCATTGGTTATACAATTATGAAAAGGTATTCATTAGTTTACGTTTAAAATTATATTATTATTAATCCATAAATAAATTATACTTACAAGCTGCAGAATCCATTGGTTACGCAATTATGAAAAGTCACTCATTAGTTCACGTTTAAAATAATATTATTATTAATCCATAAATAAATTATACTTACGAACTGCAGATTCCATTGGTTATACAATTATGAAAAGGTATTCATTAGTTTACGTTTAAAATTATATTATTATTAATCCATAAATACATTATACCATAAGCTTATTAATTCACCCGTAAGTTAGAAACGAGAGTCGTTTTAACGTTAAGCTTATGACTGGCCAATCTCGCGACTCAAATCCATCTAGTGGTGGTAGCTCGAAACTCTCCCAATGCACGCTGGGACATCCCGTTTCCTCTCAAGAGGAATGACGCGGGGTAGGGGGTGGGGAGAATTAACTAGGTTTTTCCGCGAGGTGGCGTAGAGCTTCAAATTTCTATCTCTGTTTAGTGCCGAATACGAAGGGGTCTATGGAAAACTCAAACTTACGGGTGAAGAATTAATAGGCTTATGATTATACTTACGATCTGAAGAATCCATTGGTTACATAATGATGAAAAGGTATTCATTAGTTCACGTTTAAAATTATATTATTATTAAACCATAAATACATTATACTTACTAGCTGCAGAATCCATTGGTTACACAATTATAAAACGGTGTTCGTTAGTTCACGTTTAAAATTATATTATTATTAATCCATAAATAAATTATACTTACAAGCTGCAGAATCCATTGGTTACACAATTATAAAAAGGTATTCATTATTCACGCTTCAAATTATATTATTATATTATTATTAATCCATAAATAAATTATACTTACAAACTGCAGATCCATTGGTTATACAATTTCCAAATGTATTCATTAGTTCCCGTTTTAAATTATATTTTCATAAATCCATAAATAAATTATACTTACGAACTGCAGAATTCATTGGTTGCACAATTATGAAAAGGTTTTCATTAGTTCACGTTTAAAATCATATTATTAATAATCTATAATAAATTATACTTACTTTCTGCAGAATCCATGTGTTTACAATTTTTAAAATTTCAATATTATTAGCTAAAAAATTAACTATGCCAAACCACTGCAGAAACTAGTGCTCGGAATCGAATAAAAATTAACTTACGTTACTCCTATTTTTAGCTAGACCTCCACCCCCTAGTGGCGTCGGCGTCGTGTAAAAAGTTGAAAAACATCATCGTCTCTTATCCCCCAGACGTCCGAGCCAAGTTTGAAATATAAACTCGAATTTAATATATATAACATCTGCCCCAAAGCCACTGACCGCTTCCGATGCTGCTAATATACGATGGGCTAATAACTTGCCCATCTTGTTGCTGGGTTCATCTATCATCAAGTTACTCGAATTGGGTAGGGTCACCTACCTCTGAACGCTTTTTAAGAAATCTGAGATCTCGATTGCGACGAAGTTAAGTATCTGATATCATGTTTGAATAGTCGCGGAGCCGTTGCGCTAGTTTTCATCATTCCATGACGCCTACTTTTGACGCGGACGCAGTTTGAAAGACGGCAGTGGCGGCTTCTAATTCTGAACGCCCCGATTCCAATTATTCTGAACACCGCCCTGCTTCTAAATCTGAACTATCTTATAACATATAAAAAACATCCCAAATTTGCAAAAGGAAAAACTCGCGCACCTCCAATCGAGAAATGAGTGTCACCACCAAAGGTGGAATTAGCGCGATCGTGCCAGTATTTGCGAAGTTATGGAATATTTAAAAAATTTGCTTTGCTTTGGCATAGTACAGATAAAAGAATCTTAATTTAGAAGGAAATCATAAATAACTTCGCAAATACTAGCTTGATCACGCTAACTTCGCCTGCCCCCTGTTAAATTCGGCCAAGGAATCCATTGGTGACACTCGATTCGTCGAGGCGCGGAAGTGGTTCCTTTAGCAAATTTTGGAGTTTTTCATATATTTTTGCGCACCGTTCAGAATTAGAAATTCTTAGACATATTTTGAAATTACGTTTCCGCGAAGAGTTTGTGGCCGAATTCTGGGTTTGAGAAGTTTATTTTGTAGCGGGAAACTCAAACTTTACGACGAAATCGAGCGCGTAAGACTGGCATTTTTCCGAAGCTCGTAAAACCTTATTTGCCGGACCGTAAAGGGAAACATCCCCTTAAAACGGTCTAATTAATTCCGCTAATTATCGCGGTTGGCTAATTAGGATCGTATCTTCTCCAGGTATTTTCCTAGAGTGTTGAAGTCGCGTTCCACAAATAGCCCCATTTTTGATCTACAAAATGAGCCCTTCCATCGTTAAGTAGACCCAACCAAAATTAAGTTATACATTTTTAAACGAAAGTGTTCAGAATTAGAAGCGTTCAGATTTAGGGACTGACCATATAACGTATAAAATCTGAATTTAATTCTGTAAATCTATCCAATTAATAAACGTTATACAAATTCCGAGCACTAGCGGAAACCGTAATTCACAAAATGTACTTACCTTCAACTGAAGAAAAGTAGGCGATACAATTATGAAACGGTTTAGAACTTGTTTGTTCACTTTTGAAATTAGATTATTATTATCCAATAAATAATTTAAACTTACCTTCTGTAGAATTCATTTGTTACGCAATTATGAAAAGGAATTCATTAGTTTTAAATTAGGTTATTATTAATCCATAAATAAATTATACTAGCTGCAGAATGCATTGGTTACACATTTATTATAAATTGATTTTTTACTTAGCTTTTATAGTTCGGTTTTTTTACAAAGATATAAATTATACTTACCCGCTGCAGATTCCATTGGTTATACAATTATGAAAAGGTATTCATTAGTTTACGTTAAAATTATATTATTAATCCATAAATAAATTATACTTACCCCCTGCAGAATCCATTGGTTACACAATTATAAAAATGTATTCATTAGTTTACGTTTAAAATTATATTATTATTAATCCATAAATAAATTATACTTACGACCTGCAGAATCCATTGGTTACACAATAATCAAAAGGTATTCATTATTCACGTTTAAAATTATATTATTATTAATCCATAAATACATTATACCATAAGCTTATTAATTCACCCGTAAGTTAGAAACGAGAGTCGTTTTAACGTTAAGCTTATGACTGGCCAATCTCGCGACTCAAATCCATCTAGTGGTGGTAGCTCGAAACTCTCCCAATGCACGCTGGGACATCCCGTTTCCTCTCAAGAGGAATGACGCGGGGTAGGGGGTGGGGAGAATTAACTAGGTTTTTCCGCGAGGTGGCGTAGAGCTTCAAATTTCTATCTCTGTTTAGTGCCGAATACGAAGGGGTCTATGGAAAACTCAAACTTACGGGTGAAGAATTAATAGGCTTATGATTATACTTACGAACTGAAGAATCCATTGGTTACATAATGATGAAAAGGTATGCATTAGTTCACGTTTAAAATTATATTATTATTAAACCATTAATAAATTATACTTACGAGCTGCAGAATCCATTGGTTACACAATTATAAAACGGTGTTCGTTAGTTCACGTTTAAAATTATATTATTATTAATCCATAAATAAATTATTCTTACAAACTGCAGAATCCATTGGTTACATAATGTAGAAAAGGTATTCATTAGTTCACGTTTAAAGTTATATTATTATTAATCCATAAATAAATTATACTTACGAACTGCAGAATCCATTGGTTACATAATGATGAAAAGGTATTCATTAGTTCACGTTTAAAATTATATTATTATTAATCCATAAATAAATTATACTTACGAGCTGGAGAATCCATTGGTTACACAATTATAAAACGGTGTTCGTTAGTTCACGTTTAAAATTATATTATTATTAATCCATAAATAAATTATACTTACAAACTGCAGAATCCATTGGTTACATAATGATGAAAAGGTATTCATTAGTTCACGTTTAAAGTTATATTATTATTAATCCATAAATAAATTATTCTTACAAACTGCAGAATCCATTGGTTACATAATGATGAAAAGGTATTCATTAGTTCACGTTTAAAATTATATTATTATTAATCCATAAATAAATTATACTTACGACCTGCAGATTCCATTGGTTATACAATTATGAAAAGGTATTCATTAGTTTACGTTAAAATTATATTATCATTAATCCACAAATAAATTATACTTACAAGCTGCAGAATCCATTGGTTACACAATTATGAAAAGTCGTTCATTAGTTCACGTTTAAAATAATATTATTATTAATCCATAAATAAATTATACTTACGACCTGCAGATTCCATTGGTTATACAATTATGAAAAGGTATTCATTAGTTTACGTTTAAAATTATATTATTTTTAATCCATAAATAAATTATACTTACAAGCTGCAGAATCCATTGGTTACACAATTATAAAAAGGTATTCATTATTCACGCTTAAAATTATATTATTATTAATCCATAAATAAATTATACTTACGATCTGCAGATTCCATTGGTTATACAATTATGAAAAGTTATTCATTAATTTACGTTTAAAATAATATTATTATTAATCCATAAATAAATTATACCATAAGCTTATTAATTCACCCGTAAGTTAGAAACGAGAGTCGTTTTAACGTTAAGCTTATGACTGGCCAATCTCGCGACTCAAATCCATCTAGTGGTGGTAGCTCGAAACTCTCCCAATGCACGCTGGGACATCCCGTTTCCTCTCAAGAGGAATGACGCGGGGTAGGGGGTGGGGAGAATTAACTATGTTTTTCCGCGAGGTGGCGTAGAGCTTCAAATTTCTATCTCTGTTTAGTGCCGAATACGAAGGGGTCTATGGAAAACTTAAACTTACGGGTGAAGAATTAATAGGCTTATGATTATACTTACAACCTGAAGAATCCATTGGTTACATAATGATGAAAAGGTATGCATTAGTTCACGTTTAAAATTATATTACTATTAATCCATAAATAAATTATACTTACGAGCTGCAGAATCCATTGGTTACACAATTATAAAACGGTGGTCGTGTATCACGTTTAAAATTATATTATTATTAATCCATAAATAAATTATACTTACAAACTGCAGAATCCATTGGTTACATAATGATGAAAAGGTAATCATTTAGTTATTTGATTATTATTAACCTGTAAATGAATTATACTTACAGACTGCAGAATTCATTTGTTATGCAGTTTTAATAATTATTTATTTGTGCATTTGGAAATTTGAATATTATTAGCTAATATATAATTGCTGAATCCATTTTTTTACGCAATCATGAAATGCTATTTATTTGTTCACTTTTAAAATTTAATTACCACCTTAATTAGTAAGTTGATCTTATTTTCCTTTTTATTACGTCTTAAGCTCACGTGACTAATGCTGTTCTTTGATTGGCTATTTAATTATTTCCAAAACATCTAAACTACCATTATTTGGAAACACTTTTGGACACAAAAGGAGATCGATTTTTATTTTACCCTAAAAACAATTTAAAGGGAGACTGAAGGATATACGAAAAGCTTTATTTTGATAATAAAATGGTGATTCATCTAAATAACTCTTTGCTGCCTTTGAAATACTTTTATTTTACTTAATTTCATTGAAATTAACGTTTAAAATGAGCATTTTACCCCCTGACATATTTAAACTGTCCGCCATCTTTGTTAATGTGCCAAACGGGAGGCCAGCCAATCAGAAGTTTTCTTTGGGAAAGTCTTACGTATTTTGTTAGATGGCGCCACAGTCTCCGAATACTTTTCTCGAATTGATATCGATTTTTGTGGGAAATGTGGCGCCATCTTTTGGGGACTGCCCCTTATACTATAGGAATAAGAAGACGAGATTTGATTGGTTCGCCTCCCCTTAACTCCAGAGCGTGATTCAAAATGGTAGTCAACCTTTTTTTTGGTACTAAATAATATATTTTATGGTCTAAGAAATCCAAAAATTAAGTTATCGCTTTTTACTCAGGATTTTCTTCAGTCTCCCTTTAATTATAAATTCTCGAACCCAGACTTCCTAGTTTCTTTAAACGCCTTTTCACGAGAGAAACATTATACGTATTATTGGTTTTCCCTAAGCCTTAGCCACTTTGAGGCCCTAAAATTAGAGACTACGACCTGTCAGGGACGCGGGGAATAATATTAAAAAAGTGCGCAAAAAATATGATTTGACTTGATTGGTTTTTTCATTTTAATTACTCTGGGAATAAGCTGCGTTTGCCAGAAGAAGGGCCATGGCTACGAACACGACGAATCGTAAAGTAAAACGGTGGATCATTTGGTTGGATAGCATCTTTCAGATTTTAACACCTGATTTGGAAAAAACAGTCGATAATTAAATTTATCTTTTTAATCGATGGTTATATTTTATAATCAAAAGCGGATGAGATGAATTACACTGCATTGATTATTCAACGCGATAATCTTTTTCGGGAGAGTAACCAATTATTAAACGTCGATAATCCCCTTCCTCGGTATAAGATGATAGAGAATTTCAAATTTGCTAAAGGGCGTTATGAAATAGATCTCAAAACAGTGAATAAAGGAGAAACAAGATGGCCCAGCTCATAATATAATCCACACCCCGAGAGCCCATTGTGACGCTATTTTGTTCGGAATCGGATATCCATTATCTTCTGTTATTCGTATATTTTCTGATATTTTATTTTCGGATAATTGTTAAATGTATAAGGTTTACCCGAAGATAAGCGTTTGGCGCTTTTTCTACGAACAAATTACTCGTTTTCAAACGTATAACGATGGATAAGAAAATTCACGTTTCCAGAATTAGTCTAAAATATAAGAAAAATATTTCAAATTGACATAATTTGAAGGATTTAAATAAAACAACGAAACTAAGATTTTAAATCATCTTTTTTTTCAATATTTTTCACGAAAATAAATTTTGAATTTTTTTATCCGAACGTATAACGCGGATAATATTCTAAGATAAGGCCATTTTTGGATAAAAACGGATATGAATTGTTTTTTACTAAGTTAATTCGAATGAAAAATAGTCTATTTTTAATCATACAGATAATATACATCAGAATTTAGTACATTTTATCCAATTATTAAAAAGTATACGAGCTCTACTACTATTACTACCACCAGAAGGCCATTGTAACCCTTCTTTGAAGTCTATTACTCCCTGGTCTTGTCTACCCCTCTCTGTATGGGTTAGTTTCAAAAATCGCGATTCGTACGCCTCCTAACGGTAGATATTTTCGAAGCGGGAGTTCGTCGAGCGAATATCTCTAGCAGCCTTGGAGTTCGTCAAAAAAACGTCGTCGTTTGTGGAGAGAGAGAGAATTCCCAATTTTCCGTAGAAGGGGGTATGAAGTAGGACCCCTACGATCTCTTAAAAATTGAAAATTTTACCCATACTGAGAGGAGCGCTATATCGATCATTAGAGTAGTAGACTTCAAAGGAGGGTTTCATCTACTTCTCCTACAACTACCGTAACCTACACCCCCTGTTATGGGCCGACGATCAAGTGTAATATTAAATTGCTCTTTCTCCTTCAATTAATTTCTGTTTCCTTCACGGGTTTGACCCGAATCGGATAAAGATCTCTTCCTACAAAATGGTGTTTTAGGTAGGAGAAGACGGCTCTTCCAATTTTCAATTGCGATTCTTCCTATGTTTAATTTTAAGGAAACAACATCGCTAGTTATACGCGGAGTTTAAAAGCCATTGTTTTCCTAATCTAAAATAATTGTTGATGAATTATCTATACGAGGGTACTGCGGGCCTATTCCATAGCAGTCTAATAAAATTCATTCGTATTTAAATTCATTTTAACTGAAATTTTGGGATAACGGATAATTCGTAATCAAAATGGATAACTATATTTTTCGAAAATAAGAAAAATAATTTAAAAACTCACGGTTTTGATATTCAAACTTCTATACGACGCGAAACGAAAGCTACAGATGTTTTAACTCGATTTGAGAAGCCGCTTTTTATGTAGTACATTTGCAATTATAATTAATTGTCAAAGCTAGGAGAATTAAAAAGCATTGACGTATACTCTGCGTATGAAAGCAATTATAATCGCGTTACTTCGCTTATTCGTACAACGATAACAAAACTAAATTGCTTTTTCTGAATATGACAACGAATAAAAAGATGATTTATAATCTTAATTTCGTTGTTTTATTTTATATATCAGAAGCCGATGAAACCCTCCTTTGAAGTCTATTACTCCCTGGTCTTGTCTACCCCTCTCGGTATGGGTTAGTTTCAAAAAGCGCGATTCGTACGCCTCCTAACGGTAAATATTTTCGGAGTGGGAGTTCGTCGAGCGAATATCTCTAGCAGCCTTGGAGTTCGTCAAAAAACGTCGTCGTTTTTGGAGAGAGAGAATTTCCAATTTTCCGTAGACAGGGGGCAAGAAGTAGGACCCCTCCGATCTCGTAAAATTGTGAATTTTACCCATACAGAGAGGAGCGCTATATCGAACATTTGAGTAGTATACTTCAAAGGAAGATTTCATCGGCTTCTGATAACTGTGGCTAATGTACCCTCAGATTCTGTTTCGAGACACTCTAGCGGCCGCAGACGGCGTAAACAGTGAAATCGGAAGCGCCCCTTTTGGGGAGTTGGAGGGAAGACAATATAGCCAAGCGTGGCCCGCCTATATTCCGTCCCTCTCCCGAATCAAAATATCGAAGAAGAGTCCAAATCACTTGATAGCATTAAGCTATGGGGCGTTGTTTACTTTTATAGAATAATATTTATTGCTAATATATATTTTTGACATTTTCATTTTAAACTTTCTTAACTAGGGTAGAATGCAACTTAATTTCAATTAAAGTGATTTGTTTTATCAAGAATCCATTCAGGTTCCATAAGAATATGGGAGCATAGCTTTAGCCTCTGGCACCATCCTCCCAAACTTTGTAACAAATGTTCGTCCGCAATTTTCGCAACATTTGTACGCTTAGATCTTTTTTCGGTCGGCTCCATTTTTATTACCCAAAATATTATGTCAAGGTCGTTAGTGGCGCGGGTTAATAATAGATTTCAGGAGTAATTTACTTGAAAAATCGACTCGAAGCGGACGAACTCTTGCTACCAAGTTTGGGAGGATGGTTATTGATTCGCGGCTCTCCCATATTCTTATGGAACCTGGATGGATTCTTGGTTTTATCGATTCCATATTGTTTAAATCGGCATAATCCACTAATGAAAAAAATTACAATCAAATATTAAACTAGAAATTAATTCGAATGAGCCGCGTTTTTTATAACTTTAAATATGTGGTATAAAATCATTTATTTGAAATAATTTTAATATTCTCAAATAAAATCTAATTTGTATCCTGCATAATCCAAAATTTTGGATAATAAAATCCTGTAAATACATTTATGGCTGGGTATTTCCAGTGTAGACAGTAAAGCCAGGGCTCCCAGACCACCTATAATACCTATAATTATCTATAATTCTGAAGGCTCCATCCGCTTGAGACTTGCGCGCGGACAAAGGTATAGCTCTTCCATATTCTTGTGATAAATCTATTATTCATGTTACTTAATATCTGCCACAAATAGCTTTTTCTTCTAGATGGGAAGCCCAACTGGGTTTTTAATTAATATATTTTTTACCATAGGCGACGTAATATTAAGGTTAGGCACTAATAGTTACGGTGAATTTCTTATAGTGTAAATTAATAATTGCTCGATATTATATTTAAATTGCATCGAATATTTAAAAGGCGATTAATAACATTCGAAGTAATACGCTTCCGTTAATTTCTCAATTTCCCCGATTTTTTTAAATATTTAAATATCTCATCGTACAGTTTTTCCCTCGCTTTATAATAATTAATAATGATACAATATATGTTTTACTTATTTGTGATTTAATATTATAATAAAATGAGTAGTATTATAATGCAATATTAGCTTTCTCTTTATTTGGGTTACAATCAAAAGTGGCTTTAGTTAACCGACAGCGTCTACATTAATAATTTGCCTTAAAGTTTTAGTCGAAAGGAGAAACTAGGAGGAAAATTCCTTTAACAAGTTATCTCTTAATATTATATTTAATTTCATAAAAGGTGCGAAATAAAGATGTGGAATCATCGTGGCGTCTGCAGTAAATATATCTTGTCCCATGTGCAAGGTTGATGATTCCACGCGACTGAAGCCCGTTTACTTCTTTCCTGAAAAATTACAGATATTTTTAGTCTTAACTCCACTTAAGGTTTTCAGTTTTCTCATAATACAAAGATTATTCAAAATTGAATCATTTCTCTAACAAAAACAATCATTAATATCAAGAGTATATGAAGAGTGATTCGCCATAAACTGGTTAACGACGAGGTTTCAAACTCACTGTAGATTCCAGCCTACTTTCCAAGCTAGAATAGTTTTCTACGCTATAGGCCTATTTAATCGATTAGGAGGAATTGATAGGAGAACTTGCATTTTCCATTTAATTAGTAGAGAATGCGTTTCTAGTATTAACAAAAAAAAATGATACTTAATCCATGAATAAATTATACTTACCAGCTGCAGAATCCATTGGTTACGCAATTATGAAAAGGTATTCATTAGTTCACATTTAAAATTATATTGTTATTAATCCATAAATAAATTATACTTACCACCTGCAGAATCCATTGGTTACGCAATTATGAAAAGTTATTCATTAGTTCACGTTTAAAATAATATTATTATTAATCCAAAAATAAATTATACTTACCAGCTGCAGATCCATTGGTTACACAATTATGAAAAGTATTCATTAGTTCACATTTAAAATTATATTATTATTAATCCATAAATAAATTATACTTACAACCTGCAGAATCCATTGGTTGCGCAATTATGAAAAGTCATTCATTAGTTCACGTTTAAAATAATATTATTATTAATCCATAAATAAATTATACTTACTAGCTGCAGAATCCATTGGTTACGCAATTATGAAAAGTCATTCATTAGTTCACGTTTAAAATAATATTATTATTAATCCATAAATAAATTATACTTACGATCTGCAGATCCATTGGTTACACAATTATGAAAAGTATTCATTAGTTCACATTTAAAATTATATTATTATTAATCCATAAATAATTTATACTTACAAGCTGCAGAATCCATTGGTTACACAATTATAAAAAGGTATTCATTATTCACGCTTAAAATTATATTATTATTAATCCATAAAAAAATTTTACTTACGACCTGCAGATTCCATTGGTTATACAATTATGAAAAGGTATTCATTAGTTTACGTTTAAAATTATATTATTATTAATCCATAAATAAATTATACCATAAGCTTATTAATTCACCCGTAAGTTAGAAACGAGAGTCGTTTTAACGTTAAGCTTATGACTGGCCAATCTCGCGACTCAAATCCATCTAGTGGTGGTAGCTCGAAACTCTCCCAATGCACGCTGGGACATCCCGTTTCCTCTCAAGAGGAATGACGCGGGGTAGGGGGTGGGGAGAATTAACTAGGTTTTTCCGCGAGGTGGCGTAGAGCTTCAAATTTCTATCTCTGTTTAGTGCCGAATACGAAGGGGTCTATGGAAAACTCAAACTTACGGGTGAAGAATTAATAGACTTATGATTATACTTACGAACTGTAGAATTCATTGCTTATACAATTATGAAAAGGTATTCATTAGTTCACGTTTAAAATTATATTGTTATTAATCCATAAATAAATTATACTTACGACCTGCAGATTCCATTGGTTATACAATTATGAAAAGGTATTCATTATTTTACGTTAAAATTATATTATTATTAATCCACAAATAAATTATACTTACAAGCTGCAGAATCCATTGGTTACACAATTATGAAAAGTCATTCATTAGTTCACGTTTAAAATAATATTATTATTAATCCATAAATAAATTATACTTACGACCTGCAGATTCCATTGGTTATACAATTATGAAAAGGTATTCATTAGTTTACGTTTAAAATTATATTATTATTAATCCATAAATAAATTATACTTACAAGCTGCAGAATCCATTGGTTACGCAATTATGAAAAGTCACTCATTAGTTCACGTTTAAAATAATATTATTATTAATCCATAAATAAATTATACTTACGAACTGCAGATTCCATTGGTTATACAATTATGAAAAGGTATTCATTAGTTTACGTTTAAAATTATATTATTATTAATCCATAAATACATTATACCATAAGCTTATTAATTCACCCGTAAGTTAGAAACGAGAGTCGTTTTAACGTTAAGCTTATGACTGGCCAATCTCGCGACTCAAATCCATCTAGTGGTGGTAGCTCGAAACTCTCCCAATGCACGCTGGGACATCCCGTTTCCTCTCAAGAGGAATGACGCGGGGTAGGGGGTGGGGAGAATTAACTAGGTTTTTCCGCGAGGTGGCGTAGAGCTTCAAATTTCTATCTCTGTTTAGTGCCGAATACGAAGGGGTCTATGGAAAACTCAAACTTACGGGTGAAGAATTAATAGGCTTATGATTATACTTACGATCTGAAGAATCCATTGGTTACATAATGATGAAAAGGTATTCATTAGTTCACGTTTAAAATTATATTATTATTAAACCATAAATACATTATACTTACTAGCTGCAGAATCCATTGGTTACACAATTATAAAACGGTGTTCGTTAGTTCACGTTTAAAATTATATTATTATTAATCCATAAATAAATTATACTTACAAGCTGCAGAATCCATTGGTTACACAATTATAAAAAGGTATTCATTATTCACGCTTCAAATTATATTATTATATTATTATTAATCCATAAATAAATTATACTTACAAACTGCAGATCCATTGGTTATACAATTTCCAAATGTATTCATTAGTTCCCGTTTTAAATTATATTTTCATAAATCCATAAATAAATTATACTTACGAACTGCAGAATTCATTGGTTGCACAATTATGAAAAGGTTTTCATTAGTTCACGTTTAAAATCATATTATTAATAATCTATAATAAATTATACTTACTTTCTGCAGAATCCATGTGTTTACAATTTTTAAAATTTCAATATTATTAGCTAAAAAATTAACTATGCCAAACCACTGCAGAAACTAGTGCTCGGAATCGAATAAAAATTAACTTACGTTACTCCTATTTTTAGCTAGACCTCCACCCCCTAGTGGCGTCGGCGTCGTGTAAAAAGTTGAAAAACATCATCGTCTCTTATCCCCCAGACGTCCGAGCCAAGTTTGAAATATAAACTCGAATTTAATATATATAACATCTGCCCCAAAGCCACTGACCGCTTCCGATGCTGCTAATATACGATGGGCTAATAACTTGCCCATCTTGTTGCTGGGTTCATCTATCATCAAGTTACTCGAATTGGGTAGGGTCACCTACCTCTGAACGCTTTTTAAGAAATCTGAGATCTCGATTGCGACGAAGTTAAGTATCTGATATCATGTTTGAATAGTCGCGGAGCCGTTGCGCTAGTTTTCATCATTCCATGACGCCTACTTTTGACGCGGACGCAGTTTGAAAGACGGCAGTGGCGGCTTCTAATTCTGAACGCCCCGATTCCAATTATTCTGAACACCGCCCTGCTTCTAAATCTGAACTATCTTATAACATATAAAAAACATCCCAAATTTGCAAAAGGAAAAACTCGCGCACCTCCAATCGAGAAATGAGTGTCACCACCAAAGGTGGAATTAGCGCGATCGTGCCAGTATTTGCGAAGTTATGGAATATTTAAAAAATTTGCTTTGCTTTGGCATAGTACAGATAAAAGAATCTTAATTTAGAAGGAAATCATAAATAACTTCGCAAATACTAGCTTGATCACGCTAACTTCGCCTGCCCCCTGTTAAATTCGGCCAAGGAATCCATTGGTGACACTCGATTCGTCGAGGCGCGGAAGTGGTTCCTTTAGCAAATTTTGGAGTTTTTCATATATTTTTGCGCACCGTTCAGAATTAGAAATTCTTAGACATATTTTGAAATTACGTTTCCGCGAAGAGTTTGTGGCCGAATTCTGGGTTTGAGAAGTTTATTTTGTAGCGGGAAACTCAAACTTTACGACGAAATCGAGCGCGTAAGACTGGCATTTTTCCGAAGCTCGTAAAACCTTATTTGCCGGACCGTAAAGGGAAACATCCCCTTAAAACGGTCTAATTAATTCCGCTAATTATCGCGGTTGGCTAATTAGGATCGTATCTTCTCCAGGTATTTTCCTAGAGTGTTGAAGTCGCGTTCCACAAATAGCCCCATTTTTGATCTACAAAATGAGCCCTTCCATCGTTAAGTAGACCCAACCAAAATTAAGTTATACATTTTTAAACGAAAGTGTTCAGAATTAGAAGCGTTCAGATTTAGGGACTGACCATATAACGTATAAAATCTGAATTTAATTCTGTAAATCTATCCAATTAATAAACGTTATACAAATTCCGAGCACTAGCGGAAACCGTAATTCACAAAATGTACTTACCTTCAACTGAAGAAAAGTAGGCGATACAATTATGAAACGGTTTAGAACTTGTTTGTTCACTTTTGAAATTAGATTATTATTATCCAATAAATAATTTAAACTTACCTTCTGTAGAATTCATTTGTTACGCAATTATGAAAAGGAATTCATTAGTTTTAAATTAGGTTATTATTAATCCATAAATAAATTATACTAGCTGCAGAATGCATTGGTTACACATTTATTATAAATTGATTTTTTACTTAGCTTTTATAGTTCGGTTTTTTTACAAAGATATAAATTATACTTACCCGCTGCAGATTCCATTGGTTATACAATTATGAAAAGGTATTCATTAGTTTACGTTAAAATTATATTATTAATCCATAAATAAATTATACTTACCCCCTGCAGAATCCATTGGTTACACAATTATAAAAATGTATTCATTAGTTTACGTTTAAAATTATATTATTATTAATCCATAAATAAATTATACTTACGACCTGCAGAATCCATTGGTTACACAATAATCAAAAGGTATTCATTATTCACGTTTAAAATTATATTATTATTAATCCATAAATACATTATACCATAAGCTTATTAATTCACCCGTAAGTTAGAAACGAGAGTCGTTTTAACGTTAAGCTTATGACTGGCCAATCTCGCGACTCAAATCCATCTAGTGGTGGTAGCTCGAAACTCTCCCAATGCACGCTGGGACATCCCGTTTCCTCTCAAGAGGAATGACGCGGGGTAGGGGGTGGGGAGAATTAACTAGGTTTTTCCGCGAGGTGGCGTAGAGCTTCAAATTTCTATCTCTGTTTAGTGCCGAATACGAAGGGGTCTATGGAAAACTCAAACTTACGGGTGAAGAATTAATAGGCTTATGATTATACTTACGAACTGAAGAATCCATTGGTTACATAATGATGAAAAGGTATGCATTAGTTCACGTTTAAAATTATATTATTATTAAACCATTAATAAATTATACTTACGAGCTGCAGAATCCATTGGTTACACAATTATAAAACGGTGTTCGTTAGTTCACGTTTAAAATTATATTATTATTAATCCATAAATAAATTATTCTTACAAACTGCAGAATCCATTGGTTACATAATGTAGAAAAGGTATTCATTAGTTCACGTTTAAAGTTATATTATTATTAATCCATAAATAAATTATACTTACGAACTGCAGAATCCATTGGTTACATAATGATGAAAAGGTATTCATTAGTTCACGTTTAAAATTATATTATTATTAATCCATAAATAAATTATACTTACGAGCTGGAGAATCCATTGGTTACACAATTATAAAACGGTGTTCGTTAGTTCACGTTTAAAATTATATTATTATTAATCCATAAATAAATTATACTTACAAACTGCAGAATCCATTGGTTACATAATGATGAAAAGGTATTCATTAGTTCACGTTTAAAGTTATATTATTATTAATCCATAAATAAATTATTCTTACAAACTGCAGAATCCATTGGTTACATAATGATGAAAAGGTATTCATTAGTTCACGTTTAAAATTATATTATTATTAATCCATAAATAAATTATACTTACGACCTGCAGATTCCATTGGTTATACAATTATGAAAAGGTATTCATTAGTTTACGTTAAAATTATATTATCATTAATCCACAAATAAATTATACTTACAAGCTGCAGAATCCATTGGTTACACAATTATGAAAAGTCGTTCATTAGTTCACGTTTAAAATAATATTATTATTAATCCATAAATAAATTATACTTACGACCTGCAGATTCCATTGGTTATACAATTATGAAAAGGTATTCATTAGTTTACGTTTAAAATTATATTATTTTTAATCCATAAATAAATTATACTTACAAGCTGCAGAATCCATTGGTTACACAATTATAAAAAGGTATTCATTATTCACGCTTAAAATTATATTATTATTAATCCATAAATAAATTATACTTACGATCTGCAGATTCCATTGGTTATACAATTATGAAAAGTTATTCATTAATTTACGTTTAAAATAATATTATTATTAATCCATAAATAAATTATACCATAAGCTTATTAATTCACCCGTAAGTTAGAAACGAGAGTCGTTTTAACGTTAAGCTTATGACTGGCCAATCTCGCGACTCAAATCCATCTAGTGGTGGTAGCTCGAAACTCTCCCAATGCACGCTGGGACATCCCGTTTCCTCTCAAGAGGAATGACGCGGGGTAGGGGGTGGGGAGAATTAACTATGTTTTTCCGCGAGGTGGCGTAGAGCTTCAAATTTCTATCTCTGTTTAGTGCCGAATACGAAGGGGTCTATGGAAAACTTAAACTTACGGGTGAAGAATTAAT
The DNA here is from genome assembly GCA_963920705.1 of Odiellus spinosus. Classification (NCBI taxonomy): domain Eukaryota; kingdom Metazoa; phylum Arthropoda; class Arachnida; order Opiliones; family Phalangiidae; genus Odiellus; species Odiellus spinosus. The sequence continues at coordinate 14,056,860 of OY987232.1, read as the reverse complement.
AGGCTTATGATTATACTTACAACCTGAAGAATCCATTGGTTACATAATGATGAAAAGGTATGCATTAGTTCACGTTTAAAATTATATTACTATTAATCCATAAATAAATTATACTTACGAGCTGCAGAATCCATTGGTTACACAATTATAAAACGGTGGTCGTGTATCACGTTTAAAATTATATTATTATTAATCCATAAATAAATTATACTTACAAACTGCAGAATCCATTGGTTACATAATGATGAAAAGGTAATCATTTAGTTATTTGATTATTATTAACCTGTAAATGAATTATACTTACAGACTGCAGAATTCATTTGTTATGCAGTTTTAATAATTATTTATTTGTGCATTTGGAAATTTGAATATTATTAGCTAATATATAATTGCTGAATCCATTTTTTTACGCAATCATGAAATGCTATTTATTTGTTCACTTTTAAAATTTAATTACCACCTTAATTAGTAAGTTGATCTTATTTTCCTTTTTATTACGTCTTAAGCTCACGTGACTAATGCTGTTCTTTGATTGGCTATTTAATTATTTCCAAAACATCTAAACTACCATTATTTGGAAACACTTTTGGACACAAAAGGAGATCGATTTTTATTTTACCCTAAAAACAATTTAAAGGGAGACTGAAGGATATACGAAAAGCTTTATTTTGATAATAAAATGGTGATTCATCTAAATAACTCTTTGCTGCCTTTGAAATACTTTTATTTTACTTAATTTCATTGAAATTAACGTTTAAAATGAGCATTTTACCCCCTGACATATTTAAACTGTCCGCCATCTTTGTTAATGTGCCAAACGGGAGGCCAGCCAATCAGAAGTTTTCTTTGGGAAAGTCTTACGTATTTTGTTAGATGGCGCCACAGTCTCCGAATACTTTTCTCGAATTGATATCGATTTTTGTGGGAAATGTGGCGCCATCTTTTGGGGACTGCCCCTTATACTATAGGAATAAGAAGACGAGATTTGATTGGTTCGCCTCCCCTTAACTCCAGAGCGTGATTCAAAATGGTAGTCAACCTTTTTTTTGGTACTAAATAATATATTTTATGGTCTAAGAAATCCAAAAATTAAGTTATCGCTTTTTACTCAGGATTTTCTTCAGTCTCCCTTTAATTATAAATTCTCGAACCCAGACTTCCTAGTTTCTTTAAACGCTATTTCACGAGAGAAACAATATACGTATTATTGGTTTTCCCTAAGCCTTAGCCACTTTGAGCCCCTAAAATTAGAGACTACGACCTGTCAGGGACTCGGGGAATAAAATTAAAAAAGTGCGCAAAAAATATGATTTGACTTGATTGTTTTTTTCATTTTAATTACGCCGGGAATAAGCTGCGTTTGCCAGAAGAAGGGCCATGGCTATGAACACGACGAATCGTAAAGTAAAACGGTGGATCATTTGGTTGGATAGCATCTTTCAGATTTTAACACCTGCTTTGGAAAAAACAGTCGATAATTAAATTTATCTTTTTAATCGATGGTTATATTTTATAATCAAAAGCGGATGAGATGAAATACACTACTGCATTGATTATTCAACGCGATAATCTTTTTCGGGAGAGTAACCAATTATTAAACGTCGATAATCCCCTTCCTCGGTATAAGATGATAGAGAATTTCTAATTTCCTTGCTAAAGGGCATTATGAAATAGATCTCAAAACAGTGAATAAAGGAGAAACAAGATGGCCCAGCTCATAATATAATCCACACCCCGAGAGCCCATTGTGACGCTATTTTGTTCGATATCGGATATCCATTATCTTCTGTTATTCGTATATTTTCAGATATTTTATTTTCGGATAATTGTTAAATGTATAAGGTTTACCCGAAAATAAGCGTTTGGCGCTTTATCTACGAACAAATTACTCGTTTTCAAACGTATAGCGATGGATAAGAAAATTCACGTTTCCAGAATTAGTCTAAAATATAAGAAAAATATTTCAAATTTAATTTTAATTTGAAGGATTTAAATAAAACAACGAAACTAAGATTTTAAATCATCTTTTTATTCGTTATTTTTCACGAAAATAAATTTTGAATTTTTTTATCCGAACGTATAACGCGGATAATATTCTAAGATAAGGCCATTTTTGGATAAAAACGGATATGAATTGTTTTTTACTAAGTTAATTCGAATGAAAAATAGTCTATTTTTAACCATACAGATAATATACATCAGAATTTAGTACATTTTATCCAATTATTAAAAAGTATGCGAATTCCGAGCTCTACAACTATTACTACCACCAGAAGCCCATTGTAACCCTTCTTTGAAGTCTATTACTCCCGGGTCTTGTCTACCTCTCTCTGTAAGGGTTAGTTTCAAAAAGCGCGATTCGTACGCCTCCTAAGGTTAGATATTTTCGGAGCTGGAGTTCGTCGAGCGAATATCTCTAGCAGCCTTGGAGTTCGTCAAAAAAACGTCGTCGTTTGTGGAGAGAGAGAATTTCCAATTTTCCGTAGAAAGGGGTATGAAGTAGGACCCCTACGATCTCGTAAAAATTGAAAATTTTACCCATACTGAGAGGAGCGCTATATCGATCATTAGAGTAGTAGACTTCAAAGGAGGGTTTCATCTACTTCTGCTACCACTACCATAACCTACACCCCCTGTTATGGGCCGACGATCAAGTGTAATATTAAATTACTCTTTCTCCTTCAATTAATTTCTGTTTCCTTCACGGGTTTGACCCGAATCGGATAAAGAGCTCTTCTTACAAAATGGTGTTTTTAGGTAGGAGAAGACGGCTCTTCCAATTTTCAATTGCGATTCTTCCTATGTTTAACATTAAGGAAACAACCTCGCTAGTTATACGCGGAGTTTAAAAGCCATTGTTTTCCTAATCTAAAATAATTGTTGATGAATTATCTATACGAGGACACTGCGGGCCTATTCCATAGCAGTCTAATAAAATTCATTCGTATTTAAATTCATTTTAACTGAAATTTTTGGATAACGGATAATTCGTAATCAAAATGGATAACTATATTTTTCGAAAATGAGAAAAATAATTTAAAAACTCACGGTTTTGATATTCAAACTTCTATACGACGCGAAACGAAAGCTACAGATGTTTTAACTCCACTTGAGAAGCCGCTTTTTATGTAGTACATTTGCAATTATAATTAATTGTCAAAGCTAGGAGAATTAAAAAGCATTGACGTATACTCTGCGTATGAAAGCAATTATAATCTCATTACTTCGCTTCTTCATAAGTACATCGATAACAAAACTTAATTGCTTTTTGTGAATATGACAACGAATAAAAAGATGATTTATAATCTTAGTTTCGTTGTTTTATTTTATATATCAGAAGCCGATGAAACCCTCCTTTGAAGTCTATTACTCCCTGGTCTTGTCTACCCCTCTCGGTATGGGTTAGTTTCAAAAAGCGCGATTGGTACGCCTCCTAACGGTAGATATTTTGGGAGCGGGAGTTCGTCGAGCGAATATCTCTAGCAACCTTGGAGTTCGTCAAAAAAACGTCGTCGTATGTGAAGAGAGAGAATTTCCAATTTTGCGTAGACAGGGGGGTATGAAGTAGGACCCCTCCGATCTCGTAAAATTGGGAATTTTACCCATGCAGAGAGGAGCGCTATATGGAACATTAGAGTAGTAGACTTCAAAGGAGGGTTTCATCGGCTTCTGCCAAAGCACAAAAACGTCGTTTTAAGGGCAGAAGAGCCAAAACCTTTTCTAGTACATTAATTCTTACCGCGTAAAACTGGGTATGTTCCAAAGCTTTAAACTCTCATTTTCTTCGATGATAAATAAAAAGATTTCAATATTTCTGATTTAATATAATATAATGAATAATAAAATGATACAATATTAGCTTTCTCTTAATTTGGGATACAATCAAACAAAATATAGTCATAAAACTCGTGGTTAACCAACAGTTAAAGTTATCTTAAGGTGTAATATAATGTAGACGTCAAACGCTTCAAAAGGTGCGAAATAAAGTTGTGGAATCATCGTGGCATCCGCGGTAAATATATCCTGTTCCGCTGTGCATGTTTGACGATTCCACATTCCTGAAGGCGATTTACTATTTCCCTGAAAAAGAGCGAGAAAATTTGCAGATTTTTAGTCGTAACTCCACTTATAATATTCAGTCCTCTGGATTAAATAAATATTCTATGTGGTGAAATTAAAACTAATAATTAAAATTCTCGGGGCGAAATCAAAAAACGCGTACGCCAAGGGGGAGGCTGGATTTAAAGAAGTAAAACTACCACTAAATAGAAATTCAGTGAAAGCGAAAGCGTTCTATGTTATAAGCCCATCATCATCTATACTGAATATAGAGCCTCGTTCATACTTAAGGGCAAAATCGGTTCCAAAACCAAATTAACTCATTTAGCCATTCGTGGAAAACGCGCCTAAGGAATATAATAAAACCACGTAAACTTCTTCCTTATAACATGGTTAACATGTGCGGGAAGGATCATCTCCGGATCGCTAGACGAGATAATGATGTCAATATCTCATTGAAAATATATAGGTAGTAGTTGTGTAAAGTATTTGAATTTATATCTCCCAAATGACATCTTAAACTTGTCTAAAACTTGCACGGGTTCTTACCTTGGTATATAGATTGTCTGTGCAAAATTTCATAAAAATCATTAGGGGGTTTTTAATGTTAATCCGCCCTTGTTAATTGCTGCCCAAATAGTAATCGTAGCTGGATGATACTGGTATTTATTTTTAAACCCCCCTCTCTCTTTCCCTCCTCTTCAGAGCTTTCGAGTGCCTGTCTAGTAGGCGATCTTTAGGTAAAGTTACCATCGCAATCTAACCTTCCCAATACTCCAAAATAATGATTTAAAAAGGCCTAATCCACTAGAAAAACATTTACAAATAAAGGTGGAAAAAAGACTTAACAGAGATCCGAGGAGAATTTCAAATGTCATCGTTAGCCATGGGCCAAGTATACTGCAGAGGGACCCACAGCGACGGTGGCACTTTAATCTCAGGCCCTTTAGTTTGTCCTTCACTGAACTAATCTCTTATCTACGTTTACATACTGCGACCGTAGAGCCATTTCCTACGCGTCCTACAGCACACTAAATAATAGGCGAGAATTTCATATCTCGAGCAAAAACCTATAGAGGCTGTTCTGGGCAAATCTGCAGTATAATTTGTTCATGCGTAAACTAATCTTTTACTATCAGGATAAAGCGTGATTGGCCGTAGACTCGTTAACGACGAGATTTCAAACACACTATGGATTCCAGTTAAGCCTACTGTTAAGTTGAATTCTCTCTTTAATTTGAAGAGAATGCGTTTCTAGAATTTACAAATAAATTTATACTTACCACTTGCTGAATCTATAGGATCCGCATTTATGAAAAGTTCATTAGTTCGGGCTTTCAAAATAAAATTAATATTAGCCAATAAATGAATTATACTTACTTTCTGAAGAATCAATTTTTATACAGTATTAAAAGATATTGATTAGTGCATATTTATAATATCAAAATTATTAGTTAATAAATAATTATACCCACCATCTGCAGAATCCATTTGTTTCACAATTATGAAAAGGTAATCATTTGTTCATAATTAAAATGATATTATTATTAAACATTAAATAATTATACCCACCTTCTGCAGAATCCATTTTTTATATAATTTGACAAAGGTATTGATTAGTGCGAATTGAAAACTTTAATATTATCAGTTATTAAATAATTCAACCCACCTTCTGCAGAATACATTGGTTACACAATTATGAAAAGGTAATCATTGGTTTACATTTATAATAAAATTATAATTAACCAATAAATGAATAATACTAACCTCCTGCAGTATCCATTTTATACAATATTTAAAAGGGATTGATTAGTGCTTATTTAAAATTTCCATATTATTAGTTGATACCCACCAGCTGTAGAATCCATTGGTTTGACAATTATGAAATGGTAATCATTAGTTCACATTTAAAATTTGGTTATTATTAACCAAAAAATGAATCATGCTTACCAGCTGCAAAATACATTTTTATGCAATTTTAAAAAGGCATTGATTAGGACATATTTAAAATTTCAATAGTGGTAGTTAATAAATAATGATACCCACCACCTGCAGAATCCATTGGTTTGACAATAATAAGAAAAGTAATAATTGGTTTACATTTAAAATTATATTATTATTAACCAATAAATGAATTAAACTTACCACCTGAAGAATACATTTTTATACAAAATTAAAAAGTCATTGATTAGTGCGCATTAAAAACTTTAATATTATTAGTTATTATGATTATTAAATAATCATACCGCCCTCTACAGAATCCATTGGTTATAGAATTATGAAAGGTAATCATTGGTTTACATTTAAAATAATGTTATTATTAACCAATAAATGAATTATACTTACTTCCTGTAGAATCCATTTTTATACAATTTTAAAATGTATTGATTAGTGAATATTTAAAATTTCAATATTATTAGTTACTAAATAATTATACCCACCTTCTGCAGAATCCATTTGTTTCACAATTATGAAATGGTAATCATTAGTTCACATTTAAAATTTGGTTATTATTAACCAATAAATGAATCATGCTTACCAGCTGCAAAATACATTTTTATGCAATTTTAAAAAGGCATTGATTAGTGCATATTTAAAATTTCAATTGTATTAGTTAATAAATAATGATACCCACCACCTGCAGAATCCATTGGTTTGACAATAATAAGAAAAGTAATAATTAGTTTACATTTAAAATTATATTATTATTAACCAATAAATGAATTAAACTTACCAACTGAAGAATACATTTTTATACAAAATTAAAAAGTCATTGATTAGTGCGCATTAAAAACTGTAAGTTAATAAATATTCGTACAAGGCTCTACAGAATCCATTGGTTACAGAATTATGAAAGGTAATCATTGGTTTACATTTAAAATAATGTTATTATTAACCAATAAATGAATTATACTTACTTCCTGTAGAATCCATTTTTATACAATTTTAAAATGTATTGATTAGTGAATATTTAAAATTTCAATATTATTAGTTACTAAATAATTATACCCACCTTCTGCAGAATCCATTTGTTTCACAATTATGAAAAGGTAATCATTTGTTCATAATTAAAATTATATTATTATTAAACATTAAATAATTATACCCACCTCCTGCAGAATCCATTTTTTATATAATTTGACAAAGGTATTGATTAGTGCGAATTGAAAACTTTAATATTATCAGTTATTAAATAATTCAACCCACCTTCTGCAGAATCCATTGGTTACACAATTATGAAAAGGTAATCATTGGTTTCCATTTATAATTAAATTAAAATTAACCAATAAATGAATAATACTAACTTCCTGCAGTATCCATTTTATACAATATTAAAAAAGGGATTGATTAGTGCATATTCAATATTTCAATATTATTAGTTATTAAATAATTATACCCACCACCTGGAGAATCCATATAGTTTCACGATTATGAAGAGTTAATCATTAGATGACATTTAAAATTAGATTATTATTAACCAATTAATGAATTAGGTATGTACCCATTTCACCCAAATATTTCGCCCAAAATTATCTATTCCCATTTCGCCCAAGGCATTTTTTGCCCAAAATTATCTATTCCCATTTCGCCCAAGGCATTTGTCGCCCAAAATAATCTATTTCCATTTCGCCCAATTCTACTTATTATTTGGCCCCAAATTATCGATTCACAATTTGCCCAAACTAAATTTATTAGGTTTGGTTAGTTTAGGCTAGGTTAGGTTAGGTTAGGTTATCAAATAAAGTAAATGGTTCTTTCGATACCCAAAAAGTGCGTGCTGAAATAATTAAACGGGTCCGAGGAACCGATCAAAAGGAAATTGTTCCCGAAGGCTTACCTTCTCTTTATCAAGCTAAGTCAAGTCTCTACAGAAGTCGAAACACATCCAACTATGCCGAAACCCGAGGAGACATATTAATCTTAGGAGTGGATTGGGCGAAATGAGAAATGGACGAAATGGGAATTTGGTGATATGGCATTGGGCTAAATATGATTGGGCCAAACGGGAATTCGGTGAAATGAGATTGGGCGAAATGGGAATTTGGTGATATGGCATTGGGCTAAATATGATTGGGCCAAACGGGAATTCGGTGAAATGAGATTGGGCGAAATGGGAATTAGGTCAAATGAGATTGGGCGAAATGGGAATTAGGTGAAATGAAATTGGGCGAGATGAAATTGGGCCAAATGGGGGTAGACCATGAATTATACTTACCTCCTGCGGAATCCATTTTTATACAATATTAAAAAAAGGTATTGATTAGTGCATATTTAAAATTTCGATATTATTAGTTAAATAATTATACCCACCAGCTGCAGAATCCATTAGTTTCACGATTATGAAGAGGTAATCATTAGATGACATTTAAAATTAGATTATTATTAACCAATTAATGAATTATACTTACCTCCTGCGGAATCCATTTTTATACAATATTAAAAAAGGTATTGATTAGTGCATATTTAAAATTTCCATATTATTAGTTATTAAATAATTATACCCACCAGCTGCAGAATCCATTGGTTTCACGATTATGAAGAGGTAATCATTAGATGACATTTAAAATTAGATTTTTACTAACCAATTAATGAATTATACTTACCTCCTGCGGAATCCATTTTTATACAATATTAAAAAAGGTATTGATTAGTGCATATTTAAAATTTCAATATTATTAGTTATTAAATAATTATACCCACCAGCTGCAGAATCCATTGGTTTCACGATTATGAAGAGGTAATCATTAGATGACATTTAAAATTAGATTTTTACTAACCAATTAATGAATTATACTTACCTCCTGCGGAATCCATTTTTATACAATATTAAAAAAGGTATTGATTAGTGCATATTTAAAATTTCAATATTATTAGTTATTAAATAATTATACCCACCAGCTGCAGAATCCATTGGTTTCACGATTATGAAGAGGTAATCATTAGATGACATTTAAAATTAGATTTTTATTAAATTAATGAATTATACTTACCTCCTGCGGAATCCATTTTTATACAATATTAAAAAAGGTATTGATTAGTGCATATTCAAAATTTCAATATTATTAGTTAAATAATTATACCCACCACCTGCAGAATCCACTGGTTTCACAATCATGAAAAGGTAATCATTAGTTCACATTACAAATAGGTTATTATTAACCAATAAATGAATTCTACTTACCACCTACAGATTGCATTTTTATACCATTTTAGAAAGGTATTTATTAGTGCATATTTAAACTCTCAATATTATTAGTTAATAAATAAGAATACCCACCAACTGCAGAATTCATTGGTTATACAATTATGAAAAGGTAAGCATTAGTTCACATTTAATATTAGATAATTATTAAAAAAATAAACGAATTATACTTACAAGCTACAGAATCCAACGGTTACACAATAATGAAAGATTTTGATTAGTTCACCCTTACTATTTGATAATTACTAACCAATAAATGAATTATACCCACCAACTGAGACATCTTTGGTTACGCAATTATGAAAAGGTATTTATTAATTAACGTTTAATATTAGATAACTATTCTCCAATAAGTAAATTATACTTACGAGCTGGACAATCCATTAGTTTCACAATTATGAAAAGGTAATCATTAGTTGACATTTAATATTGATTACTATTAACCAATAAATAAATTATACTAACGAGCTGCAGAATCCATTGGTTACACAATTATGAAAAGGTATTCATTAGTGCTTTTTTAAAATTTGATTTCTTTAGCTAATAAATAAGTTATACACACCATCAATTTTAGCTGCAGAATCCATTGGTTACACAATTATGAAAAGGTTTAGTTAGTTCATTTTTAAAATTTGAATACTACCGAAACTAATTCACAAAATATACTTACCGCCAGCTGCAGAATTAGTAGACGATAATATTAAGAAACGGTTTAGAAAATGGTTGTTAAATAACGAGACAATGTTAATATCCGAGTTAAATCATTCTTACCATCTGCGGAATTAATTAATAGTAAAGTTAGAAAAACGTAGGATTTAATTTTACCCGTAGCTATATAGAATGCAATTGTTTTCAAGGGTATTCTTATGTATCTAAATATCCCCTTGAAGGATATTTTTTTCATATTGGGGCGGGTCAAATTTTGTCTTTTTAATTACCGAGAGAATCGGCTGAGTTTGCAAGTAGAAGGGTCAAGATCATGTACATGATGAAGAGTAAAGTAAAACGGTGGATCATTTTGTTCGATAGCATCTTTCACCTGAATTAGAAAAACACGCAATTATTAGGTCGCATTTATTTCTAGATTAAGTAATCCTCTGTCTTTTTATTCGATTGTTCTATTTTATAATCAGAAGCGGATGAGTTGAAGTTCTCTGTACCGCAATGATGACTACCCGATCATGTTTCTTAGCTTCTTAGCGCGAGAAATATTTTCAATCCCTCCTATTTGCTTATTCTTTAGTCCCCCAAAAGGGTGTAATTATATCAGAAGCCGATGAAACCCTCCTTTGAAGTCTATTACTCCCGGGTCTTGTCTACCCCTCTCTGTATGGGTTAGTTTCAAAAATCGCGATTCGTACGCCTCCTAACGGTAGATATTTTCGAAGCGGGAGTTCGTCGAGCGAATATCTCTAGCAGCCTTGGAGTTCGTCATGAAAACGTCGTCGTTTGTGGAGATAGAGAATTTCCAATTTTCCGTAGACAAGGGGTTTATGAAGTAGGAGCCCTCCGATCTCGTAAAAATTGTGAATTTTACCCATACAGAAAGGAGCGCTATATGGAACATTAGAGTAGTAGACTTCAAAGGAGGGTTTCATCTACTTCTGCTACCACTACCATAACCTACACCCCTTGTTATGGGCCGACGATCAAGATTCAAGTTTAATATTAGATTGCTCTTTCTCCTACAATTAATTTCTGTTTCCTTCACGGGTTTGACCCGAATCGGATAAAGAGCTCTTCTTACAAAATGGTGTTTTTAGGTAGGAGAAGACGGCTCTTCCAATTTTCAATTGCGATTCTTCCTATGTTTAACATTAAGGAAACAACATCGCTAGTTATACGCGGAGTTTAAAAGCCATTGTTTTCCTAATCTAAAAAAATTGTTGATGAATTATCTATACGAGGGTACTGCGGGCCTATTCCATAGCAGTCTAATAAAATTCATTCGTATTTAAATTCATTTTAAGTGAAATTTTGGGATAACGGATAATTCGTAATCAAAATGGATAACTATATTTTTCGAAAATGAGAAAAATAATTTAAAAACTCACGGTTTTGATATTCAAACTTCTATACGACGCGAAACGAAAGCTACAGATGTTTTAACTCGCTTTTTATGTAGTACATTTGCAATTATAATTAATTGTCAAAGCTAGGAGAATTAAAAAGCATTGACGTATACTCTGCGTATGAAAGCAATTATAATCTCATTACTTCGCTTCTTCATAAGTACATCGATAACAAAACTTAATTGCTTTTTGTGAATATGACAACGAATAAAAAGATGATTTATAATCTTAGTTTCGTTGTTTTATTTTATATTCTTCAAATCAGAAGCCGATGAAACCCTCTTTGAAGTCTATTACTCCAGGGTCTTGTCTACCCCTCTCTGTAAAGGTTAGACTTAAAAATCGCGACTCGTACGCCTCCTAACGGTAGATATTTTCGGAGCGGGAGTTCGTCGAGCGAATATCTCTAGCAACCTTGGAGTTCGTCAACCAAACGTCGTCGTATATGGGGAGAGAGAATTTCCAATTTTGCGTAGACAGGGGGCTATGAAGTAGGACCCCTCCGATCTCGTAAAATTGGGAATTTTACCCATACAGACAGGAGCACTATATGGAACATTAGAGTAGTAGACTTCAAAGGTGGGTTTCATCGGCTTCTGCCAAAGCACAAAAACGTCGTTTTAAGGGCAGAAGAGCCAAAACCTTTTCTAGTACATTAATTCTTACCGCGTAAAACTGGGTATGTTCCAAAGCTTTAAACTCTCATTTTCTTCGATGATAAATAAAAATATTTCAATATTTCTGATTTAATATAATATAATGAATAATAAAATGATACAATATTAGCTTTCTCTTAATTTGGGATACAATCAAACAAAATATAGTCATAAAACTCTTGGTTGACCAACAGTTAAAGTTATCTAAAGGTGTAATATAATGTAGACGTCAAACGCTTCAAAAGGTGCGAAATAAAGTTGTGGAATCATCGTGGCATCTGCGGTAAATATATCCTGTTCCGCTGTGCATGTTTGAAGATTCCACGTTTCTGAAGGCGATTTACTATTTCTCTGAAAAAGAGCGAGAAAATTTGCAGATTTTTAGTCGTAACTCCACTTAAAGGTTTCCAGTTCCTTCAAATATCACTGTAAATAATATTCAGTCCTCTGGATTAAATAAATATTTTATGTGGTGAAATTAAAACTAATAATTAAAATTCTCGGGGCGAAATCAAAAAACGCGTACGCCAAGGGGGAGGCTGGATTGAAAGAAGTAAAACTACCACTAAATAGAAATTCAGTGAGAGCGAAAGCGTTCTATGTTATAAGCCCATCATCATCTATACTGAATATAGAGCCTCGTACATACTTAAGGGCAAAATCGGTTCCAAAACCAATAGGAAGCGTTTTCCATTTTCCCTGGTTCACACGCTGACAAGACGGTTGGTTCGACCTAAGCCAAGGCTTAGTGTCGTTTTAAAAAATGCCCAGAATTTAAAATTTTTAAATAGTTATCTCAAACTAATTAGTAAATCGTGTTTGTAACTCGTTGGTTAATAATTTTTGACAGAAAGTATAATTTTAATCACGTTATTTTAAGATTTATCAGCAAATTTGTCGTCCCGCCTCGTTATTTTCTTGGTATATTGAACCGAAGCAACTTGACCAAATTGCTTCCCGAAGCAACACGAACTGATTTCTCACGTTGGTTTGATAACCAGTTATAGAAATCGAAGCGCATTTAGGTCTATGTATGAACGAGGCTTAAGTTAGAACCGTATTTTCAAAGCACCAATAGTCAATAGACTATTTCAAACATAGAAAAGGGTTAAACGAGATCTGTGGAGTTTCATATCTCGTCGTTAACGAATCTTTAACTGTTGGGGTAAAGCGTGATTGGCCGTAGACTCGTTAACGACGAAATTTCAAACACACTCTGGATTCCTGTTAAGTTGCATTCTCCCTTTAATTTGTAGAGAATGCGTTTCTAGTATTAGTGTACTTAAAATTTTAATATTATTCAATACTAAATAATTATACACACCAGCTGCAGAATCCATTGGTTTCACAAGTATGAAAAGGTAATCATTAATTAGTTCGCATTTAAAATTAGATTATTATTAGACAATAAATGAATAATGCTTACGTCCTGCAGGTTCCATTTTTATACAATTTTAGAAAGGTATTGATTAGTGCATATTCAAAATTTCAATATTATTAGTTTATAAATAATTATACCCACCAGCTGCAGAATCCATTGGTTTCACAATCATGAAAAGTTAATCATTAGTTCACATTACAAATAGGTCATTATTTACCAATAAAAGAATCCTACTTACCATCTGCAGATTGCATTTTTATACAATTTTAGAAAGGTATTGATTAGTGCATATTCAAAATTTCAATATTATTAGTTTATAAATAATTATACCCACCAGCTGCAGAATCCATTGGTTTCACAATCATGAAAAGGTAATCAATAGTTCACATTTTAAAATTAGGTTATTATTAACCAATAATTGAATAATGCTTACGTCCTGCAGAAGCCATTTTTATACCATTTTAGAAAGGTATTGATTAGTACATATTCAATATTTCAATATTATTAGTTAATAAATAATTATACCCACCAGCTGCAGAATCCATTGGTTTCACAATCATGAAAAGTTGCATTTTTATACAATTTTAGAAAGGTGTTGATTAGTGCATATTCAAAATTTTAATGTTATTAGTTACTAAATAATTATACCAACCAACTGCAGAATCCATTGGTTTCACAATTATGAAAAGGTAATCAATAGTCTACATTTTAAAATTACATTATTATTAATCAATAAATAAATTATACTTACGAGCTGCAGGTTCCATTTTTATACAATTTTAGAAAGGTATTGATTAGTGCATATTCAAAATTTCAATATTATTAGTTTATAAATAATTATACCCACCAGCTGCAGAATCCATTGGTTTCACAATCATGAAAAGGTAATCATTGGTTCACATTTAAAATTCGATTTTTATTAACCAATTAAAGAATAATACTTACGTCCTGCGGAATCCATTTTTATACCATTTTAGAAAGGTATTTATTAGTGCATATTTAAACTCTCAATATTATTAGTTAATAAATAAGAATACCCACCTACTGCAGAATCCATTGGTTATACAATTATGTAAAGGAAAGCATTAGTTCACATTTAATATTAAAAAAATAAACGAATCATACTTACAAGCTACAGAATCCAACGGTTACACAATAATGAAAGATTTTCATTAGTTACTACTATTTGATAATTACTAACCAATAAATGAATTATACCCACCAATTGAGAGTTCTTTGGTTATGAAAAGGTATTTATTAATTCACATTTAATATTGATTACTATTAACCAATAAATAAATTATACTTACGAGCTGCAGAATCCATTGGTTACGCAATTATGAAAAGGTATTCATTAGTTCACGTTTAAAATTATATTATTATTAATCCATAAATAAATTATACTTACGATCTGCAGAATCCATTGGTTACGCAATTATGAAAAGGTATTCATTAGTTCACGTTTAAAATTATATTATTATTAATCCATAAATAAATTATACTTACGATCTGCAGAATCCATTGGTTACGCAATTATAAAACGGTGTTCGTTAGTTCACGTTTAAAATTATATTATTATTAAACCATAAATAAATTATACTTACAAACTGCAGAATCCATTGGTTATACAATTATGAAAAGGTATTCATTAGTGCTTTTTTAAAATTTGATTTCTTTTAGCTAATAAATAAGTTATACACACCATCAAATTTTCCTGCAGAATCCATTGGTTACACAATTATGAAAAGGTATTTTTAGTTCATCTACATTTTTATTAACCATTAAATTATACTCACCAACTGCAGAATAAATGAAATATATTCATTAGTACTTTTTTAAAATTTGATTACTTTTAGCTAATAAATAAGTTATACACACCATCAATTTTAGCTGCAGAATCCATTGGTTACACAATTATGAAAAGGTTTAGTTAGTTCATCTAAAATTTGAATACTACCGAAACTAATTCACAAAATATACTTACCGCCAGCTGCAGAATTAGTAGACGATAAAATTAAGAAACGGTTTAGAAAATGGTTGTTAAATAACGAGACAATGTTAATATCCGAGTTAAATTATTCTTACCATCTGCGGAATTAAGAATAAAGTTAGAAAACGTAGGATTTAATTTTACCCGTAGTTATGTAGAATTCAATTGTTTTCAAGGGTATTCTTATGTATCTAAATATCCCTTTGTGGGATATTTTTTTCATATTGGAGCGGGTCAAATTTTGTCTTTTTAATTACCCAGAGAATCGGCTGAGTTTGCAAGTAGAAGGGTCAAGATCATGAACATGATGAAGAGTAAAGTAAAACGATGGATCATTTTGTTCGATAGCATCTTTCACCTGAATTAGAAAAACACGCAATTGTTAGGTCTCATTATTTCTAGATTAAGTAATCATATGTCTTTTATTCGATTGTCCTATTTTATAATCAGAAGCGTATGAGCTGAAGTTCACTGTACCGCAATGATGAGCCCCCGACCAATTTGCTTACTCTTTAGTCCCCCAAAAGGGTGTAATTATATCTTTATCGCGCCAGAAGCCGATGAAACCCTCCTTTGAAGTCTATTACTCCCGGGTCTTGTCTACCCCTCTCTGTATGGGTTAGTTTCAAAAAGCGCGATTCGTACGCCTCCTAACGGTAGATATTTTCGGATCGGGAGTTCGTCGAGCGAATATCTCTAGCAGCCTCGGAGTTCGTCAAAAAAACGTCGTCGTTTGTGGAGAGAGAGAATTTTCCAATTTTCCGTAGACAGGGGGATATGAAGTAGGACCCCTCCGCTCTATGGAACATTAGAGTAGTAGACTTCAAAGGAGGGTTTCATCGACTTCTGATCGGAATAATCTTTATATCGTCGTTACTATCGGCGTGTTGAAACCTAATTTGATAATAAAATCTCGGTTTTGTTGAATTTAACTGGCTTATCCAAACAATGAAGCAGTATTAGGTTTACGCTAATGTTGTACAACAGAAAATAGATTTATATGTATTTAAAGGGAGAATGAAACCTAATTACAAGTGATTTTTTATCGATTCCTTATCGTTTAAATAGGCCTAATCCATCGATAAAAAGTTTACAATACAAATATTAAACTAGAAATAAATTTAAAACTTACCCTGAAAATAGGCTTAGCGGGATTCATATAGATCCTGCAGAACTGCCTCCGTGTAAGGTCTAGCGACCAATGAGCAAAGGCCCGTCCTTCACGCGAGATCTCCACGAGACTTACGTCGCGCGCGATTGGTCGCTTGACCTTACACGCGAGGAAAACAGGACCTCCATGAATCCCACTAAGCCTATTTTCAGGGTAAGTTTTAAATTTATTTCTAGTTTAATGTTTGTTTGTAAATATTTTCAGTAGTGGATTTGGCCTATTTAAACAATAAGGAATCGATAAAAAATCACTTGTTGTTAGGTTGCATTCTCCCTTTAAGAGAGATTCGCTAATCTCTCGCGTTATAATTATTAAAATTACATATGAACTAAGGTTTCGATTCGAATTTAAGTGAAAACCGCGAACTGATAGCGTTTGTAGTTCGCTTGATAATAGGTACGGCAAATGACCCTTTTTAGTGAGTTACCCATTGACTACCGCCTTAACTGTGTGCCACCCTTTTAGAATCGTACACTTATTCAAACACTGAAATAGTCGTTGCCTTTTTTATCCAAGAATTACGCTTATTGTTGTACAAGCCATTTTTACTGAATAAAATATCCTCATTATCAGAAGCCGATGAAACCCTCCTTTGAAGTCTATTACTCCCTGGTCTTGTCTACCCCTCTCTTTATGGGTTAGTTTCAAAAAGCGCGATTTGTACGCCTCCTAACGGTAGATATTTTCGGAGCGGGAGTTCGTCGAGCGAATATCTCTATAGCAGCCTTGGAGTTCGTTAAAAAAACGTCGTCGTTTGTGTTCAATTTTCCGTAGACAGGGGGGATGAAGTAGGACCCCTCCGATCTCGCAAAATCGTGAATTTTACCCATACAGAGAGGCGCGCTATATGGAACATTAGAGAAGTAGACTTCAAAGGAGGGTTTCATCGGCTTCTGTCATTATGTTGATTCAAGCAACAAACCGATATGTTCAGAGTTTCCATAGTAGGCAGTAAAGGTATTATTCAACTTATTTTTCAACGGAATGAGTGACGGTCTTTGGAGAAATACGGGTAAACCGATAGCATTAGGTTAGTACATATACGATGGAATTCATACCAACACGTTTTTCGTTTTGAATATTGTTACATCAAAAACAGTCACGTATTCGAGTAAAAATCATTCCAGATGTTTTGGTTTTGCATATAGTCCTTGGTGCTTGGGGTAAACGACAAAAAATCATATGATTCATGTAGAAGGATAGTTGTCGCTATGGCTTTGCCTCGGCGTTTGGATAAAATATTACAGATGGTGCAAAAATATCATTAAAGTAGACGCAATCTGACTCAATTCGGGCCTTCTCAAATTTATCTCGCGTCAAACACGTGAATTTCTTTCTCAAGAAATCGTTGTCGCTACTTTCCCTAGAAATCTACCTCAAATGGCGAATTTTAAAAATAAAAAATCTCGAATGATCACTTGGTACAAATCTAGCCAATATTGTTTTAACACCCCAAATTTTGGATAATATTAAAGTTTAAGATCCATTTATAATATTAATAAAGATACCGCGAATAATGACGGACTTTTTAGAGTTTTTTCTATGGCGAGAGTAAATTCAATTTATTTTGCCAGCACCCTTTGCATCTTTTTCAATTCTTGAAAAGGAAATTCAGGTGCTTGGCGCGAGATGAGGCCCGAATTGAGCCAGGTTTCGTGTGTACTTTAACAATCTCCCACTTATTCGAAATACTGAAACAGTTGTTGATTCGTCTACTTTATTTCCCCAAGGTTTTCGCTAATGTCGTACAAAACAAACTCCCATAGGGATTTCTTTCGGCAAATAACCTTAAAAATATTCGCATTATCAGAGGTATATAATAACCCCCTTCGGTGGGAAGTATGAAAGCCCCTATACTACCAATGCTAAAAATCACGAACAACAAGAGCCCGCTGCTGACTATCTAGGCCACTAGCTCGCGCTGGCTTCTCAATGTCGCTACTCTAGTAAATGGTCTTTGTATAAACAAGACGGCTCGATTTGTGTTTAGAACTTCCTGTCTCGGGAGTCAGGCTGTCTGTTAAAATGGAGTCGAAGGTTGACTTCAGCTCGCGAGTTCCGGAAGTGTGCGTAGGGAAATTTAGTGAGGTTCAAAATGGTGTAACTATTTTTTGGGAGTAAAGCGGTGTGTCGATCCGCCGCGATTTACGCCGGGCACTCGTTGTTCGTCGATTTTGCCTACCTTTCATACTTCCCCCCGAAGGGGGTTATTATATACCTCTGGCATTATGGAGATTCAATTGATTCAAGCAACATGTTGATATGTTAAGGTAAAAAGTGAGCGGTTAATTCGTTGAATTTGTCAAACGGTTCTACCCCGATTGGCCCAAAAAATTGGCCCAATTCCCATTTCGCCCAATCTCAATTGGCCCAATACAAATTGGCCCAATACAAACTGGCCCAATTCCCATTTCGCCCAATCTCAATTGGCCCAATACAAACTGGCCCAATTCCCAATCAGCCCAATTCATTAGGTCCAATCCTATTTCGCCCAATTCCCATTCGCCTACTATCAGAAGCCTATGAAACCCTCCTTTGAAGTCTACTACTGTAATGTTCCATATAGCGCTCCTCTCTGTATGGGTAAAATTCCCAATTTTACGAGATCGGAGGGGTCCTACTTCATACCCCCTGTCTACGGAAAATTGGAATTTCTCTCCCACATAGGATGACGTTTGATAGACGAACTCCAAGGTTGCTTCGAATTGAGACAAGGAAATTTTGGTTTGGGCGAATTAGGAATCGATAATTTTTGGGCCAAATGATAACACGTTGGGGTGAAGTAGGATTGGGCGAAATTGGAATAAATAATTTTGGGCGAAATACTTGGGCAAAATGGGTACAAATCGTTCAAACTTGTTACTAAAATCTAAAACCCGTTTTCATAATTTAAAACTAGAATGATCGAAGTCTGTAATGAATTAATTGGTTCCGAAACTTATATTGCAAATAAAAACGTAAAACACTTTCAGCCATTGTTACTCAAATACTCCTGGTCCTATTTCTATCGTTTCAATTTTAATTAATAGCGACGCGAATGAAGTTCGTAATGAATGTTTAAAAAAGATAACATAATAGTTGAACTATTTTATAATTAGAATAAAGCGTATTGTTGGTGTTTAAAGAGGAATGGTTAGAGATATCACTTACTTTTCAGCGGAATTAGAGACGGTCTGTTGAGAAATACGGGCAAACCAATAGTGTTCGGTTACTACAGATACGCTGTTATTTATACTAACGCGTTTTTTGTTTTCAATATTATTACATCAAAAACAGTCACGTATTCGAGTAAAAATCATTCCAGATGTTTAGGTTTTCCAAGTCCTTGGTTCTTGGCGCAAACAACAAAAAAATCATATGATTCAGGTTGAAGGATAGTTGTCGCTATGGCTATGCCTCGGCGTTTGAATATATTATTATAGATGGTGCAAAAATATTATTAAAGTAGACGCAATCTGACTCAATTCGGGCCTTCTCAAATTTATCTCGCGTCAAATACGTGAATTTCGTTCTCAAGAAATATTTCTCGCTAATTTCACTAGAAATCTACCTCAAATGGCGAATTTTAAAAATAAAAAATCTCGAATGATCACGTGGTAAAAATCTAGAACGACTATGATTGGATTAAAAAAAATCTCACAATTAAAAAACCTCAAAAATATAAATAGAAATTTCGACGCCAAAACGCAAATTTCGCAAAATAGGCCGTTCCAAAAATGGGGGTAGGAAAACAAAGACTAGTATATAATGTCTTAAGCGGACAAGCAACGTCTCACTATTTTGTGGTTTTTAAAAATACATAGCTTGGCAACACTGTATCTTGCACGCGTTTCGGTTCGGCTAGGGCGCATACGAGTCTTCCGGCCGAACCGCTGAATCGACTTTGCGGCGAAAAGGTACGGATCTACGGTTTCGCGAAATTCGGGCACAACAAAATGCCAAAGTGCGTACCTTTTTGGAAAGGTGGAAATACGTGTTGTATTTCGAACTGTAGAAACAACACGAGGAACGACAAGGGTATATCATTTCATAAATTTCCGAGGGAAGAAAGTATTCGCGAAGAATGGATCCGAAGAATCCGCTTCTTTTTGAGCCAAGTTTCTGCCGGGCCTCGGTCTCTTTGGTATCCATATAAGAACAGTCTTCCATACTTATCGAAATCGTACTCTAATAAATAATCCGTAATCTAGGCCTAGTCTTATTTACTGCTTCTCAGCTGTTAGCTTTGGGCTTTGGCTAGCAAATCGGCTTGTAATATTAACGGATACAAGTCGAAATGCGTTTAGTGCACAAACCACATAGATTGGTTTTGTATTTTTTTTCTTACTGAACGTCTGGCAGCCCGGTTGTAGAAATGTAATAGTTTCCTTTTCGTCGCGTGAAAAATGGGGGAAGGAAATTTTCGTAATATTTGGAACGGAGTATTATGCCAAGAACGCTTTAAATTCGCCCAGTGGAAACCCGGTATTACCGCTGTAAACGCCTAAATTCATTCGGCGATCATGTTTCCCTATTCCATGTTTGCCCCATTTACTTTGTCCCGTTCGCTTTGGTTGTCCCCGTAGCTTAATACTATCAGCAAAGGTTCAGTTTTACGTCATAGCCCATCGCCTAAAAATAGCCAAAAAAGTCACCATCCCTGTCTGGTTCGAGTGGTTTGGACTCTTCCTCGATATTTTGAGTCCGGAGAGAGGGACGGAATTTGGGCGGTCCGTAGAGTGTCTCGAATCAGAATCTGCTACTTGGAGTTGTTTACTTTTATGAAATAAAGTGATAGACTTTTGATAATATATTTTACTAGCTCGCTTGAAGGGCAGAAAGGCTAGAAGGTTAAGGCTGCATTTCCGCCGAAAGTTACCGATTTCAAATACTAGGTGGCGCTCTACATCGAACAGGGGATCCCCCTTTTTGTTGGGATATCGAGAAGAAGAAAACACCTGACGGTCGGAACGCGCGCCACAATTACAATGGGTTTTATCTATTGTATAGAAAGGGTCAAAGTTCCCCTTTCTAAGCGGGAGAAAAACATTTTCTCCGTTTTGGAAATATACCGTCTACCTCTGGCGGTTTTCATTCGGAACTATGACTCTGGGTTAAGGCAATGGAGAAATTAGAAGGGTGTATTTCATCATACGGTTATTTAAAATTAATCAAGCATAATTTTCTATTAACATCTCAAAAAAAAAGGTGTGATTTCGATCTATGATTTGAGGGTATTTTTATGATGATACGGTATTTAGAAATGAAATTACAGGCCGATAACTTAAACTTCAATTTTTCACAAAAGTTAAATTTTGACTTTAAACCTAAATATATTTTCAAATAATAAAGATAGAAGAATCAAAAAGTACTCAAATCATACGTACAAATGTTTTGAACAAAATGCCACATTTCGCGGCCCAATCGGTTTGCTAGTTCTACAATTTAACGGTAGGATGAAAGAGAGTCATGTAAGGCCAAATCGTTATTGACTTTGGATAATTATAACTAATGATCCCGATGTGGCATAAGAAAACATCTAGCACCAATACATTAAGCAGACATTTTTCTATAATATTTGAAAGCCTGGTATTTCTAACTATAATAAACTGTATAAAAAGTTGATGTAACCAAAGCACAAAATCGTCGTTTTAAGGGCAGAAGAGCCTTAACCTTTTCTAGTACATTAATTCTTACCGCGTTAAACTGGGTATGTTCCAAAGCTTTAATCTCTCATTTTCTTCGATGATAAATAAAAAGATTTCAATTAATGTTTTCAATATTTCTGATTTAATATAATATAATAAAATGAATAATATAATGATACAAAATTAGCTTTCTCTTAATTTGGGATACAATCAAACAAAGTATAGTCATAAAACTCTTGGTTAACCAACAGTTAAAGTTATCTAAAGGTGTAATATAATGTAGACGTCAAACGCTTCAAAAGGTGCGAAATAAAGTTGTGGAATCATCGTGACATCTGCGGTAAATATATCCTGTTCCGCTGTGCATGTTTGAAGATTCCACGTTTCTGAAGGCGATTTACTATTTCTCTGAAAAAGAGCGAGAAAATTTGCAGATTTTTAGTCGTAACTCCACTTAAAGGTTTCCAGTTCCTTCAAATATCACTGTAAATAATATTCAGTCCTCTGGATTAAATAAATATTCTATGTGGTGAAATTAAAACTAATAATTAAAATTCTCGGGGCGAAATCAAAAAACGCGTACGCCAAGGGGGAGGCTGGATTTAAAGAAGTAAAACTACCACTAAATAGAAATTCAGTGAAAGCGAAAGCGTTCTATGTTATAAGCCCATCATCATCTATACTGAATATAGAGCCTCGTACATACTTAAGGGCAAAATCGGTTCCAAAACCAGTAGGAAGCGTTTTCCATTTTCCCTGGTTCACACGCTGACAAGACGGTTGGTTCGACCTAAGCCAAGGCTTAGCGTCGTTTTAAAAAATGCCCAGAATTTAAAATTTTTAAATAGTTATCTCAAATTAATTAGTAAATCGTGATTGTAACACGTTGGTTAATAATTTTTGACAGAAACTATAATTTTAATCACGTTATTTTAAGATTTATCAGCAAATTTGTCGTCCCGCCTCGTTATTTTCTTGGTATATTGAACCGAAGCAACTTGACCAAATTGCTTCCCGAAGCAACACGAACTGATTTCTCACGTTGGTTTGATAACCAGTTATAGAGATCGAAGCGCATTTAGGTCTATGTATGGACGAGGCTTAAGTTAGAACCGAAACTTTATTTTCAAAGCACCAATAGTCAATAGACTATTTCAAACATAGAAAAGGGTTAAACGAGATCTGTGGAGTTTCATATCTCGTCGTTAACGAATCTTTAACTGTCGGGGTAAAGCGTGATTGGCCGTAGACTCGTTAACGACGAAATTTCAAACACACTCTGGATTCCTGTTAAGTTGCATTCTCCCTTTAATTTGTAGAGAATGCGTTTCTAGTATTAGTGTACTTAAAATTTTAATATTATTCAATACTAAATAATTATACACACCAGCTGCAGAATCCATTGGTTTCACAAGTATGAAAAGGTAATCATTAATTATTTCGCATTTAAAATTAGATTATTATTAGGCAATAAATGAATAATACTTACCACCTGCAGATTGCATTTTTATACAATTTTAGAAAGGTATTGATTAGTGCACATTCAAAATTTCAATATTATTAGTTTATAAATAATTATACCCACCACCTGCAGAATCCATTGGTTTCACAATCATGAAAATGTAATCATTAGATGACATTTAAAATTAGATTATTATTAAACAATAAATGAATAATGCTTACGTCCTGCAGGTTCCATTTTTATACAATTTTAGAAAGGTATTGATTAGTGCATTTTCAAAATTTCAATATTATTAGTTTATAAATAATTATACCCACCAGCTGCAGAATCCATTGGTTTCACAATCATGAAAATGTAATCATTAGTTCACATTACAAATAGGTTATTATTTACCAATAAATGAATTCTACTTACTACCTACAGATTGCATTTTTATACAATTTTAGAAAGTCGTTGATTAGTGCATATTCAAAATTTCAATGTTATTAGTTACTAAATAATTATACGAACCAACTGCAGAATCCATTGGTTACAGAATTATGAAAAGGTAATCAATAGTTCACATTTTAAAATTAGGTTATTATTAAGCAATAAATGAATAATGCTTACGTCCTGCAGATTGCATTTTTATACAATTTTAGAAAGGTATTGATTAGTGCATATTAAAAATTTCAATATTATTAGTTTATAAATAATTATACCCACCAACTGCAGAATCCATTGGTTTCACAATTATGAAAAGGTAATCATTGGTTCACATTTAAAATTAGATTTTTATTAACCAATTAAAGAATAATACTTACGTCCTGCAGAATCCATTTTTATACCATTTTAGAAAGGTATTTATTAGTGCATATTTAAACTCTGAATATTATTAGTTAATAAATAATTATACCCACCAGCTGCAGAATCCATTGGTTTCACAATCATGAAAATGTAATCATTAGTTCACATTACAAATAGGTTATTATTTACCAATAAATGAATTCTACTTACCACCTGCAGATTGCATTTTTATACAATTTTAGAAAGGCGTTGATTAGTGCATATTTAAAATCTCAATATTATAAGTTATGAAATAGTTATACCCACCACCTGCAGAATCCATTGGTTTCACAATTATGAAAAGGTTATCAATAGTTCTCATTTTAAAATTAGGTTATTATTAACCAATAAATGAATTCTACTTACCACCTGCAGATTGCATTTTTATACAATTTTAGAAAGGTATTGATTAGTGCATATTAAAAATTTCAATATTATTAGTTTATAAATAATTATACCCACCAACTGCAGAATCCATTGGTTTCACAATTATGAAAAGGTAATCATTGGTTCACATTTAAAATTAGATTTTTATTAACCAATTAAAGAATAATACTTACGTCCTGCAGAATCCATTTTTATACCATTTTAGAAAGGTGTTGATTAGTGCATATTTAAAATCTCAATATTATAAGTTATGAAATAGTTATACCCACCACCTGCAGAATCCATTGGTTTCACAATTATGAAAAGGTTATCAATAGTTCACATTTTAAAATTAGGTTATTATTAACCAATAAATGAATTCTACTTACCACCTGCAGATTGCATTTTTATACAATTTTAGAAAGGTATTGATTAGTGCATATTAAAAATTTCAATATTATTAGTTTATAAATAATTATACCCACCAACTGCAGAATCCATTGGTTTCACAATTATGAAAAGGTAATCATTGGTTCACATTTAAAATTAGATTTTTATTAACCAATTAAAGAATAATACTTACGTCCTGCAGAATCCATTTTTATACCATTTTAGAAAGGTATTTATTAGTGCATATTTAAACTCTGAATATTATTAGTTAATAAATAATTATACCCACCAGCTGCAGAATCCATTGGTTTCACAATCATGAAAAAGGTAATCATTAGTTCACATTACAAATAGGTTATTATTAACCAATAAATGAATTCTACTTACCACCTGCAGATTGCATTTTTATACAATTTTAGAAAGGTGTTGATTAGTGCATATTTAAAATCTCAATATTATAAGTTATGAAATAGTTATACCCACCACCTGCAGAATCCATTGGTTTCACAATTATGAAAAGGTTATCAATAGTTCACATTTTAAAATTAGGTTATTATTAACCAATAAATGAATTCTACTTACCACCTGCAGATTGCATTTTTATAAAATTTTAGAAAGGTATTGATTAGTGCATATTCAAAATTTCAATATTATTAGTTAATAAATAATTATACCCACCAGCTGCAGAATCCATTGGTTTCACAATCATGAAAAAGGTAATCATTAGTTCACATTACAAATAGGTTATTATTAACCAATAAATGAATTCTACTTACCACCTGCAGATTGCATTTTTATACAATTTTAGAAAGGTGTTGATTAGTGCATATTTAAAATCTCAATATTATAAGTTATGAAATAGTTATACCCACCACCTGCAGAATCCATTGGTTTCACAATTTCACAATTATGAAAAGGTTATCAATAGTTCACATTTTAAAATTAGGTTATTATTAACCAATAAATGAATAATGCTTACGTCCTTCAGGTTCCATTTTTATACAATTTTAGAAAGGTATTGATTAGTGCATATACAAAATTTGAATATTATTAGTTAATAAATAATTATACCCACCAGCTGCAGAATCCATTGGTTTCACAATTATGAAAAGGTAATCATTAGTTCACATTACAAATTAGGTTATTATAAACCAATAAATGAATTCTACTTACCACCTGCAGATTGCATTTTTATACAATTTTAGAAAGGTATTGATTAGTGCATATTAAAAATTTCAATATTATTAGTTTATAAATAATTATACCCACCAACTGCAGAATCCATTGGTTTCACAATTATGAAAAGGTAATCATTGGTTCACATTTAAAATTAGATTTTTATTAACCAATTAAAGAATAATACTTACGTCCTACAGATTGCATTTTTATACCATTTTAGAAAGGTATTTATTAGAGCATATTTAAACTCTGAATATTATTAGTTAATAAATAATAATACCCACCTACTGCAGAATCCATTGGTTATACAATTATGAAAAGGTAAGCATTAGTTCACATTTAATATTAGATAATTATTAAAAAAATAAACGAATTATACTTACAATCTACAGAATCCAACGGTTACACAATAATGAAAGATTTTGATTAGTTCACCTTTACTATTTGATAATTACTAACCAATAAATGAATTATACCCACCAACTGAGACTTCTTTGGTTACGCAATTATGAAAAGGTATTTATTAATTCACATTTAATATTAGATAACTATTCTCCAATAAGTAAATTATACTTACGAGCTGGACAATCCATTAGTTTCACAATTATGAAAAGGTAATCATTAGTTGACATTTAATATTGATTACTATTAACCAATAAATAAATTATACTTACGAGCTGCAGAATCCATTGGTTACACAATTATGAAAAGGTATTCATTAGTGCTTTTTTAAAATTTGATTACTTTAGCTAATAAATAAGTTATACACACCATCAATTTTAGCTGCAGAATCCATTGGTTACACAATTATGAAAAGGTTTAGTTAGTTCATCTAAAATTTGAATACTACCGAAACTAATTCACAAAATATACTTACCGCCAGCTGCAGAATTAGTAGACGATAAAATTAAGAAACGGTTTAGAAAATGGTTGTTAAATAACGAGACAATGTTAATATCCGAGTTAAATTATTCTTACCATCTGCGGAATTAAGAATAAAGTTAGAAAACGTAGGATTTAATTTTACCCGTAGTTATGTAGAATTCAATTGTTTTCAAAGGTATTCTTATGTATCTAAATACCCCTTTGTAGGATATTTTTTTCATATTTGAGGCGGGTGAAATTTTGTCTTTTTAATTACCCAGAGAATCGGCTGAGTTTGCAAGTAGAAGGGTCAAGATCATGAACATGATGAAGAGTAAAGTAAAACGATGGATCATTTTGTTCGATAGCATCTTTCACCTGAATTAGAAAAACACGCAATTGTTAGGTCTCATTATTTCTAGATTAAGTAATCATATGTCTTTTATTCGATTGTCCTATTTTATAATCAGAAGCGTATGAGCTGAAGTTCACTGTACCGCAATGATGAGCCCCCGACCAATTTGCTTACTCTTTAGTCCCCCAAAAGGGTGTAATTATATCTTTATCGCGCCAGAAGCCGATGAAACCCTCCTTTGAAGTCTATTACTCCCGGGTCTTGTCTACCCCTCTCTGTATGGGTTAGTTTCAAAAAGCGCGATTCGTACGCCTCCTAACGGTAGATATTTTCGGATCGGGAGTTCGTCGAGCGAATATCTCTAGCAGCCTCGGAGTTCGTCAAAAAAACGTCGTCGTTTGTGGAGAGAGAGAATTTTCCAATTTTCCGTAGACAGGGGGATATGAAGTAGGACCCCTCCGCTCTATGGAACATTAGAGTAGTAGACTTCAAAGGAGGGTTTCATCGACTTCTGATCGGAATAATCTTTATATCGTCGTTACTATCGGCGTGTTGAAACCTAATTTGATAATAAAATCTCGGTTTTGTTGAATTTAACTGGCTTATCCAAACAATGAAGCAGTATTAGGTTTACGCTAATGTTGTACAACAGAAAATAGATTTATATGTATTTAAAGGGAGAATGAAACCTAATTACAAGTGATTTTTTATCGATTCCTTATCGTTTAAATAGGCCTAATCCATCGATAAAAAGTTTACAATACAAATATTAAACTAGAAATAAATTTAAAACTTACCCTGAAAATAGGCTTAGCGGGATTCATATAGATCCTGCAGAACTGCCTCCGTGTAAGGTCTAGCGACCAATGAGCAAAGGCCCGTCCTTCACGCGAGATCTCCACGAGACTTACGTCGCGCGCGATTGGTCGCTTGACCTTACACGCGAGGAAAACAGGACCTCCATGAATCCCACTAAGCCTATTTTCAGGGTAAGTTTTAAATTTATTTCTAGTTTAATGTTTGTTTGTAAATATTTTCAGTAGTGGATTTGGCCTATTTAAACAATAAGGAATCGATAAAAAATCACTTGTTGTTAGGTTGCATTCTCCCTTTAAGAGAGATTCGCTAATCTCTCGCGTTATAATTATTAAAATTACATATGAACTAAGGTTTCGATTCGAATTTAAGTGAAAACCGCGAACTGATAGCGTTTGTAGTTCGCTTGATAATAGGTACGGCAAATGACCCTTTTTAGTGAGTTACCCATTGACTACCGCCTTAACTGTGTGCCACCCTTTTAGAATCGTACACTTATTCAAACACTGAAATAGTCGTTGCCTTTTTTATCCAAGAATTACGCTTATTGTTGTACAAGCCATTTTTACTGAATAAAATATCCTCATTATCAGAAGCCGATGAAACCCTCCTTTGAAGTCTATTACTCCCTGGTCTTGTCTACCCCTCTCTTTATGGGTTAGTTTCAAAAAGCGCGATTTGTACGCCTCCTAACGGTAGATATTTTCGGAGCGGGAGTTCGTCGAGCGAATATCTCTATAGCAGCCTTGGAGTTCGTTAAAAAAACGTCGTCGTTTGTGTTCAATTTTCCGTAGACAGGGGGGATGAAGTAGGACCCCTCCGATCTCGCAAAATCGTGAATTTTACCCATACAGAGAGGCGCGCTATATGGAACATTAGAGAAGTAGACTTCAAAGGAGGGTTTCATCGGCTTCTGTCATTATGTTGATTCAAGCAACAAACCGATATGTTCAGAGTTTCCATAGTAGGCAGTAAAGGTATTATTCAACTTATTTTTCAACGGAATGAGTGACGGTCTTTGGAGAAATACGGGTAAACCGATAGCATTAGGTTAGTACATATACGATGGAATTCATACCAACACGTTTTTCGTTTTGAATATTGTTACATCAAAAACAGTCACGTATTCGAGTAAAAATCATTCCAGATGTTTTGGTTTTGCATATAGTCCTTGGTGCTTGGGGTAAACGACAAAAAATCATATGATTCATGTAGAAGGATAGTTGTCGCTATGGCTTTGCCTCGGCGTTTGGATAAAATATTACAGATGGTGCAAAAATATCATTAAAGTAGACGCAATCTGACTCAATTCGGGCCTTCTCAAATTTATCTCGCGTCAAACACGTGAATTTCTTTCTCAAGAAATCGTTGTCGCTACTTTCCCTAGAAATCTACCTCAAATGGCGAATTTTAAAAATAAAAAATCTCGAATGATCACTTGGTACAAATCTAGCCAATATTGTTTTAACACCCCAAATTTTGGATAATATTAAAGTTTAAGATCCATTTATAATATTAATAAAGATACCGCGAATAATGACGGACTTTTTAGAGTTTTTTCTATGGCGAGAGTAAATTCAATTTATTTTGCCAGCACCCTTTGCATCTTTTTCAATTCTTGAAAAGGAAATTCAGGTGCTTGGCGCGAGATGAGGCCCGAATTGAGCCAGGTTTCGTGTGTACTTTAACAATCTCCCACTTATTCGAAATACTGAAACAGTTGTTGATTCGTCTACTTTATTTCCCCAAGGTTTTCGCTAATGTCGTACAAAACAAACTCCCATAGGGATTTCTTTCGGCAAATAACCTTAAAAATATTCGCATTATCAGAGGTATATAATAACCCCCTTCGGTGGGAAGTATGAAAGCCCCTATACTACCAATGCTAAAAATCACGAACAACAAGAGCCCGCTGCTGACTATCTAGGCCACTAGCTCGCGCTGGCTTCTCAATGTCGCTACTCTAGTAAATGGTCTTTGTATAAACAAGACGGCTCGATTTGTGTTTAGAACTTCCTGTCTCGGGAGTCAGGCTGTCTGTTAAAATGGAGTCGAAGGTTGACTTCAGCTCGCGAGTTCCGGAAGTGTGCGTAGGGAAATTTAGTGAGGTTCAAAATGGTGTAACTATTTTTTGGGAGTAAAGCGGTGTGTCGATCCGCCGCGATTTACGCCGGGCACTCGTTGTTCGTCGATTTTGCCTACCTTTCATACTTCCCCCCGAAGGGGGTTATTATATACCTCTGGCATTATGGAGATTCAATTGATTCAAGCAACATGTTGATATGTTAAGGTAAAAAGTGAGCGGTTAATTCGTTGAATTTGTCAAACGGTTCTACCCCGATTGGCCCAAAAAATTGGCCCAATTCCCATTTCGCCCAATCTCAATTGGCCCAATACAAATTGGCCCAATACAAACTGGCCCAATTCCCATTTCGCCCAATCTCAATTGGCCCAATACAAACTGGCCCAATTCCCAATCAGCCCAATTCATTAGGTCCAATCCTATTTCGCCCAATTCCCATTCGCCTACTATCAGAAGCCTATGAAACCCTCCTTTGAAGTCTACTACTGTAATGTTCCATATAGCGCTCCTCTCTGTATGGGTAAAATTCCCAATTTTACGAGATCGGAGGGGTCCTACTTCATACCCCCTGTCTACGGAAAATTGGAATTTCTCTCCCACATAGGATGACGTTTGATAGACGAACTCCAAGGTTGCTTCGAATTGAGACAAGGAAATTTTGGTTTGGGCGAATTAGGAATCGATAATTTTTGGGCCAAATGATAACACGTTGGGGTGAAGTAGGATTGGGCGAAATTGGAATAAATAATTTTGGGCGAAATACTTGGGCAAAATGGGTACAAATCGTTCAAACTTGTTACTAAAATCTAAAACCCGTTTTCATAATTTAAAACTAGAATGATCGAAGTCTGTAATGAATTAATTGGTTCCGAAACTTATATTGCAAATAAAAACGTAAAACACTTTCAGCCATTGTTACTCAAATACTCCTGGTCCTATTTCTATCGTTTCAATTTTAATTAATAGCGACGCGAATGAAGTTCGTAATGAATGTTTAAAAAAGATAACATAATAGTTGAACTATTTTATAATTAGAATAAAGCGTATTGTTGGTGTTTAAAGAGGAATGGTTAGAGATATCACTTACTTTTCAGCGGAATTAGAGACGGTCTGTTGAGAAATACGGGCAAACCAATAGTGTTCGGTTACTACAGATACGCTGTTATTTATACTAACGCGTTTTTTGTTTTCAATATTATTACATCAAAAACAGTCACGTATTCGAGTAAAAATCATTCCAGATGTTTAGGTTTTCCAAGTCCTTGGTTCTTGGCGCAAACAACAAAAAAATCATATGATTCAGGTTGAAGGATAGTTGTCGCTATGGCTATGCCTCGGCGTTTGAATATATTATTATAGATGGTGCAAAAATATTATTAAAGTAGACGCAATCTGACTCAATTCGGGCCTTCTCAAATTTATCTCGCGTCAAATACGTGAATTTCGTTCTCAAGAAATATTTCTCGCTACTTTCACTAGAAATCTACCTCAAATGGCGAATTTTAAAAATAAAAAATCTCGAATGATCACGTGGTAAAAATCTAGAACGACTATGATTGGATTAAAAAAAATCTCACAATTAAAAAACCTCAAAAATATAAATAGAAATTTCGACGCCAAAACGCAAATTTCGCAAAATAGGCCGTTCCAAAAATGGGGGTAGGAAAACAAAGACTAGTATATAATGTCTTAAGCGGACAAGCAACGTCTCACTATTTTGTGGTTTTTAAAAATACATAGCTTGGCAACACTGTATCTTGCACGCGTTTCGGTTCGGCTAGGGCGCATACGAGTCTTCCGGCCGAACCGCTGAATCGACTTTGCGGCGAAAAGGTACGGATCTACGGTTTCGCGAAATTCGGGCACAACAAAATGCCAAAGTGCGTACCTTTTTGGAAAGGTGGAAATACGTGTTGTATTTCGAACTGTAGAAACAACACGAGGAACGACAAGGGTATATCATTTCATAAATTTCCGAGGGAAGAAAGTATTCGCGAAGAATGGATCCGAAGAATCCGCTTCTTTTTGAGCCAAGTTTCTGCCGGGCCTCGGTCTCTTTGGTATCCATATAAGAACAGTCTTCCATACTTATCGAAATCGTACTCTAATAAATAATCCGTAATCTAGGCCTAGTCTTATTTACTGCTTCTCAGCTGTTAGCTTTGGGCTTTGGCTAGCAAATCGGCTTGTAATATTAACGGATACAAGTCGAAATGCGTTTAGTGCACAAACCACATAGATTGGTTTTGTATTTTTTTTCTTACTGAACGTCTGGCAGCCCGGTTGTAGAAATGTAATAGTTTCCTTTTCGTCGCGTGAAAAATGGGGGAAGGAAATTTTCGTAATATTTGGAACGGAGTATTATGCCAAGAACGCTTTAAATTCGCCCAGTGGAAACCCGGTATTACCGCTGTAAACGCCTAAATTCATTCGGCGATCATGTTTCCCTATTCCATGTTTGCCCCATTTACTTTGTCCCGTTCGCTTTGGTTGTCCCCGTAGCTTAATACTATCAGCAAAGGTTCAGTTTTACGTCATAGCCCATCGCCTAAAAATAGCCAAAAAAGTCACCATCCCTGTCTGGTTCGAGTGGTTTGGACTCTTCCTCGATATTTTGAGTCCGGAGAGAGGGACGGAATTTGGGCGGTCCGTAGAGTGTCTCGAATCAGAATCTGCTACTTGGAGTTGTTTACTTTTATGAAATAAAGTGATAGACTTTTGATAATATATTTTACTAGCTCGCTTGAAGGGCAGAAAGGCTAGAAGGTTAAGGCTGCATTTCCGCCGAAAGTTACCGATTTCAAATACTAGGTGGCGCTCTACATCGAACAGGGGATCCCCCTTTTTGTTGGGATATCGAGAAGAAGAAAACACCTGACGGTCGGAACGCGCGCCACAATTACAATGGGTTTTATCTATTGTATAGAAAGGGTCAAAGTTCCCCTTTCTAAGCGGGAGAAAAACATTTTCTCCGTTTTGGAAATATACCGTCTACCTCTGGCGGTTTTCATTCGGAACTATGACTCTGGGTTAAGGCAATGGAGAAATTAGAAGGGTGTATTTCATCATACGGTTATTTAAAATTAATCAAGCATAATTTTCTATTAACATCTCAAAAAAAAAGGTGTGATTTCGATCTATGATTTGAGGGTATTTTTATGATGATACGGTATTTAGAAATGAAATTACAGGCCGATAACTTAAACTTCAATTTTTCACAAAAGTTAAATTTTGACTTTAAACCTAAATATATTTTCAAATAATAAAGATAGAAGAATCAAAAAGTACTCAAATCATACGTACAAATGTTTTGAACAAAATGCCACATTTCGCGGCCCAATCGGTTTGCTAGTTCTACAATTTAACGGTAGGATGAAAGAGAGTCATGTAAGGCCAAATCGTTATTGACTTTGGATAATTATAACTAATGATCCCGATGTGGCATAAGAAAACATCTAGCACCAATACATTAAGCAGACATTTTTCTATAATATTTGAAAGCCTGGTATTTCTAACTATAATAAACTGTATAAAAAGTTGATGTAACCAAAGCACAAAATCGTCGTTTTAAGGGCAGAAGAGCCTTAACCTTTTCTAGTACATTAATTCTTACCGCGTTAAACTGGGTATGTTCCAAAGCTTTAATCTCTCATTTTCTTCGATGATAAATAAAAAGATTTCAATTAATGTTTTCAATATTTCTGATTTAATATAATATAATAAAATGAATAATATAATGATACAAAATTAGCTTTCTCTTAATTTGGGATACAATCAAACAAAGTATAGTCATAAAACTCTTGGTTAACCAACAGTTAAAGTTATCTAAAGGTGTAATATAATGTAGACGTCAAACGCTTCAAAAGGTGCGAAATAAAGTTGTGGAATCATCGTGACATCTGCGGTAAATATATCCTGTTCCGCTGTGCATGTTTGAAGATTCCACGTTTCTGAAGGCGATTTACTATTTCTCTGAAAAAGAGCGAGAAAATTTGCAGATTTTTAGTCGTAACTCCACTTAAAGGTTTCCAGTTCCTTCAAATATCACTGTAAATAATATTCAGTCCTCTGGATTAAATAAATATTCTATGTGGTGAAATTAAAACTAATAATTAAAATTCTCGGGGCGAAATCAAAAAACGCGTACGCCAAGGGGGAGGCTGGATTTAAAGAAGTAAAACTACCACTAAATAGAAATTCAGTGAAAGCGAAAGCGTTCTATGTTATAAGCCCATCATCATCTATACTGAATATAGAGCCTCGTACATACTTAAGGGCAAAATCGGTTCCAAAACCAGTAGGAAGCGTTTTCCATTTTCCCTGGTTCACACGCTGACAAGACGGTTGGTTCGACCTAAGCCAAGGCTTAGCGTCGTTTTAAAAAATGCCCAGAATTTAAAATTTTTAAATAGTTATCTCAAATTAATTAGTAAATCGTGATTGTAACACGTTGGTTAATAATTTTTGACAGAAACTATAATTTTAATCACGTTATTTTAAGATTTATCAGCAAATTTGTCGTCCCGCCTCGTTATTTTCTTGGTATATTGAACCGAAGCAACTTGACCAAATTGCTTCCCGAAGCAACACGAACTGATTTCTCACGTTGGTTTGATAACCAGTTATAGAGATCGAAGCGCATTTAGGTCTATGTATGGACGAGGCTTAAGTTAGAACCGAAACTTTATTTTCAAAGCACCAATAGTCAATAGACTATTTCAAACATAGAAAAGGGTTAAACGAGATCTGTGGAGTTTCATATCTCGTCGTTAACGAATCTTTAACTGTCGGGGTAAAGCGTGATTGGCCGTAGACTCGTTAACGACGAAATTTCAAACACACTCTGGATTCCTGTTAAGTTGCATTCTCCCTTTAATTTGTAGAGAATGCGTTTCTAGTATTAGTGTACTTAAAATTTTAATATTATTCAATACTAAATAATTATACACACCAGCTGCAGAATCCATTGGTTTCACAAGTATGAAAAGGTAATCATTAATTATTTCGCATTTAAAATTAGATTATTATTAGGCAATAAATGAATAATACTTACCACCTGCAGATTGCATTTTTATACAATTTTAGAAAGGTATTGATTAGTGCACATTCAAAATTTCAATATTATTAGTTTATAAATAATTATACCCACCACCTGCAGAATCCATTGGTTTCACAATCATGAAAATGTAATCATTAGATGACATTTAAAATTAGATTATTATTAAACAATAAATGAATAATGCTTACGTCCTGCAGGTTCCATTTTTATACAATTTTAGAAAGGTATTGATTAGTGCATTTTCAAAATTTCAATATTATTAGTTTATAAATAATTATACCCACCAGCTGCAGAATCCATTGGTTTCACAATCATGAAAATGTAATCATTAGTTCACATTACAAATAGGTTATTATTTACCAATAAATGAATTCTACTTACTACCTACAGATTGCATTTTTATACAATTTTAGAAAGTCGTTGATTAGTGCATATTCAAAATTTCAATGTTATTAGTTACTAAATAATTATACGAACCAACTGCAGAATCCATTGGTTACAGAATTATGAAAAGGTAATCAATAGTTCACATTTTAAAATTAGGTTATTATTAAGCAATAAATGAATAATGCTTACGTCCTGCAGATTGCATTTTTATACAATTTTAGAAAGGTATTGATTAGTGCATATTAAAAATTTCAATATTATTAGTTTATAAATAATTATACCCACCAACTGCAGAATCCATTGGTTTCACAATTATGAAAAGGTAATCATTGGTTCACATTTAAAATTAGATTTTTATTAACCAATTAAAGAATAATACTTACGTCCTGCAGAATCCATTTTTATACCATTTTAGAAAGGTATTTATTAGTGCATATTTAAACTCTGAATATTATTAGTTAATAAATAATTATACCCACCAGCTGCAGAATCCATTGGTTTCACAATCATGAAAATGTAATCATTAGTTCACATTACAAATAGGTTATTATTTACCAATAAATGAATTCTACTTACCACCTGCAGATTGCATTTTTATACAATTTTAGAAAGGCGTTGATTAGTGCATATTTAAAATCTCAATATTATAAGTTATGAAATAGTTATACCCACCACCTGCAGAATCCATTGGTTTCACAATTATGAAAAGGTTATCAATAGTTCTCATTTTAAAATTAGGTTATTATTAACCAATAAATGAATTCTACTTACCACCTGCAGATTGCATTTTTATACAATTTTAGAAAGGTATTGATTAGTGCATATTAAAAATTTCAATATTATTAGTTTATAAATAATTATACCCACCAACTGCAGAATCCATTGGTTTCACAATTATGAAAAGGTAATCATTGGTTCACATTTAAAATTAGATTTTTATTAACCAATTAAAGAATAATACTTACGTCCTGCAGAATCCATTTTTATACCATTTTAGAAAGGTGTTGATTAGTGCATATTTAAAATCTCAATATTATAAGTTATGAAATAGTTATACCCACCACCTGCAGAATCCATTGGTTTCACAATTATGAAAAGGTTATCAATAGTTCACATTTTAAAATTAGGTTATTATTAACCAATAAATGAATTCTACTTACCACCTGCAGATTGCATTTTTATACAATTTTAGAAAGGTATTGATTAGTGCATATTAAAAATTTCAATATTATTAGTTTATAAATAATTATACCCACCAACTGCAGAATCCATTGGTTTCACAATTATGAAAAGGTAATCATTGGTTCACATTTAAAATTAGATTTTTATTAACCAATTAAAGAATAATACTTACGTCCTGCAGAATCCATTTTTATACCATTTTAGAAAGGTATTTATTAGTGCATATTTAAACTCTGAATATTATTAGTTAATAAATAATTATACCCACCAGCTGCAGAATCCATTGGTTTCACAATCATGAAAAAGGTAATCATTAGTTCACATTACAAATAGGTTATTATTAACCAATAAATGAATTCTACTTACCACCTGCAGATTGCATTTTTATACAATTTTAGAAAGGTGTTGATTAGTGCATATTTAAAATCTCAATATTATAAGTTATGAAATAGTTATACCCACCACCTGCAGAATCCATTGGTTTCACAATTATGAAAAGGTTATCAATAGTTCACATTTTAAAATTAGGTTATTATTAACCAATAAATGAATTCTACTTACCACCTGCAGATTGCATTTTTATAAAATTTTAGAAAGGTATTGATTAGTGCATATTCAAAATTTCAATATTATTAGTTAATAAATAATTATACCCACCAGCTGCAGAATCCATTGGTTTCACAATCATGAAAAAGGTAATCATTAGTTCACATTACAAATAGGTTATTATTAACCAATAAATGAATTCTACTTACCACCTGCAGATTGCATTTTTATACAATTTTAGAAAGGTGTTGATTAGTGCATATTTAAAATCTCAATATTATAAGTTATGAAATAGTTATACCCACCACCTGCAGAATCCATTGGTTTCACAATTTCACAATTATGAAAAGGTTATCAATAGTTCACATTTTAAAATTAGGTTATTATTAACCAATAAATGAATAATGCTTACGTCCTTCAGGTTCCATTTTTATACAATTTTAGAAAGGTATTGATTAGTGCATATACAAAATTTGAATATTATTAGTTAATAAATAATTATACCCACCAGCTGCAGAATCCATTGGTTTCACAATTATGAAAAGGTAATCATTAGTTCACATTACAAATTAGGTTATTATAAACCAATAAATGAATTCTACTTACCACCTGCAGATTGCATTTTTATACAATTTTAGAAAGGTATTGATTAGTGCATATTAAAAATTTCAATATTATTAGTTTATAAATAATTATACCCACCAACTGCAGAATCCATTGGTTTCACAATTATGAAAAGGTAATCATTGGTTCACATTTAAAATTAGATTTTTATTAACCAATTAAAGAATAATACTTACGTCCTACAGATTGCATTTTTATACCATTTTAGAAAGGTATTTATTAGAGCATATTTAAACTCTGAATATTATTAGTTAATAAATAATAATACCCACCTACTGCAGAATCCATTGGTTATACAATTATGAAAAGGTAAGCATTAGTTCACATTTAATATTAGATAATTATTAAAAAAATAAACGAATTATACTTACAATCTACAGAATCCAACGGTTACACAATAATGAAAGATTTTGATTAGTTCACCTTTACTATTTGATAATTACTAACCAATAAATGAATTATACCCACCAACTGAGACTTCTTTGGTTACGCAATTATGAAAAGGTATTTATTAATTCACATTTAATATTAGATAACTATTCTCCAATAAGTAAATTATACTTACGAGCTGGACAATCCATTAGTTTCACAATTATGAAAAGGTAATCATTAGTTGACATTTAATATTGATTACTATTAACCAATAAATAAATTATACTTACGAGCTGCAGAATCCATTGGTTACACAATTATGAAAAGGTATTCATTAGTGCTTTTTTAAAATTTGATTACTTTAGCTAATAAATAAGTTATACACACCATCAATTTTAGCTGCAGAATCCATTGGTTACACAATTATGAAAAGGTTTAGTTAGTTCATCTAAAATTTGAATACTACCGAAACTAATTCACAAAATATACTTACCGCCAGCTGCAGAATTAGTAGACGATAAAATTAAGAAACGGTTTAGAAAATGGTTGTTAAATAACGAGACAATGTTAATATCCGAGTTAAATTATTCTTACCATCTGCGGAATTAAGAATAAAGTTAGAAAACGTAGGATTTAATTTTACCCGTAGTTATGTAGAATTCAATTGTTTTCAAAGGTATTCTTATGTATCTAAATACCCCTTTGTAGGATATTTTTTTCATATTTGAGGCGGGTGAAATTTTGTCTTTTTAATTACCCAGAGAATCGGCTGAGTTTGCAAGTAGAAGGGTCAAGATCATGAACATGATGAAGAGTAAAGTAAAACGATGGATCATTTTGTTCGATAGCATCTTTCACCTGAATTAGAAAAACACGCAATTATTAGGTCGCATTATTTCTAGATAAAGTAATCGATTGTTCTATTTTATAATCAGAAGCGGATGAGCTTAAGTTCACTGTACCGCAATGATGACTACCCGACCATGTTTCTTAGCTTCTTAGCGCGAGAAATATTTTCAATCCCTCCAATTTGCTTATTCTTTAGTCCCCCAAAAGGGTGTAATTATATCAGAAGCCGATGAAACCCTCCTTTTGAAGTCTATTACTCCCGGGTCTTGTATACCCCTCTCTGTATGGGTTAGTTTCAAAAAGCGCGATTCGTACGCCTCCTAACGGTAGATATTTTCGGATCGGGAGTTCGTCTAGCGAATATCTCTAGCAGCCTTGGAGTTCGTCAAAAAAACGTCGTCGTTTGTGGAGAGAGAGAATTTCCAATTTTCCGTAGACAGGGGGGGTATGAAGTAGGACCCCTCCGCTCTATGGAACATTAGAGTAGTAGACTTCAAAGGAGGGTTTCATCGGCTTCTGATCGGAACAATCTTTATATCGTCGTTACTATCGGCGTGTAGAAACCTAATTTGATAATAAAATCTCGGTTTTGATGAATTTAACTGGCTTATCCAAACACTGAAGCAGTATTAGGTTTACGCTAATGTTGTACAAGAGAAAATAGATTTAGATGTATTTAAAGGGAGAATGCAACCTAATTACAAGTGATTTTTTTATCGATTCCTTATCGTTTAAATAGGCCTAATCCATCGATAAAAACTTTACAATACAAATATTAAACTAGAAATAAATTTAAAACTTACCCTGAAAATAGGCTTAGCGGGATTCATGGAGATCCTGCAGAACTGCTCCGTGTAAGGTCTAGCGACCAATGAGCAAAGGCCCGTCCTTCACGCGAGATCTCCATGAGACTTACGTCGCGCGCGATTGGTCGCTTGACCTTACACGCGAGGAAAACAGGACCTCCATGAATCCCACTAAGCCTATTTTCAGGGTAAGTTTTAAATTTATTTCTAGTTTATTGTTTGTAAACATTTTCAGTAGTGGATTAGGCCTATTTAAACAATAAGGAATCGATAAAAAATCACTTGTTGTTAGGTTGCATTCTCCCTTTAAGAGAGATTCGCTAATCTCTCGCGTTATAATTATTAAAATTACATATGAACTAAGGTTTCGATTCGAATTTAAGTGAAAACCGCGAACTGATAGCGTTTGTAGTTCGCTTGATAATAGGTACGACAACCCTTTTTGGGGAGTTACCCATTGACTACC
The DNA here is from genome assembly GCA_963920705.1 of Odiellus spinosus. Classification (NCBI taxonomy): domain Eukaryota; kingdom Metazoa; phylum Arthropoda; class Arachnida; order Opiliones; family Phalangiidae; genus Odiellus; species Odiellus spinosus. Next base: position 14,016,070 of record OY987232.1, on the reverse strand, counting down.
GCCTTAACTGTGTCGGTCACTTATTCCAAGAAGGATCAGATAAGGAGAGGAAATGTGAAGACGGCGCGGTTCCTACTGCGTCGGCCTAAACTCCCACTCTGGGAGAACGGGGGTAGAGACTTTTCGTGGTAATATGTTGTCACGTGGGTAAAACGAATCCTTTATGAGACGCGCTAGCTAGCGACCACGTGACAACAGTTTACCTCGAGAATTTCCTATCCCCCTTTCCACCCGAGTGGGAGGTTGGCTCTTCTCTCTCTAACTCAACGCAGCCCCACATTTCCTCTCCTTATCTGATCCTTCTTGCTTATTCTAACACTGAAACAGTCGGTGCCTTTTTTCTACTAGGATTACGCTTATTGTTGTAGAAGCCATATTTACTGAATAAAATATCCTCATTATGGAAAGCCAGTTGATTCAAGCAACAAACCGATATGTTCAGAGTTTCCAGAGTAGACAGTAAAGGTATTATTCAACTTATTTTTCAACGGAAAACCGATAGCATTAGGTTAGTACATATACGCTGGAATTTATACCAACTCGTTTTTCGATTTTAATATTATTACTGTGTGCCACCCTTTTAGAATCGTACACTTATTCAAACACTGAAATAGTCGTTGCCTTTTTTGTCCAAGAATTACGCTTATTGTTGTACAAGCCATTTTTACTGAATAAAATATCCTCATTATGGAAAGCCAGTTGATTCAAGCAACAAGCCGATTTCAAGAAGGATCAGACAAGGAGAGGAAAAGTAGGGCTGCGTTGGGTTAGAGAGAGAAGAGCCAACCTCCCACTCGGGTGGAAAGGGAGATAGGAAATTCTCGAGGTAAACTGTTGTCACGTGGTCACTAGCGTCGTTGGCTAGTGGCTACTACGAAGCTGATAAAGGATCCGTTTTACCCACATGACAAAATTTTACCACGAAACATCTCTACCCCCGTTCTCCCAGAGTGGGAGTTTAGGCCGACGCAGTAGGAACTGCGCCGTCCCCACTTGCCGATATGTTCAGAGTTTCCATAGTAGGCAGTAAAGGTATTATTCAACTTATTTTTCAACGGAACGAGTGACGGTCTTTGGAGAAATACGGGTAAACCGATAGCTTTAGGTTAGTACATATACGATGGAATTCATACCAACACGTTTTTCGTTTTGAATATTATTACATCAAAAACAGTCAGGTATTCGAGTAAAAATCATTCCAGATGTTTTGGTTTTGCATATAGTCCTTGGTTCTTGGGGTAAACGACATAAAATCGTATGATTCATGTAGAAGGATAGTTGTCTCTATGGCTATGCCTCGGCGTTTGGATAAAATATTGTAGGTGATGCAAAAATATCATTAAAGTAGACGCAATCTGACTCAATTCGGGTCTTTTCAAATTTATCTCGCGTCAAACACGTGAATTTCTTTCTCAAGAAATTGTTGTCGCTACTTTCCCTAGAAATCTACCTCAAATGGCGAATTTTAAAAATAAAAAATCTCGAATGATCACGTGGTACAAATCTAGCCAATATTGTTTTTAACACCCCAAATTTTGGATAATATTAAAGTTTAAGATCTATTTATAATATTAATAAAGATACCGCGAATAATGACGGACTTTTTAGGGGTTTTTTCTATGGCGAGAGTAAATTCAATTTATTTTGCCAGCACCCTTTGCATCTTTTTCAATTCTTGAAAAGGAAATTCAGGTGCTTGGCGCGAGATGAGGCCCGAATTGAGCCAGGTTTCGTGTGTACTTTAACAATCTCCCACTTATTCGAAATACTGAAACAGTTGTTGATTCGTCTACTTTATTTCCCCAAGGTTTTCGCTAATATCGTACAAAACAAACTCCTATAGGGATTTCTTTCGGCAAATAACCTTAAAAATATTCGCATTATGGAGATTCAATTGATTCAAGTAACGTGTCGATATGTTAAGGGGAAAGTGAGCGGTTAATTCGTGGAATTGATCAAACAGTTCTACCCCGATTCGCCCAAAAAATTGGCCTAATTCCCATTTCGCCCAATCTCAATTGGTACAATACAAACTGGCCCAATTCCCAATCAGCCCAATTCATTAGGTCCAATCCTATTTCGTCCAATCCCATATAACCCAATTCCCGTTTCGCCTACTATCAGAAGCGAATTATGGTGGAATTATGCAAAATTGTAACTGAAAATCTAAAACCCGTTTTCATAATTTAAATCTAGAATCATCGAAGTCTGTAATGAATTAATTGGTTCCGAAACTTATATTGCAAATAAAAATACTAATGGTTAAAAGTAAAACTCTTTCTGCCATTGTTACTCAAATACTCCTGGTCCAATTTCTATCGTTTCAATTTTAATTAATAGCGACGCGAATGAAGTTCGTAATGAATGGTTAAAAAAGATGACGTACTAGTTGATCTATTTTATAATTAGAATAAAGCGTATTGTTGGTGTTTAAAGAGGAATGGTTAGAGATATCACTTACTTTTCAGCGGAATGAGTGCCGGTCTGTTGAGAAATACGGGCAAACCAATAGTGTTCGGTTACTACAGATACGCTGCTATTTATACTAACGCGTTTTTTGTTTTCAATATTATTACATCAAAAACAGTCACGTATTCGAGTAAAAATCATTCCAGATGTTTAGGTTTTCCAAGTCCTTGGTTCTTGGCGCAAACAACAAAAAAATCGTATGATTCAGGTTGAAGGATAGTTGTCGCTATGGCTTTGCCTCGGCATTTGAATATATTATTATAGATGGTGCAAAAATATTATTAAAGTAGACGCAATCTGACTTAATTCGGGCCTTCTCAAATTTATTTCGCGTCAAATACGTGAATTTCATTCTCAAGAAATATTTCTCGCTACTTTCCCTAGAAATCTACCTCAAATGGCGAATTTTAAAAATAATCTCGAATGATCACGTGGTACAAATCTAGAGCCATCTATGTTTGTCCCATTTACTTTGCCCCGTTGACTTTACAGCGCAAGTTAATAATTGCTGGTTGTTTTACTTAAATTGATTTGAATATTTCCAAGGCAATTAATAAAATTATCAATAATACGCTTCAATTTATTTCTCAATTTACTAGATTTGTTAAATATTAGAATATTTCATCGTATATTTTGGTTCCAAACTAAGCTTTAAACTCTCATTTCCCCTCGATTGTTTTATAGTAAGAAATTATAAATTCCAATTAATGTTTTCCTTATTTTTGATTTAATAATATATATATAAATTCATAGTATAATAATACAATGTTAATTTTCTCTTAATTTGGGATACAATAAAACGTAGAGGGATGGTGGCTTTAGTCAAAGAACTACGTTAATAATTGACCTTAAAGTTTTAACGAAAGGTTAAACTAGGAGGAAAACTCCTTTGACAAGTTATCTAAAAGTGTAAACTCTTAAAAGGTGCGAATAAAGGTGTGGAATCATCGTGGCGTCTGCAGCAAATATATCTCGTCCCAATGTGCGTGGTTGATGATTCCACGTGGCTGAAGGCCGTTTACTATTTCCCTGAAAAGAGCGAGAAATTGATATCAGTAATCAGCGGGGCCTAGAATATATATTAAAGCTAATTGTTATATGAAATTCTTCTCCAATTACGATTTTACGCAATGGAGCTCAGACTAGTACTTAAGAGCCCCCACCCATTTGTAGTGCCTATGTACTAGGCGATTGTGGTAGATCTAAGCTTCCCAATACTCTAAAAACCCTGATTTAAATAAGCCTTATCCACTAGAAAAACATTTACATATTAATATTAAGGAAGAAGACTATTTCTAACAACGAATCTTTTACTGTCGGCATAAAGCGTGCGAGTCTCTCGTGATTGGCCGTAGACTCGTTAACAATAAGATTTCAAACTGTGGATTCCTGTTAAAATCTGATTTCCAAGTTAGGAATAGTTTTCTACCCTATAAGCCTTTTAAAACGATGAAGAGTAGATAGAAAATTACTTTTATGGGCTGCATTTTCCCTTTAATAAGTAGAGAATGCGTTTCTAGTATTAACTAATAAATAAATTATACTTACCACCTGCAGAATTCATCGGTTACGCAATTATGAAAAGGCATTCATTAGTTAAGTCGAGATTGCGTTTCTAGTATTAAAAAAAATTCTAAAAAAAAAAACCCCGACCCGAAAAAAAAATTATAAAAAAAACCCGACCCGGCCCGACCCGAAAAAAATAAAAAAAAAAAAACCCGACCCGGCCTGACCCGAAAAAAATTAAAAAAAAAAACCCGACCCGAAAAAAAAACCCGACCCGGCCCGACCCGAAAAACGGCGCTGACTAGTCCGTGAAAAGTCTGAAGATGACGTAGTTTCCTCTCTCGCTTCTGTAACCAAAGATGCTAAGTTGCTAACCGTTTTTTTGGTGCGCACTCACGTGACATACTTACATCATCTAGCCTAATTCGACTCTTAGCTTAAATGTTTTAGTCTGCTCTCTCCTTCTCTAGCAAGGAGTCACGTAGCATGCGCGAAAAATGATGCGCATTAGAAAATATATTAACAGCCAAGCGCGAAAAATAGGGGGAACCAATTCCCCCTATTTTTCGCGCTTGGCAGTTGATATATAAACGCAGAAGATGAGTTATAACGTGTGGCCGCCATTCTATCCCCCCTTAATATTCCTTGGCGACGCCAAGGAGGAAAATGAGAACTGCACTCACAGGTTACGGCAGATATCACACTGTGGGAGCGTGGGGTAGGGGATGGGATGGTTTACAAGCCGTAATTCCCACGAAGTAAGACTTTCCTGCGACGTGCGCCCAAGAGCTAGGGCTAGGGCTAGATATGTATAATTGTAGATACTAGGCTACTAGCTAAATGGTATTTAGAGATTAGACTAGAGTCGAGCTATTTCATAAATATGTCTCGCGAGTCGGGACTCTCGCCTAAAGAAATCGCTTCAATTCTCCCTCTCACGAAAATCAAGCTTAAGTATGAGAGCCCGCCCGTGAAAAATAAAGCTGACTCGACCCAACCCGAATATTTTAAGGCAAAGAAAAAACCCGACCCGAATATTTAAGCCGAAGAAAAAACCGGACCCGAATATTTTAAGGGGAAGAAAAAACCCGACCCGGCCCGGGCCCGATTGAAAATGAGCCCGACCCGACCCGATATGAATTTGACAACACTCAAGGGAAATTTGAAATTATCTCTGCTTTGGGAGAGGGGCTTCGAATCATGTAGGACGTACGTGATTTATTCCCAGACAATTATTCCGAGCTCTGGCGTTCCCACGCGTACGATACAAGCGGGATTTACGTGACTCTTTGAGTATAAACATAACTTATGCAGTCGCCTCAAGTTTTTCCTTTTTCGCAAACTTCTCTTGAACTTAAGGAACGCGCAGCTGTTGAGACCGTGAGAGCCACATTCCTTTTTTACTGAATCGAATGAAATAAGCCTTGACCAAGCAACTCCATCAGCAATAATTTTTACCTATAGGGCTATATTTGACATGACAGTGGAACCTCGACTCACGCTACGAAAATATCTACCGCTAGGAGGCGATTTTTGAAACTTACCCCTTCAAACACGGGTAAACAAGATAAAGGAGGAAATAGCGACGGTCACACTAGCATTTCTTAATCGGTTTGAAACGGTAAAATCAAACCGATATTCAAATCGCTAGGAATCGTTTTAAGCGTCACGCGTTCACGCATTATCTTTATAAATCGATTTATTGTAGCAGTTTCGAGAAATTGAATCAAATCGACTCGAGAAAAGACGATTTCTTGTTTACACGTATCTAGCGAATCGCTTTGATACTGTTTAAATCGATTCCAATGCCTAGTATTAACGCAGCTATAGACTTCAAAGTATGGTTCATGCGCTTTTGATATTAATAGTTAATAAATAACGCTACTCACGATCTGCAGAGTCCATTGGTTTCGCAATTATGATAAAGGTATTCATTAGTTTACATTTAAAACTAGATTATTATTAACCAATAAATTAATTATACTTACATTCTGCAGAGTCCATTTTTTATACAGTTTTAAAAGGTATTGATTAGTAAATTCTAAAATTTCAATATTACTAGTTATTAAACCGGGCTCGTACACGACCTGGAAAACGTGGAAAAGTCAGGGAATTTGGAAATTGGCCCAAAAAGTCAGGGAAAAGTCAGGGAATTTTGAAAGTGGCCCCAAAGGTCAGGAAAAAGTCAGGGAATTTGAAAATAGCCCAAATGGTCAGAGAAAATAAATATTTTGGTATGTGTCAAGGAACTGTTTATGATTTGATTAAAGATTCAAATTGTTTTTCATATTCTGAGTAAAATATCCTGACCCCGATTGATAAAATATGTCAAAGAAAATTGCTCGTAAGAATAATTTCATGAAAAAAATATTAAAATTGGTCAGGGAAATTATTTGGAAATGGTCAGGGAAAAACTGGAAAAGTCAGGGAAATTATAACTTCCAAAATTTTGTACGAACCCTGTTAAATAATGATACTCACTAACTGCAGAATCCATTGGTTACGCAATAATGAGAAAGGTATTCGTTTAATTTCATTAGTTTACTTTGAAAACTAGATTATTATTAATCAATAAATGAATTATACTTACAACCTGCAGAATAAATTTTCATGCAATATTAAAAAGGTATTGATTAGTCATTATTATTATTAGTTAATATATAAATTTACCCACCAACTTCGCAGAATCGATTGGTTACACAATTATGAAAGGGTCATCATTAGTTCACATTTAAAATTAGATTATTATTAACCACTAAATTAATTATACTTACCACCTGCAGAATTCATTTGTTACACAATTATGAAAAGGCATTCATTAATTAGTGCTTTTAAAATTAGATTTATTATAGTTAATAAATAATGATACATACCAGCTGAAGAATCCATTGGTTACACAATTATAATAAAGGTATTCATTGAATTTCATTTGTTTAATATTTAAACTATATTACTATTAACCAATAAACGAAATATACTTACATCCTGCAGAATCCATTGGTTTCACAATAATGAAAGATATATTTTTTTTTCATATTTAATAATAGATAATTAATAACCAACAGAATTAATTGGTTACACAATTGTGAAAAAGTAATCTTGGTTTAAATTTAAAATTAGATTATTATTAACCAATAAATGAGTAATACTTACGACCTGCAGAATCCATTGGTTAAACAATAATGCAAGATATTTATTAGTTCACCTTTAATATTATTTAAATAAATTATACCCACCATCTGCAGAATCCATTGGTTACACAATTGTGAACAGGTTTACAATTAAATTTGGATTGTTATCAACCAGTAAATGAATTATACTAACCAGCTGCAGAATCCATTTTTATACAAATATTAAAAAGGTAATCATTGGTTTACATTTAAAATTACATTATTTATTAACCAGTAACTGAATTACACTTACCACCTGCAGAATGCATTTTTATGGAATATTAAAAAAGTATTGATTAGTGCATATTTAAAATTTCAATATTATTAGTTAATAAATATAGATACCCACCAGCTGCGGCATTCATTGGTTGCACAATTATGAAATGGTAATCATTAGTTCACATTTAAAATTAAATAATTATTAACCAATAAATTAATTATACTTACCACCTGCAGAATCCATTTTTATACAATATTAAAAATTTATTGATTAGTGCATATTTAAAATTTAATATATTAGTTAATAAATAATTATACCCACCAGCTGTGGCATTCATTGGTTACACAATTATGAAAAGGTAATCATTAGTTCACATTTAAAATTAAATAATTATTAACCAATAAATTAATTATACTTACCACCTGCAGAATCCATTTTTATACAATATTAAAAAGGTATAGATTAGTGCATATTTAAAATTTAATATTTTATTAGGCAATAAATAATTATACCCACCAGCTGTAGAATTCATTAGTTACACAATTATGAAAAGTTAATCATTAGTTCACATTTAAAATTAGATAATTATTAACCAATAAGTTAATTATACTTACGAGCTGCAGAATCCATTTTTATACAAAATTAAAAAGGTATTGATTAGTGCGTATTAAATATTATTAGTTAAAGGAATATGCTATTAGCTGAAATGAAGTATTTTTATCTGATTCCCCTGAAAAGCTAAGCCTCCTGAATTTTTGCGTATTTCAGGTGTTTGAATTTCGCACGTAAAAAAGACTAATCAGTGTAAAATTATGGAATTAGTCTTAAAATAAGGCTTGAAACTTAATTCATATCTTTCTGAAAATCCAAAAGTATTAGAAAATAAATTTGAAAGGTAAAGTACCTTCAAAAAACAAAATCCCATAGAATAGCTTTACCCGCGACAGCGTTCCTGGTGGCGAAAATATAAACTAATGTTTAGACTAGTAAGCAATGGTGTAACAGCTAACGCAGAGTAATACGTAATGTTAAACCGTTAGTTACTATTCTTAGATACTATATGTTTGTAGTTATTTTTCAGAGGTTTTGATTTTTGGAATTCTGCCACTAAAAAGACAGATTCAATCTTCTCGATTTTTGTAAGGGTAGCAAATGTATATATATTATAGAGCCTGACGCGATTGCCTCTTGCTTTAGAAGTGCTCTAATTTGCCTCTTGGCAAAATCCTCTCCCATAGATAAGCCTAACGAAGTTTTAAAAAATGAATGAGAGCCGAAATAATATTTAAAAAATTGTTAAAAAAATTCAGGAGATTATATTTAATTACACAAAATCTGGGCAAAAAATAATTTCGGTGAGAAATTTTCAGCTAATAGTCTTTTAATAAATAATTCAACCCACCTTCTGCAGAATCCATTGGTTACACAATTATGAAATGGTATTCATTGGTTTACATTTAAAATTAGATTATTATAAACCAATAATTGAATTCTACTTACCTGCTGCAAAATCCATTTTCATTCAATATTAAAAAAAAAAAAAATGATTGATTAGTGGATATTTATCATGTCAATATTATTAGTTAATAATTTTACCCACCAACTGCGCAGAATCGATTGGTTATCCAATTATGAAAAGGCAATCATTAGTGTACATTTAAAATTAGATTATTATTTACCAATAAATGAATAATACTTACAGCCTGCAGAATCCAATTTTTATCCAATAGTTATTGATTAGTGCATTTGAAAATTTGAGTCTAGGATAATTGTAATTCACTAAATATGCTTACTGCTAGCTGCAAAATTAGTTTAGATTATGAGAATATGTTAATAATCCTCTGCGGAAACCATAATATGCATAATATACCTTTAGCCGCAGAATTAGTAGATGGTTTAGAAATAGGCTGTTAAATCTCAAGAGAATATTAATATCAGAGTTAAGTTTTCCTTACCATCTGCGGAATTAATTGATAATCAAGTTAGAAACATATGGAATTGAATTTACAACAATTGGGTCTATTGTTTTCGAGGGAGTATTCAGGATTGGCTAGACTTTGACCAAATTAAATAATCCTAGATACTCCCTCTCATTATAATGTTAATTAAACTTACATATCACTGCGTGTTGTTAAGGCGATGCATTTACAATAGGGCAAAGGATTAAAGAAAGATAAATGTAATTATACTAATAATATACATCCATATCAAGAAAGATAGAAGTTGCACTGGGAATTCCGATGTACCTTTTAGTACCCCATTGTAGGATAATTTCTCAAATTGTATTGTTAGCTTTTATTTTAAAATCGTCAACCATCTCACCGGTTTTTAGCCACGGCATGGTCATTCCGTAAATAAATTCAAAAGCTGTTCCATTTTTAGCCCATAGTTTACCTTTAAGTCTTGACCACTACAAGCCGTTAAAATTTGAGACTCTGGGAAGGAACGTTATTTAGTATTCCCTGTGTAATTTTTTTTATAGGATAATTTTTCAGAAATTGGTGGATACTTTTGTATTGTTACCGTTAACTGTTTTTAGCCACAACCCCCTAGGGACTTGTAGGCTACTATATTTTACTTGTCTGTAATATGTGGTGTGTGGAAAAGACGAAGGAAAAATTACGATTGATTTTTCGGTAACTACCAGACGTGACCACAAGCTTTAAATTAAACTCGTACTCTTCTACTTCGTTCTTTTAAATAAATTATCCCATAAATAGTCTCCCGACGTACGGAGCATTGCTCGCGCCAGTGGCGTAGCTAGGAGGATATAGGGGTGAAGGAGAACTGGACTTCCCTGTTTTTAAATCTCAAGTTTTGGGGAAGGGATCGGACGCTCACGCCCATCTAGTTGCCTTGGATATGCGAATCACGTCAACCAAAATCTCAACTCTTACCAATAGACGACGAGTTGACGACCTGCGCCAAACTAGTTGCGCGTGAATGTACCACCAGAACGAAGGGAAAATCGGAGAGGGAAAGCTAGTAGATAGCGGCCAGAAAGCGAAAATAGGCAGTCCTCCTCTGGTCTACCCCCATTTCGCCCAATTTATTTTCGCCCAATTCCCATTTCGCCCAGTTTTCTTTTCGCACAATTTCATTTCGCCCAATTCCCATTTCGCCCAATTTATTTTCGCCCAAATCCCATTTGGCCCAATTTCTTTTCGCCCAATTTATTTTCGCCCAATTCCCGTTGGCCCAATTCCCATTTGACCTAATGTCTTCTCGCCCAATCTCGTTTCGCCCAATTTTGATTTGGACCAATCTCATTTTGCCCAAGTCACATTTTTCCACTTTTTTCCCCCCAACCTAACCTAACCTAACCTAACCTAAATTAAATAAAAGTCACTTTTTTGGCCTACTAAGACTTTAAATTTTAAAAGGTTTAAGCTTTAATCGTTTTAGGCGAAAAGGGAAGAGAAATTTTTGGGTTGGGCGAAATGGGAATAGATAATTCTAGACTAGCTGATAAAACGATTTGGCAAATTGGGATTGGGCGAATTGAGAAAAGGAATTTTTAGTTTGGGCAAAATGGGAAGAGATAATTTAGGGCCAAATGATAAAGCAATTGGGCAAAGTAAAATTGGGCGAAATGGAAATAGATAATTTTGGTCCAAAAATGTCTTGGGCGAAATGGGAATAGATAATTTTGGGCGAAAGGGGTACATACCCCTCCTCTATCCTCCTAGGGCCTAGGAACGTTTTTGAAATTGGGGGTGAGATGGGGTGGGGAAAAGGAGGTTGAAAATTTCAAAACCACCACTAAATAACTATGCTCCTTTCCAGAGCTCCCTTCCGTTTCGATGGCTTGCGATTTTGCGGTAGAGATACGCTCACGATCTAACCTTCCAAATACTCTAAACACCCTGATTTAAATAAGTCTAATCCACTAGAAAAAATATACAAATAAAGGAAGAAGACTATTTCTAACATATATTAAAAAAAGGCCTAAAAGAGATCCACGTTAACCGTTCTTTTACCAACGCCTCTTATATTTTAAAAAATAGAAATAAAATATAGGCGTTGCTTTTTCTGGCGGTATAAAGCGCTCGAGTCTCTCGTGATTGGCCGTAGACTCGTTATCGGCGCGATATAAACACACTATGGATTCCGGTTAAAGCCTACTTTTCGAGTTGGAAATAGTTTTTTAGCTGATAGGCCTCTTTAAAGGAATCGATAGAAAAACACTTGCTATTAGGTTGCATTCTCCCTTTAATAAGTAGAGAATGATTTTCTATTATTAACTTATAAATAATACTTACTACCTGCCGAATTCATTTGTTACACAATTATGAAAAGACATTCATTAGTTAGTGCTTTCAAAATTAGAATATATTAATATAGTTAATAAATAATGATACATACCAGCTGCAGAATCCATTAGTTAACACAATTACGAGAAAGATGTTTAATTTTTAAACTATATTATTATTAACCATTAAATGAAATATACTTACATCCTGCAGAATCAATTGGTTTCACAATAATGAAATATATTTATTAGTTCACATTTAATATTAGATAATTAATAACCAATATATAAATTATACCCACCATCTACAGAATCCATTGGTTACACAATTATGAAAAGGTAATCATTGGTTTATATTTAAAATTAAATTAAAGTTAACCAATAAATGAATTTTACTTACGACCTGCAGAATCCATTTTTATACAATATTAGAAAGGTAATCATTGGTTTACATTTAAAATTGGATTATTTATTAACCAATAAATGAAATATACTTACCTCCTGTAGAATCCATTTTTATACAATATTAAAAAAGGTATTGATTAGTGCATATTTAAAATTTCAATATTATTAGTTGCTAAATAATTATACCCACCACCTGCAGAATCCATTAGTTTCACAATTATGAAAGGTAATCATTGGTTTACATTTAAAATTGCATTATTTATTAACCTGTAACTGAATTACACTTACCACCTGTAGAATCCATTTTTATACAATATTAAAAAAGGTATTGATTAGTGCATATTTAAAATTTCAATATTATTAGTTGCTAAATAATTATACCCACCACCTGCAGAATCCATTAGTTTCACAATTATGAAAGGTAATCATTGATTTACATTTAAAATTGGGTTATTTATTAACCAATAACTGAATTACACTTACCACCTGCAGAATGTATTTTTATACAATATTAAAAAGTGCATTTTTAAAATTTCTATATTATTAGTTAAATAATTATACTTACCAGCTGCAGCATTCGTTGGTTACACAATTATGAAAAGGTAATCATTAGTTCGCATTTAAAATTAGGTTATTATTAATCAATAAATTAATTATACTTACCACCTGCAGAATATTAAAAAAGTATTGATTAGTGCATATTTAAAATTTCATTATTATTACACAATTATGAAAAGTTAATCATTAGTTCACATTTAAAATTAGATAATTATTAACCAATAAATTAATTATACTTACCAGCTGCAGAATCCATTTTTATACAAAATTAAAAAGGTATTGATTAGTGCGTATAAAATATTATTAATTAAAGGGATAAGCCTAACGAAGTTTTAAAAAATGAATGAGAGCCGAAATAATTTTTAAAATTGCGCAAAAATTCGGATTATTACAAAATCTGGGCAAAAAATAATTTCGGTGAGAAATTTTCAGCTAATAGTCTTTTAATAAATAATTCAACCCACCATCTGCAGAATCCATGGTTACACAATTATGAAAAGTTAATCATTGGTTTTCATTTAAAATTTGATTATTATTAACCAGTAAATGAATTATACTTACGTCCTGCAAAATCCATTTTCATTCAATATTAAAAAAATGATTGATTAGCGCATATTTTTCATGTTAATATTATTAGTTAATAATTTTACCCACCAACTGCGCGGAATCGATTGGTTATCCAATTATGAAAAGGCAATCATTAGTGTAAATTTAAAATTAGATTATTATTAACCAATAAATGAATTATACTTACAGGCTGCAAAATCTAATTTTTATACAATAGTTATTGATTAGTGCATTAGAAAATTTTAATCTAGGATAATTGTAATTCACTAAATATGCTTACTGCTATCTGCAAAATTAGTAGGCAATTCTAATAAGAAACGGTTTAGATTACGAGAATATGTTAATAATCCTCTGCGGAAACCGTAATTTACATAAGATACTTACTTCCAGCTGCAGAATTAGTAGATGGTTTAGAAATAGGTTGTTAAATCTCAAGAGAATATTAATATCTGAGTTAAGTTTTCCTTACCATCTGCGGAATTAATTGATAATCAAGTTAGAAACATATGGAATTGAATTTACAACAATTGGGTCTATTGTTTTCGAGGGAGTATTCAGGATTGGCTAGACTTTGACCAAATTAAATAATCCTAGATACTCCCTCTCATTATAATGTTAATTAAACTTACGCATCGCTGCGTGTTGTTAAGGCAATATGGCAAAGGATTAAAGAAAGATAAATGTAATTATACTCCTAATATTCATCCATATCAAGAATCCATTCAGGTTCCATAAGAATATGGGAGCATAGCTTCAGCCTCTGGTACCATCCTCCCAAACTTTGTAACAAAAGTTCGTCCGCAATTTTCGCAACATTTGTACGCTTAGATCTTTTTTCGGTCGGTTCCATTTTTATTACCCAAAATATTATGTCAAGGTCGTTAGTGGCGCGGGTTAATAATAGATGTCAGGAGCTATTTACTTGAAAAATCGATTCGAAGCGGACGAACCTTTGCTACAAAGTTTGGGAGGATGGTTATTGAATTGCGGCCCTCCCATATTCTTATGGAACCTGAATGGATTCTTGTCCATATCAAGAAAGGATAGAAGTTACACTGAAAATTCCGATGTACCTTTTAGTACCCCACTGTAGGATAATTTTTCAGATAGTATTGTTAACTATTATTTCTAAGTCGTCAACCGCATGGTCTTTCCGAAAATAAATACAAAAGCTGTTCCATTTTTAGCTCGTAGTTTAAATTTAAGCCTTGGCCACTACAAGCCGTTAAAATTTGAGACTTCGACCTATCGGGACTCTGGGAAGGAACGTTATTTCCACGTCACTAAATCCGCGATTCTTAAGTATTCCCCGTGAAACTTCTTTCTCCATATTATAATATTATAAAGGTAATATTCCGCTTACCTTGACGAGAATCCGTTTTTGCTGGTAAAACTATTCAGAAACGGAAAAAATAAGTTCCCAAAAAATATGATTTTACTTGACCGTTTGGTCTTTTTAATTACCCAGGGAATAAGCAGGGTTTGCCAGCATAAAGGCCAAGAGAATGAACACGACCACTTTGTTGGATAGCATCTTTCAGATTTTAACACCTGATTCAGAAAAAAAAAACACGCTATTATGAAGTCACCTCATTTCTAGATTACCAACGCCAATTAAATCCAGCAATAATCCAATCCCAGGAAAACTCCAGAATTAAATGTAATAAAATTCCCACTCCCTCCCGACTCCCTTTCATTTCAGAGACAATATTCCCAAAGCCACCCAAAGCCAATTTTAAATTTATAATTTAATTGAATAAATGAATAGGAAATAAATAATTTAGGAAGTAAAAAATTTAATTGAATAAATGAATAGGAAATAAATTAGTAATTTAAATTCGAACGCGATATAATTTTTTGGTTGTTATACGTGGAGTTTAAAAGCCATTGTTTTCCTAATATAAAATAATTGTTGATGAAGTGAAATATAAATTTTAGACATTATCTATACGAAGGTACTGCGGGCCTATTCCATAGCAGTCTTATAAAATTCATTCATATTTAAATTCATTTTAACTGAAATTTTGGGATAACGGATAATTCGTAATCAAAATGGATAACTATATTTTTCGAAAATAAGAAAAATAATTTAAAAACTCACGGTTTTGATATTCAAACTTCTATACGATGCGAAACGAAAGCTACAGATGTTTTAACTCCACTTGAGAAGCCGCTTTTTATGTAGTACATTTGCAATTATAATTAATTGTCAAAAGCTAGGAGAATTGAAAAGCATTGACTTATACTCTGCGCATGAAAGCAATTATAATCGCGTTACTTCGCTTATTCGTACAACGATAACAAAACTTAATTGCTTTTTGTGAATATGACAACGAATAAAAAGATGATTTATAATCTTAGTTTCGTTGTTTTATTTTATATTCTTCGAATCAGAAGCCGATGAAAGTCGATCTCTATATGGGTTAGTTTCAAAAAGCGCGATTCGTACGCCTCCTAACGGTAGATATTTTCGGAGCGGGAGTTCGTCGAGCGAATATCTCTAGCAGCCTTGGAGTTCGTCAAAAAAAAAACGTCGTGTTTGGAGAGAGAGAATTTCCAATTTTCCGTAGACAGGGGGGATGAAGTAGGACCCCTCCGATCTCCTAAAATTGTGAATTTTACCCATACAGAGAGGAGCGCTATATCGAACATTAGAGTAGTAGACTTCAAAGGAGGGTTTCATCTACTTCTGCTACCACTACCACTCGGTTTGTCCATTTTACTTTGTCCCGTTTACTTTTTCCCATTCGCTTTGGTCCCATTCACTATGGTCCCGTTCGCTTTGTTTGTCCCCCTTTCGCTTTGTTTGTCCCCCTTTCGCTTTGTTTGTCCCCCCTTTGCTTTGTTTGTCCCCCCTTTGCTTTGTTTGTCTCCCCTTCGCTTTGTTTGTCCCCCTTTCGCTTTGTTTGTCCCCCTTCGCTTTGTTTGTCCCCCTTCGCTTTGTTTGTCCCCCTTCGCTTTGTTTGTCCCCCTTCGCTTTGTTTGTCCCCCTTCGCTTTGTTTGTCCCCCTTTCGCTTTGTTTGTCCCCCTTTCGCTTTGTTTGTCCCCCTTCGCTTTGTTTGTCCCCCTTCGCTTTGTTTGTCCCCCTTTCGCTTTGTTTGTCCCCCTTTCGCTTTGTTTGTCCCCCTTCGCTTTGTTTGTCCCCCTTTCGCTTTGTTTGTCCCCCTTTCGCTTTGTTTGTCCCCCTTCGCTTTGTTTGCCCCCCTTCGCTTTGTTTGTCCCCCTTCGCTTTGTTTGTCCCCCTTCGCTTTGTTTGTCCCCCTTTCGCTTTGTTTGTCCCCCTTTCGCTTTGTTTGTCCCCCTTCGCTTTGTTTGTCCCCCTTCGCTTTGTTTGTCCCCCTTCGCTTTGTTTGTCCCCCTTTCGCTTTGTTTGTCCCCCTTTCGCTTTGTTTGTCCCCCTTCGCTTTGTTTGTCCCCCTTTCGCTTTGTTTGTCCCCCTTTCGCTTTGTTTGTCCCCCTTTCGCTTTGTTTGTCCCCCTTTCGCTTTGTTTGTCCCCCTTCGCTTTGTTTGTCCCCCTTTCGCTTTGTTTGTCCCCCTTCGCTTTGTTTGTCCCCCTTTCGCTTTGTTTGTCCCCCTTTCGCTTTGTTTGTCCCCCTTTCGCTTTGTTTGTCCCCCTTCGCTTTGTTTGTCCCCCTTCGCTTTGTTTGTCCCCCTTCGCTTTGTTTGTCCCCCTTTCGCTTTGTTTGTCCCCCTTTCGCTTTGTTTGTCCCCCTTCGCTTTGTTTGTCCCCCTTTCGCTTTGTTTGTCCCCCTTCGCTTTGTTTGTCCCCCTTCGCTTTGTTTGTCCCCCTTTCGCTTTGTTTGTCCCCCTTTCGCTTTGTTTGTCCCCCTTCGCTTTGTTTGTCCCCCTTTCGCTTTGTTTGTCCCCCTTTCGCTTTGTTTGTCCCCCTTCGCTTTGTTTGTCCCCCTTCGCTTTGTTTGTCCCCCTTCGCTTTGTTTGTCCCCCTTCGCTTTGTTTGTCCCCCTTCGCTTTGTTTGTCCCCCTTTCGCTTTGTTTGTCCCCCTTTCGCTTTGTTTGTCCCCCTTCGCTTTGTTTGTCCCCCTTCGCTTTGTTTGTCCCCCTTTCGCTTTGTTTGTCCCCCTTTCGCTTTGTTTGTCCCCCTTTCGCTTTGTTTGTCCCCCTTCGCTTTGTTTGTCCCCCTTTCGCTTTGTTTGTCCCCCTTTCGCTTTGTTTGTCCCCCTTTCGCTTTGTTTGTCCCCCTTTCGCTTTGTTTGTCCCCCTTTCGCTTTGTTTGTCCCCCTTCGCTTTGTTTGTCCCCCTTCGCTTTGTTTGTCCCCCTTTCGCTTTGTTTGTCCCCCTTCGCTTTGTTTGTCCCCCTTTCGCTTTGTTTGTCCCCCTTTCGCTTAGTTTGTCCCCCTTTCGCTTTGTTTGTCCCCCTTTCGCTTTGTTTGTCCCCCTTCGCTTTGTTTGTCCCCCTTTCGCTTTGTTTGTCCCCCTTTCGCTTTGTTTGTCCCCCTTCGCTTTGTTTGTCCCCCTTCGCTTTGTTTGTCCCCCTTTCGCTTTGTTTGTCCCCCTTTCGCTTTGTTTGTCCCCCTTCGCTTTGTTTGTCCCCCTTTCGCTTTGTTTGTCCCCCTTTCGCTTTGTTTGTCCCCCTTTCGCTTTGTTTGTCCCCCTTTCGCTTTGTTTGTCCCCCTTTCGCTTTGTTTGTCCCCCTTCGCTTTGTTTGTCCCCCTTCGCTTTGTTTGTCCCCCTTTCGCTTTGTTTGTCCCCCTTCGCTTTGTTTGTCCCCCTTTCGCTTTGTTTGTCCCCCTTTCGCTTAGTTTGTCCCCCTTTCGCTTTGTTTGTCCCCCTTTCGCTTTGTTTGTCCCCCCTTCGCTTTGTTTGTCCCCCCTTCGATTTGTTTGTCCCCTTTTCGCTTTGTTTGTCCCCCTTCGCTTTGTTTGTCCCCCTTTCGCTTTGTTTGTCCCCCTTTCGCTTTGTTTGTCCCCCCTTCGCTTTGTTTGTCCCCCCTTTGCTTTGTTTGTCCCCCTTCGCTTTGTTTGTCCCCCCTTCGCTTTGTTTGTCCCCCTTCGCTTTGTTTGTCCCCCTTCGCTTTGTTTGTCCCCCCTTCGCTTTGTTTGTCCCCCCTTCGCTTTGTTTGTCCCCCCTTCGCTTTGTTTGTCCCCCCTTCGCTTTGTTTGTCCCCCCTTCGCTTTGTTTGTCCCCCTTTCGCTCTGTACATTTAAATTACAAATAAACTTAATCTACATTTTCAAACACAAATTTAATCTAAAATTGCAAACACAAATTTAATCTAAAATGGCAAACACAAATTTAATGTCCTCCTTGGCCAAAATGCATTAGGACCCCATAAGTAATTAGTTTTAATCGATATAAATAATGATTATAATAATGTCGACACCGGATTCTAGCGTGATCATGTGATACAAGCTTCAGTAGGTGGAGGGTCGCGGGAGGACATCATCACGAAACAAGTGTAATTAAAGTGAGGCTGTTACATATTTTTAACGAGCTTCAAATGGAATTTGAGTATCATTTTACCGGAAGATCTTTAAAAACATCAAAAGTGGCTGCATTAATGTCACGTTTTATAGTCCTTTCATAATCCTTTCATAATCCTTTCATAATCCTTTCATAATCCTTTCATAATCCTTTCATAATCCTTTCATAATCCTTTCATAATCCTTTCATAATCCTTTCATAATCCTTTTATAATCCCTTTATAATCCTTTTATAATCCTTTTATAATCCTTTTATAATCCTTTTATAATCCTTTTATAATCCTTTTATAATCCTTTTATAATCCTTTTATAATCCCTTTATAATCCCTTTATAATCCTTTTGTAATCCCTTTATAATCCTTTTATAATCCCTTTATAATCCTTTTATAATTCTTTTATAATCCTTTAACTAAATGTTTAAAGGGGTAGTAAAGGGTTATTAGTACGATGATAAAACACGAGATGGCACTGATTTTCATAATAGGGATCTCAGTTTTTCTGGGGGTAAGGATTATTTGGGAATGATTTATTTCCCAGCCTATACCAAACTCTCTCTTACCCCTTTCCCTGACTATATTGTGGCGACATCTTAAAGTTTACGCGTCAAACATGGTTATAATATACAAATTAATATTAAACTAGCAATAAATTTAAAAATTATCTGGAAAATAGGCTTAATTAGATTCATGAAGATCCTGAATTTCTTCGTATTGATTGGTCAGCGACTAATCGATCATAAAGATGTCGCTTAGTTCAATAGTCGCTGACCCTTCAATGCGAAGATATTCAGGATCCATGAATCCAGCTAAGCCTCTTTTCAGGATTAGTTTTAAATTTATTTCTAGTTTAATATTTGTTTTTCTGCTGGATTAGGCTTATTTAAACGATAAAGAATCTATATAGAAGCGCTTAATGTTAGATTACATTCTCCATTTCGGATGTTTAGATATGCATTGAGGGGTGGAGCTTTTCGTTGGGCTATGAATTGGAATACCATAAAGGATATAAGATTAATATTTCTTCTATAATATTTTTTTTATAAATTCCTAATATCATAAATTAAAACTAATAAGCCTTGGTGACACCTTCACTTTAAGCTAAATACATTTTAAAAAGTTCTTAAAGTAGATTGGATTCTATATATATTAAAGCGTTAGTAAACTAAAATCAATTTTCATTTATTTATTCATTAGATATAAATGAGAAAAGTTCATTATCGAAGTAGAGAACGTATAGCTTTGATAATTACCTATTTTGATACATATATTTTACATCGTTTAAAAGTATGTTCTTCGCTATAGATATTTTTCAGAGTTCTGACAGTTTTCTTTAAGAAACGGTCGCAAACGAGACTACCATAGAAAAGTTGCTTTAGAATCTAAATTTCTTGGAACTCAGCCAATTGCAAGTAGTAACCTTCTCGAGAGAGATATTTTTCAGAGTTCTGACAGTTTTCTTTAAGAAACGGTTACAAACGAGACTACCAAAGAATAGTTTTAGTCGCTTTAGAATCGGAAATTTCTTGGAACTCAGCCAATTGCAAGTAGTAACCTTCTCGAGAGAGATATTTTTCAACGTTCTGACTGACAGTTTTCTTTAAGAAACGGCTACAAACGAGACTACCAAAGAATAGTTTTAGTCGCTTTAGAATCTGAAATTTCTTGGAACTCAGCCAATTGCAAGTAGTAACCTTCTCGAGAGAGATATTTTTCAGAGTTCTGACAGTTTTCTTTAAGAAACGGTTACAAACGAGACTACCAAGGAATAGTTTTATTCGCTTTAGAATCTGAAATTTCTTGGAACTCAGCCAATTGCAAGTAGTAACCTTTTCGAGAGAGATATTTTTCAGAGTTCTGACAGTTTTCTTTAAGAAACGGTTACAAACGAGACTACCAAAGAATATTTTTAGTCGCTTTAGAATCTGAAATTTCTTGGAACTCAGCCAATTGCAAGTAGTAACCTTTTCGAGAGATATTTTTCAGAGTTCTGACAGTTTTCTTTAAGAAACGGTTACAAACGAGACTACCAAAGAATAGTTTTAGTCGCTTTAGAATCTGAAATTTCTTGGAACTCAGCCAATTGCAAGTAGTAACCTTCTCGAGAGAGATATTTTTCAACGTTCTGACAGTTTTCTTTAAGAAACGGTCGCAAACGAGACTACCATAGAAAAGTTGCTTTAGAATCTAAATTTCTTGGAACTCAGCCAATTGCAAGTAGTAACCTTTTCGAGAGAGATATTTTTCGACGTTCTGACAGTTTTCGATTAGAAACGGTCATAATTATGTAAAAAGTGCACCTTTTTAGAAGTGCGAAGCAAGCTTAATGTTTGTTTAACCATTTTTACATACAAAACAGATATTAATTAATTTTGCATTACTACACACGATGCCTCTACAAGATGAAATTTACAATTTTAAAATCGTCGTAAGTTTTAATCATAGGAATCTTTTATAATGTCCATTCCATTTAATGGTTTATTCCAGGGAAGCAATGAAACGCCAGAGAAATTTATGCAATATTTGCTATCTAATACATTTGATCCTAGATCACGTATAAATCCGTTAAAGTATATTTTGCAAAACCTATCAAACGTCAAGTAAGGTTACTATTTAATTATTAAAGGTTTAAGGCTGTAGTAAAGGGTTATTTAGTACGATGAAAAACACGAGATGGCACTGATTTTCATAATAGGGGTCTCAGTTTTTCTGGGGGTAAGGATTGTTTGGGAATGATTTATTTCCCAGTCTACTGAACTCTCTCTTACCTCTTTCCCCAGTATCCCGCATCTCTACGTCATATATTGGAAACCAAAATTACTTTTATATTTTTGACAGTCTCACTGTTATATCATTGGATACCGTCAATAAAAAAATTGGTCGTATTTTTCGCCAGCGAAACCATTACACTCCTGCTCATAATTATCCAATGTATTGCGTCAACTTCGGAGTAAGTTTAACATAACAGCCTGTTTATACTGAGTTGAGGTTTTTAAAAAATTCGCATAACTTCTGTTAATTGAATAAGACCATCATGTGTGTCAATCAGATATTATCCGTTCCCGGAAAAATATCTATTTCTTATTCCATTTAACGTATTTGAATGTAAGCTAAATTTTTATTCGTACTCATTGTTATAGGAAATAAGTACTTTACACGATTTATTCATTCGCCGATAAGAAACATTTAAGTTTCGAGTTTCTTTGCCGATTTTAACCCAAATCGAGATCTCGAAGCTAGAATGTAGTAATTTAGTCGCTGTTCCTTTCAATTTAGATTAAAATTTAATTATTATATTTCATTCTACACGGATCTCGAGAAACGTTGTATTTTTATCTTCGCATTATCCGTTTGAATAAACGCGTAATTTGTTTATTAATCAAGCTTAAAATTTTATCTCCGGGTCTAATTCGTATCCATTTGATACGCGTCTGTTTATATAATTTGTGGTTTTATATTAACAAATAAGTTATCCGAGATTAAAATATATGAAATCCAAAGTTATATGATCCGATTCCGAGCTCTAAATTACCCCATTGTTCGTATTCGGCTAGTCAATAGTGTGATATTGGTTATCCCTTTTTTTGCAGTATTGCGATACAATCGTTGGGACATATAGTCTCAGATATTCCAAAAGTTATCACTTTTCACATCCAATTGGAATTGAAGTGTATAAAATAATGACTACTGTAAATCCCACTGGTGGGCTCAATGAAGTTGGAAAGCAATTTTCTATGAGTGGCGTCGAGGGATCAGTTTGGGTCACGATGATTGGCACTCTCCTAACCTTATCTCTCATTTGTGCGCTTTTCCTTCGCTCGACCCGCCGAAATCTATTCCTCAGTTGTTTAAAATACATTTGGTTTTACACCTCTGACATACTACAGAACTGTTGAGTGCCTTATGAATATGACTCTAATCAGAATATCTATGTTTGGAGGAAATAACATTAGGTATACTGAAGAGAAAGATTTGGTGTATGAGAAGAAAATCAGAGAGCGGAAAACGTTTGTGCACAAAAAAACGACAGGTGGTTCTCACGGTCTCACCAGCCGCTCGTTCCTAAGTTCGAGAGAATTTAGCAAAAGAAAAACCTGAGGCGCTTGTATAGGTTATGTTTATATTGAAAGAGGCATGCAAATTCCTCTTGTATGGTACGCGTGGGAACGCTAGAGCTCGGGATTTTTCTCACATTCAAGATTGTCTGGGAATAAATCACGTGCATGCTATATGTTATTTCCTCCAAAATCCACGAGAATGACAATCAAAAATCTTTTTGGGCTCGCCAGGGTTTAGGCTGAGTTAAGGCCCCAAAATCTAATCTTATTTAAATAAATAGCCTAGGGCCAATAGGGGACCCAAAGCTAGGTTGAGCCTACGTGGAAAGATTAAACTAAGATTGTCGAAAATGGCATCTAATTAGAAAGTATAAAAACCAATTAAAATTAAGTTATTTTGAAGTTTTTATACTATGTACATAATTTGAAAAATATGGTGAAAACTTAGTCTCCAGTTATCATTGCTCTATGCCTGCAATGAAAGTTTTCCAACGAATAACGAGTTATTAAAAGCCCTATCTCCTCTAGAGATTTCAGACATAGAAAATTATCTTCACTTACCTACACAGCCTACCTTTTTCTTTACAATTTATTGCCAACATCGTCTGCTAAGCAAGAAAAGAAGGCGCGACTTTAAAGGGGTTCTTCAAATCTCAGATAGTCCCTTTAAACAGTAATATTTTCTCGGGTGGGGGGATTTTAATGGGAGCCAGAACATGGTAATTACCACCACAGAAATTAACAAGTGCCCGACCCCCTTGGAAGTATCATAATTAATTTATTCCATGATCTTAGCCTGGAATATTTTCTCGAGTACATCACTTTCGTCTAAATTAATGTTGAGCGGCTGGATACTCGGAACTTCTGTCTTGATCAAGGCATACTCTGGAGTCTTGAAGAGCGAGATGATGGTGTCCGATTTAGTTCGAATAAACACGCTGGAAGACATGAAGAAATATCCTGGCGTAAGACCTACACTTTGGGAAACGAGTCATTTCAAAGACTACGTTGATGGCTCTCGCAACTCCTCAACAACTATGAACAAATTGTCCAAGGAAGCAATCTACATAAGAAATTTCACCTCTAGTTTATTTGACATTTTTCCAAATGGAACGACGAAACACGCCATATTAGAAGGCCAAGAGTTCTTAACATCGGAAATTATTCGACATACTGAGTTATTTAATTATCTAAGAAGCAAGGATCGAAACTTATATTTTGGAAAACATATTTATTTAACAGTCTTTTATTGCTATTTGTTCAACTGGAGGATACCGAAAAGAATTTTGAAAGAAGTTGATTATCTGTACGCATTGATTTAAATGATTTTATTGTCACACGCACTATTAGGAGACAGAAAAGGGCCAATGGGGAAAGAAAGCATGACGTGATGAAACCCCCTTATTTGAGGAGCTCTTATAAGGCGAATACTAACTCCCTCGTTATGGGTGAAGTATAGAAACATCTGGCGTATCAATGTCTCCCTTGCTGACTCCCTATAGAGAAAAGAGGCGTTTTCGTAAAACCATAGAAAGTATAGTTTTAACAAGAGGTATCCAGACAGTCTGGATAAACGTGGAGTGATGGTCAATCGAGTACTCGGTAACCGCGTAAAAAATGTAAATGATTCTTACCCGCGCAAAAAAACATAAATCAAAAAATAAATAAATGGAGAAAGGAGTCTTCGCGCCAGATGGCGCCAGGGACTCCAGCCAGAGAGAGAGAGAAAACTCTCATCATGGGTGTAACACGAAATTTGCCCTTTTTTAGGAGGAACACGAGGGGTAGTAAACGCGCTGAAAGCTACGTTCCTTCACCCAACTACATCTGTAGTTCGAGCTATCTTTCTATAACGTGTAGTGATGACGTCATCACTCCACGTAAAAATAAATTCTTCTGTTTTTCCAGACGGTGGGGTAAAACGACCAGGTTTTACCCCAAGATTACAAGAGTGCAATGTACTCCACCATAAAATCTTTCAAGGGAGGAAATCGAGGGGAGGCAACAGACTATCAATGCCATGGGGCGCTAAAATAAAAATTATGTTATACCCCAGTCGAAAACGTTCCTACGCGCCTGAACGTATTGGTGTGCAGCTTTTCTCATATTTTGGGTGGAAAAGAGTATAAATGCTACAAAGCTATCTACTCCTGAGTCAAGACGATGCTTAAAGCGCTTTGTTAGCACATTTATCGCGTATTCCGCAAAACGTAACAAAATACTGCAATGCACGGAATTTAAAAAGGTTGTAATTCCCCTACTAACGATTGCGAATTTTTTAGGACACGCAGATTCGTAGAAACTGACCAAATACAGCCGTATATCTCTGAAAGCGAGTTTAATATTAGGCTTGTATTAGCGAAGGACGCAAACACAGAGGTGAAAGATGTCAAGGCCGTGTCTTTATTCGAATTGTCTATTGTTTTCTATATTTGGTTGTACGGAATAACCATCGCTTTAATCACCATATCCTTCGAGATTGTCGTCAATCAAATAAGATGACATTTTACCAAGGAATCATCTTCACATGATTATTAATCAGTTATAGTTATGTAATATCACAATTATTAGTGTCGAAGTTCTGTGTGTTGTATTTTTAAAGTGAAACTTTGAGCTAAATATGGAACAGGTTTTGAATTTATTTTCGGAATCACCGTGTCAATTTTTAGACACGTTTTGGTTAATTTTGAATAAAAGTAAATATAAATTCGGCCCAATCGTATTTTTTCAGCATTCAACAGCTCTTGTAATATCCTTAATATAAAAGAATATGACAGTGTTTGATGCTTAAGATCTTGGTCCTATTGTCTTAATGCTAGGACATTACAAGCTTAATTTTGAGATTAATTGTTTGTGTCTAAAAAATGCAATTTTTAAATTCGTATAATATTTAAACGGATATTTTACTTATCCAAAGTTTCAAACTTTATCTATTAACAAGTTACTCAATCTTAAGGCGGGGGTCAATGGGTAACTCACCAACAAGGGTCGTTTGCCGTATCTATTATCAAACAAACCACAAATGACAATGGCGCGATTAAAGGCTATCAATTCAGAAAGTGAGTCTGAAAAAGGTTATAGCTTTTTAGTTTTACCACAAGTAAATCATCCCCAAGTCTACAAGACGACATACTACGGGTTACAATGATGAAGGTCCGATTTCCTCAGTCAATGATTCCACCCTAAGTATTCCAAATTTCTACAGAAGAGCGGTATGGCCCAGTATTGCTGGTAGAGTAAATCAAACTTGAACTCGCGACGCCCCGGCGAGAGCCTCTTTCGTTTCGGGAGAGAGAGGGGAAAGCCGAGTTTCTTAGTTACATTTCCTACCCCCCTTAACGATTCTACAGACGACGCGCGTAGTCGCGAACGAACTTCAACGAAGGCAAAATAATTAGCACCGCCTACTTAGTTCCTATCTTAACCGCTAGAGAGGGCAATTTCGACTTCTGTTTCTCGGCCGTTTTACAATTTTGAGATTTTTCCTCTCTCCCCGCGCAAAAGTTGTGACGACACAACTCTCAGACCTTCAGTTCATTCGTTATATGCCCGGTTGTAGACTTGAAGCATGATTTACCTGTGGTTTTACTAGTCTCGTTGAAAATTCAGAATTTTTACGTTCGCGAGACATAGATGGCGTTGGATATGGGTAGAGAAATTTGTATTTCTCATGTTTAGCGATAGGGGGCGCAGCGGCATCATCAAGGGGGGTGACTTTGGGAATTAATTGTAGCTTAATTAACCATAAAATGTATTGGGAACTTCTTAGAAAGATTTCTTCGCGCATACTCAAGACATTTAACAAGTTTCTCATGACGGTGGGGTCCTTTAACCCGTCGGTTTACAAATCTTGGTAAAAACAAGTAAATTTCCCAATTATCAAAGTGTGAAATTAAGCCACTTTTTTCATACAATAATATAATTCACATATTTTCTCCACGTTTTTAAACCCATTTAAAAAATCACTTTACGTTAACAAGTGACATCATTTATTCAAAACAAATCGAACGGTGAAAATCAATTAAAGATAAAGCTTTTTCTTATATTACCTATTTTCTACTTAATTTTCCTGGCGTCGAAACAAAGGCATTTTGGATCTTCTATATCATTGCTGCAATCGCCACTCAAAACACGATTAAAGCTTCGGCATTTCATGATTTCTCTTCGCACACTCTCCAATCATCACAGATGGCCCCATAGTGGTCTAATTGTATTAAAGCAAACATTAATTTCCATGCTAAATAGTGTAGCTGTTTAAGTTAGTAACATCAAGAATCCATTCAGGTTGCATAAGAATATGGGAGCATAGCTTTAGCCTCTGTTACCATCCTTCCAAACTTTGTAACAAAAGTTCGTCTGCAATTTTCGCAAAATTTGTACGCTTAGATCTTTTTTCGGTCGGCTCCATTTTTATTACACAAAATATTATGTCAAGGTCGTTAGTGGCGTGGGTTAATAATAGATGTCAAGAGCGATTTACTCGAAAAATCGATTCGAAGCAGACGAACTTTTGCTACAAAGTTTGGGAGGATGGTTGTTGAATCGCAGCCCTCCCATATTCTTATGGAACCTGAATGAATTCTTGGTAACATAATAAATCTTTGCAGTAAAGATGACAGAGCTAAATTTCGCTAAGCTATTAAGACAACGAAGGAATGGGGAGATAAATAATGATTTTTTAGACGCCTATAGAAATGTTCCAACACTCGTACAACCGTGTCCTAGGCAAAGCTCGTATTCAAGGGGAAATAAATAGGGTAATGGCAGCGAGTATTAATTGTCTATGGGGAAAATAACACTCTGTGCCGCTTTTTGAGAGTTTCGCGTTCCCGAACCCGTAGTTACAACGTACACGTCGCTATCGGACTAAGAAATAGTCACCTTTAAAGCTACACTATATAAAAAACGATTATTCACTTAAAAGATCATCGTTTTTTCGCCAAGAATCGACTTACATATTTCCGAATTTTACTCATTTCATGACGTCATAATATTGGCACAGGCCAAAATTTAAGTCATTTTTCCAAAAAATTAGATTAATTTGCATAATTTTAGATACCAAATACGCACGCGTCACACACGTGACATCCAGTCTCGAGGTGGGGTAGAAATTGGGGAGATTCTGTAAAAGCCATGCATTATCCCCGACTCAGAGATGGCGTTATAATCAACCTAAGGTTTTCCGATAACATAGAGGGTATAGGAAGAGGCATATCTCTATTATACAAAAAAGAGGTTGCTTCGCACCCTTAAAAAAACTCTTTATCTAACTCGAATCAAACCCGTGAAGGGACAGAAATTATTTGTTAGAGAAAGAGCAATTTCATATCTTTAAAATTATAGTTAGTAGATTTAGTCTACTACTTCAAAGATTTTATTACTATTACATATTTTCCAAAAAACGGATAAAGACGACCTAGGACTAATGATAAATATATATACATTAAAAGAACTCCATCTTTAGCTAATTTTATTAGTGATACTGATAGAATTTAAAATAAACATCAATGGGAGAGGATGGTTAACTAGGTCGTCTTTATCCGTTTTTTGGAAAATATATAATAGTAATAAAATCTTTGAAGTAGTAGACTAAATCTACTAACTATAATTTTAAAGATATGAAATTGCTCTTTCTCTAACAAATAATTTCTGTCCCTTCACGGGTTTGATTCGAGTTAGATAAAGAGTTTTTTTAAGGGTGCGAAGCAACCTCTTTTTTGTATAATTTCTGTCCTTTTTTCTCCAAAAATATACACCTTTTCCACATTTCCCTATTTTGCTTTATAGGTTTATTGAACTTTAATTCTTACTAATGCTGAATAAAAATTAAAGCGTTTAATTGAGGCTTCAATCTATTCGTAATTGAGACCCTGGTACAAATCTCGAAAGGCAGAGATTAACTAACCTAACCTTACCTAAGTTGTAAAACAGGGATGGGCTAGTTCAATTGATTAACTAACCTAAACTAATCTTACCTAAAATACTACAAGAGGAACGGGTTAGCCCGAGTTATAGGGATTACCTAGTTGGAGGGATGGGCTATTTCCAGGGTTTAATTAACCTAATTTAACCTTAAAGATTACTTGATGGAATGGGTAACCCGAGGGATTAACTAGTTGGAACGATGGGCTAATTCGAGGAATTAACTAACCTAACCTAGCCTTACCTAAAATATTACAAATAGCCCGAGCTAAGGATTAACTAGTTGGAAGGATTGGCTAATTAGAGGGATTAACTAACCTAACCTTACCTTAAAGATTACCAGATGGACGGGGGAGGTCGAGGGATTAACTAACCTAGCCTTACCTAAAATATTACAAGAGGGACGGGCTAGACCGAGCTAGAGATTAAATTTATAATATTGAATCGCATCGGCAAAAAATGAGCATGGAAAGCGAAACAATTCTTTAAAGCAGCATGAGAACATAATTCTGGAGACCAGAAGTATGTGGCCGTTTATTTAACTCGCCGACATCAATTTCCGTTTCGTATATCCTATTTAAAATTCTAAATCTTTATTTTTTATTATAATTGAGTTAGACGTGATTTAGATACAGACTTCAATAATTGGTCAACTACTTAATAGCAACGTTATTACGTAGTTGTAATGACGAAGCTATTGGATCTAAAGCACATCCTAGTCGCAAAACTCAAGTATTTTAAAAAATAAAGTAGAGATTGAAAACGTTAAACTATAAATTTCATGTGTAATCGAGCACTTGGCAGGATATGAAGTCCAACTCGAGTGATATTTAATCCCTAGAACTCTCATTGTGAAATGTTTTTACATAATTTCATGTGTAATCGAGCACTTGGCAGGATATGAAGTCCAACTCGAGTGATATTTAATCCCTAGAACTCTCATTGTGAAATGTTTTTACAGTGACTTACTATATTATATTGGCCACATTTCTAGGTAAGGCGATTTACATTCAATCGCCTCGGTTTATTCGAGTACTCTACCCAAAAGATCGTGAGAAATGAGTCTCTTATCACCGAAATATAGGTGAGAAACGATTGCCTAAACAATCGAAGACGTCACCATTGCACAAACGAGAGGGCTCGCCACAATTTTAAACGCTAACGTAAACCACGCATTGGTACAGTGCATCTATGAGTACTGAATATGCAAATCTCGTTTATATAGGCCGAGAAGAGATATATTATTAAAGTTAAAAAATCAAATGATAAGAAAATCATTCCAACTTTTTAATTACGGTGAATTAGGGTGAATATAATGGGATACTCATGATATGACATAATAGTCAAAATTAGACGGCTGAAGAGGGCTACCCTAGTAAAAGAACCCAATATATGCAATTTTCCGTTAACGATAAAAAATGCCATTAAAAAAAACTTATCAACTGTTTAATAAAATCAATTTTTGTTTATCAATTTAAAGCCAATTAATAAAGCTCGGCTAGTTATATGTTTTACCCTTTTCGTCACCCATACAGGCATCTGTCTCTCTATTAACTCGAATTCGATGGATATTCATTATCATTCTACTGTTTAAGAAATAAAATTTTGTTTACCATTTTGAAGCAATTAATAAAGCTCGGCTAAGCTTATGATTTCACCCTTTTGTAACCCATTCAGGCACCTTACTTTCTATTAACTCGAATTCGATGGATATTCCTTATCATTCTACTGTTTAAGAAATAAAATTTTTGTTTATTCATTTTGAGGCAATTAGTAAAGCTCGGCTAAGCTTAAGATTTCACCCTTTTGTAACCCATTCAGGTACCTTACTTTCTATTACTTCGTATACTTAATCAACATTTCATTATTGAAATCTGTGTTTAACTAGAGATACTCTTGTACCTGATCGAAGTCTTATCAAATTTTTTCAAAAGTACCTTTGTCTGTATTAATTCGAATTCAGTGGACGGTGGGAAGAGGGAAACGACGACGACGACGACGACGACGCTTTCAGTTATCAAGCGCCGCGGGTCCATTGGAAAAGACATTACGGTTTCTGATGAAATTCGAGTTCAGATAAAGGGATAAACACGAACGTGTTTATCCTAATAAACACGAACGTGTTTATCCTAATTGAGTAGCAATGTGTGATCTCTTCATCGGGCTCTCCCATTACCATCAGAGTCCTGTGTCCTTAGTTAAGACAAAACCCAGTTTTCGAGCAACTAAAACGGGAGTTAAAGTGTGTATCACGGACACTAGATTTCCTAATTTTCTAGTCTGAGTCTCTAGGATGGGTTCTTGAGCAAATCTTCCAACTCACGAATAAAGGATCGATATGTCGATTTCTAGTGTTCTATTGAATGTTTAATTACTTTTAACAGAAGCCGATGAAACCCTCCTTTAAAGTCTATTACTCTCGGGTCTTTTCTACCCCTCTCTGTATGGGTTATTCTCAAAAGGGGCGATTCGTACGCCTCCTAACGGTAGATGTTTTCGGAGCGGGAGCTCGTCGAGCGAATATCTCTAGCAGCCTTGGAGTTCGTCCAAAAAACGTCGTCGTTTGTGGAGAGAGAGAATTTCCAATTTTCCGTAGACAGGGGGGATGAAGTAGGACCCCTTCTAACTCGTAAAATTGTGAATTTTACCCATACAGAGAGGAGCGCTATATGGAACATTGGAGTAGTAGACTTTAAAGGAGGGTTTCATCGGCTTCTGCTTTTAATTACCCTGTACGAATGACGCGCATAACATTTCGCCTGGAAATCGTTTAAGATCGTTCCTACAGCGTAAATGGGCCAATTCCCCTTCACGCTTTTTAGAGAGAACATTATTTCTACGTTCGCAGGTCTTTTCATATTGCAATTCCTCTCTTGAGCAGAACCCAATGTCGGCGTGAAAACAAACGCATCGTTCGTGTTTTTTATAGTTTTTAGTGCAATCTCCAGCCAGCTTGGGATGCAGTCTGCGACATTTTTTGTGGCAATTTTTCCATTGATTCCCTACGTCATTAGTGCAAACATTATACGAACCTAATAGTTACGTGTAAGGGGTTTGGGGTTTGAAGAATTAACAGTTATCAGATTACGTTAAATTAGTTTTTTTCTTTCATCCTTAAAGCGGTAGTAAATGGGTTATTTGCCGTACCTATTATCAAGCGAACCACAAATGCTATCAGTTCGCTTGAATTTCAATTGAAATCCCGTTTAGTTCATGAAGTAATTTTGATAATTAATACGCGAGAGATTAGCGAATCTTGTTTAAAAACAATTTTATCCTTTCCGTACCTATTATCTCACGTTCTCATATCGCTAGATTCTTCAACTTTACTTTCAACGAACCATAAAAGTCAGACGTATGCCTACTTCGTGGTATAATTTGACAATTTTAAGTTGAATTTTTCTTTAGTTACGATAAGAAATGTATATTATAACGGTGTTTTACGCGTAAACTCAAAGATGTCGCCACAATCCTTAACTCATTACCGTATGGCCTACAGCATGCCCACCCGCTTCCGTGAGAGGCGGGGTATTGGGGAATGAGGTAAGAGAGAGTTCAGTAGACTGGGAAATAAATCATTAACCCTAACAAGAAAAACTGAGACCATTATGATAAAAATCAGTGCCATCTCGTGTTTATTCATCGTACTAAATAACCGTTTACTACCGTCTTAAACGCAATATTGAATTTATATATATACTTGCCGCTTAACACCCCGCCGCAAGTACGGTCTTGGAATCTTTGCAAATTGTTATAGCACTCGAAACCCCATAATTTTTTATCTCTTTTATGTTTCCAGGCTTCGTCAAACGTATCCTTTTTAAGATCATAGCAAGATTTGCGAGATTCACCGCACACACCTATATGATAAATGTTTTGGAATGGTGATTCCGAAAAAAATTTAAACGATGTTCCATTTTAGCTCCAAGTTTCACTTTAACTGTTCTTACCTATTCCCGCAGTTTTACTTGGAGAATAATCTCTCCCTTTTTCTGCGTATTGATCACTAATAGTTATTGAACAAATCAAGATCAATAAAGATACTGTTAACGCTGTTTGGCACAGAGAACAAAAGGCAGTCATGGTACTTTTTGAAGTATAAACTTTCTCAGCGCTGTTGAAAGATTTAAAATATGTTTTACAAAAAGTGTACCACTAATTTCAAGAATCCATTCAGGTTCCATAAGACTATGGGAGGGCCGCGATTCAATAACCATCCTCCCAAACTTTGTAGCAAAAGTTCGTCCGCTTCGAATCGATTTTTCAAGTAAATCGCTCCTGACATCTATTATTAACTCGCGCCACCAACGATCTTGACATAATATTTTGGGTAATAAAGATGGAGCCGACCGAAAAAAGATCTAAGCGTACAAATGTTGCGAAAATTGCAGACGAACTTTTGTTACAAAGTTTGGGAGGATGGTACCAGAGGCTAAAGCTATGCGCGACGTAAGTCTCGTGGAGATCTCGCGTGAACGACGGGCCTTTGCTCATTGGTCGCTAGGCCTTACACGGACGCGATTCAGGATCTCCATGAATCCCGCTAAGCCTATTTTCAGGGTAAGTTTTAAATTTATTTCTAGTTTAATATTTGCATTGTAAACTTTTTATCGGTGGATTAGGCCTATTTAAACGATAAGGAATCGATAACTAATCACTTGTTATTAGGTTGCGTTCTCCCTTTAAGGGATCAAACATCTTTTACGACGGCCTGTTTCAAGCGAAAATAAATTTTAAAAATATGTTTTTATTAGTACCTAAATGAACGATAGTTTAGGTTCAAGAGAAGTTTGCAAGATGAGAAATCTGAGGCGATTAGCAATGTTTGAACTCAACCAGTCAAGCAAATTTCGCTTGAATTATAATAAATTATAATTTTATCCCGGTTTACCAATTGCGGTTGTTATTTTAAGTTGGGTTGAGTTATTTTCAACTTTTTCTGCCCTCTGTCTATCCTTAGGGCACCTATTAAGTAATCTATTCTTACTTACTCTAGAAATAACTACCTTTCGTATGAAAATTATCATTAAATATGTTCCAGAAATAAACAACGTCATATTTCGGAAAAAGAAATACTAATATATATTTTTGACATTTTCATTATGAATGCCTCAACCATGTATTAATAATAACTTACTTATTATTTATCCATGAATCAACCTAGAGGTATAAAATTTTGAGTATTGCATTTTAATAGTATGATAAAACTAAAAATATAATCAATAGGTATTTGAAAAAGATGTGACAGCATCACTTTAAGTGAATTGCATTTTGATTTTAATGTTTATGACAACCAATAACGCACCAAAACGCGCTTCGAACTTAAAAATTAATATATAAATTGATGTTTTTATTCTTACCAAAGACGCGTCAACTAAATCTGAACTCAAATTTCAGTGATCGCGCTAGCGGGAGAAACGAAAACATCAGTAGCCTTTTTCTACTAGAGGTAGGGTGTCTAATACTCGGAAGGTGATTTTTTAATACAGCGAGTTAAAGAAACACGTTACAGTAATTGACGGATTTAAATATTCCGTAACCTCTATCAGAACAATTAAACAACTGAAAAAATTTACATCCACCGTTAAAAGTACATTGTCCATTATTAGAACTTAAATTAGTATGTTGGAAGAAAGACGCCCCGTACGTCAAAACCTCATTGTACATTTTCTTCTTAAAATGCCACAAAGAACTCGGTCCTGCCCCCATTTTCGAAACACCCTGAATATCAGAGTCCCCGTTTAGAGTTCAATGAAAAACTGCTAATTTGGAAGAAGAATCGAAATGTTCCACGTTAATTTGAGCATCGAGGAATCACCCCCAGTGGATTTCTCGATGGTTTTACCATGTAACTTGTGAGCTATATGCTCGTCCCTGATACAAAAGGATTCCTCGCGGAAGAGTAAATAAATCATTCATTCATTAAAACTATTTTTTAGTTAATATATAAATCACAGACGACGTAATAATAAGGTTGGGTACGAAAAGTTACGATGCGTTTCTTACAGTGCAAGCAAGAATTCATTCAGGTTCACATAAGAATATGGGAGGGCCGGGATTCCATAACCATCCTCCCAAACTTTGTAGCAAAAGTTCGTCCGCTTCGAATCGATTTTTCAAATAAATCGCTCCTGACATCTATTATTAACCCGCGCCACTAACGACCTTGACATAATAATTTGGGTAATAAAAATGGAGCCGACCGAAAAAAGATCTAAGCGTACAAATGTTGCGAAAATTGCGGACGAACTTTTGTTACAAAGTTTGGGATGATGGTACCAGAGGCTAAAGCTATGCTCCCATATTCTTATGGAACATGAATGGATTCTTGGTGCAAGTTAATAATTGGTTGTTATTATTTTAAATGGCTTCGAATAATACTCTTCCGTTGATTTTACTAGATTTGTTAAATATTAGAATATATTATCGTAAGCTTCGAACTCACATTTCCATCGATTGTTTTATGGTTAGAAATAATAAATTCCAATTAATGTTTTTCTTATTTCTGATTTAATAATATAATAAAATGCATAGTATAATTATACAATCTTAGCTTTCTCTTAATTTGGGATACAATCGAACGTAGAGGGATGGTGACTTAAATTAACCGACAGCGTCTACCTTAATAATTGACCTTAAAGTTTTAGTCGAAAGGAGAAAATTGGAGGAAAACTACTTTAGCAAGATATATCAATTTTAACATAATCTAGCCTTGAATTTCTTAAAAGGTGCGAAATATAGGTGTGGAATCATCGTGGCGTCAGCTGTAAATGTATCTTGTACCCATGTGCATGTTTGATGATTCCACTCGGCTGAAGCCCGTTTACTATTTCCCTGCAAAATTAGATTTTTAGTCGTAACTCCATTTAAAGGTTTTCCGTTTTCTCGTAAGAAAACAATCATTAATATCAAGAGCGTATGAAGACCCTCCTTTGTAGTATGTTTGAACCCGCGCCCGTGAGCAACCGTTTGCGCGGAAAAAAATCATGGTGAGACAGAAGGAAATTTTCATCTCTTTGGGCAAGCATCGGGTGAAAAAGGAAACCGACACTATCGAGAGTATTAGCCCCCTTTCTCGCGGTAGAAGAGGAAGACGGAAGATTTCCTTACCCGTGATATTTTTCTCTCCTACAGCCCCACTCGCCGCCTCGATTGCTCACGAGCATTACTGTGCGAAACTCTTAAAGAAGCGGATGAACCCTCCTTTGAAGTCTTTTATTCCCTGGTCTTATTTACCCATGTCTGATGGAGTAAGTTTAAAAAATCTTGATTCGTACGCCTCCTAACGGTAGATATTTTCGGAGCGGGAGTTGAGGTTCTTAGGTCACGCGAAAAGTATCCCTATAGGAAAAATGTTTGTGGGTGGAGTTCCTTTATTTCATTCGATTCCGTGAAAAGTGACTACAATGTCTTTTTTCCGGGCTAAAAACGACAGGTGGTTCTCACGGTCTCACCAGCAGCGTTTTGCTAAGTTCTAGAGAAGTTTGCGAAAAAGGAAAAACTGGGGCGGTTATGAAATAGGTCCCCTCCGAGCTAATAAATGAGGAAATTTTACCCCATCAGGGATGAGCACTATTTGGAACAGACTTAAAAGGAGGGTTTCTGATTTAATTTATAATTCATTGATGATTCACAAATTAAATGAAATTTGACATTCCTGTCTTCAGAAACAAATGTCTTCTAAAATATTAGCTAAATACGTTAGAAAACAAGGCGTCGTGAGCTTTAGCAGACGATTTTACACTTTGGATTATACTCCTTCTAAGTTTGAAATTTTTTACTGTCGGAATAAACTGTTTAAGGACGAGGTTTCAAACTCACTCTGGATCCCTGTCAAGCCTAATTTCCAAGCTAGAATAGATTTTATTTTACCATATAGGCATAGGCCTCTTTAAACGATAACGAATCGATAGGAAACACTTGTATCAGGTTGCATTCTCCATTTAATTAACAAAAAATGCATTTCTAGTATTAACCAAAAAAAAATATATATATATATACTTACCATCTGCAGAATCCATTGGTTACACAATTATGAAAAGGCATTCATTAGTTCACGTTTAAAATTATTTTATTACTAATCCATAAATAAATTATACTTACAACCTGCAGAACCCATTCCTTACACAATTATGAAAAGGTATTCATTAGTTTACGTTTAAAATTATATTATTAATCCATAAATAAATTATACTTACCAGCTGCAGAATCCATTGGTTATACAATTATGAAAAAGTATTCATTAGTTCACGTTTAAAATTATATTATTATTAATCCATAAATAAATTATACTTACGACCTGCAGAATTCATTGGTTACACAAGGTATTAATTACTTAACTTTTACAGTTCGGTTATTTAACAAATAAATAAATTATACTTACGATCTGCAGAATCCATTGGTTACGCAATTATGAAAAGATATTCATTAGGTCACTTTTAAAATTATATTAGTATAAATCCATAACTGAATTATACATACAAACTGCAGAATCTATTGGTTACACAATAATGCAAGATATTTATTAGTTCACCTTTAACATTAAATAATTAACAACCAATAAATAAATTATACCCACCGACTACAAAATTCATTGGTTGCACAATTGTGACAATTGTGAAAAGGTAATCATTGGTTTACATTTAAAATTAGATTATTATTATTAACCAATAAATGAGTAATTCTTACCAGTTGCAGAATCCATTGGTTATACAATAATGCAAGATAATTATAAGTCCCCCTTTAACATTATATAATAAATAACCAATAAATGAATAATACCCACCGCCTACTGAATTCATTGGTTACACAATTGTGACAATTGTGAAAAGGTAATCATTGATTTACATTTAAAATTAGATTATAATTAACCAATAAATGAGTAATTCTTACCACCTGCAGAATCCATTGGTTACGCAACAATGCAAAGATATTTTTTAGTTCACCTATAATATTTGATAATTAATAACCAATAAATAAATTATACCCACCAGCTGCAGAATTCATTAGTTACACAATTTTGAAAAGGTAATCATTGGTTTACACTTAAAATTAGATTATTATTAACCAATAAATGAGTAATTCTTACGTACTGCAGAATCCATTGGTAACACAATTTTTAATAATTATTGATTAGTGAATTTAGAAATTTGAATATTATTAGCTAATATATAATTATACCCACCAGCTGCGGAATCCATTTGTTACGCAATTATGAAAAGATATTTATTCGTCCACTTTTAAAATTTGAATACTACCTAAACTAGTTAGTTCATCTAAGTGACCTTTTGATTACGTGACTACTGCTGTTCTGTGATTGGCTATTGAATTAGTTTGTGCAATGACTGCAAACTGAATAACGATGGTTATGGACTAATTCAAAAAGCAAACGACAGAAAACTACTAAAACCAAAATTATTTTTTTAAATTTTGAATTTTTGGGTTAAGTTGGGAATTAAGATGGAAATTTGGAAATTTGCCATAGGTTTTTCTCTCATTTCTGCTGGTCGGAGACTTTTAAGTACTTTTTTTTCTAACTCCGCGGGTCCTCATCAGTCCAAAACAGTCATTATTTAGTGGGGAATACGTTTGCGGTCATGGTGGCAATTTATTTTTCAAAAATATCTATACCACTATATTGGACACCATTTTTCACCTGAATTGCTGTTTTATCGATTTTTATTTTTACCCTAAAGGTTTCCTGGTTTATTTAAAGACTTTTTCGCGAGAGAAACCATATATTATTAGATTGATTAAATAATGAATTGTCTATAAATCGAATTAGCTAAAAAAAAATAGATATTATGGTTCTCCTTAACTGCCTTGGCCACTATCAGCTGCTAAAATTTGAGACTACGACTCTGGGAATAAAATTAAAAAAGTGCGCAAAAAACATGATTTGATTTGACCGGTTTGTCATTTTAATTACCCTGGGAATAAGCAGCGTTTGCCAGAAGAAGGGCCATGGCTGTGAACACGACGAATCGTAATGAAAAACGTTGGACCATTTGGCTGGATAGCATCTTTTCGATTTTAATACCTGATTTAAAAAACACGCGATCATTATATTTATAGATTAATTAATCTTCTGTCTCTTTAATTGATTCGTATATTTTATAATCAGAAGCGGATGAGCTGAAATACACTACTGAAATGATTGTTCAACGAGATAATCTAATTATCAAACGCGGATGATCCCTTCCTCGGTATAAGGTGTTAGAGAATTTCTTTAACTGCTAAAGGACATTATGAACTATATCCCTTAAATATATTATGTAATGATTATGCGCAGTTAGTACGTATTTAAAAACTATACTATTTGAGACGAGGCTTTAACGACAAGCTACTATGTGTAATGAATTATAATAAAAAACTTCTAAGACACTTTCATGAGCATCTAGAAAACGCAACGAAGTGAAAATGATAAAGCAAAAAACTTACTCGTAAGACGATAGAAACTGGGATGACGAATTTTATTCTAAGAGTATACTTCGATCTCTAAGTCTTTCCTTGGATCTGAACTAAATTGTAGCACTATCCCGTCTTTTTAAACCATTTCAATTAATAGGAAATAAGTTTCTAATTTAAATGAATAGGAGATAAATAAGTAATTTAAATAAATAAATGAATAGGAAATAAATTCGTAATTTTATTAAATGAATAGGGAATAAATTCGTAATTTTAATGAATAGGACATAAATTTATGATTTCAATGAATCGGAAATAAATTAGTATTTTAAAATCGAACTCGATCTAAATTTTTGGTTGCCGGATATAAAATTAATGGTGTATTCTATTTCTTTCAATTAGTTGTAATTTAAATAAAATCGGCGATTCGAAAGAATAACGCGTTATGGATAAAGTCGAGTAAATCATTAAAATAATATTCCTATTTCTCTATAGGGCATTAAACGAAGTTCTTTATGAGAAATACACAATAATAAATTAAATCAAGAAAGGATAGATATTATTGTTAAATCGTACTATCAGAAATAGATGAACCGAAATTATCAACGAGAGCTTAGATTGGGAAATGCATTTTATTTGGAGTGAATGGGGAGGGTAAGCACTGGGGGAATGGGCTTCCTCGGCCTCAATGAAATACCGAGGAGGATCTTGGGAAACTGATCGCCCCACGTAGCGACGGCTGCAAACCAAGCCAGGTGGCGCATTCAACGTTTCTCGGCTAGGCGAAATTCCGCGGGGGAGGGGGCTACAACTGTCGTCTAAGAGAGGGGAAACGGAGAACTTGCCTGTGGCGTTAGAGGAATAGCTCGTTGATAGTTTCGGTTCATCTATTTCTGGTACTATGGACTTCTAACAAGAACTATAATGAAATGACTTAGTGTATCGAAAACGATATTATTCTAACTACATCCAGAAGCCGATGAAACCCTCCTTTGAAGTCTACTACTCTAATGTTCGATATCGCGCTCCTCTCTGTATGGGTAAAATTCACGATTTTACGAGATCGGAGGGGTCCTACTTCATACCCCCTGTCTACGCAAAATTGGAAATTCTCTCTCTCCACTGAAATTTTGGGATAACGGATAATTCGTAATCAAAATGGATAACTGTAATACTGTATTTTTCGAAAATAAGAAAAATAATTTAAAAACTCACGGTTTTGATATTCAAACTTCTATACGATGCGAAACGAAAGCTACAGATGTTTTTACTCGACTTGAGAACCCGTTTTTTATGTAGTACATTTGCAATTATAATTAATTGTCAAAGTTAAGAAATTAAGAAGCATTGACGTATACTCTGCGTATGAAAGCAATTATAATCGCGTTACTTCGCTTATTCATAAGTACATCGATAACAAAACTTAATTGCTTTTTGTGAATATGACAACGAATAAAAAGATGATTTATAATCTTAGTTTCGTTGTTTTATTTTTAATATTCTTCGAATCAGAAGCCGATGAAACCCTCCTTTGAAGTCTATTACTCCCGGGTCTTGTCTACCCCTCTCTGTATGGGTTAGTTTCAAAAAGCGCGATTCGTACGCCTCTTAACGGTAGATATTTTCGGAGCGGGAGTTCGTCGAGCGAATATCTCTAGCAGCCTTGGAGTTCGTCAAAAAAACGTAGTCGTTTTTGGAGAGAGAGAATTTCCAATTTTCCGTAGGCAGGGGGCAAGGGAGGCGTACGAATCGCGCTTTTTGAAACTAACCCATACAGAGAGGGGTAGACAAGACCCGGGAGTAATAGACTTCAAAGGAGGGTTTCATCGGCTTCTGATTATTGTCGTCAGCCACATTTTTACCAACCTTTTAAGGGATCAAATAACTTTTACGACGGCCTGTTTCAAGCTAAAAAGAAAAGGAGATATCTCCCTAAAAATGTAATTTAAAAATATTTTTTATTAGTACCTAAATGAACGATAGCTGGCCTTTTGTTAAGTTCAAGAGAAGTTTGCAGGATGAGAAAATCTGAGGCGGTTTGAAAGATAAGGTTCAAATTGCGCAGTTCCCACAAGCGCATTTCCTTTTGCGCAGTTTTCCATTTCCGCAGGTCTCCATTTTAATTTTGTAACAAATAGCTTTCCCTTCTAGATGGAGGAGGGGGCAACGTAATAAGTAAGGTTAGGCAGTAAAAAGTACGGTGAATTTCTTACAATGCAAGTTAATAATTAGTTGCTGTTATTTTTGAACTGCTTCGAATAATACGCTTCCGTTGATTTCTCAATTTCCCAGATTTGTTAAATACTAGAATATTTCATCGTATATTTTTCCCCTTGGTTCCAAAGTAAGCTTTAAACTCTCATTTCCCTCGATTGTTTTATGGTAAGAAATAATAAATTCCAATTAATTTTTTCCTTATTTCTGATTTTATATTATAATACAATGCATAGTATAATTATACAATATTAGCTTTCTCTTAATTTGGGATACAAACAAATGTAGAGGAAAGGTGACTTTTGTCAACCGACAGCGTCTACATTAATAATTGACCGAAAGGTTAAGCTAGGAGGAAAACTCCTTTAACAAGTTATCTCAAAATATAATAATTTAGCCTTCAAATTCTTAAAAGGTGCGAAATAAAGGCGTGGAATCATCGTGGCGTCTGCAGTAAATGTGTCTTCTCCCAATGTGCATGTTTGATGATTCCACGGGGCTGAAGGCTTTTACCGTTTCCCTGAAAAAGAGAGTGAAATTTTTAGTCGTAACTCCACTTAAATGTTTTGAGTAATTTCTCTAATGCGCCCCCCCCCCCCCCGTGTCCGTTTCTCACCCGCCAAGACAGTGTACAGATTCTAAAAAAGTATTAACATTTATCTAAATTAAGTTGCCCTGACAAGATTACTAATGAAAGAATGCACCGTAAAACAAAATTTTGTTTCAAGACCACGGCGAAAATGGATCAGTGAAAATTTAGCCTGTAAAGGCAGAAAGCAACCTAACAAGCGATTTTTTTTATCGATTCCTTATCGTTTAAATAAGTATAATCCACCAGTAAAACAATTAAACAGATATTAAACTAGAAATGAATTTCAAACTTACTATCAAAATAGGCTTAGCTGGATTCATGGAGATCCTACATTCCCCATATAATGTCATTGGTCCTTCTTTTGGGAATTCAGGATATCTCCATGAATCCAGCTAAGCCTGTGTTGATGGATTCTGTTTAAGCCTACTTTATAGTTTTCTACCTCTACATACAAGAGGGATCGATAAAAAACACTTGTTATGGGGTTCCATTCTCCCTTTAATTTGTAGAGAATGCGTTTCTAGTATTAACCAGTAAATATTTTATAGTAACAGAATCGATCATTGTTACACAATTAACAAAATTAATTGTTACTTCTCAATTAAAATTATAATAGAATTATACTTATACACCTGCTCTAATTCAAATTTAAAAAGGTATTGATTAGTGCATAGTTAATAAATAGTTATTCCCACCATCTGCAGAATCCATTGGTTACTTTTAAAACTAGATTATTATTAACTACTAAATGAATTATACTCACGGAATACATTTTTATCCAATACTAAAAATATATTGATTAGAATATATTAAAAATTTTAATATTATTAGTTCATAAATCAATTATACTTACATGCTGTAGCATACATTTTTATTCAATATTAAAAATGTATTGATTAGAATGTTTGAAAATTTTAATATTATTAGTTAATAAATGAATTATACTTAGTCCTGCAAGATCAATTTTTAAACAATATTAATAAGGTTTTGATTAGAATTTATTAAAAATTTCAATATTTTTAGTTAATAAATAGTTATACCCACCAGCTGCAGAATCCATTGGTTACACAATTATGAGA
Organism: Odiellus spinosus; assembly: GCA_963920705.1. Lineage (NCBI taxonomy): Eukaryota > Metazoa > Arthropoda > Arachnida > Opiliones > Phalangiidae > Odiellus > Odiellus spinosus. The sequence continues at coordinate 13,973,212 of OY987232.1, read as the reverse complement.
AAAGTATTCATTAGTTTACTTTTAAAACTAGATTATTATTAACTATAAAAGGAATTATACTCACGCTCTACGGAATACATTTTTATCAATATTAAAAATATATTGATTAGAATGTATTAAAAATTTCAATATTTTTAGTTAATAAATAGTGATACTCACCATCTGCAGAATACATTTTTATTTAATATTAATAAGGTATTGATTAGAATGTATTAAAAATTTCATTATTTTTAGTTAATAAATAGTTATACTCACCATCTGCAGAATACATTTTTATTTAATATTAATAAGGTATTGACTAGAATGTATTAAAAATTTCAATATTTTTAGTTAATAAATAGTGATACTCACCATCTGCAGAATACATTTTTATTTAATATTAATAAGGTATTGATTAGAATGTATTAAAAATTTCAATATTTTTAGTTAATAAATAGTTATACTCACCATCTGCAGAATCCATTGGTTACAGAATTATGAGAAAGTTATTCATTAGTTTACTTTTAAACAAGTTTTTTATTAACCACTAAATGAATTATACGCACCAGCTGCAGAATACATTTTTATTTAATATTAATAAGGTATTGATTAGAATGTATTAAAAATTTCATTATTTTTAGTTAATAAATAGTTATACTCACCATCTGCAGAATACATTTTTATTTAATATTAATAAGGTATTGACTAGAATGTATTAAAAATTTCAATATTTTTAGTTAATAAATAGTTATACTCACCATCTGCAGAATACATTTTTATTTAATATTAATAAGGTATTGATTAGAATGTATTAAAAATTTCAATATTTTTAGTTAATAAATAGTTATACTCACCATCTGCAGAATCCATTGGTTACAGAATTATGAGAAAGTTATTCATTAGTTTACTTTTAAACAAGTTTTTTATTAACCACTAAATGAATTATACGCACCAGCTGCAGAATCCATTTTTATTTAATATTAATAAGGTATTGATTAGAATATATTAAAAATTTCAATATTTTTAGTAAACAAATAGTTATACGAACGCTCTGCAGAATCCATTGGTTACACAATTATGAGAAACATATTCATTAGTTTACTTTTAAAACTAGATTATTATTAACTACTAAATGAATTATACTCACGGTCTACGGAATACATTTTTATTCAATATTAAAAATATATTGATTAGAATATATTAAAAATTTTAATATTATTAGTTAATAAATCAATTATACTTACCATCTGCAAAATTAATTTTTATTCAATATTAAAAAGGTATTGATTAGAATATATTAAAAAAAAATAATATTATCAATTAATAGTTATACCCACCATCTGCAGAATCGTGCAGAATCCATTGGTTACACAATAATGAGAAAAGTATTCATTAGTTTACTTTTAAAACTAGATTATTATTAACTACTAAATGAATTATACTCACTGTCTACGGAATACATTTTTATTCAATATTAAAAATATATTGATTAGAATATATTAAAAATTTTAATATTATTAGTTAGTAAATGAATTATACTTACGTGCTGTAGCATACATTTTTATTCAATATTAAAAATGTATTGATTAGAATGTATTAAAAATTTTAATATTATTAATTTATAAATCAATTATACTTACGTCCTGCAGAATTAATTTTTATAAAATATTAATAAGATATTGATTAGAATGTATTAAAAATTAAATATTATTAGTTAATAAATAGTTATACGCACCATCTGCAGAATCCATTAGTTACACAATTATTAGAAAAGTATTCATTAGTTTACTTATAAAACTAGATTATTATTAACTACTAAATGAATTATACTCACGGTCTACGGAATACATTTTTATTCAATATTAAAAATATATTGATTAGAATATATTAAAAATTTTAATATTATTAGTTCATAAATGAATTATACTTACGTGCTGTAGAATACATTTTTATTCAATATTAAAAATGTATTGATTAGAATGTTTGAAAATTTTAATATTATTAGTATATAAATCAATTATACTTACGTCCTGCAGAATTAATTTTTATACGATATTAATAAGATATTGATTGGAATGTATTAAAAATTAAATATTATTAGTTAATAAATAGTTATACCCACCAGCTGCAGAATCCATTGGTTACACAATTATGAGAAAGGTATTCATTAGTTTACTTTTAAAACTAGATTATTATTAACTACTAAATGAATTATACGCACCGGCTACGAAATACATTTTTATTCAATATTAAAAATATATTGATTAGAATATATTAAAAATTTTAATATTATTAGTTCATAAATGAATTATACTTACGTGCTGTAGAATACATTTTTAGTCAATATTAAAAATGTATTGATTAGAATGTATTAAAAATTAAATATTATTAGTTAATAAATAGTTATACCCACCTTCTGCAGAATCCATTGGTTACACAATTATGAGACAGGTATTCATTAGTTTACTTTTAAAACTAGATTATTATTAACTACTAAATGAATTATACTCACTGTCTACGGAATACATTTTTATTCAATATTAAAAATATATTGATCAGAATATATTAAAAATTTTAATATTATTAGTTCAGAAGTCAATTATACTTACATGCTGTAGCATACATTTTTATTCAATATTAAAAATGTATTGATTAGAATGAATTGAAAATAAATAATATTATTAGTTTATAAATCAATTATACTTACGTCCTGCAGAATTAATTTTTATAAAATATTAATAAGATATTGATTAGAATGTATTAAAAATTAAATATTATTAGTTAATAAATAGTTATACCCACCATCTGCAGAATCCATTGGTTACACAATTATGAGAAAGGTATTCATTAGTTTACTTTTAAAACTAGATTATTATTAACTACTAAATGAATTATACTTACGTCCTGCAGCATACATTTTTATTCAATATTAAAAAGGTATTGATTAGAATATATTAAAAAAAAAATATTATCAATTAATAGTTATACCCACCATCTGCATAATCCATTGGTTACACAATTATGAGAAAAGTATTCATTAGTTTACTTTTAAAACTAGATTATTATTAACTACTAAATGAATTATACTTACGTTCTGTAGCATACATTTTTATTCAATATTAGAAATGTATTGATTAGGCATAGAATGTATTGAAAATATTAATATTATTAGTTTATAAATCAATTATACTTACCATCTGCAAAATTAATTTTTATACAATTTTAAAAAGATATTGATTAGTGCATTTTTAAAATTTAAATATTATGAGTTAATAAATAATTAGACTCACGCTCTGCACAATCCATTTGTTACACAATTGGGAAAGGGTAATCGTTGGTTTAAAATTTGATTATTACTTAACCAATAATTGAATTTTATTTACTTGCTGCAGAATCCATTTTTATATACAATTTTAAAAAGGTACTGATTAGTCCATTTTAATTTTTTTTAATATTATTAGTTAAAAAGTGATTAGACCCACTCTCTGCATAATCCTCTAGTTTTGCAATGATGAAAAGGTAATCATTGGCACACATTTAAAATTGGATTATTATTAACCAATAAATGTATTGCATTTTTAAAATTTCAATATTATTAGATAATAAATAATTAACTCACCTGCAGAGTCCATTGGTTACGCAATTATGAAAAGATATTGATTCCTTAAAATTTGAATGCTACCGAAACTAATTGTAAACCACTTAATGTACTTACGTTTAGCTGTAAAATTAGTAGACGATACAATTAAAAAACGGTTTAGAATAGTTTGTTAGATTTCAAAAGAATGTTAATTTTCATCCATATCAAGAAAGGATACACTGGGAATACTTATGTATGTACCTAAATACCCAATTGTAGGATGATTTTACAGATTGGGGCGGGTGCTTTTGTATCTGTCACGTTTAAACCTTCAACCATTAACTATTTTTTCCAGATTGCTTGCTAGAATCAAAGACGATCGAGACATTCGATAAAATTTTCGCAGCGTTGATATTATAAAAGAAGTTGTGGGTGCGACATCTTGTTCGAATGTTGCTACTACGTTAAAGTGTAAATGAAAACTGATGTATCACTTTCTTGATACGTTTTTCTGAATCTACGTTATCGAAAACCTAAGAAAATTATCAACTCATATTTTTAAACATCTCCTATATACGATAGAAAATGTTTTAAAGGTCGGACTTCATTGTCTGCTAAAAAAAAGCATGGAGTACCTGTGTTTCAATTTCCGAGAAAAACATCCGACCAATAGGCGATCTCGCAAAATCACGCGTGCTCGTGTATAGTATATATTACCAGAGGTATATAATAACCCCCTTCGGGGGGAAGTATGAAAGCCCCTATACTACCAATGATAAAAATCACGAACAACAAGAGCCCGCTGCTGACTATCTAGGCCACTAGCTCGCGCTGGACTTCTCAATGTCGCTACTCTAGTAAATGGTCTTTGTATAAACAAGACGGCTCGATTTGTGTTTAGAACTTCCTGTCTCAGGAGTCAGGCTGTCTGTTAAAATGGAGTCGAAGGTTGACTTCAGCTCGCGAGTTCCGGAAGTGTGCGTAGGGAAAATTTAGTGAGGTTCAAAATGGTGTAACTATTTTTTGGGAGTAAAGCGGTGTGTCGATCCGCCGCGATTTACGCCGGGCACTCGTTGTTCGTCGATTTTGCCTACCTTTCATACTTCCCCCCGAAGGGGGTTATTATATACCTCTGATATTACCATAGCCTCCTAGAAAAGCGAGCGCCGCCGAAGCGGGTGATTTAGGACGCGCCCACGTGAGTTTGAATTTCATTTATTTTAGGCTCAATTTAGGCTTAGCATTTTTATGAAAGATAATTTTTTACGACGCTTAAGCGGGCGTTGCGAGTTAAATAAATATATTTAGGTGAATTAATGTATTTTTAATTAAGGAAAACATCGTTTGGAACAGTTTTTGGTCTCTGTCAAAGGTATTTAGCCTCATTATATAAATGATATCTATGGTTTCTCTGGGGTCACAAGGTCTGAACGGCGCCTATTGGTCGGATGGTTTACTCGGAAATTGAAACACAAAGACTCCATGCTTTTTTGTAGCAGACAACTAAGTCCGATCTTTAAAACCTTTTCTATCATATTTAGGAGATGCTTAAACATAAGAGTTGATGTTTTTCTTAGGTTTTCGATAACGTAGATTCAGAGGAACGAAAAATCAAGAAAGTGATACATCAGTTTTCATTTACCCTTTAAGGCTATACAAGGCAGTTATTTACATTTTCATAAAACGCTAGGAGCTAGACGGCTCAGAAGTCACTCGGGAGAGACCCGACCTTGAGAAAAAATAAGCTTAAAAATAAGCCCTATTAGCTTTACAAGCTATGACGTAAAGCTATGACGTAGTTGATGACGTCGACGGCAACATTCCTTAAAGGGAGAATGCAACCTAATTACAAGTGATTTTTTATCGATTCCTTATCGTTTAAATAGGCCTAATCCACCGATAAAAAGTTTACAATACAAATATTAAACTAGAAATAAATTTAAAACTTACCCTGAAAATAGGCTTAGCGACCAATGAGCAAAGGCCCGTCGTTCACGCGAGATCTCCACGAGACTTACAATCGCTAACGATTGGTAGCTAGACCTTACACGCGAGGAAATCAGGACCTCCATGAATTCCCCTAAGCCTACTTTCAGGGTAAGTTTTAAATTTATTTCTAGTTTAATATTTGTTTGTAGTTTTTTTAAATAGTGGATAATTAGGCCTATTTAAACAATAAGGAATCGATAAAAAATCACTTGTTGTTAGGTTGCATCCTCCCTTTAATTATTTTAGCTATAATAATATCTTTTTCGTTTCAGTAAGTCAATTTAGTTATAATAAAATATATAGAAATTTTCTGGTCTAAGTGACCTTTTGATAACGTTTGTTCTTGAGTGACTATAGAATGAGTTACCGTAGTGACCGCAAACGAACCATCCCCTTAATAACGATGGTTACGGACTATTTAGGAACCGGGAAGTTCAGAAAAAAATATTTTGAAATTTTCAAATCTCAATGTTAGGCTAGGTTGGGTTAAGTTGGGCTTTAATATGGGGACTCGGTAAAAATAGAAATGTGCGCAAAAAATATGATTTAACTTTTTTAAAATTACCCATAGTTCCAACTGCGTTTGCCAGCAGTATGACCACGATGAACCCTAAAGTAAAACGGAGTACCATTTGGTTGGGTAGCATCTTTCAGATTTTAAAACCTGGATTAAAAAAAACCCGCCATCATTAGGTTCCCTTATTTCTAGATTAATTAATTAAATCGATTGCTCTATTTTATAATCAGAAGCGGATGAGCTTAAATACACTACTGCAATTATTGTTCAACACGATAATCTTTGGCTGGAGAGTAATTATTAAAGGTTTGCGTCCGCTTGCGCAGTTTCTCACTTGCGCATTTTCATTTGCGCAGTAGCCATTTGCGCGGTTTCCCATTTGCGCATTTCCATTTGCGCGGTTCCCATTTGCGCAGTTTTCCATTTACGCAGTTTGCTATTAGAGCTGTCCACAAGAGGGACCGGCTAGTTTGAGCAAGAAGGATCAGACAAGGAGAGGAAAAGTAGGACTGCGTTAAGTTAGAGAGAGAAGAGCCAACCTCCCACTCGGGTGGAAAGGGGGATAGGATATTCTCGAGGTAAACTGTTGTCACGTGGTCACTAGCGTCGTTGGCTACTACGAAGCTGATAAAGGATCCGTTTTACCCACGTGACAACATTTTACCACGAAGCATCTCTACCCCCGTTCTCCCAGAGTGGGAGTTTAGGCCGACGCAGTAGGAACTGCGCCGTCCCCACTTTTCCTCTCCTTGTCTGATCCTTCTTGGTTCGAGTGATTAACTAACCTAACCTAACGTAACCTAACATAACCTGCAAATGAACACTGCGCAAATGAAAAAAGCGCAAATGGAAACTGCGGAAATGGAAAACTGTGCAAAAGGAAATGCGCTTGTGGGAACTGCGCAAAAGGGAACTGCGCAATTGGAACCTTACCTTATTAAACGTGGATAATCCCCTTCCTCGGTATAAGGTATAAAGGAATTTCAAATTTCATTGCTAAAGGGCCTTAAGAACTAGATCCCTTAACTGTCAAACAACTTGTGACACAAGGTATGGACCATCATATACCATATAAGTCGATCATGAGCTATTTACATTAGTCATAATTACAATAATTTAAAATTAACAACGAAAGAATAGAATGGTTTCCAAGTTCGACTTCATCCGTTTTTTTGAAACTTTTTAATCATCTAGATTAAAACCACAAACTATAGTTTTAAAAATATCAAATTGCTCTTTCTCCTACAATTAATTTCTGTTTCCTTCACGGGTTTGACCCGAATCGGATAAAGAGCCCTTTTTACAAAATGCTGTTTTTAGGTTGGAGAAGACGGCTCTTCTAATTTTTCATTGCGATTCTTATTATGTTTAATGTTAAGGAAACAACATCACTAGTTATACGCGGAGTTTAAAAACCATTGTTTTGCTAATCTAAAATAATTGTTGATGAAGTGAAATATAAATTTTAGACATTATCTATACGAAGGTACTGCGGGCCTATTCCATAGCAGTCTAATAAAATTCATTCATATTTAAATTCATTTTAACTGAAATTTTGGGATAACGGGTAATTCGTAATCAAAAATGGATATTTTTCGAAAATAAGAAAAATAATTTAAAAACTCACGGTTTTGATATTCAAACTTCTATACGATGCGAAACGAAAGCTACGGATGTTTTAACTCGACTTGAGAAGCCGCTTTTTATGTAGTACATTTGCAATTATAATTAATTGTCAAAGTTAAGAAATTAAGAAGCATTGACGTATACTCTGCGTATGAAAGCAATTATAATCTCATTACTTCGCTTATTCGTACAACGATAATAAAACTAAATTGCTCTTTGTGAATATGACAACGAATAAAAAGATGATTTATAATCTTAGTTTCGTTGTTTTATTTTATATTCTTCGAATCAGAAGCCGATGAAACTCTCCTTTGAAGTCTATTACTCCCTGGTCTTGTCTACCCCTCTCTGTATGAGTTAGTTTCAAAAAGCGCGATTCGTACGCCTCTTAACGGTTGATATTTTCGGAGCGGGAGTTCGTCGAGCGAATATCTCTAGCAGCCTTGGAGTTCGTCAACCAAACGTCGTCGTGTGTGGAAAGAGAGAATTTCCAATTTTCCGTAGACAGGGGGTATGAAGTAGGACCCCTCCGATCTCATAAAATTGTGAATTTTCCCCATACAGAGAGGCGCGCTATATGGAACATTAGAGTAGTAGACTTCAAAGAAGGGTTTCATCGGCTTCTGTTCGAATTAAAAGTGAATTTGAAATATATTTCTTATATTTTAGACTAATTCTGGAAATGTGAATTTTCTTATCCATCGTTTAACGTTTGAAAACTAGTAATTTGTTGGTAGATAAAAAACGTCCTATGGATCATGGTCCCGAAGTGCACCGCTTCAAAGGGCCACAAAAATTGGTACCTAGAACAAGAAATAAATCGGAAATGTTAATTCTTATTATATCTTTGACCAAATTATTTTTAAAATTAATGTTCAATTTTATAAGCGACTAATTGAAAGAGATTAGCTTATTATCAATTAGCAAAAGTCAATATTATAAGGTTAAAAGTATGCCTACTTCGATAATGAACGTGTTGAATCAAAATGCTAAGCTATTGTTGAACGCTTGAAACTGTTCAAGGGGTTATGGTAAAAGTGATACAGCTTAAGGTTATGATTGTGCATAAAAACTGAATTTTATTTAATGCAATAATCTGCACGTAATGGTGAAAAGAGCATTAGATCAAGTTCTGTTTTTTATACAACCAGAAGTAGATGAAACCCTCCTTTGAAGTCTACTACTCTAATGTTCGATATAGCGCTCCTCTCTGTATGGGTAAAATTCACAATTTTACGAGATCGAAAGGGTCCTACTTCATACCCCCTTGTCTACGGAAAATTGGAAATTCTCTCTCTCCACAAACGACGACGTTTTTTTGACGAACTCCGAGGCTGCTAGAGATATTCGCTCGACGAACTTCCGCTCCGAAAATATCTACCGTTAGGAGGCGTACGAATCGCGCTTTTTGAAACTAACCCATACAGAGAGGGGTAGACAAGGCCCGGGAGTAATAGACTTCAAATGAGGGTTTCATCGGCTTCTGATACAACCGACAGCTTCTACCAACGCCTGCTATATTTTATCAAAGCCAGTGCACGCGGGGAAAAAAATTCTAAAAGAGGAAATCTAAGTCGCCAATTTTCCCCGATAGAGGCGCGATTAACCAACGATTTTTGCAGACGCGTCTCTCCCGTTACCGTGGCAACCTGACGTAGTAATGTCTCCTACGTCGGGTTGCCACGGTAACGGGAGAGACGCGTCTGCAAAAATCGTTGGTTAATCGCGCCTCTATCGGGGAAAAATAACAATCCTATTCAAGCTAAAGTCCCCTCCTGCTTCAGGAGCGTGCACTGGCTTTGATAAAATATAGGAGGCGTTGCTTCTACATTAATAATTGACCTTAAAGTTATTTAGTTGAAAAGGTGAAAACTCCTTCAACAATTTATTTCAAAATGTAATATAATAGCCTTCAAATTCTTAAAATGTGCGAAATAAAGGTGTGGAATCATCGTGGTGTCTGCAATAAATGTATCTTGTCCCAATGTGCAAGATTGATGATTCCCCTTGGCTGAAGGCATTTACTATTTCCCTGAAAAAGAGAGTGAAATTTTTAGTCCTAACTCTATTTGATCATTAAATATTTCATCATTTCTGTAACGAAAACTATCCTTGATATTCAATCATCTCAGTCAGCTAAATATTCAGAGTAATGAAATACAAAGAATTAAAATTCTCGCGGCGAAATCAAAAACGCGTAAACCGACAATTAAACCCCGCCCCGTTTCCGCTTAATTTGAAAATTTGAATATTATATTAGCTACTATCAAGAATTCATTCGTGTTCCATAAGAATATGGGAGGGCCGCGATTCAATAACCATCCTCCCAAACTTTGTAGCAAAAGTTCGTCCGCTTCGAATCGATTTTTCAAGTAAATCGCTCCTGACATCTATTATTAACCCGCGCCACTAACGACCTTGACATAATATTTTGGGTAATAAAAATGGAGCCGACCGAAAAAAGATCTAAGCGTACAAATGTTGCGAAAATTGCGGACGAACTTTTGTTACAAAGTTTGGGAGGATGGTACCAGAGGCTAAAGCTATGCTCCCATATTCTTATGGAACCTGAATGGATTCTTGCTACTATATTTAAAAACCGTATTTATTTAGATGCTATCTCTCCATCAACAGGTCTAATTATTAACCGATAAATTAATTATGCTTACCATCTGCAGAATCGATTGGTTACAAAATTATGAAAAGGTAATCATTAGTTCACATTTAAAAGTATATTATTATTAATCAATAAATGAATGATATTTACATTCTGCAAAATCCATTGGTTAAACAATTATGAAATTTAATCATTAGTTCGCATTTTAAATTAGATTACTATTTACCGATAAATAAATTATACTTACGAGCTGCAGAATCCATTGGTTACATAATTATGAAAACGAAATCATTAGTTCATATTTAAAATTAGATTATAATTAACCAATAAATGAATTATACGCACGCACTGCAGAATTACATTGGTTACATTATTATAAAAAGGTTATCATTAAATCACATTTAAAATTGGATTATTACTAACCAATACATGAATACTTACATCCTGCAGAAGCCATTTTCATTCAATTTTAAAAAAGATATTGATTAGTGCATTTTTAATATTTTAATATTATTAGTTAATAAATAATTAGACCCACTTTCTGCAGAATTCATTGGTTACATAATTATGAAAAGGTAATCATTTAAAATTAGATTATTATTAAATAATATATGAACTATACTTACGACCTGCAATTTTTAAATGATATTGATTAGTGATTTTTTAAATTTAAATATTATAATTTATTTAATAATTACACCCACCATCTGTAGAATCCATTGAATACACAATAATGAAAAAGTAATCAATTTTTCACATTTAAAAAAATTAAGATTTTTAATCAATAAATGAATTAAACTCACATCCTGTAGAATCCATTTTAAATTACAATTTTAAAAAGGTATTGATTAGTGCATTTTTAAAATTTGAATATTATTAAATAATAAATTATTTAACCCACGATCTGCAGAATCCATTGGTTACATAATTATGAAAAGGTAATCATTAGTTCACATTTATAATTATGTTACATGAATTGTACTTACCATCTGCAGAGCCCATTGGTTACACGATTATGAAAAGTTATTCATTGGTTCATATTTAAAATTAGATTATTATTAACCGATATACGAATTATACTTACATTCTGCAGAATCCAATTTTAATACAATTTTAAAAAGATATTAATTAGTGAATTTTTAAAATTCGAATGTTATTAGTTAATAAAAAAATTAAACCCACGATCTGCAGAATCCATTGGTTACACAATTATGATAAGTTAATCATTAATTAATTGGATTTGTATTAACAAGGGCTCGGATTATACTTACATTCTGCAGAATCCATATTTCACACAATTTAAAAAAAAATGTTGATTAGTGAATTTTTAAAATTTCAATATTTTTAGTAAATAAATAATTAGACCCACGATCTGCAGCATCCATTGATTACGCAATTATTTAAGGTAGTTATTAATTAGTTCACATCTAAAATGGGATTATTAATAACCAATAATTGAATTATGGTTACATCCTGCAAAATCAATTTTCATACAATATTAAAAAGTTATTTGATTAGATAATTTTTAAAATTTGAATATTATAGACTCACGATCTGCACAATCCATTTGTTACACAATTGTGAAAAGGTAATCATTGGTTTAAAATTGATAATTATTATTAACTAATAATTGAATTTTAATTACATTCTGCAAAATACAATTTTGAAAAGGTATTTATTAGTAAATTTTTAAAATTTTAATATAATTAGTTAATAAATAGACTCACTCTCTTCAGAATCCATTAGTTACACAATTATGAAAAGGTAATCATTGGCTCACATTTAAAATTGCATTATTATTAACCAATAAATGTATTACACTTACCTCCTGCAGAGCCTATTTTTTATACAATTTTAAAAGGGTATATATTAATTAAAATTTCAATATTATTAGTTAATAATTATACTGACCACCTGCAGAATTCATTGGTTACACAAATATGAAAAGGTAATCATTGGTTTACAATTATAATTAGATTATTATTAAATAATAACTGAATTATATTTACGATCTGTAGAAAGAATCAATTTTTATGCAATTTTTAGTTATTGATTAGTGCATTTGAAAATTTGAATATTATATTAGCTAATAAATAAATTATACCCACCAGCTGCAGAATCCATTGGTTAGAATCTAATTGTACTTCGCAAAAAATACTTACGTTCAGCTACAGAATTAGTAGACGATACAATTAAAAAACGGTTTAGAAATAGATTGTTAGATATCAAAAAAATGTTAATTTTCATAACAAAAAATATGATTTGACTTTTTAATTACCCATAGAATGAACTGCGTTTGCCAAAAGAAGGGCCAAGAGTATGAACGCGATGAAGCGTAAAGTAAAACTTAGAATCATTTGGTTGGATAGCATCTTTCAGATTTTAACACCTGGATTAGAAAAACACGCAATCATTATGGTATATGCTCTTTCGACCGAATTCCCATATGAACGAAATCCCATTCGGCCGAATAGCTGCAATTTCTAGCCCATTGGGCTGGGAAAAAGGTTTCTTCCCATTCGACCGAATGGGCTAATAAATTCAAAAATTTAATTCAATCGAATAGAAGCATACGCATAATTATATATGTAATACGTTGAATGGAACTTTTGTTAAGCTAGGCTCTTCGTACGTAAACGGTAGTAAAAAAAGTACAATAATGCAGTTTTAAATAATATTTATTTGAAAGGTTAGGTTAGGTTAGGTTAGGTTAGGTTAGGTTATACCTTGGAAATACCCCAAAAATTTTAAAAACCGCCAAAGCGCGGGTTTTTCGGTCGAATGGGAATTCGGTCGAAAGGACCCAAAGCATTATTATATCCCTTATTTATAGATTAATTAATCTTCTGTCTTTTTAATCGATTTCTCTATTTTATAATCAGAAGCGGATGAGCTGAAATACTAATCTTTGGCGAGAGAGTAACTAATTATTAAACGCGGATAAACCCCTTCCTCAGTAAGGTGTTAGATAATGTCAAATTTCCCTAGATCCCAAAACAGTGAATAAAGGAGAAAAACTACCACACCTGATATGGATTATAGGAAACATAAAGGAAAATGTACAAAGAACGCGTCAGTGTTCTATGTTATGGGTCGACGATCAATTTCCTTAAAAATATTGTCCCATTAGCTAATCAAAATGTTCCTTTTTCCCATTATACAAAGAATTAATTACACATTTAATAACTAAACTAATTGAGACTAGGCTTTCACACCGTGCTGCAGTGTGCAATGAATTATAATAGTAAATTTCTAAGACACAAGAAAATGAAAATGATAAAGCAAAAAACTTACTCGTCAGACGATTGAAACTGAGATGACGAATTTTATTCGATCTCAAAGTCTTTCCTTGGATCTGAACTAAATTGTAGCACTATCCCGTCTTTTTAAACCATTTCAATGAATAGGAAATAAATAAGTAATTTAAATGAATATATGAAAAGGAAATAAGTAATTTAAATCATTAAATGAATAGGACATAAATTCGTAATTTGCATGAATAGGACATAAATTTGTCATTTTATTTGAATCAAAAATAAATTAGTAATTTAAATTCGAGCGCGATATAAATTTTTGGTTGCCGGATATTAAAATAGTAGCAGAAGCCGATGAAACCCTCCTTTGAAGTCTATTACTCCCGGGTCTTGTCTACCCCTCTCTGTATGGGTTAGTCTAAAAAATCGCGATTCGTACGCCTCCTAACGGTAGATATTTTCGGAGCGGGAGCTCGTCGAGCGAATATCTCTAGCAGCCTTGGAGTTCGTCAAAAAACGTCGTCGTTTGTGGAGAGAGAGAATTTCCAATTTTCCGTAGACAGGGGGGTATGAAGTAGGACCCCTCTGATCTCGTAAAATTGTGAATTTTACCCATACAGAGAAGAGCGCTATATGGAACATAAGAGCAGTAGACTTCAAACGAGGGTTTCATCGGCTTCTGATAATAGTGTATTCTATTCCTTTCAATAAGCTGTAAATTAAATAAAATAGACGATACGAAAGAATAACGCATTATGGATAATGCCGAGTAAATCATTAGAATTATATTCATACTTTTCAATAGGGCATTAAATGAAGTTATTTATGAGAAATTCGCTATAATAAATTAAATCAATAGAGGCTAGAAATAATTGTTAAATCAGATTATATTATTATTAACACATGTGAACTTTTAAATACTTAAAAAAAATTGCCAATTAGCAAGACGAACCAGAACGTTCTACGTAAATTTGAGTGAGATAATTGGTACGGAAATGATAAAATTTCGATAAGTTAATTTTAAACAAGATTCGCTAATCTCTCGCGTTATAATTATCATAATGACATCATAAGTAGATTACAATTCAAATTTAAGTGAAAACGGCGAACTGATAATCATTTGCTGCTCGCTTGATAATAAGTACGGTAAATGACCATTATTGGTGTCGAGTGACCCATTGACCCATTAACAAGTTCCAAACTATTCAAAGCAAGTTGGACGGTAAAAATCAATTGAAAATACACTTTTTATTAAGCGGTTTTTGTATAATATAACAACATTATTTTCTACTTAATCTTTTTGGCAGAAAAACAAAGACATTGTGGTTTTTTTTCTTTGCTGCAATCGCCGCCCAAATTAGGACTAATTATTCTGCAATGTATGTCACAGTCTTTCCACTCGCACGCTCCATTTCGGGCTATTTGTATTGAAAAATATATATAAACGAGTATACATAAGGAAATCAATCTAGCGAATGACTAATTGTTTTTTAATTACCAATTACGACTGCCGCGCATAACATTTCGCCTGGAAATCGTTTGAGATCATTCCTACACCGTAAATCCTTCATCATTCCTTTATGCTTTCCAGACAGAGCATCATTTCTGCGTTCGCAGGTCTTTTTATATTGCAATTCCTCTCGTGAGCAGAACCCAATGTCGGCGTGAAAACAAACGCATCGTTCGTGTTCTGGATAGTTTTTAGTGCAATCTCCGGCCAGCTTGGGATGCAGCGTGCGACATTTGTTGTGGCAATTTTCCCATTGATTCTCTACGTCATTAGTGCAAATATTATACGAATCTAATAGTTACGTGTAAGGGGATTGGGGTTAGAAGAATTAACAGTTATCAGATTATGTTAAATTATTTTTTTCTTTCATCCTTAAAGCGGTAGTAAATGAGTTATTTGCCGTACCTATTATCAAATGCTATCAGTTCGCTTGAATTTCAATTGAAATCCCGTTTAGTTCATGAAGTAATTTTGATAATTAATACGCGAGAGATTAGCGAATCTTGTTTAAAAACAATTTCATCATTTCCGTACCTATTATTTCAAGTTCTCCTATCGCTAGATTCTTCAACTTTACTTTCGACGAACCATAAAAGTCAGACGTATGCCTACTTCGTGGTATAATTTGACAATTTTAAGTTACGATAAGAAATGTATATTATAACGGTGTTTTACGCGTAAACTCTAAGATGTCGCCACAATCCTTAACTCATTACCGTATGGCCTACAGCATGCCCACCCGCTTCCGTGAGAGGCGGGGTATTGGGGAATGAGGTAAGAGAGAGTTCAGTAGACTGGGAAATAAATCATTAACCCTAACAATCCTTACCCCAAGAAAAACTGAGACCATTATGATAAAAATCAGTGCCATCTCGTGTTTATTCATCGTACTAAATAACCGTTTACTACCGTCTTAAACGTAATATTGAATTGATAAATATATACTTGCCCCTTAACACCCCGCCGCAAAAAGGGTCTCGGAATCTTTGCAAATTGTCATAGCACTTAAAATCCGATAATTTGCCATCTCTTTTATGTTTCCAGGCTTCGTCAAACGTATCCTTTTTAAGATTATAGCAAGATTTGCGAGATTCATCGCACACACCTATATGATAAACGTTTGGAATGGTGATTCCGAAAATAAATTTAAACGATGTTCCATTTTAGCTCCAAGTTTCACTTTAACTGTTCTTACCTATTCCCGCAGTTTTACTCGGAGAATAATTTCTCCCTTTTTCTGCGTATTGATCACTAATAGTTATTGAACAAATCAAGATCAATAAAGATACTGTTAACGCTGTTTGGCACAGCGAACAAAAGGCAGTCATGGTACTTTTGAAGTATAAAATTTCTCAGCGCTTTGTTTCTTCTGTTGAAAGATTTAAAATATGTTTTACAAAAAGTGTATCACTAATTTCAAGAATCCATTCAGGTTCCATAAGACTATGGGAGGGCCGCGATTCAATAACCATCCTCCCAAACTTTGTAGCAAAAGTTCGTCTGCTTCGAATCGATTTTTCGAGTAAATCGCTCCTGACATCTATTATTAACTCGCGCCACTAACGATCTTGACATAATATTTTGGGTAATAAAGATGGAGCCGACCGAAAAAAGATCTAAGCGTACAAATGTTGCGAAAATTTCGGACGAACTTTTGTTACAAAGTTTGGGAGGATGGTACCAGAGGCTAAAGCTATGCTCCCATATTCTTATGGAACCTGAATGGATTCTTATTGGTACGTTGTATTTTGGCCACCTAGCCCAAAATTGCTTAATCCGGTTAATCCCTGATTAATCCACGTCCTCAATTATGGTGTTAGAGAAATGAAATGTTCCCTGCTAAAGGGAACTAATTCAGACGAGGCTTTCACAAATGGGCTACTGTGTATAATGAAATATAATAAAAACGTCTAAGACACTTTCATGAGCATCTAGAAAACACAACGAAGTGAAAATGATAAAGCAAAAAATTTACTCGGATGACGAATTTTATTCTAAGAGGATACTTCGATCTAAAAGTCTTTCCGCGGATCTGAACTAAATTGTAGCTCTATCCCGTCTTTTAAACCATTTCAATGAATTGGAATTAAATTAGTAATTGAAATGAATATGAAATAAGTAATTTGAATGAATAGGAAATAAATAATTTGAATGAATGGGAAATAAATAAGTAATTTAGGAAGTAAAAAATTGAATTGAATAAATGAATAGGAAATAAATTAGTAATTTTAATGAATAGAAAATAAATTAGTAATTTTAATGAATCGGAAATAAATTAGTAATTTAAATTCGAACGCGATATAATTTTTGGGTTGCCGGATTTTAAATTAATTGTGTATTCTATTCCTTTCAATTAGTTGTAATTTAAATAAAATAGTGGATTCGAAAGAATAACGCGTTAAGGATAATGACGAGTAAATCATTAGAATAATATTACTACTTCTCTATAGGGCATTAAATAAAGTTCTTTATGAGAAATTCACGATAATAAATTAAATCAATAGAGGCTAGACATTATTGTTAAATCGTACTATCGACTTTTAATATAGTTAATCGCTTAAAAAAAGGCTGCTTCAAATGGAAATTGAGTAGCATTTTCGGAAAAATCCATGAAAAACGATTCAAACAGGGTTTGTACACGACCTGGAAGGAGAGACTAATTTTCCTTCGATACATTTTCACCCCGTAAACGTCTAGATATTAGTTCAGCGCGATATTATCACCGCCTACTTACAAGTTAGTTCCAATCTCAACCGCTAGATTATCTCTAGCAGCCTTGGAGTTCGTCAAATAAACGTCGTCGTTTGTGGAGAGAGAGAATTTCCAATTTTCCGTAGACGGTATGAAGTAGGACCCCTCTGATCTCGTGAAATTGTGAATTTTACTCATACAGAGAGGAGCGCTATATGGAACATAAGAGTAGTACTTAGACTTCAAAGGAGGGTTTCATCGGCTTCTGATAATAGTGTATTCGATTCCTTTCAATAAGTATATAATTTAAATAAAATCGACGATACGAAAGAATAACGCGTTATGGATAATGCCGAGTAAATCATTAGAATTATATTCATGTTCGAGCTAATAAATTAAATCAATAGTGGCTAGAAATGGTATGTACCCATTTCGCCCAAAATATTTCGCCCAAAATGATCTATTCCCATTTCGCCCAAGGCATTTTTTGCCCAAAATTATCTATTCCCATTTCGCCCAATCCTACTTTGCCCAATCGCTTTATCATTTGGCCCTAAATTATCTCTTCCCATTTTGCCCAAAGTAAAAATTCCTTTTCTCAATTCGCCCAATCCCAATTTGCCCAATCGTTTTATCAGTTAGCCTAGAATTATCTATTCCCATTTCGCCCAACCCAAAAATTTCTCTTCCCTTTTCGCCTAAAACGATTAAAGCTTAAATCTTTTAAAATTTAAAGTCTTAGTAGGCCAAAAAAGTGACTTTTATTTAATTTAGGTTAGGTTAGGTTAGGTTGGGTTAGGTTAGGTTAGGTTAGGTTAGGTTAGGTTAGGTTAGGTTAGGTTAGGTTAGGTTAGGTTAGGTTAGGTTGGGGGAAAAAAGTGGAAAAATGTGACTTGGGCAAAATGAGATTGGTCCAAATCACAATTGGGCGAAACGAGATTGGGCGAGAAGACATTAGGCCAAATGGGAATTGGGCCAAATGGGAATTGGGCCAACGGGAATTGGGCGAAAAGAAATTGGGCGAAAAGAAATTGGGCCAAATGGGATTTGGGCGAAAAGAAATTGGGCGAAATGGGAATTGGGCGAAATGAAATTGTGCGAAAAGAAACTGGGCGAAATGGGAATTGGGCGAAATGAAATTGGGCGGAAAAAAATTGGGCGAAATGGGGGTAGACCGCTAGAAATGATTGTTAAATCAGATTATATTATTATTAACACATGTGAACTTATGTTTCCTTTTAAATACTTAAAAAAAATTGCCAATTAGCAAGACGAACCAGAACGTTCTACGTAAATTTGAGTGAGATAATTGGTACGGAAATGATAAAATTTCGATAAGTTAATTTTAAACAAGATTCGCTAATCTCTCGCGTTATAATTATCATAATGACATCATAAGTAGATTACAATTCAAATTTAAGTGAAAACGGCGAACTGATAGCATTTGCTGTTCGCTTGATAATAGGTACGGTAAATGCCCATTATTGATGACGAGTGACCCATTGACCCATTAACAAGTTCCAAACTATTCAAAGCAAGTCGGACGGTAAAAATAAATTAAAAATACACTTTTTATTAAGCCGTTTTTTTATAATATAACAATATTATTTTCTACTTAATCATTTTGGCAGAAAAACAAAGACATTGTGGTTTTTTTTCTTTGCTGCAATCGCCGCCCAAATTAGGACTAATTAATCTGCAACGCGTGTCACAGTCTTTCCACTCGCACGCTCCATTTCGTGCTATTTGTATTAAAAGAAATATATAAACGAGTATACATAAGGAAATCAATCTTTATAAAAATAAGATTTTGCTTCTCACCAGAAGCCGATGAAACCCTCCTTTGAAGTCGACTACTCTAACGTTCCATGTAGCGCTCCTCTCTGTATGGGTAAAATTCACAATTTTACGAGATCGGAGGGGTCCTACTTCATACCCCCTGTCTATGGAGAATCGGAAATTCTCTCTCCACAAACGACGACGTTTTTTGACGAACTCCAAGGCTGCTAGAGATATTCGCTGGACGAACTCCCGCTCCGAAAATATCTACCGTTAGGAGGCGTACGAATCGCGCTTTTTGAAACTAACCCATACAGAGAGGGGTAGACAAGACCCGGGAGTAATAGACTTCAAAGGAGGGTTTCATCGGCTTCTGTTCTCACCTATTAGAAAAAGGGTTTTTATACAGATTTCTAATAATCTAGCGAATGACTAATTGTTTTTTAATTACCAATTACGACTGCCGCGCATAACATTTCGTCTGGAAATCGTTTGAGATCATCCCTACACCGTAAATCCTTCATCATTGCTTTACGCTTTCCAGACAGATCATCGTCTCTACCCTCGCATGTCTTATCGTCCTGCTCATCTTCTTTCGAGCAGAACCCGATGTCGGCGTGAAAGCAAACGCATCGTTCGTGTTTCTTATTGTTTATTGTACAATCTCCAGCCAGCTTGGGATGCAGCGAGCGACATTGTTGGTGGCAATCTCGCCATTGGTTCCCGACATTATTAGTACATACATTATACGAACCTAATAGTCAAGTGTAAGGGAACAGGTTTGATTTAGTTTTGAAAGCCACATCCTTAAACTGTCCTCTACAAGTTAAACACGCTATTGAAATGTATACTTGCCATTTAACACCCCGCCACAAACAGGATCTTGGAATCTTTGCAAATTGTAAAAGCACTTGAAACCCCATAATTCCCCTGTTTTCTTATAATACCAAGCTTCGTCAGGCGTATCTTTCTTAAGAACGTCGCAAGATTTTCGACCGTCACCGCATGAACCTACATGATATACGTTTTAAACGAAATAAAAAGGCAATTAGAAGAGAAATCGGTAAGCAAACGAATTGATAGATAATGAATACGTGGAAAATGTTTCTTTCAATAGTTAATATTATAAAAGAAGTTGTGGGTGCGACATCTTGTTCGAATGTTGCTAACTACGTCACTAAATCACGTGGCGTTAAGGTTATACCGGGCAGTTATTTCCGTTTTCATAAAACGCTCAGAAGTACTCGGGAGAGATCCGATCTTGAGAGCTGACGCGGATATAGTTATTTGGAAATGGTCTAGTTTTAATGACATTTCTAGATATTAACTATTAAGAACATTTTCCTCGTCTTCATTAAGTTTTAAATCTTACCTATTCCGGCCGTTATACTTGCAGAATAATCTTTCCCTTTAAATTTGTATCTATCACTACTCACAATTGAACAATTCAAAATCAATAATATAGATACATTAAACACAACGGTTTGGCATCGCGAAAGTAAAGCATTCATGGTACTTTATCAAGCATAAAAATTCTTAGTGTCTTGTTTTCTCTGTTTTACTCGTCCATTTTGTTAAAACGTCAACCAACTAAATGTTAGATTTGATAAAATAGCTTACTTTAGTTCTCAGAACGAGCATTTGAAATATTGCGCTGCGTGTCGTGTCGCGTTTTTAATTTGGAAATGTTTTTATAACTATTAAATTCCCATTACCATCTTAGCGTCACTATATTAGCATGCATGGACAAGTTACTGTACCATGAAATCATTAAAAAACATCAATGCATCTACATTAAGGTGGGTAGAAAAGGCTTATTTAGTACAATGAAAAAACACGAGATGGCGCTGATTTTAATAATAGGGGTATTAGTTTTTTTCTTGGGGTAAGGATTGTTGGGAATGATTTATTTCCCAGTCTACTGAACTCTCTCTTACTTCTTTCACCAGTATCCCCCCTCTCGCGGACGGTGGGCACGATGTAGGCCATACGGTGTCCGATCTTGGATTATAGGGTCTTTGACTTAAAATTGTCAAATTATACCACGAAATACGTCTGTGTTAAACGTTTCTTGTATATACAACAATTTTTGGTGATTCCTTTGTCTATCTACAGTATATTTCGTCCATTCCACTATACAGTAATATTTAATAAAATTATAAATTGTTGATACGGTTGAGCGAACAACGGGAAAATTTTGTGTAAATTCACCGGTTTTCAAGAGGAAAGATGTTACAACTTAATAGTGTGTGTGTAATAATATGGTACGGTCATAGCTAGTATGAAGCTAGAGGCGTTTTCCCAACCCTGTCAGTGATTTCTCGTGAAAATCAAATGGAATTTGAATAAAATTTTCTTTGAGGCCGATTTTTAAAGTTACCCATTGACTACCGCCTTAAGTCAAATAGTATAAGTACTAATAGGTCATATTCAGACAATCTTACAAAACCAAAACAGCAAGAATCCATTCAGGTTCCATAAGAATATGGGAGGGCCGCGATTCAATAACCATCCTCCCAAACTTTGTAGCAAAAGTTCGTCCGCTTCGAATCAATTTTTCAAGTAAATCGCTCCTGACATCCATTATTAACCCGCGCCACTAACGACCTTGACATAATATTTTGGGTAATAAAAATGGAGCCGACCGAAAAAAGATCTAAGCGTACAAATGTTGCGAAAATTGCGGACGAACTTTTGTTACAAAGTTTGGGAGGATGGTACCAGAGGTTAAAGCTATGCTCCCATTTTCTTATGGAACCTGAATGGATTCTTGAAAACAGTGCCTCCCGCTGAACACAGTACACACCGTAGAGTGGTTAGACAAAAAATACAAGTGATAAACTCTTGAAAGATAATAGTTAAAGAAATATAGTTTATTTCCAGGATATACAGAACATTTGTTTAAATAGAACACGGTTGTGAAATATCTATTTCTTATCGGATTTTTTTTATTAATACTGTATATCATGAACTTCCCAAACATATTTGTAAATTCGTAATTTATTGTCCTGCAAAGCCTAAAGATATTTTAAATTATATTTAAATTCTCAACAAATGATAATAGAAAAAAATATGAATGGCACAATACAAAAAAAAAAAAAAAAAAAAACAACGAGAAAAACCTTTTGAAAATTATATAATACACTTAAATTTGAAGTAAAATTTAACTATTTACATCAGCAAGTGGTTCTTATTGAACCATAATTATCTTTTAGCTTAGGAAGGGGAAAATGAGACCATATGATCGCTCTACAATTTCATTTTAAAGGATGAAAATTTTAAAACTGAACTGAATTCGCTTAAATGCAAATATATTCTTGATTTAGTATAAAATTTATGATAGAGTTTTGAAAAACTACTAATTTTGACAGATGTGGAAAGTTAGATAAATATTAAAAACCACCAAGTGGTTCAAGCGTGGATAAATTAATTTAAATTATGCCAGGAGCATTTCAGCTATTAACTTTTAATCGTCGCGTTTGGGTCTTAATTTACCTTTTATTTTAATATCAGGAAAAACCCGTGAAAATCACGGAACATAAAATTTCCAGAATGATCTAGGATTTTTCCAGAATGTTCTAGGATATTTCCTGAATGTTCTAGAATTTTCCTGAATGTTCTGGGATTTTTCGTGAATGTTCTGGGATTTTTCCTGAATGTTCTAGGATTTTTCCAGAATGTTCTAGGGATTTTCCAGAATGTTCTGGGATTTTTCCAGAATGTTCTGGGATTTTTCCTGAATGTTTTAGGATTTTTCCAGAATGTTCTAGGATTTTTCCAGAATGTTCTAGGATTTTCCAGAATGTTCTGGGATTTTTCCAGAATGTTCTGGGATTTTTCCAGAATGTTTTGGGATTTTTCCTGAATGTTTTGGGATTTTTCCAGAATGTTCTGGGATTTTTCCAGAATGTTCTGGGATTTTTCCAGAATGTTCTGGGATTTTTCCTGAATGTTCTGGGATTTTTCCTGAATGTTCTGGGATTTTTCCTGAATGTTCTGGGATTTTTCCTGAATGTTCTGGGATTTTTCCTGAATGTTCTGGGATTTTTTCCTGAATGTTCTGGGATTTTTCCTGAATGTTCTGGGATTTTTTCCTGAATGTTCTGGGATTTTTCCTGAATGTTCTGGGATTTTTCCAAGAAACAATTTCCAAGAAACAATTTTGTTCGTAATGCTGAAATTTAAAATGACCCTTTTAACCTTTTTGTCGATAACATTGAACTTTTTGATTATATTAAAATTTTTCCGCCAAAAATATACAAATTTAAATTACCCAGCTTGATGACGTAGACAACAATAGAACGTACGTGATTCAACGATAAATTAAAACAAAGGTAGACCTTTCTGGATTAAGTACATTAACGAGAGCGACCGCACGAAAGCAATCAAATGTTAGTAATTCTATATGATTTTTGTCAACGAATTTTCATTGAACATCGGGGTAGGGTCGCTCTAGAGAAACACCAACTTATCAATGTATCACATTTTAAATCGTATTTTCATCTTAATTAATATTTATTATCTATAAATATATTATATATATTTTGTTTCAAATTTAATATTTTTATTGTAATTGTTCAAAGTCAGTTAAATTGTTCTGAGCCGAGATTTCGTTGTAAAAGACACTGTTTCGCGTATATATATTTACACGTAAGATTATTAGGACACAAATGTTCCAATAAAATGAAAATTAGGTTCATTGTTTCACGTAATACACTTACACACGCGCAATGTTGAGTTTTTAGGCAATATATTATTTTTACCAGAAACATGAATTTTTGTAATCTGGTTTTAAATTGTTTTTGGACGGATTATTTATCACATTTTCGGAGAAAGGTTAACTTGTACTCGATTATAGATTTGCCCAATTCTTCATCCGGGAGTTCGCAAGGGGCCTGAAAAAAACAACAATATAATCAATATATTTTTAAATCATATGGGAATGTACATTCAATAATAGAAAATATAGTTAAAGCAAAAGTATTCCTTAAAAGCAGAAGCCGATGAAACCCTCCTTTGAAGTCTACTTCTCTAATGTTCCATATAGCGCTCCTCTCTGAATGGGTAAAATTCACAATTTTACGAGATCGGAGGGGGGAGAAGACGGCAGACCGACCCCCCCATCAAAATACTATGAAAATCGTGAATTTGGGCCTTTGTCGACTATTATTGAAAACATGTCACTGTAGGTTAGGTTAGGTTAGGTTAGGTTTTAAAAAATAATAGTCGACAAAGGCCCAAACTACGGATTTTTATAGCATAGGGGGGTCGGTCTGCCGTCTTCTTGCCATCGGAGGGGTCCTACTTCATACCCCCTGTCTACGGAAAATTGGAAATTCTCTCTCTCCACAAACGACGAACTCCAAGGCTGCTAGAGATATTCGCTCGACGAACTCCCGCTCCGAAAACATCTACCGTTAGGAGGCGTACGAATCGCGCTTTTTGAAACTAACCCATACAGAGAGGGGTAGACAAGACCCGGGAGTAATAGACTTCAAAGGAGGGTTTCATCGGCTTCTGATAAAAGTAAACAACAGCCCGTCATTTGCCGTACCTATTATCAAGCGAACCACAAACGCTATCAGTTCGCGGTTTTCACTTAAGTTTAAATTGAAATCTTCTTTAGTTCATGATGCAATTTTGATAATTATAACGCGAGAGATTAGCGAATCTTGTTTAAAAATAACTAATCGATATTTTATTATTTCCGTACCTATTATCTCACATTCTAATATCGCTAGATTCTTCAACTGTTCTTCTGACGAACCGTAAAAGTCGGACGTAGTTCGTGGTACTATTTGGCAATTTTAAGTTAAATTTTCTCTAGTTACGATAAGAAATGTATATTATAATCGTGTTTTACGCGTAAACTCGAAGATGTCGCCACAATATAGATTATTATTAGAGACAAGTTACCGTCTGGCCTACATCGTGTCCACCCGCTTCCGCGAGAAGGGGGATACTGGGGGAAAACGGTAAAAGGGAGTTCAGTAGACTGGGAAATAAATCATTCCCAAACAATCCTTACTCCCAGAAAAACTTAGACCCCTATTATGAAAATTAGTGCCAAAGGATTTCTTTTTAAACTCACCGAGATTTCATTTCCCCTGGCAATGATTCGAAACTTATGTATGCTTTTCATATGACGACCAACGTCAAGATTCCATTTATATGAAAGCCCCTAAAATGAAAATAATTTTATGTTTAAAATTTAAATGCAGGGTGAAATGCAGAGTAGAGTATCTGAAGGCAGAGTATCGTTATAACTATAAGCAGATGTATATAATAACCCCCTTCGGGGGGAAGTATGAAAGCCCCTATACTACCAATGCTATAAATCACGAACAACAAGAGCCCGCTGCTGACTATCTAGGCCACTCGCTCGCGCTGGACTTCTCAATGTCGCTACTCTAGTAAATGGTCTTTGTATAAACAAGACGGCTCGATTTGTGTTTAGAACTTCCTGTCTCAGGAGTCAGGCTGTCTGTTAAAATGGAGTCGAAGGTTGACTTCAGCTCGCGAGTTCCGGAAGTGTGCGTAGGGAAAATTTAGTGAGGTTCAAAATGGTGTAACTATTTTTTGGGAGTAAAGCGGTGTGTCGATCCGCCGCGATTTACGCCGGGCACTCGTTGTTCGTCGATTTTGCCTACCTTTCATACTTCCCCCCGAAGGGGGTTATTATATACCTCTGCTATAAGCTGTTCCTTTCAATTTAGATTAAAATCTAATTATTATATTTCATTCTACACGGATTTCGAGAAACGCCGTATTTTTATCTTCGCATTATCCGTTTGAATAATTTGTTTATTAATCGAGCTTAAAATTTTGCCTCCGGATCTAATTCGTATCCATTTGATACGCGTCTGTTTATATAATTTGTGTTTTTATTTTAATAAACAATTTATCCGAGATTAAAATCTCATTCTTTATCCGATTCCGAGCTCATATCTGAAGACACAAACCTCTGAATTATAGTCATCATTTGTATTTTCGTTTCCATCTGCGCTGTTTTGTGAAGATGAAACGCAAGACGTTATTTTCTCCGCGTTGCAATGATAAGCATTAACAGACGTAGTAAAGCTAGAAAAATTTGATTGATTAGAAAATTCGCAAAAATTCCCCAATATTTGTGACTAACTGAAATAATTCTTACTTAAATTGAATTGTTATGAATTCCAAATTCATGTACTTTGAAATTGGGATGAGGTAGTTGTAAACAGGCCATGTACAAGAAAGATTGTTGCAATACGCATTTGACACGGTGGCATTCCATTCTAAAATTTTGATGCTATCCACGGCTCGAAACAACTCTATTTCGTAAAGAAAATACAGTTTTTAATTGAAGATTTAATTTTTAATTGGCAATTGTTCTTGAAGAATTTCTATAAATTTAAATCCAACTAATTAACAAGGGCAGGCAGCCCAGTGGTCCTAGATTTCCAAACATATCCTATATTATCCTGTATTTCCATGAAATGTCCTATAAAATCCTTTCATTTTGAGTTAGACATTTTGCGATCAAAAAATATCGTTTTGAAGTCATAAACTTGAATGTTTCGCATAAGCAGACCCCATTAGTTAAGATTTGTATAATTGCTGCTCACAATTGGAGCTGGAGCCTCCAGAAGGGGTAGTGGCTAGTTCAATAGTTAAACAAATTCAACTGAGACGCGTCTATTACATTTTCGAGGAAGTATAGTTCCCATATAACGTTTTGAAGGGTATTTTGCATCATATTGCCCTATAAAAACCTCTGAGATCATTTCAGGCCTATATTCTCTTATAAAACAAAACTTTGTGTCTTGTATAAGCCTATATTTTGGAGAAAAAATTCTGTATTTCCTGCAACTTGATAGTTATTTAACTGCCCAAACATATTGCAGTGCTGTCCAATACACCATTTAGCCATTACTTGGGGCTCTATAGCGGCAAAGGCGAACTTCCTCTTGGTGAAAATGGCAGGGAAAAAAAACCTGCATGGGGTAATACGCGGGATACTACACGCGCCTCACCAAGTGAAACTTTTTTTTTTCGCCACTTGTAAGCGTTTCGAGCGCGGGCATGCGCACACCGCACAGTGGAAGAGCAAAGTGGTGTATTCCGCTATATACTCCTAGGAGGCGTTATTAGGTCTAGCTTCTTTATGTAAAGCTGTTATTGCTAGGCCTTAAAAACCACGTTTTAATTGCTGTATTTTTTTAAAGGTATTTGTGATAATATTAGCCCTATATATTATCCTAGAAAACCAAATTTTTATAATCCTATATTAAAAAAAAAAAATAATCCTATAAATCGTATAAGGAATTTAAAATTTTACTGGGCTCCCTGCGTTAGATACATTCACGCATAAAAGAACGAGAAATCTTTTCAATTTACGTTAATTTTCAAATATTGTTGTGTACATCGGCTCCTGAGAAAACGAACTATGAGTTAAAAACTTATGTCCTGGGCCCCGTTTTCTCTCTAAGCCGTTGTAACATACCTCCAATCATAACGTGATTGAGGAGGCTATGCTTATACCAAGATTCCAGCGTTGCCAGACGTACTATAATTATAGTACATTTCGATAATTTCAAGAAAAAATTCTGGGCGTACTATAATTTCAACGGCGTACTATATAGTACGCTTTTTGCAATAATTTGTGCATTTTTCCGATAATTGTGCGATAATTTTTAAATAGTAGATTTTATATCGAAAACTTTAATTTTAGTCAACTTTGCGCTTCGTCACATGGCCCACTCTTAGTATTACTCCCCTCTTAGGGATCCACATCCTACTGCTTTTGTATTTCCAATTTCCATAGAGGCAAAGCGTGTGATAGGCTAGCCTTGGCAATAGGGATATAACTGCCGCTAGGTTCCCCGCGTGCCACTGCCAGTGAAGTTTAGGCTGCTCAAGAGTTTGTTCATAACAAAATAACATTTTCGTGGGCGACGTCATATATATTTGCATTTGAATTCAAAATTCGCGTCAAAAATATAGCGTACTATAATTTTCTAGAAAAATCGATAATTTTTGGAACCAGGTACTATAATTTTAGACTTTTGATCTGGCAACGCTGACCAAGAAGGAAGTTGGACTTGGAACCACATCGCTTTTGTTTAATCAGTTGAAGAAACGCGCCAACTTCCGCCTAGAGGCCCAAGAAACGCGCCAAGAAACCTTTGGCTAGTATGGCGTAAGGCGTTCACTACATTTGACAAATTTGACGGTTGAATTTTGCAGTTTGATAAACGTTTTGCGCTTATTCTATTTTATTACAAGGTAATTAATTTTCTTAGGCCAGATAATACTAGAATTATAGAGAAGGTGCATGAAACGGATTCTAGTAAATTTCGGTTTGTTCAATGTTGAAATATGAAATCTCCCCCCATTTGAACTTAAGCCTTGTTTTATAATTCAGGGCCAAGTCGGTACCAAAACCAGTACTTTGAGTTTTCCATTTATCCCTGATTCACAAATCAGTAATCACACGCCCCAGTTCGTGTCATGTCAAGGCTTAGCGTCGTTTTTAAAAATATTACCAGAATCTAAAATTATAAGTAATTATCTTAACTTATATTTAGGTAATCTTGTTTGCACTCCTAGCATTATTATTTTTGACAGAAATTATAATTTTAATCGTGTTATTTTAAGATTAGTCAGCAAATCTGTCTCGGTTTGAACTGGGACTTTACTTGACCAAATTGCTTCGCGAACCAACAGGCACTGATTTCTCACGTTGGTTTGATAACCAGTTATAGGAATAGAAGCGCAACAAAGAGCATTAAGGTCTATGTATGAACGATGCTTTAGTTATCTTAAACCAAAGAAAGAGAAGGAATCCCCCCACTCAGGAAGAAAGACAGAAATAGGCCAATTAGCTTGGTCATTTTGAGTTCAGGAGCCTTAACTTACCGAAAAACGTTAGTCTGATCCGAAGAGGTCCTCAAGAACGCTACAAAAGTCTCGAGGAAAGTCTTTACGACTTCTCCGAGGCTTCTGGACACTATGAAAGACTTCCCAAGACCTCTTAAGACTATGTAAGACACTTGAAAGCCTTCCGCAAGACCTCTCAAGATTAACTTATTTTGGTAAGGGTTAGGGGGTCACTTAAATCGCGTTAAAACTAGTTAATTATAAATAAGGGCGTTTGAAGAATATAAGTGTTAACTAGCAATGAATTAAACTAAGAAATTAAGTATTAAAATCCTAGCTTTGAATCAAAATTAAAGCGATTCAAGATTTCTCGTGAAATCATGAAGTTAAATTTGGATAAATTAAACGTTTTAAATTAAAATAAAAGTATAGGGAAAAGGTTGGCAAGAACCAGTCACACCGGTTGCAACCAGCTGGTTCAAATCGGTTTTGAACCACCAAGACTAATCCATGGCTAAAACTGTATTTTTTTAAAATACTTTGATAGTGTTAAATATTCATTATTAGGGATTTATTAGTACAAGTATTAATTAGCTTTCTGCTTCAAATACTTAAATTTTTCTACGCTAATTATTTTTTTCTTAAAATATACTGTGGGGAAAATATCTTCAGGATATATTTTATGAGGGCTTACATTCTGTGACCGAAACATTACCTGTAAGGTGTTATCTCCATGAGAAAAACGCCTTCGAAAATTCAGTGGAAGGGGTAGGTACACCAAAAAAAGTTAGTCTTAAGAGGTCTTGGGGGAAATCTTTCGGATGTCTTATGTAGTCTTAAGAGGTCTTGGGGAATTCTTCCATTACGTCAAGAAGTCTTGGGGAGGTCTTAAAGACTTCCCCAAGACTTTTGTAACGTTCTTGAAGACCTCTTTAGATCGGACTAACTTTTTTCAGTAAGGGTATTTTAATAGGAAAAAAAAAACGCTGAAGTGACCTTAGCACTAGCCAGAGTCTTAAGAGGTCTTGCGGAAGTCTTTTGGGTGTCTTATGTAGCCTTGGGGAAGTCTTTCGGGTGTCTTAAAGACTTCTCCAATACTTTTGTAGTGTTCTTGAGGACCTCTTCAGATCAGACTAACTTTTTTCCGAAAGGAAGGCTCAACAATAGCTAGGGTACCATATAGATATGAAGTAATATCATGGAGAATTTTAATTTTAAAAATTTCAAATATGGCGATTATAAAATTTATTTTTAATGTTGTGATTATTCTTTCCATGACATGTGTATATGTTTTAAATTGCTTTTAAACGATTTATATGAATATGGTACTCATTTTTCATTTGAGTTCATGGAAAGTTCTTGAAAGCCTGGTTTTAAAAACCCAAATTATGGAATTTGACCTTTTTTTTAATGTAGTTTGATGTTTTTGTGCTTAAATCTAAAAAAACATGTAATTTGACATACCCTTAACATTTTTAGAGGCTTGATTCCTGATATCGCTTCGTCTGTACCTCATGGGACGTGAACTTTGTCTTCGGCGTCTAGAAGCTGGAATTTCTTCACCTTTCTCACGTGGAGAAGCCTCATTTTCGGACATCGCGACAACCTGAGATTCGGCGTTTTGTTCCCCGTTATCGTACGAAGATTTCAACCCAACGTAATTGTCACTATTTTGAACTGTACTGGCTTGATCAAGATAAGACGATGATACAGGTAAGAACATGTTACTAGTTCTGTTGTGGTAGATATTGTTTTGATGACGGGTTTTGTTCAATCTGACTTCTTGGTCATCGTACGACGATATCGCTTCATTTTCACCAGACAATGATTGGTGATCTACTATAGACAGATCTTTAAGGGTTAAGGAAGAAGTTATATTATGTTTTAAGTTGTAATATCAATTGCAGCTCATTTTTCTGACACCAAAAATTTGTATCATTGGCGAAATTAACTCTTCAACTTAAAGTACTGAGTACTTTCCTTTCACATCCGTGATCCTAGTGATCTCAAACCCCCCAGATAATTTGTAAATGCAACACTTACTTAGAGATCTCCCTTCCTGCCCCGTTCGAGCGGAGCCACGAGTATTATTTGATATTGACACCGTGAGAGGGATAGTGTCTTCACTTTTACCGCTCTGAACAACATCGTTGGCGGTTTTAAAATCGTGACAACAATAAGCAGGACACAAACTAACACTCGGTTGATTAAACTGGACGCACTGATTCGGTACTCCTAATATTTGAGGTTTAATTGTAGGGTTGGGAAGATTGTACGTAGTATCTTCAGAGTTTGTTGTGTCGTTTACGGAATTTTGCAGTGTATTATCTGCCGTATTTGCGAGTGTAGGTTTTGGTGTAATAGGCTGACCCGAAATGTGACCGCTTGACCTTTCTGGGGTAATCGGACGTAAGGATGGGTTGGAAGAAAGATCATTTTCTTTAATAATCTTGGAGGCTTCTTTATCAGACGTTCCTTTAGAGAAAAATTGTTGAATAGTGTTAAAATATTTTGTAATTTTTTTAAACAAAATTGCAATTTGTTTTAAGCTACGGGGCATTGTTCACTTTTATTGAATTAAGTGATGGGCTTTTGGTGTTATAAGTACACGACCTAGAAAACCTGGGAAAGTCAGGGAATTTGCGAATTGGCCTAAAAGGTCAGGGGAAAGTCAGGGAATTTGCGAATTGGCCTAAAAGGTCAGGGGAAAGTCAGGGAATTTGTAAATTGGCCTAAAAGGTCAGGGGAAAGTCAGGGAATTTGCAAATTG
Source organism: Odiellus spinosus (assembly GCA_963920705.1). NCBI lineage: Eukaryota > Metazoa > Arthropoda > Arachnida > Opiliones > Phalangiidae > Odiellus > Odiellus spinosus. The sequence continues at coordinate 13,941,042 of OY987232.1, read as the reverse complement.
GCCTAAAAGGTCAGGGAAAAGTCAGGGAATTTGGAAAGTGGCCCAAAAGGTCAGAATTTGCAAATTGGCCTAAAAGGTCAGGGAAAAGTCAGGAAATTTGGAAAGTGGCCCAAAAGGTCAGGGAATTTGAAAATTGCTCCAATAGGTCAAGGAAACGTCAAGGTATTTTAAAATAACCCAAATGGTCAGAGAAAATAAATATTTTGGTATGTGTCAAGGAACTCTTTATGATTGGTTTACCAATCAGTTGTAACGTAATTATTATAAATTGAAAATATTGCCTAAAGATTCAAATTGTTTCTCATATTCTGAGTAAACTATCCTGACACCGCTTGATAAATTATGTCAAATAAAATGTGGGAATTGCCAACAGCTCGCTCGTAAGAAAATGATTTAGAAATGGTCAGGGAAAATCTGGAAAAGTCAGGGAAATTCACTTCCAAAATTTTGTACGAATCCTGATTAGCCTTAGGACTGTCAACTTAATGAGGTGTATATTAAACCTAGGTTTACATAGCACTCTCAGTTCAATAAATCTCCATTAAACTGATTGAAACGGCTAATTAGAAGTATAAACCATGGTTCATATGAAGTTTAATATTCTACCATTATTTTTTACCAAAGTAATTGGTTTTTATGGGTAGTTTTTAACATTATTATGGCCAAATTTCTATGGAATATTTGGTTTGTAATTCATTTCCACGTATGGAGCTTTGATTTGTCACTACTTTTCTATAATTTGTTTTACGTACCAGTATCTTGCGCGTGTTTTGTTGGGGATCCAGTAGATACATAATCTTTGGATGATGTTGAATAAGGTGATTGGGTTATTCTGTAATTAGTATAAATCATTGAGGAAACGTATTGGAATTTGATGCAATTCCTAACAAATGATTTTTTATCTATTCCTTTTCCTTTAAATAAGTCTAATCCAACAGTAAAATTTTTGCAAACAAATATTAAACTAGAAATAACTTTAAAACTTAACCGTCAAAATAAGCTATAAGGACTAGCGACCAATGTCATTGGTTGCTGATCCTTCTGGATCTCCATGAATCCAGCTAAGCCTATTTTGATGATTAAGTTTTAAACTTATTTCTAGTTATATATTTATAATTTTTTTACTGATGTATTAGGCCTATTTAAATGATAAGGAATTGATAAAAAATCACTTGTTGTTAGGTTGCATCCTCAATTTAACCTAAAAACTTACGGTTTGTCCCCTGCTAGAAGCCGATCATTAGCTTCTCTCCTCTGATACTCCAAAACGTAAAGAGACGCGACAGATGCAATACTAATTAAAAATAAAATCAATAATACTAAAGAATAAGTACGAATCAATGGAACCCCTTACTGAAAAACGTTAGTCTGATAGGAAGAGGCTCAAAAGAATTCTACAAAAGTCTTGCGGAAGTCATGAAAGACTTCCCCAAGACCTCTTAAGACTACATAAGACACCCGAAAGACTTCCCCAAGACCTCTTAAGACTACATAAGACACCCGAAAGACTTCCCCCAAGACCTCTTAAGACTACATAAGACACCCGAAAGACTTCCCCAAGACCTCTTAAGACTAACTTCTTTTGGTAAGGGTGTTAAAACAATTATGAATTGTTTACCAGAAAGCCATGACAAGAATGAGTGTTATCATGGTGCCTTGTACAACTCTATTGCTGCAAAAAGCTGTAAACCCATCCGGAGTGTCTTCGGATGTTCGCCTTCGATTTTGATGTTTTTTTGTATGGTGATTAGATTTTTTATTTGTATTGACACTGCTTCCGCTGCAGAAAAGTTTTGAAATATAGCCATTAGATGTTATTTAAAAAGTGATAGGATTTTGTAAAACTGGAGTTTGAATTTACGAACTAGAAATTTCCATACTCATAACCAACTGATCCAGGAGCTACGGCCATTGGGGTACAAATATAATGATGAATTATCACAATAGATGGCGCATCCGCGCCTCATTCTATCTCTCTCTCTCGTACCTATCCACATATTACACCCATCTCAAAGCGCGAGGGGAGGGGTTACCGCCTAGTTTCTCTCTCCTCATATCTTAGCCGAACAGAATAGGAACAGAATGGGAACTACGATAGCGACATCTCTTAGCATATTGCGCGTAAAGAGTGTACCCCAATTAGGCACTGCCCCTGCAAGTTACTCTTCAGTTTCGAATTAGTTTATTGAGTACATAATTTTTCTGGAATCGAAATTGGTTTGCTACAAATTATCATGCGGTATCGGGTACGAATATTTACCTAGTAACGGTACTGTTGCTAGACGTGGACTTCAAACTATCAAGTCTTTTGAGTTTCGTCAATTTTCTGTTTATTCTTTCCAACTCTTCTATTCTGGTCTCCAAGTTGTCCGTCACTTTGCACAATTCCTTCACGGCTCCCACATTTTCCATGAATATTCTTTCCTATTATGATGGGAAATGACCTTAATATCAAAATGATCGTTGTTACAAATTGGGATGTTTACTTTATTAACGACTAAGAAGTTTTCAATTTTCTCTCCACCATCTAAAACCACGTCTCCCGCTTCGGTTACAGCGTCTGGTAGAATGAATTGTACTTCTTGGGCGATAACGCCTGTTCCTCGTAATTCTTCCTTATGTAGTCCAGCTTTACGACCAAATTCTGGTCTGTATTCGTACTGAACTATTTTCATGTTGGCAACGTTCTTCAGTTGTTCTTTGCTGTCCATCTAAATCGAAGCACCAGTTTTTCAAATTTAGGTTAAATGGAAAGAACCGCTATCTGGTTAAACTTTTAATTACTGCAATATCATTTTCACTATTGTGAAGATATAAGAACAGGAAGATATGCATGCGACAAAATAGATTCCTTACAAAACTATCGAAATAAACACAAACATATTCAACCGTTTTTTAGAAAAGCGGATTTTAAAATCGCTTTTTCAGGGTTGCAACAGACCTGGAAAAGTCTGGGACATTAAAAATATTCTCAAAAATCGAGAAAAAGTCGAGGAATTTTGAAATTATCCAAGGATCAGGGAAAAATCAGGGGGATTTTTATACTGTCCGAAAGAAAAATCGTCGAATCTAGTATTATTACATACGACCACAGACTTTCATATATATGTAACAATTTATCATAGGGTCACTGGTCAAAACCCTAAAAAACATTGACGGATAGTGGCCCTATTGATAAAGGTCCATTTTATTCACTTATTCTTTATATGGTAAGATAAAGAACATCTGGTTTCAGGGAGAGACTCTAGTTAATATACTGTAAATAACATAACGCCGTAAATACTGGTTTGCTCACTATAATTCCACCTTTGACATAGTAAATTCAGTAAAGAAATCCATTGGTGACACTAATTTCTCGATTCAAGGTGTGGAAGGGGTTACTTTTGCGAATTTTGGGAGTTTTCCATATATTAATTAGCGTTGCGCCAAGTTATAGCTCCTGTATAGGTAATTTGAAATTCACCATTTGCAATGAATTCTGGGTCAATTTCACGTTTTGAGACGCGCATTTTGTAGCGGAGAATCAGAACTCTGTATAAGTGTTTTGCTTAAACGTAAGATTTTTCCGATGTCCGTAAAATCTAATTTCCCGGGCCCAAAAAGTAAACTCTCCCTAACATTCCCTTTTAATTGATTATACAAATATTTGAGATGGGCTAATTTGCATCGTATCTTCTCCGGATCTTTTTCTAGAGTGTCTAAACTATATTTTCTCAATATCAAGTTAAGACTTTCCTACCTTGGATTAATTAATAGGGAAGCTTTCTATTAATCCATGTTAATACTATACGTAAAACAAAACCAAATAATCAAATATGACGTACCTCTTGAACGTTTGTTTTTGCTCGTGCATCGGATGGCTGAATAATATGCCCTGTAAGTCTAATGTTACCGTGAACAACCAAAGATTCATCCGGTCTATCCGTATTGATTCCAACACGACCCTGTTAATTAAGGGAAACACGTAAGATTTCGCCAAAAGATGAAATGAGTGTAACCCATTTATTACTAGAGAAAATATTTATCTTTCATTTCATGTTTTGGGGCATATTTCATTGATGAAAATTTCTTAAGCTCATTATTTAAACTTTAAATAGGGTAAGAAAATTGATGTAAAACTCAATGTAGTCTTAAGAGGTCTTGGGGAAGTCTTTCGGGTGTCTTATGTAATCTTAAGAGGTCTTGGGGAAGTCTTTCAGGTGTCTTATGTAATCTTAAGAGGTCTTGGGGAAGTCTTTCGGGTGTCTTATGTAATCTTAAGGTCTTGGGGAAGTCTTTCGGGTGTCTTATGTAATCTTAAGAGGTCTTGGGGAAGTCTTTCGGGTGTCTTATGTAATCTTAAGAGGTCTTGGGGAAGTCTTTCGGGTGTCTTATGTAATCTTAAGAGGTCTTGGGGAAGTCTTTCGGGTATCTTATGTAATCTTAAGAGGTCTTGGGGAAGCCTTTCGGGTGTCTTATGTAATCTTAAGAGGTCTTGGGGAAGTCTTTCGGGTGTCTTATGTAATCTTAAGAGGTCTTGGGGAAGTCTTTCGGGTGTCTTATGTAATCTTAAGAGGTCTTGGGGAAGTCTTTGATTATGCCAACCCATTGATTATGCCAAGAAATCTGGGGGTGGTCTTAGACTTTTGTAGTGTTCTTGAGAACCTCTTCATATCAGACTAACTTTTTTCTGTAAGCGACACTCTAGGGATATAAATGGGTTCTCTTTGTAGGCGGTAATACTTACAGCATGATAAATGGATTCTGGAGTCGTTCCTTTTTGCCATGAAAGTTCCATGTCGTTTTCAAACTGACCAGGATTTGAAGCCTGAATATAAATAAAAAATTTAACCAAAAATATAATCAAAGCTATTCATATTTTCGTATCAGTAAACTCCTTTAATGCTGTGGCTTATCAGAGACTATGACCTTATTCAATTAGAAATGTCTAAAATATGGAGAATGCAACCTAATAGATTTTTTTAATCGATTCCTTATCAATTAAATTGGCCACCAGTAAAAATTTACAAATATTAAACTATAAATCAATTTAAAACTTACCCGGAAAATAGGCTTAGCTGGATTTATAGAGATCCTGAATTTCCTCGCGTTGATGGGTCAGCAATCAATGATCGAGCATAGGCCCGTCGATAAGACGATGTGCATGAAACTTCCATTAACATTCGATTGATCGCTGACCCATCAATGCGAAGAAATTGATAATCTCCATGAATCCAGCTAAGCCTATTTTTCGGTTAGTTTTTAAATTTATTTCTAGTTATTTGTTTGTAAATTTTAACTGTGGATTAGGCCTATTTAAACGATAATGAATCCATAAAAAAGCTCTTAGGCTGTATTCTCCCTATGACCTTTGTACTTAACTTTTTAAAATCTCAACTTTAAAAAAAAATCCTCAAAGTCTAGTATAACTTTAAAAACCTTAAATATCGAAGATGTCTTTTCAATAATTTTAATTTAAACTAATAAAAAGGAACAAAAGCTGTTACGTAACCGTTACCCTAACAATGATCCTCTCCGATGCGTGAGCAATTATCGGATAAGTTTGATCACCAATATGGGCGAACAGTCCCACAACCAGATAAAAATATCGCTGATCAGGGTTCGGTTTTCCTTTCTTCCTCATGTTGTTCGACGTAGTTTCGCTAAAATGTAATCTTCCAACCGTAGTTTTGATTACTTGCTCCTGAGAAAGGTCGACTCTACAAAATATATATCTATATTATATTAAAGTGCTATTTTAAACATTATTACCCTAAATGGAATGTCCACTCATAAAATAATTGTAGGAAAATTTTAATTTTAAGAAAAGGGGTGTGCCAAATTTTGCGCGCCAGTTTTGATTTTATTTTTACGAAAGCTTGCGAAATATCACGTGATTGGGCACTACTTGTGTAGCTTTCAATTTAGCAATTGTTTTGGCAGGTAGAACGTGTTTTAAAGATATGTCTTTAGGGCTTCTCTGGCATTAGAAATATAACTATGGGAGACTTTCGTTTTGTTTAAAAATTTATAAATTATACCTCACTTTCTTTATTCAGGAATTTCGAATGCCCATAACTTATTGAATAATTAACTTGACTATTAACGGGCGTGTTTAGAAATGTGGCCATTCTTTTTAGAGTAAAATCATTTTTATCCTGGACTGTATCTTTAAGAATAAATAATTATGAAAAGAAATAAATCTCACGGAACGGGAAAGAACGGTTTTTTACTCCTGTCGGACTGGGATTGTTCCACTTTTATCGTTTGACTTGGCGATTCCACCTGGAAAGACATTTTCTATCAATGGGAATCGGATATTATCCGTTCGCTAACAAATATCAATTTCTTATTAGAGTCAAGGTATCCTAATGAAAGGCAAACTTTTTATTCGTATAGGAAATTGATACGTTATACGAGTTATTCATTCGCCAATTAGAACAATTTGAAACTAGGGTTTGTTCGCGGATTTTAACCCAAATTGAGATCTCGAAGCTAGAATGTATTAATTTAGTCGCTGTTCCTTTCAATTTAGATTAAAATATAATTATATTTCATTCTACAAGGATTTTGAGAAACGTATTTTTATCTTCGCATTATCCGTTTGAATAAACGCGTAATTTGTTTATTAATCAAGCTTAAAATTTTATCTCTGGATAATTCGTATCCATTTGATACGCGTCTGTTTATATAATTTGTGGTTTTATACTAACAATTTATTCGAGATTAAAATATCAGAAAAAAAGCCTAGTTATCAATGGATATCGTAAGTTATTCATCATCCGATTCCGATCTCAAATCGGCTGTTAATTTAGATGCGTAAAAATAATTATCCGAGGAAGGAAAAATTACCTTAGCTCCATGAAAGTGTAGATGAAAATTGTCAACCTTCTTGAGACCTTCAGTGGTTTTTATATACCTTGGATCTCCAAACGCTTGAATATGAACTGTGACCTGAAAGTGATTCTTTTTTTGGCAAACAAATGCCTCGTCGGCGTTGCTAAAGTTGAAACCTTTATCCGCGTCAACTCTATAGTTTGGTGGACTCCTTTAAATGGATAAATTATATATTGAAAGACATGTTTGGAACCTGATTTGCGTTTAGTGGGATATAACATACAGTTCTTTCATAGATATATCACATAGTGCGTGCCAAGTATTTGGTTGAAATGGCTGGAATCGAATACACTGGTAGGCTGAATCCATAAACATTCCGTTATCTGGTCCATTAAAATCAAAACTGTACTCGTCCTCTGACGGGTTTAAGATTACGCTCGACGTTGGTTCAGGAGATAATCCATCTAAAAAAATTGGAAATGTATTCCATGATTGAAATAATTGCATTCGGAAAGAAAGACCTCATTTCAAAACATGTAAAACCTTTAACCTTCTCACACCTCTTCGAATAGGCCTATTTTTACCTCCAACTAGTTGGGACAACTCGAGTTGCCTCAACTAGTTAGTCAAGTTGGCGAAATTAAACTCGTCCCAGAAAAATTGGCTTGCTGACCCCATTTCTAGGGATCTTATCGGGCGACGTATACCCCACTTTTTAGGGATTATTTTCCGGTCAATCTAGATAATGAAAAATTATCCGCTTGCTCTGGTAGCAATTTGCTTTCAATTGAGGATTAGACTCTGGTTTGATTAATTTATTTTGGACAGCGAATAAAAATTTAAATAATTTTGAAGATCCATATAAAAGATGACCTGTGTTTCTAAAAGCGACTGAAGTTAGCCTTCAAAACTAAATATCATTGAAAAGAAAAATTGACGTAACGAAAGATGTAAAAGTCCCCCTATAATGATTGACTGTTCGTAAAAATTGGTAGATGGAAATTATTATTTTTGTCAAGCATATGAACGGTGGGGTTGGGCCAACTACCCTTACCGTAAAAAGTTAGTCTGGCCTGAAGAGGTCCTCAAGAACACTACAAAAGTCTTGGGGAAGTCTTCAACACTTCTACAAGGCTTCTTGACACAATTAAAGACTTCCGCAAGACCTTATAAGACTACATAAGACACCCGAAAGACCTCTTAAGACTTTTTTTGGTATGGGTAATTGCGACATTTAATTGGCCCAACTAGTTGGAGGGAAAAATTGGCTCATATGAAAGGCTTTTTATTTTGAGAACAGGGCGCAGTTTTCCAGGAAAATTTCTATAGATGCTCTATCTAAATTTTGGAGTCCCCCAAATTTTGAAACAAGCAACTAGCGTTGTCTCTTGACCCACTAAAAGTTGAACTATCACCACAATGAAAAACTCTATGGTTTTACGTGTTTTGAAATATAACTAAAAGCAACAATTTAAAAATTTCAAAAACTGTAAATACCTGGATCTCTCTTAATGTGAGGTATGCCGTTACCAATTACGGTACTAGAAACTGTGTTTTTTGGGGAATCTGATAATTTTCTCTTTTTTGTCGGATTGTTATTGTTACTTGAAGCGTTGCTAAGGCTGTCGCAAAGGAATTCATCGCTAGAAGTTATTAGTTAATTTTTATTATTCAGATTAAAGGGAAAGTCAACAATTTAAAAGACTTCTTGGCGTAGAAAATACTAAGAACAAAAGTCTGTAACATTATTCCATAAAATTAAACAACGCCCCATAGCTTAATACTATCAGCAAAGTTCAATTTTTGTGTCAAAATAGGCTTAAAAATAGCCAAAAAAGTCACCATCCCTGTCTGGCTCGAGTAATTTGGAGTCTTCCACAATATTTTGAGTCCGGAGAGAGGGACGGAATTTAGGCGGGCCGTGCTTGCCACATTGTCTTCCCTCAACTCTGGAAATTTTTCCAAAAAGTGGCGCTTCCTCCGTTCACTATTTACACGGGGACTGTGGCCTCTAGTGTCTCGAAACAGAATCTGCCGGTATTTACCTGAATCTTTGCTGATAGTATTAAGCTACGGGGCGTTGTTTGCTAATGGATATTATTTTAATTATGGTAATGATAAATATCAGAAGCCGATGAAACCCTCCTTTGAAGTCTATTACTCCTTGATCTTGTCTACCCCTCTCTGTATGGGTTAATTTCAAAAAGCACGATTCGTACGCCTCCTAACGGTAGATATTTTCGGAGCGTGAGTTCATCCATTGAATATCTCTAGCAGCCTTGGAGTTCGTCAAAAAAAGTCGTCGTTTGTGGAGAGAGGGAATTTCCAATTTTCCGTAGACAGGAGGGTATGAAGTAGGACCCCTCCGATCTCGTAAAATTGGGAATTTTACCCATACAGAGAGAAGCGCTATATCGAACATTAGAGTAGTAGACTTCAAAGGAGGGTTTCATCTACTTCTGTAATTATTATAATACCTTCCATAAATGCCACTTAGTTGATTGTGAGAGATTAATGTTTGTTGATGAGGATTTTGTACGAGATTTGTCAATTGGGATGGATTAGTGATATTCCCAAGCTGAGATGAGAGATGAGGTGGAATGTTATTAGACCCAAGTTGAGTTAGGACGGTGCCAGCACTCGTGGTTGTTGTTAAATGGGGGTTTCCACTAACAAGGTTTGGCGTCATCTGAAGTAAAATAATTTTCAAAAAATTATTTAGTTTGAGAGAAACTATTTTTGGCCTGGTTTTTATTCCTGCCTTAAAGGGAGAATGCAACATAACTGATTATTGTATCGATTCCGGGTATCATTTAAATAAACTTAACGTAGCAGTAAAAACTTTACAAACAAATATTAAACTAGAAATAAATTTAAAACTTACCCGGAAAATAGAAATGCTCAATTTCTTCCTATTGATGAATCAACGACCAATTAACAAAAGTTCGTCGTTAAGGCGAGATCTCCATGAGCCTCACAGTAGCATTGGATTGGTTGAATATTATTGGAAGTCTCGTGGAGATCTCACCCTAACGACGGGCCTTTGCTCTTTGGTTCCTGACGCATCAATGCGAAGAAATTAGTAACTCCATAAATCAGCTAAGCCTATTTCCTGGGTAATTTTTGCTTAGAAATGGCTGTAGTTTCATTATGAAGTGAGGAAATGCTTCTAATTGCTCTAGAAGCCAAGAAAGTGGTGTTTAAAGTAAGATCCATAAAAAAATTCTTAAATACTTAAGATTATTTCTGCCTGTCACCCTGGAAACAAATTCACCCTCCAGGCTTTTTCTTGCCTTGCTACCCAAGGGGAAGCTCAGAAGGTGAGCCCACTTCCAGTGAAACATGCAGGTGACAGGCAGAAGAAATCCTAGGCCTTTAAGGCTTCCGCTTAATAGTTGTAGGTAAAATTTTTTCCGTGACTCATGAAGAGAGATAATCAGAGTAAAGATAAAGTGCGCTCGCAACCCTTAACGAAAAAAGTTGGTCTGATCTGTAGAGGTCCTCAAGAATACAAAAGTCTTGGGGAAGTCTTTAAGACTACCCCAAGACTTCTCGACATTATGAAAGACTTTCCCAAGACCTCTTAAGACTGCATAAGACACCCGAAAGACTTCCCCCAGACCTCTTAAGACTTTTTTCGGTAAGGGATACATTAAGATCTCCTCCGATATCCCCACCAACTTCTATTATCTTGTCATTACCGAATGCGAACGTAGAGATGGGATGGTTAAATTTGTGTTGTCTGGGAGATGTTTGAGGGGTTGTGTTCCCGAATAAGTGATAAAATGTTTAAGACTTTCCGCTTGAGACTGCATCATGATATTGGCAGTTGGAACGTGTCTGTTTGGGCTGTTTAATAATCTATGCTGAGGATGAGGACTATGAGCCGATGATTTCAGACTTCTAAGACTTCCACCGCTATTCAGTTTTTGTTCTAAATGAATAGCAGGTTAACGAGGTAGTTTAGTAATTGGTTTGTTTGAAAAGACATAGCGTACAATATTTTAATTTTACTTACCTTCATTATTGGGGGAAAATGGAGGTTCAGAACCTGAATCCGGAGGACTATCTGGAAGGTGATGTCTAAAAAAAAAAGGTTAAGGTAGTTTTAGTACTGATGGCACTAGAAATTAGCTTCCCTTTCCAAAAGAAGTGTCACTCTAAAGACTTTAGTAAGATAGCGGGAAATCTATTTCGAAATTAGTATGTCACTCTTTTTTCCGCAGGTATAATACATATTCTAAATCTTAATTTTCACAAGGAGTCACTGCGTATACTTTTTTTCAATATTATTTATTGAACTATATAAACAACGTTTCGGAGCTAGAACTCCATCATGATGGAGTTCTAGCTCCGAAACGTTGTTTATATAGTTCAATAAATAATATTGAAAAAAAGTATACGCAGTGACTCCTTGTGAAAATTAAGATTTAGAATAACTATTTCGAAATGTTATGCAAGTTTCAAAATTAGGCTTAAAGATTTTTTTTTTTTTTTTTTTTTCGAATGAGTATATTGCTGATGCCAATGAAAGTTCGTATTAAGTTGGCGCGTTAGCGTCTAATGGTATGCGCCAATCCTCAGACGTAATGCATTGTTTGAACCGAAAGAGATGTTTGTTAGAAAAATGAAATTCAGATGGCGCCTTAGCTTCTAATGTTATGGGCGAATCCTTTGACGTAATGTATTGGGCTTAAACCGAAAGAGATGTTTGTTAGAGACAAGAAATTCAGTTGACTCGTTAGCGTCTAATGTTATGGACGAATCCTTTGACGTAATGTTTTGGGCTTGAACCGAAAGAGATGTTTGTTAGAAAAATGAAATTCAGCTGACTCGTTAGCGTCTAATGTTATGGGCGAATCCTTTGACGTAATGTATTGGGCTTGAACCGAAAGAGATGTTTGTTAGAAACATGAAATTCAGATGGCGCGTTAGCGTCTAATGTTATGGGCGAAGAGTTAAGAAATGAATCATGTGCGGATGACCCCTCAACGTACGTTAATAAACGTATACTCAATGCTAAAATACGCCTAATTATTTATATGGTTATTTAAAAGCACGTGCTTGATTTTAACATTGCGTATACGTTTATTAATGTACACGAAGGGGTCATCCACTCATGATTAATTTCGTAACTCTTAAACGGCGCCTCGTATGTCAAAACGTCATAGAACATTTTCATCTTAAAATGACCCATAGAATCCACTGTACCTCGGTCTTATCACCATTTTCGAATTACACTGTATATTTTTTAAACAAATCGCAATATTAAAATTTACACAATTACTTACGAAGGATGGTAAACTGGTTGAATGTTGCCTAATGTGTTAGGTAGTCCTAATTTGAAGCTTTGCGAAGTGCTGACCGTTGGGCTACTACAAGAAGCTGAGCTAGTTGAAGCGATAATGGGGGCTGATGAATTGAAATTATTTTCAACGCCAAGGGTTAATGGATTGCGTCGAAGGTCTGGGGAAGTTGATGATATCGTAGGAGAGGCCGAGCTTGGAACACCTTGTTCGTCGTTTTTATGTTCAATTGATGATTCGTTCAGTTTTAAATCTCCTCCAACTAAAGCTTCGGAGAAGTATCTGGAATTGTTTTTCATTATTTATTAGTTGGTGATAATTTTAATTGATCTACACATCAACCCAACCCCTTTTAAATCGTTGCGATATAGTTAGAGGTTTTTCAGACAGATAAAACACTATGTAAATATATTTCCCTCAGATTAAATTAATCTGTTTATCCGATTTAGAACTAGTTAGACTATCAGTTTTTATCTGTTGACCGAACAGATATTTGGCCGCAGTTAGGAGCACTATAAATATATTCTTGGTAATAATTTCTAAACAATTAGCTAGTTATTAAACTAAAAAATGTAAGTACTTACATGTTATTATCATTCCCTTCGTCGTTGATGTAATCCTCCAATTGACTAAAGTCCAGAGCCTCATTGTCTATGCCGCCGAAATCTCCGCGACCTGTAAGATACAAAAAATAACGTTAACTAATGTAATTTATAAAAATAACTAGTAGTTTCTTGAAACAAATTGAGGGTTAGTTTGTGAAATAGTTTGCATGACCAAAAAGAGTTCGACTGGATTCGTGCACGACCTTGAAAACCTAGCCCAAAGGTCAGATAATTTGAAAATGGGCCCAAATGGTCAGGAAAATTAAATATTTTGGTACATGTCACGGAACTGTTTTTGATTGGTTGATCATAATTATTATAAAATGAAACTATTTGCCTAAATATTCAAATTGTTTCTCATATTCCGAGTAAACTATCAGCTGACCCCGATTGATAAACTATGTCAAATAAAATGTGGGAATTGCCAAGAGCTAATTCTTAGCTATGCCATTAATTCGCAAATCCGTTTAATCAAATTTAATTTGTTAATTAGTCTATAATTAATTTAATAGCCTTCAATAAGAATAGGAATTTAAAAACATGAATTTAGACATCCTATGCTTTTCCAGACGTGACGTAATTAGCCGGTTTAATCATAATTAACAGAGGTTTATTTAACTGAGAAGGATATGTAAACCTTGGTTAAATCTGATTAAACCACGGCTAATTACCCCTCGTCTGAAGAGGGTATGGGGCAAGTAAGGATTACAAGTATTCTTTTATAGATGGCCCCTAGAGGCGCGTTTGTTGGATATAGTGGGAAGCTGTAAAGTTGCCACGTGATCGACTAAATCACTTATGTCAGTTGTGTGCGTTATTTCATCTGAAACACATTTGCAATTAATATGATATTACAAGCGTATTTGAGATGAGAAACATCTGTTGTTAGTAATCGAAATCGACACCTTAATTCTAACCATATGATCGATCAAAATCTAAATTTCTCTCATATATTTGTATTCAAGTGAATGTTTTTGAACTTGAAACAATTTTTTTGGTTTTGTTGGTGTTCAGGCTTTGCCTGATACTGTACGAGATGAGAGAAATGTCACCATGGGTGTTGTTAAAGTCGACAAGATACCTGGTGTGGGGCTTACACAGACACAGATAACTCCAGAAGCCGATGAAACCCTCCTTTGAAGTCTATTACTCCCCGGTCTTGTCTACCCCTCTCTGTATGGGTTAGTTTCAAAAAGCGCGATTCGTACGCCTCCTAACGGTAGATATTTTCGGAGCGGGAGTTCGTCCAGCGAATATCTCTAGCAGCCTTGGAGTTCGTCAAAAAAACGTCGTCGTTTGTGGAGAGAGAGAATTTCCAATTTTCTGTAGACAGGGGGGTATGAAGTAGGACCCCTCCGATCTCGTAAAATTGTGAATTTTACCCATACAGAGAGGCGCGCTATATGGAACATTAGAGTAGTAGACTTCAAAGGAGGGTTTCATCGGCTTCTGATAACTCTCATAACCTAAGGTCACACTAGCATTTCTTAATCGGTTTGAAACAGTACAATGAAACCAATATTCAAATCGCCAGGAATCGTTTTAATTGTCACGCGTTCACGCGTTATCTTTATAAATCGATTTATTGTAGCTTTATCTATCGGTTGTTGAAACTGTCCGAATCGGTATGAAACTGGTTCCCGAAGCAGTTTCGAGAAATCGAATCAAATCGATTCGAGGAAAGACGGTTTTCCGTTCATACGACTCTTTCGAAACGTTTAGAAACGATTTAAATCGATTCCAAGGCTTGTATGAACGCAGGTAAAGTTTCGCTTGATTGTTTCTCGAATCGATTTGCTTCATGCAATAAATCGATTTATAAAGATAATGCGTGATCATGTGACGCTTAAAACGATTCCTGGCGATTTGAATATCGGTTTTATTTTCCGATTAAGAAATGGTAACTATGGCCGTAGATAAAATGAAAACTTAATTGAAACGACAAATTATAATCATTTCTACTAATGATATCCAATATGTCGTTTAATTTTTATCTTGATACTAAAGTTTGTCTGTCGTTGTCATATCTGTCCCTCAACAATCCAGTTTTCTCAAAACTAACCTTCAACTAACGGCCTGGGCAACACCAGATAATTTTACGTTGAACATTGAATATTGTTTTAAAACACGCCCGAAAAACATCATCAACCCATAAGAACAAATTTTAACATTGAAATATAAATCAAGTTTAACTTAAACTGGATTTAATGACAAAAAAAAGTAGGTGTAATAGGTGTGGTGGTTTCGAAACCAATCAAGAAGCGTATTTGAAGTAGATATGCAAGTTTAAATTTTAGCTTTCCTTAAAGGAAGAATGGAACATAACATCGAGCGATTTTTTTTTATCTATTATCAGAGGTATATAATAACCCCCTTCGGGGGGAAGTATGAAAGGTAGGCAAAATCGACGAACAACAAGTGCCCGGCGTAAATCGCGGCGGATCGACACACCGCTTTACTCCCAAAAAATAGTTACACCATTTTGAACCTCACTAAATTTTCCCTACGCACACTTCCGGAACTCGCGAGCTGAAGTCAACCTTCGACTCCATTTTAACAGACAGCCTGACTCCTGAGACAGGAAGTTCTAAACACAAATCGAGCCGTCTTGTTTATACAAAGACCATTTACTAGAGTAGGGACATTGAGAAGTCCAGCGCGAGCTAGTGGCCTAGATAGTCAGCAGCGGGCTCTTGTTGTTCGTGATTTTTAGCATTGGTAGTATAGGGGCTTTCATACTTCCCCCCGAAGGGGGTTATTATGTACCTCTGCTATTACTTATCGTTTTAAAAGGAATAATCCAACAGTTAAAAAAATTACGAACAAATATTAAACTAGAAATAGATTTAAAACTTGACATCAAAATGGAGATCACCTTTACTCCCTGAATACGGACTTGCGACCAACGACATTGATCGATAGCTCTTCTACGCGGAATGCATGATCTCCTTGATCAATGTCATTGTTCGCTGGTCCTTATACGGAGAATTCTGGATATCATCATGAATCCAGCTAAGCCTATTTTGATGGTAAGTTTTAATTGATTTCTAGTTAAATATCAGGGTTGCCACAGGTCAGGGAAAAGTCAGGGAATTTAAAGATCTTTCAAGAAGCCAGGAAATTACAATCATTATCTGCAGAAAAAATTTGAAGCTGACCGTGTCAGTTGTATTAGATTAGAACAAAGATACGCCTGCAGTTTGGCGAACGCGATTATATAAAAAATGAAAAGTTAAAAACTGGGTTGTATTAGCTGAAACGGTCAGGGAAAATCGTTGGAAAAGGTCAGGGAAAAGTCAGGGAATTTGAATCTGAAAAAACTCTGGCAACCATGGATATTTTTTTTACTGTTTTAAACGATAAGGAATCGATAAAAAAATAAAAAACGCTTGTTATTCATTTTGTTTATTCCAAATTAATCGATTATCATCGATTAATCGATTATTCTGGTTTATCTGTTAATATTTTTACTCCAGTTCGAATAAACGATGAATATTCGAAATAATTCAAAGAGAAATTTCCCGAAATTTATTTTTCATTCAGTCTTCGAGCTTTTGTCCAATGGATAAACGGTTAACCAAAAACAGACCCTCATTTTAACAACTAAACCTTAATTAAAACTGTGTGATAATTGTATTTAAACGTGATCGTTAATAATCGTTAATAATCGCAAAGTTAGTAAATAATTATTTGAAATTCCGAGCCCCACTCTTCAGTCTTGCATATGTGCTTTAAATGATTAGAGCCTTTTAGAAGGAAAATGATTTGTTGGCGACTCGTGTACTTGGAAGACAAATAACTCGCACGCCCGGTTATTCACGCTCTCGCTTGATTGATGAGCTTTCAAAGACTTTATTAGTGCGTGAAAGAACCACTTTTTACGAGGAAAAGTTCTTTATTTTGTCCGTTATGCTCAATTATAAGTCGTTACTTAAAGCCACAGTAGATAGACAAATGATCATACATTAAACTAGTTGAATATTGCATTTTAAATTTAATTTGGACTTAGATGATTCTATATATCAAATTTCTTCGGAGATTTGTCGATTTATTCAATTTAGATTAAAAATCAAAACAACAAAGGAAACTTTAAAGGTACATTTTAGTTTAAGTATAATTGTTATAAGCAACGACTTGAATTTAAGCAGAAGCCGATGAAACCCTCCTTTGAAGTCTATTACTCCCTGGTCTTGTCTACCCCTCTCTGTATGGGTTAGTTCCAAAAAGCGCGATTCGTACGCCTCCTAACGGTAGATATTTTCGGAGCGGGAGTTCGTCCAGCGAATATCTCTAGCAGCCTTGGAGTTCGTCAAAAAAACGTCGTCGTTTATGCAGAGAGAATTTCCAATTTTCCGTAGACAGGGGGTATGAATTAGGACCCCTCTGATCTCGTAAAATTGAGAATTTTACCCATACAGAGAGGAGCGCTATATCGAACATTAGAGTAGTAGACTTCAAAGGAGGGTTTCATCGGCTTCTGGTATTATATTGTCTTAAAAATAGTTTTGGGGTGGTTTTTCCGATAACATAATATTTTGTACTCGTGACAAGCCCAACTTAATTCGATATACGATTTGTTTACTTTTATGATATAAATTAAACATTAGAGAAAAAGCCATATCAATAACCTGGTTAAATAATGTCGTAACTATAATTTAAAAATAAATGAAATATCTTATATACTATGGTTTAGATAAGAATGATTTTGAGAGTTGGAATTTGGGAGCCAGGGCGGAAATACTCAAAACGGAGAGACGCCATTGATTGGCTGGGGACGGCAATGATTGGTTCGGTATTTGAAAGGTTTGAACATTGGTTTGTCGATTAATTCGGGACTTGAAAAGGTTTTTGTCGATTGATTCGGGATTTGAAATGGTTGACGATTTAATATCTTCTACCAGAAGCCGATGAAACCCTCCTTTTAAGTCTATTACTCCCGGGTCTTGTCTACCCCCTCTCTGTATGGGTAAGTCTCAAAAATCGCGATTCGTACGCCTCCTAACGGTAGATATTTTCGGAGCGGGAGTTCGTCCAGCGAATATCTCTAGCAACCTTGGAGTTAGTCAAACAAACGTCGTCGTATGTGGAGAGAGAATTTCGAATTTTCCGTATGAAGTAGGACCCCTCCGATCTCGTTAAATTGTGAATTTTACCCATACATATAGAGGAGCGCTATATGGAACATTAGAGTAGTAGACTTCAAAGGAGGGTTTCATCGGCTTCTGCTTCTACCGTACACAAGATTTGGAGTGTTGTACCCAGGACATGGCCGAAAAATTAACAAAAACGAATCGATATATAAAATAATTCTCATAGCTTCATTCTCTATTTAAAATAGATTCATTACGCAAGCATAAACAATAGATTCCCATTCATTTCTCCACCCGGGAAATCGTGCTCATTGATTCTTTGATTGCACGCAGTTTGTTTCAGCGGCCATTGTTGATTGTTGTTCACAATTCAACTCCCTTTTCCTCCCACGTTCCTAGAACCTTCGTTGTCTTTAACACTTAACGCCCTTGAACACCTCGTTGAATTAGTATTATGTACTGGTTCCTACAATTTCTCTTATCCTTCTCTAATCATTTTATCAAAATGAGATAAAATTGGATAATACGTTAATGTTAATGTGATAGTTAAGTTATTGAGTCTGACCAAGAATTTATTCAGGTTCCATAAGAATATGGGAGGGCCGCGATTCAATAACCATCCTCCCAAACTTTGTAGCAAAAGTTCGTCCGCTTCGAATCGAATAAGTAAATCGCTCCTGACATCTATTATTAACCCGCGCCACTGACGACCTTGACGTAATATTTTGGGTAATAAAAATGGAGCCGACCGAAAAAAGATCTAAGCGTACAAATGTTGGGAAAATTGCAGAAGAACTTTTGTTACAAAGTTTGGGAGGATGGTACCAGAGGCTAAAGCTATGCTCCCATATTCTTATGGAACCTAAATGGATTCTTGGTCTAACTTCCCAATATGTTCGGATTTCTGTTTCCCATTTAATCTAGAAGAAAAGTTGCTAAATAATTGTTAATAAATTTTCCATCTATTCAAATTAAAATATAGAATAATAAGAACGTTATTGATATAATTTTCTTTCGATATTTACCTTCATAAAATTAATTTTAACCTTATTTGTTTTAATTTTGAAGTGCAACTGAAACTTAGTATTAACGGTTATAATTAAAAACTGCGTAAAATTATAAATTTTCGTAAGAACAATGATGAATCAATGTGAGTAAAACTCAAAACAACATTAAGTCTGGTTAGTTTCGGACGCTTTATTGGTCCATCATCAGGGGTTATCCCTCAAACATTTTACTCGTATGATCAAGAATCCATTCAGGTTCCATAAGAATATGGGAGCATAGCTTTAGCCTCTGGTACCATCCTCTCAAACTTTGTAACAAAAGTTCGTCCGCAATTTTCGCAACATTTGTACGCTTAGATCTTTTTCGGTCGGCTCCATTTTTATTACCCAAAATATTATGTCAAGGTCGTTAGTGGCGCGGGTTAATAATAGATGTCAGGAGCGATTTACTTGAAAAATCGATTCGAAGCGGACGAACTTTTGCTACAAAGTTTGGGAGGATGGTTATTGAATCGCGGCCCTCCAATATTCTTATGGAACCTGAATGAATTCTTGGTATGATGACGTCATAGCATTATGCAAAAAATCCATTTGAATTCTCTCTTAAAGTGTTTCCGCCACAATTAAGTGTTTTTCTTCCAAATTACAGGTACATAACTTTATATTTAATAAAAATGTAGAGAATATCCGGTTCTGCAACGAACCTTAAACATTCGCAAACAAAAATATCAAATTAAAACGTTTCTAAAATATGTGGAAAAAAAAGCAATACCGGAAATGCTCGAATTGTTTCTAATAACCCAATAAAAGCATACTCGATAAAATATCTAAGGAGCCAAATTATTTAGAAAAAAGGAATCTGCTCTGAATAAAATGTTAAGAAAAAAATTATGAACGCTAGAGTGAATACTGAATTACATTGCAACAATATGGTCAAGACAGATCTACAAAATTTCTCACCGAGGAAATATATTTTTTGTTGCTTTCGTTGTTAAGGGGAACATATTAACTACATTAAAACTTGTCATTTCCTAATTAACCTTTAATGAAATTATACGAAATATAGAATTGCTAATGAAATTATAGGAAATATAGGATTACTATTGAAATTATAGGAAATATAGGAGAATTGCTATTGAAATTACAGGAAATATTGGAGAATTACTATTGAAATTATAGGAAATATAGGAGAATTACTATTGAAATTATAGGTAATATAGGAGAATTACTATAGAAATTATAGGAAATATAGGAGAATTACTATAGAAATTATAGGAAATATAGGAGAATTACTATTGAAATTATAGGAAATATAGGAGAATTACTATTGAAATTATAGGAAATATAGGAGAATTACGATTGAAATTATAGGAAATATTAATAGAATTTCTATTGAAATTATAGGAAATATATTTAGAATTACTATTGAAATTATATGAAATATTAATAGGATTACTATTGAAATTATAGGAAATATAGGAGAGTTACTATTGAAATTATAGGAAATATAGGAGAATTAATATTGAAATTATAGGAAATATAGGAGAATTACTATTGAAATTATAGGTAATATTAATAGAATTTCTATTGAAATTATAGGAAATATAGGATTACTATTGATGTTATAGGAAATATTAATAGGATTACTATTGATGTTATAGGAAATATAGGAGAATTACTATTGAAATTATAGGAAATATAGGAGAATTACTATTGAAATTATAGGAAATATTAATAGGATTACTATTGATGTTATAGGAACTATAGGAGAATTACTATTGAAATTATAGGAAATATAGGAGAATTACGATTGAAATTATAGGAAATATTAATAGAATTTCTATTGAAATTATAGGAAATATATTTAGAATTACTATTGAAATTATATGAAATATTAATAGGATTACTATTGAAATTATAGGAAATATAGGAGAGTTACTATTGAAATTATAGGAAATATAGGAGAATTAATATTGAAATTATAGGAAATATAGGAGAATTACTATTGAAATTATAGGTAATATTAATAGAATTTCTATTGAAATTATAGGAAATATAGGATTACTATTGATGTTATAGGAAATATTAATAGGATTACTATTGATGTTATAGGAAATATAGGAGAATTACTATTGAAATTATAGGAAATATAGGAGAATTACTATTGAAATTATAGGAAATATTAATAGGATTACTATTGATGTTATAGGAACTATAGGAGAATTACTATTGAAATTATAGGAAATATAGGAGAATTACTATTGAAATTATAGGAAATATAGGAGAATTACTATTGAAATTATAGGAAATATAGGAGAATTACTATTGAAATTGTAGGAAAATATAGGGAAATTACTATTGACGTTATAGGCAAATTATTTGAAATTATTATTGAAACTATACGCAAATTATAATCTGAGAAGGACAATGCTATGCCGTCATTACGTAAAATTGTTAAATTATGAAGTACATAAGTTTCAGTACTTACACGTTGAAGTTAAAAACAAAGCTATTATTTCTCTAATCTGCCTTGCCTCTAGAATAAGAAAGTGTATGTCTTATATCAAAATCTTGGAATTATCTAAGGTGAACGTAAAAAACAGCGAAGCGTACAGCCCGTGTTTTCAAATTTATTGAACCATGAGACTGAGACGTACAATGTTCTACTGCACTAATGAAGAAAAACCCATGTCCTCCTAACATATTAACTTGACGTAACTAAAAAAGCTAGGGTTGATTGATACACAACTGTAAAATTTCGTAGAGGAGTAAGAAGTCAGTGCCAACTCCTCTTGTTGTATGGCGAGCTAAGCCTCGTACTCGATGCTTATGGTTGTTTTTTTATACAAGAGGTAATTAGAAAAACATTGGTGATCTAGTTTGGGTTCATGAGTCCCAAAAATAATAATCCTAAGCTTTGTGGTATTTTATAGTAAACAAAAACTGAGATATATTAAATTTATTGGTAATTCATTATTCAGTAAAAATAAACTTATATATTAGTTTATTAAAATTAAAGGATTTTAAAATTTTAAATGATTTTTTATCATTTGGGTTTTAATAATTTGGGAATTTGTTATCCTGGGTGTCGATCGTTTGGGAATTTTTTACCGTGGGTGTCGATCGTTTGGGGAATTGGTTATCGTGGGTGTCGATCGTTTGGGGAATTGGTTATCGTGGGTGTCGATCGTTTGGGGAATTGGTTATCGTGGGTGTTGATCGTTTGGGGAATTGGTTATCGTGGGTGTCGATCGTTTTGGGGAATTGGTTATCGTGGGTGTCGATTGTGTGGGGAATTGGTTATCGTGGGTGTCGATTGTTTTGGGGAATTGGTTATCGTGGGTGTCGATTGTTTGGGGAATTGGTTATCGTGGGTGTCGATCGTTTGGGGAATTGGTTATCGTGGGTGTCGATTGTGTGGGGAATTTGTTATCGTGGGTGTCGATTGTGTGGAAATTTGTTATCGTGGGTGACGATCGTTTGGGAATTTGTTATCGTGGGTGTCGATTGTGTGGGAATTGGTTATCGTGGGTGTCGATCGTTTGGGGAATTGGTTATCGTGGGTGTCGATCGTTTGAGAATTGGTTATCGTAGGTGTTGATCGTTTGGGGAATTGTTATCGTGGGTGTCGATCGTTTGGGAATTGGTTATCGTAAGTGTCGATCGTTTGCGAATTGGTTATCGTGGGTGTCGATCGTTTGGGGGAATTGGTTATCGTGGGTGTCGATCGTTTGGGGAATTGGTTATCGTGGGTGTCGATCGTTTGGGGAATTGGTTATCGTGGGTGTCGATCGTTTGTGGAATTGGTTATCGTGGGTGTCGATCGTTTGTGGAATTGGTTATCGTGGGTGTCGATCGTTTGTGGAATTGGTTATCGTGGGTGTCGATCGTTTGGGGAATTTTTTATCGTGGGTGTCGATCGTTTGAGGAATTGGTTATCGTGGGTGTCGATCGTTTGGGAATTTGTTATCGTGGGTGTCGATTGTGTGGGAATTTGTTATCGTGGGTGTCAATCGTTTGGGGAATTGGTTATCGTGGGTGACGATCGTGTGGGAATTGGTTATCGTGGGTGTCGATCGTTTGGTAATTGGTAATCGTGGGTGTCGATCGTTTGGGAATTGGTTATCTTGGGTGTCGATCGTTTGGGAATTGGTTATTTTGGGTGTCGATCACTTAGATGTATTTTTTATTGTAATTATAGAAAAATTAAACTTAAAATTGTCGAACTATACCACGAACTACGCATGACTTTTATGGTTCGTCAGAAGTAAAGTTGAAGAATCTAGGGATATTAGAACGTGAGATAATAAGTACGGAAATAATAAAATTTCGATTAGTTATTTTTAAAGAAGATTCGCTAATCTCTCGCGTTATAATTATCAAAATTACATCATGAACTAAAGATTTCGATTCAAATATAATTGAAACCCGCCGCCTTAAGTAACAACTTAAACCGCGAAAACAAATTGTGATGTCGCGTAACTACCGTGGGGCCCACGAACCATCTTATTTTATCCTCGTCCGATATTTTTTCTCCATATAAAGTAGATTGGAAGCGTGGTAAATGTAGGTTATTAATTTTTACCTAATATTTTGCTATGCCATATTCGTTTAATTGTAAGAAGGCTGAAAATGACATATTCATATTTGAGTGGGTGAGGCAACCACAGTCTCATATTCTTGACAGATTATACAAAAGGGTTGAAAGTAATTGTCATGGCAACTTAAAGCCTCGTTCATACATAGGCCTAAATGCGTTTCGTTGCGGTTCGATTTCTATAAACGGTCGGTTATAAAACCAACGTGAGAAATCCGTTCGTGTTGGTTCGGGAAGCAGCTTGGCCAAGTCACTTCGGTTCAATCAGCTTTGAAAATAACGAGGCGGGGAGACAAATATGCTGATAAATCTTAAAATAACGCGATTAAAATTATACTTTCTGTCAAAACTTATTAACCAACGAGTTACAAACACGATTTACTAATTAGTTTGAGATAACTATTTAAAAATTTTAAATTCTGGGCATTTTTTAAAACGACGCTAAGCCTTGGGACCGTCTTGTCAGCGTGTGAACCAGGGAAAACGCTTCGAACTGGTTTTGGAACCGATTTTGCCTTCAAGTGTGAACGAGGCTTTAAGTCTCGCGCCTAATCAACCGGAAAGTTTCATGACTGTACGATTTCGACAGCAATTCTAGAACTCGACAAGTTCAATTGCTTTTTTTTTTTTTTTTTTTTTATTCTACTAACCGTATGATAAGTTTGATGTTATTTTGTCGTTGTCAAAATTATATATGAAACTTTTCGAATGCATCAACTTTGGGTCAATTTTCTTTTCCCTTGTAGTTAGTATGGATTTTGTTGAAGTCATATTTAACTTCTCTTAACGGAGTTCGTTCAAAAATACAGTTTCCCTATGGGAAAATAATTTTGCAAAACATCGGGAGGTTGAAAAAATGATTCGTCCGTCATTTTATTAAATTTTCTGATTCGTTGTACCGGTAATTATTAAACTTAGCTATTATCAGAAGTAGATGAAACCCTCCTTTGAAGTCTACTACTCCAATGTTCGATATAGCGCTCCTCTCTGTATGGGTAAAATTCCCAATTTTACGAGATCGGAGGGGTCCTACTTCATCCCCCCTGTCTACGGAAAATTTAAAATTCTCTCTCTCCACAAACGACGACGTTTTTTTGACGAACTCCGAGGCTGCTAGAGATATTCGCTCGACGAACTCCGTCTCCGAAAATATCTACCGTTAGGAGGCGTACGAATCGCGCTTTTTGAAACTAACCCATACAGAGAGGGGTAGACAAGACCCGGGAGTAATAGACTTCAAAGGAGGGTTTCATCGGCTTCTGCTATTATGAACATAGAAATCGTTTCTTGGGGGAGTTGCCGTGACGTTGGAAGGAGGCGTCTTTTAAAGGGATACGGAAGCAGATATATTATTGCTACAGGGTTCGTAAACGACCTGGAAAAGTCAGGGAATTTAGAAATTGGCCCAAAAAGTCAGGGAATTTGGAAAGTGGCCCCAAAGGTCAGGGAAAGGTCAGGGAATTTGAAAATAGCCCAAATGGTCAGAGAAAATAAATATTTTGGTATGTGTCAAGGAACTGTTTATGATTGGTTTACCAATCAGTTGTAACGTAATTATTATAAACTGAAAATATTTGCCCAAAGATTCAAATTGTTTCTCATATTCTGAGTAAACTATCCTGACCTCGATTGATGAACTATATCAAATAAAATGTGGGAATTGCCAACAGCTCGCTCGTAAGAATATATTCATGAAAATATATATATATATATATATTAAAATTGGTCAGGGAAATTATTTGGAAATGGTCAGGGAAAACCTGGAAAAGTCAGGGAAATTAACTTCCAAAATTTTGTACGAACCCTGTGCTAACTATTTTGTAAACTTTAGCGTTTCTGACAGACAGAAAGACATAATTATATATTTTGATACGTATATAAAACCAAGGAGGATCAGAGAAGGAGAGGAAATGTGGGGCTGCGTTGAGTTAGAGAGAGAAGAGCCAACCTCCCACTCGGGTGGAAAGGGGGATAGTAAATTCTCGAGGTAAACTGTTGTCACGTGGTCGCTAGCTAGCGCGTCTCACAAAGGATTCGTTTTACCCACGCGACAACATTTTACCACGAAACGTCTCTACCCCCGTTCTCCCAGAGTGGGAGTTTAGGCCGACGCAGTAGGATCCGCGCCGTCCCCACATTTCCTCTCCTTCTCTGATCCTCCTTGATAAAACCTATGACAAAATAGTGACTTGTTCACATATAGAAGTGACCTTTTCTTCAAATTATAAACATATATTGTTTAAATATTTGAATATAGCTCTTTCGAAAGCATATACGAACAAGGCCTTTATAAATTAACCGCAATATTTTTTCTTTGATATAATTATGCAATTTCTTAAAACGTGTTCTTATATTCACCATTTTTATTTGATAAATTATTCAATGGTAGAAACGCATTTTTAAATTAGAAAGATTAAATTTATTACGAGCCCGCATTATTTTTCTTCGTGAATTCTACTAATTTCACAGAAACCAGTTAGATAACGTGTAAAACCTTATTTTTTCAAAAACCCCTAAGTTTTATACCCACAGTAATAAAACAAAAAAAGCGAGTGTTTCGAAATTAGCTGTAATTTGATTCTGATTCCTTTTGGGTCACCGTCTAACCGAGCAAGAAACTTGTATATTCAAATTAAATTTTAGTTTGATTAAATTTACAATGAGTTCTACTGTTACAATATGCTGGTATTCTATTTCGTACACTAATTTATATAATGCTCGCATATGGCTAACGTAATAACGAATGTGCATGAAAGCAAGAATCCATTCAGGTTCCATAAGAATATGGGAGGGCCGCGATTCAATAACCATCCTCCCAAACTTTGTAGCAAATGTTCGTCCGCTTCGAATCGATTTTTCAAGTAAATCGCTCCTGACATCTATTATTAACCCGCGCCACTAACGACCTTGACATAATATTTTGGGTAATAAAAATGGAGCCGACCGAAAAAAGATCTAAGCGTACAAATTTTGCGAAAATTGCGGACGAACTTTTGTTACAAAGTTTGGGAGGATGGTACCAGAGGCTAAAGCTATGCTCCCATATTCTTATGGAACCTGAATGGATTCTTGATGATAGTCTATTAAAGGGAGAAAGCAACATGTCGATTGCTTAAAGTTTAAATAGGCCTAATCGACCAGTAAATTTGGAGATGATTTATTTCCCAGCATACTGAACTCTCTCCTATCTCTTTCCCTAGTAACGAACATCTCGCGGTGGGTGAGTACGCTGTAGGCCAGACTGTGACTCGATTGTGGCGACATCTTCGAGTTTACGCGTAAAACACCGTTATAATATACATTTCTTATCGTAACTAGAGAAAAATTCAACTTAAAATTGTCAAATTATACCACGAACTACGTCCGACTTTTATGGTTCGTTGGAAATGAAGTTGAGTAATCTAGAGATATTAGAACGTGAGACAATAGGTATGGATATGAATGAGTTATTTTTAAACGCGATTCGCTAATCTCGCGCGTTATAATTATTAAAATTACATCATGAACTAAGGAAGATTTTAATTCAAATTTAAGTCAAAACCGCGAACTGATAGCATTTGTGGTAAGCTTGACCCTTTTTGGTGAGATAGCAGTTAAGCCTTGGCCAGTTTCTTTAAACTTTTTCAATTTCAAATAATGATTTATCATTTACCTTTTTAGCTCCTATACTGTTTATTAGTACTTTCTTAACTGGGATAATTAAAATCCAAAATTATTTCGTTGAGATTACTTTCTTCTTATCACAGACATCATTCGCGTCACGATGACGTAACTTTAAGGAGCCAATTAGGTATCGATTTGACTGATCGTTAAAGGATGGAGAAACTAGTTTGTGTTCCCTTAGAGTATTAAATTAATATGAAATTAAACGTAATTGTAAAACTAAAATTCGTCAACTAAATTTCTGTCTGAATATTTCGTGCTTACGCAGCCGTTCGTATATATCTAAAATCTAATAACTAACGTATTACGCGATAAAACACGCGAAACGACATTGGAATTTGCCAGGTACATGTTCTGTAATAAAATATTTGCTCTAATAATACCTTCGTGACTCGATTTAACAGCCCAAAAACAAGTGTTTAAACAAGTGTGCTCATATCTAAAACAGGAAATAATCGCTAATATCTAGACGTATATACAAAATATTACAAATGTAATATCTAAATCATTACATCGTGAACTCATTTTTAGCCCTATAGAACTATTTGTACGAAAACAGATTTTCTGTATATGTTATATGTCATATTGCAGCCTACATTAATTCTGTCCTTGTCAAATTAATGTCGCACCAAATTCACGCGATTTAATCTTTACCAGAAGCTATGAAACCCTCCTTTGAAGTCTGCTACTCTAATGTTCCACATAGTGCTCCTCTCTGTTGGGTAAAATTCACAATTTTACGAGATCGGAGGGGTCCTACTTCAAACCCCCTGTCTACGGAAAATTGGAAATTCTCTCTGTCCACAAACGACGACGTTTTTTTGACGAACTCCAAGGCTGCTAGAGATATTCGCTGGACGAACTCCCGCTCCGAAAATATCTACCGTTAGGAGGCGTACGAATCGCGCTTTTTGAAACTAACCCATACAGAGAGGGGTAGACAAGACCCGGGAGTAATAGACTTCAAAGGAGGGTTTCATCGGCTTCTGTCTTTACAAATGGAAAATATTGGCAATCTGTTTTTACCTATCTTTCGTCACTTACTAATATAGATAGCTCCATTCCATACGTTTTTTGAACTTAGAGCAACTGGCGGCTCTAGAGTTTCTCCTAAATTCCCCCTTTTCTGCTACGCAATTAATTTACTTTACCAAAGGAGGAGGGAGGGATTTATAAGTGTATGTGGATCCCATTGGCTCCTGCCTTTGGCAAGGCATATTTGGTGTGCATCAGGGAAGAGACTTTCACAGGGGCTCCTCCAGAGCCGCCAGTTGCTTTAAACGGAGAGTGCAACCTAACAACTTATTTTTATCGATTCATTATGGTTTAAATAGGCCTAATCCACAAGTGAAAAGAATTGATGAACAAATATTAAATTAGAAATAAATTTAAAACTTACCTGGAAAATAGGCTTAGTGGAATTTATGGAGATCCTGATTTCCTCACGTATAAGGTCTAGCAAGAAGGATCAGATAAGGAGAGGAAAAGTGGGAACGGCGCGGCTCCTACTGCGTCGGCCTAAACTCCCACTCTGGGAGAACGGGGGTAGAGACGTTTCGTGGTAAAATGTTGTCGCGTGGGTAAAACGAATCCTTTATGAGACGCGCTAGCTAGCGACCACGTGACAACAGTTTACCTCGAGAATTTCCTATCCCCCCTTTCCACCCGAGTGGGAGGTTGGCTCTTCTCTCTCTAACTCAACGCAGCCCCACATTTCTTCTCCTTCTCTGATCCTCCTTGGGTCTAGTAACCAATCGAACGCGATTGTAAATCTTCGCTCATTGGTCGCTAGATCTTACACGGAGGCAATTCAGGATCTCCACGAATCTTGCTAAGCCTATTTTCCGGGTATGTTTTTAATCTATTTCTAGTTTAATCTTATTGTTGGATTAGGCCTATTTAAACGATAAGGAATCGATAAAAAAGGGTTGCATTCTCCCTTTAACGTCTGGAATGGTATGTATCCTGTCTATATTAATGTAACGCTTGTAATAAAGACGTTAACTACTCATACATAGGTAGTTTCAACCAGGATTTCTTTCTTCATATATGACTTGTTCTTTTTTTATTTAAACGTGTAAATGCTGTAAACTAGATCTATTTGGATTAAAAAAAAAAAAAAAAAGGTTCTTGCAATACGAAACCAGTCGTGAAAATGTTTCTTAACGGGGTTGGGTTTCTAAGATTTCTCATTAAATAACAATCAATAATATTTCCTAATTGAAATAAACTTGACAAAAATCAAGGTGAAATATTTTCTACGCCCATCTCGAAACTTAAATGTAATGTTTCAGGATATGGAAAGTATGTGGAAACCGGTATTGTTCCTGATCGTATATATTTAAAGGAATAATCAACCATTAACAAAGAGTTTTAGTTGGTTAATTTCAATTAGAGACTGTTTTCCAATTGTGGGGATTTGAAAATGGTTTCTATATTGTTAGTCTTAACCGAATCACATCTACTATAATTATTAAAACTCATTCCTTGAAAAGGGTTTTAATTTGTTTTTCGTACTTTAGTAATTAATTCAACTTAATTAGACTGTTTTTCAGTTGTAGGGATTGAAAAATGGTTTCTATATTGTTAGTGTTAACCGAAAAACATCTTCAATAATAATAATAATAAAAAAAAAAATAAGCTGACCGTGTCAGTTGTATAAATTAGAACAAAGAAATTATATAAAAAATAAAAGGTTAAAAATTGGGTAGTATCAGAAATAGATGAACCGAAATTATCAACGAGAGCTTAGATTGGGAAATGCATTTTATTTGGAGTGAATGGGGAGGGTAAGCACTGGGGGAATGGGCTTCCTCGGCCTCAATGAAATACCGAGGAGGATCTTGGGAAACTGATCGCCCCACGTAGCGACGGCTGCAAACCGAGCCAGGTGGCGCATTCAACGTTTCTCGGCTAGGCGAAATTCCGCGGGGGAGGGGGCTACAACTGTCGTCTAAGAGAGGGGAAACGGAGAACTTGCCTGTGGCGTTAGAGGAATAGCTCGTTGATAATTTCGGTTCATCTATTTCTGGTAGTATCAGAAGCCGATGAAACCCTCCTTTGAGGTCTATTACTCCCGGGTCATGTCTACCCCTCTCTGTAGGGGTTAGTTTCAAAAAGCGCGATTCGTACGCCTCCTAACGGTAGATATTTTCGGAGCGGGAATTCGTCCAGCGAATATCTCTAGCAGCCTTGGAGTTCGTCCAAAAAACGTCGTCGTTTGTCGAGAGAGAGAGAATTTCCAATTTTCCGTAGAAAGGGGGTATGAAGTAGGACCCCTCCGATCTCGTAAAATTGGGAATTTTACCCATACAGGAGCGCTATACCGAACATTGGAGTAGTAGACTTCAAAGGAGGGTTTCATCGGCTTCTGAAAATATTTATATTTAAGTAATATAAAAATATAAAAGGTTAAAAATTGAGTAGTATTAGCTGAAATGCTCAGGGAAAATCGTTTGAAAAGGTCAGGGAAAACCTAGAAAAGTCAGGGAATTTGAATCTGAAAAAACTGTGGCTACCCACAATAAAACTTTTACGTACAACATTTATTGAAATAGTGGGTTTTTAATTATAAACAGGTACCGTATTAGAACTCGAGTATTTATTCCACTTTTTCATAAAAAATACGGGTCGTGTTCGAGTCACGATTGTTTTAGGGAGAAAATATAGATAATGGCAAACTCGTTTTGAAAGAATGCTATCATGAAATGAATTATTTATTGAACCACAAAATTCTTGTTATTCGTAAGGTCGCTTAATTTAATTTAAATCTTGCAATAATTCATCAAGGACAGTGCGATATGGAAATGAACAGCCTTTTGTTAAAACTACACAATTAGTGGTTAATTAAAGCGATTCGAGTCGTCGCTAATTACAAATACATTACAGGATATTAATGTAAATTATTTCATTTCTATTCAAGGTGTAGTAATAAGTACTGGGTTTCCAGTTGTTTCGACAAAAATCGACTTTCTAATTTCCAAATTTAACCCACTTTAAAGGGAGAATGAAAGGCAAAAACAAATTATGTTTAATCGATTAAGAATGCTAAAATAATGAGAAAAAAATAATAAAATATTTCGTTATTTTATAATCAATTTCCAAAGTTACGATGCTAAGCCTAGGCTGCCTAGCTCGGTGAACTAGGCTAGCACGACCTGTAATTTTTAATATTCGCAGCTGTTCTTGTCGCCAATCACGAGCGAGTACGCGTATTTTATAAATACGCGTACTCGCTCGTGATTGGCGACTAGATCAGACGGGAATATTAAAAAAAAAAAATACGGCTCGTGCTCGCCTAGTTCGCCGAGCTAGGCAGCCAAGGCTTAGCTTCCGCAAGTTTCAGAACTTTGGAAATTGATTATAAAATAACGAAATATTTTTGGTGAGTTATATTGTTGTTTTTCTCATTATTTTAGCATTCTTAATCGATTAAAAATAGGTTGTTTCGGCCTTTCATTCTCCCTTTAAGGCGGTAGTAGTCGTTGGATCATTTGCCGTACCTATTATCAAGCGAAACACAAATGCTATCAGCAGAGGTATATAATAACCCCCTTCGGGGGAAGTATGAAAGGCCCTATACTACCAATGCTAAAAATCACGAACAACAAGAGCCCGCTGCTGACTATCTAGGCCACTAGCTCGCGCTGGACTTCTCAATGTCGCTACTCTAGTAAATGGTCTTTGTATGAACAAGACGGATCGATTTGTGTTCAGAACTTCCTGTCTCAGGAGTCAGGCTGTCTGTTAAATTTGAGTCGAAGGTTGACTTCAGCTCGCGAGTTCCGGAAGTGTGCGTAGGGAAATTTTAGTGAGGTTCAAAATGGTGTAACTATTTTTTGGGAGTAAAGCGGTGTGTCGATCCGCCGCGATTTACGCCGGGCACTTGTTGTTCGTCGATTTTGCCTACCTTTCATAATTCCCCCCCCCCCGAAGGGGGTTATTATATACCTCTGCTATCGGTTATCGGTTTGAACTTCAATTTGAATTGAAATCTTTAGTTTATGATGTAATTTTGTTAATTATAACCCGAGAGATTAGCGAATCTTGTTTAAAACTAACTTATCGAAATTTTAACATTTCCGTACCTATTACTCACTTTCTAATATCGCTAGATTCTTCAACTTTACCTGACGAACCGTAAAAGTCAGACGTAGTTCGTGCTATAAGTAATTAACGGAAACTATGCCTAGTAGTTGAGTATAGAACAGCTTTTTAAATTATTTTTCAGAATCTACTTTTTAAAATTTATTCTCTAGTTTCATTTTCCCTCTAAATATTTTTAATTTATATAAAAAAAAATGGTTGAAAGTTAACAAAAAACATCTATTGTCTGAATTTTCTCGCCCCATATAAATATAATATCACTGTGTAAGCTTTACCAAAAAAAATTGGAACAGTGATTATTTTTTTTTCTAAGGTAAGTCACTCCAGTTTTTTTATTCATAAATTGACTTGTTAACCTTCATTACCATTTTTTGCAATTGTTATTTTTCTCCTTCGAGATAATCAAATTATTTAAATAATATTAAAATAATTAAATTCGTAACGGTTACTTTGAATAATTAAACAGATTTCAGCTCTTGAGTAATTCTTTTAGTTACGTTACATGAATTATAATCAAATTATTTCGATGATCGTTAATTAGTAATTAAAAGGATATAATTGGATAATTTTATGGTCAGTAAAATTGTTCTTTTAATCGTTTAAATAAGCCTAATCCACCAGAAACCAATATTAGACGCGTAAAAGATTATTTACCAAATTAGTTTTTCGCGTTGTCGCGAAACACTAGCTATTTGTGATCGTGCCAAATAACATAGGGAATTTTATCTCTTAGAGAGTAGTAGTCCTTATTTTGAAATAAGTCCTGGCAGAAGCCGATGAAACCCTCCTTTGAAGTCTACTACACTAATGTTCCATATAGCGCTCCTCTCTGTATGGGTAAAATTCCCAATTTTACGAGTTAGAAGGGGTCCTACTTCATCCACTTTCAGAACCACGTACCAATCATAATATGCCTTGTTGTAAACTTGAAGCGCGATTAGTTTTTCTGTTATTCTAATAATTCGATAAGAAAAAAATGACATGTTTTAAAACGTCGATAACCATTTAGAAAATATTTCATCAATGGCATAATATAAATTTTTAATTAAAAACTGATTCATTAAAGGGATAATGCAACCTAACAACAATTGATTTTTTATCGATTTCTTATCGTTTAATTAGGCCTAATCCACCAGTTAATTAATTACAAACAAATATTAAAATGGAAAATAGGCTTAGCTGGATTCTTGGAGATACCCTGAATTTATTCGCATTAATGGGTCAGCGACCAATAAGCAGAGGGCTGTCGTTAAGGCGAGATCTCCATGATACTTTTAATAACATTCTATTGGTCGATGACCCTTCAATGTGAAGAAATTCAAGATCTCCTTGAATCCAGCTAAGCCTCTTTTAAATTTAAATTTATTTCTAGTTCAATATTTGTTTCTTAATTTTGTTACTAGTGGACTAGGCATATTTAATTCATACCAAGAATCCATTCAGGTTCCATAAGAATATGGGAGAGCCGCGATTCAATAACCATCCTCCCAAACTTTGTAGCAAAAGTTCGTCCGCTTCGAATCGATTTTTCAAGTAAATCGCTCCTGACATCTATTATTAACCCGCGCCACTAACGACCTTGACATAATATTTTGGGTAATAAAAATGGAGCCGACCGAAAAAAGATCTAAGCGTAC
Source organism: Odiellus spinosus (assembly GCA_963920705.1). NCBI lineage: Eukaryota > Metazoa > Arthropoda > Arachnida > Opiliones > Phalangiidae > Odiellus > Odiellus spinosus. Next base: position 13,907,215 of record OY987232.1, on the reverse strand, counting down.
AAATGTTGCGAAAATTGCGGACGAACTTTTGTTACAAAGTTTGGGAAGATGGTACCAGAGGCTAAAGCTATGCTCCCATATTCTTATGGAACCTGAATGGATTCTTGTTCATACAGAATCAGATAAAGTCACTTACTCTTAGGTTGCATTCTCCCTTTAACAGATTTTAACCATTTTAGAAAGGTCAAACTTAAAAATTTTGGGGTTAAAAATGTAAAAATATTTCTCAAAATATAATTATTTTAAATCTTAAGCGCGTAACATCATAATTAATATATGTTAATATATTCATAACCTCAATATTGAAATTACTTTTTGGAAGCTATTATTGAACCCCGAACAAATTGAGATAAATTTTATCCAAACGTGACATGTCTGACCATAAATACGCTAAATATCCATTATGTGAGAGAAGCGCCATCTGGCTTCAATTATGAAATCGATAAAATTTCTCACGGGCAATTATTTCGACAGGCGACCGTTTTAACAATAGCATTTAAAAGGTATTATTCGATTGTCCATGAGAACTAACCACCCCCAACTCCCGTCGCTTACTGGCTTTTATAGAGACAGGGTCTTTATTTAGGGCCGATATGTGCTTTGACTTTTTTAAATGGATAATAGCACTATTTGTTTAATGTTTAAATGTAGACACACAGCTTTATTTGATTATGAACTTGTCAAGATCGTGAAATTTATCTGGAGAAATTGGTCGAATTACAATGGAAAATGTCATTGGTTTTGTGTTATATCATATTTGGACTATTTGGTCGAATTCCTGTGGAAAATGTCTTTGGTTTACTTGTGTTCTATTATATTTGGTCGAATTCCTGTGGAAAATATCTTGGGTTTACTTGTGTTCTATTATATTTGGTCGAATTCCTGTGGAAAATGTCTTTGGTTTACTTGTGTTCTATTATTAATGGTCTATTTGGTCGAATTCCTATGGAAAATGTCTTTGGTTTACTTGTGCTCTATTATATTTGGTCGAATTCCTGTGGAAAATGTCTTTGGTTTACTTGTGTTCTATCATATTTGGTCGAATTCCCGTGGAAAATGTCTTGGGTTTACTTGCGCTCTATTATATTTGGTTCTTTTGGTCGAATTCCTGTGGTGGTTTACTTGTGCTCTATTATATTTGGTCGAATATCTATGGAAAATGTCTTTGGTTTACTTGTGTTCTATTATATTTGGTCTATTTGGTCGAATTCCTGTGGAAAATGTCTTTGGTTTACTTGTGTTCTATTATATTTGGTCTATTTGATCGAATTCCTGTGGTGGTTTACTTGTGCTCTATTATATTTGGTCGAATTCCTGTGGAAAATGTCTTTGGTTTACTTGTGTTCTATCATATTTGGTCGAATTCCTGTGGAAAATGTCTTTGGTTTACTTGTGTTCTATCATATTTGGTCAAATTCCCGTGGAAAATGTCTTGGGTTTACTTGCGCTCTATTATATTTCATCTATTTGGTCGAATTCCTGTGGAAAATGTCTTTGGTTTACTTGTGCTCTATTATATTTGGTCTATTGGGTCGAATTCCTATGGAGAATGTCTTTGGTTTACTTGAGTTCTATCATATTTGGTCGAATTCCTGTGGAAAATGTCTTTGGTTTAATTGTGCTCTATTATATTTGGTCGAATCTATGGAAAATGTCTTTGGTTTACTTGTGCTCTATTATATTTGGTCTATTTGGTCGAATTCCTATTGAAAATGTATTTGGTTTGTAATGACAATTAATGAGTATGAATTTATCAAATAAGTTAAATTTGATAATTAGTTTAGTAAAACTAAAATTTTTTCGTGATCCATCGAAGTGTACAATACACTTGTGTTACTATCTCTTAAAAAAAAAAAGCTCTCGACGGTCACCGAAATCAGGTCGTTCGTGCAACTTTCGCGTCGGAGGCGGACAAGATCAACTTTTATTTTTAGGGGTATGGAGGGGTGCCCGTTTCCCTTCATTACGGACATGCACTGTAATTAACATAAAACTACAAATTGCATGATAGCGTGCGCCAAATAATAGAAAGTTTTCGGACTAAGTTTCTAACCGATTAGATTTAATATTTCAAGGGAAATAAAGGAAAAAAAATAAGTCAATAAAATGCACACATCCGATTATGGGCAATATTTATTGGATGGGAATAAAATATTAGTAAATAAGAAATTAAGAGTGTCTAGCTTTGCAAATGGCGAAACATTTATTTAGGGAGTCGACAAGGGAGATATTGAAACGTCAGAGGTTTCTCTTTCACCTCGGTGTCATCCCCCTTAGTGAGGGAGTTACAAATGACGTCAGCCTTTCTTTCCCCTTGGCTCTTTGCGGTCTTCTAGAGATCGGAATCGGATATCCATTATCTTCTGTTATTCGGATATTTTCAGATAAATTTAAATGTAACTAAATAATGAAATTTGTATATTCGTATAATTGTTAAAAGGTTTACCCGAAGATAAGCGTTTGCCGCTTTATCTACGAACAAATTCCTCGTATTCAAACGTATAACGACGGATAAGAAAATTCACGTTTCCAGAATTAGTCTAAAATATAAGAAAAATATTTAAAATTGACTTTTAATTCGAAGAATATAAATAAAACGACGAAACTAAGATTTTAAATCATCTTTTTATTTATTATTTTTCACGAAAATAAATTTTGAATTTTTTATCCGAACGTATAACGCGGACAATATTCTAAGATAAGGCCATTTTTGGATAAAAACGGATATGGATTATGTTTTTTTACTTTATCTTCGAATAAGTTAACTCGAATGAAAATAGTCTATTTTTAATCAAACAGATAATATACATCATTTATCCAATTAATGAAAATTATACGAATTCCGAGCTCTAATTACTTCCCATACAAGTAATTATAGTGTTGAAAGTTCTAAGTTAAGTGATATCAGAAGTTTATAAGAAACCTCCAGATTACCTGATTTTCTTCGATACTTATCAACTGATTTCTAAATTTCCACTCAGAAATTTATGCCCCACTCCATGTTGGGTAAAAATAAATATGTCAACAGGCTACTCAAGCCCTGTAGCTTCCGCCCAAGCTGCCCAACAAGAAGTTTAGGGCACCATTTCGAGTTGACTGTTGACGCTTTTATTATTATCCAAGATGTAGGTCGTACCCCTTGATGTTTCTTTGTGTGAATTATTGAATCATTTAAGGGTTTTTACAATAATTTTTTATGGTTTGATAAATAAAATTGAGTATCTATTTATAAAAAAAATAAAACGTTTTTAGGTTAACATTTTTTAGATAAAAATTTTAACCCAATTTAGTTAAATTTAAATATTTATTTTTCCATATATTGCGCCGTTTGTTTGGTTGAATGATTCAATGTATATTGTTTTAAACTCCATTTGAACATTTAAGTGTTTATTAGAGCTCATATTGATTGAATAAGACCATAATGAATGTCAATCAGCGATTCTTATCCGAATTAACAGAAGCCGATGAAACCCTCCTTTGAAGTCTACTACTCTAATGTTCCTTATAGCGCGCCTCTCTGTATGAGTAAAATTCTCAATTTTACGAGATCGGAGGGGTCCTACTTCATACCCCCTGTCTACGGAAAATTGGAAATTCTCTCTCTCCACAAACGGCGACGTTTTATTTGGGACGAACTCCGAGGCTGCTAGAGATATTCGCTCGGCGAACTCCCGCTCCGAAAATATCTACCGTTAGGAGGCGTACGAATCGCGCTTTTTGAAACTAACCCATACAGAGAGGTGTAGACAAGACCCGGGAGTAATAGACTTCAAAGGAGGGTTTCATCGGCTTCTGGAATTAACGAATCTGAATGTAAGACAAACTTTTTATTCGTACTCATTGTTATAGGAAATTGATTACGTTATACGAGTTATTCATTCGTTGGTAAGAAATATTTGAAACCTTTCGAGTTTCTTCAAGGATTTTAACCCAAATTGAGATCTTTAAGCCACTAGAATGTAGTAATTTAGTCGCTGAACATTCCTTTCAATTTAGATTAAAATATAATTATATTTCATTCTACACGGATTTCGAGAAACGTCGTATTTTTATCTTCGCATTATCCGTTTGAATAAACGCGTAATTTGTTTCTTAATCAAGCTTAATTATCTTCGGGTAATTTGTATCTATTTGATACGCGTCTGTTTATATAATTTGTGGTTAATGAATTACTCGAATAACGTATCAATTTCCTATAACAATGAGTACGAATTGTAAGTTTGCCGTTACATTCGGATATACCTTAATTCGAATAAGAAATGGAAAATATCTGACATCCACGATGGTCTTATTCAATTAACAAAAGTTATACAAATTCCGAGCTGTAGAAGTAGCATCGAATTGATTTTTGATTATTTAAAATACTATAGGGTCATTCCATGTGAAAACGACCAATGTCCCCGCGGCACCGACTCCGATTTTATTTAAACTCCACACATAACTAAAATGGTCATATTTAGTGGTAAATCCCAAGTTTCAAGTGAAAATTCCTGTAATTTTCGGAGATATGTGCTTTGGAAGTTTCGTAGTAGCGGAGCTATTTCTTAAATCCATTAAATATGCCAATTTTATGTATTTATATCTAACTAATGAATTAATGCATATCTATGAAATAAATTGCACTTATTCTAGGCTTGGTGGAGATCAGTTAAAAAATAATAGGACCTCCTTCTGTGAAATAGATTTCTCAATATAAATTCATAAAGTCGCCAAAAAACTCGCAGTGACCCCCAAAGTGGATAACTTTAATTGCCTAAAACTAACAGTTATCTTATTTCAATTGAAATTAAATTACTATCAATAAGATTTATTAATGTCCTTTACAGGAAAAGACATCCAATTCGGCAACTGAGAAAATGGTTCTTACGTAAACTGTCTCCGAAATAAATGTTTTTACGAAAAATGTTAAAACATGGTAGTGGTTTTAGTGTTATAAGGCTTGTTGGGATTCTAATATTCATAGAAAAAGCTAGTTCATTAGAAAGCTTAGATTTTAAGCTACAACATGCAAAAATAAAAAGTTTGTCTATAGGGTTTTTTCTTGCCCAAAAATAATGCTCAATTATGCGATTTTTTCTCATATTTATTTGTCAAGTTTGAGCCTACTTAATATTATTATTACATTATTATTATAAATTATTGTTACAGTTATATCTGAGATGGTTAGTTTCTATTAGATAAACAATTTAAGAAGTTATATGTGTTACTGTTATAACATATTTGTGAAATTGAACACCCCTTAAAAACTATAATGGTTTAGCCCTAGTCATGTATATTATTTCTCGACATTTAGCCGTATAAAGAGGCCCAAATAAGGGGAACCATACCACTGTTTTTTACTCTGAGTTATACCCTTTTCAAACGAGGCTTAACTAGCCTGTTTAATCAGATTTAACCGTGGTTTAATCACAATTAACCTAGGTTTATAGAACTGAGAAGGGTAAGTAAACCACAGTTCAAACTAATTAAACCATGGCTAATTGCTTCTCGTCTGAAGAGGCTATAAGGAGCAATTTCATTCTTCTGATTCATTCTAAAAATAAATTTCATAGAGGAAAGTTTGTATATTAATAATTACGTTTGCGTGGCGTGATTCATTAGAATTCTAATAAAGTATATAGGTCTGCTACACTATAACAGTGATTTCCTAGTTTAAAATTAAAAATGAATGAACTAGTATCTCATCCTTTATGTTCAGCTGGGCATCTTTCAAAAGAAACTCGCGATAATATGGAACTAACACAGCGAACTGTATAGCTTCATACTATCGCAAGCTTCTTTTAAACGATGCCCAGCAACCCAGATGAACATACAGGATGAGTTACTTTTACCTTCTTCAGACGAGGCGTACTTAGCCGTGGTTTAACTAGATTTCATCGAGGTTTACAAAGCCTTCTCAGTTCAAAAAACCTCGGTTAATTGTGATTAAACACCAGTTAAATCTGATAAAACCGGCTAGTTAGGCCTCGTTTGAAAAGGGTATAACTCAGAGTAAAAAACAGTGGTATGGTTCCCCTTATTTGGGCCTCTTTATACGGCTAAATGTCGAGAAATAATATACATGACTAGGGCTAAACCATTATAGTTTTTAAGGGGTGTTCAATTTTACAAATATGTTATAACAGTAACACATATAACTTCTTAAATTGTTTATCTAATAGAAACTAACCATCTCAGATATAACTGTAACAATAATTTATAATAATAATGTAATAATAATATTAAGTAGGCTCAAACTTGACAAATAAATATGAGAAAAAATCCCATAATTGAGCATTATTTTTGGGCAAGAAAAAACCCTATAGACAAAAATTTTATTTTTGCATGTTGTAGCTTAAAATCTAAGCTTTCTAATGAACTAGCTTTTTCTATGAATATTAGAATCCCAACAAGCCTTATAACACTAAAACCACTACCATGTTTTAACATTTTTCGTAAAAACATTTATTTCGGAGACAGTTTACGTAAGAACCATTTTCTCAGTTGCCGAATTGGATGTCTTTTCCTGTAAAGGACATTAATAAATCTTATTGATAGTAATTTAATTTCAATTGAAATAAGATAACTGTTAGTTTGAGGCAATTAAAGTTATCCACTTTGGGGGTCACTGCGAGTTTTTTGGCGACTTTATGAATTTATATTGAGAAATCTATTTCACAGAAGGAGGTCCTATTATTTTTTAACTGATCTCCACCAAGCCTAGAATAAGTGCAATTTATTTCATAGATATGCATTAATTCATTAGTTAGATATAAATACATAAAATTGGCATATTTAATGGATTTAAGAAATAGCTCCGCTACTACGAAACTTCCAAAGCACATATCTCCGAAAATTACAGGAATTTTCACTTGAAACTTGGGATTTACCACTAAATATGACCATTTTAGTTATGTGTGGAGTTTAAATAAAATCGGAGTCGGTGCCGCGGGGACATTGGTCGTTTTCACATGGAATGACCCTATAGCCTGTTAGTCTGTAGTACGACTAACCTGTTACAAGGTGGCAAATCAAGTGAAGTGCTGTATTTACGTTCATTATTTTTAGTCTTATGTAAAACGAATTATCTTACGATTGAAACCAGGGAAATAAGAATTTCTACGCAATCACAATCTTTAAAATACCGTATCCATTTATCATTATATTCTAGAGGTGTACGAGCCTTAAATTTCAGGCTTCGAGCCGAGCTCGAGCTCTAGAAAATTTTCCTTATCGAGCTTCGAGCCGAGCTCGAGCTCTAGAAAATTTTCCCTACCGAGCTTCGAGCCGAGCTCAAGCCCTGAAAAATTTTGTTATCGAGCTTCGAGCCGAGCTCGAGCCCTGAAAAATTTTCTTATCGAGCTTCGAGCCGAGCTCGAGCCCTGAAAAATTTTCTTATCGAGCTTCGAGACGAGCTCGAGCCCTGAAAAATTTTCTTATCGAGCTTCGAGCCGAGCTCGAGCCCTGAAAAATTTTCTTATCGAGCTTCGAGCCGAGCTCGAGCCCTGAAAAATTTTGTTATCGAGCTTCGAGCCGAGCGCTCGGCTCGAAGCTCGACCAAACGCTCGAAATTTTTCGAGTGCTCGCACAACTCGCATGTCAATTCCAAACGTGTAAGTCGTGTAAATTCCCATAGTAATATTATTATCCAAATGTGAGAAAATTAATTTATGGGTTTTTATTCACTTGTAATTAAAATTTCCCTCCCCAAATAATTGAAAATCCTTTGTTCTGGATGAATAAGCACGGTAGAGAAAGGCATTCTTTATAATTACACTAATATCATATATAAAACGCTATAAAGTATATAATTAGATCACAAAACCTCTCATACTTTGAAATAACCCGAGCGTGACGCGAAAAAATTTTAATTTTTTTTTAGAAAGTACCACACGCCCGAATTTAAACGCTTTTACCATAATATCAAGTAAAAATATATTTTTTAACTAATATTAATATTTGGGAAAGAATTCCTTTAAGGTTTCTGTTTCAAAATTAATGACTCGTATATGTGCATGACTTCTTCCTCTATCACAACAATCATTAAATTTATTTGTCAAAATAACTTGTCAATCGAAACAATTTTTGGTGAAATTTATGGCAAGAATGTGAATATTTTAAATTTAAATTTTGTACAGATATGGTTTCGTTTATAGTGGCTTCTAACTACGGGTAGGTATCTGTTCTATTAACAGATAAAATTGGTAGTTCTTTAATCTAGCTACAAGAAACGATTTGGGTCCACTTGATCGACTCCCAAATGATCGACAAGAGGTCCACTTAATCGACACCCAAATGATCGACTCACAATTGATAGACTCCCAAATGATCGACAAAAGGTCCACTTGATCGACACCCAAATGATCGACTCACAATTGATAGACTCCCAAATGATCGACAAAAGGTCCACTTGATCGACTCCCAAATGATCGACAAAGGGTCCACGTGATCGACTCCCAAACGATCGACAAAGGGATCAAATGATTGATGCCTAATCCCAAATTACCGACAACAAAGGGTGCATTTGATCGTTTCCCAATTGGTCAACTTCGTAATATCGATTATAAATAGATTAACCAACCTAACCTAACCTAACCTAACCTAACCAATCTAACCTAACCTAAAATATTACAAGAGTGACGGGTCGTAAGTACTTTATTCGAAACTATTTTATTAGTTACTCGCTAAAAAACTGGGCTGTCGATCAATTGGAATGGCTTGTCGATCAAATGGGAGTCGATCAAACGGTAGTCGATCAAACGGACCCCTTGTCGATCAATTGGAAGTCGAGCAAATGAACCTAAGCCACAAGGAACAGATAACTTTAAATTACATAATTAACTCTGCCTTAATCTGCTAGACCACGTTTTTAATTGAATAGTCGCTTACAGAATTATAATTATTGCCAATTAATTGCGCAATATTTGAATCTGATTCTATTATCTATTTCATTATCTGTAAAGATCACAAAAATGGATTCAGTTATTCAGTTTGGACAGATACTTCCCAAAAGGGATTGACTGGGAAAAAAAAATAATCCACAAATGTTTGGATTATCGGTTAATTTTTCAACAAATATTTCGATTACATTGGATTAGTTATAGACTTAACGTTGATAATCTCTATTAATAAAGATTAAATTGTCGGAAATATCTTGCTCAAAGACCTCTATTCATCTTCAAAATTAGACCAATCGGGAAAACAAATTTTAATTCGTTACTTTGAATCGAGTTTTTGTTAATTAGACTAATTCTTAAGCTATCTTCGTTAGTTTTTTGATAATCCAGAGCTAGGAAACTTTAGCGGCTTGGCTTTTAAGTTTTAAACTTTCCAATAATATTAGAATAAACCTGATATTTATTTACCATAGCTAAATAACAGAAAATAATTATGATTATTCATACCTGTAGTTGACATAGCTCGCAGGCATCTGGGCCTTAGTAGAGTGTTTTTTTCAAGTTTCACCAATTACTGGGAAGTTACTTTCATACGGGAAAACTTAAGGCGCTTTAAGCGATGAGTGTTAGTTTCTTCCGTAGAGAAACAAGTTCACGGTCTTCCCGGTTAATTAAAAAAAAAAAACGAATAATCCCAAGAGATGAACTGGTTATTACTATTAAAAATCAAAGTCCCCGCGAGCGATTGATGCACACGTGTTACAATTGAAACTTTTCGCACTTGTGTGTGGAATTTTCTTAAAATTCCTAATGCTTAGCGATATTAAGGACGTAATAGTTCAACAACAGCGCGTCAAATGAAAGAAAGCGTCAAATAAACGTCAAAAGAAGCGAATTTTTTCCAGAAGAAAACGAAAATAACGGTTGGAAAAAGGGAAACTTTTACCGAATTTTTTTTTTTTTCCACGTATATTTTAATGCCTAGTTTTGGACGAAATAGGGAGGGGAAAATTGGCGTGGTCAGGCGTTGCGAAGTTTTAGATCGTTGTAGACGAATGTGAAACGGACACGGTCTGATTATCCGACTGATGGGACGAGAAAATTTCTACAGTTCACCGACTTAATTTTTTCTCTTCTTTAATATCAAACCTCAAAACAAAATGAATTGAGGAAAATATTTCCCATAAGGGGACAAATAAAAATAAAAACCGAAAAATAATCAGAATTAATTTTTAAGATCCACAGTTTTTGTTCCGAAATAACTATTTTGTTTTTAATTAGCATAATTTAACCATACTTTAACTAATCACAAACAGCGGATAACTAGAATTTACAAAACATTCGGATCCAAACAGCTCGCGTTAAGACGTTTTTAAGCTCTGATATTAAAATCCCAGGCCCGTTAAGATAGTGCGGCTTACATATTTTATAAATTACCTATTTACTAAAGGGGGTTTGGATTTCTGGGTTTCCCCCCTTTTCTACGAGAGAGAGAGAGATAGAAAGAGAAAAAGTTATCTAATGTTTAAATCGAATTCAACCTCGGATATTATGGGCTGTTCAAAGCGCGCCCCTAGTGGGTGCGTTGGGATTAAACACACCCCTTAAATATGACTCTAGTTCTTTAAGCGTGATTATGATTTTTTCCTTTTAAACGTTTCTAAGTGTTGCCATGGTAACGTGAGGTAATCTAAACTTTACTCTCATAAGGGTTGTTTCAAGGAGGACCGGCAGTTTATAACAAAAAGCGTATTTCAAAGATTTTGTGTTGATTTATGTAGCCCATTCATTTGGGAACCATTCACACGCACGTTAGAAGTTCCCTACAACTATCTGAGTACTCATCTGAGTAAAATATTAAATATTGATCAGGGAAATTATTTAGAAATGGTCAGGGAAACCCCAAAAAGGTCAGGGAATCTAACTATGTAGCCCATTCATTTGGGAACCATTCACACGCACGTTAGAAGTTCCCTCCAACTATCTGAGTAGTCATCTGAGTAAAATATTAAATATTGATCAGGGAAATTATTTAGAAATGGTCAGGGAAACCCCGAAAAGGTCAGGGAATCTAACTATGTAGCCCATTCATTTGGGAACCATTCACACGCACGTTAGAAGTTCCCTCCAACTATCTGAGTACTCATCTGAGTAAAATATTAAATATTGATCAGGGAAATTATTTAGAAATGGTCAGGGAAACCCCGAAAAGGTCAGTGAATCTATGTGGCCCATTCATTTGGGAACCATTCACACGCACGTTAGAAGTTCCCTCCAACTATCTGAGTACTCATCTCAGTAAAATATTAAATATGGATCAGGAAAATTATTTAGAAATGGTCAGGGAAACCCCGAAAAGGTCAGTGAATCTATGTGGCCCATTTATTTGGGAACCGTTCACACGCACGTTAGATGTTCCCTCCAACTATCTGAGTAGTCATCTGAGTAAAATATTAAATATGGATCACGAAAATTATTTAGAAATGGTCAGGGAAACCCCGAAAAGGTCAGGGAATCTAACTAGGTAGCCCATCCATTTGGGAACCATTCACACGCACGTTAGAAGTTCCCTCCAACTATCTGAGTATAGTCATCTGAGTAAAATATTAAATATGGAACAGGGAAATTATTTAGAAATGGTCAGGGAAACCCCGAAAAGGTCAGGGAATCTAACTATGTAGCCCATTCATTTGGTCAGGGAAAACTCGGAAAACTCAGGGTTGCCTCACCAAAGACTAGGGCACATAATTTTCGAAAGTAGATCATCAGAGCACTTGAGTAGAATCAAACCAAGGGTTGATTACTCCACGTAATCGGTGTGTTAAACTATAGTCCTGATTATATAACTAATTACATTAGTTAATCCCTTGGAAAAAAATCAGTGTTTTATTTTTATTAGAACTTATTTCACTCTTTCCAAGAATCCATTCAGGTTCCATAAGAATATGGGAGCATACCTTTAGCCTCTGGTACCATCCTCCCAAACTTTGAAACAAAAGTTCTTCTGCAATTTTCGCAACATTTGTACGCTTAGATCTTTTTTCGGTCGGCTCCATTTTTATTACCCAAAATATTATGTCAAGGTCGTTAGTGGCGCGGGTTAATAATAGATGTCAGGAGCGATTTACTTGAAAAATCGATTCGAAGCGGACGAACTTTTGCTACTAAGTTTGGGAGGATGGTTATTGAATCGCGGCCCTCCCATTGAAGCTAAGCATTCTTGGTAAATATGTTTTCAAGGAGATATTGTCAGTGTTCCTTTTAGTGGTGTATGAATTTGCGTTTCTTTGTTGTTGTGTCTGTAAAGCATCAACCTGTTGAAGTGCTCGTTCGTTACTCAGATCAAATTGAAAACAAAAGGGTTCTGTGCATAATGATTCACTCCTTATTCTAAACAAAAATACCTTTTTACTTTATATTAGGTTTACCATTTCATCTTTGACTATTACGCAAATTTTCCATGAACAGGATAATATCGTGTACATAGTAGAGCTCGGAATCGGATATCCATTATCTTCTGTTATTCGTATATTTTCAGATATTATATTTTCGGATAAATTGTTTGTAACTAAAAGATGACATTTACATATTGGTATAAAATTGTTGAAGGTATAAGGTTTACTCAAAGATGAGCGTTTGGCTCTTTATCAACGAACAAATTACTCGTTTTCAAACGTATAACGATGGATAAGAAAATTCACGTTTCCAGAATTAGTCTAAAATACAAGAAAAATATTTCAAATTGACTTTTAATTTGAAGAATATAAATAAAACGACGAAACTAAGATTTTAAATCATCTTTTTATTTCTTATTTTTCACGAAAATAAATTTTGAATTTTCTTATCCGAACGTTAGGTTTCAAACACCCTTTAAAGGGAGAATGAAAGTCCAAAACAACCTATTTTTAATCGATTAAGAATGCTAAAATAATGAGAAAAACAATAATATAACTCACCAAAAATATTTCCTTATTTTATAATCAATTTCCAAAGTTCCAATGCTAAGCCTTGGCTGCCTAGCTCGGCGAACTAGGCGAGCACGAGCCTAGGCGAGCACGAGCCTAGTATATTTTTAATATTCCCGTCTGATCTAGTCGCCAATCACGAGCGAGTACGCGTATTTTTAAAATACGCGTACTCGCTCTTGATTGGCGACAAGAACAGCCGCGAACATTAAAAAAAAATACGGCTCGTGCTCGCCTAGTTCACCGAGCTAGGCAGCCAAGGCTTAGCATCGAAACTTTGGAAATTGATTATAAAATAAGGAAATATTTTTGGTGAGTTATATTATTGTTTTTCTCATTTAGCATTCTTAATCGATTAAAAATCGGTTGTTTCGGCCTTTCATTCTCCCTTTAATGCCTAAAATTTGCATTACAAAACTAGTATGTTGAGTTTATTTGAATGTCTGATAAAAAACAGGTTCGAATATTTCAGGCTCCCTTTAAACATATTATTAACTAAAAGAAAACAAATGCATTAAGATTCTTTGAAAGCAGACAGCTAGGGATAATCTCGAATAAAGCGGAGCAAAACAAGCGTGGAATATCGCGTGAGCGCGTTCGAATTATGGCGATTTTTTTAAAAGTATAAAATGATAATGGACACCAGGAAGGTTTTTTTTTTACTCTTTATGAGTATACTAGATAACGCGTTAGACCACTTTTCTATAGACTAACGTAGCTTTATTTTTTCCGGTTCGAAATCATACTTTCTTCCGTTATTCGTAATATATTCCGGGATAATTCATAAGAGCGTGTCGTAACTTGGTAATCGCTTAACGTTACGCTACGCTTTCTCCTATTACGTCTACGGTGAAGTTCGACCGACAAAAGGAACATGACTTTAATTTTCCATAGATATTATAATATCTAATGAAACTATAGGCCTTTATTATTGTCATTATGCAAAAGATACAAAAAACTAATTACGATATAATTAAAGAGATAAATATAGCGCAGCATTTACGCAGTTAAAACAAACCCAGAATAACTATCAATAATAGCAAAAGTCTACCATTTCATTCCATAAAAGTAAGCAACGCCCCGTAGCAGAAGCCGATGAAACCCTCCTTTGAAGGGTTTGCGTCCGCTTGCGCGGTTCCCATTTTGCGCGGTTTCCCATTTTGCGCGGTTTCCCATTTTGCGCGGTTTCCCATTTGGCGCGGTTTCCCATTTTGCGCGGTTTCCCATTTGGCGCGGTTTCCCATTTTGCGCGGTTTCCCTTTTTTGCGCGGTTTCCCATTTTGCGCGGTTTCCCATTTTGCGCGGTTTCCCATTTGGCGCGGTTTCCCCATTTGCGCGGTTTCCCCATTTGCGCGGTTTCCCCATTTTGCGCGGTTTCCCCATTTTGCGCGGTTTCCCCATTTTGCGCGGTTTCCCCATTTTGCGCGGTTTCCCCATTTTGCGCGGTTTCCCATTTTGCGCGGTTTCCCATTTTGCGCGGTTTCCCATTTTGCGCGGTTTCCCATTTGGCGCGGTTTCCCATTTGGCGCGGTTTCCCATTTTGCGCGGTTTCCCATTTTGCGCGGTTTCCCATTTTGCGCGGTTTTCCATTAGCGCGGTTCCCATTTTGCGCGGTTCCCATTTTGCGCGGTTCCCATTTTGCGCGGTTTCCCCATTTTGCGCGGTTTCCCCATTTTGCGCGGTTTCCCCATTTTGCGCGGTTTCCCCATTTTGCGCGGTTTCCCCATTTTGCGCGGTTTCCCCATTTTGCGCGGTTTCCCCATTTTGCGCGGTTTCCCCATTTTGCGCGGTTTCCCATTTTGCGCGGTTTCCCATTTTGCGCGGTTTCCCATTTTGCGCGGTTTCCCATTTTGCGCGGTTTCCCATTTTGCGCGGTTCCCCATTTTGCGCGGTTTCCCATTTTGCGCGGTTCCCATTTTGCGCGGTTTCCCATTTTGCGCGGTTTCCCATTTTGCGCGGTTTCCCATTTTGCGCGGTTTCCCATTTTGCGCGGTTTCCCATTTTGCGCGGTTTCCCATTTTGCGCGGTTTCCCATTTTGCGCGGTTTCCCATTTTGCGCGGTTTTCCATTTGCGCGGTTTTCCATTAGCGCGGTTCCCATTTTGCGCGGTTCCCATTTTGCGCGGTTCCCATTTTGCGCGGTTTTCCATTAGCGCGGTTTTCCATTAGCGCGGTTCCCATTTTGCGCGGTTCCCATTTTGCGCGGTTCCCATTTTGCGCGGTTCCCTTTTTGCGCGGTTCCCATTTTGCGCGGTTCCTATTTTGCGCGGTTCCTATTTTGCGCGGTTCCCATTTTGCGCGGTTTTCCATTAGCGCGGTTTTCCATTAGCGCGGTTTTCCATTAGCGCGGTTTTCCATTAGCGCGGTTTTCCATTAGCGCGGTTTTCCATTAGCGCGGTTTTCCATTAGCGCGGTTCCCATTTTGCGCGGTTTTCCATTAGCGCGGTTTTCCATTAGCGCGGTTTTCCATTAGCGCGGTTCCCATTTTGCGCGGTTCCCATTTTGCGCGGTTCCCATTTTGCGCGGTTCCCATTTTGCGCGGTTCCCATTTTGCGCGGTTCCCATTTTGCGCGGTTTTCCATTAGCGCGGTTTTCCATTAGCGCGGTTTTCCATTAGCGCGGTTTTCCATTAGCGCGGTTTTCCATTAGCGCGGTTTTCCATTAGCGCGGTTTTCCATTTTGCGCGGTTTTCCGTTAGCGCAGTTTGCCATTCGAGCTGTCTAGTTCGAAAATTGACTGGAAAACCAGCAAAAATTGGGGAAAATTGACTGGAAAACCAGAAAAAATAAGGGAAAATTGACTGGAAAAACAGCAAAAATAAGGGAAAATTGACTTGAAAACCAGCAAAAATAAGGGAAAATTGACTGGAAAACCAGCAAAAATAAGGGAAATTGACTGGAAAACTTGCAAAATTAAAGGAAAATTTACTTGAAAACCAGCAAAAATAAGGGAAAATTGACTGAAAAAACCTGGAAAAATCAGGGAAAAATCACTGAAAAAACCTGGGAAAATGCACTGAAATTGTCACTGATAAAATTTTGAGTGATATGTACGGAAATGATTATCTTTAAACAAGATTCGCTAATCTCTCGTTATAATTATCAAAATTACATCATGAAATTCATATTAAAGAGATAAACGCGAACAGATTTGTAGTTCGTTACCCATTGAGTAAGCATTTTCCGTATATCCACTCCCGTTAAAAGGTCATCGAAAGAAAAATTCAAGATAGCCAATAAGATATTAATGTAGAGATGAAACCTCTTTGGGCAGTTAAATATTCCATCAATATGGAAATTCTAGGTTCTATTAGACGACATTTTAAAAAAGGCTTAGTGTTAGCAAGCAAGAAAGTTGTTAAACAGTTTCACCAAGAATCCATTCAGGTTCCATAAGAATATGGGAGCATAGCTTTAGCCTCTGGTACCATCCTCCCAAACTTTGTAACAAAAGTTCGTCCGCAATTTTCCCAACATTTGCACGCTTAGATCTTTTTTCGGTCGGCTCCATTTTTAATACCCAAATTATTATGTCAAGGTCGTTAGTGGCGCGGGTTAATAATATAATGTCAGGAGCGATTTACTTGAAAAATCGATTCGAAGCGGACGAACTTTTGCTACAAAGTTTGGGAGGATGGTTATGGAATCCCGGCCCTCCCATATTCTTATGGAACCTGAATGAATTCTTGGTTTCACGAAGGCTTAATAATGGATATGTTTTGTAATCCAACATAAAAATATAGTCGACAATATTTGAAATAAGATTTCGTTCCAAAAAAAACCAGAGAGACTAAAAAATGTCATCGCATTTTTTATTATAAAGAATTGGAACTTGGTTTCTATAATAAAATCTACGAAAAACTCAACAACCCATGACCGATTTTGTTCATTTTTAATTCCCAATTTTCACGCGAGTCTCGACCTACATATAAATATTAATTTCTGTCGTCAAAAATACTCGAGCTTTGATATAATTATTCTTATAATCGATACGATGTGATAATGATTCATAAAAAAATTAAAGCGATCTTGTCATCATTTAAGGCGGTTGTAAAAGATTAAACAAGATTCGCTAATCTCTCGCGTTATTATTATCAAAATTACATCATGAACTCAAGATTTTAAATTTAAGTGATAACCGCGAACTGATAGCATTTGTTGAGTTACCCATTGACTATACCTCCTTAATTTTTTCACAAAACCTTTTACAGGGTGACCACTTTTCCTATATTTCCTATATTTTCACCTCCTTCCTATTTTCTCCTATAATTTAATGGCAATTCCTATAATCTCATATATTTCTACTCAAAATCTATAGTTAAGGCAGAAGCCGATGAAACCCTACTTTGAAGTCTATTACTCCCGGGTCTTGTCTACCCCTCTCTGTATGGGTTAGTTTCAAAAAGCGCGATTCGTACGCCTCCTAACGGTAGATATTTTCGGAGCGGGAGTTCGTCGAGCGAATATATCTGGCAGCCTCGGAGTTCGTCAAAAAAAACGTCGTCGTTTGTGGAGAGAGAGAATTTCCAATTTTCCGTAGACAGGGGGGATGAAGTAGGACCCCTCCGATCTCGTAAAATTGGGAATTTTACCTATACAGAGAGGAGCGCTATATGGAACATTAGAGTAGTAGACTTCAAAGGAGGGTTTCATCGGCTTCTGGTTAAGGGTAAAGTTATAAATCATACTGTCAGCTGTGGCTGTATAAGATTATTTTAGCTTAACTGTACATTTTCCAGTTAAAATAGTCTGTAAAATTCCATACTATTTAAGCAATTGGATCATATTAATACCGTGTTTAAACCGGTGGCGAGAGTGACGACGCAATAATAAACATGGTTCCTACTTTTAATTATTTTCCTATTTTATCATATATTTTACACTTATTTCTTCCTATTTTATCCTATATTTTACATAAAATTCTTCCTATATTTCCTATATAGGATTTTCAAATTTTCATAGGTCACCCAGCTAAACCCAAAAAGTTTTGTGACAGTGTTACTTAAATGTAAACTCGACAATCCATTTTTTTCACAGTGAATAAATTGATTTTATCTTAGGTTTTATATTCTTTGCAAAAACTAAAACGTGTTAGAATAAGTAAAATTGTTTTCGTAAAATTAGTAATTTTTTTTAGTCGCGTTTAGCCAAACCCACATATTTAAGAACGCATTAGAGCTAAAGAAATTGGCATGCGAATTTTTATCACGTACAAAGACAAGGGAATAAAAAAAAATGAATTCTAGATTTCATCTGCGCGGCCTAATATGGGGAACGTGAATATATTGCGTTAAACTAAATTTATTATTTCATATTTAAGGAACGTATAACAAGTTGAAATTGCCCCAAAATTAAGCCATTTCAGAATTGTATATTTTTAACTGATACCAGAAGCCGATGAAACCCTCCTTTGAAGTCTATTACTCCCGGGTCTTGTCTACACCTCTCTGTATGGGTTAGTTTCAAAAAGCGCGATTCGTACGACTCCTAACGGTAGATATTTTCGGAGCGGGAGTTCGTCCAGCGAATATCTCTAGCAGCCTTGGAGTTCGTCAAAAAAAACGTCGTCGTTTGTGGAGAGAGAGAATTTCCAATTTTCCGTAGACTGGGGGTATGAAGTAGGACCCCTACGATCTCTTAAAATTGGGAATTTTACCCATACAGAGAGGCGCGCTATATCCAACATTAGAGAAGTAGACTTCAAAGGAGGGTTTCATCGGCTTCTGCTGATACTAGATATTTTAAAGGACAACTTTAAATTATGTACTAATAGAGCATAACCAAATTAACGTAATTACAGTGAAGATGTAAGAACGAAAATACGACTTGATGAGATGATATTTAGCTTTGATTGATAGAGCTCGGAATTCGTATCATTTTTAGGATAAAATCTACTAAATTCTGATGTATATTATCTGTTTGATTAAAAATAGACTATTTTTCATTCGAGTTAACTTATTCGAAGATAAAGTAACAAAACATAATCCATATCCGTTTTTATCCGAAAATGGCCTTATCTTAGAATATTATCCGCGTTATACGTTCGGATAAAAAAATTCTAAATTTATTTTCGTGACAAATAATGAATAAAAAGATGATTTAAAATCTTAGTTTCGTCGTTTTATTTATATTCTTCAAATTAAAAGTCAATTTGAAATATTTTTCTTATATTTTAGACTGATTCTGGAAATGTGAAATTTCTTATCCATCGTTATACGTTTGAATACGAGTAATTTATAGATAGATAAAGCGGTGAAGGCTTATCTTCGGGTAAACCTTTTAACAATTATACGAATATACAAATTTAATTTTTTAGTTACATTTAATTTTATCCGAAAATAAAATATCTGAAAATATACGAATAACAGAAGATAATGGATATTCGATTCCATTATTATATAAACGATCAGTTTATTGCACTGATCTCAGTCAAAAAATGGTAACATCTAAATAAAGCTTTAGAATCCCAAATATTTTGTGTTTACACCTGTGATCTAGGTTTGAATATATTTATGCTGTCACAGACAGACAGAAACCATTTTAACCCTTTCGCAAAAAAAATAAATAAATAAAAACGAAAAAATTATCAAATCGGAGACCGGTTATTAATCGCTAAATAAAAATAACATTAAAAACAAATGGGCGTGTAAGGCTTTATTTTATATGTTTTTAAACAGTGAATGATTAACGAAATTATTTTATTAAAAATAATATTAAGAGCTGCCGTGGAATTTTCCGATTTTTTAAAATGAGATTTTTGACATAATTCGGTTAAAGGGAGAATGCTACCTAACAGCAAGTAATTTTTTATCGATTCATTGATGCTTAATCCACCAATAAAATGATTTACAAACAAATATTAAACTAGAAATAAATTTAAAATTCGGAAAATAGGCTTAGCTGGATTCATGGAGATCCTGATAATATTACTTCGCCAATCGATATAGGAAATCTCGCCTTAACGATTGGTCGCTGACCCTTTAATGCGAATAAATACAGGATCTCTATGAATCCAGCTAAGCCTATTTTACGGGTAAGTTTTAAATTTATTTCAAGTTTAATATTTGTTTGGGTGACAACTTTTCCTATATTTTCACCTCCTTCCTATTTTCTCCTATAATTTAATGGCAATTCCTATAATCTCCTATATTTCTACTCAAAATCTCTAGTTAAGGGTAAAGTTATAAATCATACTGTCAGCTGTGGTTGTATAAGATTATTTTAGCTTAACTGTACATTTTCCAGTTAAAATAGTCTGTAAAATTCCATACTATTTAAGCAATTGGATCATATTAATACCGTGTTTAAACCGGTGGCGAGAGTTGTGATGCAATAATAAACATGGTTCCTGCTTTTACTTATTTTCCTATTTTATCATATATTTTACACTTATTTCTTCCTTTTTTATCCTATATTTTACATAAAATTCTTCCTAGATTTTCCTATATTTCGCAAAGATATTTCCTATATAGGATTTTCAAATTTTCGTTAAAAAAAATCACTTGATGTTAGGTTGCATTCTCCCTTCATTTGAATGACCCATTTTATTTTTAACTAAATTTTATCTTGCTAGTTGATGGCATCTATAATTATGTTAGTTTAATATTGGCCTTCGCGATAATTTATTTTGAATTATTTTTAAAGTAGATATGCAACCTGACTCCACTCCTGTCTTGTCAAATGAATCTCGTACCAAGCTCGCGAATTTAATATTTAGAAATTGTAAAATTCAACGAGGTTGTTTTTACATACAACCAAAAAGGGTCATCTGCCGTTTCTATTATCAAGCGAACCACAAATGCTATCAGTTGACGGTTTTTTACTTAAATTTGAATTGAAATCTTCTTTAGTTCATGATGTAATTTTGATAGTTATAACGCGAGAGATTAGCGAATCGCGTTTGAAAATAACTAATCGAAATTTAATCATTTCCGTACCTATTATCTAACGTTCTAATATCGCTAGAACTTTACTTCCGACGAACCGTGAAAGTCAGACGTAGTTCGTGGTATAATTTGACAATTTAAAGTTTAATTTTTATCTAGTTACGATAAGAAATGTATATTTTAACGGTGTTTTACGCGTAAACTCGAAGATGTCGCCACAATAGAGACACGTCACATAAGGCCTCGATCGAGTCCTGCTGCAATTCTAATAAACACTGCATAAATCACCTAGTTATAAAACCGTTCAATTTGGATTTGGGGGCAAAGTTTTTAAAATAATGTCATAATCATAATCTTACAAGACAATTACTGTGGAAAAAAAAGGTTTCCATTTCGCTTAACTTTTGATGAAAAGTCGTGACTACATATTTTATTATATTAACATAATAATTGTGTAATAAATTAGAATTATGTTAGTTATGGCCTCTTGAGAATAAGCAAATGAAGTAGGTTCTGTAATAATCGTTAATAATTCAAAGAAATGTGTGTTCATGACAACCATATTATACTAATAAACGAATTCGAAATTGACAGCGCGCCATTGGAGTAAACTCTTTACACGCTGATTTGTTAAGAGATGTCGCTATCGTAGTTTCCATTCTGATCCTATTCTGATTGGCTAAGCTATGACGAGAGACAAACTAGGCGGTAACCCCTCCCCTCGCGCTTCGAGACTCGACGCGTTTCCCATAGCAACGGGTGTAATACGTGGATAGGTACGAGAGCGAGAGATAGTGATGCGCAGGCGCGCCATCTATTGAGAAAATTCATTTTATTTGTACCCCTAAAGGCCGTAGACCTTGGATCAGTTTATGTGGAATTCGTCAATTGGCAGGTTCATTTCAATTGGGCTTGGTTTTACAAATAAATAATTAAAATTTTTCAAATATTTAAATTACGATTAACAGTAACACTTCTGTTACCTTTTTTTTTCATTTTTTAATTTACACTTAAACGCAATTATCTAAATAATCACACCTGTTTAAGGCTATAGCAGGAGCCGATGAAACCCTCCTTTGAAGTCTATTACTCCCTGTCTTGTCTACCCCTCTCTGTATGGGTTAGTTCCAAAAAGCGCGATTCGTACGCCTCCTAACGGTAGATATTTTCGGATCAGGAGTTCGTCGAGCGAATATCTCTGGCAGCCTTGGAGTTCGTCAAAAAAAAAAACTCGTCGTTTGTGGAGAGAGAATTTCCAATTTTCCGTAGACAGGGGGGTATGAAGTAGGACCCCTACGATCTCGTAAAACTGTGAATTTTACCCATACAGAGAGGAGCGCTATATCGAACATTAGAGTAGTAGACTTCAAAGGAGGGTTTCATCTACTTCTGCTTCCACGAATATCTTCAAAATATTAGGCAAATATGATTTAGAACAATTTCTATGGTATTTTTTATAAATTCTATCATTAAAATAATTCGAAATATCAATTATGAGTCTAAATAAACCAGAATTAGCGAATAATCGTGGATAATCGATTAATTTGAACCCAAATTCTTTATAAACAAACTTTAAATTTCTAGAAGCGGTTATAAATTCCTTATAGATAAATGTATATATTTTTTTCTTGATAATAGCATAAGTAAATCATCCTTCAAGTTTATAAGACATACTGCGGGTGACAATGAACTGAGTCCGATTTTCTCAGTCTATGGTTTCACCCTAAGTATTCCGAAATTTGTAGGGAAAGGCGGCCAAGCTCAGTATATTCTTACTAGAGTAAATCAGACTCGAAATCGCGACGGCCGGGCGAGACACGCTCCTTCGTTTCGCTAGAGAGTGGGGAGAGTGGTTTTCCGATACATTTTCACCCCCGTAAACGTCTAGAAAGTTCAGCGCGATATTAGCACCGCCTAATTAGTTCCAATCTCAACCACTAGAGGGAGGTTTCGAATTCCCTCTCTCCTCGGGCGAAAGCTCTGACGACAAAACTTTCAGAACCACGTACCAATCCTAATATGCCTTGTTGTAAACTTGAAGCATGATTTACCTTTGATAACAGAAGTAGATGAAACCCTCCTTTGAAGTCTACTACTCTAATGTTCCATATAGCGTTCCTCTCTGTATGGGTAAAATTCCCAATTTTACGAGATCGGAGGGGTCCTACTTCATACCCCCTGTCTACGGAAAATTGGAAACTCTCTCTCTCCACAAACGACGACTTTTTTTTGACGAACTCCAAGGCTGCTAGAGATATTCGCTCGACGAACTCCCGCTCCGAAAATATCTACCGTCAGGAGGCGTACGAATCGCGCTTTTTGAAACTAACCCATACAGAGAGGGGTAGACAAGACCCAGGAGTAATAGACTTCAAAGGAGGGTTTCATCGGCTTCTGGTGATAATTATATTGGACAATTTTATCCAATCGTCAAGCTCTACGCCTAATCACGTGTTATCCCATTATTTAACGAAATTCTTATTCTCTTGTATTTGTTTGTAATGCAATGCTGTTTTTAGTGAAAATGTCTTAAAAAATATAAATGCTTGAATGGCTTCAGAAAAGGAAAGTAGAAAAAAGGTTTTCATTCTTTCTTGTGATTTCCAAAAGCGTGAAAATCCATTTTAAGTATGTTGAAATATGGGTCGACCACTGACCAGACCATCATGTGTATCAATAGCTCTTCAAAATGACGAGGTCAGTGTACATATAAATCGAACCTAAATTCTCGAAGTGTGAGAAAATACGCTTAAATAACACAAAGACTGCCTAAAAAAATTGGCGACGAACTTTACAATCGTCATTCTTCATTGAACAAACCGGCATCGATTATCTTGTCTACTGAACCAAACGAAATCGAAATACTTTCGCGGTTCGAAATCCTTATTCAATTTTACTATCGTTATGACGATGTTCAATATATGACAATAGAGCTGCGTTCATAATAGGCCATGGAATCGATTTAAATAGTTTCAAGACGTTTCGCTTAATCGTGTGAACGGGAAACCGTTTTTTCTCGAATGGATTTGATTCGATTTCTCGAAACTGCTTCGGGAACCAGTTTCATACCTATTCGGTATGGGACACGCAAATAGGGACACGCAAATAGGGACACGCAAATAGGGATACGCAAATAGGGATACGCAAATAGGGATACGCAAATAGGGATACGCAAATAGGGATACGCAAATAGGGATACGCAAATTGGGATACGCAAATTGGGATACGCAAATTGGGATACGCAAATTGGGATACGCAAATTGGGATACGCAAATTGGGATACGCAAATTGGGATACGCAAATTGGGATACGCAAATTGGGATACGCAAATTGGGATACGCAAATTGGGATACGCAAATTGGGATACGCAAATTGGGATACGCAAATTGGGATACGCAAATTGGGATACGCAAATTGGGATACGCAAATTGGGATACGCAAATTGGGATACGCAAATTGGGATACGCAAATTGGGATACGCAAATTGGGATACGCAAATTGGGATACGCAAATTGGGATACGCAAATAGGGATACGCAAATAGGGATACGCAAATAGGGATACGCAAATAGGGATACGCAAATCGGGATACGCAAATCGGGATACGCAAATCGGGATACGCAAATCGGGATACGCAAATCGGGATACGCAAATCGGGATACGCAAATCGGGATACGCAAATCGGGATACGCAAATCGGGATACGCAAATCGGGATACGCAAATCGGGATACGCAAATCGGGATACGCAAATAGGGATACGCAAATAGGGATACGCAAATAGGGATACGCAAATAGGGATACGCAAATAGGGATACGCAAATAGGGATACGCAAATAGGGATACGCAAATAGGGATACGCAAATAGGGATACGCAAATAGGGATACGCAAATAGGGATACGCAAATAGGGATACGCAAATAGGGATACGCAAATAGGGATACGCAAATAGGGATACGCAAATAGGGATACGCAAATAGGGATACGCAAATAGGGATACGCAAATAGGGATACGCAAATAGGGATACGCAAATAGGGATACGCAAATAGGGATACGCAAATTGGGATACCTAAATTGGGATACGCAGATATAAGTTACTCTGACGTCAAAATCGTCACGGGTGTGACGTCAATGACAATTGTATGTGACTTACAAAAAAATCAAGGAGACTCCGCGTGGATTTAAATTTCTTTTATTCGACCAAGGCTTAGTAGTTAATCGTAGGATTGACCTACCCTTCGGTAATATAACCATGATATTGCAAACTATTTAAAAAAACTGGATTATTAAGCGTATCTGTTATGGAAAAAAGTAAATCTAATCAATGGTAAAACCTAGTTCCGAATATGTCACCTACATATTCATATAATAATTCCTATTATTAACTAAAAGTCTGGAATTAAATAGTCTTGTACAGCGACCTACATGCGTTTAGTCATAATAATTTACACAAGTTACAGGGAAAAATAAAGCTTTGATTTATGTTTTTTTCCGATATTAAACTCTACTTTTAGCTCGAGCGAATGATAATGGGTTGTAGATAAAAAAAAAAAACTCTAGAGAAAAAGTGCTAGTTTAATTTCGGTAGAGAAAATGATTTTGTTTTATCAAACTTTGTTATCAATAATAATAAATTACCACGTGTCAACACCATTTCGGTGTTTTTAATACAAAAATTTACAAGTATCATACTATATTCATTTAAAATTTAGTATTAAACTTAATCAAACTTCGTTTTTGTCTGCTGATTTCAAACTCTAGGTGGTATATTAAATTCTGATGAAAAATCTGTTTAATTAAAAATAGACTCTTTTTCATTCGAGTTAACTTATTCGCAGATAAAGTAAAAAACATAATCCATATCCGTTTTTATCCAAAAATGGCCTTATCTTAGAATATTATCCGCGTTATACGTTCGGATAAAAAAATTCAAAATTTATTTTCGTGAAAAATAATGAATAAAAAGATGATTTAAAATCTTAGTTTCGTTGTTTTCTTTATAATCTTGAAATTAAAAGTCAATTTGAAATATTTTTCTTATATTTTAGACTTAATTCTGGAAACTTGAATTTTCTTATCCATCGTTATACGTTTGAATACGAGTAATTTGTTCGTAGATAAAACGCCAAACTCTTATCTTCGGGTAAACCTTATACATTTAGCAATTATACGGGTTCTACCCCGATTCGCCCAAAACATTTGGCCCAATTCCCATTTCGCCCAATCTCAATTGGCCCAAACTCAACTGGCCCAATCCCAACTGGCCCAATTCCCAATCAGCCCAATTTATTAGGCCCAATCCTATTTCGTCCAATCCCATTTCCCCTAATTCCCATTTCGCCAAATCACATTTCGCATAATTCCATTTTTACCAAATTCTTATTTTGCCCAATCCACACCCAAGGCATATGCGAACAAAATCCTCTTGATCTCTAACCTAACAATTTTAGGCGAAACGGGAAAAGGAATTTTAGGTTGAGCGAAATGGGAATAGATAATTCTTTACTAACTGATAAAACGATTGGGCGAAGTGGGATTGGGCGAATTGGGACAAGGAAATTTTGGTTTGGGCGAATTGGGAATCGATAATTTTGGGCCAAATGATAATACGTTTGGGTGAAGTAGGATTGGGCGAAATGGGAATAGATAATTTTGGGCGAAATATTTGGGCGAAATGGGAACAAACCAATATGCGAATATACAAATTTCATTTTTTAGTTACAATTTATCCGAATAATAAAATATCTGAAAATATACGAATAACAGAAGATAATGGATATCCGATTCCTAGCTCTAATAAAATGTGTAATATTATAAGATAATTCCATTTTAATTTCACAATAAACAAACCCCATATATTCATCAAGCCTAGCTTCGAATTTTCAGCAAATTCAAATTTAAATATATATTATAAAAATTCCACACAACCGTGTCACTCAAAACTATGATTATACCTGTAGGTTTTATGGGATTAAATACAAATCAAAGAAGCTCGTTGTACTGTTGTTGCTTGATCAAATGTCTCGCTTTAAACCTGACCATGGGCCAAGAAACGTGATACCAGGACATAACAGCCGCAGCTTCGTACGTACAAACCCAGACGGACACTAGTTGTAACGGGCGACGCTCGTGATGGGGGTGAAATGGTAGGGGGAGGGAAGGAAATTGGGTACAAAAATCTGACGGAATTTCCGTTTTTGCAGACGACGGTTTAAAATTTATAAAATATACCCTATCACGTGACCTTTATATTTGTACCTAAAGTGACGTAGTTCCGAAGTTTCGTGCTTTTGTCAAAAGGCGGCGATAGTAGACGCGTGTTACAGATAGGAGACGGGTTTTTTAAGAAAAGTCATGTCCTGGTATCACGTTTCTTGGCCCATGACCTGACTAAGGGTGTTAATCTCATTAATACAATGGTGTGCCAGATTGCTACCCTATCATAAACACCACGGTAGCTTGCTTGCTTGTCAGATTAAAATCTTGATAGACACCTTCGAATGATATATTTTACCCAAGTTGGAATTAATCTTAATTTGGTCAAGATTAGCAGGATTATAATTATATAACATTGGTAGAGCTCGGAATCGGATCGATCCATTATCTTCTATTATTCGTATATTTTCAGATATTTTATTTTCAGTTAAATTGTTTGTAACTAAAAAATGAAATTTGTATATTCGTATAATCGTTAAAAGGTTTACCCGAAGATAAACCTTTAGCGCTTTATCTACGAACAAATTACTCGTATTCAAACGTATAACGATGGATAAGAAAATTCACGTTTCCAGAATTAGTCTAAAATATAAGAAAAATATTTCAAATTGACTTTTAATTCGAAGAATATAAATAAAACGACGAAACTAAGATTTTAAATCATCTTTTTATTCGTTATTTTTCACGAAAATAAATTTTTAATTTTTTTTTATCCGAACGTATAACGCGGATAATATTCTAAGATAAGGCCATTTTTGGATAAAAACGGATATGGATTACGTTTTTTACTTTATCTTCGAATAAGTTAACTCGAATGAAACTTTTTATTGGTGGATTAGGCCTATTTAAACGATTTAAAATCACTGCATTCTCCCTTTAAATAATTAAATAGGTATATGGCTATATTTAGAATGAATGAAATTCTTTATTGTAATTGCGGCATATGGCGTAAGAGTAAGCCACGTTCTCGGCCATTGTCAAGTCTACGCAGGAAATTGGCCCTAACTCCCCCACCATTCCGCGTATTGTTGTCCATCAGACACACGTTTATATTGCACAATACAACGATTAAAGCACTCATGATATTTTTGCAAAACCTATAGTGACACGCGAGGCGAAGCTTTGAGCGTGTGTCATTGTATTGTTACAAACTCAATTCAATAAATCGCAAAAAATCGTTGGACTTTTAATTAATGACCTTGAATCTTTAACCGTTTTGTTCAGATTATGTTCTTGAACTATTACTTTCATTGTCAAATATTACATATCCCTATGAAGCTTTTGTTTTTCTACTTCCCAAGTGTTCTTGAAAACACTCTAGGCCTTGGGGTCGTCCGTTTTTTTGCAATGCCATATAGGCCTATCTACCCAATAGATGATATTATAAAAAAAGTTGTGGTTGCGACGTCTTGTTCGAATGTTGCTAACTACGTCACGAAATCACGTGAGCAGAGAAAATCTCAGCCCCACTACTCGTAGCCGATTGACCACCCCTGGAGCGCTTGCACGGTTTTAAGGTTTATTGACCCAACAGCGGTACTGCTACAGGTGTTCGCTGACTACAAACGCGTAAAAAGATAAGAAAATAAGTGAAAGTGGTCACCACTACTATGATAGGGGAAGCTTCTTTGAACCTATAACAAAAGAGCGACCGCGCACGCGCACTTGGATGTAGAAAAAACAAGCTTAAGAAATGCTCGGTGCTCACGAGCGCTATAGCTTTACGAGCTATTACGTAGCTGATGACGTCGACGGCAACATGCCATAAACAAACTCCTCCTCTTATAATATCATCTATGACCGTTAAATAAAACATGAAATTAAGCAGACGAAGTAATTTATAATTTTATGTGATTACATAATATTACGTGAGAAATTTGACACATTGTCTAGCAAGGGAAAGTTAAAAGTAGCTTATTACTATCAGCAAAGGTCCAGTTTTACGTTATAGCACATCACTTAAAAATAAGCAAAAAAATCATCACCCCTGTCTGGCTAGAGTTATTTGGACTCTTCCTCGATATTGTGAGTCGGTAGAGAGAGACGAAATTTAGGCGGGCAGTAATACCACTTTTGTTTGACGCTATAGATTCATAGAGATAATAGCAGAAGCCGATGAAACCCTCCTTTGAAGTCTATTACTCCCGGGTCTTGTCTACCCCTCTCTGTATGGGTTAGTTCCAAAAAGCGCGATTCGTACGCCTCCTAACGCTAGATATTTTCGGATCGGGAGTTCGTCCAGCGAATATCTCTAGCAGCCTTGGAGTTTGTCAAAAAACGTCGTAGTTTGTGGAGAGAGAGAATTTCCAATTTTCCGTAGACAGGGGGGTATGAAGTAGGACCCCTCCGATCTCGTAAAATTGTGAATTTTACCCATACAGAGAGGAGCGCTATATCGAACATAAGAGTAGTAGACTTCAAAGGAGGGTTTCATCTACTTCTGATAATAGGTAACGTAGCATTGTTCGTGCTGCAAATGTTGAATGAGTTGATTACGAATAAATACCTAAATTAAACTGTATTACGCCTGTACTTGGCGTCAAAATAAATTCGTTGAATATTTGATAGCGTGATTGTCGGCAATATATCTCTTTGGGAATGAAATGTGGGATGGTATTATGGTAATCGCGTGGACATATGGGGGTTCACGACACCAACAAAAGACTCCTAACGTTTTTTATCTCGTTTAATTTATACCTGACTTATACGAGTCGTTAATTGGTGCGGTTAAGGATAGCAGATGGCAATAATTACTCGCTTCATTTCCCAACTAACGTTCCAATCGATTTTTTTTTCAACTTTTTAAAACAAGTTCGACATCGTGAAAACATAAGCGGGTTTTTCTGAGGGAATTGAATGGGTTTTTTTCAGGGAATTGAATGGGTTTTTTTCAGGGAATTGAATGGGTTTTTTTCAGGGAATTGAATGGGTTTTTCTCAGGGAATTGAATGGGTTTTTTTCAGGGATTGAATGGATTTTTTTCAGGGATTGAATGGATTTTTTTCAGGGAATTGAATGGGTTTTTTCAGGGAATTGGATGGGTTTTTTTTCAGGGAATTGAATGGGTTATATTCAGGGAATTGAATGGGTTATATTCAGGGAATTGAATGGGTTAAATTCAGGGAATTGAATGGGTTAAATTCAGGGAATTGAATGGGTTAAATTCAGGGAATTGAATGGGTTAAATTCAGGGAATTGAATGGGTTAAATTCAGGGAATTGAATGGGTTAAATTCAGGGAATTGAATGGGTTAAATTCAGGGAATTGAATGGGTTAAATTCAGGGAATTGAATGGGTTAAATTCAGGGAATTGAATGGGTTAAATTCAGGGAATTGAATGGGTTAAATTCAGGGAATTGAATGGGTTAAATTCAGGGAATTGAATGGGTTAAATTCAGGGAATTGAATGGGTTAAATTCAGGGAATTGAATGGGTTAAATTCAGGGAATTGAATGGGTTAAATTCAGGGAATTGAATGGGTTAAATTCAGGGAATTGAATGGGTTAAATTCAGGGAATTGAATGGGTTAAATTCAGGGAATTGAATGGGTTAAATTCAGGGAATTGAATGGGTTAAATTCAGGGAATTGAATGGGTTAAATTCAGGGAATTGAATGGGTTAAATTCAGGGAATTGAATGGGTTAAATTCAGGGAATTGAATGGGTTTTTTTCAGGGAATTGAATGGGTTTTTTTCAGGGAATTGAATGGGTTTTTTTCAGGGAATTGAATGGGTTTTTCTCAGGGAATTGAATGGGTTTTTTTCAGGGATTGAATGGATTTTTTTCAGGGATTGAATGGATTTTTTTCAGGGAATTGAATGGGTTTTTTCAGGGAATTGGATGGGTTTTTTTTCAGGGAATTGAATGGGTTATATTCAGGGAATTGAATGGGTTATATTCAGGGAATTGAATGGGTTATATTCAGGGAATTGAATGGGTTAAATTCAGGGAATTGAATGGGTTAAATTCAGGGAATTGAATGGGTTAAATTCAGGGAATTGAATGGGTTAAATTCAGGGAATTGAATGGGTTAAATTCAGGGAATTGAATGGGTTAAATTCAGGGAATTGAATGGGTTAAATTCAGGGAATTGAATGGGTTAAATTCAGGGAATTGAATGGGTTAAATTCAGGGAATTGAATGGGTTAAATTCAGGGAATTGAATGGGTTAAATTCAGGGAATTGAATGGGTTAAATTCAGGGAATTGAATGGGTTAAATTCAGGGAATTGAATGGGTTAAATTCAGGGAATTGAATGGGTTAAATTCAGGGAATTGAATGGGTTAAATTCAGGGAATTGAATGGGTTAAATTCAGGGAATTGAATGGGTTAAATTCAGGGAATTGAATGGGTTAAATTCAGGGAATTGAATGGGTTAAATTCAGGGAATTGAATGGGTTAAATTCAGGGAATTGAATGGGTTAAATTCAGGGAATTGAATGGGTTAAATTCAGGGAATTGAATGGGTTAAATTCAGGGAATTGAATGGGTTAAATTCAGGGAATTGAATGGGTTAAATTCAGGGAATTGAATGGGTTAAATTCAGGGAATTGAATGGGTTAAATTCAGGGAATTGAATGGGTTAAATTCAGGGAATTGAATGGGTTAAATTCAGGGAATTGAATGGGTTAAATTCAGGGAATTGAATGGGTTAAATTCAGGGAATTGAATGGGTTAAATTCAGGGAATTGAATGGGTTAAATTCAGGGAATTGAATGGGTTAAATTCAGGGAATTGAATGGGTTAAATTCAGGGAATTGAATGGGTTAAATTCAGGGAATTGAATGGGTTAAATTCAGGGAATTGAATGGGTTAAATTCAGGGAATTGAATGGGTTAAATTCAGGGAATTGAATGGGTTAAATTCAGGGAATTGAATGGGTTAAATTCAGGGAATTGAATGGGTTAAATTCAGGGAATTGAATGGGTTAAATTCAGGGAATTGAATGGGTTAAATTCAGGGAATTGAATGGGTTAAATTCAGGGAATTGAATGGGCTAAATTCAGGGAATTGAATGGGTTAAATTCAGGGAATTGAATGGGCTAAATTCAGGGAATTGAATGGGTTAAATTCAGGGAATTGAATGGGTTAAATTCAGGGAATTGAATGGGTTAAATTCAGGGAATTGAATGGGTTAAATTCAGGGAATTGAATGGGTTAAATTCAGGGAATTGAATGGGTTAAATTCAGGGAATTGAATGGGTTAAATTCAGGGAATTGAATGTTTTTTTTAGGGTATTGCCTGGGGGAGGAGTTGAATTGGATTTTGCCTGGGGGGAGGAATTGAATTGGATCTTGATTTTGCCTGGAAGGGAAACTTTCTTGCTTTCTCACGAAAATATTGTAGTACTCTTCCTTTACGCACGCGATACTTAAATTTAGAAAACACAGCTTTCCACTAAGTAAACACTGCTAGCCAAATTGTGCCGACGTAGCAAGGCGCCTATTTGATTGTAATTTCAAAGTTCAGTTGACCTAGTCATGTTTCTCACGGATGTTACTTATTTAATCTGCTGATATCATATTCATCTCAAAAACTAAAATATTTATATCCATATTTATCCTTCGAGTTATGTAAATTCCAATACTACTAATTTATTACGATTATCATGAAATATCTGTAGTTTCAGGCTGCTTTCTTGTATCTGAAATTTATTGCTAATAGAGATCGGAATTCGTATAACTTGTATTAATTGAATAAGACCATCGTGAATGTCAATCAGATATTATCCGTTCGCAAAAACATTATCCATTTCTTATTCGAGTTAACGTATACCCGAATGTAACGGCAAACTTACAATTCGTACTCATTGTTATACGAGTTATTCATTCGCCGATAAGAAACATTAGAAACTCGAGTTTCTTCGCGGATTTTAACCCAAATTAAGATCTCGAAGCTAGAATGTAATAATTTAGTCGCTGTTCCTTTCAATTTAGATTAAAATATAATTATTACATTTCATTCTACACGGATTTCGAGAAACGTCATATTTTTATCTTCGCATTATCCGTTTGAATAAACGCGTAATTTGTTTATTAATCGAGCTTAAAATTTAATCTCCGGGTCTAATTCGTATCCATTTTATTCGCGTCTGTTTATATAATTTTAATAGGATATAAACTAGATTAATGTCCAATTTAAAAAAAATTGTCCTAATAGTTTGAAGATTGTAGGTTAATATCTTAAAAAAGTGTTAGTCGATTGGGATTCGGTCGGATGTTATTACAAGCAAAGGAAGTAGAGGAGATTAATTTAAAAGAGATTTTGATTAATGGGGAAAATCGTGACTACCGTTTCATTGGGTGGTCTTTCTATAAAATTTAATTAATTTTCTCTATTAGATTTTATCTGATTCAACATAGGTTTGCATTGTAGAGAAAACTAAGGCCACATTAACGCAAAATGTAAGATATTATAAGAACAAATCTATTTCTTGTAAATGCTCGATAAGCAAAATCCAGGGCTCTAGCTCGACTCCTGAGTCCTGGCTCGATAAGGAAAATTTTCTGGGCTCTAGCTCGACTCCTGGCTCGATAATGAAAATTTTTCTGGGCTCTAGCTCGACTCCTGGCTCGATAAGGAAAAATTTTCTGGGCTCTAGCTCGACTCCTGGCTCGATAAGGAAAATTTTGCTGGGCTCTGGCTCGACTCATGGCTCGATAAGGAAAATTTTCTGGGCTCTAGCTCGACTCCTGACTCGATAAGGAAAAATATTCTGGGCTCTAGCTTGACTCCTGGCTCGATAAGGAAAAATTTTCTGGGCTCGAGCTCGACTCCTGGCTCGATAAGGAAAATTTTTTCTGGGCTCTAGCTCGACTACTGACTCGATAAGGAAAATTTTCTGGGCTCTAGCTCGACTCCTGGCTCGATAAGGAAAACTTTTCTGGGCTCTAGCTCGACTCCTGGCTCGATAAGGAAAAATTTTCTGGGCTCGAGCTCGACTCCCTGGCTCGATACGGAAAAATTTTCTGGGCTCTAGCTCGACTCCCTGGCTCGATAAGGAAAAATTTTCTGGGCTCTAGCTCGACTCCAGGCTCGATAAGGAAAAATTTTCTGGGCTAGATCTAGCTCGACTCCTGGCTCGATCAGGAAAAATTTTCTGGGCTCGAGCTCGAGCTCGACTCCTGACTCGATTAGGAAAAATTTTCTGAGCTCTAGCTCGACTCCTGGCTCGATAAGGAAAAATTTTCGGGGCTCTAGCTCGACTCCTGGCTTGATAAGAAAAAATATTCTGAGCTCTAGCTCGACTCCTGGCTCGATAAGGAAAAATTTTCTGGGCTCTAGCTCGACTCCTGGCTCGATAAGGAAAAATTTTCTGGGCTCTAGCTCGAATCCCGGCTCGATAAGGAAAAAATTTCTGGGCTCTAGCTCGACTCCTGGCTCGATAAGGAAAAATTTTCTGGGCTCGAGCTCGACTCCCTGGCTCGATACGGAAAAATTTTCTGGGCTCTAGCTCGACTCCCTGGCTCGATAAGGAAAAATTTTCTGGGCTCTAGCTCGACTCCAGGCTCGATAAGGAAAAATTTTCTGGGCTAGATCTAGCTCGACTCCTGGCTCGATCAGGAAAAATTTTCTGGGCTCGAGCTCGAGCTCGACTCCTGACTCGATTAGGAAAAATTTTCTGAGCTCTAGCTCGACTCCTGGCTCGATAAGGAAAAATTTTCGGGGCTCTAGCTCGACTCCTGGCTTGATAAGAAAAAATATTCTGAGCTCTAGCTCGACTCCTGGCTCGATAAGGAAAAATTTTCTGGGCTCTAGCTCGACTCCTGGCTCGATAAGGAAAAATTTTCTGGGCTCTAGCTCGAATCCCGGCTCGATAAGGAAAAAATTTCTGGGCTCTAGCTCGACTCCTGGCTCGATAAGGAAAAATTTTCTGGGCTCTAGCTCGACTCCTGGCTCGATAAGGAAATAATTTCTGGGCTCTAGCTCGACTCCTGACTCGATAAGGAAACATTTTCTGGGCTCGAGCTCGGCTCCCAGCTCGATCAGAAATTTTTTCAGGGCTCAAGCTCGACTCCCAGCTCGATCAGAAAATTTTTCAGGGCTCGAGCTCGGCTCGAAGCTTGATAAGGAAAATTTCCAAGAGCTCGAGCTCGGCTCAAAGCCTGAAATTTAAGGCTCGCACACCTCTAACAACCATAAAAGTCAGACGTAATTCGTGGTATAATTTGACAATTTTAAGTTTAATTTAATTACGATATTATAACGGTGTTTTACGCGTAAACTCGAAGATGTCGCCACAATATCGCCTATTATCCAGTCACCGTCTGGCTTACAGCGTGCCCACCCGCTTCCGGTAGAGGCGGGATACTGGTGTTTTTTCATCGTACTAAATAACCCTTTACTAACCTTAAATTTGAAAAACCAATTTTAATTAAAATATCTACGGCTTTATAACAATGCGGGTATATGACCTTTTAATTCAAGCACGAACTACGAAAAAATAATGAGCAATATTTCCTTTTCGCTTACGCAGCGGGATAATCAAATTAAAGCGGGTTTTTCATTTTATATCAAAACTGAAAAGGACATGTTTGGATCAGTGTAAATTGCTAAACAAGTAGCACGAATTTTGCCAAACTAGCAATTATAAAAACTATAAAATTTGAAATAAATATTATAAATATAATCAGAGGTATATAATAACCCCCTTCGGGGGGAAGTATGAAAGGTAGGCAAAATCGACGAACAACGAGTGCCCGGCGTAAATCGCGGCGGATCGACCCACCGCTTTACTCCCAAAAAATAGTTACACCATTTTGAACATCACTAAATTTTCCCTACGCACACTTCCGGAACTCGCGAGCTGAAGTCAACCTTCGACTCCATTTTAACAGACAGCCTGACTCCTGAGACATGAAGTTCTAAACACAAATCGAGCCGTCTTGTTTATACAAAGACCATTTACTAGAGTAGCGACATTGAGAAGTCCAGCGCGAGCTAGTGGCCTAGATAGTCAGCAGCGGGCTCTTGTTGTTCGTGATTTTTAGCATTGGTAGTATAGGGGCTTTCATACTTCCCCCCGAAGGTGGTTATTATATATCTCTGATATAATAAAGGTAATAAATTCTACAACCTTTTTTTAAAAAAAATTAAAAAATAACACCTCCTTATCTCAATTGGACGGAAATGTTAATCTATGATAAAACAAAGACCGGGGAAACCCACAAAAATGAAAGCCGTAAAAATCGGAAACTTAAGTTTGAAAGAAACACGATGGTGTTGCCAAGATATCATTTAAGTTTTACCAAAATATTATTCGGAATTCGTATAACTTTTGTTAATTGAATAAGATCATCGTGAATGTCAATCAGATATTATCCGTTCGCGAAAAACATATCCATTTCTTATTCGAGTTAACGTATACCCGAATGTAACGGCTAACTTACAATTCGTACTCATTGTTATACGAGTTATTCATTCGCCGATAAGAAACATTAGAAACTAGAGTTTCTTCACGGATTTTAACCCAAAATTGAGATCTCGAAGCTAGAATGTAGTAATTAGTCCCTGTTCCTTTCAATTTAGATTAAAATCTAATTATTATATTTCATTCTACACGGATTTCGAGAAACGTCGTATTTTTATCTTCGCATTATCCGTTTAAATAAACGCGTAATTTGTTTATTAATCAAGCTTAAAATTTTATCTCCGGGTCTAATTCGTATCTGTTTAAATGGTATATTCTCTTTCGACCGAATTCCCATATGAACAAAATCCCATTCGGCCGAATAGCTGCAATTTCTAGCCCATTGGGCTGGGAAAAAGGTTTCTTCTCATTCGACCGAATGGGCTAATAAATTCAAAAATTTAATTCAATCGAATAGAAGCATACGCATAATTATATATGTAATACGTTGAATGGAACTTTTGTTAAGCTGGGTTCTTCGTACGTAAACGGTAGTAAAAAAAAGTACAATAATGCAGTTTTAAATAATATTTATTTGAAAGGTTAGGTTAGGTTAGGTTAGGTTATACCTTGGAAATACCCCAAAAATTTCAAAAACCGCCAAAGCGCGGGTTTTTCGGTCGAATGGGATTGGGTTCGGTCGAATGGGAATTCGGTCGAAAGGACCCAAAGCGTTTAAATAATTTGTCGTGTTCATATTAACAACCAAATTATCCGAGATTAAAATATTTGAAAAAGTCTAGTTATCAATGGATAATTTATTCATTATCCGATTCTACACACATTTCTTCTAGTTATTAATGGATTATTAAAGATAGAAATAAATTTAATTATTCTACAACATTTTTACTACTAAAGGAACCGATAAAAGTAATTCATAATAATAGGGGTGCCACTTAAAAGGTGAAATTCGTGCTTATTCGTCTGCGTATGAAAGGGAATTTTCGTTGTCTTTTTCTAAAACTCGCCCACGCTCCCGAAAAAAAAAAAACCAATTGCAAATGAACGACTGGATAATAAATTAAAGGTTTCAACACGAATAGATTGGTATCCGGTAATCGTGTTACCAGGCCTATATTAGAAGAGAAATTTTGCTTTTTTAACTGAATCAAGTAGATAATCCCGTATGTAATGTAATAACCAAAAGTATGTCACTTTCAATGTGTTAAAGGGGGAGAATGCAACATAACATTAATTATCGCTAAGCTCGGAATCGGATCGATCCATTATCTTCTGTTATTCGTATATTTTCAGATATTTTATTTTCGGATAAAATTAAATGTAACTAAAAAATGAAATTTGTATATTCGTATAATTGTTAAATGTATAAGGTTTACCCGAAGATAAGCGTTTGCCGCTTTATCTACGAACAAATTACTCGTTTTCAAACGTATAACGATGGATATGAAAATTCACGTTTCCAGAATTAGTCTAAAATATAAGAAAAATATTTCAAATTGACTTTTAATTTGAAGAATATAAATAAAACGAAGAAACTAAGATTTTAAATCATCTTTTTATTCATTATTTTTCACGAAAATAAATTTTGAATTTTTTTATCCGAACGTATAACGCGGATAATATTCTAAGATAAGGCCATTTTTGGATAAAAACGGATATGGATTATGTTTTTTTATTTTATCTTGGAATAAGTTAACTCGAATGAAAAATAGTCTATTTTTAATCAAACAGATAATATACATCAGAATTTAGTAGATTTTATCCAATTAATAAAAATTATACGAATTCCGAGCTGTAATTATCGCAAGGCGAATAAGCTCAGGTGATCTCCATGAATCCCGCTAAGCCTATTTTCCGGGTAAGGTTTAACTTTATTTCTAGTTTTAATATTTGTTTATAAATTTTTTTACAAGTGGATTAGGGCTATTTAAACAATCAGTAATCGATAAAAAAAAAACATTTGGTTGGATGACTTCTGAAGAAGTAGATTTAAACCCCAAAGCCTCGGCTTCAAGATAAATTAATTTCTTGCATAAGAGATATACTTATTAGTTGGTTTCTTATGATAGTACAATAAAATTAAGTTATTAGCACGCATGCTACCGTTCGCTTAACATGAGTAACGTAAAACTGGATCCTGATATTAATCTAAACATCGAGGGTTTAAAGGAGGTGTAATTTAAATAAAACAATATATTAAAATTTATTATGAAAATAATGATAACAAGCGGCCTTTAAGTTTTCAGGCTGTATCAAAAGTATATTTAAATATCTATCAGAAGCACATGAAACCCTCCTTTGAAGTCTATTACTCCCGGGTCTTGTCTACCCCACTCTGTATGGGTTAGTTTTAAAAAGCGCGATTCGTACGCCTCCTAACGGTAGATATTTTCGGAGCGGGAGTCCGTCCAGCGAATATATCTAGCAGCCTTGGAGTTCGTCAAAAAAACGTCGTCGTTTGTGGAGAGAGAGAATTTCCAATTTTCCGTAGACAGGGGGGTATGAAGTAGGACCCCTCCGATCTCGTAAAATTGTGAATTTTACCCATACAGAGAGGAGCGCTATATGGAACATTAGAGTAGTAGACTTCAAAGGAGGATTTCATCTACTTCTGGTATGACAAAGGACCCTTTTTGGTGTCTCCCGCCTTAAAAGTATGAAGGTTCATGTTCTAGCATAGATGTGAGCGAGGAAAAACTATCTCTTCTCTCCGCGCCCTCATTTTATTCCATAATATAATATCCTTGGCAATGGTACAGAAGTTGTAACCATATAAAGTTTTTTCTCATTGGTAATATAAATACCCTTCAAAAAAATAACCTATTTAATGATACCGGATACAACAATACAACGATTTCGTACAAACTAAGTTTCAAGAATTGTTTTTTTTTCTTTTGAGGTACTATTAGCAAAACGTTTTGCTGACTGAATCAAGTTAAAGAAAATAATAAGAAAACAACTCTTTTTCTTCAATATGATTCATTGAAATATATTTACTAGGACCTTGGTTAAAATAAAATTAAGTTTAAACTTTAAAAAGAAACGATTACTCTAAAGATAAGAGAATTGAGTTAACTATTACGTATCTTTTATTTAAAGTTAAAATCTCACATTTAAATTATGATTTGGTTAAAATCAGAAGCCGATGAAACCCTCCTTTGAAGTCTATTACTCCCGGGTCTTGTCTACCCCTCTCTGTATGGGTTAGTTTCAAAAAGCGCGATTCGTACGCCTCCTAACGGTAGATATTTTCGGAGCGGCAGTTCGTCGAGCGAATATCTCTAGCAGCCTTGGAGTTCGTCAACCAAACGTCGTCGTTTGTGGAGAGAGAGAATTTCCAATTTTCCGTAGACAGGGGGTATGAAGTAGGACCCCTCCGATCTCGTAAAATTGGGAATTTTACCCATACAGAGAGGAGCGCTATATGGAACATTAGAGTAGTAGACTTCAAAGGAGGGTTTCATCCGCTTCTGTTAAAATCCATAACAAAAAAATCTCTAATCTATTAAGGCGGTAGTTAAAGGGTTATTTAGTACCATGAAAAAACACCAGATGGCACTGATTTTCATAAGAGGGGTCTTTGTTGTTTTGGGGGTAAGAATTGTTTAGATTTATTTCCCAGTCTACAGAATTCTCTCTCCCCTCTTTCCCCAGTATCCCGCCTCTCGCGGAAGCTGGTGGGCGCGCTGTAGGCCAGACAAGTCTCGGAAAATAGGCTCTATTGTGGCGACATCTTCCATTTTACGCGTAAAACACCGTTATAATATACATTTCTTATCGTAACTAGAGAAAAATTTAACTACGGTTCGTTGGAAGTAAAGTTGAAGAATCTAGCGATATTAGAACGTGAGATAATTGGTACGGAAATGATAAAATTTCGATAAGTTATTTTAAAACAAGATTCGCTAATCTCTCGCGTTATAATTATCAAAATTGCATCATGAACTAAAGAAGATTTCAATTGATATTTAAGTGAAAACCGCGAACTGATAGCGTTTGTGGTTCAATATAATTTCGATACTATCTCTTTAAGTTTCTATATTTTAAAGAAGGTCTTGAATAACCTTGCTGTTGTAGATTGGTGGTCCGATCTCAAGGTTAATCGACATCCGTAATATAAAAGCGAAAATTGTTATAATTCCCAAACAAACAAATAGGAAAAATTATAATTTAGTCGACTACCTTCGTTTTAAATGAATTTTTGAATATACCTAGTAGCGTGGGGAATAAAATGTCAACCGTCCAATTAGATCAAGGTCCCCGTCTAGGGTGTGGCTCAATTTTAAATTGGGGTGTCCGTTTTTTACCTCCCCTGCGTTTAGGTAATTTTTTGAACTTCATACCAACCTTATTATTCATACCCATTCTCGGTATATAGATTTATTTTCTAATAAACAGATAATTCGGTTAAAGATCGTGAGAGCTAATTTATACCACCGTGGGAAGAATGGAAGAGTGGGTTTATTACTAAATATCTAACCTCTTGGATACACGCCTCTCGATAGCGTGAACCAAGTAGATTGGTTTATATAGTTTATAGTCAAATTATCAAATTTGATATTTTTAGGGGTGATTTCGCTATATCTGGGGTGTAATTTCGCTATATCTGGGGTGTAATTTCGCTATATCTGGGGTGTAATTTCGCTATATCTGGGGTGTAATTTCCCTATATCTGGGGTGTAATTTCGCTATATCTGGGGTGTAATTTCGCTATATCTGGGGTGTAATTTCGCTATATCTGGGGTGTAATTTCGCTATATCTGGGGTGTAATTTCGCTATATCTGGGGTGTAATTTCGCTATATCTGGGGTGTAATTTCGCTATATCTGGGGTGTAATTTCGCTATATCTGGGGTGTAATTTCGCTATATCTGGGGTGTAATTACGCTATTTTTGGAGGGACGATTTCGCTATTTTTGGAGGGACGATTTCGCTATTTTTGGAGGGACGATTTCGCTATTTCTGGGCGGGTAATTTCGCTATTTCTGGGCGGGTAATTTCGCTATTTCTGGGCGGGTAATTTCGCTATTTCTGGGCGGGTAATTTCGCTATTTCTGGGCGGGTAATTTCGCTATTTCTGGGCGGGTAATTTTGCTATTTCTCGTGAGGGTAATTTTGCTATTTCTCGTGAGGGTAATTTCGCAATTTCTGGTGGGGTAATTTCGCTATTTTTGGGCGGGTAATTTCGCTATTTTTGGGTGGGTAATTTCGCTATTTCTGGGCGGGTAATTTCGCTATTTCTTGGCGGGTAATTTCGCTATTTCTTGGCGGGTAATTTCGCTATTTCTTGGCGGGTAATTTCGCTATTTCTTGGCGGGTAATTTCGCTATTTCTTGGCGGGTAATTTCGCTATTTCTTGGCGGGTAATTTCGCTATTTCTGGGCGGGTAATTTCGCTATTTCTGGGCGGGTAATTTCGATATTTCTGGGCGGGTAATTTCGATATTTCTGGGCGGGTAATTTCGATATTTCTGGGCGGGTAATTTCGATATTTCTGGGCGGGTAATTTCGATATTTCTGGGCGGGTAATTTCGCTATTTCTGGGCGGGTAATTTCGCTATTTCTGGGCGGGTAATTTCGCTATTTCTGGGCGGGTAATTTCGCTATTTCTGGGCGGGTAATTTCGCTATTTCTGGGCGGGTAATTTCGCTATTTCTGGTGAGGGTAATTTCGCTATTTCTGGACGGGTAAAAATTTAAAACATTTTTATATATATTACTAGCGTATTGTAAATATACTTGATGTTGAAACCTAATTTTAAGTTTGTTTTTAAAACAATTCTTTATTTTAATATATGAATTTATATTATAAATGTTTTATGTTCTATAATCTACGTAACGAGGAAAACTATTCTGAGTAAGATCGGCGTTTCAATCTTTAAATGTTAGAGCATGTTTTACATCAGCACATTCATCGCCCATTTTTTTTCTCATGGTTTCTATTTTAAAACCGAAATAAACTTTTAAAGCGACCCTATCAAAAAAATTTCTGCAGGTCTAGGGATTATATTTCGAGTCTTTTCATACTTTCAGAAGCCGATGAAACCCTCCTTTGAAGTCTACTACCCTAATGTTCCAAATAGCGCTCCTCTCTGTATGGGTAAAATTCACAATTTTACGAGATCGGAGGGGTCCTACTTCATACTCCCCTGTCTACGGAAAATTGGAAATTCTCTCTCTCCACAAACGACGACGTTTTTTTGACGAACTCCAAGGCTGCTAGAGATATTCGCTCGACGAACTCCCGCTACGAAAATATCTACCGTTAGGAGGCGTGCGAATCGCGCTTTTTGAAACTAACCCATACAGAGAGGGGTAGAAAAGACCAGGGAGTAATAGACTTCAAAGGAGGGTTTCATCGGCTTCTGTTTTCATGAAAAATTGGTGAAAAGATCACTTTAAAAAAAGTTTTAGTTAACGGTTTGGACGAAACTAAATAACTGTGCAGGTAGAAAGTTTTAAACGAGGTCAGGGGTCAAAGTACTTAGAAAGTAATACACAACACAGAGCTTGCTGAGGGAGAGTTGTAGACGATATAGGCTAACTCTTGGAATACCTCACGCTAAAAGGTTTTCATGGAAAATGATTAGAGAAAGAGATTGCCCAACCCTTTATAAGGTCCATTTTCTTATAATCACCATTGTCTTGATGTTTATCCAATAAAAACTTGATTGTTAAATTTAGCTTTGTTACCGCTAATCTGTTTAAATCGTGATTAGCGAATATTTAAATATTCCTTATATATAAATGTTAAAGTTTCTTAAAATATTTAATTTTAGTTTTTAACTGAAGTTTTAGTGGCAAAAGTATGCATAGCAGCCACGCACAAGGTTTTGTTAGTTCCTAGCAGTATTTGCCGTTAGAGGAAGCTTATGGACGCCATGTTTTGTTTCTCATTTTTAACTATTCAGAAAACTAATTAGTATTGGAGATTTTTTCTAGGCTGTCATTGGTTGTTTAAAATAATCAATATAGCCGGTTTGCGTCCGCTTTCGCATAATTTCATTTGCGTAGTACCCATTTGCGCATTTCAATTTGCGCGGTTTCCCATTTGCGCATTTCAATTTGCGCGGTTTCCCATTTGCGCATTTCAATTTGCGCGGTTTCCCATTTGCGCATTTCAATTTGCGCGGTTTCCCATTTGCGCATTTCAATTTGCGCGGTTTCCCATTTGCGCATTTCAATTTGCGCGGTTTCCCATTTGCGCATTTCAATTTGCGCGGTTTCCCATTTGCGCATTTCAATTTGCGCGGTTTCCCATTTGCGCATTTCAATTTGCGCGGTTTCCCATTTGCGCATTTCAATTTGCGCGGTTTCCCATTTGCGCATTTCAATTTGCGCGGTTTCCCATTTGCGCATTTCAATTTGCGCGGTTTCCCATTTGCGCATTTCAATTTGCGCGGTTTCCCATTTGCGCATTTCAATTTGCGCGGTTTCCCATTTGCGCATTTCAATTTGCGCGGTTTCCCATTTGCGCATTTCAATTTGCGCGGTTTCCCATTTGCGCATTTCAATTTGCGCGGTTTCCCATTTGCGCATTTCAATTTGCGCGGGTTCCCATTTGCGCATTTCAATTTGCGCGGTTTCCCATTTGCGCATTTCAATTTGCGCGGTTCCCATTTGCGAAGTTTTCCATTTGCGCGGTTCCCATTTGCGAAGTTTTCCATTTGCGCAGTTTTACATTTGCGAAGTTTGCCGCTCGAGCTGTCCACAAGAGGAACAGGCTAGATCGAGTGATTAACCAACCTAACCTAACTTATAATATAACAAGAGGGACAGGCTAGTTCGAGTGATTAACTAACCAAACCTAACGTAACTTAACATAACCTGCAAATAAACACTGCGCAAATGTAAAAAGCGCAAATGAAAAACTGCGCAAATGAAAAACTGCGCAAATGAAAAACTGCGCAAATGAAAAACTGCGCAAATGAAAAACTGCGCAAATGAAAAACTGCGCAAATGAAAAACTGCGCAAATGAAAAACTGCGCAAATGAAAAACTGCGCAAATGAAAAACTGCGCAAATGAAAAACTGCGCAAATGAAAAACTGCGCAAATGGAAAACTGCGCAAATGAAAAACTGCGCAAATGAAAAACTGCGCAAATGAAAAACTGCGCAAATGAAAAACTGCGCAAATGAAAAACTGCGCAAATGAAAAACTGCGCAAATGAAAAACTGCGCAAATGGAAAACTGCGCAAATGGAAAACTGCGCAAATGGAAAACTGCGCAAATGAAAAACTGCGCAAAAGGAAATGCGCTTGTGGGAACTGCGCAAAAGTGAACTGCGCAATTGGAACCTTACCATTAATACTACTATCTTCTGATCATAATTCCCTGGTAAAGTTGTAAGAAAATTGTAGATACATATTTTTAAGAT
The DNA here is from genome assembly GCA_963920705.1 of Odiellus spinosus. NCBI lineage: Eukaryota > Metazoa > Arthropoda > Arachnida > Opiliones > Phalangiidae > Odiellus > Odiellus spinosus. The sequence continues at coordinate 13,862,530 of OY987232.1, read as the reverse complement.
TCCTTATATGAGGAGGTGGTGGAGTTTTTAGCCACAATACGAAGTAAAACTGAATAACAATAAATATAAATCATATCACGATTAAATAGTACGTGGGAAAGGATTGAGAATGATAATACGATTTCACGCGGGATTATTACGATCGAGTTAATACGTGATAATCGTGAATTCCGAGAAAAATTCCATATCTTTCAAAATGAATGCCGTTGCCGCACACGCGTGAGCATATAGGATGTGCCCCAGAAAAAATAAATAAATACTCCTTCAAAACTGGTGTGTATCGTAAAGGGATACTGAAAACAAGTTGTTTGTTATCTATTTCGACATTATACCGAACAAAAAGGTTAAGTACACAAGGTGATGACGTTTGCCACACCATATTTGCGCTATTGTACCCAATACCATAGACCCTGGACACGCGACGTGCAGGTTTCTTTACCTTACACCGTAGTTTGCCAGATTTTATAAATAGTTATGGATCTTATTGGGACCGTTCGCTAGCGCGTCTAGCGGTCATCGAGGCAATTATCGTAGCTGCGCAAGCGCGGCAGCGGTAGAGATGGTGGGAAGGAAGAGCGCACCACCGAAACGTACTAGTACCGCCAGAAGCCGATGAAACCCTCCTTTGAAGTCTATTACTCCCTGGTCTTATCTACCCCTCTCTGTATGGGTTAGTTTCAAAAAGCGCGATTCGTACGCCTCCTAACGGTAGATATTTTCGGAGCGGGAGTTCGTCCAGCGAATATCTCTAGCAGCCATGGAATTCGCCAAAAAAACGTCGTCGTTTGTGGAGAGAAAGAGAATTTCCAATTTTCCGTAGACAGGGGGGTATGAAGTAGGACCCCTCCGATCTCGTAAAATTGTGAATTTTACCCATACAGAGAGGAGCGCTATATGGAACATTAGAGTAGTAGACTTCAAAGGAGGGTTTCATCGGCTTCTGGTTTAGATAATATTTTTCAAAATATTTTACCCACCAAAATATAAAATACTTGTTTTTACGTTCTAGTATCTCTTTATGTGCTGTACCGTTTATGAAAATTTCGAAATGAGGAGGTGGTAGTCCCGTGAGAAGGGCCTCTATTAAACCAAAGGCGTGAGGTTTCAAATTCGTGAACAATCTAACACTTTCTCGTAAATACGCAATGTTATAAAACTCGCCGTTCCTCGGGCTATTTATTCTAAAGCGAGTATCAGATTCAAAGTTGATAAGGAAAACAGAAACAACTAAAAAAAAATCTAATCTCCTTGTCCGATATAATGCCTACTCCCTTCATGAAATCTATTTCTATATCCGTTTAAATTTATATTTAAATATACTCTTGCAGAAGCCGATGAAACCCTCCTTTGAAGTCTACTACTCCAATGTTCCATATAGCGCTCCTCTCTGTATGGGTAAAATTCCCAATTTTACGAGTTAGAAGGGGTGCTACTTCATCCCCCCTGTCTACGGAAAATTGGAAATTCTCTCTCTCCACAAACGACGACGGTTTTTGGACGAACTCCAAGGCTGCTAGAGATATTCGCTCGACGAGCTCCCGCTCCGAAAACATCTGCCGTTAGGAGGCGTACGAATCGCGCCTTTTGAGAATAACCCATACAGAGAGGTAGACAAGACCCGGGAGTAATAGACTTCTAAGGAGGGTTTCATCGGCTTCTGACTCTTGTAATAACACTTACACCTACTAGAACTATTAACCATGGACTTCTATCATAATAGATAAAGATGTATAACAAAAGATGGCGTTCCATTAGCGTCCTCTAATGGCAAACGCAGGCAAAAGTAGAGCTAATTTTACTACGCGCAGGGTTGCTATGGATAGAGAATAGGCATGCAGAAATCCATGCATGTGCAGGGACGGAAATAAGCACAAGTCATTGGTCATTGTCCAATAACTTTTTATTTTTAAAAGACGGTCACTGGACAAATGTCCGATAAAAAATACTTTTTAATACAGGAAATGTAGCATTGTCTGGTAATTTAGTTAAATGTCCGATAATTTATGAATTTTTAAGGGGGGTTACTGGACATTTGTCCAATAAGATTTTTTTTAATTATCTGAGTAAAGCAATTGTTTGTATTCATATTACCAGAAAGAGTTATGTTTTACAAAATATTAACACAACCGCGTTTTCAAATAGTTTAAAAACGCATTAATTTTTCTAAATCTTTCTTAGGTAAACGAGCGAGGAAAAAATGCTGAGTCATCCTGCATCGACGTGTAAAACACGTGAGTGGCCGACGCCGATGGACCATGCGCGTGAAATATTCAACCCCTACACTGATCTGAAAGTAGGGCAAAGGTTATAACAACGAGCTTTAGTACCTTCCAAGGCCTAACGAGTGTGTAGATTCGCGTGTGTGAAATTTTCGCGTTTTGTGCGTGTATTTTTTACGAATCGCGTGAAGTGTGAACATTCCTGAGCCTACAGGCCTTATTTTGGATATTATAAACTCAAACAGCATTCATCGTAGACCTTCAAATTGGTAAGTTTTTATTTAAATTCCATTTTTTGTGAGCATATTATTTTACCTTGGTTAATTACGATATTGAGATTGAATAATTTTATACCCACGGTTAATTGAGTGTAATATGAAATAATTTGTGGGGTTAATTATACTAATCTTCCTTCGTGAGGCAACTTTTATTTGAATCAGCCTTATACACTTAACAGCAAATTACCACGAGACTTTTGGAGAGTTTCATCCAAAGTCAAAGCCAGGAATTTTTCAAACGTAGGCTGATAATTTTTAGGGGTCCCCCAATAACGTGGTAGCTGACTGTGTTTGCTCGACAGTAATTAGGGAACCCTTTTGAGAGAATTTTGAGGCTCCTTTGAAATTTTTACGTGGGCTATAGGTTACTCAGCCTACCCCTGGAGCCCCCATTGCACCAATTTTTTAGTAGCGGACAAAATGTGAAAATAAGTTGATAATATTTTATGGGATGGCGACCCTTAATTTATTTTTCGATTGTCGGAGTACTCTGATTTCTTTCTAATGATAGGTAGGCATTGTTAATAGTCCTAGGCTTAAGGATATTTCAATTTCCCGTCCAATTTTAATCTGTTTACGTTGCTTAGTTACATAAAACCTGTTCAATTTTATCTTAAGGTCAAGGGTATATTTACGCCAAATTTTTTAAAATTCAAAATACCTTGATAATTATTATTATAATTTTACTTCGACTCGTGATGCAAGTGGAATTGCAATTAATTTAAGAAATAATTTCTACGCATAGACTCGCCCTAAACAAACGTGTATTTTTGCCCAGAAGCAATATACCTTACACCCCAGTGTAATAATTACCAAATTTAGTCTTTAATGATACGTAATATATTTACTTAAAGAACATAAATATTTTGAATATTACGAACGTTAGGAAAGATTATTAGTAAAACTGCATTTCCATACATTTTCATGAAAAATAACAGAAGTAGATGAAACCCTCCTTTGAAGTCTACTACTCTAATGTTCCATATAGCGCTCCTCTGTATGGGTAAAATTCCCAATTTTACGAGATCGGAGGGGTCCTACTTCATACCCCCCTGTCTACGGAAAATTGCAAATTCTCTCTCCCCACAAACGACGACGTTTTTTTTTGACGAACTCCAAGGCTGCTAGAGATATTCGCTCGACGAACTCCCGCTCCGAAAATATCTACCGTTAGGAGGCGTACGAATCGCACTTTTTGAGACTAACCCATACAGAGAGGGGTAGACAAGACCCGGGAGTAATAGACTTCAAAGGAGGGTTTCATCGGCTTCTGGTTAGTTTTAAACAAGATTCGCTGATATCTCTCGTTATAATTATTAAAATTACATCATGAACCAAAGATCTGAATTGAAATTTAAGTGAAAACCGTGGTTCGCTTGATAATAGGTACGGCAAATGACCATTTTTCGTGAGTTAACGCCTTAACCTACCTCTTTACTAGCCTCTTTACTATCTTGACCGATAACGATTGAGATATATAGACGACGCGCAAAATTGTGTATCTCACGACTAACTGCATTATCAAAGTGATTAATTTTAAATCTTAATTTAAATTGTATATTGATTTCAATATTGTAATCGGAGATTTTAAGCGAGATATTACAAAATTCGATTTTTATTTGGCCGGTATCGAAATTTAGCAAAATTCTTTGAATCTAGCCAATATCAGAAGCCGATGAAACCCTCCTTTGAAGTCTACTACTCTACTACACTAATGTTCCATATAGCGCTCCTCTCTGTATGGGTAAAATTCCCAATTTTACGAGATTGGAGGGGTCCTACTTCATACCCGCTGTCTACGGAAAATTGGAAATTCTCTCTCCCCACAAACGACGACGTTTTTTTTGACTGCTAGAGATATTCGCTCGACGAACTCCCGCTCCGAAAATATCTACCGTTAGGAGGCGTACGAATCGCGCTTTTTGAAACTAACCCATACAGAGAGGGGTAAACAAGACCAGAGAGTAATAGACTTCAAAGGAGGGTTTCATCGGCTTCTGCCAATATGAATTTAAGATTAAATTTCTGAAATAGGAAAGAAGGCGAATTTGATCAACGAAGCGTGTTATAATTTTTGAACGGAATTATATGTAGTTATATTATATAAGGCAGTGATGTACAGGTGTTATTACTCTTGTTCGGAAACAGCAAAGTAGGTCTGTAGAGGACCCGATCCGCATGAAGTGAAACTATATGCCGAAGAAATTCGAGAACACATTTTAATTCAATTTCATTGTGAGCAACTCTAAGACTTCTTTATCTATTCCATATACAGGGTGTTTCGAAAATGGTGGTAGGACCGAGCTCCAGTGGGTTCTATGGGTCATTTTAAGACGAAAATGTTCTATGACGTTTTGTCGTACGGGGCGCCCTTTAAGAGTTACGAAATGAATCATGTACGCTGGTATTTTAAAAGTACGCGCTTGATAAAAAATTGATTTTTAGCATTGAGTATACGTTTATTAATGTATGTTAATAAGGGGTCATCAGCGCATGATTCATTTCGTAACTCTTAAACGGCGCCCCGTACGACAAAACGTCATAGAAAATTTTCGTCTTAAAATGAGCCATGGAACCCACTGTAGCTCGATCCTACCACCATGTATATACACACCAACAAGAATCCATTCAAATTCCATAAGAATATGGGAGGGCCGCCATTCAATAACCATCCTCCCAAACTTTGTAGCAAAAGTTCGTCCGCTTCGAATCGATTTTTCAAGTAAATCGCTCCTGACATTATATTATTAACCCGTGCCACTAACGACCTTGACATAATATTTTGGGTAATACCCATATTGCCGTAGCCACTAAATCAGTTGGTTTATAAGTATGGAAATTACGAATAAGTGTTTCGCTAATGAAATAGGCACTTATGTAATAATGTAATTTATAATATTAAACCTTCGGATTATATTCTTTTGTTTTGCGAGATATGCGTTATGATAATGCATCCGCTCAATTAAAATTAATGCCGATTTTGAACGCAGGATATGAGGAAATCCAACAAGCGATAATAATCTCTTACATGCCGAGTTAAATACCTGTACCAAACTTATTTGTAATCTTAGATTTTGAACATCCGGTTAAGAAAACCACCTATTCTTGTCATAAACAAGTTTGTCAATACTTACATAAATATTAAAGCATCTGCTATATTACAGGGTGACCACTTTTCCTATTTTTTTTCCTATATTTTCACCTCCTTCCTATTTTCTCCTATAATTTAATGGCAATTCCTATAATCTCCTATATTTCTACTCAAAATCTCTAGTTAAGGGTAAAATTATAAATCATACTGTCAGCTGTGGCTGTATAAGATTATTTTAGCTTAACTGCCCATTTTCAAGTTAAAATAGTCTGTAAAATTCCATACTATTTAAGCAATTGGATCCTATTAATACCATGTTTTAAACCGGTGGCCTATTTTCCGGGTAAGTTTTAAATTTATTTCTAGTTTAATATTTGTTCGTAAATATTTTTCACTAGTGGATTAGGTCTATTTAAACACTAAGGAAACGATAAAAAAAATCACTTGATGTTAGGTTGCATTCTCCCTTTAACCAAAACCCATATAAATATTCATAGAAACAGAAGCCTATGAAACCCTCCTTTGAAGTCTATTACTCCCTGGTCTTGTCTACCCCTCTCTGTATGGGTTAGTTTCAAAAAGCGCGAGTCGTACGCCTCCTAATGGTAGATATTTTCGGAGCGGGAGTTCGTCGAGCGAATATCTCTAGCAGCCTTGGAGTTCGTCAAAAAAACGTCGTCGTTTGTGGGGAGAGAGAATATCCAATTTTCCGTAGACAGGGGGGTATGAAGTAGGACCCCTCCGATCTCGTAAAATTGGGAATTTTACCCATACAGAGAGGAGCGCCATATGGAACATTAGTGTACTAGACTTCAAAGGAGGGTTTCATCGGCTTCTGAAAGAAACCATTATTTATTCGACTAAGAAAAACTATTTTAGAGAGTTTTTCGAAAGAGATCAAAAATACGTTTAAATCTTAAGCGCGATGGACTAAAGAAGAGATAAGAAATCAGGAAAACTATCACGTGACGTCATAGCGGGCGGACAATAGAGTCACGATTTGGACAAGAGCTCAAAGGCGTGGGTGGGAGTGTGAGATGGAGCAGTTAGACCAAGCGGCCAGCTTTAATCTGGTGGCATATCACTTTCTATAGAAGAATTCGCATTCATAATGCGCCCGCGTTAGCATTGTTCACACGCTTAGGTGTGGACTCATTATAACACTAAAAGCGCGAGAAAAAAATTAAAGAAACACCGTTTTGGCCCCACTTAAAGTGTTAGTGACGTTTTTTTTATACTTATTTTGAAAATTTAAAAGCTACCATCATTGGTAGAGAATTTGAGACAGAGGTATGCCTCTTAGGGGGAAAAGTGCAGGGACGGAAATAAGCACAAGTCACTGGTCATTTGTCCGATAAATTTTCCAAATGTCCGATAACTTATTTTTAAGAAGGGGGTCACTGGACAAATGTCCGATAAAAAAAAGTACTTTTCAATACAGGAAATGTAGCATTGTCCGGTAATTTTGTTAAATGTCCGATAACTTTTGAATTTTAAAGGGGGGTTGCTGGACATTTGTCCAATAAGAAAAATTTCTTACTTCCGTCCCTGGAAAAGTGACTTATAGACACGGGTGGCGCCATCTGCGAGACGGGGATAATCATCGGAAAAACCCTGAATTACATATCAAAGTTATCACTCTGACCGTCAATTATTCGTAAAGCTGGCCAGCGCCATCTACCAAATGTGTAATTGGGCCACAAATACATATTTTTCAAGGCTTAAGAGATTTCAAATTAGCGCCTTTTTTCAAATATGCGCAGAAAAAGTCATATTTAGAGCTCGGAATTCGTATAATTTTTATTAATTGGATAAAATCTACTAAATTCTGATATTTATATTATCTGCTTGATTAAAAATAGACTATTTTTCATTCGAGTTAACTTATTCGAAGATAAAGTAAAAAACATAATCCATATCCGTTTTTATCCAAAAATGGCCTTATCTTAGAATATTATCCGCGTTATACGTTCGGATAAGAAAATTCAAAATTTATTTTCGTGAAAAATAATGAATAAAAAGATGATTTAAAATCTTAGTTTCGTTGTTTTATTTATATTCTTCAAATTAAAAGTCAGTTTGAAATATTTTTCTTATATTTTAGACTAATTCTGGGAACGTGAATTTTCTTATCCATCGTTATACGTTTGAATACGAGTAATTTGTTCGTAGATAAAGCGCCAAACTCTTATCTTTGAGTAAACCTTACACATTTAACAATTACACGAATATACAAATTTCATTTTTTAGTTACAATTTTATCCGAAAATAAAATATCTGAAAATATACGAATAACAGATAATGGATATTCGATTCCGAGCTCTAGTCATTTTGTAGGAAATTAGATTAATTTGCATATTTTAATAATCAAATACGCACGCGTCACACGTGACCTTCAGTCTCGAGGTGTGTTGGAAAGGGGGATGGCGCTGCAATGAACCTGAGGTTTGTCGACGACATATAGGATATATGAAGAGGCATATCTCTGTAGCGTAACGGTGTAACTAACCGTTTAAAGGCTATTCTACCGAAACAATACTTCTTTTAAGCTCAAAAACCACTTGTTTTCTTTTAAGAGACGTCTGTTTAAGAGGCTTTTTCGTGACTTTATATTTTTAATGGTGTGAAATTTATTTTATAGTCGTTTAGGCCGTTTTAAACTGTAATTTGTGGAGTTCGGGGTATATACGCACCATATTTTGCGCCTTTTGTCCTAAACGAATTTAGTTCTAGTCACGAATAAATTCTCTAGTATTAAGTTATTTCGTGTTCTTACAATCATAACATGACAAAAGCAAGGCCAATATAATGCCAATATTTACGAGTAACGTGAACTCTGTTTATTTCAAGTAATAGTCCAGATAAATCATTTAACTCACCAAAAAGGGTCATTTGCTGTACCGCAAATGCTATCAGTTAGCGGTTTTCACTTACATTTAAATTGAAATCTTTAGTTCATGACGTAAGTTTGATAATTATAACGCGAGAGATTAGCGAATCTTTTTTTAAAACTAACTTATCGAAATTTTATCATTTCCGTACCTATTATCTCACGTTCTAATATCGCTAGATTCTTCAACTTTACTTCCGACGAACCGTAAAAGTCAGACGTAGTTCGTGGTATAATTTGACAATTTTAAGTTTAATTTTTCTCTAGTTACGATAAGAAATGTATATTATTACGATGTTTTCCACGTAAACTCGAAGTTGTCGCCATAATGGAGCCTATTACCCGAGACCCGTTACCGTCTGACCTACAGCGTGCCCACCCGCTTTCGCGAGAGGCGGGATACTGGGGAAAGATGTAAGAGAGAGTTCAGTAGACTGGGAAATAAATCTAAGCAATCCTTACGCCCAGAACAACTGAAACCCCTATTATGAAAATCAGTGCCATCTCGTGTTTTTCATCGTACTCAATAACTCTTTATTACCGTATGATTACCATAAACATTTCCTTTAAAATATACTTGAAAGATGGTGCAATCATCTGAATTAATAGTAATTTTACGAGGGTATTGTGCGCTAGGTGGTAGTGAAAGGTGCGAAAACAAAAATTCTAGATTGCCTCGCTCACATGCTGTTGATTTAAACGTGATATATCAAAATTGTTTCGAAATTAATTACTTTAATACATGCCGTTTTGTCATATATATCCTTATCTGTATAATAAATATAAATGTTGATCGTGATACAGGTGCTAATTCATCTCCAAACAGAATAACACTCTTTTTACAATGTGTATCATAGAACTAGTGTCGCCATCTAGAGAAATTTTGGCCAATCATATCTGTATTTTTTTTAAAGAGCAAGTAACTAGTCACGGGAATTGATGAAAAGTTGTTAAGTTGATCGTCTTAAGCTTTGAGCGACGCGTCGAGTTTAAGCTTTGAGCGACGCGTCGAGTTTTAAGCTTTGAGCGACGCGTCGAGTTTTAAGCTTTGAGCGACGCGTCGAGTTTTAAGCTTTGAGCGACGCGTCGAGTTTTAAGCTTTGAGCGACGCGTCGAGTTTTAAGCTTTGAGCGACGCGTCGAGTTTTAAGCTTTGAGCGACGCGTCGAGTTTTAAGCTTTGAGCGACGCGTCGAGTTTTAAACTTTGAGCGACGCGTCGAGTTTTAAGCTTTGAGCGACGCGTCGAGTTTTAAGCTTTGAGCGACGCGTCGAGTTTAAGCTTCGAGCGGAGCGTCGAGTTTAAGCTTCGAGTGGAGCGTCGAGTTTAAGCTTTGAGCGGAGCGTCGAGTTTTAAGCTTTGAGCGGAGCGTCGAGTTTTAAGCTTTGAGCGGAGCGTCGAGTTTTAAGCTTTGAGCGACGCGTCGAGTTTTAAGCTTCGAGCGGAGCGTCGAGTTTAAGCTTCGAGTGGAGCGTCGAGTTTAAGCTTTGAGCGGAGCGTCGAGTTTTAAGCTTCGAGCGGAGCGTCGAGTTTTAAGCTTTGAGCGGAGCGTCGAGTTTAAAGCTTTGAGCGGAGCGTCGAGTTTAAAGCTTTGAGCGGAGCGTCGAGTTTAAAGCTTTGAGCGGAGCGTCGAGTTTTAAGCTTTGAGCGGAGCGTCGAGTTTTAAGCTTTGAGCGGAGCGTCGAGTTTTAAGCTTTGAGCGGAGCGTCGAGTTTTAAGCTTTGAGCGGAGCGTCGAGTTTTAAGCTTTGAGCGGAGCGTCGAGTTTTAAGCTTTGAGCGGAGCGTCGAGTTTTAAGCTTTGAGCGGAGCGTCGAGTTTTAAGCTTTGAGCGGAGCGTCGAGTTTTAAGCTTTGAGCGGAGCGTCGAGTTTTAAGCTTTGCGCGGCACGTTGTTAATTTGGCTTTTGAGCGACGGTTTGAGTTTAACTTTGAGTGACGCGGCGCGTCGATTTTAAGCTTGGGTAATGCGTTGTTAGTTTGGCTTTTGAACGACGGTTTGAATTTAACTTTGAGTGACGCGTCGAGTTTAAGCTTTGAGCGGCGCGTCGAGTTTCAGCTTTTGAGCGACGCGTTGTTAGTTTGGCTTTCGAGCAACGCGTTTGAGTTTAATATATATTTCTTATCGTAACTAGAGGAAAAGTAAACTTAAACTTGACGAATTATGCCACTAAGTACTCCTGACTTTTACGTTTCGTCGGAAGTAAAGTTGAAGAATCTAGGAATATTAGAACGTGAGATAATAGGTACGGAGAGGTTAAGATTTCGTAAAGTTATTTTTAAACCAGATTCGTTAATCTCTCGCGTTATAATTATCAAAATTACATCATGAACTTAAGAAGATTTTAATTCAAATTTAAGTGAAAACCGCGAACTGATAGCGTTTGTGGTTCGCTTGATAATTGGTACGGCAAATGCCAACGACAACGTAGACACCGATACAACGAATACAATAGCTATTTTCCTCTAGGGGGTGTGGCTAAAGATCTAATTTATTAGAGGACAACTATAAATTTTATTCAGCATCTGTGTCACATACATGATGAAATTGGTTTTGTACCAATTAAATATTTCATCATAAATCGTAATACTATCCCTTTATTTTTATTTTTATTTAATTTGACAAACTTTTGCCCCGATACTGAAGGCGATACAATTTTTAGAAGGTAATGACCTATCACCTGCCAATAAAATACGAAAATTTAACTCGTATTGCCGGATTCAGGAAGTTCATGAGATAAAAGAGAAATGGTATAATTAAGCGGGCTTTAAGCCTCCCTTTAGCGGAATAACCTGGAGAAGAGGGAGAGAAAAAAAGAAAAACAGCCTTGCAGACGTCTCTCGTTTGACGTCGTTTATTGAGCGACCTTACATGATAGTTTTAGGATTGTAAAGGACAGGTCTAGAGTTCTAAAAAGCCTAATTTGAAACCTCGATTAAGGCATAATTTGAATCGTCGATTAAGCCTAATTTGAAACGTCGATTAAGCCTAATTTGAGACGTCGGTTAAGCCTAATTTTACACGTTGATTAAGGCCTAATTTGACCTAAATGCCGATCGTTGATTAAGCATGTCGAACGTTAATTAATATCAAACGTTGATTAAGCCTTAATATCAAACGTTGATTAAGCCTTAATATCAAACGTTGATTAAGCCTTAATATCAAACGTTGATTAAGCCTAAATATCAAAAGTTGATTAAGCCTAAATATCAAACGTTGATTAAGCCTAAATATCAAACGTTGATTAAGCCTAAATATCAAACGTTGATTAAGCCTAAATATCAAACGTTGATTAAGCCTAAATGTCAAACGTTGATTAAGCCTAAATGTCAAACGTTGATTAAGCCTAAATATCAAACGTTGATTAAGCCTAAATATCAAACGTTGATTAAGCCTAAATATCAAACGTTGATTTAGGCCTAAATATCAAACGTTGATTAAGCCTAAATATCAAACGTTGATTTAGGCCTAAATATCAAACGTTGATTTAGGCCTAAATATTAAACGTTGATTAAGGTCTAAATATTAAACGTTGATTAAGGCCTAAATATTTAACGTTGATTAAGGCCTGAATATTAAACGTTGATTAAGGCCTAAATATTTAACGTTGATTAAGGCCTAAATATTTAACGTTGATTAAGGCCTAAATATTTAACGTTGATTAAGGCCTAAATATTTAACGTTGATTAAGGCCTAAATATTTAACGTTGATTAAGGCCTAAATATTAAACGTTGATTAAGGCCTAAATATTAAACGTTGATTAAGGCCTAAATATTAAACGTTGATTAAGGCCTAAATATTAAACGTTGATTAAGGCCTAAATATTAAACGTTGATTAAGGCCTAAATATTAAACGTTGATTAAGGCCTAAATATTAAACGTTGATTAAGGCCTAAATATTAAACGTTGATTAAGGCCTAAATATCAAACGTTGATTAAGCCTAAATATCAAACGTTGATTAAGGCCTAAATATCAAACGTTGATTAAGGCCTAAATATCAAACGTTGATTAAGGCCTAAATATCAAACGTTGATTAAGGCCTAAATATCAAACGTTGATTAAGGCCTAAATATCAAACGTTGATTAAGGCCTAAATATCAAACGTTGATTAAGGCCTAAATATCAAACGTTGATTAAGGCCTAAATATCAAACGTTGATTAAGGCCTAAATATCAAACGTTGATTAAGGCCTAAATATCAAACGTTGATTAAGGCCTAAATATCAAACGTTGATTAAGGCCTAAATATCAAACGTTGATTAAGGCCTAAATATCAAACGTTGATTAAGGCCTAAATATCAAACGTTGATTAAGGCCTAAATATCAAACGTTGATTAAGGCCTAAATATTAAACGTTGATTAAGGCCTAAATATTAAACGTTGATTAAGGCCTAAATATTAAACGTTGATTAAGGCCTAAATATTAAACGTTGATTAAGGCCTAAATATTAAACGTTGATTAAGGCCTAAATATTAAACGTTGATTAAGGCCTAAATATTAAACGTTGATTAAGGCCTAAATATTAAACGTTGATTAAGGCCTAAATATTAAACGTTGATTAAGGCCTAAATATTAAACGTTGATTAAGGCCTAAATATTAAACGTTGATTAAGGCCTAAATATTAAACGTTGATTAAGGCCTAAATATTAAACGTTGATTAAGGCCTAAATATTAAACGTTGATTAAGGCCTAAATATTAAACGTTGATTAAGGCCTAAATATTAAACGTTGATTAAGGCCTAAATATTAAACGTTGATTAAGGCCTAAATATTAAACGTTGATTAAGGCCTAAATATCAAACGTTGATTAAGGCCTAAATATCAAACGTTGATTAAGGCCTAAATATCAAACGTTGATTAAGGCCTAAATATTAAACGTTGATTAAGGCCTAAATATCAAACGTTGATTAAGGCCTAAATATCAAACGTTGATTAAGGCCTAAATATTAAACGTTCATTAAGTCTTACAAGATAACTTTTTGCTTTGTTTAACAAAGAAAGAACTTGAACAAAGTAATTAAGATCAATTTCAGTTATTTTAATATATAACGTATATAATTATAATTAATAACTATAATTAATATGAATTTTTAAAGTCCATCATTTTTGACAAATAATAGCTTGTGTAAAATTAATAATTTAATCTTGATGCATTCCTTCGCGGAACATGTAACGGACCTCATAAAAAAACGCCCCCAGGGAATTTGCATTCACCCTCCCTCTTCGTGAAAAGCTCCGGAGTTGAAATTTTCCTTCGCTTCGTATCGGAAACCACATCGGTTGGATTGGGGTGGGATGAGGGACAACATATCTTTCAGGTATGCGGAGAAAAACTTTCCCCGAGTCGGGTTTTGAAGTTACGAACTTACGCGAAATGGAAAAAGGGAAAGGTAAAGAGTATACGACCAAGGCCCGACTTACCTAAAACGGCCTGTAGAGCTTGTTCTTCGCTTATACCATCCATTTTAAAGCCGCGAAATATTTCACACCTACATTAAGTATATATATTAGTCACATCATCGCGATCTCTAGACGTTAATCCACTCAGTTTTAATCCCATTTTCACGGTCACAAACACTTGTTGACTGATTTTGAGACGCGCGTCGAAGCACCGCGAACTTTTCTCTCGGTTCGCCCCTTTCGCTTCTTTCGTGAATACGGTGAATCCTTCGGACGATCAGTGGTTCCTTTTTCCACCCCTATTGACTTTGAGCCCCCATTTTCTTTTGATTCTTTCCTTGAAGAAAAACATGTGGTTGTATAGCAAACTATTCTCCCGGAATAAGAAATTTAATATTGAAATTCGATTTACAAATCACGTGATAAACATATTTTGCATTACTTGGAATTTAGTGGAAGGTTATCAACTTGGGTATCAAATCAAAATAATTGTGTTTAAGTTTTGATCGCTGAGTTATATTTTAGAATATATGAGTATGCGCTTTATTCAAATTGTTATTTGAAATATCAGATGTGGGTTAATTTTTAATTAAGAACTTCTTGAAAAAGGATCTCCTAGTTCGGATGATTTTCCGTAACATTCGGGCTCGAGGAACTAAAAATCGCAGTTCTGCTAGTACGGAAGACTGAGGTTTAGGCGGGTTTATGGGTTCTCCACCTAGTAAGAAAGATGGACAAATCTCAATTTCCCTATACCTTGCCACTAATAGAAATCGAGCAAATTTTTAAAAAATTACCCATATATTAAAATAGCCGTAACTTTTTTCTTCAATCTCCTAGGCAAAAACCGATTGCACCATTAGAAAGTAGACATTCCCTAGATTATTTTAAAACAATAAAATCCTGCCTCGCCACTCGAAAAAGATGCTTCGCCACTAATAGAAATCGAGCAAAAATTTCGAAAATGACCCATATATTAAAATAGCCGTAACTTTTTTTACAATCTCCCGTGCATAAACCAATTGCGTCATTAGAAAGTAGACATTGCCTAGATTATTTTAAAATAATAAAATCCTGCCTCGCCACTCGAAAAAGATGTCTCGCCACTAATAGAAATCGAGCAAATTTTTAAAAAATTACCTATATATAAAATAGCCTTAACTTTTCTTTACAATCTCCCATGCATAAACCGATTGCGTCATTAGAAAGTAGACATTGCCTAGATTATTTTAAAATAATAAAATCCTGCATCGCCACTCGAAAAAGATGCCTCGCCACTAATAGAAATCGGGACAAAATATTCTAAAATTACACTATCTTAAAACGGCCGTAACTTTTCTGCACAATCTCTAGGCATAAACCGATTACGTCATTAGAAAGTAGACATTCCCTAGATTATTTTAAAATAATAAAATCCTGCCTCGCCACTCGAAAAAGATGTCTCGCCACTAATAGAAATCGAGCAAACTTTTCGAAAATGACCCATATATTAAAATAGCCGTAACTTTTCTTTACAATCCCCCATGCATAAACCGATTGCGTCATTACAAAGTAGACATTCCTTAGATTATTTTAAAACAATAAAATCCTGCCTCGCCACTCGAAAAAGATGCCTCGCCACTAATAGAAATCGAGCAAAAATTTCGAAAATGACCCATATCTTAAAATGTCTGTAACTTCTATTTCCCAGTGATAAGCCGATTACACCATTAGAAAGAAGACATTACCTAGATTATTTAAAAAAAATTACTACGATAATGCAAGTTACCACATAATTTAGAAATTACCGTAATTAAATTTTAAACCTAATGAATTAGAAAAAGATCGGGGCATGCATTTTTAAAATGAATTTTAAAAATATGAATTTTATTTCATTAATTTACAACGCCTTACCACTTACAAAATCTTAACACTTGTGTCATTTGTAGTAGCATTAATGGCTTGTAACACTTCCGGTATAGAAAACGATGAAAATGAACTATCAGATTCGGAGTTAATTATATCCACTCCACATTGTTGATCTAATTGTTCTTCGCCTTCGCTGAAAGATTTGCATGATATAACAGTACCATTCAAGGTAATCGTCGCGGAACAATTCCTGGCGTTATGTCTCATCAAGGCTCTTGGACTTATCTTGAAAGTCGTCGCTATGACGTTGGTTGTCGCTTGCGAAAGTCCACGGGAGAGTTTTTTAGCGTAATTTAGTGCATCCATTTCGGTTCCAGATGCGAGAATTTCCGTTAATACAGCGATGTAATTACTAGCCATTCTTAATGTTTCGATTTTGGAAAGACTGTTTGATCTCGACTTGATTGGAATACATTTTCGAAGGACATCTAAAGCCGAATTTAAACCGTGCATTCTATGTCTTTCTCTAGCATTTGCTTTGCTTCTTCTTTGGTTAAATTTCGATCCTTGGTTTTTAAATCGGTTGAGGGGAAATAAGGACTTAGACTTATCCTCCGCGCCCATGTTGATATCGTGACTTGTACCCTTCGTTTGGAGATATTACAATAAAATTATACCGCTTTATATGCCTCGATCCTTTTAATTCTAGCGTTACTATCAGAAATGTCACGTGAACTTAAAATATGCGGTGATATTTTTAAGATTATTGTTCTTATGACTTATGACTAGTTTCGTTCAGAACTTTTGACCATCACCAATCGATTCCTTGGTCCTTTTTTTACCTTTAAACTAAGTTAAAATTTTGGGTGTACTCCTTAATACCCTCTTCAGACGAGGCGTAATTAGCCGTGGTTTAATCAGATTTAACCGAGGTTTACATAGCCTTTTCAGTTCCATAAACCTCGGTTAATTTTGAATAAACTATGGTTAAATCTGATTAAACCAGCTAGTTACGGTTCGTCGGAAGTAAAGTTGAAGAATCTAGCGATATTAGAACGCGAGATAATAGGTACGGAAATGATAAAATTTCGATAAGTTATTTTTAAACAAGATTCGCGTTATAAGAGAAGCCGATGAAACCCTCCTTTGAAGTCTATTACTCCCGGGTCTTGTCTACCCCTCTCTGTATGGGTTAGTTTCAAAAAGCGCGATTCGTACGCCTCCTAACGGTAGATATTTTCGGAGCGGGAGTTCGTCGAGCGAATATCTCTAGCAGCCTTGGAGTTCGTCCAAAAAAATGTCGTCGTTTGTGGAGAGAGAGAATTTTACATTTTCCGTAGACAGGGGGTATGAAGTAGGACCCACCCCTCCGATCTCGTAAAATTGGGAATTTTACCCATACAGAGAGGCGCGCCATATCGAACATTAGAGTAGTAGACTTCAAAGGAGGGTTTCATCGGCTTCTGGTTATAATTATCAAAATTACATCATGAACTAAAGAAGATTTCAATTTAAATTTAAGTGAAAATCGCGAACTGATAGCATTTGTGGTTCGCTTGATAATAGGTACGGCAAATGACTCTTTTTGGTCAGTTACTCATTGACTTCCACCTTAACCACCAAAAATAATTATATTTCCATTGAATTGGTTTAGATTTGGTATAGATTATAACTAAGACTAGTGCTTATTTTATTGGTTCTTTTCATTTCTGATATAATTATAACACCTTCTGTTGCTATTACATTCGTGTCCAGGGGGAATTGGCAACGATTAATCATTCCTAGTGAGGTTTAACTCTTCTTATCAACTTTTGGCTATTTTGAAAATTTCGGTTGAATTGAATTATAGATAGATATCTATTTAAGATAAGTACAGCAAACAATATTGAGTGCTTTCCTAATAACGTTCTTAAGTTATGAGTAAATATAATTAGCGCGGCTAATGAAATTACGTGAAAACGCTTTTGCGTTTATCTATATATTAAAACAAGGAAGAAATAAATTTGTGGTATTCATATTGTAGCTATCATTTTAAGACTGTTTTGAAGCCTAGTCAATGGGTAACTCACCAAAAATGGTCATTTGCCGTACCTATTATCAAGCGAACTACAAACGCTATCAGTTCGCGGTTTTCTCTAAAATTTTAATTGAAATCTTCTTTAGTTCATGATGTAATTTTGATAATTATAAATTTTATGATTTCCGTACCTATTATCTCGCGTTCTAATATCGCCAAGAATCCATTCAGGTTCAATAAGAATATGGGAGGGCCGCGATTCAATAACCATCCTCCCAAACTTTGTAGCGAAAGTTCGTCCGCTTCGAATCGATTTTTCAAGTAAATCGCTCCTGAAATCTATTATTAACCCGCGCCACTAACGACCTTGACATAATATTTTGGGTAATAAAAATGGAGCCGACCGAAAAAAGATCTAAGCGTACAAATGTTGCGAAAATTGCGGACGAATTTTTCTTACAAAGTTTGGGAGGATGGTACCAGAGGCTAAAGCTATGCTCCCATATTCTTATGGAACCTGAATGGATTCTTGATATCGCTAGATTCTTCAACTTTACTTCCGACGAACCGTAAAAGTCGGACGTAAATCGTGGTATACTTTGACAATTTTAAATTTAATTTTTCTCTAGTTAGGACTACTAAAATAACGATGTTTTGCGAGTAAACTCGAAGATGTCGCCACAATAGAGCCTATTATCCGAGACCAGTAACTGTCTAGCCTACAGCTTGCCCAGCCGCTTCCGCGAGAATTTCTCCGCTTAGTGGCGCTTCCGATTTCACTATTTACACGGCGACTGCGGCCGCTAGAGTGTCTTGAATCAGAATCTGCCTGTACCTTTACCTGAACCTTTGCTCATAGAATTAAGCTACGGGGCGTTAGTTTTTTTATATGTAATGGATATTTAACAATAACACTCAAACTACTCATATTACATAATTAGTTATTCTGAGAAATCGTTGGAAGGGTTACCTAAGAGCCATTCCTTTTTAATGAACAAAGTTTAATTACTATTTATATTGTTCCTCTAAGCGATTGTATATTGAATGGGTGAAAGTTCCTTCCTCTTTATTGCCACCAAATCCCAAAAGGTCAACGTTTGTTCTCGACGTTAATTTCCCTAGCGAGAACACTATAGACTTCGAAGTCAATTATTTAGCGCTAAAAGACGTCTGATGAGGTCACGGAGGAGAGAAAATGGGAGATACAGACGTTGCAATTTGTTCTGATTTGGAAGTGGCCAAAACTCTCTATCTCCTTTAACTAATTACTCCTTCCGCCTACGAGGTAATATCATATAGATGACTAACAGCACGGGGACCTCTTGGACCTCTTGGAAGTTTCAAGCGAACCACAAACGCTATCAGTTCGCAGTTTGCACTTAAATTTGAATAGAAATCTTCTTTAGTTCATGACGTAATTTTTATAATTATAACACGAGAGATTAGCGAATCTTGTTTAAAAATAACTTATCGAAATTTTATCATTTCCGTACCTATTATCTCACGTTCTAATATCGCTAGATTCTTCAACTTTACTTCCGGCGAAGGTAAAAGTCAGACGTAGTTCGCGGTATAATTTGACAATTTTAAGTTTAATTTTTCTCTAGTTACGATACGAAATGTAAATTATAACGGTGTTTTACGCGTGAAGTCAAAGATGTCGCCACAATAGAGCCTATTATCCGAGACCCGTATGGCCTACAGCGTGCCTACCTGCTTCCGCGAGAGGTGGGATACAGGGGGAAGAGGTTAAGAGAGAGGGTTCAGTCATGGGAGGGGTCCTACTTCATACCCCCTGTCTACGGAAATTTGGAAATTCTCTCTCTTCACAAACGACGACGTTTGGTTGACGAACTCCAAGGCTGCTAGAGATGTTCGCTCGACGAACTCCCACTCCGAAAATATCTACCGTTAGGAGGCGTACCGAATCGCGCTTTTTGAAACTAACCCATACAGAGAGGGGTAGACAAGACCAGGGAGTAATAGACTTCAAAGGAGGGTTTCATCGGCTTCTGGTAAAACCCATTGTATGTTTACTGGTTTATTGTATGTTGAGAAGCATCTTCCACTTTGTATCCTTCCTCCGTGATGGGGTGGCGTGAAGAAATACTATCAAATCGATTTCGCTGTCGTTTTTTATCGGCGTAATTAAAGGTGCAGTCGATCTATAAGAACCTCCACCCTTATCTTTTTCCCTATTTCCTACCGTTTGTCCCGCGAGAGAAGAAAAAGATTATCTCAAATTCTTGATTTATATTTGTAACAGCCCGAGAAGAACTCTTTAATCCGAAAATTATGTGTAACCACCAAGTTCCGATTTCCAATATTATTATCTGAATTTAAACAAGGTTTGAAACGAGGTTTAAAGAGAAAGACCAATTATAAATTAAATTGGTTGCGTATTTCAAAAAAAAAAACATTTCCACGAACCCAAAACATTTCAACGAACCTAATTCGGGAACTACTTCGAGACCCAATTCGGAGCAAAACTTCGAGACACTTAATTGGGGGCGAAACTTCGAGACACTTAATTGGGGGCGAAACTTCGAGACACTTAATTGGGGGCGAAACTTCGAGACGCTTAATTGGGGGCGAAACTTCGAGACGCTTAATTGGGGGCGAAACTTCGAGACGCTTAATTGGGGGCGAAACTTCGAGACGCTTAATTGGGGGCGAAACTTCGAGACGCTTAATTGGGGGCGAAACTTCGAGACGCTTAATTGGGGGCGAAACTTCGAGACGCTTAATTGGGGGCGAAACTTCGAGACGCTTAATTGGGGGCGAAACTTCGAGACGCTTAATTGGGGGCGAAACTTCGAGACAATTGGGGGCGAAACTTCGAGACACTTAATTGGGGGCGAAACTTCGAGACACTTAATTGGGGGCGAAACTTCGAGACACTTAATTGGGGGCGAAACTTCGAGACACTTAATTGGGGGCGAAACTTCGAGACACTTAATTGGGGGCGAAACTTCGAGACACTTAATTAGGGGCGAAACTTCGAGACACTTAATTAGGGGCGAAACTTCGAGACACTTAATTGGGGGCGAAACTTCGAGACTCAATTGGGGGCGAAACTTCGAGACTCAATTGGGGGCGAAACTTCGAGACTCAATTGGGGGCGAAACTTCGAGACACTTAATTGGGGGCGAAACTTCGAGACATTTAATTGGGGGCGAAACTTCGAGACGCTTAATTGGGGGCGAAACTTCGACACCTAATTCTAAGCCACCAAATCCCCCTTCGTACGTTCTCGGGGCTTAAATGGGTTCTTGGTGGTGTATATGGGTATATCGTTCATTTAGATCAAATATATTTCGAAGTATTGCGGATAAAAACCTTTCAAATCTTTTACGGCCACGGTCCGAAGCTCAAATCAAAAATCGAATTCCCTCTGTCAGGTTTTGTAAAGACTTTTCGGGACATAAAAAGGCCCAAAAGATATAAACTGAACCGAGAAAAACGAACCTTCATAAAAATCTTTTTCAAGTTTTATCTCGCATAAAATCTGATATTCTCTATATAAACCATTGAACACATGTAGTTTTGGAAATGTCAAATCTAGTTAGCACTTAGAGACTAAGAAATTTTGTGACTTAATTAAAATTGTCTTATATAGACGATGATAAAAAAAACACGAGATGGCACTGATTTTCATTATAGGGGTCTCAGTTTTTCTTGGGGTAAGGATTGTTTAGATTTATTTCCCAGTCTACTGAACTCTCTCTTATCTATTTCCCTAGTATCCCGCCTCTCGCGGAAGCGGGTGGGAACGCTGTAGGCCAGACGCTGATGAGTCTTTGGATAATAGTCTATATTGTGGCGACATCTTCGAGTTCACGCGTAAAACACCGTTATAATATACATTTCTTATCGTAACTAGAGAAAAATTAAACTTAAAATACCACGAACTACGTCTGACTGTTACGGTTCATCGGAAGTAAAGTTCTAGCGATATTAGAACACGAGATAATAGGTATGGAAATGGTAAATTTCGATAAGTTATTTTTAAACAAGATTTGCTAATCTCTCGCGTTATAATTATCAAAATTACTTCATAAACTAAAGAAGATTTCAATTCAAATTTAAGCGAAAACCGCGAACTGATAGCGTTTGTGGTTCACTTGATAATTAATAAGTATGGCAAATGACCCTTTTTGTGGAGTTCCGCCTGTTTCTGATACTCTGGGAGAAGTATTTCTACTAGCATAGTATTGTCCCAAGACATTTTAAGGTACAAAACATTTTTTTTTTTTTCTTTCATGAAAGAAAAACGTTACTGCGGTCGAAGAGAAAGCTTCCCCTTACATTTCAGTCCGAGATCTTGGAGTCACAGTAGAGTCGAGCAAAAACCTCTCTCTCTTGAATCAGTAGTTTCTTGTATGACTTGGTATTTGATGTGAGATAACCACATAAACCATGCGTTTCTCAAATAGAATCGCGCAAATGTCTTATACATTTTTCATGCTCATCATAACAAGTGAGTTTATATAATATATGACAAAAGTTTAGTAATAAATAGACTTCTAACGTGAACGTATTTTTCAAAACATTCAAATGAAATGTTTGTTGCATCGTCACTAATGTTTTATGACGCGTTAAACGATTACGCGTTTATTTAATGATAAATTCATATTCAATAACTTAATTACTTTAGTACGGGATTGTTCATCGATTATGTGGAATGATAAGTCAATTCAAGTCTCTTAAAAAAAGTTAATAATATATATTCTAGATGGCGCTTAACGCCAATTCTTTATAGCGAGTTCGAGGTTCTTCTAAATATGTTGGAAACCTAGATAGAGGATATTCTTTGTTAGACGCTTTTAAATGTAGAATGCAACCTAACAACATGTGATTTTTTTTTTTATCGATTCCTTATCGTTTAAAAAGATCTAATCCATAGTTAAGAAAAAATACAAATATTTAACTAGAAATAAATTTACCCGGAAAATAGGCTTAGCTGGAATCATTTAGATTCTGAATTTCTTCGCATTGAAGTGTCATTAACCAATGATCAACGGCCCATCGTTAAGGCGAGATCTCCAATAACATTCAATACTTTGTCGCTGACCTATCAATGCGAAGAAATTCATGATCTCCTTGAATCCAGCTAAGCCTATTTTCCGGATAAATTTTAAATTTATTTCTAGTTTAATATTTGTCTATAATTTTTTTTTTTACTTTTGAATTAGACTTATTTAAACGATGAGGAATCGATGGGAAAAATCATTTGTTGTTAAATTGCTAGATCTACATTTAAGATAATGTAATTGATAATTAACTTTTATTATTTCTTTCAGTTCGATGCTCAAGATATTCATCTATATCCAAACGCAACGCGTGTTCGAAAACTAATCTTCGTCAGTGCTTGAAAACTCTCAGATTAGTGACGGAAAGTAACAGTTTTACCGAAGTTAGAACCAAACAACAGCTTGAAGAAACTTGTAGGTAAGGGTATTACACAATACCAAAAGTCTGTCATTCTATTCCATAAAATTAAACAACGCCCCGTAGCTTAAACTATCAGCAAAGGTCCAGGTAAATGTGTCTGATTCGAGACACTCAAGCGGCCGCAATAGGTATAAATAATAATCGGAGGAAGCGCCACTCTTTGTAGAAATTCCGGAGTTGGGAAGGAAGACAATATAGCCAAGCGCGACCCGCCTAAATTCCGTCCCTCTCTCCTGACTCAAAATATCGAGGAAGAGTCCAAACCACTTGAGCCAGACAGGGGTGATGACTTTTTTGGTTATTTTTTAAGTGATGGGCTATGATGTAAAACTGGACCTTTGCTGATTGTATTAAGCTACAGGGCGTTGTTTACTTTTATGAAATAAAATTATAGACTTTTGACGATTCGAAGTCGAAAGATATTTTAGGTTTATTAATATCTAAATTTATCTGAATAATATTTAGGCAATTCCAAGGAAGTATGAAGTGTGCTGATGACCATTTGAAGAGATGTTTTGGACAAACGGAAAGAAACATTTACAATCACGTTGTTGCTGCTGCTAGAAATCTTATTGGTAACCTCTGTATTCCAGGAAAAGCGCAGGATGGTGAGTATTGTTTAATTTTGTTTTGAGCCAAATGTCGTCATGACATTAAGCTGAAAAGTAATGTTAAATATACCAGTTATAATTCCTTTTCCTTGCAACGAAACAAGTGTTTTTTATCGATTCCTAATCGTTTAAATTGGCCTAATCCACCAATAAAAAAAAATACAAACAAATATTAAACTAGAAATAAATTTAAAACTTACCTGGAAAATAGGCTTAGCTGGATTTATGGAGATCCAGAATTCTTTGCATTGTAGGATCAGCGACCAATGAACAGAGCTCCCTCGATAGAGTTTCTATAACATATTGTACATATTTTGCCTTTGATTTTAATGAATTATGTCACCATGGTTTGAATCTTGGTGTTGTATTTCACAGATTTTCTGAAACACGCAGAGTGCTACAACAACATATCCAGCCAATCTGAGCAATGCTCCGAAATTTATTCGAAGGTGATATTTCATACAGAAAAAGTCGATGATGTCGAAGATGTCGAAAAAGGATTAAAGAAAACCTGCTGGTAAGGGAAACCACAAGTAAATCATTCTTCAAGTGATTTTTTTTTAGATAATTATTTAAAGTATAAAATTATGAAACGGTAGAATTAACTAAAAAAAAATATGGTTAATGGTAAATAATTGCAAAATTAGCAGATAATTTTATCAAATCGCTGAGCTTTTAGTTGTAGATATCTTTCGAGCATGCGTGACAAATCTCGTGATTAGAGCTCGGAATCAGATACCCATTATCTTCTGTTATTCGTATATTTTCAGATATTTTATTTTCTGATAAATTGTAACTAAAAAATCAAATTTGTATATATGAATAATTGTTGAATGGATAAGGATTACCCGAAGATAAGCGTTTGGCGCTTTGTCTACGAACAAATTACTCTTATTCAAACGTATAACGATGGATAAGAAAATTCACGTTTCCAGAATTAGTCTAAAATAATGAAAAATATTTCAAATTGACTTTTAATTTGAAGAATATAAAATAAAACAACGAAACTAAGATTTTAAATCATATTTTTATTCATTATATTTCACGAAAATAAATTTGAATTTTTTTATCCGAACGTATAACACGGATAATATTCTAAGATAAGCCCATTTTTGGATTAAAACAGATATGGATTATGTTTTTTACTTTATCTTCGAATAAGTTAACTCGAATGAAAAATAGTCTATTTTTAATCAAACAGATAATATACATCAGAATTTAGATTTTTATCAAATTAATAAAAAATATACGAATTCCGAGCTCTACTCATGATTGTGTAAAAAAAAACTCTCTTACTTCATGGTGTTACTTGACATATTCTTAGTTAAATAATGATAATATATGTCATAAATTTAGCAAAAAGTTCATAGTTCATATTTATAGCTAAATACCTTGTTACGCTTTTAAATCGATATTCGCAGCACATTTCGTAGCTTCGTACAATGCAGAATCGACACTGTGGTGAAAAGTTGCGGTGTAGAAACTGGACAGTACATTCAACGTCACTTGGAAGACATTTCTGACCCGCTTATTCACGAACATTGTTCATCATTCTCGTACACATCCAAAGATTGTTCTCTTGTCCAACACTTTCCAAGAGACACTGCAGGCCTGAAGCAAATGTCCACCATATATTTTGTTTCTTTAGTTTTTGTGCGCAGCCTATTTTTTCGTTGATTCCAAAATGAAAGGAATATGTCACCCATCAAATATTGGTTGCTTATGCAGTGGGGCTTAGATAAAAACGGAATAGTTTCTTTGGAAAGAGGTCATTCAATGGTGAATACAACATAACAACAAACAAAGTTTTAAAAACTTCTTATCGTTTAAATAGGCCTTTAATCAAAAGGGTTTCAACTTGGACAAGCGACAAACTCCCTACGTCGTTAGTATCGGTTATTTCTGATAGAGGCGGTACTAGTACGTTTCAGTTATGCGCTTAACCTTCTCACCATCTCTACCACTAACGAACCTGCGCAGCTACGATAATTGGCTTGATGACCGCTAGAGGCGCCTGGGAACTGCTCCACCATGATCACTATTTTAAAAATTTGGCAAACTACGTTGGAAGGGTCTAACCCTTTCTTAGTCTATGGCCTAATCCACCTGTAAAAAAATCAATTTAAAACTTACCTGGAAAATAGACTTAGCTAGATTCATGGTGATTCTGATTTTTTTCCCATTGATGGGTCAGCGACTAATCAAATGTTATTAGAAGTATCATGGAGATCTCACCTTAACGACCGACCCTTTGCACATGGATTAGGCCTATTTAAACGATAAGGAATCGATAAAAAATAACTTGTTGTGTTAGGTTGCGCCATTCCCCTCTAATCGGATTGATTAATAGTCCATTTTTAAGCAAAGTCGAGATAATATCTGAATATAATTCAGTAGATCTATCCAATTAATAAAAGTTCAACAAATTCCTAGCACTATCTTGTCATATCTTTGCGTATCTATATGCATTGAAATTAAGCTCAAATCTGAGTGCATGTTTACGGGGAAAACTCAATATATTGTCCTTCACCTTGTCTTGTTTACTTAAATTTTAGTTTGAAATATAAAAGCTGTTATTGTCAGTAACAAAATGAATAATGATCGTTTTGGTTAACGGGTTAATAAGGCTGTTGCACACCAAAAGCATATCACTTAATTCCATAAAGGTGAACAACGTCCCCTATCTTAATTCTATCAGCAAAGGCCAAGGTAAATGTACCGACAGATCATGATTCGAGACACTAGCGGCTGCAGTCGCCGTGCAAATAGTGAAATCGGAAGCGCCACTCTTTCTGGGAGGATAATATAGCCAATCGCGGCTCGCCTTAACTCCGTCCCTCACTCCCGACTCAAAATATCAAGGAAGAGTCCAAGTTACTCGAACCAGACAGGGGTGATGACTTTTTTCTGGCTAATTTTAAGTGATGTGCTATGACGTAAAACTGGACCTTTTCTGATAGTATTAAGCTACGGGGTGTTGTTTACTTTTGATATAAATATGGACAAATTGTCGAACAAAAGGACCAACGAACGAATCAACTAGAAAAATAAATTCACAGCTAAATATTAATTCCTTGTTGTACAAGTGACACGAAATGGTTCCAAAGATCAGGGTAGTTTTGGTTTGTGGTTCGCTAGATACGGCAGATAACCCTTTTTTGGTTAGTTACCCATTGACTACCGCCATTATTATCATAATATATACCTTATATATATTAATCATATAGGCTTAAAGTTGTGTGCAACGAATTAACGCATTTGAAAACGAAACTGCCTACCATCTAACCTAAACTTGCAATAAATTAATTTTGATGATCTAACAATCGCTTTTATCGTATATATATCACCAGAAAAATAAAATATTGACAGGACAACGAGACAATTGTAATTTTAATATATTTTATGACTCGTTGAATAGTATAAAAGTTCCAAACTGCCATCGTGAATTTATTCTTTGAAAAGATTACGAAATGACCAGCTTCAAGTTATTGATATTCGTTGCCGTTCTGGTGAACGGAATCCTGGCACAACCCGATCATGATCACGATCATGACCATGATCACGACCATGACCATGATCACGACCATGGCCATGATCACGACCATGGCCATGATCACGACCATGACCATCATCACGATCATGACCATGATCACGGTGATGACCATTGTCCCGCAGCAGATAGTCTAAGAAGGTCAGCCCACTATCTATGTCGTGAGTATTTGAGAAGGCTTTAATTTTTACAATATGTTTTTAAGTTTCTCAAGAGATATTTCTCAATATTATCTGAAAATTGCTAAATCCAATAAATACTCGAGGATACATATTAACTATTGTTAACAATTACTCTAGATGTCAGTTGCTTGTGGTGATACCCTTAAGGCAATTAATGTAGGACATCTTTAGAAGTATTGTGGACCATTTCTGTAGGACATATCTTAATTATGGTGAACCAATAGTATATGACGGTGAACAATTACCATAGGATATATCTCAAGTATTGTGAACAATTACTATAGGACATATCTTAAGTACGGTGAACAATTGCTATTAGACATAGTTTAAGTATGGTGAACAATTGTTATTGGACATATCTTAAGTATGGTGAACAATTAGTATATGACATATCTTAAGTATGGTGAACAATTAGTATATGACATATCTTAGGTACATGGTGAACAACTAGTATAGGACATATCTTAAGTACAGTGAGCAATTGCTATTGGACATATCTTAAGTATGGTGAACAATTATTATAGGGCATATCTTAAGTATGGATAACAATTACAATAGGACATATGGGATGTATCTGTGTGCTTAATACAGACCGGATTCTGGCCATGGCTTATAAAAACATCTTTGTTTCTCTTTCATAATATTAAAGCATCCCTCTTAATTTCAATCTATTACTTAATAATATTTTTTTATGTAAAAAATTGTTTTTTTCTTCTGACAATTACAATCTTAGATGGATACAGCGATGGAAACGATGCCCAAGTCCAAGAATTTATTGAATGCGGAGAGAATAGTAAATACAAGGTTAGTTATGACCCCTATTTGAATATTTTTTTATTTCGAAGGAATGAAAATTCCTGGAAACATTAGCTTCTAACTTATCCCACAAAAGTAATTAAAAAGCTTGGTTATCAATCACGACATTGCTACAACTCTTATTCGAATTAAAGTATCCTAATATAAGGCAAAATTTTTATTCGTACTCATTGTTATGGGAAATCGATACTGTATACGCTATATATTCATTCGCTGATAAGAAACATTTGAAACATGAGCTTTTTCGCGGATTTTAACCCAAATTGAGAGCTCGAAGCTAGAATGTAGGAATTTAGTTGCTGTTCCTTTCAATTTAGATTAAAATATAATTATAATATTCATGCTGCACAGATTTTGAGGAACATCATATTTTGTTCTTCGCATTATCCGATTGAATAAGCTCGTAATTAGTTTATTAATCGAGCTTAAAATTTTATCTCCGGGTATAATTCGTATCCATTTGATACGAGTCTGTTTATATAATTTGTGGTTTTATATTAACAAACAATTTATCCGAGGTAAAAATATCTAAAAAATCCTAGTTATCAATGGATATCCCAAGCTATTCTTTATCCGATTCTGAGCGACGATTAAAAAAAAATCTAACGTTTTACGTTGAGCTGCACCATTTGACATTTGTATTATTGTTCACATATGAATTTTTTTGTTCTTAATGCAGTATCTTTTTAATTAAATAATTTTATATTTTTGTGCAGTTGCTTGATGGTCTTCAAGAATGTGGTCATGAACTCAACTTAACCATTTCAATGGATACTTTGCATGAAGCCAGACAAACCCTTTGTGCCCTTCACGATCATGTTCACCTCCCTGATGGAAATTACGAACAGGTATAGTGCTTTAGCATGATCAACTTGAAAATATATATATTAATATTAAGTAATAATGTCCAACGACATTGCGATTTTACTGCAGTGGCATAGCTTACCTGAGGGTCCTCTGGTAATAATAGATAGTAGTGGGAAAACATTAACTCCACTCAGGGCCATTCAGTCTTGAGCCAGAGATTTTACAACCGTCGAGATATGCATCTTCCCATACCCTCTGTGTCGAAAAACCGTAAGGTGATTGTAGCGCCATCTCTGAGTCGGGGATAATACGTGGCTTTGACTGAACCTACCCATTCCACCGCACCTCGAAACTGAAGGTCACGTGTGTGACGCTTGTGTATTTATATGGTTTCTGAAAATATACAAATTGATCTAATTTACTAAAATATGACGTGTTCCGATTTCCGGGAATATTTTAAGCCTTGAAAAACATGTATTTGTGACCGATTATCCATTTTGGTAGATGGCGCCAAATTTGCGAATAATTTAAGTCAGAGTTATAGAACCTTGATATGGAATTCTGGGTCTTTACTTACTGAAAAAAGGTAGCCTGATTTGAAGAGGTCCTCAAGAACACCACAAAAGTCTTTCAGACTTCCCCAAGACTTCTTGACATAATGGAAGACTTCAACAAGACCTCTTAAGACTACATAAGACACATGAAAGACTTCCCCAAGACCTCTTAAAGGCCTAGGATTTCTTTTGCTTGTCAACTGCCTAATTCACTGGAAGTGGGCTCACCTTCTGAGCTTCCTATTGGGTAGAAAGGCAAGAGAAAGCATGGAGGGCGAGTTTGTTTCCAGTGCAGAAGTAATCCTAGGCCTTTAAGACTACATAAGACACTTCCCCAAGACCTCTTAAGACCAACTTTTTTTTGGTAAGAGTTTCCACCGCTTATCCCCATATCACAGATGGCGCCACCAAAAAGAGACAAATTTCTTTAGAGCAGTGTTGTAAGATTTCTTGTGTTGACAAATTCGACTAAGGGAGTAGAAAAAAATTTCTGATTTACCTTAGGTGAAGCCGGACTCGTAACCAGGGCAACCAAATATGTGTGTTTTGCTTCCCACATTAGCAACGTACATTATGAGCCTATTTAGATATAGTTTTTTTACATGTTGAGGGGCGTAACTCGTACTTGGGCTATGAGTCGGAATAATGAATTCCTGATGAAACATATACTTTAATCTTAAATTGTATTTGTTGCTCTTTTTTGCTTAGTGGACCGACAGCTTTCCATTGTTCCAATGCTTGATTGATTATTATGGCTCTCAAGTTGATTGTGATAATCTGAGTGATTGTAGGGCTAAATTGTACGTTACTGACGAATTGAATTACGAAATTTTGGTAAGATTCGAAAACATTTTTTAAGTTTTTGCATGCTTATAAAATAATTTTGAGGGAAAAATAGGCCAAACCTCTTAAAGGGAGAATGCAACCCAACAGCAAGTGATTCTTTATCGATTCTATATTGTTTAAATATGCCTAATCCACAAGTTAAAATATTTACCAACAAATATTAAACTAGAAATAAATTAAAAACTTAGCTGTAAAATAGGCTTAGCTGCATTTCTGAAGATCCTGAGTTTCTTCGCATTGATGGGTCTGCGACCATGAGCAAGGCTCGTTGTTAAGGAGAGATCTCCTTGAGACTTCGAATAACATTTGATTTGTCGCTGATCCATCATTGAGAAAGAAATTCAGGATCTACATAAATCCAGCTAAGCCTATTTTAAATATATTTCTTGTTTAATATTGTTTGTGGATTAGGCCTATTTAAACAATAAGGAATGGGTAAATAAGTCACTTTGCATTCTACCTTGAATGTTTTGGTTAAAAATCTTATTACTTATGGTTTTTGCTATTTAGAAATGCTATCAGTCAGTCTACAACGAATTCCCAGGGAAATTTGACTGCGATGATTAAATTTGTACCGGATTAAGTTCTTCATCGAGTTTTTCTTTTGGACTATACGGTTTTTGGGAAAACATTTCTCTTCTCCTAAAACGTACTATCAAGTTAAAAATAAATAAATATGCAACTTCAAGCATGATATTTTAATTTTGAGGAAGGGTGATTTTTATGAAACGAAATCTTAGTGAAAAACCCGAATTTTGGCTGGGAGTAGGGTTTAACACAATTTTACTAAGGCTAACATTGCGAGTGCAAGTTTTTGGGAAAAACCCTGCATATATTGTACTTCAACTTGTCTAATTTATTTACATTTTGTTTTGAAATAATAGCAGTTATTGTCAAACCCGTGATATATATGGTGTGATAGTTTTAGAGAATCAATTCCTAAGATCGTCGCGCACCAGAATTTATGTCGAAAAACCTCGGCTTGATTATAGCGCCATCTCTGAGTTGGGCATAATAGCTATCTTTGACAGCACCTCCTCCTTTTCACCCGAATTCGAGACTGGAGGTCACTTGTGTGATGCGTGCGTATTTGGTTTTTAAAAATATGCAAATTGGTCTAATTCGCTGAAATTACGCGCAAATTTCAAAAACGCGCGAATTAGCCTTGAGAAACGCGTATTTGTGGGTAGATGGCGCCAGCTATGTGAATAATTGACGGTCAGTTTTATAACCTTTATATGGAATTCGGGATCTTTCCACCGATTATCCCTATTTAGCAAATGGCGCCACCCGTCTCTCAAACTCGCTTTTCCTCGAATAAGTATATCTATATCTATAGCGCAGAGTTGTAAGATCTCAGATTCTTATTCGCTTAACAAATAGAAAGTGAAAGATTGGAATTAGAAAATAAAAACACTCGAAATGACATTAAGTTCTTATTAAGAAAGATTGTTCGCTGTCCATTGCAATTCTCTTCCCTATTTTCACAACACTCACACGAGACACGAAGTTGATACAAAATATTTTTGTCCTTGAGTTATATGAACCATCTTTTGAAATATCCCTAGTTAACTTTAGTCTCTGCGGCGACAGGGGTATAATTTAAAGGATGTAGAGAAAATTTACCTCTGTCATATCCCCTTTTCTCAATTGTCTTTAATTTTACGGCAAAAGTTAGAACACAAAATATGCCTGAAAATCATACAATCTGAATTCACCTTTTATTTATCAGCGATCAGGTGTGCAACGCAATTGTAAACGAAACTGTCTGCCATATAATTTATCCAACTTCGAGCAATGTTTTTATTTTGACGAGGAAACAATTGCTTAATTTATACTGTCAGAAATACCCAATTGTGACAGGACAATTAAAAATACACTTTATTTTATAGTACCGTTGAATAGTATAAAACTTACTAAACTGCTTTAGCGAATTCAATCCTTGGAAAGGTTACGTTTCGATATGACTAACACCAACTTGCTTATATTTGTCACCATCCTGGTGAGCGGAATCATGGCTCATCACCATTGTCACCATGGTCACAATTGTCACCATGGTCACCGTGGTCACCATGGTCACCTGAATTGTACCGCGTCGGAAAGTTTAAGAAGGACAATGCACTATCTATGTCGTGAGTTTTTGAGAAGCATTTTATTATTTTCTCGGTGATAAATTGAAATTCACCATGTCTTGAAGTTGGCCTAGAGATATGTCTCGAAGTGCCCCCCCCCCCCCCAAGAGATATGTCTCGAAGTGCCCCCCCCCCCCCCCAAGAGATATGTCTCGAAGTGCCCCCCCCCCCCCCAAGAGATATGTCTCGAAGTGCCCTCACCAAGAGATATGTCTCGAAGGGCCCTCACCAAGAGATATGTCTCGAAGTGCCCTCACCAAGAGATATGTCTCGAAGTGCCCTCACCAAGAGATATGTCTCGAAGTGCCCTTACCAAGAGATATGTCTCGAAGTGCCCTCACCAAGAGATATGTCTCGAAGTGCCCTCACCAAGAGATATGTCTCGAAGTGCCCTCACCAAGAGATATGTCTCGAAGTGCCCTCACCAAGAGATATGTCTCGAAGTGCCCTCACCAAGAGATATGTCTCGAAGTGCCCTCACCAAGAGATATGTCTCGAAGTGCCCTCACCAAGAGATATGTCTCGAAGTGCCCTCACCAAGAGATATGTCTCGAAGTGCCCTCACCAAGAGATATGTCTCGAAGTGCCCTCACCAAGAGATATGTCTCGAAGTGCCCTCACCAAGAGATATGTCTCGAAGTGCCCTCACCAAGAGATATGTCTCGAAGTGCCCTCACCAAGAGATATGTCTCGAAGTGCCTTCACCAAGAGATATGTCTCGAAGTGCCCTCACCAAGAGATATGTCTCGAAGTGCCCTCACCAAGAGATATGTCTCGAAGTGCCCTCACCAAGAGATATGTCTCGAAGTGCCCTCACCAAGAGATATGTCTCGAAGTGCCCTCACCAAGAGATATGTCTCGAAGTGCCCTCACCAAGAGAAATGTCTCGAAGTGCCCTCACCAAGAGATATGTCTCGAAGTGCCCTCACCAAGAGATATGTCTCGAAGTGCCCTCACCAAGAGATATGTCTCGAAGTGCCCTCACCAAGAGATATGTCTCGAAGCTGGCCCCAGAGCTTTGTCTCGCCTATGAAATGCCTCGATTTCGCCCAAGATGCATCAACAATAGATGCGATATATTTTAAAATGGCCCTGAGATTTATCACAGAAGTTCCCTGAGATAAATCTTGAACCGGGTGTAGAATATGACTCAAAGTTGCCCAAGAATTGTCTCAAAGACATAAAAAACATGCCCTCAAGCTTATTTAAATTAATTTCTTCATATCTCCTAATAAAATGTTTTTTTTTCTTGCAATATTAGATGGATACAGCGATGGAAACGATACCCAAGGACAACAGTTTGTTCAATGCTTACAGTCAATGAAATACAAGGTTAGTTATAGGATGATTTCTCAATCATAAATGAATACAAGTTAAGGTAGTGGATTAAGGGTTATTTGGTACGATGAAAAAACACAAGATGGCACTGATTTTTCATAATAGGGGTCTGTTTATTTAGGGGTAAGGATTGTTTGGGAATGATTTATTTCCCAGTCTACTGAACTCTCTCTTACCTCTTTCCCCAGTATTCAGCCTCTCGCGGAAGCGGGTGGGCACGCTGTAGGTCAGACGGTGACGGGTCTCGGGTAATAGGATCTATTGTGGCGACATCTTCGAGTTTACGCGTGAAACACCGATATAATATACATTTCTTATTATCGTAACTAGAGAAAAATAAAACTTGAAATTGTCAAATTATACCACGAACTACGTATGACTTTTACGGTTCGTCATTTTAGAACGTGAGAAAATAGGTAGGGAAATAGGGTTAAATTTCGATTAGTTATTTTTTAACCAGATTCGCTAATCTCTCGCGTTATAATTATCAAAATTAGATCATGAACTAAAGGTATCAATTCAAATTTAAGTGAAAACCGCGAATTGATAGACAAATGACCCTTTTTGGTGAGTTACCCATTGACTATCGCAATAAACTTAGCCCAAAAATTATCGTTAATTAGATATAGTTTTAAAACTAATTTAAACTTGTATTTTAAATCCTTCTATTTTTGTAAAGTTGTACGATGGCCTTCAAGAATGTGGACATCATCTCAACATAACTATTACAATGGATACTCTACAAGAAGCCAGAAAAACCATTTGTGATCTGCACGATCCTATTCATCAAGAACAAGGAAACCGCCAACCGGTAAATACGATGCTTTTGTTTATCATGATTAAATTATTAATTTATTTCAGCATCAATCTTAATTGATTTATTTGAAACATTAATTTAATATGTGTACGTCTGTAAATATCACTGTCTTATAATCTTTCCAAGACAATTTGAACAGAGGACGAGAAATTTTGTACCACACAAAATTTACAGCTTGCATTTGTCTGCAATTTTGCAAAGAAATAATCTATTATATCAAAAGTCTATCACTTTATTCCATAAAAGTAAACAACGCCCCGTAGCTTAATACTATCAGCAAAGATCCAGTTTTACGTCATAGCCCATCACTTATAAATAGCCAAAAAGTCATCACCCCTGTCTGGCTCGAGTGATTTGGATTCTTCCTCGATATTTTGAGTCGGGAGAGAGGAACTGAATTTAGGCAGGCCGCGCTTGGCAATATTGTCTTCCCCCGAGCTCTGGAATTTCTCCGCTTAGTGGCGCTTCCGATTTCACTATTTACACAGCGACTGCGGCCGCTAGGGTGTCTCGAATCAGAATCTGCCGGTACATTTACCTGGACCTTTACTGATAGTATTAAGATACTGGGCGTTGTTTACTTTTATGGAATAAATGATATACTTTCGATTATTTACAATGAAATTGTTCATATTTTTAAGTACAATTTATTTTCTAACAAGGGTTTTAGAGGGCATTGATTAAATCTATATTCCTGTTTTTGCGATTGCAGTGGGAAAACAGCTTCCCTATGTTCGAGTGCTTGATTAATTATTATTCCAACAAAACTGATTGTACTGATTTCACTGGTTGTAGCGCTAAAATGTACGTTGCTGACGACTTGCACACTGAAACATTGGTAAGATTTTAAAATATTTGTCCCTTACCAAAAAGTTAGTCTTAAGAGATCTTGAGGAAGCCTTTCGGGTGTCGTATGTAGTCTTAAGAGGTATTTGGGAAGTCTTTCATTATGTTAAGAAGTCTTGGAGAAGTTCCCCAAGACTTTTGTAGTGTTCTTGAGTACCTCTTCTGATCAGACGAACTTTTTTCGGTAAGGGTGACCATCAGAGATCTTACGCTTCGATAAAGAGATATGCCTCTTGGGGAAAAGTAAGTTAGAGAGACGGGTGGCGCCATCTGAAAAATTTGGATAATCGTTTTAAAGACCCAGAATTACGTATCAAGTTTCTATCACTCTGACTTCAATTATTCGTAAAGCTAACGCCATCTACCAAAATCAGTAATCGGTCTCAAATACATGTTTTTCAAGGCTTTTTCAAATATTCGCGTTAACACGTCATATTTTAGCAAAATAGATCAATTTGCATATTTTTAGAAATCAAAGACGCGTGAGTAACACATGTGACCTCCAGTCTCGAGGTGGGGTGGAAAGGGGGAGTTGCTGTGTAAGCCACGTATTATCCCCGACTCAGAGATGGCGCTGCAATCACTGTGATTTTTCGACAACATAGAGGGTATGGGAAGAGACATATCTCTATAGCGCAGCATTGTAAGATCTATGATGTCCATGCAAGATTGTAAAGCAGACTGAATCTATTTGGTTCACCTTTTAGAAATGCTATGTGGGAGTGTATAACACATTCCCGCAAAAGTTTGACTGCCAAGACTAATATTAATAAAAGTTCTTCGAGATTTCAACTTGAAGCCCTATAAACATTCTATGAATTTCAAAATAAATGAATACATACATTCAAACACAATGGTTTTATTGATGTGGGATGGTGAGGTATTACAAAGTGTTTAAAGTAGGCACAACTTGGGAATAGTAGATATTATAAAATAACTTCTTGGAGCGACATCTTGTTCGAATGTGGCTAACTACGTCACAAAATCACATGGCGTTAAGGTTATACGGGGCAGTTATTTCCGTTTTCATAAAACCTTAGGGTTCAGTCGACTCAGAAGTCACTCGAGACTCGAGAGAGACCTTACCTTGAGAGCTGACACGGATATAGAGCTCTATGAGCTTTACAAACTATTGCGTAGCTGATGACGTCGATGGAAACAATCCCTAAGTAAGCTTCCATTCTTTTATGATAGCAACTATAGAGGTGGTTTGTATCAATATCAAATAGATGTCTTTTTTAGGAGTAGGCGAAAGGTTCAACAGTAAAAAGCTTACATTAACATTATTAATAACAATAAGTTAATAACTACAATTTATAGCAATACAGAAACCATAATATTACTGTGAAATTCCATTTTAAAAGTTTAAAAGCATCGATAATTGTGTATATATTGGTAAATATATACATTAAAGGGACTCGCCATTTATTTTCATTAAAGGGAAACTCGGAGCTAAAAATGGAACAGCTTTCGTATTTATTTTCAGAATCAGTTTGCCAAAAAACGTATTCTAAATTTTTCCACAATTTTTAGATACATTAGTCTTAGTTTGAATGTAAGTATAAATGTATAATTTTGGACCAATCATATTATTTAAGAAAAACGCCGGACTATTCTCTTAATGTTAGGACATTAAAAGCTCTGTTGAAGGCTGATATAATATGATTGGCCCGAACTTATATTTACTCCTATTCAAACTTTACCAAACTTTAGAAATTAATTTAAACGTTGTGTTTAAAAATTGTGAAAACATTTCTGGAGTACATTTTTAAGGCATGGTGATTCCGAAAATAAATTCAAAAGTCGTTCCATTTTTACCTCCAAGTTTCCCTTTAATGAGATTAAACTATAACAACAAAAAGATAAGACTGTTCCGTTGATCCATTTTTAATTATGATATAAACTTGTGTGTTTATCCCGAATCAGATAAAGAACGTTTTTAAAAGGTAGAATGAAGCTTAACATTCCTTATCGTTTAAATAGGTCTAATCAAGGAGGATCAGAGAAGGAGAGGAAATGTGGGGACGGCGCGGTTCCTACTGCGTCGGCCTAAACTCCCACTCTGGGAGAACGGGGGTAGAGACGTTTCGTGGTAAAATGTTGTCGCGTGGGTAAAACGAATCCTTTATGAGACGCGCTAGCTAGCGACCACGTGACAACAGCTTACCTCGAGAATTTCCTATCCCCCCTTTCCACCCGAGTGGGAGGTTGGCTCTTCTCTCTCTAACTCAACGCAGCCCCACATTTCCTCTCCTTCTCTGATCCTCCTTGGTCTAATCACCAGTAAAACAAATTACAAATAAATATTAAACTAGAAATAATCCAAATCTTACCCAGAAAAAGGCTTAGCTGGACCATTGAGCCCATCGTAATCGTTAAGGCGAGATCTCCGTGAGACTTCCAATAACATTTTGATCCATAACTGCGAAAGAATTTAGGATCTCCATGAATCCAGCTAAGCCTATTTTGATGGTAAGTTTTAAACTTATTTTTAGTTAAATATTTTCCAGTAATTTTCTGTTACTGGTGGATTAGGCCTATTTAAACGATAAGGAATAGATACAAAATTACTTGCTAGGTTGAATTCGTCCTTATTTTTTGTATAATCTAGATAAATATGTTGATGAAACATCAATACTTGATAATTAGTGATTCAATAATTGCATCGAAATTTATTTATTATATTGTATTCGATTTTTGAAAACAAAAATTTGATAAACAACATTCCTAGTGAGATTATTATTGTTATGGTTATCAGATTATGACATAATCACAATGGAATGTCATCTGTTACAATAATTCCGAAAAACAACAGATTAGTTCATTTCGACCCTGATTATATCTGACTTTAACTTTTAAAGGACAAATCTCATTTAAATTAATGTTTTAGTTAACATTAATATTGATAAGAAAAATTAAAACCTTTTACTATTAATAAATGAACAATGAGCAGAGAGAAACAAACAGCCAAGGCTTAGTCAAATAGTGTTAAATAGGGAATGAAACCTAATAAGTGATTTTTATCAATTCCTTACCGTTTCAATAGGCCATATCCACCAGTAAATTAATTTACATACAAATATTAAATTAGAAATCAATTTAAAACTTACCCGGAAAATAGGCTTAGCTGGATTCATGGAGATCCTTATTGAGCCTGTCTTTAAGGCGATATCTCCGTGAGACTTTTAATAAAATTCGATTAGTCGTTAACCCTTCAATGCGAAGAAATTTTAGATCTCAATGAATCCAAATAGCATATTTTCCGGGGAAGTTTTGAATTTATTTCTAGTTTAATATTTGTTTAAATATATTTTACTGGTAGATTAGGTATATTTAAACGATAAGGAATCGAAATAAAAATTGTGACGGCATAACTTTAAGCGTAATTTTAAATGTGACGTATCTTTTAAATACGCGATTTAGATAAAGGTTTGCTTACCTTCAAATAGTAAGCGCATTCCTGACGCAATAACCTTGACTATAACGTCATAAATTTCTTCCCCCCTTGATGGTACCGGTAATAATGTAAACGTTTATTATAAATAATAGTTGAAACTCTAGATTTTTCATTTGGTGAACATTCATTTGACAAAATGGATAGGAACGATGATCTTTACGATGTCTGCGTTGTTGGAGCTGGTATGGTTGGGTCAGCGGCAGCCCGCCACTGTTCTGCCATCTCGGGGTTGAAGATTATATTAATAGGACCCGATGAACCCAAAGTAAGTTTTTTTTATATAAATTAAGAGTCCAAATTTAAAAAGTGATTTTTTTTTATTTTTTTTTTTTATGTATCCATTATCGTTTAAATAGGCTTAATTCACCAGTAAAAAGATTTTTTAAAGAAATATTAAACTAGAAATAAATTTAAAACTTATCAGGAAAATAGGCTTAGCTGGATTCATGGAGATTCTGAATTTCTTTGCATTGATGAGTCCGCGAGATCTCGGCTTAACGATTACTACGGGCCTTTCTCATGGGTCAATGACTCTAACTCAATGGGAATAAATTCAGTTTAATTCTGAATTAACCGTTCAGATCCCCCTTAAAGGGAGCCCAAAGGGGGTGCAAAAGACCAATATGGGGGGGGGAAGACATTTTTAAAAAACGTCACTATCACGTGATAGGGAACTATTTTTCGTGAAGAGCCCTGGCGTAAATAGGCATCATCCGGATCCGGGGTGGAGCCACGAGGCCCACGTTGGAGTAGGGAGTGGGAGGACTCGGGGAAACGCGGAATACTACATATCGGGGAACGCGCCCAAACACCTAGCGCCAGGATAGTTCTAGCGGCTATTTTGAACCCCACAATTGGTTCCCATGATGACGTATTTTAAAAATGTCGACCCCTCTATTTGCACCCCCTTTGGGCTCCCTTTAATATAAAAATGTGCTCAAAATTGAGTGGGTTAGAACTGCAGCACATAAGAATACTAGGCTATAGCGTAAGCAATAAGATCATTGAGTTATTTGTAGCTAAAATTCGTCTAAAAGAACTAGACTACCAATTTTTTTAAAAGCTTTTTCAGTCCATAAGAAGCATATGAATTTAGAATATCTTTGATTCCACGCATTTTTTTACTTTCTTAATTAATAATTTTCACGATATTTCCACAGCCTGATGAAGAAGATAGAGAAATCTACGGTTGCCATTACGACGAAGGAAGAATAACGAGAATTTATGATCCAGTAACCGAGACACAGATTTTAAATACACAAGCCATTTCAAGATACAATGAGATTGCATCTACGTCTGGTATATCATTCTATAAACCTGTAGGATGTTTATATTACGGTGAAAAGGGAAACAGAATGATTGACAATGTTTCAAAAGCCCAGTCGCATCTTATCGACGTTACTCAAGACCTCTCGAAAAGGTATTCATAATTACATCTAGATAATATTATGGCCGCAGAATCGTCCACAAACAGTAGTGCATTGAATAGTGCTGGAACGATTCAATTACTAGTATTTGAGAAATCAATTACTTTTTAAAGTAACCACCCAAATTAAGTAATTGGTCCACAAAGTCCAACTTGCTCGCGCCTACTTGGCTTGTAGCTTTTCTGACTTTAATTTAATTACAAGTGATATTTTTATCGATTCGTAATCGTTTAAATGGGCCTAAACCACCAACAAAAAAAAATTACAAATAAATTTTAAACTAGAAATCAATATAAAACTTACCCAGAAAATAGGCTTAGCTTCATTCATGAAGGTCCTGAATTTCTTCGCATTGATGGGTCAGCGACCAATCGAATGTTATTGGAAGTCCCACGGAGATCTCGCCTTAACGACGGGTCTTTGCTCATTGGTCCCTGATCCATCAATACCAAGAAAATCAGGATCTCCATGAATCCAGCTAAGCCTATTTTCCTGGTAAGTTTTAAATTTATTTCTAGTTTAATATTTGTTTGCAATGTTTTTTACTGGTTGATTAGGCCTATTTATACGATAATGAATCGATAAAAAAACACTTGTTAAGTTGCATTCTCTCTCTAAAAGTGCCTTTATAAACAATAATATTCCCTGGTAGCCTCAAAAACGAATTTTTTCAGATTTCTTTAGTACAATTTTCCTTATAGCTATCCAATGCTGAAACTGCAAAGCGATGAACTTGCTTTCTTGGAACCGAGCCCAGCTGGATTTATTAACCCTCGTAGGCTCGTAGAAGCTCAAATAAAATGTGCCCAAATGAACGGTTGTCACGTGGCTAGAGAAGTTGTAGAAAGTGTCGAAGAGGCCCAAGATTCTCGCGCAGATTCCTTAGTTTTAAAGGTAGGGTTAGATGTTTATAGAGGCAATGTAGCAAAATTTTAGACAACATTTTCTATGTAGAATATATCATCTGCTTTTTTGCCATTGTCGATAGGTGGTGTTATCGGAAAGTCTAATGTGAACTCAATATCATTTTTTTAGCTCACCACATCATCTGGAAAATCTTTCACAAGCAGAAAAGTTTTACTATGTACGAACGCTTTTACCAACTTCAAAAGTTTGCTCCCTGAAGGAAAAATAGCCAAAATGGAATTTACAAGGTCGCAAGTTGCGTTACTTGAGCTCTCCACTAATGAAGCTGAGAGATTAAGGTAGAAAATTTCATTTTTTTTTTTATGGCTGGCTTAAATACTATATTTATAAACCACCTTAAAGCTTTGTTTTTTAATTAAAGTTTACCATTTCAAGACAACTTTTAGGCCACTTCGAGTCATATCTTTTAGGCCACTTCGAGTCATATCTTTTAGGCCACTTCGAGTCATATCTTTTAGGCCACTTCGAGTCATATCTTTTAGGCCACTTCGAGTCATATCTTTTAGGCCACTTCGAGTCATATCTTTTAGGCCACTTCGAGTCATATCTTTTAGGCCACTTCGAGTCATATCTTTTAGGCCACTTCGAGTCATATCTTTTAGGCCACTTCGAGTCATATCTTTTAGGCCACTTCGAGTCATATCTTTTAGGCCACTTCGAGTCATATCTTTTAGGCCACTTCGAGTCATATCTTTTAGGCCACTTCGAGTCAAATCTTTTAGGCCACTTCGAGTCAAATCTTTTAGGCCACTTCGAGTCAAATCTTTTAGGCCACTTCGAGTCAAAT
The DNA here is from genome assembly GCA_963920705.1 of Odiellus spinosus. Lineage (NCBI taxonomy): Eukaryota > Metazoa > Arthropoda > Arachnida > Opiliones > Phalangiidae > Odiellus > Odiellus spinosus. Next base: position 13,820,237 of record OY987232.1, on the reverse strand, counting down.
CTTTTAGGCCACTTCGAGTCATATCTTTTAGGCCACTTCGAGTCATATCTTTTAGGCCACTTCGAGTCATATCTTTTAGGCCACTTCGAGTCATATCTTTTAGGCCACTTCGAGTCATATCTTTTTCGAAAGCACTTTAAAAATTCCCGTTTATTCCAGAACTGTTCCCACTCTAATATATGGACGGGTAACGAAAGATGGACAGCCCAAACCATACAGTGTCTACGCTTTACCACCATTAATCTATCCTGATGGTATGCCACTTTAACCCGCTCTAAATTAAAAATATTTTTAAGTGCATTTAATGTTTACGTCAGAAGTTAAAAGCTCATGTAAGACTAGAGAACTCGTTCGAAAAATTAAGGCTGTTTGGGAATGAAATGAACAATCTCTTCCCTCTTTGACCAATATCTCGCGGTGGGTGGGCACAATGTAGGACAGACGGTGATGGGTACAATATCCATTTCTTATCGTAACTAGAGAAAAATTAAACTTAAAATTGTCAAATTATACCACGAACTACATCTGACTTTTACGGTTCGTCGGGAGTAAAGTTGAAGAATCTAGCGATATTAGAACGTGAGATAATAGGTACGGAAATGATAAGATTTCGATATATTATTTTTAAACAAAATTCGCTAATCTCTCGTGTTATAATATAATTCAAAATTAAGTGAAAACCGCGAACTGATAGCCTTTGTAGTTCGATTGATAATAGGTACGACAATTGACCCTTTTTGGTGTGTTACCCATTGACTACCACCTTAAACAAGGAGGGGTGTCAGAAAGTTCATAAATTTCGTCCCTACAGTTATAAATGTAATCTTAATTACATTTGTTTTTAATAATAACAGGTAAAACATACTTTAAAATCGGATTGGACTCTCCCAGCAACGGGGCTGTATACACCCTAGAAGAAATGGTTGAATGGTATCGTTCTGATGGGTATCCCGAGACACGAGACGAGTTGATTGCAATTGCTAAAGAATTGATTCCAGGTAATAAACATCGTGTCATATTATAACCACAATAGGATGATAGAGATTAGTTAGGTTAGAATGAACCTAACACCGATTCACCAGAATTTTCAAAAATCTAATCCTCAAAACAGGTAGGCCCGTAGGAAAAGAAACCACTCTTACTGCCAAAGTATTGGTTGCTTATAATTTTTTTCATGTTTAGTTTTTCATGTACAGTTTTTTCTTGTTGCATGTCATGTTCAATTTTTTTTAGGTTGTTTGTTATGTTATTTTTTTTTTTTTTGGTGTTGTTTGTCATGTTCAGTTTTTCGTTTTGTTTGTCATATTCAGTTTTTCATGTTTGTCGTGTTCAGTTTTTTTTATGTTGTTTGTTGTGTTCAGTTTCTTCGCGTTTTTTGTCGTGTTCTTTGTCATGTTCAGATTTTTCGTCTTGTTTGTCATGTTCAGTTTTTCGCGTTGTTTGTCCTCTTCAGTTTCTTTCGTATTCTTTGTCATGTTCAGTTTTTTCGTATTGTTTGTCATGTTCAGAGAAGTTTGAAAAAAAGGAAAAACCTGAGGTGGTTTTATAGTTTATGTTTATGCTCATAATAAATCACGCGCAACCTACATGTTTTGAAGCCCCTCCCCCAAAAAAAGAGAATTTCTAATTTTCCGTAGAGGAGAGGGTATGAAATAGGTCCACTCCGAGCTATAGTAAAACTAGAAAATTTACCCTGAAAATTTAGAACTGCGCTAATGAAACATTATATTAATAGACTTCGCAGGAGGGTTTGATCAGTTTCTGATAGTATTATAAAGATAAAAATTATATTTTATAGAGTTAATTCAACAAACACTGAGACCGAGTCAATTAAATTGCGTATTTTAAACATACCGTTGATTTAGATTTGAAAATTGATGGTGTAAAAGGTATGACGTGTAGTACTACGTCATCGCCTTCCAAGTTGCCTTACATTGACATGGTAACGCCTATTCTTGGAGTTGCTATTTGTGGAAACGGAAATTCGGCGAAAAGTTCTGACGAACTGGGAAGAATTGCAGCTAATCTAATAGCCAAAGGAGATTGGGTTAGCGAAATTCCCAGAGAAAAATTCCAAATAATATACAACGAAATATAAATACATGAATGATCATTACGATATGATTTTAATTTTTTAATCAATCCATCTAATTAATTTATGTTAATTATGAAACTGGATTTGATATCGATGATTTTGGAATCCAAACCTTTTTGGTTTATGTCTCTGATTTTAATATAATTAAGTTCATGCAGTTTATTTAATTTAATTTGATAGAATATAAATAATTTCATATACAAAAGGAGCCTGATTTCTTTTGTTCCTATGAGGTTTAAATTTTGTATCAAATGTATGTAAAAGATTTATTACTTATCACGTAAAAACAGTTTGCTTCGCACCCTTAAAAAGGTTCTTTATCCTATTTGGGTGAAACTCGTAAAGGGACAAATTAATTGTTAGATCACTGCTTTCTCTAATACTGTTTATCCATAGGAAAAAAAAGGGGTGGCGGTACCGATTTCATAAATATCGTTAGATGTCGCTTTCTTAATGATAAAAATCGGGAAATTCAAATGTAGGCAAAAAATTTAAAAATATATAAAAATTATAAGTAAATCGAGAATAAATTAATTGAGATTTATTTTAAGTGTCAAATAATTAAACTGTGATTTTAAAATATTTACATTTAAAACAAGTTCTAAATCAAATAGTAAATTTAAATCGAGATCTCTATATTATCACCTAGATGTCGCTAGGAGTTCTACGATCTTACTTCGATAGAGCCTATCTAATTTACTCTTGGCGACGCGAGACTCACGATTGGCTATTCATTACGTAATCCCCAGACAGATTCCTCAGGAAAGTGACATCTATCTCAGACAAATTGCAAATTAAAACTGTCAAGAAAAAAAAACGTTTTAGCTGGTATTTCGTGGCCTAGTATTGGAGAAGACAGTGGTTAGATTACAGTAATTGGTTTTAGTCTACTACTCCAAAAATTTCTGTTATGATTCAAAATATTCTTCAAAAAATGGAGTCAACTGTTCTTTTTCTTGCTTTTTCATGTGTGAAACTTTTGGCTCTCCCTTTATACCTACTCCATGATGACGTCATAGAGACACGCCTGGCACTAATTTGATTATTTCTACTTAATGACGTCATTGAGACACTACTGGTTCTCACTGTGTCCCAACAGCATAATGTATGTAACGTCACCATGTATTTTTGCATATCCTAGCCCGCTTTCGTCATGTCTGCCCCTACCTTTATCTAGCTTATTCCATGATGACGTCATAGAGATACTCAACTAAGTATTTTTGCATATCTAAACACCTCTGCCTATCCCTTTATCCTTGCTCCATGATGACGTCATAAAGACACGTATGGCTCTTGCTTTATCAAACTACTATGATGACGTCTGGTCACGTTGCGTCTCATCAGTACCAACTGCAAGATTCTGTATAGCAATAGTATCTCTAGGCCACTTCATATTCATGAAGAATTAAACTTATTTCCTCACCATCATCTCCATCAGCCACGGTGAATACAATAGCTACACCCCAACTACAGGGTGAGGCTAAAAACTACAATTTTGGTCTATTAAAGCCGACAGTGAGGGGTAAAATGTTAAAAAATTTGTTATTTTTTTAGGGGAGTGTTTTTGCAGGAAGTCACAATAGAACTTTGATCAACTGGTAACACTGAATATACTGGCGACTATTTGAGAACTGAAACTGGGATACTCGCTCTATAGTTCCTCCAAGGTAGAACCATGCTTTAAACTCTTTTTTTATCTTCTCTTCCCTACTCGTTCTATAACACTCTTTAATGTGTTTTTCAATAAAAAAAAAACATTTATTTTTTATTCACAACAATTTTTCAATGTATCGTCAGTCGTTGTTTGAATGTGATATAGATATGTGGTGCAAAATCGGTTATTACATGTTAATATGTTTTCAGTTTGACGCCTTTTGACCCATGGTTCGCTGCGAAAGTCTAACTGGATTCCCTTGATGGATGGCTTGATATGATCTCGAACATTTATTTAAATTGAGACAAGGAATAAGCGCATTCCACCTTAACCCTAACTACATCCTTCTTGGAGTGAAACAGTTGGAAGATGTGAGTACTTAAAATTTCTTAAAAATATTATTATACAGTACCAGTTATGTTCAAATTTAAAATTGGGGCTGAATTTAGAAGCGTACTGGCCATAGGGTGTAACTGCCACTCCAGTTGGTGGAGGCCAACGGATAGTATCTGAATTTTATTCAGTAGATCTATCCAATAGTTGGTATTATAACTTGTGGGTTGCCGGGGGATGGTGAGGTATCACAAAGTGTTTAAAGTAGGCACAGCGATGGGAATAATTGGGTTTGACATCTTGTTCGAATATTGCTAACTACGTCACGAAATCACATGGCGTTAAGGTTATACAGGGCAGTTCCGTTTTCATAAAACGCGAAGGGTCAGACGGCTCAGAGGTCACTCGGGAGAGCTGAAACCTCACGAGCGCTATGAGCTTAACAAGCTATTACTTAAGCTATCCCTAAGTAAGCTCCTCCTCTTTTACGATAGCAACTATTGTTTTTTATAAATATATTTCCCGTGAACACAAAGGTTTAAGGGTATGTCTTTTATTTCAAAAAATAAAGTGCGATGATACAAAAATATCTCCAAAAGAACTGGTAAAACAGATATAAATGAAAATTTATTTGAGGGTGTCTTTATTAAAAGATCTGATAACTTAAATTTAGTTGAACCATCCTCCGAATATATACTCTGAGGTGACTTTGATATTTAATAACAAAAAAAAAAAAAAATGTATCTTGACAGCATTTTCGAATTATTCTAGGAACGCGCTAGCGTTCATAGTTATGCACCAATCATCAAGCGTAACGCAATTTCATTAAATACATATATTGAAAAAGGTTATACGTAATCCAAAATCTCTCTCAACATAAGGGATATATTACAACCCATAATTTAAAATAAAAACCATCAGATAAAAAGCCATATCCTCTAAGCAATTCTTTTACATGAAAGATTTTAACCTGGGTGATGAAATTAAAGTATTATTCAAATAATATATTTACGAAACTGCTACTGCATGTTTATTATTAGGTCAAGTACGTTCCTTGACATCTGACCATCAAGTGAACTGGTTAAATTTATATTCTTTACATCTAACTTGCAAATGAACTGATAGAATATTTTATATACATTTAACGTTCAAGTGAACTAATTATGTTCTTTCCATCAAACAGTCAAGTGAACTCACTAAATATGTTCTTTAAGTCTAACGGTCAAGTGAACTGATTTATTTGCTTTCCATCTAATGGTCAAGTGAACTGATTAAGTATTTGCTTTCCATCTAACGGTCAAGTGAACTGATTTATTTGCTTTCCATCTAACGGTCAAGTGAACTGATTTATTTGCTTTCCATCTAACGGTCAAGTGAACTGATTAAGTATTTTCTTTCCATCTATCAAGTGAACTGATTTATTTTGCTTTACATCTAACGGTCAAGTGAACTGATTAAGTATTTGCTTTCCATCTAATGGTCAAGTGAACTGATTAAGTATTTGCTTTCCATCTAACTATCAAGTGAACTGATTTATTTGCTTTACATCTAACTATCAAGTGAACTGATTAAGTATATGCTTTACATCTAACATATTATTAATGGCAAAATATTGTCATTATATTTTGTGGACAAGTGCTCAACTGATCGAGCCTTTTAATCTTTTCATTTACCAATTATAGTCAAGTGCGTTGTTTAAAAGTTCGCTTAGTGGAACGTACTTTGCTTAGTTACAAATCCTTATCTCTGCCGGCACACGTTAAAGCGTGAAATTACTATTCTTTTTATGCACAGTAAACTTCTAGGGTGATTTCTTTCAGAAATGACTTCCAATTTGATTCACGAGCATCTCGCTGAATAGAAATATTGAAGCGATGGTGATCCCGTATGCCCAAATATAGAATGCAATGGACAATTCCATAAAACTCGCGGCTTTGACATCATTTATCTCGGTGCCTTCATCAGTTGCTAATAAAGATCTTATTTGAAAATCCGTCTTTAGTTCATATCGATAGGTTTGAGCAGTTTCAAAGTTTCTCACGGTCCTAAAGATTTTGTAACAGTTTTATACTACATTAAAACTAGAACCCATTGACTACCTGAGAACGTGGATTGACTTTACAATACTTTGGCCGAGGGGTCCGACACTCTTCAATTCGCTGTACACCTGAGTTCACTGAGTTCAGCTTTGACAGCGCATTGAGTTCGAACTCTTACGAACTCTGAGTTCAGCTTTGATAGTGCCAAAGAGTTAAAAAATCTTGTACACCTGAGTTCGCGAGTGTCAGGCCCCTCCCCTTACTGAAAAAAGTTAGTCTGATCTGAAGAGGTCTTCAAGAACACTACAAAAGTCTTGGGGAAGTCTTTACAACTTCTTCAAGACTTCTTGACATAATGAAAGACTTCCCCAAGACCTCTTAAGACCAACTTTTTTTGGTAAGGGTCGATTTTGCCTCCCACCCGTATTCCCTCTGCTAATAACTAATTAAAGGGAGATTGTTAGGTGGAAATTACATGCCCAATTTAATTTATTTCCCTGATTCCTTGTAATTAAATATATACTGATGAATTTTTTCACATTTTGAAAAAATATTTCTATTATGATTATTTAAGACTTATTTAGGCTTAGCTATGAGGTTGATAATTCCATGCTCTATCGAAGTAATATCGTAGAGCCAGTGGCGACATCTAGGGAAAAATATAAAGGTCTTGGTTTAAATCTAAGATATGTTTTAGAAAAGTTTACGAATTTTCTCCAATTAAAGTAGCAGCTACGTTTTAAAAACTACGAGCTTCGCAGTTACGATTTTATGATGATAAACCTAATTTTCCAAAAATCTAATTCTAAATTCAAGTCCTTCTTTTGGATATAAAACTATAAACTACTATATGGGTTATTGATTGCTCCAATAAATTCTTGGTTCAGATATTATATACTTACAGATAATCAATTTCATTCAAGATTCGTCTTGGTAGCTTCTTATGAAACGAGAAAATTCCCATTTCGCTGAAATAATTTATTTTTCCGAAATAGATCCGTCTTCCAGAATTTTTCAGGTATTCCCTTATCCCATCAATTAGGTTAAGCAACGCGTGTTTAACACCTTTTGGTGTGGAAAGAATAGCGTATTTTGCCGTGCCGTTTTCATGAGACCGAAACAAAGGATTTGTGTACGAATTATATACGAATGCTTTTTTCACGTGTTCTTCCACCGTCGGAGAGAATTTGCGATTTTCCTCAATGTGGTTATAAATAGCACCGTTACCATGTAATGCCAACTTTGTCCCGGGAGATCTTTCCAAATCTTCGACCTTGTTTATTCGAATTGTTTTGGACGTTGTCAGTTCGCTCTTCAAGATGCCCAAGTAAGCCTTCATCAAAACCATCGTACCCAGTAGCCAACCACACAGTAGGAATTTCGCCCATAGTCGAGTTGGAAAAATATCCGAAGCTGGAAGAGTGTAATTAAGCTTATCAAGAATCTATTTATATTATTAAGTTGCCAGATATCTCTTCGGTTAACAGATAGAACTGAAAGTTTTAACTGGTTTTAAATCGGATAAACAGATTTAGCCCAACTACTAGAAACAGATACCCGTTAAACGAGTACTCAACGGTTTTGAAGAAGACTAGAAGCGTAAAACCAGATGTATTCGAAACACTGAAAACGATTCCCAAAGGACGAGCGAAGAAAGGTCGCTTTGAATTGCCAGTATATCAGACCACAGACGAGAGACAATACTAGCACAGAGACTAACAACGTTATCCAAACAGATTCCTGGAAACCACCCAATGAAAATCTCTTGTCGCCAATCACGGGACTGATGATAGTTGAAATTACATATATACGGTAACTTATAGGGGGGGATATGTGATAATTTTTCGTATCATATGGAGAGTATTCTGCAGTAATAGTGTGACACATCTGCAAGAAATAGAGTACGGTATTATAAAGGGCCGAAATAATAAAAAAAAGACAGCCACAGTTACTGTTAGGCTTAAGGAAGAATTTAAAATAACGCCTTTTTTTACTGAAAACCTATAAAGCATTGATCAATCTTTATAAAATTAATTAAGGTGAAATAAATTGAAATATAATTTTTCTTTGGGCCTCGTGACAAACACGAAAATTTCCTTTTCAAAAACAGTAAAAAAAATAAATAATCATTGATTTGTGACGTCCGTTTTGATATACGTTTTAGTCGCCCGTTTAAGGCGGTCATTTGCCTTGCCTATTATCAAGCGAGCCACAAATGCTATCAGTTCGAGGTTTTCATTAAAATTTGAATCGAAATCTTCTTTTAAAAATAACTTATTGAAACTTTTACATTTCCGTGCCTATTATATCACTTTCTAATATCGCTAGATTCTTCGACTTACTTTCGACGAACCGTAAAAATCAGACATAGTTCGTGGTATAACTTGTTCATTTTAAGTTGAAATTTTCTCTATTAATGATAATTGTGTAATGTAACGGTGTTTTACGGGTAAACTCGAAGATGTGGCTGCAATAGAGCCTATTTTCCGAGACCTGTCACCGTCTGGTAAACAGCGTGCCCACCCGCTTCCGCGAGAGGCGGAATACTGGGGATAGAGGCAAGAGAGATTTGGGTAGACTGGGACATAAAGTATTCCCAAACAATCATTACCCACTGAAAAACTAGAGACCCTATAATTTAAAAATCAACGCCATCCCTTGTTTTATCATCATACTTAATAACCCTTTACTACCGCCTTAATATAAACGTTTTTAAATTATTGAAAAGTAAATTCACGTGTTTTTTCGCGAATTCAATTTAACGAGGTCCAAAATGTGTCGGAAGTTGCGTGTGTACTGTATAAGGGAAGTCGATACGTACTCCATATCGAACACTTTCGAGTGGATCAATATCATTGACTGGCAAATTCGCACGACGATATAAACGTCGCAACATTATCATGACGTTATGAATTGGTACATGCTTGAGACTAAGAAATATTACAATATTTAGTTATATCAAACAATCTAGGTAGTTCGAATGTGATGTTTATATATTAAAGAACTAGTACCACATGATTTTTATATGTTAAATATGTAAATTGCCTGAGATTGATCTGGGGAATCAATTTAAGATTACGTAATGAATAACCAATCTGATTGACATTCGCCATGGTCTTATTCAATTAACAAAATTACACCAATAGACCCAAGAATAAATAAAACAAGCAGGCCACATATATACGCCAAAAAAGGGGCGAATGAATCAGACCCCAGAGCCATCTAGTAGCCCATATTTAAAACAATTCTGCTGAAATATTTTCATTGGCTGAAAATGCTCCGTGGTTGCCCGTAATAACCAGTCAGAGATACCCCTCTTTCTAATGAATTTATTCTAGCGTGTATTACAAAGGTCAGGTAGCAAAATACGTTTTTAAGGTGGTGATAGTTTACCATGATGTCAGTTAGATTTTATATTCTTAAATAAAAATTGGTCTTACGTAACGTTTGGTAAGTTTAGTAAAATATATTGCATCACCGAGTTTGGTGCAACGCTTTCATGTTTCCCTTGTAAGAAACTTTTAACGAATTCATTTCGCCACCGAGTGTCAGTCTGATAAAATAAAACGTATTTAGAATAATGTTAAGCTAGGGTCACACTAGCGTCTCTTAATCGATTTGAAACGGTAAAATCAAACTTGTATTCAAGTCGCTAGGAATCGTTTTAAGCGTCATGTGTTCACGCATTATCTTTATAAATCGATTTATTGTAGTTTCATCTTACGGTTGTTGAAACCGAATAGGTGTGAAACTGGTTCCCGAAACATTTTCAAGAAATTGAATCAAATCGATGCGAGAAAAAACTGTTCCTGTTCATTCAACTCCAGCGAAACGTTTTGAAACAGTCTAAATCGATTCCTAGGCCTAGTATGAACTCGGCTTTTGTGACATTGGTTGTTGTTTATAACTCACTGTAAATCTAAAAACAAAATGTTCGTCTTCTTGAGGCATGGCGACTGAAGAAAAATCAGTAATTATCTTAAAACCAGTTAAGCTTCCCCTTCCCTTACCAAAAAAAGTTAGTCTTAAGAGGTCTTGGGGAAGCCTTTCAGGTGTCTTATTTAGTCTAAAGAGGTCTTGGGGAAATCTTCCATTACATCAATAAGTCTTGGGGAAGTCTTAAAGACTTCCCCAAGACTTTTGTAGTGTTCTTGAAGACCTCTTCAGATCAGACTAACTTTTTTCCGTAAGGGTTGTTTAGTTGCTTCAGGTTTTCCACAAATTAGTCGATAATTGTCTAACTATGTTATGTACAAAGTAGAGTTTTGGGCACATTATTTCTTTACTAGCAAAAATCCGTGAAAAATCACGGGACCAAATTTTGAAGATGAAAATTTATGAATAGAAATGCACTAATTTTCTAGATAAAAAATATGTTCAGGATAAAAAATAATTTAGTCTATTTTAATGTTAAGGGTCAATGGGAGAAAATTGTCCATTATGTTTTTTCTTAAATACTTGCGAGGGAGTAAAATCAGTAGGTTTGAAATTAGAAACTATGAATTCTGTCGGATTGTAAAATATTTTAATTTTTCATTTTCAAAGAAAATTTAATATCGGTCACTTGAATCATCCTAAATCGTAACAGATTTTCTCTGCGTCTTCGTTCACAAAGACATTTTTGATATATTTAAATTAAAGAAGTGGGATTCAGTTTTGACTAAAAAATTTGATTCTATTATAGAATTGTCGTTTATTTCACAAGACCTTTACTTTTTTTTTTTTTTTTTTTTATAATGTTACTATTCATATTTACTTAGTACGAGATTTCGCTTCTTGATGGCTGAATTAGTCAATCCATTTACTTCTCCAGATTAACAATATTACTACTATGAGAAGAATCGAGACCGTTTTTGAAAAATATCAGACCGAAAATTTCTGTTTCTGGTTACCAATCCCCCACGATATGACGTTAACTATGGGGTTTTATTTCGAGATATGGAAGTATTACCTCAGTTAGACTTAAATTTAACATAGTTCAATTCCGTTCTCTACGAAAATTTTACTCTAAGCAAGGTTGTATACACCTATAGAATGTAATTACGAAAGGTTTTGTTGATAATGACATATAAAGATGAGTTTTCAAACACCGCCAAAGCCAATTTAAATCTAGAAAAAGTTGGAAATACCAAAATATTACCTCTCCTTGTAATATGTTTGGACATGGGAAAAATGGTCGACCCCATAGAAATTTATAAACCTACTACTGAACTATCTGTTATCTCTTCCCCCTATATTCCGCCTCTTAAAACACCTTTTTAATATACATTTCTTATGACAACTAGAGAAAAATTGAAATTTTCAAATTATACCACGAACTACGTCTGACTTCTATGGTTTGTCAGAAGTTCAAGAATCTAGCGATATTAGAACGTGAGACAATAGGTACGGAAATGATCAAATTTCGAAAAGGTAGCTAATCTCTCGCGTTATAATTATCAAAATTACACCATGAACTAAAAAATTATTTTAATAAAAATTTAAGTGAAAAAGCTAACTGATAGCATTTGTAATAATAGGTACGGCAAGTGACCCATTGACAAACGCCTTAAATTAGAAACCGCACAGTAGTGAGGAATTGATATGGGCAAGAGTGAAGAATGACGTTGTAAAGAATAATACTAGTTTCAAATTAATCGATGTTCAAAGGTAACATATTGATTGCCAATGATTGGTCGTAATAAAACATAGAATTATGAAATATATTTTGCAACAATCTCGATAAAGCCCTTTTTGTTAGTAACAGACCCTAACCTTTGGGGGATCTCTCAGTTGTATACATACAGACACACACTATAAATGCAAAACCTCTCAGTGACTTAGAGTAACTAATCAGGGAGGTAAAACTAAATAGAACTAGCTTATGTCAGTAATATACAAGTAATACAAAAGCCCCAAAAATTGGAGTGCATTTAATCAAATGGCAATCCTGCTGATACAAAGGCATCCATAATGAACACTTTTGATTGGATCAATACCATATTCCGGGTAATTAAACCGACGATATGCACGTTGCAACTGTATCATGACGTACTTAAGTGGTAAATATTTGAGACTAAGAAATATGACAGTATATTTAGTTTCATCAAAGAATCTAGCTAGTTCGAATGTGAACAGTCATCACGACTATTATATATTAAAGGACTAGGACCACATGATTTATGCATAATTCTAAGCCACAAAATGCCAGCTACAACTTTTTTTGTCATTTTCAATTTGCAATTTGTCCGAGATAGATGTCACTTTCCTGAGGTATCTGTCTGAGGATTACGTAATGAATAGCCAATCGCTAGTCTCGAAACACTACTGCCCTCTATACTGAATTCGCATTAAAAATATTTCCAGCCCTAAAAGAGCAGAAAAAGCGGGAAAAACATGCTTCCGGCTTTGAAATTATTGAATTGTCAATCGTGAATGATTTTAGAGCTCGCAAATTCGCGTTTTAATTAGTTATTTTGAAGTTAATTAACTTTCAACTCGATGTTGTTTCGAGTGGACGGAATTGGCCTCTGTCGGTAGTTTTTTCTAATCTTCGATAAATAATTAAATACGGTGGCAAGATGAGATATTTTGCGTATTTTGTAGCTAAATATCTGGATTTTCGAATGGTATCGGGTTCATATCAGTACAATTTCCGTGATTGTTTTAAATCCTTATTTCTGGAGTCATAAAAAGCTTTATTCCCTTAAATTGGCATTAATTTAATCAGAGTAAATTGCTACTTGGTTAATTATAGTCGTATATTAGCCGAGCCTTGTCCTATGGCCTTGAAATACATTTTTTTTCTGACGGGGCGTTTATCAGTGTCTAAAATAAGTCCTTTTTCGTTTACTATGATGGCAGTTCGCAAATCGATTTTATATTCTTTATTAATTAAATAGCTGTCTAACGTAACGTTTGATAAGTTAAGTAAAATATATTGCATCACCGAATGTGTTGATATAAGAGGTACCCCTTGTAAAAAAAAATCAATTATTTTTTTTTTACTAGCGGTACCGCTAGTAAAAAAATAATAATTGATTTTTTTTACAAGGGGTACCCCTTGTAAAAAAATCAATTATTATTTTTTTACCAGGGGTACCCCTTGTAAAAAAAAATCAATTATTATTTTTTTACCAGGGGTACCCCTTGTAAAAAAAATCAATTATTATTTTTTTTACCAGGGGTACCCCTTGTAAAAAAAATCAATTATTATTTTTTTTACCAGGGGTACCCCTTGTAAAAAAAATCAATTATTATTTTTTTACCAGGGGTACTCCTTGTAAAAAAATAATAATTGATTTTTTTTACAAGGGGTACCCCTTGTAAAAAAATCAATTATTATTTTTTTACCAGGGGTACCCCTTGTAAAAAAAAATCAATTATTATTTTTTTACCAGGGGTACCCCTTGTAAAAAAAATCAATTATTATTTTTTTTACCAGGGGTACCCCTTGTAAAAAAAATCAATTATTATTTTTTTACCAGGGGTACCCCTTGTAAAAAAAATCAATTATTATTTTTTTGCCAGGGGTACCCCTTGTAAAAAAAATCAATTATTATTTTTTTACCAGGGGTACCCCTTGTAAAAAAAATCAATTATTATTTTTTTACCAGGGGTACCCCTTGTAAAAAAATCAATTATTATTTTTTTACCAGGGGTACCCCTTGTAAAAAAATCAATTATTATTTTTTTTACCAGGGGTACCCCTTGTAAAAAAATCAATTATTTTTTTACAAGGGGTACCCCTTGTAAAAAAAATCAACTTTTTTACAGGGGGTGTATTTATTATTTATTTTTTTTACAGAGGGTTTATTTATTATTTTTTTTTTTTTACAGAGGGTGTATTTATTATTTATTTTTTTTACAGAGGGTGTATTTATTATTAACTTTTTTACAGGGGGTGTATTTATTATTTATTTTTTACAGAGGGTGTATTTATTATTTATTTATTTTTTACAGAGGGTGTATTTATTATTTACTTTTTTTACAGGGGTGTATTTATTATTTACTTTTTTTACAGGGGTGTATTTATTTATTTTTTTTACAGTGGGTGTATTTATTATTTTTATTTTTTTTACAGAGGGTGTATTTATTATTTATTTTTTTTATAGGGGGTGTATTTATTTTTTTTTACAGGGGGTGTATTTATTATTTATTTTACAGGGGGTGTATTTATTTTTTTCCAAGGGGTACCCCTTGGAAAATAATTGAAAAAAAATCAATTATTATTTTTTTACAAGGGGTACCGCTAGTAAAAAAAAAAATAATTGATTTTTTTTTACAAGGGGTTCCTCTTATATCAACACATTCGGTGATGCAATATATTTTACTTAACTTATCAAACGTTACGTTAGACAGCTATTTAATTAATAAAGAATATAAAATCGATTTGCGAACTGCCATCATAGTAAACGAAAAAGGACTTATTTTAGACACTGATAAACGCCCCGTCAGAAAAAAAATGTATTTCAAGGCCATAGGACAAGGGTATCCCTTGTAAAAAAAATCAACTTTTTTACAGGGGGTGTATTTATTATTTTTTTTTTACAGAGGGTGTATTTATTATTTTTTTACAGAGGGTGTATTTATTATTTATTTTTTTTTACAGAGGGTGTATTTATTATTTATTTTTTTTACAGAGGGTGTATTTATTATTTACTTTTTTTACAGGGGGTGTATTTATTTATTTTTTTTACAGGGGGTGTATTTATTATTTTTATTTTTTTTACAGAGGGTGTATTTATTATTTATTTTTTTTACAGGGGGTGTATTTATTTATTTTTTTTTACAGGGGGTGTATTTATTATTTATTTTAAAGGGGGTGTATTTATTATTTTACAGGGGGTGTATTTATTTTTTCCCTTGGAAAAAAATTGAAAAAAAATCAATTATTTTTTTTTTTTTACAAGGGGTATCCCTTGTAAAAACAAATCAACTTTTTTACAGGGGGTGTATTTATTATTTATTTTACAGAGGGTGTATTTATTATTTATTTTTTTTACAGAGGATGTATTTATTATTTACTTTTTTACAGGAGGTGTATTAATTTATTTTTTTACAGAGGGTGTATTTATTATTTATTTTACAGGGGTGTATTTATTTTTTTCCAAGGGTACCCCTTGGAAAAAAATTGAAAAAAAAAAATCAATTATTATTTTTTTACAAAAAAAAAAATCTATTATTTTAAGAGGTACCCCTTGTAAAAAAAATCAATTATTTTTACAGGGGGTGTATTTATTATTTATGTTTTTTTACAGGGGGTGTATGTTTTATTTATGTTTTTTGCAGGGGGTGTATTTATTATGTTTTTTTACAAGGGGTGTATTTATTATTTATGTTTTTTTACAGGGGGTGTATTTATTATTTATGTTTTTTTACAGGGGGTGTATTTATTATTTATGTTTTTTTACAGGGGGTGTATTTATTATTTATGTTTTTTTACAGGGGGTGTATCTATTATTTATGTTTTTTTACAGGGGGTGTATTTATTAATTATGTTTTTTTACAGGGGGTGTATTTATTATTTATGTTTTTTTACAGGGGGTGTATTTATTATTTATGTTTTTTTACAGGGGGTGTATTTATTATTTATGTTTTTTTACAGGGGGTGTATTTATTATTTATGTTTTTTTACAGGGGGTGTATTTATTATTTATGTTTTTTTACAGGGGGTGTATTTATTATTTATGTTTTTTTACAGGGGGTGTATTTATTATTTATGTTTTTTTACAGGGGGTGTATTTATTATTTATTTTTTTACAGAGGGTGTATTTATTATTTTTTTTTTTTTTACAGGGGGTGTATTTATTTTATTTTTTTTACAGGGGGTGTATTTATTATTTATTTTACAGGGGGTGTATTTATTATTTTTTTTACAGAGGGTGTATTTATTATTTTTTTTACAGAGGGTGTATTTTTTATTTATTTTTTTTACAGAGGGTGTATTTATTATTTACTTTTTTTACAGGGGGTGTATTTATTTATTTTTTTACAGGGGGTGTATTTATTATTTATTTTTTTTACAGAGGGTGTATTTATTATTTATTTTTTTTACAGGGGGTGTATATTTTTTTTTTTTTTTTACAGGGGGTGTATTTATTATTTATTTTACAGGGGGTGTATTTATGATTTATTTTACAGGGGGTGTATTTATTATTTATGTTTTTTTACAGGGGGTGTATTTATTATATATGTTTTTTTTACAGGGGGTGTATTTATTATTTATGTCTTTTTAAAGGAGGTGTATTTATTATTTATTTTTTTCAGGGGGTGTGTTTATTAATTATTTTACAAGGGGTGTATTTAATTTTTTTTACAGGGGGTGTAATTATTATTTTTTACAGAGGGTGTATTTATTATATATTTTTTTTTACAGAGGGTGTATTTATTTATTTTTTTACAGGGGGTGTATTATTTTTTTTTTACAGGGGGTGTATTTATTATTTTTTTTTACAGAGGGTGTATTTATTATTTATTTTTATTACAGAGGGTGTATTTATTATTTATTTTTTTTACAGGGGGTGTATTTATTTTTTTTTTTTTACAGGGGGTGTATTTATTATTTATTTTAAAGGGGGTGTATTTATTATTTTGCAGGGGGTGTATTTATTTTTTTCCAAGGGGTATCCCTTGGAAAAAAATTGAAAAAAAATCAATTATTTTTTTTTTTTTACAAGGGGTATCCCTTGTAAAAACAAATCAACTTTTTTACAGGGGGTGTATTTATTATTTATTTTACAGAGGGTGTATTTATTATTTATTTTTTTTACAGAGGATGTATTTATTATTTACTTTTTTACAGGAGGTGTATTAATTTATTTTTTTTACAGAGGGTGTATTTATTATTTATTTTACAGGGGTGTATTTATTTTTTTCCAAGGGTACCCCTTGGAAAAAAATTGAAAAAAAAAAATCAATTATTATTTTTTTACAAAAAAAAAAATCTATTATTTTAAGAGGTACCCCTTGTAAAAAAAATCAATTATTTTTACAGGGGGTGTATTTATTATTTATGTTTTTTTACAGGGGGTGTATGTTTTATTTATGTTTTTTTGCAGGGGGTGTATTTATTATGTTTTTTTACAAGGGGTGTATTTATTATTTATGTTTTTTTACAGGGGGTGTATTTATTATTTATGTTTTTTTACAGGGGGTGTATTTATTATTTATGTTTTTTTACAGGGGGTGTATTTATTATTTATGTTTTTTTTACAGGGGGTGTATTTATTATTTATGTCTTTTTAAAGGAGGTGTATTTATTATTTATTTTTTTCAGGGGGTGTGTTTATTAATTATTTTACAAGGGGTGTATTTAATTTTTTTTTACAGGGGGTGTAATTATTATTTTTTACAGAGGGTGTATTTATTATATATTTTTTTTTACAGAGGGTGTATTTATTATATATTTTTTTTTACAGAGGGTGTATTTATTTATTTTTTTACAGGGGGTGTATTATTTTTTTTTTACAGGGGGTGTATTTATTATTTTTTTTTACAGAGGGTGTATTTATTATTTACTTTTTTTACAGGGGGTGTATTTATTATTTATTTTTTTTACAGGGGGTGTATTTATTTTTTTTTTTTTTACAGGGGGTGTATTTATTATTTATTTTAAAGGGGGTGTATTTATTATTTTACAGGGGGTGTATTTATTTTTTTCCAAGGGGTATCCCTTGGAAAAAAATTGAAAAAAAATCAATTATTTTTTTTTTTTACAAGGGGTATCCCTTGTAAAAACAGATCAACTTTTTTACAGGGGGTGTATTTATTATTTATGTTTTTTTTACAGGGGGTGTATTTATTATTTATGTCTTTTTAAAGGAGGTGTATTTATTATTTATTTTTTTCAGGGGGTGTGTTTATTAATTATTTTACAAGGGGTGTATTTAATTTTTTTTTACAGGGGGTGTAATTATTATTTTTTACAGAGGGTGTATTTATTATATATTTTTTTTTACAGAGGGTGTATTTATTTATTTTTTTACAGGGGGTGTATTATTTTTTTTTTACAGGGGGTGTATTTATTATTTTTTTTTACAGAGGGTGTATTTATTATTTACTTTTTTTACAGGGGGTGTATTTATTATTTATTTTTTTTACAGGGGGTGTATTTATTTTTTTTTTTTTACAGGGGGTGTATTTATTATTTATTTTAAAGGGGGTGTATTTATTATTTTACAGGGGGTGTATTTATTTTTTTCCAAGGGGTATCCCTTGGAAAAAAATTGAAAAAAAATCAATTATTTTTTTTTTTTTACAAGGGGTATCCCTTGTAAAAACAAATCAACTTTTTTACAGGGGGTGTATTTATTATTTATTTTACAGAGGGTGTATTTATTATTTATTTTTTTTACAGAGGATGTATTTATTATTTACTTTTTTACAGGAGGTGTATTAATTTATTTTTTTTACAGAGGGTGTATTTATTATTTATTTTACAGGGGTGTATTTATTTTTTTCCAAGGGTACCCCTTGGAAAAAAATTGAAAAAAAAAAATCAATTATTATTTTTTTACAAAAAAAAAAATCTATTATTTTAAGAGGTACCCCTTGTAAAAAAAATCAATTATTTTTACAGGGGGTGTATTTATTATTTATGTTTTTTTACAGGGGGTGTATGTTTTATTTATGTTTTTTTGCAGGGGGTGTATTTATTATGTTTTTTTACAAGGGGTGTATTTATTATTTATGTTTTTTTACAGGGGGTGTATTTATTATTTATGTTTTTTTACAGGGGGTGTATTTATTATTTATGTTTTTTTACAGGGGGTGTATTTATTATTTATGTTTTTTTTACAGGGGGTGTATTTATTATTTATGTCTTTTTAAAGGAGGTGTATTTATTATTTATTTTTTTCAGGGGGTGTGTTTATTAATTATTTTACAAGGGGTGTATTTAATTTTTTTTTACAGGGGGTGTAATTATTATTTTTTACAGAGGGTGTATTTATTATATATTTTTTTTTACAGAGGGTGTATTTATTTATTTTTTTACAGGGGGTGTATTATTTTTTTTTTACAGGGGGTGTATTTATTATTTTTTTTACAGAGGGTGTATTTATTATTTATTTTTATTACAGAGGGTGTATTTATTATTTTTTTTACAGAGGGTGTATATATTATTTACTTTTTTTACAGGGGGTGTATTTATTATTTATTTTTTTTACAGGGGGTGTATTTATTTTTTTTTTTTTTACAGGGGGTGTATTTATTATTTATTTTAAAGGGGGTGTATTTATTATTTTACAGGGGGTGTATTTATTTTTTTCCAAGGGGTATCCCTTGGAAAAAAATTGAAAAAAAATCAATTATTTTTTTTTTTTACAAGGGGTATCCCTTGTAAAAACAAATCAACTTTTTTACAGGGGGTGTATTTATTATTTATTTTACAGAGGGTGTATTTATTATTTATTTTTTTTACAGAGGATGTATTTATTATTTACTTTTTTACAGGAGGTGTATTAATTTTTTTTTTTTACAGAGGGTGTATTTATTATTTATTTTACAGGGGTGTATTTATTTTTTTCCAAGGGTACCCCTTGGAAAAAAATTGAAAAAAAAAATCAATTATTATTTTTTTACAAAAAAAAAAATCTATTATTTTAAGAGGTACCCCTTGTAAAAAAAATCAATTATTTTTACAGGGGGTGTATTTATTATTTATGTTTTTTTACAGGGGGTGTATGTTTTATTTATGTTTTTTTGCAGGGGGTGTATTTATTATGTTTTTTTACAAGGGGTGTATTTATTATTTATGTTTTTTTACAGGGGGTGTATTTATTATTTATGTTTTTTTACAGGGGGTGTATTTATTATTTATGTTTTTTTACAGGGGGTGTATCTATTATTTATGTTTTTTTACAGGGGGTGTATTTATTAATTATGTTTTTTTACAGGGGGTGTATTTATTATTTATGTTTTTTTACAGGGGGTGTATTTATTATTTATGTTTTTTTACAGGGGGTGTATTTATTATTTATGTTTTTTTACAGGGGGTGTATTTATTATTTATGTTTTTTTACAGGGGGTGTATTTATTATTTATGTTTTTTTACAGGGGGTGTATTTATTATTTATGTTTTTTTACAGGGGGTGTATTTATTATTTATGTTTTTTTACAGGGGGTGTGTTTATTATTTTACAAGGGGTGTATTTATTATTTATTTTACAGGGGGTGTATTTATTATTTTTTTTACAGAGGGTGTATTTATTATTTATTTTTTTTTACAGGGGGTGTATTTATTATTTATGTTTTTTTACAGGGGGTGTGTTTATTATTTTACAAGGGGTGTATTTATTATTTATTTTACAGGGGGTGTATTTATTATTTTTTTTACAGAGGGTGTATTTATTATTTATTTTTTTTACAGGGGGTGTACTAATTTTTTTTACAGGGGGTGTATTTATTATTAATTTTTTTTACAGGGGGTGTATTTATTATTTATGTTTTTTTACAGCGGGGGTATTTATTATTTATGTTTTTTTACAGTGGGTGTATTTATTATTTATGTTTTTTTACAGCGGGTGTATTTATTATTTATTTTTTTCAGGGGGTGTGTTTATTATTTATTTTACAAGGGGTGTATTTGTTATTTATTTTACATGGGGTGTAATTATTATTTTTTTACAGGGGGTGTATTTATTATTTATTTTTTTACAGAGGGTGTATTTATTATTTATTTTTTTTTTTTACAGGGGGTGTATTTATTTTATTTTTTTTACAGGGGGTGTATTTATTATTTGTTTTTTTACAGAGGGTGTATTTATTATTTATTTTTTTTTTTACAGGGGGTGTATTTATTTTATTTTTTTTACAGGGGGTGTATTTATTATTTATTTTACAGGGGGTGTATTTATTATTTTTTTACACAGGGTGTATTTATTATTTTTTTTACAGAGGGTGTATTTTTTATTTATTTTTTTTACAGAGGGTGTATTTATTATTTATTTTTTTACAGGGGGTGTATTTATTATTTATTTTTTTTACAGAGGGTGTATTTATTATTTATTTTTTTTAGAGGGGGTGTATTTTTTTTTTTTTTTTTACAGGGGGTGTATTTATTATTTATTTTACAGGGGGTGTATTTATGATTTATTTTACAGGGGGTGTATTTATTATTTATGTTTTTTTACAGGGGGTGTATTTATTATATGTTTTTTTTACAGGGGGTGTATTTATTATTTATGTCTTTTTAAAGGAGGTGTATTTATTATTTTTTTCAGGGGGTGTGTTTATTAATTATTTTACAAGGGGTGTATTTAATTTTTTTTTACAGGGGGTGTAATTATTATTTTTTACAGAGGGTGTATTTATTATATATTTTTTTTTACAGAGGGTGTATTTATTTATTTTTTTACAGGGGGTGTATTATTTTTTTTTTTACAGGGGGTGTATTTATTATTTTTTTTTACAGAGGGTGTATTTATTATTTATTTTTTTTACAGAGGGTGTATTTATTATTTACTTTTTTTACAGGGGGTGTATTTATTATTTTTTTTTTTTACAGGGGGTGTATTTATTATTTATTTTACAGGGGGTGTATTTATTATTTATTTTACAGGGGGTGTATTTATTATTTATGTTTTTTTACAGGGGGTGTATTTATTATTTATTTTACAGGGGGTGTATTTATTATTTATGTTTTTTTACAGGGGGTGTAATTATTAATGTTTTTTACAGGGGGTGTATTTATTATTTATGTTTTTTTACAGGGGGTGTATTTATTATTTATGTTTTTTACAGGGGGTGTATTTATTATTTATGTTTTTTTACAGGGGGTGTATTTATTATTTATGTTTTTTTACAGGGGGTGTATTTATTATTTATGTTTTTTTACAGGGCTGTATTTATTATTTATTTTACAAGGGGTGTATTTATTATTTATTTTACAGGGGGTGTAATTATTATTTTTTTACAGGGGGTGTATTTATTATTTATTTTTTTTTACAGAGGGCGTATTTATTATTTTTTTTTACAGAGGGTGTATTTATTATTTATTTTTTTACAGGGGGTGTATTTTTTTTTTTTTTACAGGGGGTGTATTTATTATTTATTTTTTTTACAGAGGGTGTATTTATTTATTTTTTTACAGGGGGTGTATTTTTTTTTTTTTTTTTACAGGGGGTGTATTTATTATTTATTTTACAGGGGGTGTATTTTTAATGTTTTTTTTTTTTTTTTTTTTTTTTTTTACAGGGGGTGTATTTATTTTTTTTCCAAGGGGTACCCCTTAAAAAAAAATTAAAAAAAAAATCAATTATTATTTTTTTACAAGGGGATTGTAAAAAAATCAATTATTTTAAGGGGTACCCCTTGTAAAAAAAATCAATTATTTTTACAGGGGGTGTATTTATTATATATGTTTTTTTACAGGGGGTGTATTTATTATTTATGTTTTTTTACAGGGGGTGTATTTATTATTTATGTTTTTTTACAGGGGGTGTATTTATTATTTATGTTTTTTACAGAGGGTGTATTTATTATTTTTTTTACAGGGGGTGTATTTATTTATTTTTTTTACAGGGGGTGTATTTATTATTTATTTTTTTTTACAGAGGGTGTATTTATTATTTAATTTTTTTACAGGGGGTGTATTTATTTATTTTTTTTACAGAGGGTGTATTTATTATTTATTTTTTTACAGGGGGTGTAATTATTATTTTTTTTTTTTTTTACAGGGGGTGTAATTATTATTTTTTTTTTTTTTTACAGGGGGTGTATTTATTTAATTTTTTTACAGGGGGTGTATTTATTATTTTTATTTTTTTTTACAGAGGGTGTATTTATTATTTATTTTACAGGGGTGTATTTATTTTTTTCCAAGGGTACCCCTTGGAAAAAAATTGAAAAAAAAAATCAATTATTATTTTTTTACAAAAAAAAAATCTATTATTTTAAGAGGTACCCCTTGTAAAAAAAAATCAATTATTTTTACAGGGGGTGTATTTATTATTTATGTTTTTTTACAGGGGGTGTATGTTTTATTTATGTTTTGTTGCAGGGGGTTTATTTATTATGTTTTTTTACAGGGGGTGTATTTATTATTTATGTTTTTTTACAGGGGGTGTGTTTATTAATTTACAAGGGGTGTATTTATTATTTATTATAAAAGGGGTGTATTTATTATTTATTTTACAGGGGGTGTATTTATTATTTTTTTTACAGAGGGTGTATTTATTATTTATTTTTTTTACAGGGGGTGTACTATTTTGTTTTACAGGGGGTGTATTTATTATTTATGTTTTTTTACAGCGGGGGTATTTATTATTTATGTTTTTTTTACAGTGGGTGTATTTATTATTTATGTTTTTTTACAGCGGGTGTATTTATTATTTATTTTTTTCAGGGGGTGTGTTTATTATTTATTTTACAAGGGGTGTATTTGTTATTTATTTTACATGGGGTGTAATTATTATTTTTTTACAGAGGGTGTATTTATTATTTTTTTTTTTTTTTTTTACAGGGGGTGTATTTATTTTATTTTTTTTACAGGGGGTGTATTTATTATTTATTTTTTTACAGAGGGTGTATTTATTATTTATTTTTTTTTTACAGGGGGTGTATTTATTTTATTTTTTTTACAGGGGGTGTATTTATTATTTATTTTACAGGGGGTGTATTTATTATTTTTTTTACAGAGGGTGTATTTATTATTATTTTTTTTACAGAGGGTGTATTTTTTATTTATTTTTTTTTACAGAGGGTGTATTTATTATTTACTTTTTTTACAGGGGGTGTATTTATTTATTTTTTTACAGGGGGTGTATTTATTATTTATTTTTTTTACAGAGGGTGTATTTATTTATTTTTTTTAGAGGGGGTGTATTTTTTTTTTTTTTTTTTACAGGGGGTGTATTTATTATTTATTTTACAGGGGGTGTATTTATGATTTATTTTACAGGGGGTGTAT
Source organism: Odiellus spinosus (assembly GCA_963920705.1). Taxonomy (NCBI): domain Eukaryota; kingdom Metazoa; phylum Arthropoda; class Arachnida; order Opiliones; family Phalangiidae; genus Odiellus; species Odiellus spinosus. Next base: position 13,796,226 of record OY987232.1, on the reverse strand, counting down.
TTATTATTTATGTTTTTTTACAGGGGGTGTATTTTTTTTTTTTTTTTTTTACGGGGGTGTGTTTATTATTTATTTTACAAGGGGTGTATTTATTATTTATTTTACAGGGGGTGTAATTATTATTTTTTTACAGGGGGTGTATTTATTATTTATTTTTTTTACAGAGGGCGTATTTATTATTTTTTTTTTTTTTACAGAGGGTGTATTTATTATTTATTTTTTTACAGGGGGTGTATTTATTTATTTTTTTTACAGGGGGTGTATTTATTATTTATTTTTTTTACAGAGGGTGTAATTATTATTTATTTTTTTACAGGGGGTGTATTTTTTTTTTTTTTACAGGGGGTGTATTTATTATTTATTTTACAGGGGGTGTAATTATTATTTTTTTACAGGGGGTGTATTTATTATTTATTTTTTTTACAGAGGGCGTATTTATTATTTTTTTTTACAGAGGGTGTATTTATTATTTATTTTTTTACAGGGGGTGTATTTATTATTTATTTTTTTTTACAGAGGGTGTATTTATTATTTATTTTTTTACAGGGGGTGTATTTTTTTTTTTTTTACAGGGGGTGTATTTATTATTTATTTTACAGGGGGTGCATTTTTAATGTTTTTTTTTTTTTTTTTTTTTTTTTTTTTTTACAAGGGGTACCCCTTAAAAAAAAATTAAAAAAAAATCAATTATTATTTTTTTACAAGGGGATTGTAAAAAAATCAATTATTTTAAGGGGTACCCCTTGTAAAAAAAATCAATTATTTTTACAGGGGGTGTATTTATTATTTATGTTTTTTTACAGGGGGTGTATTTATTATTTATGTTTTTTTACAGGGGGTGTATTTATTATTTATGTTTTTTTACAGGGGGTGTATTTATTATTTATGTTTTTTTTACAGGGGGTGTATTTATTATTTATGTTTTTTTTCAGGGGGTGTGTTTATTATTTATTTTACAAGGAGTGTATTTATTATTTATTTTACAAGGGGTGTATTTATTATTTATTTTACAGGGGGTGTAATTATTATTTTTTTACAGGGGGTGTGTTTATTATTTATTTTTTTTACAGAGGGTGTATTTATTATTTATTTTTTTTACAGAGGGTGTATTTATTATTTTTTTTACAGGGGGTGTATTTATTTATTTTTTTTACAGGGGGTGTATTTATTATTTATTTTTTTACAGGGGGTGTATTTATTTATTTTTTTACAGAGGGTGTATTTATTATTTATTTTTTTACAGGGGGTGTAATTATTATTTTTTTTTTTTTTACAGGGGGTGTATTTATTATTTATTTTACAGGGGGTGTATTTTTAATGTTTTTTTTTTTTTTTTTTTTTTTTTTTTTACAGGGGGTGTATTTCTTTTTTTTTTCAAGGGGTAAGAGGAACCCTTTGGAAAAAAATTGAAAAAAAATCAATTAGTATTTTTTTACAAGGGGTACCCCTTGTTAAAAAAATCTATTATTTTAAGGGATACCCCTTGTAAAAAAATCAATTATTTTTACAGGGGGTGTATTTCTTATTTATGTTTTTTAAAAGGGGGTGTATTTATTATTTATGTTTTTTTACAGGGGGTGTATTTATTATTTATGTTTTTTTACAGGGGGTGTATTTATTATTTTTTTTTTCAGGGGGTGTATTTATTATTTTTTTTCAGGGGGTGTATTTATTATTTTTTTTTTTTCAGGGGGTGTATTTATTATTTATTTTACATTGGGTGTATTTATTATTGATTTTACAAGGGGTGTATTTATTATTTATTTTACAGGGGGTGTAATTATTTTTTTACAGGTGTATTTAATATTTTTTTTTTACAGGGGATGTATTTATTATTATTTTGTTTATTAGAAGCTTACACTCGCGAGGATCGAAGCTTACACTCGCGAGGATCGAAGCTTACACTCGCGAGGATCGAAGCTTACACTCGCGAGGATCGAAGCTTACACTCGCGAGGATCGAAGCTTACACTCGCAAGGATCGAAGCTTACACTCGCGAGGATCGAAGCTTACACTCGCGAGGATCGAAGCTTACACTCGCGAGGATCGAAGCTTACACTCGCGAGGATCGAAGCTTACACTCGAATTGCTGTAAATGTTTTGGTCCCCCCTGTAAAATAAATTAAATAAATATTACCCCCCCTGTAAAATAAATTAAATAAATATTACCCCTCCTGTAAAGTAAATTAAATAAATAATACCCCCTGTAAAATAAATTAAATAAATAATACCCCCTGTAAAATAAATTAAACAATACACCCCCTGTAAAATAAATTAAATAAATAATACACACCCTGTAAAATAAATTAAATAATACATCCCCATGTAAAATAAATTAAATAAATAATACACCCCCGTAAAATAAATAAATAATACACCCCCCGTAAAATAAATTAAATAAATAATACACCCCCTGTAAAATAAATTAAATATTACACCCCCTGTAAAATAAATTAAATATTACACCCCCTGTAAAATAAGTTAAATAAATATTACCCCCCCTGTAAAATAAATTAAATAAACAATACACCCCCTGTAAAATAAATTAAATAAATAATGCACCCCCTGTAAAATAAATTAAATAAATAATACACCCCCTGTAAAATAAATTAAATATTACACCCCCTGTAAAATAAATTAAATAAATAATACATCCCCATGTAAAATAAATTAAATAAATAATACACCCCTGTAAAATAAATTAAATAAATAATACACCCCCTGTAAAATAAATTAAATAAATAATACACCCCCTGTAAAATAAATTAAATATTACACCCCCTGTAAAATAAATTAAATATTATAGCCCCTGTAAAATAAATTAAATAAATATTACATTCAATTAAAATAAACAACAATCGTTCTTACCTGCATTTCATGATCTTCATTTATCCGAGGCAATCAAACTGACACTTTCCAACTTGACACAACCAATTCACAACCTCTAAACTAACTTTATACTTCGAATGTTCATTTCAAATCATATCACGTACGGACTTAGCGCCCTATTCTCAGACTCGGCTCGCGCGCAACTTCTCCAAATCCACTTCCCCATAAATCCATAAACTCAAACGTTCCAGTTGAATTGAGTCTAAAAAATACACATGTTATAAAATTAATTTAAAAACAAAACAAAAAAAAATGAATAACACGCGCCTTAATGAGGGATGCCACTTCTCCAAAATCATTACGTCTCTCATTGTCAACCTACAAATTATAACAATCATAAAACAAAGTAATAATTAAACTTTTCGTCCTACATCTCATTCGTCCCACATCTCATTACGTGACTCAGCGTATTCACTTATATTTTAACAGCGATGATTTGAACATTCATCGCAACACCAACTGAAAGATCACCTTAAAAGCTTCGGTAAAACAATCCGCCATGCAAAAAACGTCTAAAGATTACTTCACACAGTCTTCCAACAAATTCCTAATGAGCCGCTCTCCAAACAGAATCCTCCGGAACAAAACCCCCAAGTACAATGTTCTTTCAATACTCTTCCATTTTGGGCTAGACGCGAGCCTTGTTGGACCAATTGCCATCAATTTTGTCACTCCCACCATCCACTGTCAGATTGGTCACGACATACGCCATCATTAAGCCACTCAAAACAAAATTTTTTTTTTAATAAAATTTCCATCTTTTCAGTTTCATCTCAAATTTAAAATTCACAAAGTTATTACCCTATTTATATCACGCAGGCTTTTTTTGGCTCCGCGGAATTCCCTTTGGAATTTCCTTCACTATCCTAGCAGTCATTCTACTCATTCCGCAAAATATGTTTTTTTTTTTTCTTTTCATCCAGCTTTTCTTATAATGGCAAAATAATGGTATCAGTTCGATGCAACGGGACAAACTCCATTACCAATTTATTTACAACTTCCTAAAAACATACCGGTATTAAATTTAAATAACATTTTAAAATTAAATACTTGCAAGTTTTTTAAAAATTTGGTTTGGTGACCGGAGCAAAGACTGCTTGCTAGCCAGGTGAAAAGAGTCACGAATAGCTTTACTGGGGCCTACAAATAAAGATAAAAATTCCCAGTAATTTAATTACCAAGTTCAATGAGCTTGAAATACACTCTTAGGTTACTGACACGTGAGGAGAAGAGTCCTTCTTTCTAGTACCTACCTTTCTAGGTTTTTGCCCCCCTTCCTATGATGGGTTTATAGCGCCCTCTAGTTGATATCATTTTCACTTAAAATTAAATCTAAATATTAACGTCACACCTGCCCAAGTCTATCGTAACCCTTACGGAAAAAAGTTAGTCTGATCTGAAGAGGTCTTCAAGAACACTACAAAAGTCTTGGGGAAGTCATTAAGACTTCCCCAAGACTTCTTTACATAATGGAAGAGTTCCCCAAGACCTCTTAAGACTGCATAAGACACCCGAAAGACTACCCCAAGACCTCTTTAGACTAACATTTTTGGGTAAGGGAAGGGCCCATATGCTGCTGCAAAAACCAAAAGTTTTGTTTATAAGGCTGATAGTTATGATGTAAAAATAGATATTTTACCAAAAATGTATTTCTGAAAGCCTCCATTATATATATAGAGCATGATTTTACCGTAAATCACCAATATGCCAGGTATATGCTAAGAAAGTTCGCTACCAGAAAAATATACATGGGCTGGTGCTACATCAATATGTTTTGATACTGAGAAATATAGATTTGACTTTGTTACAGACGCCGTAGTTAGAATGCAAGATATCTGTCAAACCTTAATTAGCGATTTATTGTTGAGAATTATTTGTTTAACATGTTTAACTTAATTTACAGTAATATCAAAAGGGGATAGAAAGTAAAAAGGGCGCTACTGGACTTTGAGTCTAGAACCTGTAATATGGAAAACTACTGATCTCCCCTCTGAATTCCCAGCCCCCCTTATTGGCGTAAGATCTTTTTGTGCCGTAGCACTAAGATATGAGCGAAGAGGCCGAAAAATAGTTCTAATGCCAACCAAGAAGTACAGCGTCAAGAAGTAGTTTCTCTAGGGAATATATTTTAATAATCTACAGTTTTAAAGAAATATATATAATAATCTTAATAACATTAACTATAATTGTAATATTTTGTCCCAAAAATAAATATCCTTATGGTAAATCCACTTGAACCACGAATGCAAAAAACTAGAATAGCCACCAGGCGCATCATCTTCCTGTTTTCTAAAGTATATTTTACTGGCCATTCGTATTAATAAGTAAGTTTTTCAAAGTAACTTTAGCCTCCATATGATTTAATATATTTTCCTTAGAACAGATTGATCAATCACGCAATTATCACAATTCCTAATCACATCCGCGAGGTCGGGACTTAAATGTTTAATTAAGCCTATGCAAAATGCTTCTCTTTAAAGTAGCAGACGATATTAATCTTTCCGGCCGATAGGTTCGCTACAATCGGAGAACTACTTACAGGAGAGGAGGAAAAAAAAAAAAAAAATCATCAATCGATATTGATAGTGAGGTTAGATTCATCGTGATTGGCCAAAATATAGGGGGAAAGGGGGGTAAGTATTTTGCTCTCCATATTTCAGGATCTCTGCAGCTAAAGACTTGTAGTTTAGGGAGAGGCGCCCTTTTTACTTTCTATCCCCTTTTGGTAATATTCCTAGTGTTAAGGCAAATTTTTGCCATTTAATTAGTTCCATAAAAAATGATATCTCAATCTACGCTTTGTCTGGGACCTTGTTTCAACAAAATTTTTCGGAATCCTACCCTAACTTAACTTTTGCTGGACATGGAAGACAAACCCAAGGGGGAGTGGGCTTTTACCTAGGAAGCCATCCTCTCTTATTGATGTTATTTTTATATTGTATCGGTATCACTAATAAAATTTGCTAAAAATGGAGTTCCTTTAACGTATATATATATATCATTAGTCCTAGGTCGCCTTTATCTGGTTTTTGGAAAATATATAATAATAATAAAATCTTTGAAGTAGAAGACTAAATCTACTCACTATAATTTTAAAGATATGAAATCGCTCTTTCTCTAACAAGTAATTTGAGTCCCTTCACGGGTTGGATTCGAGTTAGATAAAGAGCCCTTTTTAAGGGTGCGAAGCAACCTCTTTTTTGTATAATCTTTATTATTATTCCACTCTCCCTTTATAATAGTCAAACGACTTTTATATAAATATCACAGAGACAATTAAACTTTGTAATAAAGAGGACCTCTTTATAGAACAGATCTGAAAGTATAATTACACCACTTTCCGAGAACTGTCATCCAAAACTCATTAAATGAAGATATTATTACTTCTATCGAAATATCAAACTGTACCCCAAAGCTGAGAGTCACTTGGCGTCGTTGCGTTCTTGGGAGGAAGAAATAACTCATTTAAAGGACGTAATTATTCGCACTCTCACTTTATTATTTTCTGTGTACCCAAATCTTAGATTTATAAGAATCAAAAACATAAGAAATATAAATCAAGAGGCCTCGTTTCTATAAATAGCCTGATTTGGGCTTCTTTTTCCATTAGCCCCTCGAACGAGGCCCCGCGTTCTATTAATCCCTCGAACAGAGCCTCGCTTTCTATTAGACCATCGAAGGGGGCCTCGCTTTCTAAAAACCACTCAAAGTTTGGCACGCTTTCTAAAAACCAATCAAAGAGAGCATCGCTTCCTATTAACCCCTCAAAGGGAGGCTCGCTTTCTATTAACCCCTCGAAGGGACAGGGTTGCCACAGATTTTTCATAACAAAATTCCCTGACTTTTCCAGGTTTTCCCTCACCATCTACACCGATTTTCCCTGACCAATTTAAAGATTTAAATTAGTAGTAATATGCAATTTCAATAGTAAAACACTTTTTAATCTTCAATAACTGTAAAAATAAACCCCTTATTGTGTTGTATGGAAACTCCAAGGTTGCTAGAGATTCGCGTGGGAGCTCTTCCTTGTGTGAATCACTTCTCCCCAAAAATAGGTGTTCTGTTTAGACAGTATACTGTGAGAAAGCATTAATAAAAAAACCTGCTTTTCTCAATAGGGACTTTCCATAAATGTTATGAAGGCTCTGATCCCGCATAGTAAATTTTTACACATATTTATGGAAGCTTCCCGTGTCTAATTGAATCCATACTATGAGATTCCACAATTTTATTTTTGGATCATATGAAAATTCCCTGACTTTTTAGAATAATTTTGAAATTCCCTGACTTTTCCAGGCTTTCTAGGTCTGTGGCAACCCTGAAGGAAGGTTCGCTTTCTATTAACCCCACGAAGAGGCCCTCGTTTTCTATTAGACCCTCGAAGGGGGCCTCGTTTTCTATTACATGCTCGAAGGGGGCCTCTTTTTCTATTAACCCCTCAAAGGGAGTTTCTCTTTCCATTAACCCTTAGAAGGGAGGTTCTTTTTCTATAAACCCCTCTAAGGGAGGCTCACTTTCTATTAATCATTCGAAGAGGACCTCGTTTTCCATTAGACCCTCGAAGGGGGCCTCGCTTTCTTTTAACTGCTCAAAGTAGCAGACGATATTAATCTTTCCGGCCGATAGGTTCGCTACAATCGGAGAACTACTTACAGGAGAGGAGAAAAAAAAAAATCATCAATCGATATTGATAGTGAGGTTAGATTCATCGTGATTGGCCAAAATATAGGGGGAAAGGGGGGTAAGTATTTTGCTCTCCATATTTCAGGATCTCTGCAGCTAAAGACTTGTAGTTTAAGGAGAGGCGCCCTTTTTACTTTCTATCCCCTTTTGGTAATATTCCTAGTGTTAAGGCAAATTTTTGCCATTTAATTAGTTCCATAAAAAATGATATCTCAATCTACGCTTTGTCTGGGACCTTGTTTCAACAAAATTTTTCGGAATCCTACCCTAACTTAACTTTTGCTGGACATGGAAGACAAACCCAAGGGGGAGTGGGCTTTTACCTAGGAAGCCATCCTCTCTTATTGATGTTATTTTTATATTGTATCGGTATCACTAATAAAATTAGCTAAAAATGGACTAATATATCATTAGTCCTAGGTCGCCTTTATCCGGTTTTTGGAAAATATATAATAATAATAAAATCTTTGAAGTAGAAGACTAAATCTACTCACTATAATTTTAAAGATATGAAATCGCTCTTTCTCTAACAAGTAATTTGAGTCCCTTCACGGGTTGGATTCGAGTTAGATAAAGAGCCCTTTTTAAGGGTGCGAAGCAACCTCTTTTTTGTATAATCTTTATTATTATTCCAATCTCCCTTTATAATAGTCAAACGACTTTTATATAAATATCACAGAGACAATTAAACTTTGTAATAAAGAGGACCTCTTTATAGAACAGATCTGAAAGTATAATTACACCACTTTCCGAGAACTGTCATCCAAAACTCATTAAATGAAGATATTATTACATCGATCGAAATATCAAACTGTACCCCAAAGCTGAGAGTCACTTGGCGTCGTTGCGTTCTTGGGAGGAAGAAATAACTCATTTAAAGGTCGTAATTATTCGCACTCTCACTTTATTATTTTCTGTGTGCCCAAATCTTAGATTTATAAGAATCAAAAACATAAGAAATATAAATCAAGAGGCCTCGTTTCTATAAATAGCCTGATTTGGGCTTCTTTTTCCATTAGCCCCTCGAACGAGGCCCCGCGTTCTATTAATCCCTCGAACAGAGCCTCGCTTTCTATTAGACCATCGAAGGGGGCCTCGCTTTCTAAAAACCACTCAAAGTTTGGCACGCTTTCTAAAAACCAATCAAAGAGAGCATCGCTTCCTATTAACCCCTCAAAGGGAGGCTCGCTTTCTATTAACCCCTCGAAGGGACAGGGTTGCCACAGATTTTTCATAACAAAATTCCCTGACTTTTCCAGGTTTTCCCTCACCATCTACACCGATTTTCCCTGACCAATTTAAAGATTTAAATTAGTAGTAATATGCAATTTCAATAGTAAAACACTTTTTAATCTTCAATAACTGTAAAAATAAACCCCTTATTGTGTTGTATGGAAACTCCAAGGTTGCTAGAGATTCGCGTGGGAGCTCTTCCTTGTGTGAATCACTTCTCCCCAAAAATAGGTGTTCTGTTTAGACAGTATACTGTGAGAAAGCATTAATAAAAAAACCTGCTTTTCTCAATAGGGACTTTCCATAAATGTTATGAAGGCTCTGATCCCGCATAATAAATTTTTACACATATTTATGGAAGCTTCCCGGGTCTAATTGAATCCATACTATGAGATTCCACAATTTTATTTTTGGATAATATGAAAATTCCCTGACTTTTTAGACCAATTTTGAAATTCCCTGACTTTTCCAGGATTTCTAAGTCTGTGACAACCCTGAAGGAAGGTTCGCTTTCTATTAACCCCTCAAAGGGAGGCTCGCTTTCTATTAACCCCACGAAGGGCCCTCGTTTTCTATTAGACCCTCGAAGGGGGCCTCGTTTTCTATTAGACGCTCGAAGGGGGCCTCTTTTCTATTAACCTCTCTAAGGGAGGCTCACTTTCTATTAATCATTCGAAGAGGACCTCGTTTTCCATTAGACCCTCGAAGGGGGCCTCACTTTCTTTTAACTGCTCGAAGAGAGCCTTTAGTTCGGTTCGCAGGAATTCTCGCTTCTTGGTATGACAGTAAAGGGATGGCTCTCGTCTATGAACAACACGAATAGAGGAATACCTCTTTTTGCTTGATAAATTATTAACTACAGGGTTATCTCATTTGAACATTATGGCTCTCCAAAACGAAAAATACATTTTTCGCTACGCAGTGAGATAATTTACAAAATTCTCGACGCTGTGATTATATTAATTTATTTCATTGTGTTTATTTATATAAGGCATCAAAACATTGGACTCCCCGGCGTGCTTCACTATTTGAGAATTGGAGAGGTCCTCATTACGATGACGCGGACCATCCATGGAATTACGTTTTGTTAAACTTATCGAACGTCACGTAAGAACGAAATTCAACAATATTATAAATAATAAAAGATAAAGGTGTCAACCCCTCTTCCTTTACTTTCAAGACACCCCAAGTGGTCAGTGACGTAGCTGAAAACTAGTCCCCCCCCCCCCCAAAATACAATGGGTGCCCCATCATAGGGCTCCTTTTTTTTAACTGAAGCTGGCACCCTTCTACGACACTGCAAGTGTTGCAAAATGGGCAACTTTGAAAATATATTACCAAGATCAAGTTAAATTTTTAGCTGGATTAAAAATATTTTAAAAGGTTAAGGAGACACTTAGAGGGAGAAAAAATATTTCATGTCCCCATACATAACCTGTTATGTTTGTTAGTGGGTGTCTAAATAACACCGACATTGACGTTCATTACGGTTAACTAAAACATTACAATCTCACGGTCGGAATATAACTGATTAGACAATTATATATCAATCGTTTTGTCTATTCTCTTATCTGTGATCTATTTAGATCAGATATAAAAAACTATTAATACACTTTTTTATATACACTAAATAACCTTTGCTGTATACTGTCCCTACATCTAAGATATAACGGCAGCGCTATGAGGTCATGTTCTTGTCAGTCAAAACACAAGTTGGGTGCTTTCAAATTAAACGCTGGATAAAAGAAGACCATTTAGTTCATCAGGGGATATGCAGAATTAAAATAACACTATAAAAAAAGCTGTCAGTTTCTATTTATAACAAATGACAATGCTATGACGTTATCAAATAGGTAAATGTAATTACATAAACTTACGGAAATTTAATCTCCTCCGTGATAGTGCTTAGATCTGCAATATTTCGCCCTCTGGGAGTCGGGCCAGGAACGGATCGCCCGTTTTGGGAATCTTAACGGGTTTCCTCTCTCACCCAGAAAATAAAAACTTGTTCAGCTATATTTGGCGTCTTCGACAAAAACCGATATACAGAGCTTTTTCCCTTTGCTTCACTTTTGTCAAATTTTAATGTTTCAATCATCTTCGTTCCAATTTGATTAATTTTGGTTAGAATCTCTTTTTGGTCCATTTTGGTCAAATTTCCAATTAGAAGGCAAAAAGTCTGTTTGGGACATATATTAGACAAATTTAGTACAAAAAACATATTGGTCCATTTTTAACAAATTTAAAGCATAAAAGACTGTAGACCAATTACGTAACATATAATAGTCAAAACTGATTAATTTAGTTTCGTTTGTCTTTAGCTAAATTTTTCCTTCAATACACTGCCTATTTTTACTTCTAATTTAAAAATCAAACTCGCCAAAAGCAAGGAGTAGTAAAACAACAGCACCCATCACAATGAGTCCAATGTTTTGCATTATCCAAGGTGGTCCAACATTTTCTATTAGCTATTGGAATAACAACCGTGATTGGGTGGAATTTCACGAGGTAGCGCGAAATAATCAATGGAAAGAACCATTTACTATCAAAAGTGTATCACTTTATTTCATAAAAGTAAACAACTGCATGTAATTTAATACTATCAGCAAAGGTCCGGGTAATTGAACCGGCAGATTCTTATTCGAGATACATAGCAGCCGTAGTCGCCGTGTAAATAGTGAGATCGGAAGGGCCTCTTTTTGGAGAAATTCCGGAGATGGGAGGGAAGACAATATAGTCAAGCCAATATAGTCTAAATGTCGTCCCTCTCTCCAGACTCAAAATAATTAGGAAGAGTCCAAATCACTCGAGCCAGACAGGGGTGTTGACTTTTGTCGCTATTTTTAAGTTTGACTTGTCATTTGAAGATAGTATTAAGCTACAGGGCGTTATTTACTTTTAAGGAATATAGGCATATACTTTTGACTTTATTTAAAAAACCTTTTGGCCACTCGCCGGTCCGTAATCTTACTGGTTCGCGTGACATGACGTCAAAGCCCCTAACCGCAAATGAGCGACTTTGTTTTTTCCACTTTTTTATCACAACCTTGAGCTTCTCTGGTACGGGACTGTTTTTACTACTCATAATTATAAATATAATACTAATTTAGTGTCATGACTTTAGTCTCAAATATGTATCATATCGTGAAGCGCGGTACATCTTGGGAAAATACCTGTCTAAAACCAATTTGAAAAAAGAAGACCTATTGGATATTGTTAAATACGGAGTAAGTATATATCAACAAATAGTAAATAATGATTTTTTGAAGCATTAAACTATTTATTCAAAAAACGCGCTGGCGTTCTATGTTATGGGCCAACGATCAACTGTAATAATATATCAATTTCCTTAATCAAATAAGTCTTAAGAAAATCAAGACTCTCCATTTTGCCATTGAAATAATATAAAAATATTTCAAACATTTCATTTTTACTTTTAATTACTAGCAATAAAGCTCACCAGCTATCCCATCAGTCCTTTAAAAGCCCTACCTACTGTAGCACGAGAACTTTCAAAAAGTTCTTGATTGATGTCTGCAAGGTTGTGAGATATACAACTATATAAATGGGCTATACATAAAACACATACTTAAAGTTACTACCTAGTCGGTGGTATCGGTAAATATTTAAAAACCATAGTTGTTTTCCAATAACACCCAATTTTCTTAAACCTGTCTCTTCCTAAGATACTTTCTCCATGACATTGTATAGTCTGTTAGATATAAAACTAAAACGCAATCATGGTGGTCGAGTCACGACTTGATTTCGCGGTCGAATTTAATTATTAGATTATTTTTGAGTAACCAGAAGCCGATGAAACCCTCCTTTGAAGTGTACTACTCTAATGTTCCATATAACGCTCCTTTCTGTATGAGTAAAATTTCCAATTTTACGAGATCAGAGGGGTCCTACTTCATACCCAATGTCTATGGAAAATTGGAAATTCTCTCTCTCCACATACGACGACGTTTGGTTGACGAACTCCAAGGTTGCTATAGATATTCGCTCGACGAACTCCCGCTCCGAAAATATCTACCGTTAGAAGGCGTACGAATCGCGCTTTTTGAAACTAACCCATACAGAGAGGGTAGACAAGACCCGGGAGTAGTAGACTTCAAAGGAGGGTTTCATCGGCTTCTGGCGTAACTAAAAATGAGGTTCCTTATGATAAGCCATACGTTCTCTGATGGAATGGGTTCCTTGGGAATGTGAATATAATTGTTGTTCTTTTGTTGCAGTTGTGCGATGCGGTTATTAGCAGCTATATGCACGACGAGCCCCAACTTTTACACTTTTCCCCATTGTATCGTTACGATGAAACTATAATTTCTTCATGTACAGCGTATCCCGAGGGTGGCCCGGAGAAACACTTATTTGCTGGTATCGAGGAAACAGTTGGGAAAATATGGATATTTAGTCTCGTATTAATGCCCATAGTCTGTGGATTATTTAAAATGAGCTTCTTTCGTTGCTCGAGTTTTAGAGGGAGTTTTTTCGCTTGTTTGGAAAACATCTGGTTTTACTTTTCAACTCTACTAATGAACAGTTAAGTATTGCATTAAATAGAAATTAAACTGAATTTTTATAATAACGATTATTCTAATAATTATTTTCCTAATCGAACCTGTTTGCGCTAATAAAACCTGCAAAAGCAAGCTGTCACTGGATTTGGCAAATATTATTTTGATTTTGACATTGACACGAGGCTTTGACGTATTTTTTTACGAGTTCCAAATGGAACTAGCCTCAAATTTTGTGATTTTGGCCCATATTTAATGGGGATTGATTATTGCTATTAAATCAGGTTTCAATTTAAATCAATACCTTCGACGAATAGGAAATAAATTTAGAGAAACAGTTCTGGGAGATTTAAAAAGTCGGGAGAGAGGGACGGAATTGAGGCGGGCCGCGCTTGGCCATATTGTCTCCCCCCCACTCTGGAATATCTCCAAAGAGTGGCGCTTCCGATTTATTTCACTATTTACAAGGCGACTGTGGCCGCTAGAGCGTCTCGAATCATAATCTTGCTGTTAGTATTAAGCTCTCCCTGCCCCCTACCTGGACATGCGCAGGGTAGGTGGGTGGTGTAGCACACAGACTCGCACCAGCCCAGTCGGCTGTGGTGGTCCTAGGCGTGTCGGTTCTCCGGTGGGGCTAAGTTGGGGCGGTGCCGTCACGTTATTAGAGGATACTGTCCCCAGTACCTCCCTCGGCGTCCTCCTATGCCATTGAGTCGGTCCTTGAGGTCACGGAGAGATTGAGGGGGGCAGAATGGTAGTGATGTGCGGGTTGGGGCCACCTAATCACTTCCCGTCGTCCACTACCTTAATCCTCACGCACGAGTGCGGTTGCACTTGGTTCTACATAACCTTGTGACCTGCTCCAGGCGTGGTTTCGCATGTGGCACTATAGAGGACAAATGATGATTGGGCATGGGTGTTGTGCGCTCCCCAGCACGGTGCACCTCCATAAAAAACAAAGCTAATGATAGTATTAAGCTACGGGCGTTGTTTATTTTTATGGAATAATGTGATATACTTTTGTTTATAATGTATTGTTTGTTTGTTTGGAATGTAACTTAAATTATTTAAAAACCCTGTTCTAGCTCGGAATAATAATCCTCGACGACTTTCATCGAAATTTCTATTGTGTAGCTGGTTGTTGGGAACATCTATCTTTTTAAAGATCTATTTGGGCAACTTGAAGAGTGAAATTATAGTCTACAAGCCAATTCGAATAGATACGATCGAAGATGTGGAGAAATCCCCAGGCACTAGGCCAGCATTATTTTTAGAATCTCAAATGACTGATTATGCGAAGAAGTATCGTAAAGAGTTGCCAAAAATGGATAAATTGTTGAGAGAAGTTACAATTAAAAATTTCGTTAATGAAAGAAATAAGGAATTCATTCAATGTTTTCGAAACGGCACCCCAAAATATGCCTTAATAGCGACTGACGAGTTTTTCAGATACGCTTTGTATCATTTCAAATGGATGAAAGACTATTACAGAAACAACAAAGTAAATTATTATTCTGGTAAAGAGAACTACATCACCCAAGTTTATCTTTTGCAAGTCAATAAGAAACTACCAACACGAATCTTGGAACAATTTAATTATCTGTGAGTAGTATTTTTTTTTTCTATGGAGGCTAACGATCGACATACTACTACTACTAAACATTAGTCAGTTTCAATTTAGTTTAAATGACAGATTTTGATAGTTAAAAGCAGTCCCTCCAACCAATAAAAAGACACCCCGACCTTGGCTCAGTAAATTCAAACGATACGAGCTCGTTCGGGCTTATTTTACAGCACGTGTCGCGAGGATTTTTTTAAGGCCGTAGTAAAGGGTTATTTAGTACGATAAAAAAATCAAATAGGGTCTTAGATTTTATGAACAAAAAAAGATTTCAATTCAAATTTAAGTGAAAACCGCGAACTGATAGCATTTGTGATTCGCTTAATAATAGGTAAAGTAAATGTCCCCTTTTGGTGGGTTACCGCCTTAAATTGCAATTATTTTACTCTGCTAAGTACCTTTATAAAACTAACCATTTCGAATATTTCTTAGTACTGGAAGATATTTCGAAACAGCCCAATATTATACGAATCATGAGAGAGAAGTATACGCACCATTAAGACGTAGAACATCAACGAATAGAGTGACAGTGAATGCAATTGTCAGCGCTATGACTGCGGATGAACTGTGGATCACAATTTTTATTTGGAAATACGGAATGACCCTCGCTTTGATTGCCTTCTTCTTCGAGATCCTCCTGAAACTGAGAACAAGACGTTTCTCAAAAAAATTTCAAATAAGAAACGAAAAGGAAACCGGTAGCGACCAATTTTTAAACGGTATAGAATTTTTCTTAGGATTTTTCCTGAAACCGTGGAAGTGTGTAAAACGTTTAAGTCATCGTTTTAAAATTAGATAGTTTATTGTTGAGTTAAAAATATTCGGCCACCAACCTCAAAACCAAATGGAATTTGATTAAGATTTTCGGAAAGATGGTTAAAAACTAATATAACTATCAAAAGTTCACACGTAGCTTGGCATCCCAACTCTTTGTATTCAAACCTTTATCTTTTTACAACAAACTTTAATACGTTTCTCGTTATATCAGATAAAAACTGTTAACCCGACCATTTGTCTATTCAATCTCTTTTTAACTGATTTTAATATCAGAAGTATCTCTCCACAGATTCCATTTTTTACAGATATCTACGGGTTAGCCGATATTCAAACATCTGTCAATTTATCTCTATGCCTAGTTCTAATATTTTTTTGTTGCGAAAAAATTGGCGATTACTTGACAGTATTTTTAATTTGTTCTTTAAGCGACTATTCATTTAAATAAGTGTTTCACGGTTGTCTGGCAGATAGAAAGCGCAGTTAGAAACATAGATAAAATATGTAAATTACTCTCCTTCAGTCAAACGCTTAACCAGTATTCGTTTCTTGTAGTAGTTTAAACAAGATGGTGAATTTGTTTATTTTACTGTTTCATAATTTATTATTATAAACATCTAAAAAAAATCAAGCAGTTTTCACTTACGATTAAACGTTAAAAATATATGTTTTTGGTTAACCGTTTATCCATTGGAAAAAGGCTAAATATTTTTTTTTAATTCCTAAAACTACTTTAGAGACTCTTACTTTTCACGCGCTGTTATGGTTTTAGGGTCCTAACTCTATCCAAAGGGGCAATTAAACGAAAATATAGATGTGTTGACCCTGCTCTAAGTGTCTTCTGACTGTGGTACAATTCCTTTAATTTTGTACTTAATGTAAAAATAGTTGTTGCAGTTTGACAATTTTCCTATGTACTTGTACCTTATCAACCCATTTTAAAACTAAATTTAATCAGTGCACTTGACCATGAGATGTAAAGAAAATATTTAATCGGCGCACTTGACCATGAGATGTAAAGAAAATATTTAATCAGAGCACTTGACCATGAAATGTAAAGGAAATATTTAATCGGCGCACTTGACCACGAGATGTAAAGGGAATATTTAATCATCGCACTTGACCATGAGATGTAAAGGAAATATTTAATAGGTGCACTTGACCATGAGATGTAAAAGAAACAATTATCTAAAAAATCACATCGTTTTCACCAACGATCTAATGTTAAAAAGGGTTAGTTTTTGGTTAATTGTTAATTCATTGGAAAAATATTATTCATTGGAATGAATAAAAGTTTTCGGGAAAATTCTCTTTAATTTATTGAACAATACGATGGTGGTTATCGATTTTTCGCACTAAAAAGGTGATAATATTATTTTCTTGGATATCTTTAAAATTCAGGGAAAATATTACGCAAATTTGTGTTAAAAACAATATTGTATGTTTTTGTTATTGTAAACCAATAAAATAATTCAAAAATTTCTCTAATTTACTCAAAAATCTTCTTATGAGTCTGGTAATTAGCCACGGATAAACCAGAATAAGCGGTTCATTGCGGATAATCGATTAATTTGAAATTGAATTCTTTATAATAAACTGATCTGATGCCCTTAATTCTGACCTTTGATTTCATTTCGTTTTAACCCTAGGATATCTTGGTTAATGAACGTTGCTTTCTTATCTTAAAATATTAGGTCATAATAAACAAATATATGTCATGCCCAACATCTCTTTGATAAAAATTAAGTAACCCCAGACCCATCCGAGTCGATATGAAACACTGGAGCTTTCCTTACAGATTTATTAGAAATGAGCAATACCTAAAATGGTGAAATTTGACTTTCAAGTCCAAGGCTTACGTACCAAAATTGAACCAACTTAAATATGCTTAATTACGATTCTTTCGTACATATTAATGCTTCGTTTTTTCACTATATTATTCAAACTTCCACGATTGCGTGTTTAAAACTTTATATTGCCTGCATACAAACGTTTAAAAGGTAATATCACAAGGAAAATGGACTGGAACACGCTATCGTGACCCTTTCGTTAAATTAAAGGCCCTCAAAGATTCAAGGGTTTCGAGAGAAGCCCTATCCATTTGATGATCGAATCTGTATTATAATTACACTCTCCCTTTATAAGAGTCAAACGACTTTTATGTAAATACCAAGTGGCAGTTAAACTTTCTAATAAAGAGGGTCATATGGTGGTGGGTAAAACGGATCTGAAAGCATAATTTGATACCTTTTCGTATGCAAAAATCTTATATTTCAAATAATTTAAAACATTAGAATAAAATATAAATATGAAAGGGGTCTCGTTTCTATAAACAGCCCGAATGGACCTCGCTTTCCATTAACCCCTGGAAGGGGCCCCCTCTTTCTAATATTCCCTGGAATGGGCCTCTCTTTATATTAACCCTTAGAAGGGGCCCTCGCGTTCTATTAGCCCCTGGAAGAGAGCCTCGCTTTCTATTAGCCCCTGGAAGAGAGCCTCGCTTTCTATTAACCGCTCGAAGGGAGCCTCGCTTTCTATTAACCGCTCGAAGTAAATCTTGCTTTCTATTAACCCCTAGAAGGGGCCTCTCGCTTTCCATTAACCCCTAGAAGGGGCCTCTCGCTTTCCATTAACCCCTAGAAGGGGCCTCTCGCTTTCCATTAACCCCTAGAAGGGGCCTCTCGCTTTCCATTAACCCCTAGAAGGGGCCTCTCGCTTTCCATTAACCCCTAGAAGGGGCCTCTCGCTTTCCATTAACCCCTAGAAGGGGCCTCTCGCTTTCCATTAACCCCTAGAAGGGGCCTCTCGCTTTCCATTAACCCCTAGAAGGGGCCTCTCGCTTTCCATTAACCCCTAGAAGGGGCCTCTCGCTTTCCATTAACCCCTAGAAGGGGCCTCTCGCTTTCCATTAACCCCTAGAAGGGGCCTCTCGCTTTCCATTAACCCCTAGAAGGGGCCTCTCGCTTTCCATTAACCCCTAGAAGGGGCCTCTCGCTTTCCATTAACCCCTAGAAGGGGCCTCTCGCTTTCCATTAACCCCTACAAGGGGCCTCTCGCTTTCCATTAACCCCTACAAGGGGCCTCTCGCTTTCCATTAACCCCTACAAGGGGCCTCTCGCTTTCCATTAACCCCTAGAAGGGGCCTCTCGCTTTCCATTAACCCCTAGAAGGGGCCTCTCGCTTTCCATTAACCCCTAGAAGGGGCCTCTCGCTTTCCATTAACCCCTAGAAGGGGCCTCTCGCTTTCCATTAACCCCTAGAAGGGGCCTCTCGCTTTCTATTAACCCCTAGAAGAGAGTTTCGCTTTCTATTAGGTATGCTAGCCTTCAAAAAAATATAAATTATATTCAGTGCTTGATTTCAGTTTTTACTGACAAGCTCGTGAAATCATACCACTGTCGTCAATTACTTAAGATCTTTGCAATTAGATTTTTAGGGAAAGTATTAGGCGAATATTTTGGTGGTTCTCATTTTTACATATTTGATTAGATCGTGGCATATTTTATAATAATTTAACTCTCCCTTTAAGGTCATCAAAAACGTTTCGTGCAAATTCTAAAATGCAATTAAACTTTCTAATACAAAGCGGTCCCTATTAATCGTACGAGATATCGTTTAAAACATCTGAAAGTATATTATGACTAATTTACAAAAGTTATTACTTCGATGATACCGTGATCGTTAAAACAAATTGTTGTAATCTAGAAAAATTTCACTCGTGACATAAAGAAACTACGCATTTGAAAGTCGTAAATATTCGAACTTTTCGTTTCTATTCCGTTTATGTGCGAAGAGTGCCCAAATAAAATATTTTTTTTTGCTCTGCACAAAAATTATTGACCATGATGATAAAAATATAATATTATTAAATTAACACGACTGTTACTTTATGGTTAAGAAAAACTGTTCATTAATAAACGTTTCTCCTGAACTTTCCTAAGTACTTGTCCCTTATCAAACCATTTATATCATACGATATAAAGAAAATATTTTATCTTATTTATTTTATGAATCGAAAATAAATTAAACTTTTATTTAAGAGAACCAGCATGATTTTAAATCCTAAAAAACAATTTTTTCGGGAGCTAACCCAGCTATCAATTAAATTTATATTTAATCATACTAATTAATTTTGATATTCAAGTATGGAAATATTTAATCAGTACAATTGGTCATAATTAAAAGAATTTCTTTAGTCGAAGCACTTGACCATGAGATGTGAAGAAATTATTTAGTCGACCCAACTGATATTAAATAAATTTTTCTATTATTTACGATTAAACGTATTTTTTTGGTTAATTTTACCGTTCCATAATTTTAAACTTTAAAAACAATTATCTAAAAATCAACGTAGTTTTCACTAAAGAATATACGTTAAAACGATGGTATGTTTTTGGTTAACTTGACCATGAGATGTAAAAGATAACATTATCTAAAAAAATCACACCGTTTTCACCAACGATTTGACGATAAAAATGTGGTATGTTTTTGGTTAACCGTTTATCCATTGGACAAAGGCTCGAAGATAGAATGAACAATATTGTGATTATAAAGGTGATAATGTTACGTTTGTGGAGAGAGAGAATTTCCAATTATGAAGTAGGACCCCTCCGATCTCGTAAAATTGGGAATTTTACCCATACAGAGAGGAGCGCTATATGGAACATTAGAGTAGTAGACTTCAAAGGAGGGTTTCATCGGCTTCTGGCTATACCCAAAATGATAAAATTTCAGAATTTCAAAATTGTCTTTCCAAACTTTTCGTACCAAAATTGGACCAACTTAATTATGATTCTTAACTATATATTAATGCTTCATTTTCTCATCATATTATCCGAACTTCCACTTATGTAATATATTCTACATACGTTTTGAATGTAATATCACAAGGAAAATGGAACGAAACACGCTATCGTGACCCTTTCGTTAAGTTAAAGGGACACTGAAAGTTTCGAGGTTTTCGAGAGAAGTCCTATCCATTTGATGATCTTTATTATTATTCCACTCTCCCTTTGTAACAGTCAAACGACTTTTATATAAATATCACAGAGACAATTAAACTTCGTAATAAAGAGGGCCATATCGAACTTAATGGAACAGATCTTAAAGTATATTTAAACACCACTTTCCGAGAACTTCCATCCAAAACTTATTAAACGAAGATACTACAATTACAAAGATCGAAATAACAAATTTTACCCCAAACCATGGAAGTTTGTAAAACGTTTAAGCCATCGTTTTAAAATTAGATAGTTTATTATTGAGTTAAAAATATCCGGCCAACAACCTCAAAACCAAATGGAATTTGATTAAGATTTTCGGAAAGATGGTTAAAAACTAATATAACTATCAAAATCTCACACGTAGCTTGGCATCCCAACTCTTTGTGTTCAAACCTTTATCTTTTTACAACAAACTTTAATACGTTTCTCGTTATATCAGATAAAAACTGTTAACCCGACCATTTGTCTATTCAATCTCTTTTTAACTGATTTTAATATCCGAAGCATCTCTCCAAAGAATCCATTTTTTTACAGATATCTACGGGCTAGCAGATATTCAAACATCTGTCAATTTATCTCTATGCCTAGTTCTAATATTTTTTTGTTGTGAAAAAAATTGGCGATTACTTGACAATAGTTTTAATTTGTTCTTTAAGCGACTATTCATTTAAAAAAGCGTTTCACGGTTGGCTGGCAGATAGAATGCGCAGTTAGAAACAGATAATATATGTAAATTACTCTCCTTCAGATAAACGCTGAAGCAGTATCCGTTTATAGTAGAATAAACAAGATGGTGAAACCCATAGAAATACCCACACCTTATGTTAGTTCATCTCGAGCACTACTTGCTACACCTAATTATCCGCAAATTTTGCGATTATTTACCTTTTATTAAAAGATGGTATGTTTTTGGTTAACCGTTTATCCATTGGACGAAGGCTCGGGAAATCTCATTTCAAACTATTTATAACAATACAATGGCGGTCATCGATTATTCGGACTAAAGGTGAAATAAATTTTGAATATCTTCAAAATCCTTGGAAAGTATTACGTGAATATATGTTAAAAACTATGTATTGTATTTTTTGTTACGTGCACCATTAAAATAATTCGCAAAGTTCTCCAATTTACTCAAAAACTCACTTATGGGTATATTAATTAACCACAGATAAACCGGATTAATCGATTAATTTGGACTAAAATTCTTTATAAACAAATTTAAATGGCTAGATGCGGTTATAGTAATACAAAGATATTCCATATTGCTAATTTTATCCTAACCTTATTAAACGCCGAACCCTAATAGTCGTCAAAAATATTCAAATTCAAGCCTGATTCTTGGAAAAAATTATCCAATAGAAGGGAAAACATCGTCACTCAAAATCCCCATGGACGAGTCTAAGCCACTGAAACGTAACAGGGGTGGTAGCTAAGTTTTTCGTTTCGCGCCGGCTCGATATCCAATTTACAGTTTTTTGATAGAGTTACTCTATTGGACGTTAATTTTCTGGGGTTTAAAAGATTACAACCTTAGATAAATTATAATTGACGTATCCGCATATTTTAAAATAATATACAGAAGGGCCTCGGCACAAAACCTCTCGTAAATAAAATGTATCTATAAATACTATGTTGTTTTCTTTGTAAAAAAAACAATTTCTAATATGTCTTAACCATGGTAAATAATTAGTTTAATAACACTGGTCTGTTTTTAGTAATAGCAGGAATTTTTCCAAACTTTAAAAAAAAAACTTTAAAAAAACAACTCCCGACAAGTTTCAAAAATATCGAAAAAATATATGGAACATGTGAAATTAAAAATGAAATGATCCTACCTGAAGATGTCATATTCCAGTCGAGATTTTCTGAATTCCGGTTAAGTTTCGATCTCATTTCTAGGGATGAATAAAAATTTCACAAACAGTATGGGTTCATTAACTATTAAACACAGTTCAATTTACATCCTTCAAAGTCGTCCGTCACGAAAGTATTATTTCGCCGTAACATCCGAACGGTGGGTAGCTAAGAGTTTTGGCATCCGGACACATACGCCAGACCCGTGGCACGAGGAGACGTTGCCTAAGTCATTTCTGAAGCCCGCACTTGTCAAAGGCTTAGCGACACCAAAGGCCTAGTCGAGGCACGAAACGGTACTCAACAAAATCATAAAACCTCGCATAAAATCCAAGGCGAAGGGTACTTTAGCAAGGCGAGGCAGAATGGCAATAAAATAACGCAAGTACCAAGAAAATTTTCGCCATAGTCGAACCGCGTCTTAAAAAGCAGGCAGCAAAACCGTATATCAAGACTGGACCTGCGTGAAATTAGCGACTTTCCATTTCAACCATCACGGCTCCAAATGAATTTCATTTCCAGCTGTTGACAAGAAATATACCTTTTTTTTAATTTACAAAGCTAAAAAAACAAACATCAATGGGAGAATGCAACCTAACAAGTGTTTTTTATCGATTCCTTATCGTTTAAATAGGCTTAATCCACCTGTAACAACCTTTGCGGGGATAAGACGATGTACCCCCTCGCTTGAAACTATTATAGATAACGAATATTTAGGCCTTTTACACTTATTATTCCTTAGTATTAACAACATTAAAACAAATAACGTAAAAAATTTATTTGTGATGTATTTATGAATAATTCTTACGGTTGCCTTATGTTTAGAATCAACCTGAAGAACATCGAGCTTATGGAAACAAATCTAAAGGGAAGTTGCTTGAGAAACCAAAGGAGGCCTCGTTTCTATAAAAGATAGTTCATAAAAGCGAAAATTCCTTTGGGTTGATAATAGTCCGAGTTAAACATAATTCTATCATCTGCGCTCGTTTTTTAATTGGGATTTATAACCGAAATGGCTTTACTGAACAGATTTACTTTCTTTTAAACAAGTCCCACTTTATCGTATCAATAAAGAATACGATGCTAAAGACGCTCCCTTAATTAATAAAAGATTGATTTTGGCATTCATAAAATATCCTTGACGTATGATCTTGCGCCTAAAAATAATCAAGAATGAGATTTAGCGTGATTCAAGGAGTGTGGTGTAGCACATGACACTGGGATTTTACTAAACCTAAGGTTTGGGATATTTTGATTAGCCAGACCCTTACGGAAAAAAGTTAGTCTGATCTGAAGAGGTCTTCAAGAACACTGCAAAAGTCTTGGGGAAGTCTTTAAGACTTCCCCAAGACCTCTTTAGACTAAATAAGACACCTGAAAGACTTCCCCAAGACCTCTTAAGACTAACTTTTTTTGGTAAGGGCTACCCCCAGTTCCTGATTTCAGAACTTAAAATGCTAATTATCCGCCTCAAACCTCCGTAATTCGGTTCCTACGATATAACATAGGAAAGGCTACAGTGATTCTGACCGTTACGGTAGTGTAAAGTATGAAATTGTTCTAGGAATGGAATAAGTTCGGGTTCCAAGACTAGGCCGTCAATTTAGGGTACCTATTACCCTTCAAAATTAATATATTTTGGCATTTTTTACAAATGCAGGAAACATTTTTTTAGATTTACCTTTAATTTAGTTTTTGGGCAACATTTAATTTTAGTTAAATAATAATAATCAAGCGGAAATGAAAGTTAAGATTAAATGCGGAAAGTCGGAAACGCAAATTATTTAAGAACAATTGTGATTTCGAGTGCAGGAAATTGATAAACTCAAGTTTACCGGAAGTTTATTAAAGAGAAAGCTTTGTTAAAATAATTTTATAATTATCAAAGGGATAGTACTACAGTATCTTGAGGATGTTAGTTTATATTTCAACGTGAATGGGATACTTCTTGGATCACTAAACGAAATGTATTGCTATCCTACTACAAAATTAAACCAGCTGCTTCATCAAAAATACCAATTTAAGAAAATGTAACAGTATTGTCTTCAAATGACTAATCAAAATTCTGGTAGGTTCGTACCCGGTGGATATTACAAATGTACCCAATCGTGAAAAAGGGGCTTGCATCGACACAGGTGGGACTAAATCCACAACCTTCCGTTTATTGGGAGGCTACTCAACCACAAATGGCACATGTTAACAGGTCCCAGGAGACCTAGATCACAGCCTTCTCTAATACTAGGCCACGAAATGCCAGCTACAAAGTTTTTTTCTTGACAACCCTTACCGAAAAAGTTTGTCTGATGTGAAGAGGTCTTCAAGTACTCTGCAAAGGTCTTGGGGAAGTCTTTAAGACCTCACCAAGAATTCTTGACATAATGGAAGACTTCCCCAAGACCTCTTCAGACTACGAAAGACACCCGAAAGACTTCCCCGAGACCTCTTAAGACTAACTTTTTTTGGTAAGGGAATTTCAATTTTCAATTTGTCCGAGATAGATGTCACTTTCCTGAGGAATTTGTCTGGGGATTACGTAATGAATAGCCAGTTGCGAGTCTCGCGTTGCCAAGAGCCAATTAGATAAAACTCTATCGAAGTAAGATCATAGAACTCCTAGCAACATCTAGGTGATAAATTGATTTAAATTTATGATTTAAATTCGAAATGGTTTTAAATATATCTTAAAATCACGGTTTAATTATTTGACAGTTAAAATAAATCACACATAATTATTACTCGATTATTAACCTAACATTCGTATCTATTTTTGAATTTTCCTCTTACATTTGAAATTCTCGCTTTTTTTACCCTCAAAAAAGCGACATCTAACGGTATTTATGAAATCCATACCGCCACCCTCTTTTTTTCCTACGTATAGGCATAGTATTAAAGATTGGCTAGCGTTTTTAACAAGAAGGTAACTAATTGATTTAAAAGGACCCCAAGTTGTTACAAAGCAAACGACAAAAATGGGACCCACGTAATCTTAAATTAATGGGCGGAGTCACATCTATCCAATAGGAGTAATTTAAGTCAAGGTCACTGAAACCCCTTTGGGCTTGCTTTAAACCAAGCTAACTTGGGGGTTGGTTAGTATTAGTTAGATGTTACAGCTTTGTCTGCAAAACTTGAAGCTTTTGCTTATGTCTCGATTAAAATACTGACCAGATCGTGATACTATCCCTTTTCTCAAAAGTTACAGAAAGAACTGTATTCATTCCTGCTATAACTTATAAATGACTTGAAAGTCTCCACAACTTTCGATTTCACTTCGTTTGTTGGTGAGATAAGTCATGATGAAAACCCTCTTCTTTCTAAGTTGCCTCATCGTTTGTAAGTAAATTATTGAATGGATCTAACCTATGCACTGTAAAAAAAGATTACTGCCACGCAGAAAGTCACAATTTTATCCAATTAAAAACTATGACCATCATAATTTTCATGTCCTATATTTTGGGCCCAATTTTTTTCACTGTCCAATTACGGGCATCACTACTGTGTCTGAAAAACTAGTGCTCCTAACTTTGGCCATATATCAGTTCGGTCAACAGATAATGATAGTTTTTAAATGGTTCTAAAATGAATAAATGAACACTTGCTAACTGCGAGAGATACAAGTTAAGCACTTATCTGAAGGCATGTTATTTTAGTAATGTTTTTATCTGTCCTTTTTCACTCAGACATTTTAAACAAATATTCGCTTAAAGAATGAATTAGAATTATATTGCCAATAGAATTAGTATCTGTTTAGTATCGGATAATCCGTAAATAGAGAATTCAGATTTAAAAATTTGTTAAGTAGAGATTGCGTGTAAACAATTTTTAACCCTTACCCTTTCGAAAAAAAAAAGTTAGTCTTCAGATGTCCTGGGAAGTCTTTCGGGTGTCTTATGTAATCAAGATGTCTTGGTGAAGTCTTTCATTATGTCAAGAAGTCTTGGGGAAGTCTTAAAGACTTCTTGAGGACCTCTCACCTTTTTCAGTAAGGGATAACTTATCTGATAAGCTAAACAGATAACAGTTTGTCCTAAATAAAAGTTACCACTATCTCAAACATAACTGATTTAGCCATTATTAAAAATATATATTTTTTTACCTTTGGTAGATTTTTCTACGTCATGGGCGTCTACATACGTTAGGGCGAATGAATACCTTGATGGATTGATAAGAAATCGATTGTCCGCGGAGATAACGGCCCGCCGTATGGATCCAGCAGTCTTGAGGGATTTCAATCAAGAATTCCGAACCAAAGTCACTGTATTCAACGTGAAAGTTAAAGCCGAATACAATGATGGTAAGCTAACAGGTCTGAGATCGGCTCATCGACTCGGTGATTGTGGAGCTCCAACTTGGACAGGCGCTGACCATAACCAAGCCATCATCTCTTGCGGATTGTCATTGGATGACGTGGTTGTTTCTTACGATGGTAAAGCAAAATACAGCAAAATTCCAAGGGCCAACTTTAAAGCAAAAGGCACGGTGAAAAATGTTATCATCAGATTCGCTTTAACGATGGATAAATTTGGAAACTTCCCCAGATTGATTGATTTCAGGGTAAAGTATCTTGACTTTTCGTACAGTTTTTGGGGATATCTAAACCATTCCACAATAAAGACACTAATTATAGGTGATGTTTTAAGTTTGGTGATACACAAACAACGGCTATTTGAGAATAATAAAATCCAATCGTTATTTAAATATAAATAATCCTACGCCATAAAACTAAAATTTGAGTGTATTATAATTTCAGATTGAATCCAAAGGACCTGTCAAAGTTTCTATGGACGAACTGGGATCTCTGATGGCTGTCAAGAACTCCCTCAAAGAAAATTTTGGACCTAAAGTTCTAGAACAAATTGATGATGTGGTTTATAATTCTCTTAGACCAGCCATGGAAACGTCAGTTATCGCTGGAGGACCGATACCAATGCCAAATCCTTGAGTTTCGAATGTAAATACACATTCAAATTCTCTGTCATTAACAATAAATGAATTTTTATGCAACATCAGTGTTGACTTGATATTTCACACAAACGACTTAAATCTATCTTAAAAGGAAAACACTGAAAAAATTAATCCCGGCACTTAACTGAAGGGAGCTCCTAGCGATAACCTCCCTTACCCACCACCACCGCTGTACAGACCTTACAACCAAACACTAACCTATTAGGAACATCTCCCCTCGCCGCCAACGCCTTTTTCACTCCCAGTTCAACTCACGGAAGCACCCACCACGGAAATACTCAAAAACTCTTCCTCCCTCGGCACAACACTTCATTCCGCAAACGCCACTTCTCCCTCCGTATAATTCCTCACGCTGAATGACCCTCCCGAAAATCCTTTGCTAAAGCACTGTCGCGCCCTCAAGCTCCAAAAATTTAAAAAGAAGAAGAGACCTAAAATAACAGAAAAGCTTTTCGGAAAGCGAATTTGTTATTAATTTCAATAATGTAAGCTGGGACTTTATTCCAATCGGTTATTACAGAATGGGTAAAGTGATGTACACGATCCGATATAGTCGCTCTGGGTTTGTGCCCAGCTGGAGTGATGCCCCTTTGTTGCCAGATAGGTAGTCTCGTAACCATAAGAAGGCTGAACCTGAAATACCTGTGTCATAAAGAACCTGAAGAAGTGTGGCATGGGGTATAGTGTCGAAAGCTCGAGCGAGGTCAAGTTAAACTACATCCTCACTATGGCCCTCGTCCAACCACTTAGTCCATTGATTTGTACCCACCAGTAGGTTTGTTTGAGGAGTTTGTTATTTACGCAATGTTTTATCTGCCATATAGCTACGCTTTCAATCTGTCAGCCAACTGAAAAACGCTTTTAAATGAATAGTACCTTTAAGAAACTGCGCAGTATTTTGCAAAAAAGATAATTCAATTAGAGTTAAACTGACAGTGATCTTTTTGAGTCGGTTAAATCGTAAATATCTGCTCACAAAATGGAATTAGTTTGGATAGATAATTCAAATATAACAATTTGTTAAAGAGATTGAATAAATAAATGGTCATGTAAACAGTTTTATACCCCGTAATGTATTTGTACTATATCTGATTCATGAAACAGATGTTTATCGTATGCAAATAAAAGGAGCACTATCGAAAACTACACAATAACAGAACTGATTTAGCCATTCAAGATTTTATTTTTTTACCTTTGATAGATTTCTGTACTTCACGGGCATCAACCTCCATTAGTGCGAATGAATACCTTGAGATGGGATGATCAGAAATCAATTGTACACAGAGATAACGCTCGCAGTTTGGATCCAGTAGACTTGGCAGATTTTAATCAAGAATTCTAAACTAAAGCCACTTTTTTCCACCTAAAATTTGAAACCGAATACAATAATGGTAAGCTAACTGGTCTAAGTTCGGCTCATCGACTTGGTGATTCCGAAGCTCCAACTCGGAACTTGTAACTTGAACGAAAACACTTTCAATATGCTGGGAGTGCTTACATGATCAAGAAAATATATGGTAGTATCCTAGTAAATGTTAGTCTCCTAAAATATTCGATGTAAACTTTCCAAGACATTAAAATGAAACTTTCCCTATAAGCCTCTCACCTCCAGGGCCAATGACAGTGAGGGAGTAGCGCCATCTAGTAGTATTGCACACAATACTAATGAATTATGACTTATTTCGAGCTAGTTTCAAAATAGTTGATATTATAAAAGAAGTGTGGGTGCGGCATCTAGTTCGAATGTTGCTAACTACGTAGTGTTAAGTTTATACCGGGCAGTTATTTCCGTTTTCATAAAACGCTAGGGGTCACAGGGCTCAAGAGTCACTGGGGAGAGACCCGACCTTGAGAGTTGAACACGGATATAGAAAAAAAAGCTTAAGAAATGCTCGGTGCTCACGAGCGCTATGAGCTTTATAAGCTGTTACGTAGCTGATGACGTCGTCGGCAACATGCCCTAGGTAAGCTCCTCCTCTTTTATGATAGCAACTATTAAGGTTGAAAAGAGTGAAAATTGTTTTAAAACCTTTCAACACCAAATTTAACTCCCAATTAAATCTATTTTACAATCATTCTCCAGAAATGCTGATTACATTTACTATTAATATTTTTGTAAAACTTATTAATAACCAATTAATTTTGAAATATTTTCTGAGATTGAAATAAATTCCAAGCACTTTTTGAAAAATATTTCTAATCATTTGAAAAACAATTCATGAACTTTTCATTATCTATTTTTAAATGGAGCATGAAGTAATGAAACAAGATAAGGCTAAATTCATTAATAAAACTTATCAGGACATTTTAGTTTTTCCTTATGCATTTTTAAAGTATTAAATTTAGAGGTCGGGGTTTGAACAAGATTATACACAAATATTTGGTTAATCAGTTAATCATTCGCGATTACATTGCATTTATCATAGACTTCCTGTGGATAATTTCAAAATATGAATAATGATAAAACAAACAAATTATTTTATCCAAACCCTGACCTCAAATTAAATTTAGGTTTAAAAGAGCCTAGTTCCGTATCTTAGTTATAAAATGTCCCTTACCAAAAAAAGTTAGTCTTAAGAGGTCTTGGGGAAGTCCTTTGAGTGTCTTATGTAGTCATAAGAGGTCTTGGGGAAGTCTTCCATTATGTCAATAAGTCTTTGGGAAGTCTTAAAGACTTCCCCAAGACCTTTTAGTGTTCTTGAGGACCTCTTCACATCAGACTAACATTTTTCGTTATACACAGGGTGGTTTAGATAAAATTGCCATAGAGCACGTGCTAATTAAATTCATTTTTTTCAAAACTCTGTCGCTCAATGTTAATTGTATCAGAAGTGGATGGAAACTATAAGAAGTCTGGAACGTAAGCCCTTCCCAAGTTTGGCTGTAGCCACAGTGAAATAGTTATGGCAAAAAAGTCATCCCAACACCACACTTCTGAGATGGCCAATCAGAGTAGAGCTGGGCGAGCGTTATGGTCGAACTCCAGCGTTCCAAGTGTTCCAAATGTTGATCTCTTAGGTGCTTATTCCTTTTGGTGACTATTCACGCACGTTCCTTGTGCGTGAGATTATAATTGGTTTAAAAAATAGAAATTCGAGAGTTTGTGTCTCTTAGAATTTACCCAAACGTCACCAAATAAAAGTAACTTGTTTCATTGCGTCACACTCCTATTAAAGCAATTGGCGCAGGAGCCAATGAAGTCCACATACACTTATAAATCCCTCCCTTCTGTCTTTGGTAAGGTAAATTAATTGTGTGGCAGGAAAGTGGGAATTTAGTAGATACTCTAGATACGCAAGTTGCTTTAACCTTATAGGAGCTTAAGAGAAGGTGGCGAAAAAAATTACAGAAGTACAAAATTATTTAAACAACTTTATACAACTCCCGTGGTTCTTCCCCAGTAGCATAGGCCGTCCGTTTAAGGGTCGGGGCTAGGTCGGACCAGTCGGTTGGTGGTCCAGGTCGGCTCTTGGACAGAATTACCCTCAATACCGGCTATAACATGGAGCATAACAGTCGGGTGAGAGTAGGTCCAAAGGGACTGCAGTCACAGCCGGTTGACAGATGGGAATAACTTCTTAACCGACTGTGGTTGTACAGCCTAAAATATTTACGTGCAACCCGACTATTACACATTTTATATTCGTTTATACAAAGGCTTAGACAGAGATGTTATTTTTCGTCTGCTATTGGCGGGACTTAAATGACACTTAATAGTTATTTTACGAGAAATAGCAAAACTGATCGTAGTAAACCCACCATATCCATTAACATCATTTAATTATGTGACAATTAATTTGGGTATGTAATGAAATTTCCGGCAATATTCGATTGTAGTATTCTTTTATTTTAAATTATTAGGTCGGTGGGTGATTTCGTTTTGGAAGTTATATCTATCATAGAGAATAAAAGTGAAGGAGTAGAAACTCTCGCGTAAAAAATTAATACAAGCTTCCGGCTAGCTCATTACCCTAGAGCGAAATTTCTTTATATTGCGAGAAGGTAAACCTAAGCTTTAAACTAAAGCGTAACAAGCTGCGCCGGAGCTGCTACTCAACTCTTTTATTCTCCGTGTATTTATCTTCCACGTTTGTTGATTTGTTCAAGGAGGGGGGTATTTTTCCTCCTCGATGCTCGCGGCCACCAGGTGCGGCCACGTGGAGATTTTTTTATACCCCCACTTGACGAGATAATAAATCTCTCCCCCTTTCTTCATCGTTGAACTTGTTGAGCAGCCACCCGTGCTATACAGTCCGCCATTTTATGCTTCGGATACACTTAGATAGTTGGCCCATACGACTTTTTTGGTAAGTTTTTATCTTAATATATTTACAAATACATCTCAATCTAATCGAGATTTATTAATAATAGTCAAGCCGTATCGAACATATTTGTACCTCGCGCTTCAGGTGGTTTTAAACTTTAACCAAACATTGAAAAATTTGGGTAAGGCGTACGAGGCTGCACTGGATACAATCATTAAGAATGAATTCATCTTCACTTAAAGTAAGTGTATTTTCTTTTGTATAATTTTAATCTTTTGTGGCTCAGATCGTTCGCAATGTTTTCGAAATACCTTAAATAAATTAGTTCGTAGAGTTCTAAAAAAAGTATCTTTAAGTGTTAGGCCTTGGATTAATAATAGAAGCTAGTGGTGGCATAGGCTTAACTTGTACTCAGGTACTTTGTCCGGACTACTTCTTTTTCTACGAGGTACAAAATGTAGTATAACTACGCCCACGTTTGGCCATATGGAAAAAAGTGCCTGAACATACATTGCTTTTCGGGGGAGCGGGTCTGAAGTCGCCTTGCTCTCGAGGCGCCGAGGCGGGGATTTGAGATTTTTTTTTTTTTTTTTTGGGTTTTTGAATAACTGTATACTAACTGAAAGGCATACGCGAGGGTGATGCCCATACGTTCCCACTCTCTGGTTTAGGTGATAAAGTGAATATTATATTTTTAGGAAAGCAGTCGCTAAAGCCCTATATATATAGCCCATTCATATTTCGCTAATATACAATAAAATAATTTATACCGTAAGCAGCTAGAAGACTAAATCGTGACACGCATTCAATGTACTAAGAACATTAGCAGATATTTGTTTTTTTCTTGTAAATATTTTAGGTTAGCGTGAGTTTTTGTATGGTTCAGAATATCGAATTCTAACTGCTTATGGTATCAATGATTTTATTATAAATTAGCCATATTTTAGTGAGTTAAACTTGAAAATCCAAAACATTTTTTGTGAACAATGCGAACGTTTTCTAATATTATTAGAAATCTAATCCTATAGTCATTGTCTTACTAGGACTGAACATGGATTCAATTTCAAAGAGGCAACGAAATAGAATTAACAAACAACTGTATGAGCAACTGCTTGATAATGATAACACTGATTCTAATTTATCTAGCCAGGCAGAGAATGATAGAAATATAGATAGCGATGGGCTTAATTATGAAATCTGTCCAAATCTGGAGATAGTGTCTAGTGATACTGAAATATCAGAACAATTTGATCTTTATAATAATGAAATAGAATCTGAACTAGATTACGATAACTTAGAATCTCAACAAAATAACGATAACATAGAATCTGAACTGGATAACGATAACTTTCAATTCAATTATGAAAATTTAGGGAGTAGTAAAAGAGATGAATTTAAAACACAATCACTAGATTTTCAATCCGAATTGGCACTTTGGGCATTGAAAAATCGCATTACCCATGTTGCTTTGAATGATTTGCTAGCTTTGTTACGTAAAAATGGTTTCGAAGTGGCTAAAGACAGTCGAACAGTTTTAAAGACTAAGAGTGCAGTTTCTCAAGTTAAAACCTTTGGGTCAGGAGAATATGTTTATTATGGAATAAAAAATGGTCTTTCTAAATTTCTCATATGCAATTACCCTTACGAACCGGAAATATCATTAGCGGTTAATATTGATGGAGTTCCGATATCAAAAAGTGCTAATAGAGAATTTTGGCCAATTTTGGTCTCAGTTTTTAATTTTGATCAAGGGCTAGTGGGAAAGCCCTTTATGGTTGCCTTATTTTGTGGGGAAACCAAACCATATCCCTTGAAAGATTATCTTGGGGATTTTATAAACGAGCTCCAAGATTTAGAACGGAACGGATTTCCTCTTGATGGAAAAATATATACCGTGAACTTAAAAGGGCCCTTTATTTTAGACACCCCTGCAAAAGCATTTATTAAGTGTACGAAAGGGCACACGGGATATAGTTCCTGTGACAAATGCGTTATTGAAGGAGAGTATAGAGAAAATCGTATGGTTTTCATAGGCTTAGATTCGGAAAGGCGAACTGACAAGTCTTTTCTCGATAAGTTAGACGACGATCATCACTCTATAGGAGAACATAGTCCGTTAGTCGAACTAAACATTGGGATGGTTAGCCAGTTCCCATATGACTATTTGCATCTCGTATGTTTAGGAGTTATGCGCAGATTAGCATATTTTTGGATGAGACAAGGACCTTTTTCTGTTCGTTTGGGTCAGAAAAATATTTCTACAATATCAGAAAGGCTTAAAAATGCCAGATTTTATATCCCAAGTGATTTTGCGCGAAAACCAAGAGCTCTTAAACACATTGATAAATGGAAAGGGACTGAATTAAGGCAGTTTTTATTATATACTAGTCCTATTGTGTTGATTGGGGTTCTTGGGGTAAATGTTCTTAAGCACTTTAGGTTGTTTCATTGCGCCATTTATATTTTTTCTAGTCCCAAACTCTGCAAAACACATTCTGGTTATGCGTCGCATCTAATTAAAATTTTTGTGGATGAAATACCCAAATTATATGGTGAAAAATTTGTAGTTATGAACGTGCATAGTTTATTACATTTATATTTGGACGTTTTAAAATACGGGGCTCTTGATGGATTTAGTGCCTTTTCCTTTGAAAACGAACTTCATTTTATCAAGAGAGAATTAAGGACTCCAAATAAGCCCTTGCAACAAATTTGCAAACGATTAAGCGAGAAAGAAAATTTTGACCTAACCTTATTATTATCAAAAAATGAAGTACAATTTATAAGCCCCTATGACTTTGATTACAACTCCAATCACCGCAGAAATCTTCCTAAAAATGGCAAATCATTCAAAAAAATTAAGTGTGAGAGATTCATAGTGTCTACCTGCCCTAGTGACTGTTTTTTCTTACTAGAAAATGGTGATTATGTTAAAATTATAAATATTTTTAAACACGAGGACAAACGTATTTTACTTTTTGGCCAAGAATATACAGAAATTAAGGACTTGTTTAATTATCCTATGAAATCATCTCAGCTTGGGATTGTTAGGGCTTCAGATTTAGCTTCAAAAATTAGTGTTTTTGAGTTATCATTTATTAGCCAAAAGTGTGTTGCCCTACCACATAAAGGTGGAATGGCCGTCATTCCGATGTTACATTAAATTTCGGTATGACTAGTTTTGGTATAGATTTTATGAAGGACTTTTTGATGGGGCGCTTGCCTAATGATTTTATTCTGAATTCGCAGAAATATGCCGCTGTTTTTTTCACTGACGATGATACAATTGAAGTGGTGCTTTCAATTTGGTTGCGAGAAGACGGAAAAAAATGTTTTTTGCCAAACAAAGGAGGGCCATCTTTTTTCTCCAAAGCTCTGAAAAATTCAATACCAGCGGATGATACTTGGCCACAGTATGACTGTGATGTACTTCTTTCAACAAGTAATTATTTGGCTAGTAGATTGCTTTTTGCAGTAAAATGTAAGAATTTAATTTATAATTTATTTCAGACGATTATGAAAAAGCTCAGGATAAGGCGAAAAGATCCCGCGAGGATATAGAAGTTTGTAAAAGCACTGATAATGAAGAGGCCAATAAGAAGCGTAGAACCAAAAATAAGCCATATAATGACTCTCAACTTGACGAATACTTATATGGTACAGAAAAATATTTGAAAACAAGTGGGCGAAAAAATAAACCTGAATATGAACTGCCAGCTGTACCTATGTTTCCTGTACTTGTGCTTAATGGTAAGCTCATTAAATTTAAGCCTACTTTACAAAGTGGTTTTAATAGAATATATTTTTAGACGATAACACAGTTGAGGCTGAAGGCGGAAATATCGAATTAATTGATTCACATCACAATGAACATATTGAAGATTTTCTAAAAGATAATTGCAAGAATTTTTCTGATGTACATAACAAAGAAAATTCATTTGACGAAGAAATACTTCCTGTGGATGACTTTACCAAACAAGCTACTGTTAATGACATTCCTACAAAAGGTAAAATTTGGGAGCTTATAAATCCTTTTTCAACATTCTACGGTTTAAACATTATAATGAGTGATAAATACCTCATTTGGACTGACTTGAAGGAATTGTATTGTCTATTTGGTTTAGGAATAACATTCCTTTTAAAGGTAGAATGAAGTCTGACAACTGGTGTTTTTATCGATTCCTTAAACTTTAATAGGCCTATTTCATTATTAAAAAAATATACAAAATAAAATTAAATTAGAAATCTATTTTTATTTTACTTGAAAAGTGTGGATTCACGGGGGATTTAAAAAA
Source organism: Odiellus spinosus (assembly GCA_963920705.1). Taxonomy (NCBI): domain Eukaryota; kingdom Metazoa; phylum Arthropoda; class Arachnida; order Opiliones; family Phalangiidae; genus Odiellus; species Odiellus spinosus. The sequence goes on along the minus strand of OY987232.1, from coordinate 13,760,124 downwards.
TTTTGTAATAGATGCTCCATGTAATCAGCGCGCCTCTTTACTCGGCACAATGAGATCGCTTATTGTTCGGAGCATCTAATAAAAAAATGTAAATCCCCGGTGAATCCCAGCGAAGCCTACTTTTCGAGTAAGTTAAGTTAAAAATTTATTTCTAGTTTAATAAAAATTTGTAAATTGTTTTTTGATGAACGTAATGACTTTACCAAAATATAAATCAACGGGCTATTATTCCAATTAATTATTTATGTTATTTATCATGCAGGAAAACCCAGTGTCAAATGCTTGGAACAATTTGGAGGGGACGCTGCTTCAACATCATCAAATAAGACTCCTACGTTCTGTTTTAAAAGAAAACAACCTGAAAATGATAAGCGACATGACTCAAGATCAAGAAAAAGGGATAACGACAAGGAAAAGCGAGGAGAGAGTACCCCAAAACATAGGAAGAAAAGTCCAACATATAAAAAACTGACAGAAACTAGCAAAACTTTCACAAACAATAGTACAGAAAGTAGCGATACTGAAACTGATTTGGGAAGCTCAAAGCATCGCAATTGCAGTAAGTAAAATTAATATAAATTTAATGAAAGCATAAGTTTATAATGTACGATCAATAAGTATGTATCACAAGTATGTGTGAAACAACGTATAGATTTCCGCAAAGTCCAGGTGAGGCCACATAAAAAACTAAACAATGAGATATGGACTGACAACGGAAGTGGACATACGTATAATATATACTTATGATAACAGTAAAAATAAAGTCCTTCTAGGAAATAATTTAATATCTAAATTTATGTTACTCTTAAGGTACTAATAAACTGAGTATGAGGGATATTTCCAATCAAAGTCATAGTGATAGCGAAGATGAAGAAAATTTCAGATTTTTGAAAAGTAAAAGGTCCTTCCAACAAAAACAATCTTCTTCGAAAAATGGAAATACATTTTCTACTTCAAAATCGGATAAGGTTATTTCTGAGCAAAGTAAGCCTAGCTTTTTCTGTTACATTGCAAATTACGTGTTAAACAGTAAATAATGGAAATTTTTTATGAAAATCATAGAATTCCAGAAACAAGTTCTGTATACTTTAAATGATCTTAAACAGCAAGTTGCTAATATTTCAACTTCTGTACGACATATTTCCTCCGTTTTGCTCGAAAAGGAAACCTTTGAAAATGATGAAATGTGTGATATTCAATTCCCACTAAAAACTCTTGCTCAACTTAAAGACTTGGAAGACCGTATGAGTGACAAGGAATTTAGTAAACAAATGGTAGGCTGATTTCATTTGTTCTAGTTTGGTATTTGCATAAAATTCTAATAAAATAATTTTTTCACAGATCAGAAAATTGTCATCATGGGGTGGCAACAATGTCAAAAATACAACTCGACGGATATTATATGAGGTCATACCAAAGCCACTCATTGACCAGTTTAATTGGATTGGAGCTAACGGGAAAGAATCTTTGAGAAAATTGACTTTGATTAATGTCATTAAAAGTAAAAATTTAATCATGATCGTTAGCAGTAAATTTAAACTTTTATATTTATAATTGTATTTTACTCCTTAAAGGTGCTGTAAGAGGACAGCCAAAGCATACGCAAGCGACCGATTTTGAAATGGAAAAAGTCATGAAAGCGTTTGTTAAGCACAAGGCAGACCAGAATGGGGGGCGCAAACTACGCGAAAATAAACAACAGCAATGAAAAGCGTGTTTTTTTTTACAAAAATAAATGAATTTTTCATCTTTTAATTTTTATTATTGTCGAATTGATTCAATTGGTGAATATATAAAATGCTTTTTTGGCTTGGTCAACTTGTTGAGTTTAGCGAAATCGTCACTAGTAGTAGAAGGCAGGTGACGCCATAGAAACAAGTGGAGCAAGCCATTATATATATTTACCTATTATAAATAGCAAAGGGTGACTTTTCTTTCAGGATTATTGGAGGCCACAGCTGGCTATCAGGTATAAAGTTTACCAGCTGTTTCTGTTATTTACCCACCTAATGAACTAGCTAATAATGGGAACATTTTGGCAACATTGCTTGTTTACCGACTGCCAAATGAGTATTAAAACTACCAATAAAAATATGGTTGGGTTGGAAGAATATGGGCTGTTTATAAACCCCAAAAATCCTGTTAAAATGCTAGTGCAAAAAGGGTTGTATATAAACCCAAACGAACTGTAACCAACTAAGTAATAGAGGGTAAAATTACTAGTCTGGAGAGGGTGTTGTTATGCTAAAACTAGCCTATCTACCTACCGCAAAAACACTAGTAAAATAATTGGTCATTTTAAGGTCGGGGAGCAGTCCAGAAGCTTAAAAACGACCTGGCACCGACTGTATTTTAAGTAGTCATTTATAGGTCGGCAAGTGGTAAAGGGAACTTCATTTTCGGTAATGAATAAACAGGGCAGGGGCTTGGACATGGTACCCGTCGGCCCGACTTTTTCGATGGACAGTAGGGCCGACCCAAAATATATACAGTCGGGCCGACTGTTCTTTGCTACTGGGGTTAGATAGGCAGTCAAAATGTGTCATAATATAACAGAAATCTTAACTTATGATGTGTAGCATTTAGTATGGTTTAAAATTACCATATAAATTTATATTAAGGCCCCAAATTTAAAATTGAGACAGCCTTTTCATGAATCAACCTGCCTAAGCTTCAATTCAGTTGAAGCGAATTACGTTCTATTAGAGTCTAGCTGTGAAGTGATTTATGCGAGTTCAGTTCCGAATCATCGCCAAAAGAAAGGTCGCAATGATCACAAGCGTATATGGTCTCATCTACATCCGTGTTGGAATCTTCAGAAGCGTATGGTTCTGATGGCTGATCGTCATTATGCCACTTTAATTTGTGTCTTTTTAAGGTAGCCTTTTCAATAGCGGAATAATTGCATTCGTCACACTTAAACGGTCTTTGCCCCGTATGACGATACATATGGTTTTTAAAGCTCCACTTTTTCTTCGTGGAGTAGTCGCAATGTTCGCATTGAAAAGGTACTTCCGTCGAATGTATTTGAATCTTATGCGCACGTAGGCTGTTTTTTGATTTGAAAGAGCCTTCGCATTGATCACAAGGATAAGGTCTAGCGTAACAATGTACCGTTCGATTATGGAAATTTAAAGAAAACTTGGCCTTAAAAGCGCTTTCGCATTTATCACATTTGAACGGTTTACCATCAGGATGCACGTTTTTAATGTGCATATTCAATAGGCCTTTGGTTTTAAACGTGTTGGTACAAATATCACAGGTATGAGGTCTTTCACTGGTATGTTTTAAAATCCTATGATACGTTAAAGAGCTTGTAGTTTTGAAAGCCATGGGACACTGATCACATTTATGAGGCCTTTCTTCCGTATGTTTTACTTTCATATGTATATTTAAACAATGTTTGGTTTTAAAAGGTTTAGCGCATTGATCGCATAAAAAGGGTCGTAGATTAGAATGTACTTGCATGTGGACTTTCAACATACCGTTAACGGGTGCCGCGTAATCGCACTGACCACACTTAAACTTGCGTAAATTCTGCCAGATGCGAGTAGTTGGCTTACTCTGTAATCCTGGCGTTTCCCCGTTAGAACTCGGACGACCAGGCTTTCTCTTCGTACTTTCGTCACCTTCGTGACGTGATTTTTGGTGTCTGATTAGCTCAAACTTTGTGAAAGTGGAATAGGGGCATTGGTCGCACGTAAATTCTTTCACCGTACCATGACGTGATAAATGATTTTTAAGAGTCCATTTTTTCTTCGACGAAAAATCGCAATAATCACATTTGAATGGCTTTTCCGAGGAATGTACAGTTTTTTTATGTACGGCTAGACTATATTTAGTTTTGCAAACATCTCCGCAGATTTCACATTGAACCTTAGCGGTAGTGTGCACCGCCTTTAGGTGGAATTTCATTCTAGCGCTAGTCTTGTAACACTTGTCACACTGAGTACATTTAAAAGGCCTGCCATCAACGTGAACATTACGCTCGTGAATCAATAAGTGCTCTTTCGTTTTGTAGGATCCAGAACATTGCTCGCATTTAAAAGGCCTATCTTTTAAATGCGCAACCATATGTTTTTCTAAAACTTTTTCGTTTATGAAGGATTTCGCGCAGAGTTCGCATGAAAATGGCTTTTCAATGCCTGAATGGATTTTTTCGTGTCGTCGAAAGTTTCTTAAATACTGAGTAGAATACTTGCATGTAGTACATTTAAACATTCTAGACTTTTTTCCAGTCTTTTTTATATTTTGTTTAGAACTTTTCTTACTCTTAACATTCTTCACATTAATCACATTCTTGGCATTCTTCACATTTTTTAAATTTCTCACATTGCTCACGATTTTTGGATTATCATCTTCTTGTTTCACATTTTCGACTAAAACAGATTCCGAAGTTGCGTTGTCTGTTTCCACAAAACATAAGTCATCTGGGATAATGTAGCTTGATTCAGTGACGTCTACAACGACAGGTAATATATTGTTCGGTTCTGTATAATTTGAGTCGAGAAGGGCAACCGGTTCCTCTTTCACACAAGTCATGCTAAGGTCCATCTCATCCATTTTTGGAAAATTTCGGAAGACCGGAATAAGGTATAGCTAATAAAAGATGTAAAATCAAATTTATTTTCAAAAATATCAGCTTCAAAGTGTTACGAAAATTTCAAGTAATACTACGATTAATGTAAGTAGCTAAAACTCCAAATATATCAGTCTATAGGATATTAAAGGTTCAAAGTTATGAAATATTTGTTTTATTGGTTTCAAGTACCGAAAAGAATTTGGCATTATAAATTATCTGCTAATTTTGCAATTATTTACTTCTACCCCTTCTTGGCTTTAATTACAAACATCCACCGATTTAGGCATAACCGTTTTTAGTCTGTGTTTGTACAATGTTTCACACGGCAAGCGCTAGGTGGTGCATTCGGAACTTCGAGAAGGGGTGGATTCAGGGGGGAAAAAATGGAAGGATGTCTGCAGTGTTCAGACCCTTGCAAGGACCGCTTTTTCAGACCCAATCTGAGCCTGGGCCATTGAAAAAAGCCAGAAACCCAGCCCGGATCCAGTTATATATTATTAAGAGAGGGGTGGCCATATAAATCCAGTCCGCACGTCAACTAGTAGTCCACTGTACAGAACCAGACAGTTCATGACTTAAAAAGTCAGATTTTTGTGGTGAAGCAAAGAATTTGCTTTACCGTGTTATCAGAAACCACATGGGTTTCCATTTGATGCATACCAAGATACTCAATCCTCTGGGCCAAGTAGTTAACACGGCTAAACAGAACATGGGAGGAGGTAATTGGAATTACGAAGTAGTGGAAGGCCCGGCCTGTTACACGAAATGATCAGGCCCAGACAGTAACATGAAATGACCAGGCCCGGATAGTTATATGAAATGACCCTCTAAATACAAAATATTAGCTTTAGTGTCGTGTGTATTAGGAATTTATTTACTAATAGTTTGTCACAATGTCACTTTTGTCACATCCTTTCTTATAAGCTAATGTTCCTTTAGTATACCTTTCATATTCAATTTCTAACACTAATTTAAGGTTTAGATTTGTTTAGTGAAGTATTTAACACAGTAGATTACAATTTATTTTTCTAATTAAATATTAAATTAATATCAGGCTTATATGGCCGGAAAGTATGGTAAGAAGGATAACAAGGATAATGATTGGTAGTCTTCTTACAAATTATATTTTGCCATCTGCTAGTTCATGTATTTTTGTCCCCAATGTCAGCTACATAGTACAGTAGCCAGAGGGCAGCGGTACCATGTTTCAAAAATAAATGGACTAGGTTAAATCAGCATTTCATCTTATCCTTCTTGGTATACGCTTTCTTTAAAAGGTACTCAATCAGAGGTTTCACTGTGAAAAACGTCATGGTGCCGTCACTTAACTATAAATAAAGGGTCATTCCATCTCAAATCGTCAAGCCCATGCTGGTCGAAAATTACGGATTTTCATGAAACTTTGTTCTATGCTCCATTACCATCTGTAATGACTCCAGAAGTTGAACGACTTTAAAATTTTTTGAAGGTTGTGGCCCATTTTTCCAATCTTTGCTTACTTGGCTCACATTTAGTTATATATCTTGGTCGGTATTATTTTTAAACATCTGAAATTGGTTAACCCTAGCTAAAAACGTGTCCCGAGTCTGAATTTGAAATCTGTTTAGCTCTATGCACTTAAGTTTTTGAGTTAAGCTCTTATTAGGGGGGTGGCAATTAACAATGAATGTCCAAAAAGGTCCACCTCCAAATTTAATAAAATTTTTAGGTAATCACATTTAAAATAAACCCTAAAATTTGGTTTCACAGAATGAGTGATTTTGGGTATTTCAATGTATATTTCCTAGGTGGTTCAGATCAAAACACACAGTGGCTTCTATGGAGGGATAAAAATAAAATGAAATAGTATAAAACGCACGCGCTCAATGTTAATACTATCCTTCCATAGAATAATGAGTTTTTTTGATCTGAACCACCCTGTATAGGAAATTAACATTGAAATCCCAAAAATCACTCCCGAAAACTTACACAATTATGGTAAGTGTCCTACCCCTGGAATACTACACCGTACATAATTTAAGCAGAAAACGCGTCGTTACTGGAATAGAGGTAGTATACCTTTGAGAAGCATTAATTGTTAATTGCTACCCCCCTAATTAGCGCTTAGCTCAAAAACTTGAGTGTATAGAGCTAAACAGATTTCAAATTCAGACTCGGGACACGTTTTAGCTGAGGTTAACCAATTTCAGATGTTTAAAATATTACCGACCAAGATATATAACAAAATGTGAGCCAAGTAAGAAAAGATTGGAAAATGGGCCAAAAGCTTTAAAAAATCATAACTTTAAAAATTTTCAATTTAAAATCGCTAAACTTCCGGAGTCTTCATTACGGATGGTAATACACCCTAGAAAAAAGTTTCATGAAAATACCTAGTTTTCGACCAGCATGGGTTTGACGATTTGAGATGGAATGACTCCCCTTACCAAAAAAAGTTAGTCTTAAGAGGTCTTGGGGAAATCTTTCGGGTGTCTTATGTAGTCTTAAGAGGTCTTGGGGAAGTCTTCCATTACGTCAAGAAGTCTTGGGGAGGTCTTAAAGACTTCCCCAAGACTTTTGTAGCGTTCTTGAAGACCTTTTCAGATAAGACTAACTTTTTTCGGTAAGGGTCTAAAGTTAACTTCAATTCAGTTTCATGACATTAGTGACGTTTTTTAAAAAAGGGTGGATCCTTGTGTCCCTTCAAAACATAAGAATATTAATTATAGACACTGAAAAAAATTGTTAGCTCAATTGTAACAGCCAGATGGCGTCAGTGCGTCAATACACACAACAACTTTTCACAATGGAGAACTATTTATGCGCCAAATTGACCGATATATCAAATAGGTGAAAGTATAACATTACTTTGGGAACATCTTTATTGTATAGAAGACACTTCGACGATCAAAAAGATTAAAATTCCAGCTTTTGTCACCAAAAATCTACTGAATAATTTCCAATTTTACCATCTTGATGACATCATTGCACTATCACACGACATTTTCAAGCTTTTTTGTTTTTCTTTAAACTAAGCTTATCCTGATAAACACAATGCTTAATTTCATATTCAATTGATTATTGAAAGCAAAGAGCTTCAGTTTTGACATACAACCTTGAAGGAAGAAAGTTGTATTCTGGAGTGGAAATGTGGGGTTGCTTAGATTTCCCATCATGCTTTTCTTGCCCTGATGTCACGAAGTCAAAACTCATGTTCAACAGGCGAGAGAGGTAAAAAACTTTTTAAGTCTAAAGCCCGGTGGCAGTTGAAGCTTGTGTCTGACCAAATCCATAGGTAGCTCGGGTAATTCTAGCTTCAATAAATGTGAAAGGCCCCCCTTTGTTATAGCTATAGGGGTTTCTACTCCAGAATACAACTTTCAACCTTCAAGATACAACCTTGTGGCGTCATAGCACTTTCCAAATTTTCATAAGTTTATTTTTTGGAAAGTAGAAAATATCTACGCTCATTAAACTCCTGGACAAGCCGTTAAAAGTGTTGAGCAACTACACCACCAGGTGGAGAAAATCGTCAATTACTATGCTCCCGTGTTAAGTTTTTTCAGGTTTTGGTTATTCTGATTTTCTTTCTCGTATCTCATCTCTCAAAGCCACTCCTAGGCGCGAAGTGGGCAATTTCAACGCTTACTTTGGTAATTCGATGCGAAGTTGCTTTATGTCACTAACACTCTTACGAGAAAAAGCTCTGAAGGGCCATTAGGTATTTTTGTTTAGAATTTCATTCATTTTGCCATTGGTGATGCTGGGATACTCTTAACCCAAAGAAGCACCGTCTATCTCATTATCCACAGGGGTTCAATGGTCTTAGGGTCAACTATTCGATTTCTTATTCTTCTAAGAATCTCCTACCCCGAAAGAGGTGTTTTGCTCAGTTAAAATTTCAGTACGTGGTACTACCCTTTTAAGAAATTTCTGTTAGGGCTGGAATACTTTTTCTTATAAATATATTCAAACAAATTGAAAATATTGAAATGCACAAACTGAGCTTAAATGTTTAGTCAAAAAATGCCGAGGTATCATAAACAACTCTGCAATTAATCATGGCCCTTACCAAGTTAGTCTTAAGAGGTCTTGGGGAAGTCTCTCATTATGTCAAGAAGTCTTTCTTCGGTAAGGGGGGGGGGGGGCTGAACACAAAACTAAGTAAACAGGGACATTAACTTGTACAAGACACAAAGGTACGATAAACCTTTTTATATTATTTCACTGATTATTATCTAATCCATATTGAATTGTCAGCATATCCAAATCAGATATAACTTGTAGGCTATGAAAACATAGTTATATTACTTTCAGGTAATATGTGTTTTCATATATTCTGGGAAAAAAGTAGATATTTAGACATTTTAGTTAATTCAACCTAGAGTTAACAGAACATACAATGTTAGGCTACCCATGATATATTGGTTTGAGTGAGAGGGAACCAGCACTTTGTGCGCGCTGCATACATGAGACGAGAATGATTTGTTTAAAAGAAAACTGCAATCTGGCAACATTTTCAATTGATTCCTTATCATTTAAATAAGTTCAATACACTAGTAAAATATTATCAAAAATATATATGAAAACAGGAAGTGAATTACTCAGACCCTACCTTTTCCTAGGGTAAACGTGAAAAACGAGAAGGGGGGTATCAAAGGGGCGGTTGATCCACCTAATTTCCAACTACCAATCGAATTTGAAATAGGTGAGCTAATTGGGAACGTCATTTTACGTGACATAACAAGCCGAAAGTAGTTAGGTATGCTAGAGGCTACTTTAGAGTCCCAGGAGCACAACCGTTAGCCCGGCAGATGAAACGAAAATAAGGAAATAAGTTAAGTTTAGTTAACTACAATTTGTTAGCCAACTTACGCGTGTACCTTGTATAAAACTACGCCGCAGCGAATGACCAACTCTTCCCTTTCCTCTGTATGGGGGACGGAAATCTGGAAAAGACTAGGGGAGAACTCAGTTTTCATGTTAAGGTTTAGGCTGCGACTAACTGCGAGTCATTTATTTTCTGTTTTTATATATATTTTTGATATTATAATAGGAAGCAATTTTAAACTTGCCTTGAACCCTGAAAGTAGGCTTAGTAATGATCCATGGACAGTTTGATATCATGCTATGCAAGCAAAATTGCACCTCTTACGGGGAGTATAAATCTACCCTTACCAAAAAAGGTTAGTCTGATCCGAAGAGGTCCTCAAGAACACTACAAAAGTCTTGGGGAAGTCTTTAAGACTTCCCCAAGACTTCTTGACATAGTGAAAGACTTCCCCAAGACCTCTTAAGACTACATAAGACAGCCGAAAGACTTTCCCAAGACCTCTTAAGACTACATAAGACAGCCGAAAGACTTTCCTCTTAAGACTAACTTTTTTTGGGAAGGGTATGGGCCCAAGGAGGACAGGCCAGCTTGCCAATCTTGCCATTACGTTTAACAAATGTCCTCTAAAATGAGGAAAAGAGACATTGCACGTTAGTAGCCAATTTTTCAACATGGTTTGTAGTCCATTTAAGCCTAATTTAAACCATTTTAATGCCTGAATAATGCTGAACTACTCGCCAGATATCAAAACTCCCCGTGAAACCCTACTAAGCCTACCTTCCAAGCCTAACTTAAAGTAAACATGCAACTTTTATTCAATTTGGGCCTTGCCAAATTGATCTCGCGCCAAGCTTGCAAATTTAATCTTCAGAAATTCAGAATTCGCCAGGCTATTTTCAGCTCGTTGTGACGTCAGTTTCACTTTTGGTTCTTAAATTATTTCACTAATATACTAAACCTATTTAAATGGTAAAGAATTGAAAGGAAAAAACTAGTTGGCATTACATTCTCCCTAAAATTGGTCTAAACATTTTAGGCTTAGAGTGTGAAGAGGAAAACGCAGTTTTTTTTTATAGATTCAGATCTAAAATTAAGACACGTTTACGTTCTAATAAAAAAATTAAGTAAGTGCCTCTGAATCGTACCACAAATCAAAAACTTTGATTTCAGCTTTCAATTAAAATGAGGTATTCCCTTACCAAAAAAAGTTAGTCTTAAGAGGTCTTGGGGAAATCTTTTGGGTGTCTTACGTAGTCTTAAGAGTGAAGTCTTCCATTATGTGAAAAGTCTTGGGGAAGTCCCCATGACTTTTGTAGTGTTCTTGAAGACCTCTTCAGATCAGACTAACTTTTTTCCATAAGGGTCTGGCTAATCAAAAGATCCCAAAGTAAAATCCTAGTGTCATGGGCTACGCCACACTCTTTGAATCACACTAAATCTCATTCTTGATTATTTTTAGGCGCAAGATCATACGTCAAGAATATTTTATGAATGCCTAAATCAATCCTTAATTAATTTTACTCAATTCTGAGAGACATTTAATATTTCAGTACATGAACAAGTCTTATTTTTAATAGTAATCTACATCTTTATCATCTCTTTAATTAAAAGACTCGTGACTCATACTATTTAGGCCAAAAGAGATACAACCTATAAATTTGGGCCGATATTGCTGATAAGGCCCAAATTGTTAGAACAATTTTGGCTAAACAATGCAAAACCGATTAAAACAACTAGCGGCTGTGGTTGAGCCCTAAAAGCCCTCTTCTATTCTATACACAAAAGGCAGAACCACTTTTCATTGATTCATGCCTTTGGCAAGCATCAAGGAAAAGACTTTCTCATGGGTTCTTCTTCCAGAGGTGCCATTATAGCTTTAAGAAGGAATTGGTACTGAATATGATTTTGTTTCTATATTCGTGGGAAAAAATATGCTGGTTGAAGGTGGTTATTTGGGCTTTCCCTTACCAAAAAAAGTTTGTTTTAATAGGTCTTGGGGAAGTCTTTCGGGTGTCTTATGTAGTCTTAAGAGGCCTTAATTGGGAAAGTCTTTCATTATGTCAAGAAGTCTTGGGGAAGTCTTAAAGACTTCCCAAAGACTTTTGTAGTGTTCTTGAGGACCTCTTCAGATCAGAATAACTTTTGTCGGTAAGGGTTAATGTAGACATGCAAACGATTCGAGGATTGTAAAATAGATCCCGCGCCAAGCCAGGGATTTTAATCTTTAGAAATTAAAATTACGGAGCCTGATTTTATGTACGCGTGACATCGGTTTTACTTTTCATTTCAATGTGCTTCCATAGAGTAACCAAAGAAATTGGCTTTCCAATAAGGAAAAATCCAGTAATTTGTCAATATTTATAATTGAATTCCAGATATAACCAGTTTATTGACTTTTATAACTAATTACACACTTATTTAATTGACACATAAAATTTAATGTCACTTGATATGTATTTAACTATAATTCTATAACCTTTTGGAACTGCCCTAGATCGTCAAAAACCATAAGACTAACTTTTTTTAAATTCGGGTTATTTTATTCGGCTATTTGGTCAAATTTTGTTGAAATTGTTAAATCTTTATCATCTTTGACCAAATTATAAGAGTTTTCGTCATTGGGAAAGCCAATTTCTTTCGTTATTCAATTAGAGCACATTAAAATGGAAAGTAACTGCAACGTCACGCACATTTTTGAACGAAATCAATTTGACAAGGCCAGAAACGAGTAATAGTGACAAAGATTGGGAGCTAACAGATATTTTTATAGAAATAGTTTGAAAACAACTAGTTTCCTCAGATGTTAATTCAATAACTATAAATGGTTAAGATTTTTTTTTAGAATGAGTAGTGACATGTTTAGCCAAACTATATTTTGTGAAAGAAGCGTATTCGCATTGTTCACACTTGAAGGGCTTGAATCCCGAATGACGCGCCTCGTGTTGTTCGAGATTTCCTTTTAACTTTGCTGAAAAATCGCATTGACTACATTTAAACGGTCTTTCTTGCGAGTGCACGTATTGTTGATGTTTTCTCAGAGCTCCTCTAGTTTTAAAACCGCGTCTACAAATAGGTAACAAACATCTATATGGCCTCTTAACCGTGTGCTTAATCTGAAAGTGTTCCGTTAAATGAGCTTTGCATTTGAAAGTGCTGTTGCAACGACTGCATTCGAATGGTCTATCGATGGAATGTACGTGTTGTCGATGACTTTTCAAATGATATTTGCTCTTGAATTCATCGGCGCATTGATCACACTTGAAAGGTCTCAAGTCCGAATGAATAACCTCGTGATTTTTAATCGTAGAATAATTAGGCGCCGTGTATTCGCAGAATAAACACTTGAAAGGTTTTGATCCTTTCGCTTCTTCACTATTTTCAGCTGGTTCCTCTTCATTTATAGCTTCTCCCTCTTCATTTGGAGCTTCCTCATCATTCGGAACTTCTTCATCGTTCGGGCAATCTTCGTTATCTTCATTATCATCTTCAACATCATCATTTTCGTCTTTATCAGTCTCGGGATCAGAGTTTTCGCTCTTTGAAGTACTTGGACCACCACCAGCGAAATTTACAATCTGTGTCACAGTCATTTCAAGGTCTTCGCATTCGTTGTCCGAGTTGAACATGATTTCCAAATTCAAGTATTCTATAAAAAATAAAAATTGGATATTACGATCACATCCGTGTTATAATTTAAACAAGGAAACTTGCGAATTGGGCACAAATTGGCATAACTTACCCTAAGATTTAACAGTCCTGGATATTTTTAATCTTTACAGATACGTATATATATTTATCTGCAAGCTTTTAGTCTTTTAACCCCTTTTCAAAAGTGTATAAGTTGAATCTTTGGGATTACCAGAGCAATTAAGTATCACTTATTCCGTATCAATTCAATTATTGAGTACCAAAAAATTTTTCATTTTGTTACTAGAGTTCTAAAATTACCGTTATCTAAGAAGTTTTAATTTATCAGTATTCACAAAATGATTTGTATTCGCATTTTTTTGTGTTTTTAAACATGAAATTTCTCTTTCAAAGACTTCAAAACTCTTGTATCTGAATAAATAACCCCAACACTTGTGTGAATTGCATTACGTTTTAGGGTTAATACGGGGACAGCAACCTGGTAATTCAGGGATCCTCGGGTTTTTATTCCTTACCCAACTCAAGTCAGCCAATTTTTGAGTCTGGCTTTCCAAGGAAAGCAAGGATTAAAAATTCAACCCTTGGAAAATAAGAAGCCCATACCAAAAAAGTTAGTCTTGAGAGGTCATGGGGAAGCCTTTCGGACATCTAATGTAGTCTTAAGAGGTCTTGGGGAAGTCTTTCATTAAGTCAAGAAGTCTTGGGGAAGTTTTAAAGACTTCCCCAAGACAAATTTAGTGTTCTTGACGACCTATTCCTATCAGACCAACTTTTTTAGGCAAGGCAAAGATCTAAATCTGAATTTATAACTGTTTGCTACGTGTGGTTGCAATACATTAATATATTAATTAATTGTTTAACACATTAATCAAAGGTTTAATAAATTAAATAGTAGAAACGTATAACTGGACCAGCTGGGAATCAGAGAGGGAGGGTGACAATATTAAAACAGACGACACCTTGTGTCTATTGACCCTTACACTATAGCCACCTATCATTTATTATTAATGTTGATGTCTAGTGTCAATGTTCAAGGTTAAAATTTTATCTCTGTTGTATTCAATCAAGAATTTTTAAATTTCATTACGATTTAAGCAGCAAAAACAATGTTTCTGTATATTTTTTGATATTTTAAATAAATGTAAAAACATTTAAAATTCTTGATTTTAAATAATATTTAATAAACCCGACCCCAACTTTTGGGTTTTCTACTCTCACCATCCCCGAACACGACTAAAATCTTACTCCGTACGATCCAAGAGCCCAATAATTTGTTCAAAGGTTCCCCTAAAAGTGGAAAAAAGGGATGCGCATAGCTAGTGTAGGCCAGTTCAAAATGAAAATGAAAACAGGATGACCTTGCACGTGGGGAGAAAATGTTTCTGTCATTTAAAATATATAAACCAATAACTACGTGGACTTTGTAAAAACTTGTCAAACTACAAAACAGATTTAAAAACAAAACTGGGCCTTAATTGTTATCATATGCTAAATAGGAAACAAACAATTTGAGTTATAGTTGTATATCTTTGTCTTTAACATTTTAATCTTCACTTTTACTTCGCAACAACCTAAATATGCAATTCAAAATTCTTTCACGACATTGTACACTTGATTAATAGTTTTTACCACTTTTAGTGAGTTTTTTCTGTTTTTTCCACCTTTCAAAAGCGCTTTCTGGTTTATTTTAAGCTAAGCCTAATTTGGGCCTACAACCCACTTAAGAAGACCAAAAATTTTAGAACATGCAGCTGAAATCGCCATTTATTTTCTTCACTATTACTCTTAAAAATCCTTGATTGTTCCCCGAAGGTGCAGCAAAGATAGGCTACCTTTTTTAAATTTCTTTGTTCATTTCTCATACAAATCTTGCCTCTTAGCGTATAGTAAAAATTGGCAACCAATTTTCTATTTAATTCTTTTTACAAATCTTCCCTTCCCCTTCAACCTTAAACCGTTGATACCGAGGACTTAATATTAATAGCAATTAGGGCAAAAAGATTACCGCTTTTTTAGATGCGCTATCTAATCTCGCACTAAGTGGAAGGTTATTACGAGGTTAACCTGTTAATTTTAATCGCGGATAACGACAATATGGGTCAGGACATTCCATAACTGAAGAATAAGAATGTTCCTTTATGATTATCAAAAATTAAATTCGCGACCCAAACGTCTTTTGCTAAGGTGTTTTACCTATGGAAATAAATACATAACAATGACATTCAGTTGTGACACCATATAAGAAGATACCTTCGTATTGGAAATGCCTAAATCATTATTCGTATTGCAAGAGGTCAAAATGTGTTGCGGATGATTTTTAAGATTTCCGAGCAAATAAGTTTCTAAGGTCAAGCTCATAGATTTCAACAAAAAATGGATTGCTTTATGCACTGAACAAGCAGTTCCCTACAGAAATAACAGACCGTCTAGGTGTTTTCCGCTCAGTCGTCAATCTAATTGATAGATTCCCAAACTGGGCCCTAAGTTTTAGCTGCTTAATTTATCTTTCAGTCGCCAGAGAATCAGGGATTACGATAATAAGAACATGGTCTGGGGGAAGGAGGATGGATAGAAGAACAAGATGCGACTAAAAGTCTAGTACCAGTGGGAAAACGTAATTGCTTTAAGCTCAATTTGTTATTAATATTTTAACGGGTTCTGATTTGACATTAATTCCTACTAACATCGTGTCGTGATATTTTAATATCTTCACTGAGGATCCTGTTCCTAGTTCAATAGTTTATTTTTAGTTATTGTAATTAAGGGTTTATTGGGAAGGTAATTTAATATGGTAGCTCAGTTTGCGAACCCATGGGAAAGTCTTATATAGATGTTTAGGTTGGTACAGGACATTCGATAACCGAGTTTTAGTTGGAATGCTACTATGCCTAGATATGAATTTTTACTTGGGACTAATCACAATTGCATGGACTATAACTAAGCATGACTTTTTTTGTCTATTGCTAAATAACTAAACCACCAAGTTACAGCCCTTACCAAAAAAAGTTGGTCTAAAGAGGTCTTGGGGAAGTCTTTCGGGTGTCTTATGCAGTCTTAAGAGGTCTTGGGGAAATCTTCCATATGTAAAGAAGTCTTGGGGAAGTGTTAAGGACTTCCCTAAGACTTATGTAGTGTTCTTGAAGACCTCTTCAGATCAGAGTGGGACTAACTTTTTTCCGTAAGGGAGAATTATGATTTTAAGAAACCAATTTAATCCAATTAGATTTATAACAGTAACATGTACACTGTATTCAAACTGTAAGGACTTTCCTAGGGCTGTCTGTAAAACAAAGTGATTCGAAAACTGTCATTTTAAGTCAGAACTATCCAGAAGCTAACCGTAGTGTGTCACCAAACACGAGACTATCCCATACCTTTTTAAGAGGCAAATACGGAATGGCTAGAGATTATGTGCGAGAGAGACATTTCAAACCTGTGGTACTAGTTTAAATTATATTAGGTCTAATTTCACCTTATACTCGATGGGTCAGGCCGAATTGCCAAGTGCTTATAATTCATTCTAGTCCTATATGCAAGACCACAATAGTTTTAACGAAATTTGTAACTCAGTAGTCCTTCTACTGAAATCTCCCAAATGCCAAATCTCTCTCATTTAAAAGAGCTAGCCAACCAACCAATTATTGTATGCTTTAAGCCTTAATAATCACAAGGAAATAATTATTATTAGTCTAGATTACATTCAAACTTACATCGTTTAGAACAAATTGAATCCAGATTAAGGTTTAAAGTTAAATTCTGAACATCAGAACGTCGATTTTATTTCATGAAGGAGTGAAGGACTTAAGCCATGGCTTGCCATCCAACTTCCATACTGGCCGACTTTCCAGATTTTAAGACATGGCCAACGAAGGTGAATAATTGTATGAACTGTCTACAGGCTTATACTTTCCTAAGGATTTGGGACCAGCTCAAATTAAAGATTTTGTTATATGTAATACGAACTCAGTTTTAAATTCAATAACAAATATTTTAACCTAACCTGCATTTATTTGAATTATTCATTATCGATGAAATGTAAGTGTATTAATGCCCAAAAAAGATCTCTCACAAATTCACGTACTTATTTTGTATCAGACGACAGAGTATAAGCAGACCTATATCTTCCGGGCCCATTTATAAGGGCAAGAAGGATCAGATAAGGAGAGGAAAAGTGGGAACGGCGCGGCTCCTACTGCGTCGGCCTAAACTCCCACTCTGGGAGAACGGGGGACAGACGGGGGTAGAGATGGTTCGTGGTAAATTGTTGTCACGTGGGTAAAACGAATCCTTTATGAGACGCGCTAGCTAGCGACCACGTGACAACAGTTTACCTCGAGAATTTCCTATCCTCCCTTTCCACCCGAGTGGGAGGTTGGCTCTTCTCTCTCTAACTCAAAGCAGCCCCACTTTTCCTCTCCTTATCTGATCCTTCTTGATAAGGGTATACAAAGGGGGTTATCATCAGAGACGGAAATAAGCAATACATTTCATTGCATTTCTATTTTCTATAAAATAGTGTGGTCAAGTAATTGACTTGACGTGGGCGTTATGGTTTTATATGTAAAAGTCTATCATATATCTTAAAAATAGGTGGAACCTACTATGTATAAAGCTAAAGTGGAGAGATTTAGATTTCCCTAAGATTTTGGCGGGAAAATCGATTAGCACTAAGAGACGCCTGTGGTACACGTATCTTGGGTATGATTCTTTAGGAGTCGCTGAACGCGAACCAAATAGGGCAGACGCCAGAGGTATAATTATAATAATTAATTTTCGTCAATTAAAAAGTTAAAAAAATTGATAGTTCAAAAGTAGATCAAACTTTCATTTAAGGAAGTAGGTAAATATTATGAAATGAGTAAAGGTCAAATTTTGAAAGTTTGCTATTTGGTCAAATTATTTAGTCCCTTTTGGTTTTCGCACCCATAGATGTCTACTAAATCCGATTTACTACCTCCAAAAGATAAATATAAATGTTCCCGCGCGGTTATTCAAGCCAAGAAGGATCAGATAAGGAGAGGAAAAGTGGGAACGGCGCGGCTCCTACTGCGTCGGCCTAAACTCCCACTCTGGGAGAACGGGGGACAGACGGGGGTAGAGATGCTTCATGGTAAATTGTTGTCACGTGGGTAAAAGGAATCCTTTATGAGACGCGCTAACTAGTGACCACGTGACAACAGTTTACCTCGAGAATTTCCTATCCCCCCTTTCCACCCGAGTGGGAGGTTGGCTCTTCTCTCTCTAACTCAACGCAGCCCCACTTTTCCTCTCCTTATCTGATCCTTCTTGTTCAAGCTTACGAATTTTGTCATGATTTTGAGGGTATTTTGGTCTGTGCCAAGGCCCAAACATTTTTTTAGTACACAGCAGTTGAGGACTGTTTAACCATGGATAGTTCTTTATACATCCATGGTTTAATAATTCATTGGTAAATACAAAAAACCAAGAGAAAATTAGTTTTATAACGATTTTTCAAATGAAAATTATTATTATAGTTTAATAATACATGTGGATAAGCGAATAACTATCCCTACAAAAATGTTTTTATTCCGGGCACAAGCCAACGACCATGACCTCTTATTTATGTAATGGGTGTGACTGTGTGATAATGAATTTTCGATTTGATTGTTAACAATGGGATAGAATTATCAGAAGATTATAAGCTTTCAATTGCTTTGTTAATTTTTATCTATTCTTCACTAACATACTTGTTGTAACTAAGCCTATATGGTCAATAACTATCATTAAATCTTTATAATGTTTTAAAGGGAAACTATGAACTAAAAACTGAACATATTTTGAATTTATTTTCGGAATCACCATGCCAAAAACGTATTCGAGAAATGTTTCACAATTATTCGACATGATTATGATGTTTAAGTTTTCTAAAGTTTGCTTATGTTGGAATGTAAGAAAAGATTAGAGTTTGAATTCGTATAACTTTTGTTAATTGAATAAGACCATCGTTAATGTCAATCAGACATTATCCGTTCGCGAAAACATATTCTTATTCGAGTTAACGTAGCCGAATGCAAGGCAAACTTTTCGTACTCATTATTATACGAGTTATTCATTCGCCGATAAGAAACATTTGAAACTCGATTTTAACCCAAATTGAGATCTCGAAGCTAGAATGTAGTAATTTAGTCGCTGTTCCTTTCAATTTAGATTAAAATATAATTATTATATTTCATTCTACACGGATTTCGAGTAACGTCATATTTTTATCTTCGCATTATCCGTTTGAATAAACGCGTAATTAGTTTATTAATCGAGCTTAAAATTTTATCTCCGGGTCTAATTCGTATCCATTTAATACGCGTCTGTTTATATAATTTGTGGTGTTTATATTAACACACAATTTATCCGAGATTAAAATATCTGAAAAAAGCCTAGTTATCAATGGATATTTTGAGTTCATTGTGATACTATATCTTTAAACAGTTGTCTCAGTTTATACCCTATGAACTTTAAAGTGGCTTCACAGTCAAACATGAGAACATGAATTTAGTTGGTCGAATCGTATCAACTTCGTTTGATTGAAGTTTTATATTAAAAACAATCTTTGGAACAATAACCAATATTGAAGAGGCAGGATAGATATGCAAATTAAAAGTTTTAAAATTGTTTGTAGATTATCTTAGTTAGCAATCAACAAGGAGAGTTCAATCTGCCTCTCTTCATCCCAAAACGTTCATAGATAACAGCATTGACAGACTGCTTCTAGGAAAAAATCGGGAGATTATCTTGATTCACTGTCACGCTTAAATCGCCTTAGAAACTGATCACGTGGTCTCTGTCATATGACTTCTCTCTCTCTCTCTGTGTCTCTCGCAGGCCTCTACCCGATGTAATAAAAGACATTTCCTTCATCACTTCAAACGCCTACATTCGATCGTCTGCCAAGAGATATTCGGGACTCAGAATGAATCGTCTGACGCTGCTTTTCGCGTTTTTAGCCTGTTTAGCTGTCACTGGTTTCGCTCAAAAACTACACAGGTGAGCCATTTCTTCATTGAAAATATATTTAATTTGACAGTTTAAACTTAAGGATCAAATTACTAGTGAAAAACGCAATGGCCTTTAAAAATTAAAGGTCTAGTACTACATCTTGCCCAAATTTGAATTGAGACTAAAAGGTTTTAAAGGGAGAATGCAACCTAACCACAAGTGGTTTTTTTATCGATTCATTATTGTTTAATTCTTAAGCGTTAAAATAGGCCTAAGCCACCAGTAAAAAAAATTACAAACAAATATTAAAGTAGAAATCAATTTAAAACTTAACTAGAAAATAGGCTTAACTAGATTCATGGAAATCCTGAATTTCTTAAAATTGATGAGTCATCGACCAATGAGCAAAGGCTTGTCGTTAAGGCGAGATTTCCACGACACTTACAATAACATTCGATTGGTCCCTGACCCCTTCAATGAGAAGAAATTCAGAATCTCCATGAATCCAGCTAAGCCTATTTTTGCGGGAAAGTTTTAAATTTATTTCTAGTTTAATAATTGTTTGTAATTTTTTTATTGATAGATTAGGCCTATTTAAACGATAGGTAATCGTTAAAAAATCACTTAACATGTCAAATTATGAGCTTTTGATTGAAGTAATTGAAAATAAACATCGCTTTATTAATTAGTTTAACTATGCCTAAATTTGTTTTCACTTGAAATGTGAAACTGTAGATATACACAAAGTAAACAACGCCCCGTAGCTTAATACTAACAGCAAAGTTCCAGGTAAATGTACCGGCAGATTCTGATTCGAGACACTCTAGCGGCCGTAGTCGCCTTGTAAGTAGTGAAATCGGATGCGCCACTCTTCGGAGAAATTCCGGAGTTGGGGTAAGACAATATAGCCAAGCGCGACCCGCCTAAATTCCGTTCCTCTCTCAGGAATCAAAATATCGCGGGAGAGTCCAAACCTCTCGAGCCAGACAGGGGTGATGACTTTTTAGTCTATTTTTAAGTGGTGGGCTATGACATAAAACTGGACCTTTACTGATAGAATTAAGCTATGGGGCGTTGTTTACTTTTATGGAATATAGTGATAGACTTTCGATAAAGGTCATTTAAAGAAAAACAAGACTTATTATTGATAAAGGATTCCCCTACACAAATTTAAAACTGTGAGGAAGAATCTTCACGAAGTTGGAACTCCAGTAGGCAGAGTTTTACCGGAAAACAGGTTGCGCAGAACCAACGGACCATGGCCAGAACCTCTTTCTAATTATCTCGATGTAAGTTTTAAAATATTTAAATAAATAAGTATTTTTCATGGAAAATAAGATTATACTACTAAGAATATTTAACATTTTTAATGATAACTTAAATCACAATTATGTCGAAACCACACTTCGTCGAAAATTAGTTTTGAAATTACAAAATTCTCCCATCAAAATCTATAAATATTGGAATAAATATAAACCTCACGATTTAAAAAAATAATGAGAATCACATTTTAAAGGGATCCTGAATGAAAATCAAAAGCCTTATTCCGTTTATAAAACAGTAATATCAGAAGCCGATGAAACCCTCCTTTGAAGTCTATTACTCCCGGGTCTTGTCTACCCCTTTCTGTATGGGTTAGTTTCAAAAAGCGCGATTCGTACGCCTCCTAACGGTAGAACAACGTCGTCGTTTGTGGAGAGAGAGAATTTACAATTTTCCGTAGACAGGGGGTATGAAGTAGGACCCCTCCGATCTCGTAAAATTGGGAATTTTACCCATACAGAGAGGAGCGCTATATGGAACATTAGAGTAGTAGACTTCAAAGGAGGGTTTCATCGGCTTCTGGTAATATGTATAATAAAAAATGTACATTCCTTTAGCCACAAACGATATGGTTTGATTTAAATTTAGATGGCGCTACCGTCTAGGAAATTTAATATTGAAACAATAGTTACGTTCACACTAGGCACCTTGGAACCGATTTCAATTCAAATCAACTTTTCAAGCCTTATATTATATTTTTTTTTTGATAAAATACCTTTCCATTTGACCCCAAAAGTTTATAGTTTGACCTTTCCAAAACGGTTGCAAACGGTTTCTTAAGCTACGGTCACACGAGCATTTCTTAATCGATTTGAAACGGTAAAATCAAAACGGTATTCAAATTGCCAGGAATCATTTTAAGCGTCAAGTGTTCAAGCATTATCTCTATAAATCTATTTATTGTAGTTTCATCTATCGGTTGTTGAAACCAAATCGGTATGAAACTGGTTCCCGAAGCAGTTTCAAGAAATCGAATCAAATCGATTCGAGAAAAGACGGTTTCCCGTTCATACGACTGAAGCGAATCGTTTTGAAATGGTTTAAATCGATTCCAAGGCCTAGTATGAACGCGGCTAAAGTCTGAAGTGTCATACTTATTAATTATATTACTTATGCCTCGAAATGAATAGATAAAGTATTTAGCGATTATAAGGTCATTCCAAAATCCAAATGTATTTGGATACTTCAAACTTTCGTCTTATAAAACTCATAATCATTAATCAAGTCATTATAAATATTTTGCGAATCATTTACACACAAATTGCTGACCATGTGGTGAATAACTTATAATATTATTAGATTAATTAACGAGACCTCTACTTCATGGTTTCGAAAAGCAGTTTATTAAACGTTTCTGGAAAACTTTCGAACTTGTGTACAAGTCCACTATCAGTCCATTTAGTTTAGAATTGTATTGATAAGGGACTATCTCCAGGAAGTTTTTATTTTTTAATATTAATAAACTATTTTTCGCAATTATCAAGTAGCAGTCTCGATAGTAAATTTAATAATATTTGTGAAATTGGAAAACAACTTACAGATGGCTTAACTATATTCTTTGTTAAGTAACAGTAACTTCATATTATAATGTCAAGATTCGTGACCCCAAAACTTTGATCCAATCAAATATCTGTCTGTTTATGGTCGTAAAATAAAATTAACCATGGAAATGGCGATTTAATAATTATCTAGAAAAGTCCCTGTATAAAATTAGCAATATCAAAGATTAAGACACTTGTGAGAATTAACAGCTATTCCTCAAATTGAAAACAAGACAATGTCTTTGCAAAGTTTTCAATGATTTAATTATTTGTGCCTGTGAGATATAAGCCATATAGGATCGACATGTTTTGTATATCGTCGACTACTTAGCAAATAATTGTTTGTGAGCTAATTCCGTCATATTCTCTGTAAAATAGGCATTGATGACACCAGAAGCCGATGAAACCTTCCTTTGAAGTCTACTACTCTAATGTTCCATATAGCGCTCCTCTCTGTATGGGTAAAATTCACAATTTTACGAG
This sequence comes from Odiellus spinosus, assembly GCA_963920705.1. Classification (NCBI taxonomy): domain Eukaryota; kingdom Metazoa; phylum Arthropoda; class Arachnida; order Opiliones; family Phalangiidae; genus Odiellus; species Odiellus spinosus. The sequence goes on along the minus strand of OY987232.1, from coordinate 13,736,783 downwards.
ATCGGAGGGGTCCTACTTCATACCCCCTGTCTACGGAAAATTGGAAATTCTCTCTCTCTCCACAAACGACGACTTTTTTTTGACGAATTCCAAGGCTGCTAGAGATATTCGCTGGACGAACTCCCGCTCCGAAAATATCTACCGTTAGGAGGCGTACGAATCGCGCTTTTAGAAACTAACCCATACAGAGAGGGGTAGACAAGACCAGGGAGTAATAGACTTCAAAGGAGGGTTTCATCGGCTTCTGATGACACTCATTATTCGATTTGAGGAATAATTCTTATTCTTCAAAATTGTCTAAGAAAAATCTTTATATTATATTACGATCAAAGCTCTCTCTTCTGGCAAAGAGAAATGGTTTCGTTTTAGAAAGGTAGAGGGCGCCATTTTTCGATTGGCTGTCGTATGAAAAACGATTACGTTACGGTGACGTAAGACCTAGTGCTCCTCTTGTCGCTGTTCACATCATAGCTAACTAAGCTCGTGCCGGCGCGAGAGGGAAAAATATTTAACACCCCTGTTACGCTTAATTTATTTGAACTCTTCCTCGAGATTTTTAAGTGTTGGAGGTAGGAACGGAATTCGCTAGTAAATCAATTTTACCTCCAAAACATTCGTTTCCTGCCTATTTTGTGTTTTTTTGCCACTCACGTGAGCAACGTCAGTTCAAGAGAACCAATAACGTATAAAGATTTGTTACTCCTTGAGAGATGGAACTCTTCGTTCAACTATAAGTCGAAATGCAAAAAATTGAAGTCCAATATTTAGTTTACATTCAGTAGACGCGCTAGCGTCTAATGTTATGGGCCGACCGTTGTGTTTAATGCATTTATTTACGAATTTCTGTTGCCATTGAAATATTAAAATCATCTATGAGAATAATTATAAATGTTTTCTCGTTCGACAGGCTCAATATTACGGACCCATTTCCATTGGAACTCCGCCTCAAAGTTTTAAGGTTGTCTTCGATACTGGGTCATCCAACCTTTGGGTACCATCCAAGAAATGCAAATGGTCTAATATAGCTTGCCGTAAGTTCAAAATTTCCCTTATAATTTGCGAAAAACAAATGAAAAATGATGCCTATACGCAGTAATTCAGGGTTCAACTTCAAAGGTTAAAACATATAGATAAAAGAGGCCTCTACCAAGCCGCAATCGTAGCGGGGGAGGGGTTAAAATATAAAATTTAACCAAAAACATGTAAAAACTACCCTACAATGAACATTTTTAAATGGACAGGGCTTCTAACGATAGTTACGCGATTTTTAGTTAACATTTTAATGCTCAATTAATATTTTCTAGCTTAACTAGAATTGTATTACACTAGTTAGAGAATAATTTTAAGCTTATCAGTTGACTTTTTGCTGGATATTGTCAACTGTGGGCCGCCATTACCTCCCAACCAATGGGATAAAGGTGACGTTTCTCACCTTTTATAGCTTTACGCCGTGTAGAGAATTTTCTCTTCCCGCAAGGGAATATGGGAGTATGACACGCCCATCCGCAAAAAGGTCTATAGGGTTTCTGAAAAGACCAGAAGCCGATGAAACCCTCCTTTGAAGTCTACTACTCTAATGTTGCATATAGCGCTCCTCTCTGTATGGGTAAAATTCCCAATTTTACGAGATCGGAGGGGTCCTACTTCATACCCCCTGTCTACGGAAAATTGGAAATTCTCTATCTCCACATACGACGACGTTTGGTTGACGAACTCCAAGGTTGCTAGAGATATTCGCTGGACTAACTCCCGCTCCCAAAATATCTACCGATAGGAGGCGTACGAATCGCGATTTTTGAGACTAACCCATACAGAGAGGGGTAGACAAGACCCGGGAGTAATAGACTTCAAAGGAGGGTTTCATCGGCTTCTGAAAAGACCCATCTTCGCGATTGGAATGATTATTTCCATCAAACTAAAATTAAGCATTAACCTTTGGCATTAAGAAATTAATTTATATGTCCAAAAACGTGTGTAATAGTGGTTTGAATATTTTAGATACCGTTTTTAGTACACAAATTCGTGATTCCCGAAAGAAAATGAAACTAATTTCAATTTGAACTACTATTTCCTAATTAAACTAACGAAATATGAGGCTTGCCATTAAAAAAAGTTAACTTTAAACATTTCCAATCTAGTTCTGCATAGCAAATATGACAGCAGCAAATCAAGCAGCTACAAAGTGAATGGTACTGACTTCAATATTCAATATGGAAGTGGAAGCATGAGTGGATTTCTCAGCACTGATGTCGTCAATGTTGGCGGTGTCGATGTGAGTCATTATGCTAGAAATATGTCATCCATTCGCTACGCTAGAGCCCGAACGTGTTGTGAATTTATTGTTAAAAGTACCCAATCAACATATAATAACTTACAATGTCCGTACGTTCGTAACCTTTCCATTTTGTGGGAAGCTAACGTCATCAAGCCAGTAAAAATAACACTGTGGCGATTTAATAATTTATAATGTTCTGGAAAATTCTGTAAATGTCCCGTGATTATTCACGGATTTCCTTTGATTGGTACTGGTCGATATGTAAGAAGCATCATATTAACAGTTTTTAATATATATCTACAGGTAAAGGACCAGACATTTGCCGAAGCTTTAACCGAACCAGGTCTAGCCTTCATCGCCGCCAAATTCGATGGTATCTTGGGAATGGGTTACAGCGAAATTTCCGTCGATGGAGTACCTCCAGTGTTTGAGCAAATGATAAAGCAAGGCCTCGTTAGTCAACCAATCTTCTCATTTTACTTAAGCAGGTAAATATATATTGGTGTTGGGAAAAACCAACAACGCAATAATAAAACGGTGCATTATAGAGACCCTAACGCCGAAGTTGGAGGTGAAATTATCTTTGGTGGATCTGATAGTAAGCATTACGTAGGACCTTTCACCTATGTCCCTGTTGACAAGAAAGGTTACTGGCAATTTAAATTGGATGGGTAAGCATTGAATTAAACTAATATAAAATGCATGGTCATCACTCATTATTCCTGGTTGTTTCCCACAAAAATTGAGTTTCAAACTTTATCCAATTAGACCTCTTGATGACTAAGTTAATTTCTTATAAGTATAAGCACACGGTTTTAATTTGAAAAACAGCCTGTCTGTTGGAGATGTGAAAGGCGAATTCTGCAAAGGTGGTTGCGAGGCCATTGCTGACACTGGAACTTCCCTAATTGCTGGACCAACCAGTGAAATCGCTAAATTGAACCAACTTATCGGTGCCACACCTCTTGCCCAAGGAGAAGTACGTTAAGTACCATTTAAAACTAAACTATTCAAACGATATTAATTTTTTTTTCTCTTCTTCAGTATATGGTGGACTGCAAGCTTATCCCACAACTTCCACCTATTAGTTTCAATCTTGGTGGAAAGAACTTTACTCTAACCGGTCAAGACTACGTTTTACAAGTATTTACGACATTATTATCTGTGTATTTACAAATAACTAGATTTACAAGGGGTTTTAAGAACACAGCAAAAGGATAGTGTTTATTGTTTGAAAAACACCTAGTCCTCTTGAGTCCCGTGACGTTTGCAGTATCGTTAAACCCCCTCCCCAGAATTATTTAAATCATCCACCATCTTGTTAAATGTAGAAAAAGGGACATCAGCCAATCAGAATTTTAGTTTGGGAAAATCTTATGTGTTTTGTTAGATGGCGTCACGGTTTCCAACAAGTTTTCCAAAAAAAAAAAAAAAATTTTTGCTTTAATTGACATCGATTTTTTTGGGAATGTGGCGCCATCTTTTGGGGAAGTTACACTTGTATGTATAAAATTTTAATAAACAGACGAAATTTGATTGACTTGTATCCCCTTCTCTATGAGCAGGATTCAAAATGGTGGTCGACCTGTAAGTTCGAAATTTAAAAGTACTTAACTGTGTTTTCGCCATTTAACAAATTTATGGTCTAATATATCTAAAGATTAAGTTGTTGCATATATGGTGCCGTAACTATGGAAACAAGATTGTTATTTTAGAACCTGAATCTTTTATAGATATTGCTCCATTTTCTTAAAGGGAGAATGAAAGGCCAAAACAACCTAAATGCATCAACCAAAAATGTTTTACATGTCTTTAAATGTGCTTCTGTATATTACAACGCTATTATTATTAACCCGTTATGTGCGGCCATTTTAAAAGTGTTTTAAATTTGCGTATTAAAGGTTTCTGAATTGGGTCAAACCATATGTTTGAGTGGATTCTTGGGTCTGGATGTCCCACCCCCACACGGCCCACTTTGGATTTTGGGCGATGTTTTTATTGGACGCTACTACACAGAGTTCGATTTTGGAAACAACCGCGTTGGTTTTGCTGAAGCTACTTAGATATTGTTAAAGATATCAATATTTTATAAACACATCATATATAGTTTGTAACATTTATAATTAAACATCAAATTACTCGTATTATCAACTTCCTTAGATACATCAAGATTATTTAAATTTAAGTTTTGTCACTATAAGGGACTGGAAAATCGAACAATGACATCAATCTTGGTCTAGTATTCTATAGTTACTGTGAAAACTCGACACGTACTCTGAAAGGGAAAGTAAAATTTTCTTTAAGTTTTGTGATTTGAAAATCAGTTCCCATTCTGATTGGCTAAGCTATGACGAGGAGACAAACTAGGCGGTAACCCCTCCCCTATCGCTTCGAGACTTGACGCGTTTCCTATAGCAAGAAGGATCAGACAAGGAGAGGAAAAGTGGGGGTGCGTTGAGTTAGAGAGAGAAGAGCCAACCTCCCCCTCGGGTGGAAAGGGAGGATAGGAAATTCTCGAGGTAAACTGTTGTCACGTGGTCGCTAACGTCGTCGGCTACTACGCGTCTCATAAAGGATTCGTTTTACCCACGTGACAACAATTTACCACGAAGCATCTCTACCCCCGTCTGTCCCCCGTTCTCCCAGAGTGGGAGTTTAGGCTGACGCAGTAGGAACCGGGCCGTTCCCACTTTTCCTCTCCTTGTCTGATCCTTCTTGCCTATAGCAACGGGTGTAATACGTGGATAGGTACGAGAGCGAGAGATAGAGGCGAGGTGCGCCATCTATTGCGATAATTCATCATTATATTTGTAGGCCAATGGCCGTAGCCCCTGAAACTTGGTTTCATGGATATTTCGAATTAGTCAAGCCACTGTGCATTATTTGCCTTAATTTCTATCATGACGTAGGCTGGTAAACCTTAAGGAATACGGCCTTAATCATATCCCATCAAAACAGCAGACGATAAGTAGCAAACTCGTTTAGAACCTGGTCTTTCGAAAAATTCTGATCGGGTCCTTCGAGTCGAAGTAATTGGGCTTTGAATTCTTCTGAATGGTCTCGTATACTTCTGGTCAAAGAACTAATTGGTCTCTTCATTTTTGTGATAGTCGATGGTATAACAATTTTCCAAGAATTTTCGATATTTTGTAGAACATTTGGACTTCTTGGTTTGCGAATTAACAGACTATAGGCCTACTGAGCGAAATTGGTAATCATGAAATTTTAAAGAAACGGCTAAGTTCCCTGAATATAAATTCTCGACTAAATTTGTTTTGTCCAACACCAGGCTTATACTCAAAGTGATTTTAAATATGCCGCGAGGATAAATTATTTTAAATCCAAGAGAAGATTCAGAAAATACGTTTTTGTAAAAACCTCAAGACTATTTTTAATCATAGGCGTGTCAGACTGGGAAAAACTGGTGAAGTTCATTTCATCGTTGTTCTAGCTTCTGGCAGAAGCCGATGAGACCCTCCTTCGAAGTCTACTAATCTAATGTTCCATATGGCGCTCCTCTGTGTATGGGTAAAATTCCCAATTTTACGAGATCGGAGGGGTCCTCTTCATACCCCCCTGTGATTGTCTACGGAAAATTGGAAATTCTCTCTCTTTACATACGACGATATTTGGTTGACAAACTCCAAGGTTGCTAGAGATATTCGCTGGACGAACTCCCGCTCCGAAGATATCTACCATTAGGAGGCGTACGAATCGCGCTTTTTGAAACTAACCCATACAGAGAGGGGTAGACAAGACCAGGGAGTAATAGACTTCAAAGGAGGGTTTCATCGGCTTCTGCTTCTGGAAATGCAATAAAACATTTGCTTCGAACGAACGCGTAACTGCGAATGAAGCTAACAATTTGCACCAGTTTACACCCCCGTCCACAACGAATGCAAAACCAGTCCGTGAACATATTTCACTTAGAGAGGCAAAAATGTTGGGTGCATTCAAAACTACTTACAAATATAACTTTGGCAGATGCGCGAATACTAAAAAACGCCATAGATAATTTTTAGATTTCACCCACGCCACCCTCCAATCGTAAAAAGATAGAACAAGCACTGTACATACTTGATTAATGCATCATATAATCGGATTTTACGTGACGCTTTTCCTTTCTAGAAGCGTTAATCCCGAAAGACTCACTAATTAGGTGGAACCGAGGAAAGATATTTTAAGGGTTAGATGTTAGGAAGGACCTCTTTTGAATGTCTCGCGAATTTCGAGGTATATATATATATAGAGTGAACGTAACAAAAAAAAAATGTAAAATTGCAATTAAGCTTCGCAAGGCGAAACTTCGATGTTTGATTGAAACTCGTCTAGTTATAACCTTCTCCCCGAAGTGGGTTATTTATAGTCTTCCGGCTGTTTTAAAGTAATACACCTATTTGGTCGAATGGTGCCTTCAAACAGAAAAACTATAATGTTTTTCATTTCGTGAAAATGTTTATATTAATTAAGAGACAGGTGTGTCTAATTGAAAAAAAAAAAAAAAACATACCTTGAAAAACATGTATTTACTTTAATTAAAAGTGAAACTTCTCTAAGTTACTACCAGAAGCCGATGAAACCCTCCTTTGAAGTCTATTACTCCCGGGTCTTGTCTACCCCTCTCTGTATGGGTTAGTCTAAAAAATCGCGATTCGTACGCCTCATAACGGTAGATATTTTCGGGGTGGGAGTTCGTCCAGCGAATATATCTAGCAGCCTTTTAGTTCGTCAACGAAAAACGTTGTCGTATGTGGAGAGAAAGAATTTCCAATTTTCCGTAGACAGGGGGGGATGAAGTATCACCCCTCCGATCTCATAAAATTGGGAATTTTACCCATACAGAGAGGAGCGCCATATGGAACATTAGATTAGTAGACTTCAAAGGAGGGTTTCTCGGCTTCTGCTACTACTTCAATAACTTACCCAGCGATTTCTTCCAAGATAAAAAAGGGGTTTTCCTATCTTAGTTTTTCTTGATAATCTTGAACATTGTTTCTAATGGAACCTCTTCCATTGGCTAAACATAGGCCTATTAACAATAAACACCTATCTTAATAGATAAAGATAATTAACTAAATTTGGAGTTCATTAGCGTCCTCTACCGGCAAACCGTGGCAAAAGTAGTGGATAAAGAATAGGCAGAAGAGCACGTGGTTTTGAAACTATTTGCTGTTAGAGAACGCTTATGAACGCCAGGTTTTTTATTCATCATTCATCTATTACGATAGGTGTCTAATGTTAACTGACACATTGTTAAACGGGAAGTGATCTGTCTTAGTCTTTTGCTGTCAGAATCGTATGCAAATAAGAACACTCCCCATGGCTATATTAAGGCGGTAGTAAAGGGTTATTTAGTACGAGGAAAAAAACACGAGATGGCACTGATTTTCATAATAAGTGTATCAATTGTTCTGGGGGTAAGGATTGTTTGGGAATGATTTATTTCCCAGTCTGCTGAACTCTCTCTTATCTTAACTCTTTCCCCCAGTATCCCGCATCTCGCGGAAGCGGGTGGGCACGCTGTAGGCCGTTATAAAATACATTTCTTATCGTAACTAGTGAAAAATTGGAGTTAAAATTGTCGAATTTATGCCTATCCACGAACTACGTCTGACTTTTACGGTTCGTTGGAAGTAAAGTTGAAGAATCTAGTGATATTAGAACGTGAGATACTAGGTACGGAAATGATAAAATTTCGGTAAGTTATTTTTAAACCAGATTCGATAGTCTCTGGTGCTAAAATTATCAAAATTACATCATGAACTAAAGAAGATTTGAATTGAAATTTAAGTGAAAACCGCGAACTGATATCATTTGTGGTTCGCTTGCTAATAGGTACAGCAAATGACTACCACCTTAATAGCTGTAAGCTAAACACTTCAACGGGGATGAACGTCAAGTCTTAGTTTTTACGCTGTCACAATCGTATGCAAATAACGGAACCAAAAACCTCTTAATTTAAAAAGATTGTTTAACCTATAGGGAACTAGTAAATTATTAACTTATGCTTAAATACATAGTAACGCCCATTCAATAACACTTCCTCTTCCCTTGACACATTTCGTCTTTCTAACTGAAAGCGGCAAGTTTTAGTGTAACGGGCGAAATTCACGAGATAACACATTAAAGATGCCGGTGTCTTACAAACTATTTACGGTTTTATTACATTTAATGGGCATTTATCCCGTGTCGAATCACAAATTATATTTTTATCTTAGAACGTGGATAATTAATATCTTCTGGTTAGGTATTGTGATACTCAAAGTTTTCGTTGATATACAATTTTTTGGTTTCTTTGATTACACGCACATCACTCCGAACAATACGGCGAACAATACAAATGTCGTGTTTGTCACGAACACCACCGTACCTACAAAAGATTACGATGCAAATGGAATGGAATCACGCGAAGACGAATACGATGAACTTCAACATCACCGTAACGAACATCGTATATCGACAGCGAAAATATACACCGCGATTCTGTTCTTTTTCTTAGAAGATTACGTTTATAGAGCTATGATCTTCATTTTTGGTTATAGATGTCGTTTCGTAATATCCGCGTTGAAATTAGAAATCAGAGACATTGAAAGAAATTTAACTTATCCCAGTCGTTTTAATCGTCGAATGATGAAATGCGGTATTTTGTTTTTGGCTATGAATGTCATCGTCTTCGGCTTGTTTTTCGGCTTTGAGATCGGTGATGCCTTTCAAGAAAGTATGGATTTTAAATACATGCCCGTCCATCGTGTCGTGATCTACTTGACTGTGACTTGTTTATCTTTAATTATCGAAACAATCGGGAGTTTTGCCGTAGAAGGTTTGTTAATATATTACAGTTTGTTTTTCAAATACGTCATCAGTGACTACAACGAAAATTTGATGGGGTTTTTCGACTCATTACTTAAAGGTATTTCATTGTTAAAACTAATTACAATAGCTCGTTTTCAATTTTTCAATTTACGTTATAATAAGGTTATTAATTTAATACATTATCGACCATAAAAATCCTTGCTTGGATGTGGTCATGTAATGTTTGTATTTTTAACCCGAATGACTGTCAGCACCAACTGGGAATAAAAGGGTGATTTAGAAGCGGTAAAATTCTCGACCTCTTTAAATTTATAACACTGCTGTCGACAAAGTAATCACTTTAAGCAGACGACTAACATCATTCCTCCAACGAAGCGGGAAGAATTTAAACGAGCCTTTTTGCTTCAAGCGCAGAAAGACAAAATTACAGACTCATAAACACATCTGCTTCCTAAAATGTATTATCTAGGAAGCAGGGAGATTTTAAAAATAGGGGATAGATTAAAGAAGTATTTTTACACACTAAAATTTAGTTTCTTCACGTGTGGCCCAAGTTTAGTAGCGATACAAGTTAAGGCTGGTTTTCATTGGCCAGAACAAGCGAGGGTTGGGCCTGATTGCCAAGCTTTTTGAGAGGGAACTTTCCGCCAATTTACGGGGAAAACGGAAGCCTTGACCAACGAGGAAAGAATTAGATCTAGAGGTCATAGAGCTGACCTCGTGATCTAAGTGGTTACAAAGCTGCAGTTTTTTATCTTTGAGTTTGACCACGTTCATTTGTTATTTAAATTTTAAATGGCAAGACGATTGAATGTGGAAGAATTTGTAGAAGTCTGGATTCACAAAAAGAAACCGATATCGTTGGCGATTGTTGTTATAGTTAATTAGCAAATGATATGATTTACTTCTCAGTCTACTGAACTCTTTCTTACTCCTTTCCCCAGTGTCCCACCACTCGAGGCAGGTGGCCAAGATGTAGGCCAGACGGTGACGCTTCTCGGATAATAGCCTATCGTGGCGACATCTTCGAGTTTACGCGTAAAACATCGTTATAATATAAGTTTCTTATCATAACTAGAGAAAAATTTAACTTAAACTTGGTCAAATTATACCACGAAATTTGTCTGATTTTTACTGTTCGTCGGAAGTAAAGTTGAAGAATTTAGCGATATTAGAACGTGAGATAATTGGTACGGAAATGATCAAATCATGATAAGTTATTTTTAAACAAGATTCGCTAATCTCACGTGCTATAATTATCAAAATTGCATCATGAACCAAAGAAGATTTCAATTCAAATTTAAATGAAAACCGTGACCTGATAGCGTTTATGGTTCGCTTGATAATAGGTGCGACAAATCACCATTTAGGCGAGTTGCCCATTGAAAAATTTCCATTCCCGCGATATTTTTTCGCCTCCGGCCATACTCGCCTCTTTAATTGCTGACGGATGCGGGTCCGTGTACATAGCATAACAGATGGATACTTTTATTGAGAGTTTTCATATACTCGTGCTGATAAATAAAGCCGTCAGTTAGTTTTACAAACCTTTTCTTGTATACCATTTAAAATAATTAACGTAAAATGAAAAACTGAACGATTTTCAATTATAACTAAGCCAAAATTTTGTCTTGATTACTCTTTTTCCTTTAAAGAAAACTACGATTGTAAAAGAAATTTGGAAGAACTTCAAGAATGGAGATTGCGTCTCGTTGAGATAAATTCTTCGTTTGAGAAATCTGTATCAATTATGTCGAATTTGTTAAGCATGAGCGTTATAGATAGTTTGCTCACGGCATGTTTTGGCATATTTTACATCGAAAAATACAGCGTATCTGCGATGCATAACGCCGAAGCCCTGAACCGAATAGTCCTAAAAATGTCTATTGGAATGCTTAAACTTTTCATTTTATGTATTATTGGAGATTATCCGTTTAATGAGGTAAGTTTTTATTAATTTTCAACGCAAACAAAATTATGAAAATCAAAATTATATGTCTTTTCGAAGTCGCGTATACCTGAATTTTTTAACGAATATCATCAGAAGCCGATGACACCCTCCTTTGAAGTCTACTACTCTAATGTTTCATATAGCGCTCCTCTCTGTATGGGTAAAATTCACAATTTTACAAAATCGTAGGGGGTCCTACTTCATACCCCCTGTCTACGGAAAATTGGAAATTCTCTCTCTCCACAAACGACGACGTTTTTTTTGACGAACTCCAAGGCTGCTAGAGATATTCGCTCGACGAACTCCCTCTCCCAAAATATCTACCGTTAGGAGGCGTACGAATCGTGCTTTTAGAAACTAACCCACACAGAGAGGGGTAGACAAAGGAGGGTTTCATCGGTTTCTGATAACATTTATATTCTGGATTCCATGGCCTATATTTTTCCAATCGTGACTCCACTCATTTTAAACTCAAAGCAAAGATTAGCATAGCTAAGAAAGAACCAATAACCGGCGAGTATTCTTAACGAGTCGTGAAAAGTCGAGTTCAATTAAGAGAACAAAATGTGAACTCACATTATACTACAAATTATAGTTCAATACAAATTTTCCCTGAAAACGTACAAATCGTATCATTTACTGATTTGCAATCAACTCAATTGAAAATACAGATTCAAAGGTACTACCTCCTGAAAACGGAACGAACCTGTCATGTTCTTTAATTTTCAACATGTTTCATTATCAACACATATGAATTGTCTTGAAAGATAAATTTAAGATTTTTAGAATATTACCATAATACCTGATTGACATTCGATCAATAAATAATCATACGAATTTCGAACAATACTATAAAGTAGAAGTCCTAATTAATTTAATTACATTATAAGAAAGAAAATATTATTTTTGTGGTGGGAGTGTTTCATATACCTAAATCAGAAGTCGATGAAACCCTCCTTTGAAGTCTACTACTCTAATGTTCGATATAGCGCTCCTCTCTGTATGGGTAAAATCCCAATTTTACGAGATCGGAGTGGTCATACTTCACACCCCCTGTCTACGGAAAATTGGAAAGTCTCTCTCTCCACAAACGACGACATTTTGTTTGACGAACTCCAAGGCTGCTAGAGATATTCGCTCGACGAACTCCCGCTCCGAAAATATCTACCGTTAGGAGGCGTACGAATCGCGATTTTTGAAACTAACCCATACAGAGAGGGGTAGACAAGACCCGGGAGTAATAGACTTCAAAGGAGGGTTTCATCGGCTTCTGCCTAAATGTATAACTTGGATATCCACCAGTCACTCTAGAGAGTTAGTGAAATTGCGTATTATACTTTTTCGGCCGAATAGCGGCTCTTGGGGTCAAGGTTTTATTTTAATTACGTAAAAGCGTATATATATATATACTATCCGATCGAAATATTTTCGATACAAACATCAACTTGTCATACAACAAAACTTATTAATCCTAACACAACAACGCCCATATAAATGTCAGTGCATTTTTTCTTCTACATTTGTACCATTTCGTGTTTGTAAGTGATAGGGACAAGTTACTACTAAATTTACCTGATTAAAGAAAGATAAGATGCCTGTTTCTTACAAATTATTTACAGTTTTACTTCACGTTATGGGAATTTACCCAGTGTCGAATCGAAAACTAAGTTTTCATCTTAAAACCTGGCTACCGAATATCTTCTGGTTTGTTGTTCTGATACTGAAATTGTTAATTTACGCAATGGAAAACCCCTTCAACCTTTACCGCTACGGTGACGGTTTTATTTCACCTAATAATACTCTGAACTATAGTAGCACCTTGACGACTATCGACATGACCACGGCAAACGAAACTGAAGAAGCCGATGAAGATGGAAAATCACGGGAACAATATATTCACCGTTTCGAAGAAGTGTCGCGAGCCAAACTGTTCACCGTGATAGGTTTTTTCTTCTTCGAAGATTTCGTATATCAAGCTTTGACATTCATTTTCAGTTATAGACGTCGTTTTTTAATCTCCGGCTTGAAATTAAAGATACGAGACATTGAAAATAATCTTACTTATCCAAGTCGTTTTAACCGTCGTATGACGAAATCTGGATTTTGGTTTTTGGTTCTGAACGTCATTGTTTTGGTTTCGTTTTGCGCGATTGACGTCAGTAATTATTACGGATATATTTCGTACTATAACTTGAATGGTTTCGCGATATGTTTAACAGTAAATTTCCTGTCATCACTCATCGAAACAATCGTGAGTTTTGCCATAGAAGGATTGCTAATATATTACAGTTTGTTCTTCAAATACGTCATCAAAGAATACAACGAAGCTTTAACTGTTTTTTTCGAAGAAGAAAATTTGGATTCTAAATTTTATTTCGAAGGAATTCAAAAATTGAGATTGCGTCTCATTGAAATCAACTCGTTGTTTCAGAAAGCTTGTACAATTATGTCGGTCCTGATAGCTATGAGCGTATTGGACAGTTTGTTAATGGCATGCTTTGGTATATTTTACATCGACAAGTCCAGAATAATCCACATGAAATACGAAGACGCCACGAGCAGGGTATTTCTAAAAATGTTGATCAGCAAACTTAAACTTATCATTCTATGTATTATTGGAGATTACCCGTCTAATGAGGTTAGTATTTGTTTTACAATATATATTCCTACTAAGTTGAAAGGTTAATCTCTTGCGTATGGATGGCCAAAAAAATAAGGGACAACATTATACCATAAGTAACACAATACGTATGAGCATAGCAATCAATAATAAAATCGAACGTGCTGTTGATTCCAAGTAGTGCATGGTGTTTTGGTAATCCAATGGTAATCCAATGGTACCACAATTTAAGATTTATCTTATCTATGGAGGAGGATTAGGAGCTACACTACTTAAAAATAAAGTTTCCATAATAAATTTACGAAAATCTGAAACTATTCAAGGCTTAAGTAGATCTTCCCTTGCTCGAGCAAATGGTCGTCCCTCTTCCGTTGCTCGAGCAATTGGTCGTCCCTCTTCCGTTGCTCGAGCAATTGGTCGTCCCTCTTCCGTTGCTCGAGCAATTGGTCGTCCCTCTTCCGTTGCTCGAGCAATTGGTCGTCCCTCTTCCGTTGCTCGAGCAATTGGTCGTCCCTCTTCCGTTGCTCGAGCAATTGGTCGTCCCTCTTCCGTTGCTCGAGCAATTGGTCGTCCCTCTTCCGTTGCTCGAGCAATTGGTCGTCCCTCTTCCGTTGCTCGAGCAATTGGTCGTCCCTCTTCCGTTGCTCGAGCAATTGGTCGTCCCTCTTCCGTTGCTCGAGCAATTGGTCGTCCCTCTTCCGTTGCTCGAGCAATTGGTCGTCCCTCTTCCGCTGTTCAAGCAATTGGTCGTCCCTCTTCCGCTGTTCAGCAATTGGTCGTCCCTCTTCCGCTGTTCAAGCAATTGGTCGTCCCTCTTCCGCTGTTCAAGCAATTGGTCGTCCCTCTTCCGCTGTTCAAGCAATTGGTCGTCCCTCTTCCGCTGTTCAAGCAATTGGTCGTCCCTCTTCCGCTGTTCAAGCAATTGGTCGTCCCTCTTCCGCTGTTCAAGCAATTGGTCGTCCCTCTTCCGCTGTTCAAGCAATTGGTCGTCCCTCTTCCGCTGTTCAAGCAATTGGTCGTCCCTCTTCCGCTGTTCAAGCAATTGGTCGTCCCTCTTCCGCTGTTCAAGCAATTGGTCGTCCCTCTTCCGCTGTTCAAGCAATTGGTCGTCCCTCTTCCGCTGTTCAAGCAATTGGTCGTCCCTCTTCCGCTGTTCAAGCAATTGGTCGTCCCTCTTCCGCTGTTCAAGCAATTGGTCGTCCCTCTTCCGCTGTTCAAGCAATTGGTCGTCCCTCTTCCGCTGTTCAAGCAATTGGTCGTCCCTCTTCCGCTGTTCAAGCAATTGGTCGTCCCTCTTCCGCTGTTCAAGCAATTGGTCGTCCCTCTTCCGCTGTTCAAGCAATTGGTCGTCCCTCTTCCGTTGCTCAAGCAATTGGTCGTCCCTCTTCCGTTGCTCAAGCAATTGGTCGTCGTTCTTCCGTTGCTCAAGCAATTGGTCGTCGTTCTTCCGTTGCTCAAGCAATTGGTCGTCGTTCTTCCGTTGCTCAAGCAATTGGTCGTCGTTCTTCCGTTGCTCAAGCAATTGGTCGTCGTTCTTCCGTTGCTCAAGCAATTGGTCGTCGTTCTTCCGTTGCTCAAGCAATTGGTCGTCGTTCTTCCGTTGCTCAAGCAATTGGTCGTCGTTCTTCCGTTGCTCAAGCAATTGGTCGTCGTTCTTCCGTTGCTCAAGCAAATAGCCGTCGCTTTTCCGCTGTTCAAGCAAATAGCCGTCTCTCTTCCGTTGCTCAAGCAAAATAGTCGTCGCTTTTCCGCTATTCAAACAAAATGGTCGTCGCTTTTCAGCTATTCAAACAAAATGGTCGTCGCTTTTCCGCTGTTAAAGCAAATGGCCACTTTTCTGCATTATGGGGAAAGCTGAGGCGTATTGATACACAATGTAGAGCCTCATATTTAGAAAAAAGTAGTTGCCAATGCCTACTGAAACGTATAGTTTACCAAAGCACTTTATAAATGCATATTCCATATACAAAATAGGTCAAACATAAGAATAACAAGTGGGAAGAGAAAAAAAGCTAATTAATTTTCGCTTTTAACACAAACATATCAATAATAAGTGGACCACGCCCTTCTACAAAGTACCCTTACGATCATTATCATCTTCCTCGCCTATTCAAAACGCACCGCAACTTTACTTCATTATTCATCTAGACCTCGAAAGTAAAGCCAAGTTTAATTCTTCGAGTCTCCTTACCACATCTCGTAGGATGCCAGTCGGATACAAATTATTCACAGCATTGTTAATTGTCATAGGAATAGTTCCTTTGTCGAAGAACAAAATTTGTTTTCATTTAAAGACATGGACTCCGAACCTATTTTGGTTTGGACTATTATTGGCCAAATTTGCCATTAGAGTTCACGACAGGTTATTGATTGATTTTGACAGGTATGTACGTGAGAATTGGAATATGAGGGAGATCAACGATTCATACTCAACTAATGTCACCATGGAAATTGAATATAATGATGATGAACAAGGTTATTAGAAAATTAATGATGATAATATTTTGTAAACAACTATCTGCCCTTAGCAACAAATGCTGAATGTAATGTTGGTTTAAATAGTACACAAAACTTTAGAGTTAAGTATCTTAACTTCACTTATAGATACAATTTTAGTTTTCAACGTCTGTTTTGGTGTGAGTTAGATAACGAGCTACTTAGAAATTAGATTCGTCTCCAAGTGACCTAAGAGCCATGCCATGACGCGAAATCGCCCCGAGAGATGTCTCGAACTGGCCCAAGAGCTTTATGTCTCGAACTGGCCCAAGAGCTTTATGTCTCGAACTGGCCCAAGAGCTTTATGTCTCGAACTGGCCCAAGAGCTTTATGTCTCGAACTGGCCCAAGAGCTTTATGTCTCGAACTGGCCCAAGAGCTTTATGTCTCGAACTGGCCCAAGAGCTTTATGTCTCGAACTGGCCCAAGAGCTTTATGTCTCGAACTGGCCCAAGAGCTTTATGTCTCGAACTGGCCCAAGAGCTTTATGTCTCGAACTGGCCCAAGAGCTTTATGTCTCGAACTGGCCCAAGAGCTTTATGTCTCGATGTGGCCCAAGAGCTTTATGTCTCGATGTGGCCCAAGAGCTTTATGTCTCGATGTGGCCCAAGAGCTTTATGTCTCGATGTGGCCCAAGAGCTATACGTCTCGAAGTGGCCCAAGAGCTTTATGTCTCGAAGTGGCCCAAGAGCTTTATGTCTCGAAGTGGCCCAAGAGCTTTATGTCTCGATGTGGCCCAAGAGCTTTATGTCTCGATGTGGCCCAAGAGCTTTATGTCTCGATGTGGCCCAAGAGCTTTATGTCTCGATGTGGCCCAAGAGCTTTATGTCTCGAAGTGGCCCAAGAGCTTTATGTCTCGAAGTGGCCCAAGAGCTTTATGTCTCGAAGTGGCCCAAGAGCTTTATGTCTCGAAGTGGCCCAAGAGCTATACGTCTTGAAGTGGCCCAAGAGCTATACGTCTCGAAGTGGCCCAAGAGCTTTATGTCTCGAAGTGGCCCAAGAGCTTTATGTCTCGAAGTGGCCCAAGAGCTTTATGTCTCGAAGTGACCCAAGAGCTTTATGTCTCGAAGTGGCCCAAGAGCTTTATGTCTCGAAGTGGCCCAAGAGCTTTATGTCTCGAAGTGGCCCAAGAGCTTTATGTCTCGAAGTGACCCAAGAGCTTTATGTCTCGAAGTGGCCCAAGAGCTTTATGTCTCGATGTGGCCCAAGAGCTTTATGTCTCGAAGTGACCCAAGAGCTTTATGTCTCGAAGTGACCCAAGAGCTTTATGTCTCGAAGTGACCCAAGAGCTTTATGTCTCGAAGTGGCCCAAGAGCTTTATGTCTCGAAGTGGCCCAAGAGCTTTATGTCTCGATGTGGCCCAAGAGCTTTATGTCTCGAAGTGACCCAAGAGCTTTATGTCTCGAAGTGGCCCAAGAGCTTTATGTCTCGAAGTGGCCCAAGAGCTTTATGTCTCGAAGTGGCCCAAGAGCTTTATGTCTCGAAGTGGCCCAAGAGCTTTATGTCTCGAAGTGACCCAAGAGCTTTATGTCTCGAAGTGGCCCAAGAGCTTTATGTCTCGATGTGGCCCAAGAGCTTTATGTCTCGAAGTGACCCAAGAGCTTTATGTCTCGAAGTGACCCAAGAGCTTTATGTCTCGAAGTGACCCAAGAGCTTTATGTCTCGAAGTGGCCCAAGAGCTTTATGTCTCGAAGTGGCCCAAGAGCTTTATGTCTCGAAGTGACCCAAGAGCTTTATGTCTCGAAGTGGCCCAAGAGCTTTATGTCTCGAAGTGGCCCAAGAGCTTTACGTCTCGAAGTGGCCCAAGAGCTTTACGTCTCGAAGTGGCCCAAGAGCTTTACGTCTCGAAGTGGCCCAAGAGCTTTACGTCTCGAAGTGGCCCAAGAGCTTTACGTCTCGAAGTGGCCCAAGAGCTTTACGTCTCGAAGTGACCCAAGAGCTTTACGTCTCGAAGTGACCCAAGAGCTTTACGTCTCGAAGTGACCCAAGAGCTTTACGTCTCGAAGTGACCCAAGAGCTTTACGTCTCGAAGTGACCCAAGAGCTTTACGTCTCGAAGTTGCCCAAGAGCTATGTCTCGAAGCAGCCCAGAAAAATAAGTTTGCTATTTGTCAAATTTACGATACAAGCCAATAACAATTCTTTATAAAAAATACTGTAATACAGTCGTTTATGTTTTACACAAACGTTGTTGCTAAGGAAAATGGTTGTATATTTAGCTGTCATACGCTTTCTACTGTCATCATATCCTTTTTGTTACTATGTTTTAGGGGACTCCAGTTATTACCAAAACAGACCAAGAACATCAGCAGTTAAATCCGTCACGGTGATATTTTTCTTCCTATTTGAAGATTTTGTGTATCGCACCATAATACTGGTTATCCGCTTCAGGCGACGTTTCATTCTTCAAGACTTAAAAAACAAAATTTCAGACATTGAAGATAACTTAACAACACGCCCTCGCTTTAACCGTCATATGATCAGATCTGGATGTTGGTTTTTGGTACTGAACCTTGTCGTGTTACTAGCAGATATCACCGTTGATGTACTCGATGTTAAAACGAATGTATATTACCCCTATTATTATTCGAAAGGAATAGCATTGCTATTGATTGTGAACATAACATTGTCAACAGTTGAAACAATTACCAATTTTGCCGTCGAAGGAATGCTAATTTACTATTGCGTGTTTTTTCAATACGTCATGAGAGAATACAACAAACACCTAACGGAAACTTTCGAAACATGGCGAGAATTGAAAGTTTCAAGTTCAAAAATTGAAAAGTGTCTCCAAGAGAAAAGGATATGGTTGATTTCGTTACACTCTACGTTCGAAGAAGGAAGCAACAGCATGTCTCCACTGTTAGCAACTAGCTTACTTGACAGTCTGTTAACCATAACATTCGGATTATTCTTCGTTGGTAAAACTAGAACGATTAGGGCCTTCACAGAGGTTTCTTCAGAATTTTTTACCCGAGCTCTTCTCAGGATATTCCTCAGTCTTTTAAGAATTTTGATAATGTGCAACGTTAGTGAATATCCTAACACCGAAGTAAGTTGGTTATTTACAAATTAAGGTTGCCAAGGCTCACGTGTACTGGTTTGATAGGTCGCTTCTTAACTATATAGAGACGAGTCCCACCAATTTTACACCAGGATCTGTATTTTCTCTATACACGTGATTTTTTTATCGATTACTTATCGTTAAATAGGCCTAATCCACCAGCCAATTTTTTTACAAACAAATATAAAACTAGAAATAATAAAACCTTTTACCTGGATTCATGGAGATCCGACATTTCTCCGCATTGATGAGTCAGCAACCAATCGAATTTCATTGGAAGTATCATTGAGATCTCGCCTTTACGACAGGCCTTATGCTCATTGGTCGCTGACCCATCAACGCCAACAAATTCAGGATCTCCATGAATCCAGCTAACCCTATTTTTCGGGTAAGCTTTAAATTTATTTCTAGTTTAATATTTGATTGAATTTAAACGCCAATCACTCGTTTTTAGGTTGGATTCACCCTTTATGAGTTTAGCTTAGCACAAGTTATTCTACTCTTCAGTTAAGACATGTCCTACAGAAAGTTTGATAAATATTTAAGTTAGAAATTGAATTCTATATACAAAATGTTTTCTCATTAAATAGGCTAACAAAACGTATCGATTACTGTCCGGCGTCAAGTTACCAAGATCGACGGACAACTCAGTCAAGGAAGAGGTATTGTGTTTTAAAGGATTTTTAGATTCAATTGAAGCAGGTTTTTATAATAAAGAAGATAAGGGGTAACTCGAATACCTTTCGAGGTCTCCAATACAAATATTTTGGGCTTTGCCAGAACACAACCATGCTTGTCGTAATAATTTCATTAAGATTGAACCTTTTTATTGGGGTGAATTTAAATTATACGACAAACAAGGCTGTATTAGACGAATTCGAAATTTCCTTACTCATAAACCAACTGATCCAGGGGCTACGGACATTGGGGTACAAATATAATGATTAACTACCATAATAGATGGCGCCTCGCCTCACTCTCTCGCTCTCGTACCTATCCACGTATTACACGTCAAGTCTCGAAGCGCGAGGGGAAGGATTGCCGCCTAGTTTGTCTTTCTCGTCATAGCTTAGCCAATCAGAATAAGATCCGAATGAGAACTATGATAGCGACATCTCTTAACAGATCGGCGTGTACAGAGTGTACCCCAATGGCGCGCTGCAAGTTCCTCTTCAATTTCGAATTCGTCTAAATAGTCATAAGAGCCAATCATTCTAAAGCCTAAATATGGCGAGGTTGAATTATGGGATTAATCGATAGTATAAATTTATTATCATGCCAGATTGAAGTCCGAAGCAAATGTTAGTTTTTAAGCAATAGTTTGTCCAAGCAAAGGTTCATTATAAATATACATGAAGTATAATACTAATGAATAAAATATTTCCTGAAATTACAGATGATTCTCCTTCATCTTACGAAAAATTCAGTATCGTTTCGATTTACAGTGGGTGGTTTCTGTGACCTTAAGAAATCCCTGCTTCCAACGGTATGTTAATTATTAAGAAAAGTAATTCCTGTGTATATTTGAAAGGTATAACCAGAAGCCGATGAAACCCTCCTTTGAAGTCTATTACTCCCTGGTCTTGTCTACCCCTCTCTGTATGGGTTAGTTTCACAAAGCGCGATTCGTACGCCTCCTAACGGTAGATATTTTCGGAACGGGAGTTCGTCGAGCGAATATCTCTAGCAGCCTTGAAGTTCGTCAAAAAAACGTCGTCGTTTGTGGAGAGAGAGAATTTCCAATTTTCCGTAGACAGGGGGTATGAAGTAGGACCCCTCCGATCTCGTAAAATTGGGAATTTTACCCATACAGAGAGGAGCGCTATATCGAACATTAGAGTAGTAGACTTCAAAGGAGTGTTTCATCTACTTCTGGTATAACACAACATGAATTTGGCCAAGTTGTTTCAGTTTAAAGAGAGAATTCAACTTAACAAAATTTACAAACAAATATTGAACTATTAATAAATTTAAAACTTACCATCAAAATTGGCTTAGCTGGATTCATGGAGATATCCTTTAACTCCACCTATAAGGCCTAGCAACCAATGACATTGATCATGGAGATCCTGCATTCCCGATATAAGAGCCATCGATAAATGTTATTGGTCACTAGTCCTTATACGGGGAATTCAAGTGATCTCCATGAATCCAGCTAAGCCTTTTTTCAGGGTTATTTTTAGATTTAAAACTTGTTTGTATTTTTTTACTGGTGAATTAGGCCTATTTAAAAGCTAGGTAATGGATAAAAAATCATTTGTTAATATTTTATGATATTTCGTTACAGATAGCTGGTGCTGTAATAACTTACACAGTGATATTGTGCCAAGATTAACAACATTCAATCGTAAAATGCTTCTACAAGCCCAGCATTGAAAGCTACACGCCAATCGCCATACAGTTTGGGACCAAACCATGAAAGCTGAATATTTCGAAGAAGGAAGACCTGCTTTATAGCGATTTCACAGATTCATCGTATGACTCATGTTTCTTAAAACAAACTGTTGTCGGAAACCACCAAACATATTCACACAGGAATAACGCAAATAACTTTTGTTATATTCATAATGCCTGTAACGCATGCGCAGGATGATTATAAAGTTAACGATCGATTGTCGTGGTTAGATATCAGCGGCTCTATGATATATCGTAATCAGTCCAGGCTTTTTAAACTGTTCTTAGAAATCGCTATTTTCGAATATACAGCTGAACAACAAATGCTTTGAGAAAATTTGGAAATGCAACCTAAAAACAAGTGACTTTTTATCGGTTCCTTGTCGTTTAAATAGGCCTATTCCACTGTTAAAAAAAAATACAAACAAATATTAAACTAGAAATAAATTTAAAACTTACTTGGAAAACAGGCTTAGCGGGATTCATGGAGATACTGATTTCCTCGCGTATAAGGTCTAGCGACCAATCGAACGCGATTGTAAGTCTCATGGAGATCTTGCGTGAACGATTACCCTTTGCTCATTGGTCACTAGACATTACACGTAAGCAATTCAGGATCTCCACGAATCCCGCTAAGCCTATTTTCCCGTTAAGTTTTAAATTTATTTCTAGTTTAATATATGTTCGTAAACTTTTTATTGGTGGATTATATCTATTTAAACAATAAAGAACCAATAAAAAAATCAGTTTAGGTTTAAAGAAAGTTAATGAATTTGTTTAAGCGAAATCTTTGAAAATATAGAAATAATGTATTTATTAAATATAGTAACCACGTGTTTATTGTTAAAAAATTCTTGATATCAAAACGCTTATGTACGCTTGCTAATTTTAGGATTTAGTAAAGCCTTCAAAATGTCATAGAAAAAAGATACATAACGATGAAAAAAATATTAAGGGTGTAGTCAATGGGTAACTCACCAAAAAGGGTATTTTGCCGTACTTATTATCAAGCGAACTACAAATACTTTCAATTCGCGTACTTGGTTTCTAAAAATTGGTTTAATTTGTTAAAATATGACGTATTCAGCGAATATTTAAAAAAGACCCGATTTTGAAATCTCTTAAGCCTTGAAAAACATCTATTTGTGGCCGATTACTAATTTTTGTAGATGGGGCCGGCCAGCTTTGCGAATAATCAGAAGCCGATGAAACCCTCCTTTGAAGTCTACTACTCTAATGTTCCATTTAGCGCTCCTCTCTGTATGGGTAAAATTCACAATTTTACGAGATCGGAGGGGTCCTACTTCATACCCCCTGTCTACGGAAAATTGGAAATTCTCTCTCTCCACAAACGACGACGTTTTTTTGACGAACTCCAAGGCTGCTAGAGATATTTGCTCGACGAACTCCCGCTCCGAAAATATCCACCGTTAGCAGGCGTACGAATCGCGCTTTTTGAAACTAACCCATACAGAGAGGGGTAGACAAGGCCCGGGAGTAATAGACATCAAAGGAAGGTTTCATCGGCTTCTGGAATAATTGACAGTAAGAATGATAGAATCTTTATATGGATTATTCCCGTCTAGCAGATGGCGCTACCCATCTCAAACTCGCTATTCTCCCCTATAGTGCAGCTTTGTAATAATTTTAGTACGAAACCAAAAGGTGGCAAACCTACTCATTAGATAAGAATATTCAGACTTCAATTGGATGTATAACCATTAGCGGTTTTCACTTAAATTTCAATTAAAATCTTCTTCAGTTCATGATGTAATTTTGATAATTATAACGCGAGAGATTAACGAATCTTGTTTTAAAATAACTAATCGAAATTTGTTAATTTCCGTACCTATTATCTCACGTTCTAATATCGCTAGATTCTTCAACTTTACTACCGACGAACCATAGAAGTCAGACGTAGTTCGTGGAAAAATTTGACAATTTTAAGTTTAATTTTTCTCTAGTTACGATAAGAAATGTATATTATAAAGGTAGAGTATTTTTCGTTACGTGTGAACTAAGCTTAGTCAGATCTTCCATGCCTTGGTTTATTTGTTAAAGGAATTTAAAGCATCTGGTTGTATTCAAGAATTGATAGTATTAAAAATCTTAACATTGTTTCAATCTTGAAAAAAAAGGAATATTTTACATAGAAACAAGTTGTATATAACGGCTCTTTTTCTTGGTTTCAAGGTTGAGAAAACAATAGATAATCCTATACATTGCTCCAATCTTCAAAAAAGCAACATTTTCCATTGAAACAGCATCTTTTTAACGACCCTGTTTAATGGTTCCAAGGTTATTTTATAATACCAGCTGTTGAAAAAGACTATGAGGTTTGATATTGTGTTTCTTTGGGTATCCCATCCTATTACGTCACCTCTTTTTTTTTTTTTTTTTTTTTTTTGCTGTTTTAGAGTGTGGTACATAATTGTATAAGTTATGGCAAATAAATTTTCTTAATTTTTTCTATAATTAAAAAAGGGAAACCGACCATTTTATAAACCTTTATGAAATTAGTTTAAGCTAATTAGTTTAATCAAACACTAATTTTCAATGTCCGTACGTGAGTAAATCCGTAACCTTTCCCACATTGTTCTAGAAGCTTCCAGAGAAGTCTGGATAAGTCTAGAAAATTCTTAAAAGTGCTTGAAAGTTCTTTAAAAATTCTAAAAAACTCCCGTGATTTTTCACGGGTTTTCGCTACTAAATGATTCGTTTTAAAAACAGTCGATTTGCAGTTTCCGGACTCTTGAAGTAGTCACCAAAACTAGAGCACTTATAGAGCCCAAAAACAGTCGAATTCTTAAGTGTACAATATGTTGTTTTAGTCCCGATTTCTCATGAACAGCCAAAAGAAAGAATTCCAAGGTTCCATCTAAGGAATGATCTTAATACATAAATACAGAAGCCGATGAAACCCTCCTTTGAAGTCTATTACTCCCGGGTCTTGTCTACCCCTCTCTGTATGGCTTAGTTTCAAAAAGCGCGATTCGTACGCCTCCTAACGGTAGATATTTTCGGAGCGGGAGTTCGTCCAGCGAATATCTCTAGCAGCCTTGGAGTTCGTCAAAAAAACGTCGTCGTTTGTGGAGAGAGAGAATTTCCAATTTTCCGTAGACAGGGGGTATGAAGTAGGACCCCTCCGATCTCGTAAAATTGGGAATTTTACCCATACAGAGAGGCGCGCTATATCGAACATTAGAGTAGTAGACTTCAAAGGATTGTTTCATCGGCTTCTGATAAATAAGAGAGCGTGTAATTATTTTTAGCGAAAGTGTAGGAGTAGGAGCAAATAAATACATTCCTAAAAACAATTACACGGTTTATATATGGAAGTTTCTAAAGGCTCTTTCTCCGTACATATACAGCCTAAAAAATAACTTTTCGTAAAAATGTCGATGTCCCCTTTTTTTCCCCAATACTCGATATTGGTACCAGATATCTTTTCCGGGCTAGGAGCTTCGTGACAAAAAATGTTTTACGTGATTCATTCCCAGCAAATGTACGAAGGATCCCCAGCTCTAACGTTCCCACGCGTACTCTTTGTTCAGATGCTCTCAAGGGCAAATTTGTAATTTATGATCTTTTAGATGGTTTCAGCTCCCTTAAATTTCTGGATAATGGGTTATATCAGAGGTATATAATAACCCCCTTCGGAGGGAAGTATGAAAGCCCCTATACTACCAATGCTAAAAATCACGAACAACAAGAGCCCGCTGCTGACTATCTAGGCCACTAGCTCGCGCTGGACTTCTCAATGTCGCTACTCTAGTAAATGGTCTTTGTATAAACAAGACGGTTCGATTTGTGTTTAGAACTTCCTGTCTCAGGAGTCAGGCTGTCTGTTAAATTGGAGTCGAAGGTTGACTTCAGCTCGCAAGTTCCGGAAGTGTGCGTAGAGAAAATTTAGTGATGTTCAAAATGGTGTAACTATTTTTTGGGAGTAAAGCGGTGTGTCGATCCGACGCGATTTACGCCGGGCACTTGTTGTTCGTCGATTTTGCCTACCTTTCATACTTCCTCCCGAAGGGGGTAATTATATACCTCTGGTTATATTTATATTCAAGTGAAAGTTGGGTGACTTTTTGTGTAAAACCATCTCAGCTTTTCCCTATTTTTGCTAACTTTTCTTGAACTTCGGAAAAAGCGGCTGGTGAGACCGTGAGAACCACCGGTCTTTTTTTATCCATCAAATAAGAAAAAAAAATCAGTGTATTTATTTTTCACGGAAACGAGTGAAATAAAACTCCGCCCACAAACAATTTCCCCTCTAGGGCTACTTTTGGCGTGGCAGTTGAACCTCAACTTCCACCCCAAAATATCTACCGTTAGGAGGCGTATAAATAGGGATTTTTGAAACATAACCGCTTTAGACATGGTTAAACAAAGCCCCAAAGGAGAGTTTCATCGGCATCTGGTCTGGGGTTTCTTTAATTATAAACAGTTTTACTCATGTCATCTTTGATTAAAATTAATTACAGAGTTAATTCATCTTTCTTTTTAAAGTTAGTAATCGGGGCAGGAATATTTGTGTTAAAATAACACAAAGAGTTTTACAATTAACCAATTAATGCTCATTACATCCAATTAGCTGTACTACAAATAAGCTACAGCATCCAATGAATTTTGAGTATCGGGTAATTGAAGATTTTCCTATCGGATCGGGTATCTAAATCTCTGTCGAATATTCGGGTAATTTGATTTGTGTAGTAAAAGAAATTTAAATGATGTAAAATAAGTGAAAAATAATTATAAATTACAACTACTAGTAACTGAGAGAATGATCATTATATCTCCATTTTTCAAGCATCCGATGGTTTTGCACTATTAGATTAGTATAATACTCCAATAAAAGGTGATTTAACACAACCCAGCGAACTTGACGATCCCCTAGACCTCCTAAACACGCCCGGGCATGATTTGAAAATCTTTTCCTAAAAAATAATGCTTTTATTTCACTTTTCCTTTAAGAATTCTTTAGCAGATGCGCGCGCAACTCGGTCAGCGTCTTATAGCTAAAACTTGTCTCACTCTTTCTAGGTCGCTAGGGGGAGAGGGTTATGAAATAGCATATTACGCGAATAACTAAACTTAAAAGTTCATTTCTTCTCGGTCGTTTCCTTTGAAGGTTAGTATAGATTAAGTTGACACTTCGCTATCCAATTACCGAGTTTTTGTTTTGACTGAAACATTAATTGATATACTATAAAAGGTAAGCATTAATTAATAATTATTAATTAATTAATACGAAAAAATTACAAGTTGAAATGAAATATATATCTCGTTCATTTGTTTACTTGTTTACCCGAGTACCTTTCGGGTAATTTTCGGGTATTATTCATCTTTAAGGTAGGTGCCCACTGTTAAATATCCCTCGGTTTGTAGGGCTCGGCGTTTGGATAAGGTGGTATAATAAATAAAAACAATAGTAATGGTGCCCCAATTAAGATAAAAATTAACTATTTTCGGTTATTTTGAAATGAAAGTCGTCAATATAACTGTTATCACGAAAATGCTAGATTATTTTTAGAAAAATAACTGCTACTTCATGGATATTTAAGTAAAATCTGGGTTTTATTAATTAAAAATGAGGATTTTTAGTTTTAATTAATAAAACCTGTATGAATTCTTGCTTTAACTTTATCCAATCAGAACGTGGAGTTTGAAATTCTCATTGCATACTAATTGACATTAAAACTACTCGACCGAATCCAGTCTCTTGACACTACAGTACGTTTTGTAAAAATATATTAACATAGACATAATCCAATCGATCCAAAATATACCAGAGCTGTTATACACACACTTGAAGAGTACACGCGAGCACTGAAAAAAAATCGTTTAATCATAACGTAACAACGCCCTGAAGTCTATATATAGAAAATCTCATTTCCCAGAGTGACTATTATATTGGACCATTTTGGATTACAGCTAGAAGACGCGAGTCATCCGGCGATCACGTACAATTAAAATGCCTGTTTCGTACAAATTATTTACCGTATTGCTTTACGCAATGGGAGTTTATCCAGTTTCAAAACATAAATTGCGTTTTCATCTAAAAACCTGGATGCCGAATATTTTTTGGTTAATTATTTTGATAATAAAATTGTGCGCTGATTTGGACCAAGATGCCTTCGGCGGTGACACAATTGATCCTATTCCATGGAATAAAACTGAGAATGCTTTCAACTTCACCACGAGTGACGCGAATGGAAGATTTCAATCGAACAAAGTGCCATCTGACCATCAGGAAGAAGAAGTAGGTGTAGGGTCCGTCAAAGTGTTAACAATACTATTATTCTTCCTTTCCAAAGATTATATCTATCGAGCCTTGATATTAGTTTTTAGCTTTAGACGTCGGTTCTTAATTGCCGGATTGAAATTAGAAATACGAGAGAGTGAAAATAATCTAACGCATCAGAGAATTTTTAATCGTCGTATGATGAAATGTGGTTGCTGGTTTTTGGTTCTCAATGTCGTCGTCTTTGTGTCCTTTTTTGGAATGGATCTCTATGACGAAGTGCAAATTTTTAAATCCGTCACGCGATTCGTGATATCTTTTACTATAGATATACTGTCAGCTATTATCGAAACTATAGGGACTTTTGCAGTCGAAGGTTTATTGATTTATTACAGTTTGTTCTTCAAATTCGTCATTAAAGAATACACCGAAGATTTGAAGGAATTTTTCGATACTTTACTGGAAGAAGGTAATTATATTCTTAAAGAGCGTGTTAATAGATACAGTACCATTGAAGGGTGACACCGCTAAGTCTAAAAATTAATAATACATTATACCAGAGGTATATAATAACCCCCCTCGGGGGGAAGTATGAAAGCCCCTATACTACCAATGCTAAAAATCACGAACAACAAGAGCTCGCTGCTGACTATCTAGGCCACTAGCTCGCGCTGGACTTCTCAATGTCGCTACTCTAGTAAATGGTCTTTGTATAAACAAGACGGCTCGATTTGTGTTTAGAACTTCCTGCCTCAGGAGTCAGGCTGTCTGTTAAAATGGAGTCGAAGGTTGACTTCAGCTCGCGAGTTCCGGAAGTGTGCGTAGGGAAAATTTTGTGAGGTTCAAAATGGTGTAACTATTTTTTGGGAGTAAAGCGGTGTGTCGATCCGCCGCGATTTACGCCGGGCACTTGTTGTTCGTCGATTTTGCCTACCTTTCATATTTCCCCCCGAAGGGGGTTATTATATACCTCTGATTATACTTAAGCCGCGTTCATACTAGGCCTTCGAATGGATTTTCTTTTCTCGAATCGATTTGATTCGATTCCTCGAAACTACTTCGGGAACCAGTTTCGTACCGATTCGGTTTCAACAACCGATAGATGAAGCTATAACAAATCGATTTATAAAGATAACGCGTGAACACGTGACGCTTAAAACGATTCCTGGCGATTCCAATATCGGTTAGACTTTACCATATCAAACCGATTAAGAAATGTTAGTGTGACAGTAGCTAAATAGTTTTAGTACATTTAAAAACACGTCGTCTATTCATAAAATTTCAAAACAATAATTTTACAAATCGGAAACTGCCGGTCCAAATTCTGTGAGGGTCTATTACTGTAGCTACGGTCACACTAGCATTCATTAATCGATTTGAAACGGCAAAATCAAACCGATATTCAAATCGCTAATAATGGTTTTAAGCGTCACGTGTTCAAGCACTATCTTTATAAATCGATTTATTGTAGCTTCATCTATTGAAACCGAATCGGTACGAAACTGGTTCCCGAAGCAGTTTCGAGAAATCAAATGAAATCGATACGAAGAAGACGGTTTCCATGAAAACGTTCTGAAACGGTTTAAATCGATTCCAAGGCTTAGTATGAACGCAGCTAAATAGTTTCACGAGAAGGGCGTCATCAAAAAGGCAAATTTCAAAGCGTCTTTACGAGAAAACGATTGAATATTTTTGATTGAAATTTTGTATAGGCGTTTTTTCGGTCACACTTCACACATTTGTACTTATATTTTACAACTCGTCATCCTTTAATTATTTCAATTTGCGTTAATTCTTTAATAATGTATAAGGGCGATAAAAAAACGTCTCCTACTCTAATTGGCTAGTTGACGCCGTACTTCGCCCTGTCAGAGTGTTAATTCGGTACACAAGTCACTGGTTATAAAATGTTAAACAAATTCGGTAGTAACAATTAAAATAATTAATGTAAAATGAAAAAATTAAAGGGAGCCTGAAGGAAAAACAGATAAAACAGTAATGAAAGGTCCCTTGCTATAGTCAAAAATTTTTACTCCGCTTAATTGCTCCAAAATTAAGGTATAAAGTAAGCGTTTTACCCTTCCGACTTATTTAAATCGTCCACCATCTTGTTCCATGTAGAAAAAAGGATACCAGCCAATCATAATATTACTCTGGGAAAATCTTACGCGTTTTGTTAGATGGCGTCACGGTTTCCAACAAGGTTTCGAAAAACCAAACTGTTAACGTTTATTTTGACTTCCTCCAAAGGGGGTAGGCAACCCACTGAATCAGACCTGTAAAGGGGAATGATGAGCTCATGCGCAGTGACGGCGATGTTTCATCCCCTTTGCGTGTCTGATTCTGTGGGCTGCCTACCCCTTTGGAGGGGGTCAAAATAAATGCAAGAGGTGTATTTATATCGATTTTATTGGAAATGTGGCGCCACCTTTTGGGGGCTTGCCTTTTGCATATAATATTGGAATAAAAATACGAGATTTGATTGGCTTGTATCTCTTTCCCTCCGAGCAAGAAACAAAATGGTGGTCGACCTGTAAATTTGAAATTTCTAAGTACTTCTTTAAATACTGTTTCTTCGCAATTTATTTATTTTATTTACTTTTTTGTACTAAATAACATATATTTTATGGTCTAAGAAATCCAAAAAAATTAAGTTATGGCGTATTACACACGATTTCCTTCAGTCTCTATTTTAAGGTTTCTTAGGTTTTGAGATATGCTTGTCATCTTCAGTAGAAGTCAATGAAACAGTCCTTTCAAGTAAATTATTCTAACGTCCCATAAAGGGCTTTCGTCTAATGGGTAATTTCCCTCTGTTGCTAGCTCGAAAGTAGACCCCGACGTAGTGGCGTCACAGTGTATTTTACGAGTTTCGAAGGCCGAGCTTTCTCCCGAGTGACGGCGTAAACCTAGAACTTATCGACCATGGCGGCATATGACGTCACGCGGTCAGCACAGTCGTTAATGAAGAGAAAGGAGAGACTAGCGAACTCAAACACAAGTCGTTTCTAGATGCCCCGATCCATTTACGTAGTAGAAAATTTGTGAGCAGGTGGCAAAAACCTATTACTGTAATCCACCTTAATTTTGCAGTGCGTGCAAAGCTACGCTCACCGTTATCTCTAAGATTTATTTTACTGAGAGGTATACATAGAGCTTAGGAATTCCGTACGAATAGGTTTAGCTTCCTTTCTGATGAGTTGTCTAACCTTAATACACATTAATTCATGGTCAAACTAGGGTGAAATATGGATTTCAAAGGTCGGTTTCATTGACTTCTGTTACAAGTTAAAATTACTTAATAAGTGTTATTTTGATTTAAAGAAAACAGTGATTCTAAAAAAATTTTGGAACGGCTTCAAGAATTAAGATTACGTCTCGTTGACATAAACTCGATGTTCGAGAAAACCGTATCAATTACATCGGTGATGTTAGCTATCAGCGTTTTTGATAGTCTGTTAACAGCGTGCTTTTCCATATTTTACATCGACAAGGCAAGCACCACAAATGAGATGGAAAGCGAAGATTTTCTCAACAGGATAGTTCTAAAACTGATCATCAGCCTAATTAAACTCATCATCATTTGTGTTGGAGACTACCCATACAATGAGGTAAAAATTTATAAAGACGAAACTCAAACGTTAAAGGATATCTCCATGAATATAGCTAAGCCTATTTTGACTGTAAATTTTAAATTACAAAAAAAAAACAATTCTGTTGTATTATGCCTATTTAAACGATAAGGAATCGATTTAGGTTGCATTCTCCCTTTAATTGGACCCCAAAAACTTGTGGTAGAGTGCAAATCGATTATCGGATTACCACCAGGCTTCGCCGCTATTCTTCGACTGTGTTGAAAGCAATTAATAAATGTAGGCCTACATATTTCCAGAAGCCGATGAAACCCTCCTTTGAAGTCTACTACTCCTCTCTGTATGAGCAAAATTCCCAATTTTACGAGATCGAAGGGGTCCTACTTCATACCCCCTGTCTACGGAAAATTTGAAATTCTCTCTCTTTCCACATACGACGACGTTTGGTGGACGAACTCCAAGGCTGCTAGAGATATTCTCTGGACGAACTCCCGCTCCGAAAATATCTACCGTTAGGAGGCGTACGAATCGCGAATTTTGATACAAACCCATACAGAGAGGGGTAGACAAGACCCGGGAGTAATAGACTTCAAAGGAGGGTTTCATCGGCTTCTGATATTTCATATATAAAAAATATGTCAGGCATTTGTTATAACCTAAAAGCTAATTAATATAGTTTCTAACACATAAACAATGCATCCGACCACACCCTTCAACCTTCTCACTAGACTAACACGTAATCATCCTCATCACCCATAACACAGAAACAATTATTTCATTACCCACTTAGACTTTCATAGGAGCAGTTTCATTCTTCGTGTTGAGTTTTCGCGTATTTTAATTCTTATGCCAAGTACTTTACAACGATGCCTGTCGGATACAACTTGTTCAACGTCTTATTAATGGTTATAGGAATATTTCCATTGTCGAAGAACAGAATTCTTTTTAATTTAAAAACTTGGATTCCGAGCCTAATTTGGATTGGACTATTATTCCTTAAATTTGAATTTCGATCTAACAAATCATGGCTGATGACGAATGACTGGGAAGAAGATTGGAATGAAACTGATTGGTCAAATTCAACTAATTTCACCACGGAATACGATTACAACTATGTTAAAGAAGGTTATTAGATAAATATTGAACGTAACCAGCCATTTTCCCATAGGCTTAGGCAGCAAAAATGCTGAACGTGATTCAAACACCCCATGCTAATCACGCGGTATAGTAGTAATGGGATAATTAATACTGATTTTCATAATAGGCGTCTCAGTTTTTCTGGGGTAAGGGTTGTTTTGGAATGATTTATTTCCCAGTCTACTAAACTCTCTCTTAAATATCTTCCCTTATATCCCGTCTCTCGCGGAGGCGGGTGGGCACGCTGTAGGCCAGACGGTGACGGGTCTCGAATAATATGCTTTATCGTGGCGACATCTTCGAGGTTATCCGTAAAACACCGTTATAATATACATTTATTATCGAAACTAGAGACAAATTTAACTTAAAATTGACAAATTATACCACGAACTACGTCAGACTTTTATGTTTCGTCAGAAGTAAAGTTGCAGAATCTAGCGACATTAGATCGTGAGATAATTATGTACGCAAATGATTAAAATTTCGAGAAATTATTTTTAAACAAAATTAGCAACTCTCCCGTTATAATTATCAAAATTACATCATGAACTAAATATGATATCAATTCTAATTGAAGTGGAAACCGCAATTGTGGCTCTATAGCTAATAGGTACGGCAAATGACCCGGTTCAGTGAGTTACCCATTGACTACCGCCTTCAATCCACGAGGTTGACGAGAGACCAATTTAACATGGCCAGAAGTAGATGAAACCCTCCTTTGAAGTCTATTACTCCCTGGTCTTGCCTACCCCTCTCTGTATGGGTTAGTTTCAAAAAGCGCGATTCGTACGCCTCCTAACGGTAGATATTTTCGGAGCGGGAGTTCGTCGAGCGAATATTTCTAGTAGCCTTGGAGTTCGTCAAAAAAACGTCGTCGTTTGTGGAGAGAGAGAATTTCCAATTTTCCGTAGACAGGGGGTATGAAGTAGGACCCCTCCGATCTCGTAAAATTGGGAATTTTACCCATACAGAGAGGAGCACTATATCGAACATTAGAGTAGTAGACTTCAAAGGAGGGTTTCATCTACTTCTGACATGGCCCAAAATGAGTCAGATCGCGTGTTTACTTGAAGGAAAAATGGTTGTTTAAAAAATAATTTGGATGTGCCCTAAGTTTCCATTGTGGTCAAATTTCTTCAAATCACCTTGTTGTTACGTTTTAGAATCAAAAGCGGAGACGAACAAGAACTCGAAAAGATCAACAAGAGTATTACTAATTAAATCAATAACTGTGTTCATTTTTTTGTTATTTGAAGATGTTGTATATCGCACTAGCGTTTTAGTTATCCGATTCCGACAACGATTTAATCTACGAAACTTGAAAAACAAAGTTTCTGCCATGGAGAAAAACTTCAGAAAACGTTCTCGTTTTAACCGTGAAATTATCGGATCAGGGGCTTGGTTTTTGGCACTGAACCTCTTCGTGTTACTTGCACATATCGCCATTGACGTTGACGACATCATAAAGAATGAATATTACCACTACTTTTCTTCAATAAGAGTTTTATTGATGTTGACTATTAACATTACGGTATCAATAGTTGAAACTATAACTTCTTTCGCTGTCGAAGGAATGTTAATTTACCACTGTAAATTTTTTCAATACGTCATGAGAGAATATAACGAAAATCTATCGCAATTTTACGAGTTTTTAGAAGATTTGGAGGTTTCAAGGTCAAAAATCGAAAAGTGTCTTCAAGATAAGAGACTTTGTCTGATTTCGATAAATTTCGCGTTCGAAGAAGGAAGTTGCATCTTGTCACCGTTGCTAGTCGCTAGCATGCTTGAAAGTTTACTAACCATATCGTTCGGGATATTTTTCCTTGGCAAATCCAGTTTTCCACCATATATTTATTTGCTATTCTTTAAACGAACTATCCTGAGTTTGATTCTCAGTATATTAAAAATTTTGATAATGTGCAACTTTAGTGAATATCCAACGACCGAAGTAAGATATTCGTTTTTCACAGTTACGTTCTACTGTTCAACAAACGTAATTGTACTTTAAAACTAAGATATGACTTGCAGTTCATCACATTCAATTGTAATTTAAAACTAAGATATGACTTACAGGTAATCACATCTAATTGCCATTCAGAACTAAGATGGGACTCACGGTTCATCACATAGAATTGTCCTTCACAATTCATTACACCCAATCGTCCTATACAAATAGAACTTCACAATTCATCACACCCAATCGTCCTTCACAACTAAGATAGGTCTTCACAGTTCATCACACGCAAATGTCCTTCACAACTAAGATAGGGCTTCAGAGTTGATCAAAGTGCAATTATCCTTTACAACTAAGATACGTCTTCAGTTTATCACACGCAATTGTCCTTCACGACTAAGATAAGACTTCACAATTCATCACACCCAATTGTACTCCACAACTAAGATAGGACTTTACAGTTCATCACACCCAATTGTCCTTCACAACTAAGATAGGATTTCACAATTCATCACACGCAATTGTCCTTCACAACTAAGATAGAACTTCACAAGTCATCACACGTAATTGTCCTTCACAACTAAGATAGGATTTCGCAGTTCATCACACGTAATTGTCCTTCACAACTAAGATAGGATTTCGCAGTTCATCACACGTAATTGTCCTTCACAACTAAGATAGGACTTCACATTTTATAATCAATTTCATGAGTAAATTCCGTCCACAGAACAACAAACGTTTTATGTTTCAATTTTAACTATCATGAACAAGCAAACGAAGATTTATGCTAAGTAAATAATACGTAATGTTTTGTTCATTGAAATAGGCTTCGAAAACGTACCGATTGCTGTCTGGCGTCAAGTTACCAAAATCAGCAGACAACGCTATCAAGGAAGAGGTATTGTTTAATAAGTATTTATAGGTACCATTGTAGCATATGTGTGAGAAAGAACACCAAAGCGCTAGGCTTCAAATCTAAATATATAAACATGATTTTAATATCTCCAGAAGCCGATGAAACCCTCCTTTGAAGTCTACTACTCCAATGTTCCATATAGCGCTCCTCTCTGTATGGGTAAAATTCCCAATTTTACGAGTTAGAAGGGGTCCTACTTCATCCCCCCCGTCTACGGAAAATTGGAAATTCTCTCTCTCCACAAACGACGACGTTTTTTGGACGAACTCCAAGGCTGCTAGAGATATTCGCTCGACGAACTCCCGCTCCGAAAACATCTACCGTTAGGAGGCGTACGCATCGCGCGTTTTGATAATAACCCATACAAAGAGGGGTAGACAAGACCCGGGAGGGTTTCATCGGCTTCTGATATCTCGAAGAGGCTAAGAGATATCTCTCGAAGATAAAAATGCATCTGAAACTAGCCAAATCTCTGCATGCTATTTCAAACTCTAAAATGACAGCCCAGAAAATCTTCTGTTAGTCTTTCTCTACAGGGGATTTAGAGACGAAAAGTCAAGTAGAATTTTAGTAAAAACTATTTCCTAAAATTACAGATGATTCTCCTTCACCTAACGAAAAATTCTGTAACATTTCGATTTTCCCTCGGTGGTTTCTGTGATCTAAAGAAATCACTGCTTCCAACGGTATATTATTACTTTCGTTAAAACGTTAATACAACACAATGCGTTTATAAAAATGATTTTTTTTTCTTCATAGATTGCTGGGGCTATAATTACATACACCGTAATATTATGCCAAGATTAATAAGCAGGATATGCACCGCTTAATCAACAAAAAACAAATCAGCATAGAAAATACCGCCACGGCGCCATAAAACATAGCTCTAAACAACGAAAGATAAATGCGGTTGGGTATTGTTGTTGCATTACCCAATTGGCTACTTTAAGAACTTTGTAAATAATATTCACATTAATGTGATGACCGGAACATTTGCCGGCACAGTTAAGAGTTGTTTATAAACGCTATTGCTATTTGTCTAGTCAAAAGTAATCATGGACCGATAGCCTATATCAGTCTACTAAAATGTTAACCAAGCCCAAGCTAGTGCGAAATAAAAACGAGATGCTTAAGTTTAAGCATATAATTTCGCGAATATTATAATAGTAAAATATATTATATATATATTAAATTATAATTTGCAAAATTCAAAACAAATATTGAATGAAAAATTTAATTTTAGGTATGGCTAGAGTATGCACACGAAAACCGGCCGGCCAGCCAGCCAGTGTCTGAGGAATACTTTTCGGAAACCGAACATTTCTCGAAAAGAGAAAAAAAGAGATAAAGCGCCCTCTTGTTCAATTCAGCGTCATTGCTAAATATAGTTAGGTAGAGAGGGATAATTGCGTATATTTTACAATACTGGTTATCAGAAACCTATGAAACCCTCCTTTGAAGTCTACTACTCTAATGTTCCATATAGCGCTCCTGTCTGTATGGGTAAAATTCTCAATTTTACGAGATCGGAGGGGTCCTACTTCATACCCCCCTGTCTACGGAAAATTGGAAATTCTCTCTCTCCACAAACGACGACGTTTTTTTGACGAACTCCAAGGCTGCTAGAGATATTCGCTCGATGAACTCCCGCTCCGAAAATATCTACCGTTAGGAGGCGTACGAATCGCGCTTTTTGAAACTAACCCATACAGAGAGGGGTAAACAAGACCCGGGAGTAATAGACTTCAAAGGAGGTTTTCATCGGCTTCTGTGGTTATTATATACTTTAAAATAAGAGTATGTTTCGATAGACTTATTTTTGGCTAATTATGATGTATTTAGATCATTTTTAATCTAAATATATTGATATATATTAAAATGTTTTTATACCTTAACATAAATTAATTTGTTAATACCCCACTATAACTTAAAGAATCCCTGTACAGCTGTTCAAAGCCAGCTAAACAGTGTTTAGCCAATGGGATACGCTCCTCCAGAAGAGCGATTCAAAGTTATAATTTCAGAACGCAGGCGCATTCTTCAGAACAGTGCGTCAATAGAAGAAGGCATGTCTTTTCTTGGAAGAAACTGTTGGCTATATTTTTAAATACAAGTATGGTTATTTAGTGACGATTTAGAATTCAATTTAGGTATTATTGGCTAACGCGCCTTGTTCAAACATGAAAACTAAGATACAGACTGAAAGCACGGAGTAAATACTACAAAAGTGGAACCAAAATTTTTCATTTACAATGGTGTTTCCTTTAGTTCGCTTGAACTCCCAAATCCAGGACTTTTAACAATGGGAACCAAACTCAATAGTGAGCTAAGGAACAAACAATTGGGATAATAATCGCTAATCTCTCATGTTATAGCTGACAAAATTATGTCATAAACTAAAGAAGATTTCGATTCAAATTTAAGTGATAACCGTTAACTGATAGTATTTGAGGTTTCGCAAATGATCGTTTTCGCTGAGTTACCGATTGACTGCCGCCTTAACGGCCGTAATTTTTGATGAGATAAGTTTTTCTTGTATTACATCCCTCATTAAAACGCATCCACCAAAGGGGGTAGGTTAAAAAGAGTGGTACACATAATACATAGAGCCCCGTATGTTATAATTTCCGCGCGCTTCTGGTAATAGCTAGTAATCCATAAACCTTGTACAAAATGGTGACAGCTAGCAAACTTTACCTTTATCCAAGGGCATTTAGAAAATTCGCATTGCACATTAAATGACATTATACTAATCAACTGAATTTAATCTCTTGATACCACAGTGTTGTGTTTATCATTTGATAAAATATGTAAACATAACAGAGGCCAATCATTTCAAAACATATCAAGTTGTTTTATCCTACGAAGAGTGTACAAGAGAAAAAAAAACACGTTTAACCCTAACATAACAACGCCCTGTAGTCTATAAATAGAAACTTTCCTTTCACAGAACTGGGTATAACGTCGAACAATTTTGGGTTTACAACTAGACAGCGAGTTTATTATTGAAGACGCGAGTCACCCGGCGATTACGTACATTTAAAATGCCTGTTTCCTACAAATTATTCACCGTTTTACTCCACGCAATGGGAATCTATCCAGTCTCAAACCATAAATTACGTTTTCATCTCAAAACCTGGATGCCGAATATCTTTTGGTTAAGTATTCTGATGCTGAAAGGTTTTATGGAAATGGACAAAAAAGCCTTCAGCGATTACAAACTTACGCCTAGTCCTCCCAATAAAACTGCGAATGTTCCGAATGTCAATTATAATTCGAATTCAACGACTGCCGTGACTGCGAAAGACACTGCGGACACTGACGCAAATGAAGGATTTGAATGGAACAATGAGCAATTTTACCATCACGACGAAGAAGATGGATCGGACATGGAAGCCAAAGTGTACAAAGTAATGGTATTCTTCATTTTCGAAGATTATGTTTATCGAACCTTGATATTAATATTTAGCTTTAGATGTCGGTTTTTAATATCAGCATTGAAATTAGAAATTATTGATATTGAAAATAATTTAAAACATCCCAGTCGTTTTAATCGTCGTATGATGAAATCGGGTTTATGGTTTTTGGTTCTCAATGTCGCCGTTTTCCTCTCGTTTAGTGGTATTGATCTCAATGGCGCGATACAAAGTTTTAATTCCACGAAGCGATTCGTCATATCTTTGATTGTAGATAATTTGTCAGCTATTATAGAAACTATCGGAACTTTTGCCGTGGAAGGTTTGTTAATATATTACAGTTTGTTTTTCAAATACATCATTAAAGAATACAACGAAGATTTAAAAGGATTTTTCGATACTTCCCTTAAAGAAGGTAAATTACATATTTAAAGAACGCATTTAAATTGTCAATATTAGCAGAAGCCGATGAAACCCTCCTTTGAAGTCTACCTACTACTCTAATGTTCCACATAGCGCTCCTCTCTGTATGGGTAAAATTCCCAATTTTACGAGATCGGAGGGGTCCTACTTCATGCCCCCCTGTCTACGGAGAATTGGAAATTCTCTCTCCACATACGACGACGTTTGGTTGACGAACTCCAAGGTTGCTAGAGATATTCGCTAGACGAACTCCCGCTCCGAAAATATCTACCGAACGTTAGGAGGCGTACGAATCGCGATTTTTGAGACTAGCCCATACAGAGAGGGGTAGACAAGACCTGGGAGTAATAGACTTCAAAGGAGGGTTTCATCGGCTCCTGTTATTAGTTGCAATTTGCGTTGATTACTTAATTGTCTAGCTAAAGCGTGCGGCTTTACACATTTCGTTCGTAACATTTTAAATAATTAACGTAAAATTAAAAACTTCGGTTATGCTTGTCATTTGTACGCAGAATTCAATGAAACCGTCCCTTGAGGTCCATTGTATCAATATCTACTGGTTCTATTAATTTTCATTTTACTTAGAAATGGTCTAGAAAGGGGCATAC
Source organism: Odiellus spinosus (assembly GCA_963920705.1). Classification (NCBI taxonomy): domain Eukaryota; kingdom Metazoa; phylum Arthropoda; class Arachnida; order Opiliones; family Phalangiidae; genus Odiellus; species Odiellus spinosus. Next base: position 13,696,881 of record OY987232.1, on the reverse strand, counting down.
GCTAACTCATAGAGGCCCCGATCTGTTAAGAGTTGTAAATAAAGCTTTCAAATGATGGGCGAAAATTAAGATTTTGGAGAGCAGACACGCTTGAATCGTGTTTGAAGAATAGTGGAAGACCATTTCCGCCTGTGTCAAAAGTCACGCACAATGGGTAGCTGCGAACACCTCCTTGTCGCACCTCACCCGCTTCTCCCAGGTCATACCCACCTCCAGGAAAATTTTGAATGTTTTTTCCAGTTGAAAGAATAGATTTCAAAGGACCATTTCATTGACTTCTGATGTAGGTTAAAATTATTTAATGGGTGTTATTTTGATTTAAAGAAGACACTGATTCTAAGAGAAATTTGGAACAACTTCAAGAATTGAGATTACGTCTCGTTGACATAAATTCAATGTTCGAGAAAACCGTATCAATTATGTCGGTGTTGTTAGCCATCAGCGTTTTCGACAGTTTGTTAACAGCGTGCTTTGGCATATTTTACATCGACAAGTCCGCTGTCACAAATGAACTGCAAAGCATAGAATTTCTCAACCGGGTAGTTCTTAAAATGTTCATCAGCAAAATTAAACTTCTAATTATTTGTGTTGGAGACTACCCATTCAATGAGGTAAAAATGACACTCCAAACTAGTATTTACCACAAGAAACTGTCTCTCACACGTGACACAATAAAATGCAAAGAAAAACATAAAAAAAAAATTATTTAGGTTCCTGCATAAATATCCTTAGGTCTATTCACTGCCTTCTCTAATACTATGCCTATCCATAGGTACCGATTTCACATCGTTAATTGTCACTTGTGGAAAAAAAGGCGACAAATTCAATTATAGGTGGAAAATTCAAAGATATATAATCGAGATTACAGTCTTGTGCAAAATTAATTGAGATTTATTTTAAGTGCCAAATAATTAAACAGTGATTTCAAAATATGTTGAAAACAAAATCAAATCATAAATTGAAGATCCCTATCACCTAGATGTCGCAGCGTTGTACGATTTTACTTTGCGATGCGATATTCGCGATTGGTTACTCATTACGAAAACCCCAGACAGATTCCCCAAGAAAGTGGCATCTATCTCAGACAAATTGCAAATTGAAAATGTCGAAAAATAATGTAGCTAGCAGTTCGTGGCCTAGTATTAGACAAGTAGAGATCGGGGTTTGGACAAAATAATCCACAACTATCAGTTAATCAGTTAATCATAAAAAATAATCGGAAAATTATTCGCGATTACATTGGATTTATCATAGACTTTTTTCGAAAAATTTTAAGTTATGAATAAAGATAAAATAATCAGAAAATTTCTTGTCCAAACCCCGATCTCTATAGACAAGGCAGTGGTCTATTTAAACAGTTTTTACACATATTATGCCAGTGCTACCATAAACGGATTATTTTCTCTAAGTAACCCAGTCAGGTATCTCAGTCGGGTCTCATGACGTCAGAGCTTATATAGAGAGAAAACACAAGAGAAAATTTCTTGAAAATATTTCGGTTGAAGTGCCAGCTAGCGATCAAGAGAGCAACTAAAGAAAACTGGCCCAATCCTGGCCTAATAAAAAAATTAGAACCGCAGAGGCCTGGTATAGGTTTTTAGGGGGAAGGAATCGTGGAGTCATAGGGAGTTTTCCCCCAAAAGTTCTCTCTCTCGTGCGCCAGAGATACGTTTCAAACCTGAAACATACCATAGGAGATTAAAGAGACATTAGGTTCGACAGTATAACTTCAGAATGAAGTTAAGGTGATACAAGGTATAGGGCAATTGTGAAGGGCTGAAAAACCCAGTCCGACGACTATTGTCATAGGTAGCATAGAGTTTTGGTTACTTAGAGAAAATAATCCACCTATGGTGCTACGTAATGTTTTTCTCATTGAAAAAGGCTTCGAAAACGTATCGATTGCTGTCTGGCGTCAAGTTACCAAATTCGACGGACAACGCTATCAAGGAAGAGGTAAATTGTTTAATAAATATTTCTAGATTTCATCGTGCGGTAAATTATGCAAAAACGCTGGGCATTAAATCTAAATATATATTTATATGATTTTGATATCTCAAAGTGGCTAAGAGATTTGTCTCGAAGTTGCCTAAATGAGATAACTCCCAAAAGTTCGAAAAAATGCTTACTGTATTATATAAAAAATGTCTTTGTGAACAAAGACCCAGAAGAACATGGGAAATAACAGTATCAAAATGTAATTTTTGTAAATGATTCTCAAAGCATAGACTAAGAAAGGGTTTTACCCTGGACACGCGACATGATCACTACGTCATTAGTAACTGTTATTGCCGATAGAGGCGGTGCTAGTTCGTTTCGGTGTTGCGCTCTTTCTTCCACCATCTCTACCACTAACGCGCCTGCGCAGCTACGATAATTGCCTCGATGACCGGTAGAGGTGCCAGCGAACAGCTCCACCAAGATCCCTAACTATTTAAAAAAATCGCGTGAAACCCTTTCTTAGTCTATGCTCAAAGAATGCTTTTTGTGAAGGTATTAACTATGCTTAGACCATCCTGATTATTTTTGGATAAGAGGGACCTAGAAACCATTATATCCAAGAAATCGTTAAAGACTACTCCATTAGCTCTACGACCAAAATAACTGAAGATACACACATAATTATATTTTACGTCAGCCATTTTCCAAGATGGCGGCGTAAGCACAAAGTAGTAGAGTTAGAGAGACCCCATCAATTGTAATAAAAATTACTATTAAGCCTTCTCGGCATTGGATTTTGAGCGATGAAAAGACTAGTATTTATTTTAATAAATTGTATCTCCTAAAATTACAGATGATTCTCCTTCATCTAACAAAGAATTCTGTAACATTTCGATTTACTCTGGGTGGTTTCTGTGATCTAAAAAAATCGCTGCTCCCAACGGTATGTTATTACTTTCGTTAAAACGTGCAAGCGTAAAACAGAGCGTCTAAAGAGAAAATATTGATTCGTTATCGTAATTTAATACAACACACATTATTTTCTTTACAGATAGCTGGGACTGTTATTACATACACTGTGATATTATGCCAAGATTAATAAGCACGATATACACCGCTAAATCAACAACAACAAACAATCAGCATAGAAAATGAACTCCACTGGTCCATAAAACCTAGTTATGGATAGAATTCGCATACACGAAAACCAGCCAGCCAGCCAGCCAGCCACTATCCGAGTAATACTTTTCCAAAACCGCACGTTTCGCAAATGTTATTTCTTGCTAAATACGATGTATTTTGATCATTTTAAATCCAAATATATTGATATATTATAATGTTTTTCTATCTTATTATCGTAAATTAATTATTGGCCCACTATAACTTAAGATTTATGTGGTCGATATATGTGATAAGAGTCTGAGAAAAAATTGTTGTTGGTTCTAAGGCCAACAGTGTTTAGACAATGGGAGCTAGACCCTAATCCGGAGTTCGGAAGATGATTCAAAGTTTTAATTGCAGAAGGTAGGCGCATTCTTCGTAACAGTGCGTCAATAAAAGTGGGCATCTATTTCTATCTTGGAAGAAATTATTGGATATATTATAATGAATACAAGTAGAAGCCGATGAAACCCTCCTTTGAAGTCTACGGAAAATTGTAAATTCTCTCTCTCCACATACGACGACGTTTTTTTTGACGAACTCCAAGGCTGCTAGAGATATTCGCTCGACGAACTCCCGCTCCGAAAATATCTACCGTTAGGAGGCGTACGAATCGTGCTTTTTGAAACTAACTCATACAGAGAGGGGTAAACAAGACCCGGGAGTAATAGACTTCAAAGGACGTTTCATCGTCTTCTGATACAAGTGTTGTTATTTAGTGATGATCCACTATTGTGACCTTGTTCAATAATTCAATTTAGAGATCTTTGGAGAACGCGCCTTGACGAGAACATGTTCAAACATGAAAACTAATATACAGAAGAAAAGCATGGCGTAAAGAACTCCAAAAATAGAACCAATATCTTCCATTCCCAATGGTTTTTCCTTTTGTTCGCTTGGATTGTATAAACATTTGTCGAAGCTTTGAAATTCTTTATTTAACCAGAAATCGATTAAGCCGCTTTCTAAAAGCCACTGTATTCTGAAAGTGAAAATTCTGCAAAATCTAGGACTATTAACAATGGAAACTAAATTCAATAGTGAGCTAAGGTGAAGAAAGACTAAATTATTTGGCGCGACATATCTTGTTTTAGGACCAGTAACCTTTTTCCACCAGTATCAGAAGCCGATGAAACCCTCCTTTGAAGTCTACTACTCCAATGTTCCATATAGCGCTCCTCTCTGTATGGGTAAAATTCCCAATTTTACGAGTTAGAAGGGGTCCTACTTCATCCCCCCTGTCTACGGAAAATTGGAAATTCTCTCTCCACAAACGACGACGTTTTTTGGACGAACTCCAAGGCTGCTAGAGATATTCGCTCGACGAGCTCCCGCTCCGAAAACATCTACCGTTAGGAGGCGTACGAATCGCGCCTTTTGAGAATAACCCATACAGAGAGGGGTAGACAAGACCCGGGAGTAATAGACTTCAAAGGAGGGTTTCATCGGCTTCTCCCAGTATTTAATAGTACCTCAAGCTCGTAAATCACGTCACTTTCGGGCGCACGGCAGACACGAAGGTGGTTTTGTTAGTTACTATGGCCTTATGGTTTCTTTCTTCCTATTGAGTTTAGTTTCCTAAAGCTTTTACCAAATCAGTTACTGATACCTGATGTTGTATTTCTGAACTATATGGTGATGTCTAATTGCTTGCCGTAAAACAGAGGCGCCTTGTTGGGTCATAATATCTTCTTTCGAAAAATACAAATTCATTTTGGCGATACGCGGAAGAATGGTACAAGACCGACCAATACTGAACTTCATCGTGGTTGATTCTCCAATCAAAATTAACTTCCCAGAACCTAATTTCAATAGACGGTCGGCAGAGTATAAATTTTGCAAAGAACTCAAACGGTTTGATTTTTCCACATGTTTCCATATTTTATTAACGTCAGTATTGGTTGAATACTGTGAATAAGGAAATAAGGTTCTTTATTTTGGAAAGCCGTGGTCTACCTTGTTGAAAGTACCCCATAAAAGTTGTAGAAATAACTTTAAATAGAAACTAACCCGAAAATAATCTTCGATAGATGTTCCTTTCCATAGCCAGGCGTGCACTTTTTCACCGGCGGCAGCCAACTCCACGAGAGAATTCACTTTAGCCGCGGGAGGTGCTATCATCATGCTAGCTCGGAAATGGCCAGTGAAAGAATTCGAAATTACAATTACAGCTATCCACCAAACACCAAATAAAAATCTTTGAAATGAAGATCCCGGTTCCTTAGCCGATGCTAATTATAATTAAAATAAACGTTTCATTAACAAGAGGTATCCAGACAGTCTGGATAAACGTGGAGTGATGGTCAATCGAGTACTTGCTAACCGCGTAAAAAATGTAATTCTTACCCGCGCAAAAAAAGTAAATCAAAAAATAAATAAATGGAAAAAGGAGCCTTCGCACGTCCGCGGCAGATGGCGCCAAGGCCTCTGCCTCTATATAAGCGACGCTACGCCACGACGCCACACGACGATTGCCCTTTTTTAGGAGCGACACGAACGTGCTGAAAGCTACGTTCCTTCCCCCAACTACATCTGTATTTCAAGCTATCTTTTTATAACGTTGAGTGATGACGTCATCACTCCACGTAAAAACGAGCCAAGCATTTGTCGGAGGAAATGCTATGCTGTTTATTGAATGCTAAAGAGGAAATGCGGTATTTCAAATGTTACTGTCGCATTTTAACTTAAAATAGAATACAGGAACCATCAATCTTTAAATATCTTGTGGTAATTGATATTTTATTTATTTTGGAGCCACTCCAGCTCCAGTCTAAGCAATTGTGGCATGAAGGGGCTCTAGGCCGGCCCCAACCTTTCCAAGGTTAAAGATTTCATCGCTTTGACACCCCATCTTTGGTTTTTGGCATTTTTCGAGTGAAATAATAACACAAGGAGCGTGCCCCAATACATATCGCATAGATTTTACTTAGCAGAAGGTGTGGAGTCTTTTAAATGGTCTGAGACACTGCTTCAAATTGAATATTTAACACGAAATACGGTATTTCCAACCTTAGTGTCGTATTTTTACAGGAAGTGGAATGCGGGAACGATTTTCATACACTGACATATTCTATTCAGAGCATATCCCTCGACAAAAAAATTTCGATGTCGGGTGTAGTGCACCAATTACCTTCGTTTAGTAATGCAGCCACATACTGAGAGATAGCGCCATATGTGTGCCCGCCTTTTATAACAAAATATGGTTCACCATTCGTGTATCTTTCAAGTTTGACAGACGAAAGAAAAACAAGAATTGCGAGTCCTAAGAAGACACAAAGCCACACCTACATGATAAAAAAACTTCATAAACACTATAGGAAACGACACGAGGCGGTGTGGTTGCAGGTTCTTTCGTAATAATTAGAATATTATAATTAATTAAAAATGAAATGAAAAATTCGAAATATCCTGTAATGTTATGATCGACTTGCTCTTTTACAATTTAAAACTTTCCCTTTTAACTCAAATCTTAGTTATTTGGGGTAAAGACTTTGTGCGAAATATATAATTTGTGGTTTTATATTAACAAACAATTTATCCGAGATTAAATTATCTAAAAAAAGCCTAGATATCAATGGATATTCTAAGTTATTCATTATCCGATTCCGAGCTCAAGATATACGGGCTTTAACCTGGGATAAACTTTCATTCAATCTAGTAAGAAAACTAGAACTAAATAGGCAATGAACACATGACCCATTAACCTGGATCTTTTCAATATTTGGCCTATATTCATTCCGATTTAATGAAGACTGCCGTTAGAAGAACTAAAAGACTGCATGTAACACTAAAGCCTCGTTCATACATAGGCCTAAATGCGCTTCGTTGCGGTTCGATTTCTATAACTGGTTATCAAAGTAACGTGAGAAATCAGTTCGTGTTGGTTCGGGAAGCAGCTTGGCCAAGTCACTTCGGTTCAATCCGCTTTGAAAATAACGAGGCGGGGAGACAAATATGCTGATAAATCTTAAAATAACGCGATTAAAATTTTACTTTCTGTCAAAAAATATTAACCAACGAGTTACAAACACGATTTACTAATTAGTTTGAGATAACTATTTAAAAATTTTAAATTCTGGGCATTTTTTAAAACGACGTTAAGCCTTGGCTTAGGTCGAACCGGGGCGAACGGCCGCGAACCGTATTGTCAGCGTGTGAACCAGGGAAAACGGAAAACGCTTCGAACTGGTTTTGGAACCGATTATGCCTTAAAGTGTGAACGAGGCTTTACCTCCCAATCAAAAAAGACTGCATGTAACACTAACCTCCCAATCAAAAAATACTGCATGTAACACTAGCCACCCAATCAAAAAAGACTGCATGTAACACTAGCCACCCAATCAAAAAAGACCATGTAACACTAGCCTCCCAATCAAAAAAGACTATGTAACACTAGCCTCCCAATCAAAAAAGACTGCGTGTAACACTAACCTCCCAATCAAAAAATACAGCACGTAACACTAACCTCCCAATCAAAAAAACAGCACGTAACACTAACCTCCCAATCAAAAAATACAGCACGTAACACTAACCTCCCAATCAAAAAAGACCATGTATCACTAACCTCCCAATCAAAAAAGACTGTACGTAACACTAACCTCCCAAACAAAAAAGACTGCACGTAACACTAACCTCCCAATCAAAAAAACACTGCACGTAACACTAGCCTCCCAATCAAAAAAATACTACATGTAACACTAACCTCCCAATCAAAAAAATACTGCACGTAACACTAGCCTCCCAATCAAAAAAAAAGACTGCATGTAACACTAACCTCCCAATCAAAAACCATAACAAGTCCCTTAATATTGGTTGCTTGAGAATCCGGCGAACCACCAAGCATAGTCCAAGATGTTCGAAAAAATGGTTTTAGATAGGTAAACGAAAGAGTTCTTTGGTATGATACCATTATCGGGAGCATTGCCATATCAGCTTCCTAAAATAAAAAGGACAAAAAGTTGACTTTGATATCAACAAAATAGCCTTTCTTTTGCTACATCCATTTCATTTATTTGGTATTTACAAGAATCCATTCAGGTTCCATAAGAATATGGGAGGGCCGCGATTCAATAACCATCCTCCCAAACTTTGTAGCAAAAGTTCGTCCGCTTCGAATCGATTTTTCAAGTAAATCGCTCCTGACATCTATTATTAACCCGCGCCACTAACGACCTTGACATAATATTTTGGGTAATAAAAATGGAGCCGACCGAAAAAAGATCTAAGCGTACAAATGTTGCGAAAATTGCGGACGAACTTTTGTTACAAAGTTTGGGAGGATGGTACCAGAGGCTAAAGCTACGCTCCCATATTCTTATGGAAGCTGAATGGATTCTTGGTATTTATCTCACATTTCTCTGTAATGTCCCCAAGATCCCAGTCCAATTTCCATCACTTTGTCGAGTTCCAAACATTTCCTCGTTGTAATACAAAAGTTTGTATCTAAATAGTATAATAATAATCTATAGACTATAAGTTGTAAAAATTCCACCTTCACGGGCCCAAAGGAGAACAAGTTGAGCTCGGAATTCGTATCATTTTTATTAATTGGATAAAATCTACTAAATTCTGATGTATATTATCTGTTTGATTAAAAATAGACTATTTTTCATTCGAGTTAACTTATTCGAAGATAAAGTAAAAAACAATTCATATCCGTTTTTATCCAAAAATGACCTTATCTTAGAATATTATCCGCGTTATACGTTCGGATAAAAAAATTCTAAATTTATTTCCGTGAAAAATAACGAATAAAAAGATGATTTAAAATCTTAGTTTCGTCGTTTTATTTATATTCTTCAAATCAAAAGTCAATTTGAAATATTTTCCTTATATTTTAGACTAATTCTGGAAACGTGAATTTTCTTATCCATCGTTATACGTTTCAATACGAGTTATTTGTTCGTAGATAAAGCGCCAAACGCTTATCTTGGATAAACATTTAACAATTATACGAATCTACAAATTTCATTTTTTAGTTACAATTTATCCGAATAATAATATATCTGAAAATATGCGTATAACAGAAGATAATGGATATACGATTCCGAGCTCTAAGAACAAGGTTAACACGTAACACAAACGTTATCGGTTCATTAACAGGTCCGGATTAAGTGAAACTATAGTTCCTATGAGTTGAATAAAATAATGGTACTCAAAAAAAAAAAAAAAAAAAAAAAAAATAGTTGGACCCGAGGCACAAGGCCACATAGCCTACGACAATTAAACAGGGTTCCTTTACAAATAGCATGCAAGACTGAGGAATAGAATTCGAACAGGATATGTACTTAATGTTTAATGATTTTAAGATTTCTCGCATCATATTTGCCAATGGCCCACGAAGATCGTCAATAGTAGTAAAGTTTTTGGGGTAGAAAATCCATGGGCGAACCTGTTTTAAATACGATTTCAATTAAAAAAGGTAATTCTATTTAAAAATATGTAAATCATTTTACAATAGTCTTTAGTATTTAATTTATTAACAATGCTGAATTAGATATTTAAATTGATACTTCATGGTTTATTCCTCAAAAGGTGTAAGCCTTTCCATCAAACACACTAATTTTCAATCCTAAGTTTTTGCTTTCTAATTTAGCTAAATATATTCTGTGATTTCACTAACCAAGATGTCTAATTATTGTACAAAATTCTTGAAAAATAATTGGAAAGAAGTCGCCTTTTACTTTCAAAATAAATCAAATTTATATCAACCAAACAATTAGCAGAAGCCGATGAAAACCTCCTTTGAAGTCTACTACTCTCATGTTCCATATAGCGCTCCTCTCTGTATGGGTAAAATTCACAATTTTACGAGATCGGAGGGGTTCTACTTCATACCCCCTGTCTACGGAAAATTGGAAATTCTCTCTCTCCAAAAACGACGACGTTTTTTGACGAACTCCAAGGCTGCTAGAGATATTCGCTCGACGAACTCCCGCTCCGAAAATATCTACCGTTAGGAGGCGTACGAATCGCGCTTTTTGAAACTAACCCATACAAAGAGGGGTAGACAAGACCCGGGAGTAATAGACTTCAAAGGAGGGTTTCATCGGCTTCTGCAATTAGTTATTCCACCAAAACACAGTAATAAATTAATTTTCAAGCTAAGTCTGTCAATTTGAAAACGTTTTTAAGTGAATAACTAATTAAATTAATGGTGATTGCAAATATGAATTCTCAAAATCTATTAATAATTAAAATTAATCAGCGTAAATTATAATAAACGTACAGTCATTCCAATCAATCTCAGTGGCTCAACCGTTCCAAGTAAATTGTCATCCATGTTAACACAGAGCACTCGAAGAACTGCTCGAAAGACTGATACTTAAAAGATTGCGAAAAAATATGTATCTCCCAAATATATACTTGTTTGATAATGATAGAGTTCGCGTGAGAAGTTGTTAACTTTCAATACGAAATTGATTTATTATTCTCGAAAGTTTAGACACGAACAGATTGAAAAACGATTGAAAAGATCCAGCCCCCATCTGATCGAAGTCTGTTATAGATTTTATTTTTAGAATAGTATTTCTAAACTATTAAAAATATAGGTATATTAGTAATTTAAACTTTTGGAAAAGATATATAGAAGTGAAAATTTTTACTACGCCTCATTCGAGGTTATTACCACAAGCAGAAGCCGATGAAACCCTCCTTTGAAGTCTACTACTCTAATGTTCCATATAGCGCGCCTCTCTGTATGGGTAAAATTCACGATTTTAAGAGATCGGAGGGGTCTTACTTCATACTCCCTGTCTATGGAAAATTGAAAATTCTCTCTCTCCACAAACGACGACGTTTTTTTGACGAACTCCAAGGCTGCTAGAGATATTCGCTCGACGAACTCCCGCTCCGAAAATATCTACCGTTAGGAGGCGTACGAATCGCGCTTTTTGAAATTAACCCATACAGAGAGGGGTAGTAATAGACTTCAAATAAGGGTTTCATCGGCTTCTGCCACAAGTAAATCATCCTTCATGTTTATAAGACGACATACTGCGAGTAACAAAGAAGTGAGTCCGATTTTCACTCTAAGTATTCCGAAATTTGTACAG